>JAZKLR010000294.1:0-2400000 GCA_037103525.1 Ganaspis brasiliensis
CCCAAAAACAAAAAAATTTAAGTATTGCATACTTTAACAGCATGTGATGGTGAATGACGTCACTGGTATAGGCAAAATTTGTTCGCAAACTTCCTCTTAATCAAAAACATACAACATATTTTCATACAGAACAATTTTTTTTAATCGAATGTATTCAATAGTTTTTGAGGTCGCTGATTACGAATTCGACATCAGATTTAAAAAATTCAAAATGGCGGATCCAATATGGCGGACAAAAAATTATAAATCTGCCGGATTTAATTGAAACATGTTACCTTGGGGGTTTTCGGGGTTGATGAATACGAATCTGACATTAGATTTTTGAAATTCAAAATGGCAGATCCAATATGTCGGACAAAAATTTAAAATCTGCCGGATTTAATTGAAACATGTTAATTGGAGGTTTTTGTGGTCGCTGAATACGAATCTGACAGATTTATAAAATTCAAAATGCAGGATCCAATATGTCGGACTGAAAATAAAAAATCTGCCATATTTACTTGAAACACATTACTCCTGAGTTTTCGAGGTCGCTAAATGTGAATCTGACATTAGTTTTTTAAATTCAAAATGGCGGATCCAATATGTCGGACAAAAATTTAAAATCTGCCGTATTTAATTGAAACATGTTAATTGGAGGTTTTTGTGGTCGCTGAATACGAATCTGACAGATTTATAAAATTCAAAATGCAGGATCCAATATGTCGGACTGAAAATAAAAAATCTGCCATATTTACTTGAAACACATTACTCCTGAGTTTTCGAGGTCGCTAAATGCGAATCTGACATTAGTTTTTTAAAATTCAAAATGGCGGATCCAATATGGCTGACAAAAAATTATAAATCTGCCGGATTTAATTGAAACATGTTACTTGGCGTACTTTACTGGACGGGTAAAATCATTTTATCTAACCTTAAAATGTCGGGTAACGACAATTTTATTGACTTACCTTTGTTGGTTGGGTCTGGAAATTTTTATCTCTCCTTCACTGGACGGGTGAAAGTAATTTTATCTTACCTTTAACGGTAGGGCAACGATAACTTTATCTTAACTTTCTTGTTTGGGTAAAGACATTTTTATTTCTCCTTTACTGGACGGGTGAACGACATATTGTATCTGCCATTTTGAATTTTGAAAACCTGATCACACATTCGTAATCTGTATTCGCAAAACCTCCAAATACAAAGTTTCATTAAGATGTGAATTTTTTTAAACAAATTTTCCGCCATATTAGGTGCGCCATTTGGGTTTTGAAAATCTTAGAACAGATTTACAATCAGCGGTCTCAAAAACCTCTATATACCATGTTTCATAAAAATGTAAATTTAAAAAGAAATTGTCGCCCATTTTGGATCTGCCATTTTGAATTTAAAAATTTTGATAACCGATTTGTAAGCAGCGACCCTAGAAATCGCCAGATACAAATTTTTACGTAAATTGGTTTACATGATCAAAAGTTATGTTGTTTTAATCACTTTTCTGGGACTAGGTACATCACATTGGATATTAAAGGTTATGTATAATACTTAGGTTTTTGTTTTTGGGTCTAAAAGGGTAATGTTTGAGCCAACATTTTGTCCAATGCTGACAGATTTATTGTTTTGCTTTATTGTTTTACGTACACTCAAAAAATACCAAAAATGCGTGTTTTTACACATTTAAACCAAAATTGCTTGAAAACTAGAGCCAATCCAAAAATTTCAAGGTCAAATTTGGATTCTAGGGACAAAATCCTATAAGAATTAGCTTCCATTGATTGGGCAACAAAATTTTGTCGGCCTGTGTTATCACACTGCAAAAACAGGTGTCTTAAATTGTTCAAAAATGTCTTAAAATAAGACATTTTTCGTGTCTTTGACACCAAAAGTATCTTAATTTAAGACATTTTTGGCCAATTTAAGACACCATGCTTTTGCAGTGCACTTGAGGTTTTTCTACAATTTTGTGCGTATTTGACACGGAAAAAAATTAATATCCAAATTTGATATTTAATATGAGATTCAAGCATAAATTATCTCTAAAAACAAAAGTAAGATGTAATAAAATCTTTAAAATTAAAATATGGATTTATATCAGATTAAAATATTAGTATTGTAAAGAATACATATTCTTATGCCTAAAAACAATATTAGAAATCTCTAATTCTGTGAAATATGGAAAATACACAATAAAAAAAAAGCAAATGACTGATCCAGCCAATGCATCGCAGCAACATTCACAATTATTATGCTTTTTATCTATTTTTTCAATTCTTTGGTAAAAAATTTTAATTTTATTATTGGATTAAGAAATAAAGTAATTTAATGTTACACATTGTATAATTCCTCATTTTATGCATAGCCCATTACGAATAGAATTTAAGTTATTATTGAAATTTAGAGCAAACGGATTACTTAGAATGTATGTGTTTAAAAATTTTAAAAAAATAGTAAAACATTTTGTTTAAAAGTATTAGACAAAAATAATTATTTTTTAGAGTAAATTTATTAATAAAAAAGTCGATCTAAATTCAGTCAAATCTTTATTATATCCCAAAAACTGAAGATTTTTAAACTTTTTCGAATAATAAAATATGTTTTAGCACAACCTTTTTTTAATATATTTCTAGGTTGATAAATGAACATGTCTCTAAATTAGAGATTTCATAAAATTTCATTTTCTGATATAAAGTTTTGCAAAATAAAGCATTATTTTATTATAAAAAGTTTGATTATAATGCTTAATTTAGATACATTTTTAATTCTCTGCAATTAAGAATTCAACTCATTTCAAATTTTGTGATTAATTTTTTTCCGTGTAGTAATGATTTTAGTGAATAGAAATGTAATTTATAAAAGAGTTAAAAATTATTATCAATACCCCACAGGTAACGGAGGTAACGATAATAAGGTTATTTTTGCTGAAAGTGTAAATATTTCGGAGATTATTTTTGTATATTATTATTCCTTGTTATTTAGAGAAGTATTGATCCAAAATGTCTGGCTAACGAACTCGATCTGTATTTTTGATTAATTAAGAAGTATACCAAAAAGGAAGTTGATACATGAATTTTTACTCAAGTTATACGATCCCAAAATTTTGTCTACAGACAGACAAACAGACAGACATTTTTGTAAAACCCATTCTTTTGAAAACAGAAGGTCTTAAAACGTTGAGAAATGTGCAAATTACAATAAGTTAAAAATCGCACAAATTTAATACCTTATTATTTGAGATAAGAATGTAAAAATTAGAAATTTATTTATTTTTGAAATTTTTCTACTTTTGACAATTTTATTCCAAAATGTCTGGCTAACAAACTCGATCTGTATTTTTGGTCAATTGAAAAGTATATATTGAAGATGAAGTTGAAACATAAATTTTTACTCAAGTTATCCGATACCGAAATTTCGTATACAGACAGACAGACAGACAGACAAACACTTGCATTAAACTCATTTTTTTTGGAATCAAAAGATCTGAAAACGTCGAAAAAAGTGTAAATTGCGGAAAAGTTCAAAATCGTACAAATTTAATACCTTCTGAATTAAGATGAAAATTTAAAAATTAGATGTTTTTATTTATAAAATGTTCTATTTTTGACAATTTTAGTCTAAAATGACTGACTAACGAACTCGATCTGTATTTTTGGTCACTTAAAAAGTATTCCAAAAATGAAGTTGAAACTTACATTTTTACTCAAGTTATCCAATCCCGAAATTTCGTATACAGACAGACAGACAGACAGACAGACACTCGCGTAGAACCCATTTTTCGAAATCATTAGGTCTCATAACGACGAGAAATGTAGGAATTGGGAGAATGTAAAAATCAATTTTTTTAAAATCTCCGAAGTTTCTAAGAAATTCCAATAATTTCTGCCAATTTTTTTATGCAGTTTTATTGATGGTAATGAATTAAAATAATTAAGAAAACCAGGAGTTTTCTTATCGAAATTTTTTTATTTTTTACAGTTACTTCAATTCAAATTTTAACTGTATTTGAGTTGATAAAAATGTTATTGAAATTCCATAAAAAATGCATGCCTTGAAGTTTGATTTGAATTGAATGAATTACGTTTCAAATTTAGATGAAATAAATTTAGATTCTATTAAAATTTTGAAAAGTAGTAGACATTTTAAGACCGTACAACTTGACAATATTAAAATTCGGATAAACTCCAAATAGAATTATTTAAAAATCGAATCGTTTATAATTGAAATTGATTAAAAGTTGCATAGTATTTAAATTTAGGTCAATTATAATAATCCGTTTAAATTTAAATCGAATAATCATCGCGGTTAGATGAAAATTTGAATTATTTAAAATTTTCTTCAATTCTTTTAAAGTCTGAAATTTGCAATTTTTAGATCGAGTTTTTTGTTTTAAATGTGATAAACTTTTAATTTTAATTATAATTTTGAAATAAAATTTATTACTTTTTAGAAAAAAATTAAGTACGCCTTATTCATATTTCAGTTGACCTAGAATTTTCTTATTTAAAAGCTATTTTCTAAAAGTCTTTTTTCCAATTTAAAAGTCCATTAAGTAAATTAAATTATCAATTACTTAAATTTTATTTTTTGTAAAATAAAAATGTTCCTTTTTGTTGTCAGAGAGGAGAGAAAATTTTAATTTGCCCTTAATTATTAATTATCGTTGTTGAATATTTATTTGCATGTGGTTGAAAATTCAATGACCAATCGTGACAAAATATTTAATTACATGTGGTTAATCAATGAAATGTAACTAAATAATGTGGTTGAAAATTTAATTAAATATATCACGATTGTGTGATTCGAACATTTGGCAGAAAATCCGATCACTTTTTTATCCTTGACCTGTTATACTTTTTTGTTAAAATACAGCTACTTTTATAAAAAAGAAATCCAATCTTAATAAAACTTTAGACAATTATTAGTCAAGAAAAAAAAAGAAAAGGAAAGAAAAATTCTTTGATGTAAAACTTTGATAGAAAAAAAAAGAAACGAAAAAATATTTTAACGCAATGCTTCACATTCTTGTAACTTGATGAAATGATTAAAATTAATTATTCTCTCTAAAAGATGTTAAATCTTTTGTCATTATTATCTTATCATTACGATATTTTATCGGAATTGTGTTCAAAGCTGATATTTCTTTAGAGAACACTATTTAACTATTATATTATTGCCATTGAATAGTAATACTTTACTGATAATAATCTCTTATACTCAATTATTTTATTTTCTCATTTGAATTCAAATATTCAAAAATCCAAACCAACCTGAGCCAAGTCTTTTAAAAGAGAATGTTTTAATGAAAGCACTAAGTTTTCCATCATAAACTTGATATAATCAACAGGATTATTTTTTAATTTAAAACACAATATCTGTTTCATAATTGTTTACGTCGACTTTCATACAACACATTATTTCTTTTGTGCAAAAATGTTTTTTAATTCGAGACCTCGTTTAGCAATTTCTACATGCTTTTAATACACTTTAATATCAATTTTGCCCCCTTTTCCATTAAAATATTTTTCGTTTCCATGAATCCTAAAAAATATTTTTCAATGTTATTTTAAATTATGCATAATACAATATTGTAAAATACCTCGTGATTTGTAGTTCAAGGATTCTTCTAACACAATTTTGGATAAAAATAGAAGATCCATAAAACGAGTCTTTTAGGAAATATTAAACCAGTTTAGGTTTCATATTTTATATTTTGATTTTTGTAAACTATTAATACCTCCCTGAACGATCTCCCGCTGTAGCGTTGATGAAAGTGTTCTCTTCTTTTTTTTTCTTCTTTTTTTTGTCTTCTTCTCTCCCAGCGATTACTAGTAGTCTTTTGCCTCTGAACTTCTATTCTTTCGAATCGAATGCCACATTCTCTTTTTTACTTTCTCAATTCTCGAGGGATTTAATTTGAGACAATGGGTACACATTCTAAATCTCGTAAAGTGCTGTACTTAAAGATTCCTGTTGTTTTTAGTATATTTTTTGCCATTTGTACAAAAAAAAAAGAAATAGAAAAACATTTTAAAAAATGTAGACGTTTAGAAGACGATTCTTCTTAAATTTATATACTTAAATTTGATAACCCGTTTTCAAAAAGAAGATTTTTTAAAATAAAATGGCTTAAATATATTTTAAAATATTTAAAATTAAGTAGCTAAAATTAAAAAAAGTAATAGTTGAATAACTTTTGAGCAGCCA
Organism: Ganaspis brasiliensis; assembly: GCA_037103525.1. Lineage (NCBI taxonomy): Eukaryota > Metazoa > Arthropoda > Insecta > Hymenoptera > Figitidae > Ganaspis > Ganaspis brasiliensis. Next base: position 6,184 of record JAZKLR010000294.1, read on the forward strand.
GTCTAAAGTAAACGACTCAAATGCTAAAATGATCTTATTTTGGTTTTGTTAAAGATTCCAGAAGAAAATAATAGTACTAATGGGTAATTTTAATCAATTCTGAGCTTAAAGATTCAAAATGACTGAAAACCCCCTTGGAATCGAAATTTTTGCAATTGTTAATCAATTTTTATTTTTATTTTTGCAATCAAATTTTATTTATAATTATTTATAAGGATATTGTCGAGTGAATAAAATTTTACTCCCACATTGGCATTAAAATAATTACATTTTGCGGGTTAAGAATTGAAAAATGAGATTTTAAATACATGTTTTTGAAACAAGTTTTATCAATTCTTATATAGAGTGTTAATATACGAGTCTTATTGCACGTGTCTTATTGCAGCTGTTTTAATCGACGAGGCAATAATAGTTATAGGAATAAGAAACATCAATCATCGTTTAAAAAGTTGTAATGACATCAATTTTCGACTCTTAAGATTTGCTTTAATTTATCCATCAATTCTTATATAAGGTACAATGACATTCATACACAAACATCCCGATTATTGAAACAGTTTTCTTTTTTATTTTCAATGGCAGATGAAAAATTATAAGATTTTACTAATTTTAATCTAATTTACGATTCATCACTTTCTTGCTTTTCTGCGCTTTTAATTAACTAACAATTTACTGATTGATTATCATTTCTTATCAATTATAATCTATTCTTGCTATATACTCATTTGCTGCCTTTATTTTTTTGACATTCCAGTGTTTTTGTAATTTTAAGAATTACAATATAACTGATTATTTATGTAGTTACATTTTTATTAGACGATTTTTTACAATTAAATTACGAAAATTATTTTTTCTAATCTTTATGTTTTTATTTAGAATATTTTCACTTATTATTTTTTGAAAAATTCCATTCCCAAGTAGAAAAACATTTTTTCTATAATATTCAAATAACGATGTTTCGAATCGTAAAGATTATTTTTCTCGGAAGAGAATTTGTTTTTATTAAATCTCTTTTTTTTTTTAGTAAAAAGATTAAATTGAGACAAATTTTAAATGGGAAGATTTTATTTGTCTTGTGAGATTTTATGAGGAGTGTATAATTTAAAAAATGAGTTTATATATTTACCAGCAGAAGTGCGTTTAAGAATGTATGATTTCTGACTCGATTAATCCACTTTGAAATAATTTATCTCTCATTTCCTGTTACTGTTAGAATTACGCAAGTGTATTGAGTCATTTTGCAGGTGTTTTATATACGTGTATGTGTGCACATTTGTACAATAATGATATTCGACTAGACATAAAAACCATTTTATAAAATACAAATGACTTTGTAAATTTCTTTCTTAATATAAATGTAATTATAGAAATTTCTCTTAAAATAAAAATTGAATTTCGGTAAATATTTTTTATATAAAAATTCGAAACCAATCTGCGCACATAGTAAATTTTCTGATTAAATTAATTAAGTTAAGTGAATTAATTTTTAAAAACAGGTTACTCAGTTTCTGATTAAATTAACAAAACGGTTGGTTAAATATACGAATCTTTTTAGTAAATTTTACCAAAATGTAAAAAGTAAGTTTAATTTTTAGTACAAGAATAATAATCATTTATTATTTATTTTATTTATTTATTTACTCTAAAAAATGAAAAACAATAAAATGTAAAAAAAATTATTTAAATATAAAGAAAATTAAAAAAAATATATTAACAAAATAAAAAGAAAGAAATAATTAATTTAAAAAAGTTTCATTGAATTGATTGAAAATTTTTTATTTAAGAGTAGAAACTAATTAAATGATACTTTTTATTGGCATAAAAAAACAGTTTTTTTTAAATGTGCGCTTTTTACAAAATGACGATTGAATTTTTTTTTGTCTATGTGTAAAAGACCTTAGGATTTTTATAAAATGGGATAGAATCGAAAAAAGTCGGAAGTTGAAGAACAGAGGTAATCATGGGTCTCGAGAGAGATGAAAATCGAGAGGGGACAACTTCTGTTCTATCGATTACTTTAGAAATAAAGAATAAAAAAACAAAATTGATTTTATGGTATCTATACATTTTCATAAAAAAAAAGAAACGAAAAATAAAAAAATTTCATTAAAATTGAATTTCAAGGAATTTTGATCGCTTACATTTTTTTCGAATTAAAATTAAAGAAATGTTTTCTCGAAAAATTATTACAATTTGGAGTTATGAAAACTGTTTATTTATATTATTGTTTTTTTTTTAATTTCTTTTTTGTTTATTTGTTTCGTTATTATTTCTTTTGTTCGTTTATTTCTTCATTTTACTTCTTTTCTGTTTTTTTTGTTCCTTTGTTTTTTGTTTGTTTCCATACAAAGTTTGAATCCCTTTTATGAAAGAATGTTGATTATTAAATAGCAGTGAAAGTCTGATTCGATCAAATTATTCCTCAACTGTTATTAAAAGTCTAAGAAACTTCGGAAAGTTTGTCTGACTTTTTTCTTTTCTTTTAATTGTCACTTTGGAAAACTTTTTCAAATATAGAAAAAGATTTCTATTTATCAACTTTCGGTTTTTTAAATTTTTTTGCTGATCTGGATTATTTAAATTTTATTTGGTATTAAACTTTAATCCTCTGAAGAAAATAAACTAAACTCTGAATACCAATTTAATCTCTTCATTTTTGTTTTTTAAAATCCGTCATTAATTTTCTACTTTTTTATTTATTGTAAATTTATTCATTTCCTGACATTTTAAAATATTTTAATATTTTCTCTCATTTTTTGTTAATCGTCTCCAAAACTCTTTTATTATTTTATTTCTTTTTGATATTTTCTTTTACCTTTTTTTATTATTAATCAAATTAAAAAGATTTTCTTTTTAAAGAATTTTAGAAGAACTTTAAGATAATTTCCTGGTATAGCATTTTCTTATTTTAATTTATCTTAAATGTAATCAAGATTCAAAAATCTTTTTAAATAAATTCACTTCACATTTTTTTTCTCTTTTTTAAAATATTTGAATTTATATTAAAATTACTTTTTATAAAACTAATATTTCTTCTGTAATTATAAGTTTTTAAATTTAGCGCCATTTCGACAGTGGCGCCAACATTTTCATAAAAATTTTCTGTTTATAACCTAAAAATAATGTGTCATTTTAACGCGAAACTATAAGCAATTGTCTTTCAAAATGAACAAAGTATTGAGTCTAATTTGGTATTTATATCGGGCACTTAATTTATTTCTTTTACTTTTTCATAATTATTCATTATTTAACAATATTTTCCATAATATTTTTATACTCAATTTCAATTTAACCAACTCAATTTGATACATTTTATTTTAACTGTTGATTTCAATCACTTTACTTTTGATTCGATTCAAATTGATTTGAATTTAATATCAGATTATTTTTCTCTTTTCTGTGAATTTTTCTTATAGGATTAGCACATTTTTGAGTTTGGTTGGGGGGTGTGAATTGTGAAAGTTTCTTTTTGTTTCTCGAGGTAACAAAATGGAGATATTCTCCTAAATTCTCGTCCCCTTTTGGTCGTAAACTCGGTTCAGTTTGAACCCCTGGCCCAACTCCAACAACCCTCGCACACTCGTTCGACTAAAGCAGCGATCGATTTAATAACAGCCATTTTCCTAACTCTAGAACCAAACGCCTTCGATCCTGATGCTAAGTAGCAGACACACAATGCCACACATTTCTATATCTGCCCTCTATAGACTCATGTATACATTCTTTTCACACGCATCCTTACACAATACCCATGTCAAGTTTGTGGAGAAAGCCATACATGAGGCAAAGTGAAAGGAAGCCTTTCATAATTGAAGAATTAGAGTGTGCCCACATTTTTATATTTATCACTATCTCAAACAAGCTCACAAAAGATTTATTTTTTATATACCTCTCGTCGTAACTGTTCTTTTTTTAAATCTTGTTTTGCCTCTTTTTTTCAATTATATCTTATTTTATTTCTATATTTGTCACTCGATATAAATAAAGGGACTTGAGAAAAAACAGATTTTAGGTTATTATTAGTGATTGTTTTATCTCTCTTTTTGGAAAATGAAATAATTACTGACATTTTTTATCTTGGCTCTTGATTAATGAATGTAATAAAAAAAACTGAGTTAAAATTTTGGAGGTTAATTGTGAATTTAGCAAATTGATTGAAAAGTGACTGAAGAAGTTACTTTATACTTTTATTTGAATAATATTGCACCCCCGCAGAAAATTATTACCAATTTATTATGAAAAGTAATTCAGCTCAGAGGAAAATATTCAATTTACGAATTGACAGTCTCGATTTATGTAATGGGTAGCAGACCAACATTTCTCCCTCTGAAATGATAGTGGTAGAAGTGAATATCACGATCACACGCAATATCTGAAGTCTAATCGAATCGATTATACCAAGTCTCATAATTCAAACCTTTTGAATCAAAACGAACATTGAAGATAGTCTGAAAATTATCCTGAAATATTACCTCTGTCTTCATAAATATTTTTCCGGAAACACTTTTCAAATTCATTTTTCATTTTTTTTTGAAAAAAAAATGTGACGCACTTTAGAAGCAAAACCTTTTAGGTTATGTTCGTAATATTTCAAGTGAAATCTCCGGATTTAGAACTTTTTTCTATTCATTACCTTTTTTTATCATGTAATTCGCTATTAGTTGGGGAAAAAGACAAATTTTTTAAACGTATATTTTATTCCTTTATTGCAGTTGTATACAAGAAAGTGATTTTATGCAATTTTCTGACTCGTGCCAGAGCCAACTTTATAAATCTTCTAGGCTCGATCGATGCATTCTACTTTCATGTCCCTCTTTTTCTTTTCTATTATTTTTTTTTCCTTCTTTCTCTATACTTACCCGCACATATGTATATCGATTTTCATGCTTTCGATATATAGTGCCTCGTTGAGAGTTTAACACACAACTACTTGCAGAATCGAGCAAGTTTAATGTTTTCCGGAAACGTAGCTGACAGTTGAGTTTACGGGGTCACCAGGTCACCTTCAATATTCGAGAACTTGTCAAAAGTTCAATGGTTTTCGAGTCATTGCCCTTTTAATCATCGAGTTTACCCCCTCGAGAAATCCAAATCCAGACACATTAAATTCAATTTTCACCCACAACTATTTCTTTTTCAATTGTTTATTTTAAATTCGTTAAATTTTATTTTTTCTGTCTAGACCAATTTATAATTCATGAAAACTTTGACATTTTTAAGGACAGGCGGCTGCTTATAAATTACGTCACACTTTTTCCCCGTTTTTTCACCCCCTCCCCCCTCTGGTCACATATTTGCTAACCCCCCTTAAACGTTACATCACATTTTCTTCACCCCCCCCCCCCCAATTTTATATCACGGTGAAAAAATAGAATTTAAATTTTTCTGTTATGCGCTTTGAAGTGTTGACAATTTTTATCTTTTAAACTCTTAGAAGTTTTGACATTGGATTCAAATTTAGAGGAAAAAACTATGTAGAAATACACTAGGATATTGTCCAGGACAAAAAAATTTCTTTTTGTCCCAAACGGCTCACTCAAAATTTGTTTTAATTTTTAAGACAGGAATGTGTGTTGTTTTGTTTATCGTCTGCTTGACAGAAGTAAAATATGAGTAAAATATAATCGAGTTGAGTTTAGGAGTAAATTTTATTCAATTAGTATTGAACTTTACCTTTTGATTATTAAAATGAATTTTCAATATGAAATTTACGATTTAAACAAAAAATTTAATGTAAATTGGAGTGTTATCACTAAGAAATTGGAGGTTATGTTCAAGACACGAAAAATGTTAACTTTTGACACAAAAAATTAAACAAGGACCGATTGTTATACAAATACACAAAATTTTTAACGGTGTAGTTTGAGCTTATATTTAAGAATTACATTTTTAATTATTTATAAATTGGTGGGACTGTGTAATTATTTAATATTTATTTTTTCTTTGAAAATCTAGTGAAAAATTGAAACTTTCATACAAATTTTTACAAGCAATAGCTCGTTTTAATCCTTGAAGCAATCTCTACAAGTTTGTTTGTTGGATTTTGTTGAAATATTTTTTGTTTAAAAAATGTATAATAGTAAACTTTATTTGTTTAATTATTTTTTAACAAAACATTATTAACAGAAATCAACAAACCAACTTGTAGGGAATGTTTCAAAGATTAAAATTAGCTATTGTTTGTAAAAATTTGATAAAAATTACAATTTTTCACAAACTTTAAAGGAAGAGCAGAAAATGTTAAATAATTATTATTTGGTAACAAATTTTGGACTAATCTTTTTTGAAAAATGTAAATAAGTGTCTTTCAAATTTGGGTGAAAATGAATTTTAAATGTCATAAATACTTCAAAATCATGAATTTGTTGACTTTTTCGTTAATAACAAATAATAATAACAAATAATAACAATCGATTCGTTTTGAGACAAGGATTACAATTTTTTCTTTTATAAATTTTTCTGTTTAGAAATTTAACATGTGATAAAATTTTCTTTCAATTATCAACTATTTTCTTAAAATTTCAATTCAATTGTTTAATTTCAATTTATTTCTTCAATTTTTAAATATTTTCTTCAATTCTCAAATATTTTCTTTCATTTTCAATTATTTTTATCGATTTTCAATTAATTCCTCAATATTAAATAATTCTCGGATTTTTTCAATTATTTTTTTACTCACAAAAATTGTTTGAAATTTTCAATTCAATTATTCAGTCCTAGAACTATTCTCTTCAGTTATTTTCTTTAAATTTAAATTCCACTTTTAAAATTTTAATTATTTTCTTTAATATTATAAAATTATCGCCTTTTTTCTATTATTTTTTTCGATTATCATTAAATTTCTTTAATTTTAAATACAATTATTGTTCAATTATTTTCTTAAATTTTAATTCCTTTCTTCAGTTTTTAATTGTTTTCTTCTATATTCATTAATTCTCGGCTTTTTTCAATTATTTTTTTTTCAATTTTTAAGCATATTCTTTAAATTTCAATTCCATTCTTCAATTTTTAATTGCTTTCTTCAATTTTTAATTATTTTTTTAAGCTTTAATTATTTTGTTCGATTTTCAATCAAGTTGTTGAATGTGCAATTATTTCCAAGAATTATTCCTATAATTTTCCTAATTTTTCAATTTGCAATTATTTTCTTTAAATTTAATAAAGATATTTAAATATTTTTTGTTAAATTTTTTAATTTTTTTTTTTTTTTGCAGTTGTCTATTAATCTAGGCATTTTTCGAATTTTGTTTCCAATTGACAATTATTTTCGTAATTTTTCACATATTTTCTTAAATTTTTCAAGTATTCTCGTCATTTTTCAACTATTTTCTTCCATTATTAATTATTTTCCCCAATTCTCAATTATTTCCCACAATTTTTTTAATTTTCAATTATTATCTTAAAATTTTATAATTATTCATTGATTTTTAAAATTATTTTGTTCGTCATTTTTCAACTATTTTCTCCAATTATTAATTATTTGCCGCAATTTTCAATTGCTTCTTGAAATTTTTTCAATTATTATCTTAAAATTTTTTATTTATTATTTAATTTAAAAATTTTTTTTGTTCGGTAGTATATTAATCTAGCTATTTTTTGTATTTTGTTTTCAATTGTCAATTATTTTCGTAATTTTTTTTTTTTGATTAATTATCAATTATTTTTTCAAATTTTAATTTAATTCTTAAAGTTCCAATTTATTTCCTCAATTTGCAATTATTTCCAACAGTTATTCCTATAATTTTTCAACTATTTTGTTTAAATTTACTATTTATTGTTTAATTTTTTAAACTATTCTTTTCAATTGTGTTAATTTTAAATTTAAGTATAAAATTATATTTTAAGTATAAAGGCGAATTTCGCAATATTAAAAATACTGCTTTAATTGTTTGAAAATTTGTGACCGGGAAATGACCGGGAATTCAAAGAACTAATTTTTTTAACGGTACTAATTGAATTTCAATTTTATTTTCAGCGTATTGGCCAAGAGGTGATAACACAGCATCATCCCTCTTTGGAGGAATGCCTGGAGGATATGGCTTGGGGGCACATCATTTGCCCTCTGCTTATGCCATTTTGGGTCGAGGTGGTTCTGCTCCTGGTTATGGTGGTCATACACCAACTTCTGCACCACCTCCACCTCCTTACTCTCACAGCAGTCTTGGGACCCTCAGTGTTGCTGCCAGCCAAGCTGCGAGCTTAGGTAATTTATCTTTACTTTGTCTCTCCCAAGTCCAATTAAAATTTGCCCCGAAAAAAAAGAAAAGAAAATTCTTTCCAAGAAATAAGTAAGCAAAAGCAGAAACTTTTTCTAATAATTTCATTGAGTTTTTAATTAAATTTAAATAAACTCCGAGTTCTTGTCAAGTTTAAAGTGTTTCCTGAAAATAAAAAATAAAATTTTAAAAATTCGGGTAGCTGACATTTTAATTAAAACTCAATTGACAGAATGTGCAATTATAGACCGAAATTTATTTATCCGAATATTCAAATTCCCGAAACTTCAGAAACTTTCCAGAAATTATATTTATGAGACTTAATTTTTGTTCGAACATTTAACTAACCGAAACTGTATTAATCAGAGTCTTCCTAAGTACAAAAATTCTAAAATATGCATTTGCCCAACACACGGAATGCAGAATTTCTAAAAGAGCTCGCTGATTGGCCGGTAATATTTCCGGAAAGATTACCAGCCAATCAGATAGCTTCTTTAGAAATTCTACATTCCGTGTTGGCAAATGCACATTCTGGAATTTTTGTATTTGGGATACAGTTTCGGTTGGTTGAATGTTCAAAAAATAATTAATCTGATAAATACAATTTCTGAAAATTATATATTCGAGAATTTAAACATTCTGACAAACGAAAATTCGAGAGGTTAAATATTCTGGAAAATGGAATTTTAAGGGGTTAAATATTCGGACAAAAATTAAATCTGATAAATACAATTTCTGGAAAATGCATATTCAGGAAGTTAAATATTTCGACAAATAAAGTTTCGGGAAGTTAAATATTCTGATAAATTAAGTTTCGGAAATTTGAATATTCGGATAAAAAAATTTCGGTCTATTGCACATTCTGTCAATTGAGTTTTGGTCAAAATGTCGGCTTTCTAAAAATTAGCGCTAGAGCTTTTTTTTAATCTCTATAATTAGAAACCGTTTTATAAATAATATTTCAATTATACTATTTAAATAAAAAAGGAATCTGTTACCTGTTTCAAGTATTTTGTTAATTTTTTTTTCATTCATCTAATTTTCCATTAATTTGAATATCAATTAACGAAATTTTAAACGATTTAAATTTTATTTTTACCAAATTTTTATAGTATTGACTATAATGAATAGTAATGAGATTTTCCAATTATCCTAATTTTAATCAACCTGAAAATCAATCGTTATAAACTTCAGTTTATTTAATTTTTAATCTACTTTATTTTTTTAATTAATATAAAGCTCAATTAATTCTAATTTCTTCTAGATTTAAACCTTTATTCTAGAACATTTCAATGAATTCTGAATTAAATTAATTTTAATTTATCAAATTTCAATTTATCCAAGTTTTCATCTTTTTTACATTCATCGAAACTTTAAATGATAAAAATTTCCAATTCTAATTTTAATCTAATTCAAATCGTGATGTTCAGCGATCTTGAAAACCTTGAATTCTCTTTAAATTTTTTTCCACCTTAAAATAATAATAATAACTATTTTATAGAATTCCTACTTTTGTGAATATTTATGAAAAATTATAATTTCTATTAGACTAGTTTAATTTAATAAAACTTCCATTTAATGGGATTTTCTTTTGATTAAATATTTATTGAACTGAATTATTTATTTTTTCGAATTTTCGCTTAATAACATTTTTTTTCAATAAATTTAAATCAAATTCTGTCTTTTATTTAAGAAAAGTAAATTCTGTCTTTTATTGTTTTCTATTAATGAAACTTCAACTTCTATTAATGAAAATTTTATGCTTCTATTTTATTGATTGGAATTAACAATTCAATTTGAAATTCACCGAATTCTAACTTTTTAAGGTTGAATCCTTCAAAATTTAAATTCATCCTTTGATGATAAATTTGAATTTTAAATGATGTGACAGAAATTTCGTTCACAGAAGCGTTCAAAACTTCAAAATACATATACATATTATATAAAAATTAATAATAAAATTTGTAGTATTTTTTTTTTTCAATTTCTAACAGTTTTGTTAAAAGTTCTACATAGATTTTTAGATATTAGATTTTAGATATTTAGGTTTTTTCTTTTTAAATGTTTTTTTTTAGTTATTTATCTATATTCCTAGATATTTATTTTTTATTTTTACTTCTTCATAGAGGAAGTATTCATTAATTTCTTTAATTTTCTAGTTTTCTTTAATAAATTTATTTCTAAACTTTCTAGTAATTTTGAAATTTCCTAGTAATTTTTTTTCATTTTGTAGTTATTATTTTCATTTTATAGATACTTTTTGATTAGCTATTATTTTATTTTACTTCTCAGTAATATCTCTTACATTTATTTGTATTTCTTCAATTTCAATAGTCCTATTTCATTTAATATTTTTTTCTTCAATTTCTAATTCTATTTTTACTTTTTAGTGAAAAACGTCTAGTCCTTTTTTCACTTTCTAGTTATTTTTCTTTATTATTGTATTACTCTTTTTTTGATAACAGGATTTTTATTCTTTGCAGTCACTTTTCAAATTAACTCTTTATTTTTCATTAAATTTTAGTTATTTTCTTTATTTTCTAGTTTTTTAAACTTTAGTTATTTATTCAGTTTTCAAATTTTTTCTCTGTGTCCAAGTTATTATTTAGAAATTTTTATTTAGTTTTTATAAGCTCCTTTTTTTTTCTTCAACTTCTAGTTATTTTCTCACTTTCTAGTAATTTACTCTTATTTATTAGTTTTTTTTCCTTTACTGGTTATTTTCTTACATTTTAGTAATTTTTTTAGTTTCCTAGTTTCTTCTAATTATAATTATTCCATAAAAATAATTGTTAATTATTTTTTCAGTTTCTTGTTTTTTTTTTAATTTCTATTAAATTGTTTGTTAACTTAAGGAGGTTCTCTCCATTGACAAAATTTAATGACAAAATTTAATTAAATTTTATAAAATGAAAATTCTAGTTAATAAATTTTAGAACTTATCATTCGCCCCCTTTTTTTCTTATTTTATTTTTTATCTTTATTAAAAGTAAAAAGTGTTATTTGCATTTCTTTTAACGCTTTTAACGAAGAATTGGACACCAACTCGACAAGAGGTTATGTTTAAAATAATAATTTCGCTTTTTAAAATAGAGAACCTATCCTTTAATCCACTTTTATTTAGACAAAATATGAAAATTTTAATTTAAAACAAAATAAACCATCGATACTCATAATTGGATAAAAATGGCAGATTTTTAACATTTACAAACAAATTTATAATTTCTCTCATTTCTCTAAAACGTTTCTAAATGTCAAAAATCTTTAATTTTTATCTAATTATAAGTTCCAATGATTTATTTTGTTTTAAATTAAATTTTTCACATTTTGTCTAAATAAAATTAGATTAAAAGTTAGTTTTTCTATTTTAAAGAGCAAAATAATGAGTTCAAACATAACCTCTTCTAGAGCATGTGTCCAATTTCTTCTTAAAAGCTAATTTTACTTTATTTCAAATATGCTACTTTGTTTCAAATTTAACGAAACATTTCACACTTTTTTTAATCTTCTACTACGTTTTCAAGTCTGTAAAACTTAATTCTTTGTTTCCAAATTGAAATAAAATTGTTATAATTTGATTTTTGTTGTTTTTTTACAGGTATTAATCCTGCGAGCGCAGCTTGGTGGACAATGGCTTCGCACTTAGCTGCGCAGGACTACCTCGCGAGGTTACAAGGAGCCGCAGGACTTTCAGGATTTCCACCTAGTGCAGAAAGCCTTCTACCTCCTTACCCCGCTTCTTTACTTAATCCACCGTCCCTATCCTCTCATAAGTCCAGTAAGTGTAAGTATACCAAATTTTTATTTCTTTTCTAAAATTATTCCATAATCATTTTCTTTCTCTAAATCTTTATCTGAAGTTTAAAAATTTGTCTAAAATTATTTTTCAATAATATTAGTCACCCCTGGTTTAAAATTAGTCTTAAATAGATAATCAATAAAATAAAAATCTCTCAATCTTCACAAATTTTAAATTCATTCCCTGAAATCTATTTCTCTTCGTCTCATTTCTGATGATCAGAATTCTTAACAGAATAAAACTGATATTTAATTTTATCTTTTTGACGAAATGATCTTTCTTATTAAATTTCTCTAAATCTGTCTGAATTTCTGACAAAATAAAATTTTTTTTCTATTTTTTCCAGTAAATTTCCGATCATAAACACCTATTATCGAGAAAATTATCAATGTTAGTTTACGAGATAAAAATTACTAAATGTTAAAAAATTTTGTTTTCTACATTTTTTGTATTTTTTTCAGAAAAAATTAGATTGAGCCCAAATTTTTTCTCAAATAACAATTATTTAACAATTTGTATTTTTTCTGTAAATCTAATTAAATCTGTAAATCTAATTTTGACAAATAATAGCCCTTTTTGCTCTATGAAACATTTTTAATAATTTCATTTGTTGGACTTTGTTAAATAAAATTTTATTCCAAAAGTTATTAAACAACTAAAAATTAATTTTTATATATTTTTTAAGCAAATTATTGTTTAACAAAATTCATCAAATAAAATTGCAGAGAACTGCAATTTTAATTTTTTTAAAGAGAAAATTAAAGCTATTATTTGTAAAAATTAGTAGATTTTTTAAGAAATAACAAAAAATATGAAAATAATCTTTATTTAAGAACAAATTTTGGCTTATTCAATTTTTACTGAAAAATGTGCAACTGAATCAATCCAAATTTTGTAAAATTAGTTTTAATAATAGTTATATTTTGTGTTAAAAACCACTTTCTAGTTGGAGATTATGTCAATAGAGAGAACTTCCTTAATATACATATTAAAAATAAATCTGTTTTATTAAAAATGTTCTAATTTTTGTGTTTTTTTTGCAGCTAAGTCAAGCAAGAGTCATAAAACTCCTACGAGCAGCAGTAGTTCAACAACTCATAGTCTGACAAATACTCTGACAGTATCAAGTCAGGCTCCGGTTTCGACTTCTCATCATAGTACTTCTTCAACGAGCAGTACAACGAATTCGCAACCGAATGTCGTTAGGTGAGAAAAATTTTCTTCTGTCTCCAGCTATTCTATTTCAAAAAGGGTTAAAGTCTCTGATTAATTTATTTTTTTTTACTTAAATGCTGCTTGACAATCGCAGTTCTGCAAAGGAAGGAAGGTAAAGTGATTTTGTGTCCATTTTTTTAGCTTTAGCTTTATTTTCAATCACTTTACAGTTTAAATTATATTTTACCGAATTATTTGAAAATAAGGTATTATTTTTTCTTGAAAAGGACAGTTTTTAAAAAAAAAATCATATAAATATATGGAACTAAAAAGTAGATAGTAAAAATAATGAACTGACAAAATTATTGTATAATTAATAATTTATTGTTTATTTTGTTTCAGTGATCCTAGCAGTATACTGGGTGGCGTTCGTTTGCCACCGGACACGGAGATTATCAAGTATACGTCGAGTATAGTTGGTCCAAAGATTCCTGGAACGACGAATAGGGGCAGAAAGAAAACAATATCTCTGGACTCGCCGAGTGTCAGCGTTCATCCTCCGCCTGGTCCAGGATTATCTGGTCACCAAACAAATACCACGCCAGCATCTATTATGATGGAGTCACGAAAATTCAATCGCACACCGGTAGAACATTTTGTTAGTATTGACAAATTTCTTATTTATTTTAAAAATTTTAAAATATATTTAGGACCGGTTTTACCAACGCAGAAGTCATATCCCCTATTTTTCAGAAAAATCTATTTAAATTTAGGGTATCTAGTAATTCAAGAAATTGATGGCAATTTCGTACATCCAGATAAAAATTGGGAATTTATAAAGAGATTAGAAAATTTTTAAAGTGGTCCGGAAATTTTTAAGAAATTCCAGGAATTCGTTGATAAATATACAGAAAGATTTAACTTTAATCTTGTATTCTTCATTAACTTGAAAAATGTAGTTAAAAATAAATTCAGAGTACGATCTAACAATTTTGGGTAAAAACAAAGTCAAAAATATTAGATTTTGACAATTTTCAGTTACATTAGCTTGTTTTTTTTTTTGCAAATTTATTCAATTTTTTTTACATATCTGTCTATTTGTTCACAAGTTTATTTACTCTTCGATAAAATTTCTAGATTCTATGACTTTTCATCAATATTTGTTTTTAAAATTGTTTTAAAAATGTGTCTGATGATAAAAAATTGTGTTTCTGCTATTTCTTCTGCTTTTTTAGATTTTCTCTATTTTCAAAATATTGATTTTTTTTCTTTTATTTTATCTCTTTGAATATTAATTAGTTCCAATTAACTAATAATCCGAACTTAAATTTATCCAATTTCCAATCGTTTAAACATGTTCTTTATTCATTTAAAAATAAGAAGTCTACTCAATTTCTTTTTAACCTACTTTTTGTTTTAAAGAATTCAAATTTAACCGAATTCTTATTATGTAGAAATTAAGTAAATCGACTTTTTAAATGTTAGAATATCTATTTCACAGAATTTTCATTTGTCCGACATTTTATCTGCCTCATTTAATTTGTATCAGTTTTTAATTGAGCTTTGATTTGGCTAAATGTTTATATTAACAATAATAATTTAACCGAATATACCAAATTTCCAATTATCCCGATTTTAATATAACAAAATTTCTATTTATCCTAATTTTTTGAAGACATAATTCTTTTTCGAATTTTCATTCAATCGAATTTCTATTTAACAGAATTTCAATTCAACGCATATTTAATTCATCCTCTTTTTTCCAAAACGAAGAATTCCTAGTTTATCGAAATTTCATTTAATCAAACTTTTATTCAACCGAATTTGTATTTAAAGGAATTTTAATTTAAAGAAATTTCTATTTTTCATTATTCTTGCATGACAGAATTGTTCATTTATCGAATTTTTATTTATTCATGTTTCTATTGAACAGAATTTTAACTCAATGACATTTCTCTTCATCCTATTTTTTACAAAACGAAGAATTAATTTCTAATTCATCGAATTTATATTAAATCAAATTTCTATTTGATTTATATTTAATTTAATTTATATTTAACCAAATTTTCATTTAACAGAATTTCTGTGAAAGTTCGAATAAACAGAGATTAGGTCAATAAAAATTATGTGAAATAAAAATTCGAGTAAATAGAAACTCGCTACCTAAATGAAAACTTTGTTAAATAGAAATTCTGTTTAATACAAATTTAGTGGAATGGAAATTCTTTAAAGTGCTTAATTGGTTAATTAACATTTTTCTTACATTTTTGGTTAAATAGAAATTTGCCGATAGCATGAAAAAAATTCCGTTAAATTAAAATTCGTTTCAGTACAAAATTTGATTGGAAGAATATTCCAAATTCTTAATTTTTGCATGACAGAATTTCTAATTTATGAAATTTCATTCAAATGTCTATTAAATTGAATTTTATTTTAATGGAAATTCTTTTCAGCTTATTTTTTACAAAACGGGGAATTTATATTCAATCAAATTTTTATTGAATCGAATTTGTATTTAAGCAATTTTTAATTGAACAGAATTTCTATGAAAATTCGAATTATTTTGAATTCCTCGTCCAAATTTTATAACTCTGAACATTTTCAAACTTTAATTTGAACTTTAATTTGAAATATCCCGTGATTAATTTTTATGTTTAGATTAATTAGTGCAAAGATATTAATCAAATATATTTATTCATTTTCAGAATGAATCTAGCGAGTACAGGGATTCCATTGACAGGGTTGAATTAATTAAATTACCGGCGCATTCGACTAATGGTTCTGTTCTTTCGGCTCCAACCTACACAACTAGTACTATCAGCAGTCTGAATGATGCCGATGCTCCTCTAAATCTTTCTCTAAAACCCTCCTCGACGTGTAGCAGTTCACCAACTACTGGCAGTCAACCTCTCACTCAACTCAGTAATCTGAGTCAATCGTTATTGGCCTCTGATAGAACATGTAAGTCGAAATTTCTATTTTTCTCATTACGATAATTATCTCAGTCACGGACAGTAACTTTTTCCTCTTAAACCAATTTTTAAAAAAGTAACTCTTCAGTGACTGAATTTCATATCATTTCTCATTTGCACTCATTGTCTCGACAATTTGAGAAAATTTATTGCCAATTTGAATACTTAAAAATATTTAAATACTTTAATTTAATGCTTAAAATATTTAAATTTGATTTCAGGACCCTGTCAAAAAAAAAAACCTCTAACGACTTTCGGGTCTTGTTAAAAAAAAACTTTTCCAATTTTCTCCTCTTTTTTATCAACAGGAAAGAACAATATTTTGAATGTGAATTATATTTGTCATTCTAACAAATCATTCATCACCACAAAGCACACGAGTATCATCACAATCATAATCAGTTTACTCAACAAATTTTTAATTACACAAAAATGTTTCCTTCCGCAACAGATTGTAATCTAAATAATTCGTATGCAGCGCGGCGGAAACCTGGTCCAAAGCCGAGAAGAGTGCCGCAGAATTCAATGCCGATTCCGCCATCGCCAAGTCCATCCTTGGCTCAGTTGTTTGCCGCAGCGGATTCTCCGTCGCGGCCAAGTAGCGGCAGCGAGGAAAGTGAGAGTCCAAGTACAACTCATCATAAAGATGGACGACCAAGAAATCTCGGTCGAGGGGTCTCTAAGCCAAAAAAGAATACTGTCGCGTCACTTTTAGCGCAGAGTAGAGCCCTCGGTATTAAACCAACTCCAGGCTCTCTTGATCCAAACGTTCCTTTATCGCACCAGGTCTCTTTACTCAGGTCGAATATACTCGCAGCTCAACAATTCCACGCGTCTCTGGTACATGGTGACGACAAAAATCAAGTATGTTTGATATTTTCAAGAATTTTAAAAAATTTTTTTACGCATTATGCAGGGCTCGAACTAGGTAAATCCCGTAAAAGTCCGTTTAAAAAAAAAAAAAAAAACGTCCATAACGTCCGTGCATATTTTTTTTCGTTAAATAATTTCTTAGTTACAATGTTTTAAAATGTTTGCTTTTCTTCAAATGAAGGTTTTTAAATTAATTATATTTCTAAGTAGATTGCATAAAAATTAATACATATTCATTGGTATTTAAAACTATTTCCACAAGCTTATTGGATTTGCCCTGAATTCATTTTTCCACAAAAATATAAATAAAACAAGTATAAACTCTTTCCTAAATTCAAACTAACCAGATTAAACACCTTATGTTTTTATACCTTATGTTATCAACAATTATAAATATATTAATTATAATAAAACAAGTTTTATTTACATACGACAAAATTTATAAAATTTTAGAATTGAAAATAATTGCAAAAATAATTGAAATTAAAAAAATGCAAACTTTGCATTGAAAAAAAAATGAAAACAATTAAAAATAGGCAGTAAGTAATTTAAACTAGGTAAAAATTATTTTTATACATGTACATTTTACTTCCATCCAAGCAAAATAGTTTTCTCCCTCATAGATAATGCAATAGAATATAAAGAAAAACAGATTTGAATTTCTTTAAAAATAAAAAATAGCCATTAATTCTAACAATTTACAGGAAAATATATACTTTATATAGACCAAATAAGTTCGTCTTTTAATCTAGAATATTTTATCCAAAGGACTTATTATTATAAAATAAAAATTGGAGAAGTTATAAAATTAAAAAAATGATTGAAATTGAGATAGATAATTTAAAATTTAGAAATAATGAAAATAATTTAAAATTGGAGGAAATAATGAAAAGATAATTTCAAATTTGAGAAAATAATTGAAAAAATTAGATAATATATTTTAAATAAAGAAAAGTTGAAGAAAATTTCAGAAAAATACTTGAAACTTTTAGAAGTTCATGGAAAAAAAAGAAAATAATTAAAAATTAGAGAATATAAATGAAAAATGATTTAAACATAATTTAAATTTGAAGAGAACAATTTGTAATATAAAAAAAATAGTTGCAAAAAGTATAGAATATACACTAAATACAATAAAATCATAGATGTAATTGAAAATTGAATAAAATAATGAAAATTTCAGATAAATAATTAAAAACTTTTTGGAAATTATGAAAAAGAACGTAAGTTATTGAAAATTGAAAAAAATAATATATATAATTTAAAATTAAATTAAATAATTGAAATATCAAATAAATAGTTAAAAATTTTTGAAATTATAAAAAAGTAAATTATATTGGATATGTTGTAGACCTTTTTTTATAGATATTTACCTCATGAATTTCTATAAATTATAAAAAAGTTCAAATTAATTAAAAATTAAAGAAAAATATTTTAAAATCATAGAAAATAATTTTATAAAATAAGAATAATTAAAAATTGGGGAAAGTAATTGAAAAAAGATTTTAAATTTTGAAACTTGAAGAAAATAATTGAAATATTATAAAAACAATAATAAGTTGAAAAAAAATGACATTTGAAATAAATAATTGAAAAAATTGCAGAATATTTAAAAAAAAAACCGATTGGAATTTTTGAAAATTATGCCAAAAGAATAAAAATAATTAGAAGTTGGAGAAAATAATAGAAAAATTACAGAGTTTATTTTTAAGTAAAAGAAAATAATTACAAAAATGTTTAAAAAATTGAAAATTGAAGAAAATAATCTAAATTTGAGATAATAATTGAAAATTTAGGAAATTAATTTAAAAATAATTGAAATTATTAAAATATGGAGAAAATAGTTGCAAAATGATAAAAAGAAATGAATATTGAACAAAATGATTGTAAATGGGATGTATTATATTTGAAAGTTCAGAATATTGATTCAGATTTAATAAAAATAATTAAAAATTAAGATAATAATTGAAAAATGAAAATAATAATTGTAAATTAAAAAACTTAATTTAAATTTGTGATAAATAATAAAAAATTTAGTAATAAATAATGAAATTGTTTTATTGTTGAAGAGAAAATTATTAAAATTGAAAAAGTGAAAAAATGGAACACAGTAATTGAAATTTGCGGAAGATAGATTTAGATTATTTAGATATTTTTATATTTAATATTAATAAAGTGTTCGCTATTTTTTAAGTAAATAAATTATTTTTAATACAAAAAATACAATTTCTTTTCACTTTTCTACTTTATTTTTATTGTATTCGGCTGAAAATAGTGTTTCAGAATATAAAATTTTTATCCGTAATTAGTCCGTAATTTTTAATTTTTAGTCCGTAAAGTCCGTATTTTTAAGTACTTTTACTGGTTCGAGCCCTGACATTATGAATAAAGGAATCTAAGAAGTAATAAATTTGAGGTTATGTTTGAAATTTCTAAAATAAAAATACACAAAGAGGAATAACTCTCAATACAAATCATTGATGTTCTAATTTTTATTCCGTCAAAGAGACGCTTAATTATTCCCTAAAACTTATTAAGCAGAATCTCCAAAAGATTGAAATCAATATAAGATAGAATTATACTTGACCCGAATTTTCGTTTTCTCCAATTAATATTTGTCAGAATAAATACATAATGAAATTACCTTTTAACATAAATATTAATTGTGGAATTTATGCAAACGAATAATTCTTAATTCACCGAAATTACAGGGAAATAAATGTTCAGAAGTACGAATTCTAATTTAATATGCATTATTACAAACTGTAGTTTTATTTGCACTAATTTCGGTCGCATGAAAATTCGGCTTTATAAACATTCTGTCACATGAATTTTCGGTTACATGAATTGTCAGGCATATTCGTTAAAAAAGTAATCATGCTTAAAAAACGTTGCAGTTTTTTGAAAATTCGATTCCGTTAATTTTATAGATAATCGACAAAAAGTTTTATTGCCTAAAAATGTGTGCAAATAAACAATTTTTAACGTTACAAATTTTTTTCCTCAACAAGGACCTTTTTCTTCCTAGAAATATAATTTACGAAATGTTTTAAATCTTTTAAAGGACACTGAAATTTTTTTTTTTTTTTTTTGATAGCATGTATTTAACCGAGAGATATACCTTAAATTAAATTTCGGTTAAAAAAATGTAGTAAGATTTAAATTCTGCAATATAAAAATTATCACAAATTTAATTTCTATTAAATATCGTTTCTTCATATAAAAATTATCACAAATAAAAATTCGATTAAATAAACATTGTGTTAAATAGATATTGTGCTAAATACAAGTTACGATTATATCCCCGTAGTATATAAAATCTGTAAATTATTCAACAAAAATCAGTGCAAATGAAATTTCGGTTTAAAATTCGTCTTTTCATTTCGGTGAATTAAGAATTATTCTTTTGCATAATTTCCACAATTAATAATTCTATTAAAAGGTAATTTCATTATGTATTTATTCTGTCAAATATTAATTCGAGATAACGAAAACTCGGGTCAAATGTAATTCTATTTTATTGATATCCATCTTTTGGAGATTTTGCTTAATAAGTTTAAGGAAATTCATCATGCTCCTAAACATAACCTAACATTTTTAGTTTCTTAGGTTTCTTTATTCGTAACGCGTCACAAATATTTATTTTCATTTAAATTAAACATTCTTTAAATTTAAATCTTTTTTTAATCTTTTACTTTCTCTAAACCTCTTATTTTGTTTGACAGTTTATTGCTTTTTTAATGGAGATTTTTATTTACTTATGATTTTTTTAATAAATCCTACGCCCTATATAGAAATCTTTACAGGAGAAGATGAAAAATAGACTGCTTGAGGTGTCTGGTGAGGAGAGTAACATGGACGTGACCAGTGAGAGCGGAAGTAATACTGACGCGATTACTGATACTGACGAGGATAACGCGGAGGGCACACCGAGTGCGAAGAAGAGGAAGCTTAATTCTAGTGAAAAAGATCTTCAAATTCCACTCGAGCGTGGATGGAAGAGAGAGACAGTCATCAAGGGTCTTGGTAAAACAGGAGTCATCAAAGGCGACGTTTCTTATCACAGCCCATGCGGGAAAACCTTCAGGAGTAGTCCGGAACTTGCCAAGGTAATAATTTAATTTATTAAATATTTTATATATACAAATTTATATTATTTATTTATTTAGCATACAATTCTCAAATGTTACTTTTTTATTAGCATATATAATTCTTCAGGGTTGCCACAGGTCAGGGAAAAGTCAGGGATTTTTATAAAAAATACTGGAAAAATGCAAAGAATCTCTAAAAAATCCGACTAAAATTTTCAACATTTTCATTACTTTTCAATTATTAAATTCAATTTTCAATTATTTTCATTATTTTTCAATTTCTTCGTAAAGTATTAAATTTACTTTACGAAAATTTCAATTATCTTTTTTTTTTCAATTTACCATTATTTTCATCATAATGCAATTATTTTCTTCCACTGCACTTCAAATATATTTTGTATTTTTTCCAATTATTTTTTTTTAATTAAAATTATTTTCTTCGTTTTCAAATTATGTATATCATCTTAAAATTATTTGTCTCAATTTTTAATCATTTTCATTATACTTCAATTAATTTTTTCAAATCTGAATTTTTAATTAATTACCTGAACTTTGAATTGCTTTCTTCAATTTTTAATAATTATTCAAGGATTTCATTTTGCTACTATTTATTCAAATTTTTCAACATTTTTATTATTTTTCGATTAATTTTCTAAAATTTCAGTTGCCTATTGATTCTAATTTAAAGATCATTTTTCAATTATTTTTTGTTTTTTAAATGATTTTTGTAATTTTTTCAATTATTTCTCTCAAACTTTAATTACTTTTAAATGATTTTTCATTCATTTTCTTCTTATGCAATATTATTTTCCCATTTTATAGGTAGTGAAAAAATTTTCTCCAAATTTTCGAATTTTTATTTTTTTTCATTATTTATCATAATTTCTAAAATTGTGGTCCAAAATTTCAATTTATTTCTATTATTCAATATATATTCTGGAATTCTTTTTAGTTAATTTCTGAGATTTTCAATAATTTTATTGAAAACTCAATTATTTTCTTCTATTTCATAGATATTTTGGAATTTTTTCAATTATTTTTGTCAAATTTAGATTATCATATTTAATTTTCTATTATTAATATATGTTTCAATTATTTTCCCAAACTTTTAATTTTTTTCAATTAATCTCTAACATTTCCAATTATTTTTCCCAATTTTTAATTATTCTCATTTCTTCAAATAATTTATAATATTATCAAGTATTTTTCTCAACTTTCAATTAATTTCTTCAATTTGTGAATATTTCCGTGATTTTTAAATAATTTTCCCCAATTTTTAAGTGTTTTCATTATTTTTCAATGAATTTGCAAAATTTGTAATTATTTTAATTTTTCCCAGTATTTGAAGTCCAACTACATATTTTCAAGTATGCAATTTTTTAAATTTCAATTATATTATCTTCAATTTCTTTTTCCAATTCTAAAATGTTATTCATAAATAAAACTTGTTTTACTCATATTTAAATATTATATTAAAAATATTTATAATTGACGCTAACACAAGCCTGAGAAACTAATCGCGCGCTAGCGCGCGTTGTATAATCTAGTTTTATAGTAAATATATGAAAAATTGGTTTTAAAAACTCATAAAGGTCAGGGAAAAAGAAAAAAATTCATCTGGAAATCAGGGAAAAATCAGGGAAAATTATAATAAAATATTTGTGGCAACCCTGTTCTTGATAAAATATCTCCTAGTCTGTTATTTAATTCTTTAATATTATAATTAATTTAATTATTATAATCACAAATTTGAAAGAGTTGTTTAGTCAGTATTATATATAAATATGTAAATAAATCTCATTAATTGGAACGTTTTTACTTATTAAATTGCAGTTTCTTGACCATCAGAATCCAGCCGAGTTAACATCGATGAATTTTTCGTTTTCATCAAAGCCGCTTGTCGGTGAATTTTTGCAGCCAACGATGGGTTTGGCAGAGGCAGAATACGTGAGGCTCGGTGCTCAAGAGGTAGCGAGACGATTAGAAGAACTGAAAGCCGCTGGCGGCTTTAGAGACGGTAGGGTCAATAGTCAATACGAGAGGGACAAATTGGCATATGCCAAAAAACTCGCCAAAGAAGAAGCGCAACGTCACAAAGAACAAGCCAGGTAAAAACATGAAAAATTATTTTAAATTCAGTGAAACGGTATCTTTCAAGTCAAATCTCTAATCTAAATTGTAAAAAGTACTTTTGTTGTTAGCAATAATTGGCTATTTCTAATTAAGACGAAATTCATTTCAAATCATTCAGGCTGGCAATGATCGGAACTGAAAATCAATTTTATCTCAAAAATTTTTATTTTTTAAAGAATTTTCGACGACACGTATTTTTTTGTTTAGCTGAAAAAAAAAATTCCATGCAGTTATAAAGATATTAATTTTTAAAGTCGGAACTCTCTTTTATTTAAAATTTAAGAAAACAAACTTTTTTTTATATTTTTTTAAGAGCAACAACTTTTATTTAGAAATTTTTTTTGATATCTAGTGTATTTTTTGAGAAAAATGTAATTTTCCTTTTAAAGAACAAAAACTAATTTTCTTCGTTTTCACCAAAATGGGGCGTAAGTTAAATTTTTATGGAAAATAATCTTTACTATTAAGACAATTTAAAAAAAAAATTAATAAAAAGACGGCGGGGTTTTTGAGTAATTTCAATTCAAAATATTGAAAAAACATTGAAAAAAAAAAAGAAACATTGAAAGAACTTTAAAAAAAATTAGAATAATAAAAAATTGAAAAAAATTATTGAAATTGAGATCAATAATTAAAAATTTATGAAAATTAAGAAGAAATAATATAAATAATTTAAAATTAAAGAAAATAATTAACATTTGAGAAAATAATTGAAAAAATTACATAAATAAAGGAACATTAAAGAAAATTTCAGAAAAATACTTGAATCTTTTAGAAGTTAATTGCAAAAAAAAGTAAATAATTAAAAATTAGAGAAAATAGATAAAAAAAAGATAAACATAATTTAAAATTGAGAAGAACAATTTTTAATTTAAGAGAAATAATTGCAAAAAATACAGAATTTAGGTACATAAAATACAACAATATCGTAGATGTAATTGAAAATTGAATAGAAAAATGAAAATTTTATATAAATAATTAAAACCTTTTTGGAAATTATGAAAAAGACAGTAAGTAATTGAAAATGATTAAAAATTGAAGAAAATAATTTTAAAAAATAGTTCAAACTTGTGGAAACTAATTGGAAAATGATTTTAATATTTGAAACTTAAAGACAATAATTGAAATATAAGGAAAACAATGATAAGTTGAAAAAAAATCTGTAATTTTTCTTTCAATTATCAATTTTTTTTTTTAATATTTTAATTTCAATCTTTAATCTTCCATTTATTTATTTAATTTTCAATTATTTTCTTCAATTTTAAATTGCATTCTTCGTTTCTCAATTATTTTATTTAATATTCAATAATTCTCGCATTTTGTCAATTATCAAATATTTTCTTGAAATTTCAAAACAATTCTTTAATTGCCAATTGATTTCTATAATTTTCATTTATTTTTTTATTTGTTTCCATTATTATCATCAGTTTTTAATTGACAATTTATTTTTCTCCTTCAATTTTATGATTATTCATCAATTAAAAAATTTTGTTTGTTTGAATGCCGATTATTCTCACCATTGGTCGAATTTTTTTTCAATTGTTAATTATTTTTTTTAATAGTTAATTATTTTCGTCATATTGTAATTTTTCATTATACCTATTATCAATTATTTTCTTAAAATTTCCATTTAATTCTTTAATTTCCAGTTTATTTCTTCCATTTTTAATTATTTTCTTCAATTCTCAAATTTTGTTTAATTTTCAATTTTTTTTATCGATTTTCAATTAATTTCTCAATATTCAATAATTCTCGGATTTTTTCAATTATTTTTATTACTCATAAAAATTGATTTAAAATTTCAATTAAATTATTCAATTCTAGAACTATTCTCTTCAATTCTCAGTTATTTTCTTCAAATTTAAATTCCACTTTTCAATTTTCAATTAAATTTTTTATTTTATTAAATTTTTTCTTTAATATTAAAAAATTATCGCCTTTTTTTCGATTATCAGTAAGGTTCTTTAATTTTAAATACAATTGTTCAATTATTTTTAAAAATTTTTAATTACATTCTTTAAATTCTATCTTCATTATTCAGTTTTCAATTGTTTTTTTTTCTATATTCATTAATTCTTGGCTTTTTTCAATTACTTTTTTTTTAATTTTAAAGTATATTCCATAAATTTCAATTCAATTCTTCAATTTTTTATTGTTTTCTTCAATTTTCAATTTTTTTTTTTTTTTTGATTTTAAATTCAGTTGTTAAATGTGCAATTATTTCCAAAAATTATTCCTATAATTTTCTTAATTTTTCAATTTGAAATTATTTTAATGTTTACAATTATTTTTTTCAGTTGTGTATTAATCTAGTCATTTTTTTAATTTTGTTTTCAATTGTCAATTATTTTCGTCTTTTTGTAATTTTTTTTTCAATTACCAATTATTTTTTCCAATTTTAATCTAATTCTTAAATTTTCAATTTATTTTCTCAATTTTCATTATTTTCTTCAATTTCAATTATTTTTTTCGATTTCCAATCCAGATATTCAATTTGCAATTGTTTGCAACTGTTATTTCTGTAAATTTTCAACTACTTTGTTTAAATTTAATATTTATTGTTTAATTTTTTAAACTATTCTTTTTAGTTATGTAATTATGTAGCCATTTTACGAATTTTGTTTTCAACTGTCAATTATTTTCGTCATTTTTCAGAAATATTCTTCAATTTCGTTACTTTCATTATTTGAATTTGCAAAAATTTATAGTTTTAAATGACCAACAACAATGCAAAGTTAATGTTGCTAGTTATTTTATATAATTCTTACTATTAACATTGAAATTCAAATAATTACTAATAAGAATGACGCTAGAGATTCAATTTTCGTACATTGATTGAGAAAATTCGACTTCATTTGACAAAAAAATAAAAAACTTGAATTCTTATAAATTCTCGATTAGAATTTTGATCGGTTTTATTCTCGTTCTCATTACCGTTCTCCAGGTAAATATTACTTCTTCGCAACTCTAAGTCCATGAAATTTTTTTTTTCAACTTAACAAAAAAATACGTGTCTTCTAAAATTCTTTAAAAAACAACATTTAGGAGAAATTGATTTTCAGCTCCGACCATGTCCAGCTTGCCTGATTTATAATGAATTTAGTCTTAATTAAATGGACAAATGATCATTTTTTCTTTTTTATTTTCATTCAATAATTTATAAATAAAATTGAAAATTTTAGGTTACTAAAAGAGCAAGAAAAAAATGAACGCCAGGAAGCTGTTAGACGAGAACGAGAAATCAGAAATCAGCAACTCTTGGAGGTGAGTCATTGACATTTTCGAGTTCCTTAGTTTTGTCTCCATCTTGTTGTTTCATTCGTTAAAGATCTATTATTCTCTTTCTACTTGGGAAACCTACGTTTTTGTATTTTGTCCACCTAACGTGTGTGTCGCATGCTCTTTGTGTGTGCCGTATATTTATATTACATTTATATATATATATGTATATTTTACATATATACACTCCTTAAAAAAAGATAGCTCATTTTAATATATATATATTAATATATCAATATTATATTCAAGAGTAATATAATATAAAATTTATATCCTATTAATATGTATATATTATAGTTAATTACATTTACTCGTCTTCCTTAAACCCAAAAACCGAACCTTAGACCTGAAAATTCCAAAACCGAAACATCCGCCAACCAGAGATCGCTAGCAATAGTGACAGGAGAGCCCAGCATGTCCTCTTTTTTTTTTTTTATTATTATTGTTTCGTTTGAGTTACGTTCAAAACGTCATATCACCCGACAGAAACGTATTTTGCATCGCTTTTTCACCCACCACTCGGCGAATCGACCGAGCCGAGTTTCAATCGCAATTGGTTTCCTATTTTATCGAAGCAGCAGAAAATTAAACGAATTTTTCAATCTTGATGCTGACTTTTTTTTTGTTTTTGTTTGTTCTGTTTATTTTTATTCAATAAAGGCAAACGTGGTAAGATACGAACCAATCGTGCGAGATATTCGTTTCACAAATTAGTTAGTCCACTTTGAGACACAAAATAAGAAAAGAAAAGAAAACAATTTTCTGAATCTAAGACTTAAATTATTGAGAATTAGGTGCACGCGAGTGTGAAAAGTCAGTGACGATATATTTTGCTTCATTCTGGATGTAATTCGATTCTTGATATTCTCTTTTGCTTTGATAATAGAGAAGAAAAGATTTCTTTGATTTCTTACAAGAGGAATCGGAGGACAGCCAGATTCGGGTTTAGTAAAAATAGGAGTGTACCTTCCGCGGAGGATTTCCATTCAGGTGTTCTTAATTAAAGTTAAATAATTGAAAAAGTCGGTTTTTTAATTTAATGGATTTTTTTAAGGATGATGATGACAGACAGTGGAAGGATTTAAAAATTTATTTATTTGATCAAAAACGGGGTAACGAAAATTGTTCTTTTATACAAAGTACTGATTAAAAGAAACTAGAAAAGGAAATTAAATATTCAATATTATAAATTTTAAATTCGTATTCTATAAGATAATATACAATTTCGACTTATAATTTTCATCTTTGGTTTCTGAATAATAAGAATATTAATAAATAAAGAACAATCAATAAGTCAATGATTGAAATGAGAATTTTGGAGGATGCAAATAAAATAGAAATAAAGAAGTATGCAGAGATGCCTATAAATTAGATGTGAATAAAAATTATGTTTAAAATAGTTTATAAAGTGATAAAATTATCAAATTAACTGGAAGTTAATTTTAAAAGTTAATTTTGGAGCACACTGTTCTATTTATTTATTTACAGAATTAAAAATAACCCCACAAGTTGTAAAGTAAATTTTTTCAATTTATTAACAATATATTCACTAAGAAGCATTTGAAAATATTATTTCATTTCAAAAAGAAACAATTACGAGTTTTTTTTCGGACTAGGTAGTTAAATTTTTGTAAATAAAGTTTTATTATTTACTTTATAGAAAAAATTAAGATTTACTTTATATTTATATATTCTTTATATTTTTATCCAATTCTCTGTCTGACTCTTCCTTAAAGAAAATGCTTTTTTCACTTAAAGTAAATCTTTGAATTTAAAATTTAATTTTTATTGAAAAAAAGTTTAGATTTCGATAAATAAAAGTAGAATAAAGAGAATTAAAAAAAAGAAAACCGAACGTTTCGAATTAAAATTTCGATTTTTCATTTACAGAATATCAAGAGTTAAAATTTCAGAAATTAAATAGTTTTGAAAGGAAAAAATTCAACTTTTATTTGTAGTAAATCAAAAGTTTAATTTGATCCAAGTTATTGTTCCAAATAAATCTTATTTAAATTGAATGAATAAATTAAAGTAAGTTACTTAAATCCAGTGATAGTTGATTCAAATTTATTCGATTTAATTCAAATGTTATTAATTTGATTAAAAAAATTTATTGAATAAAATAGTAATATTCACTAAATTCAAACTATTATTGTCTCATTAAAGATAGAATCTTAAACTGTTAATCTTGATTTATTTAAAAAAAAAAAAAAATTTATCATTTCGGTACTTAAAAATGTTGATTATTACAATTTTTTTTAGTTTATCTTTATTTAAAAAGTAAAAACAAATTTTTTTCTGAAAAAACGAAATGAAATAAAACTATTATTCGAGGGTTAATTTGAAATATTATTATTTCTATTACCTAATGGTAGAAGAGATTGAATTTTTATTTAATTTCTTAATTTCCAGTCATATTCCATCTTGTTTTATTCGAATTCGTTGTGACCCTTTTTATCAAATTTGAAAACTTTTGGAAAATGTTTTAGCATGTTTTTAGAGAGCATATTTCATCAAAAATTAAATTTTTAAGAATTTAATATTTTCTTCCAAAAATAATAAAAAAAATAATTTACGGCTACTATTATTAAACAATTGGAATTTGTGAAAAATTACAAAAACTCTATATATTTTGAATTTGAAAAGGAAGGTAAAATATAAAATTTTTCTATTTTTTTTCAAAACTTTTCAAACTTTCAATTGTTTGAATTCAATTCAATTAAAATCCTCTTAATTAAAAATTTGCCTAAAAATAAATTCTATAAAATGAAAATTCTGTTAAATAAAAATCCGGGGATCTAAAAATTCTGTTTAGTTAATTACAGCAATTAAAGCAATATTTTAATGTTTGTAAATTTAAATTTACCTAATAAATATTATTTTTTGGTAAAAACTGTAGATTTTAAGTTTCTTTGCTAGAATTGAAAACGTAAAATTTTTAAAAATTTACACTCACATTTTTCTTTTGAAGAAAGCGAAATCATTTGCTCAAGGAAAAAACTAGTCACAACATCTTTGAATACAATAAAATGGATAATTAAATTTTAAAACTGGAGTGCGAATTCAAGGGAGATTTCAAATATTTCGGAGCAAGTAAACTACCAGTATTGAAACTTAAGAATTTTATTATATTTAGTAAGACTAATGTTTGAGGTAATTATTAGGTCAAAATATTTATTAGTTTATAAGATTTGAAATTTGAATAAGATAATTAAAATGGCAATATTTTTCGTTTTATCAGTCGCATCAAGGTTTTCTTTTTTTAAATGTTAAAATAATATAAGAAATAACTCTCTTTTAGAATAATTATTTATTATTTTTTGTAATTTAAAAATTGTAAAAGTTATTAAATAATAATTGAATAACTTTTTCTGATCGTTTGTCTGATTTTTCCTTAATATTATAGTCAATAAATTGTGCCCGTATCTCTAGCTAAGAAAAAATAAAGTCTTTGTTAAAGCAGAAACTTTCAATGTTAACATTTACAGTTTATTAAATTAAAATCTTTCTTTTATTTTGATTTTTTGGAATTTTGAAGAAACCACAGTTAGGATTATTTTGGACTTAGCGTGATTGAATTTTTACTCTTTGCTCAAAAGTTATTCAATAATTTAAGATTAATAATTCAATGATTTAAATTTAATCAATTAAAAAATTTTCAAATTATAAAAAATTGTTTTTTAAGAGAATTGTTTCTTGTATTTTTTTAAGATTAAGGACCAGTTGGTCCATCTCTGGATAAGTTCCAAATAAACTTATCGCATGTTACTTCTTATGACTATCTGACAGTTAAAGTTAACAGGGATTTTAATCAACTGGGGTTTAAACTGGGGCTTAAATTAATAAATATTATAACCTAATAATTACTATTAGTCTCACTAAATAAAAATAGAATACAATTTTTAAAATCCATTGAGGCTGATTACAACGCCCGCCTTATGATACGGAAATTTTGAAAAAGCACCTTATAATACGCTTTTTCCTTATGTTCGCGCCTGCGCAGAAGTTGGTTGTCATGACAACGAACTTTTGCGCAGACGCAGTAACATAAGTTATCTTATCATAAGGTGATTTTTAAAAAAGTTCCATATCTTAAGTTAGACAATGTAACCAGCCTCATTGCTCGTAGTTAGCCTGCACCGAAATAACAAAAATCTCCCTCAGTGTTGCACTAGGAATATTGTAACATCAAGAAAATTGTCTAATTACTAAAAAGTCTAGCCTTCCGGGTTTTATCTTGTAAATGTTTGAAACCCTCCGTGGAAGAGAGCCACTCGGTGTAGAGTAGTCGTGTAAATAGTATAAAAATGTGATTTCCATGAGCTGTTGGAAATGGCTTTCCTAAACTGATCTAATGCACTAGCTAAATAAACAGAGAGAGAGAGAGAGAGAGAGAAAGAGAGAGATATATATATCGATCATCCATTCACTCGCCACGCTCCACTGATCCATCCTTCTTTACTTACAATAATATTCACCAATCACTCTCCCACACTCGTTGATCCGTTTAAAATAATCACTGCCCTGCATTTGGTTACACAAAACAATGGTATATTCGTACACCTCACTATCACCTCCCCCATATAAACACGGACACTTACCACGCAAAGAAAAGAAAGTCAGAGCAAAAATATTAGCCAACTGTGGACTGACAGTAGCCGCCTGGCGGCTGCCTGGCACGAATGCAGGGTCGAAAGCGGCTCGCGTTCACGATCAAACAGAAAATGAAGATCATCCAAGAGATTGAGAGGGGCAAGAGCAAGAGCGATGTGGCGCGGGAACTTGGTCTGGCCAGCAGCACTGTCGCGACAATCTGGAAGAATCGAGAGAGCATCGCCGAGAGCTGGAGGAATCGGGACGTCATGCAGTCGGACTTGGACATCGAGTCGGCCAAAAAGATCAGCTCCAATGCAAATCTGGTAGGCTCACCGCTGCTGCCCTCGTTGCTGCCATCTCTGTCATCAGCAGTCACAGGGACCACACCTCTCGCCACTAATGTGACGACTACAACATCGCCCTCATCGCACCTGGACCACCAGATTCACACCCAAACGCAAAGCCAGGAATTGCTGCAGGAGGTAAGACGCTCTCCCTGAACCTCAAGATTTCCTCCATTAGTTAAAAAAAAAAAAAAGAAACCCTTTCCATTCATTTAGACCCTCTTGTGTGTGTCTCTCTCACATCCGGTCATCGAGACACGACGAGTCACTTCATCGATACCAAGCTCCTGGTTTCCTCCTCGGCTTCTTCATTAGAAAGTATATTGCTTATGGACACACTGACACAATGGCCAAAATCAGGCGTTCTATCTCGGGGTCGTTCTGCGGTAGCGAATTCGATTTTTTTTCTCTTTTTTTTTTTTGTTTATTTTAATAGCGATCGAATTTAATTAGAATCGGCTTCTGTTGACGGGAGGGTGCAACACTTCTGGATACCTTCGAATGCTGCATGGTTTAGAAAAGCTTTCGCACAGACTAGCACGTATACATACATTGTATCTACCTCAGATTTTACTAGTTTTACGATTATATAGCTCTGTTCTCTATTATTAAGAATCATTCTGTTTTTCTATTGTTGATCATAAGGCTGGTTGCAGTGTCCAACACCTTTAGATACGGAATTTTCGACAAAGTACCTTATGAAAAGCTAGGTTAGGTTTCTGCGCATGCGCAGAAGTTCGTTGTCATGGTAACGGACTTGTGCGCAGACGCAGAAACATAAGGAAAGAGCGAAACATAAGGTGTTTGTTTTAAATATCCGTATCGGAAGGTGGACGATGTAACCGGCCTCTAGGATTCTCCTGAAACAAAATCATATTTTACTTTCTATTGTTTCAAGTATTTCTGTTCTTCCAAGAATTATTTTCTGCAATATTGTCAATTAGGTTTTTAATAATCGAGAATTATGTTGGTTTAAGTATTCTGGTTTTTATAATTGAGATGATAATTTTCTGGTAGATAAAAATAGTAGTTTTACAACAAATTATTTCTTGGTTTTTTTAAATTTTTTTTTTTAAATAAGGGCTTTCTTGGTTGAAAAGAAAAATGTGCTTTTGAATTAGATATTTGATTAATTCTGTTCAAGAATTGAAATTTGTAATTTTCTTTAAGTTAGTTATCGTGCTTTCTGATAATTTCATTTCTGTCACTAAAAGGAAAAGGAACATTTTCGACACTAGTGGTAAAAATAATCAAATCCGTCACTAGTGGGAAAAATGTCCATTTTCATCAATAGTACAAAAAGTGAACGTATCGAAACTAGTGGGAAAAATGTCCATTTTCATCAATAGTACAAAAAGTGAACATTTCGAAACTAGTGAGAAAAATATCCATTTTCATCAATAGTACAAAAAGTTAACTTTTCGAAACTAGTGGGAAAAATGACTATTCACAGGTTGAAATAATGATCGTTTCTGTCACTAGGGGAACATTATTTTCTTTAACAATAATCAATTCTGACGTTTGTAAAAAAATTAAAAATTAGTTGAGTAGTAAAAATAACCAAATCTGTCACTAGTGGGAAAAATGTTAATTTTGTAAGTAGTGGGAAAAATGTCTATTTCGTCAGAAGTTGAATTATATTATTTTTTTCTACATTTTTTTCTAAAGTAAACAATATTTCTTTTATTAAAAAGGTTCTTTCCATTTACATAACCTCAAACTAGAAAGTAGTTTTTCACGCAAAATAAAAATTTTATTAAAACTGGTTTTACAAAATTTTGAAAGATCCTGTTGTACATTTTTCAGAAAAAATTGTAGTTAACCAAAATTTGTTGCCAAATAATAATTATTTAACATTTTGTGTTTTTTCTATAAAATATAGTTAAATAATTAAAATAGCTAAATAGTTAAATAATTAAATATATAGAATAAATCTGTAAATTTCATCCAATTTTGATAACTAATAGCTCATTTTGCTCTTTAAAACATTTTTAACAATTTCATTTGTTGGATTTTGTTAAATAATATTTTGTGTAAAAGTTATTAAAAAAATAAAATTTCTTTACGTATTTTTTAAACAATATATCATTTAACAAAACTCAACAAAAAAATTTTAGAGCATGTCTCAAAGAGAAAAATTAGCTATTTGTCAGAATTGAATGAAAATTGCAGTTGTTAATTGAGGCGGTTGGTGCAGAAACCGCACAAGTCCACAAATCGTAATTGTTCAGGAATCAATAAAAACTGTTTTTCTTGTAAATGTGAGAATTTTTTTTGATTCTGCGTTTTGTATTATTTTCTACTAACCTATAAGTTTAGAAATTCAATATGATTGATTTATATTTTAATTAATATAGGGTATAAAAAAAAATAAATTAACTTTTGGACTTGTGCGGTTTCTGCACAAAATGAAATGGAAAACACAGAAAATGTATTGAATCAAGTGAAGTGTCACAGTTTTAGTAAATTTTTAGTAACATTTATTAAAAATTTTTAATTTGGAGAGTTTTTATTAGCATTTTATAAATAATAAACATTTTTTAAAAATCACTCTCTAACATTTTCTTAACAATTATCACATAATTCACTATTATTGTTTTCTGCCTCGCTTTCAGTGCATTTTATTTATAATATAGACTGTTTTATATAAATTATTTAACAACGTCTAAAACACTTTAAAAATATCACAAATAAATATTATTTCATCTATTGCGCATCTTTGTGCGCAGCTTGGAATTATGGACTTGTGCTGTTTCTACACGAAACGAAAATTTGTTTATTTATTTTAAAGGGTTTAGAGTTTAGTAACATATGTAATATTTTACTAGATCGTAGAGCTTCATTTAAAGATAAATTTTCCATAAAAAAGTGATTTTCGAAAAAAAGTGGACTTGTACGGTTTCTGCACCAACTGCCTCAATTAAATTCAAAGAAAAAACATAAAATGTTAAATAATTATTATTTGAAAAAAAATATTAGCTCAAAATTTTTTCTGAAACTACTGGATCTTTCAAATCTGGTGAAATTAATTTGAATATTATTTTTATTTGGAGTGAAAAACGACTTTCTAGTTTGAGGTTATGTAAATGGAGAGAACCTCCTAAATAAATTACTAAAATAAGTAAAAAAAATAATGAAAAAAATTCTATAATTTTGTCAATTATTTTTCATAGACAGTCGTTCACGATAACTAACTTAAATAAAAAATACTTTTTCAGTTAATACATTTTAAAGTTAATAAAGTTTTTCAGTTACTGATATTAGAAATTGAAAAATTTCTAAATCATTATATTCTACTTTTCTATATTATTTTACACTATTTATACACTTCAATTGTTCATTTTGTTAAATTATTAAATTTTTATTAATTATTACGCCATTAAATAATTTAATAATTTTAATTTCTAGTATAATTTTTGTTATTTTTTTTATTGTTCTTATTTACTGCTCATTTAAATTACTAAACAACAAAAAATGATTGTAATTTTAAAGATTTAAATTGAAAAAAGTAAAACATAAATAAAAGAACACTAATTTATTGACTGTTCTAAAAGGCAATAGGCTTGATATTATTTAAAAAATTGAAACAAAATTTACAGTGTTATTAGATAATAATCTAAAACTAAAAATAAATTGTTCTTGAATAAAAATAAAATTTTTATTTATTGTTTAATTACAATTTTTCTAATTCAAAAGTTTACAACTTTAGCTTTTGTTTTTAAATAAAACAAAAATGGTTCTGCTTTTTTAATCAGAAAAATGTAATAAATTACATAAAGACTTTAATTATGTAAAATATTTGGTTTCAGGGCATAGATCTTATAGAAAAAAATTATAATTATCTAGTTTTTATTAGAAATAAACGATTCTAGTTTAGAATTGCAATCCTTTTAGAATAGTATTTAGAATAGTATTTAAATATTTATTTATTTCATTTTCTCATCATACCATTTTTTATGACTATTTGAAACATTCAGAGTTAGTCAAATCTGTAAATTGCTCTAGTTTTGCTTATTTTTTAGAAAATATTTTTTTTACGAAAATGTTTTTTTACAAATTTATTTATTTTCTCATCATATAATTTTTTAGGACAAATCATTAATTTCAAAATTTCAGTGCTAGAGAAAGTTTTGAAAAGTTCTTTTTCAAGACTTTTTTTAAGAGACTTTATTCAAGGGTCCAAATTAGTTTTTGAAATAATCATAGACTGAGTATTTGAATGATTAAAAATTTAAATAATCAAGTGTTTAAAACTAATTAAAATTTTTGTCGTTTAAAATTATTTTCAATCTAAATTTTTCAATATTTAAGGTTAATTTCAATACTACTTTGTAATTTTACCAAAAAGAGTCATTTTAGTAGACTAGGCATTTTTTATATTTTCTTTATGAGGGGATTTTTATTTTTTATTTTTCTATAAAAATAAATTTTCAGGATTTCTTTTAGGACATACAGCTAAATTAAATATTTAGCGTTTAGAATTAATTTAAATTTAAATATCTCAGCGTTTAAAATGAATATTAAATATTTCAAGATTTAATATTTATTTTCAATACTTGTTTGTTATTATATCCAAAAGAGCTATTTTATTATTTATAACGGATTTTTCGAATATTTCTTTTTCAAACTTTTTGTTTTTTCTTTTTTTATAAAACTAAATTTTCCAGATTTCTATCAAGGCATAACTAAATTAAATTTTCCTTCACTAAATATCGAAAATATCTTGAAGAAAACACTATTTTTCCATTTTCAATAATTAACTTGATTCAATTAATTTATTTTCATTGACTTGTACAATATTTTCATTTTTTTATTTTGATTAAGTCTGGTTTCAAAATTAAACATTTTTTTTAGAATCAATCTTATACAGCTTCTAACAACAGGACGAAAAGCTTTAAGCATTCTTTCTAAAATTAAGGATTCTTCGTAAAGAAATTAATTAAAGAAAGTAGTCTTTTATAAAGAGGTGAGAGTTGGGCTTAAGGAAGAGCGCCATTATTAGCGTTTCGAGCTTTAAAATTGTAGGGAGATTCGATAAAAAATTCTGTTTTTAAGTAGGTGCGATAATATTCTGCCAAAAAACTATTCTGTCAGCTTCTCCTGTCACTATTTATAACAGCTAGCTAATCGCAGGCATGCAACGTTTAAAGCATATTTCTGTAAAAGTAAAAAACAAAAAAAAACAAAACAAAAACAACAGCGAATTAATTTTTTCCCTTTTTTTGAGGGACGTAGTTTCACCAACTCTTTTTTAATGAAATTAAAATTCTGTTAATAGTATGTATACGTTAATATTTTATTCCTCTCATCTTTTTTTTTTATTTCTTATATATACTTTGTTAAGATGTATAAGCTTAAGCGACATTACCTGGAATTTTATGCATTTAATTAGGTAATAATCATAATTGCTTGGCCCCGCATGAGAGCTTCGATTTCGAATTTTACTTTTCTTCATCTCTTCATCCTCTTCATCTCTCTTTGTTCTTATAGTTTTTTCTCGGTGTTGGTTAATGTAAAACATTTCTCATCGTAGTATCAATTTCTGTCTTTTGTCTGACATTTCTACATTAAAATTTCTCCATTTCTCTTTTTTACCTTATATATTCTTGTCAAAAATTTATTCGATCGTTGACTGATTTTAATCTTCCTATTTTTATATTTTTCATTTCGATTTCATCTTCATTCTCTTCTGCTTGATTCGCTGTTTCGACCAAAAAAAAAAAAAAACTTTTTAATCCAAGTTTTAATCATTTTTCAAATTTTGTTGCATGTTTTTTTTTATCATTCGCTCGAACTAGTTTCAATAAGATTTCAATCATTTACAAAATATTAGGTTCTGACATTTTTAGCAAATTCCAGAGTTCTAAAATTTTTATTTTTTTTCTCTTGTATACTATTATAAAAGTAATTTCTTTATTGTGACATTTATTATTATTATGGTTTTATGATTATATATTTGTGTGGGGTTAAATGAAAAGTGAAAGATTAATAATAAATTGGATAATAAATTTAATGATAAAAGATAATAAATTTAAAATAATGTTTAAAAGTTTATTTCACAAAAATCTGAGTCCG
This sequence comes from Ganaspis brasiliensis, assembly GCA_037103525.1. NCBI lineage: Eukaryota > Metazoa > Arthropoda > Insecta > Hymenoptera > Figitidae > Ganaspis > Ganaspis brasiliensis. The sequence goes on from JAZKLR010000294.1 coordinate 43,717, forward strand.
TTTTTGAGAGATAGTTTTGTCATTTGGAATATCAAGCTTACTCTGCATAATTTCAATACTTATTCAGAGAGAAAATCGTTTTATTCTATTATTTTATTGAATTTCTTTTATCTATTTTTTTTTTAAATTAAATTTTCTCTCTGAGCGCTTTTTTACTCACGTTGAAAGTACTGTTGTATTTAAAAACCGAGTAGCGCAAATAAAAAAATTTCACAACAGTAGAAATAGGCATGTTTTTAAATTCTATGAAAAAAAAATAGGAGACTTATCAATTCCCACGGAAATTTCTCGAGACCTTTACGACATCAGTAGAATACCAAATATTTCCACTGACACGATACATGAATGAAAAATAATTACCAGTTCAGGGTTCTAAAGTTACAATTTATCGGAATAATAAAGAAAATGTTTTTATTTATAATCATTTGTGATGATTGATATTATTTAAAAATATTTTAAACAACAAAAGCTGATTTCAAAATTGGTATTCTTATTAATTATTATTATTTTTACAATATTTTTAAATTATTTATTTATACAGCCTGTTACTCGATATTATAAGTTTTAATTTCGATTTGTTTATTGTAAAAAAAAAACTTGACACGTTTATGTTTGAAATTTGAATAAACATTTTCATTATTCAGAAGATAAAATCGTTTTTCAATTTTAGAACCCTTAATAGCTTTTTGTAGTTTGCAATTAGATTTTTAAAAAAAATTTATAATAACTTTAATAATATGAGATCAGCAAGTTGAGTAACTACTTTTTTGAATTTTTGTAACTGCAAATTAAATATTTTTTACATTTGAAATTAGAATTAGTATAAATTTTTGTTTTTATTTTGAGCAAATTTACAATTAATTACAATTTTCGAGAGTTAAAATTAATTAAATTCAATATTGAATAACATTTTTTAAGAAATGTATTTATTTACACAGCGGAACCTTTATAAGTTGAAGTTTGATTTATTCAGGTTCTAGTTATCGAGTTTCCACTGCACATATTTAAAAACATTAATTAATACACTAAAATAATAATTTTCATATAATAAAAAAATTTTAATTTTATAAATAATGAGCTTTATCACGAGAAATGTGATTTTTTTTATGCCTGTAACTTGCTGGACCCAACAATTTAATCCATTTTTTAATAGTTTAATTTTTTAATAATAAAAAAATTTACTAAGAATATAAAAATTATGAATGTGAGTGATGTGTGTGTGGCATGTACGCAGGCACGGAAAAAGCGGCAGGAAGAGGTGGAGAAGATTCGTATGGAGGAGCAACAGCGGAAGCAACAGGTAAAATAAGATTTTTTTCCCCTAGCAAAGAATGAAATATGCAGGGTAATTTCGCGAAAGTATGTTTTACAATATCCATTAGTAAAATGGAACCAAAAAAGTAAAATAAATCAAATTTTATTACACCTAAAATTTCACAGTTTTATCAAGAATTAAACAATTTTTTTTTTTTTTATAAGAAACAACCGAAATTTTTAAATTGGTTTGAATTTTAAGACGAACTGGATTTTTTTAACCCTTTAACAACAGACATTTATATCCTTTACAATTTTTTAAGTTCTTTGCAAAGAAACTATTAAATTACATTTTTAAAATTAAAAATAAATAATTTGTTGTTAATGCCATGTTTCATTCTCTAATCTGTTAAATTCTTAAAAATATTGTTATCGCGAAAATAAAATAAAAATATTTGTTAACTGGATGAAGGAATTCAAATTTTGTTTACTTAACTAATTAATTAGTTTCGAGTTTAATTAATTAGTTAAATCTTAACAATATTTTTCTACATGATATTTAATTCTACCAAAAACTTTTCTACAATTCAAAATTGTAATTTAATTTTTAATATTACTTTTTAATTTTGCGTTTTTCAGTTTAGGTAAATGGATTGTTGTCACAAAATATTTTTAAAATGTTTTTTTTTCGTTTAAACAATTTTTTCACATATTTATAATTTTGTTACAGTTTTTTTGTTCTTAAATTGTTCATTGCAGTTTATGTTTTGTTTCTAATTTATTTCATAATTTATTTCTCAAAATTGTTTCAATTTTAATTTTATTCCAAACTATTTTAATTAAAAAAAAATTTCCTCCTGTGTATATATTTTTGCATTTAACTGTAGTTATTTAATTTTTCTTTGAATGTACATACTTTTGCATTTATTGTTGGTTATTTCATCTCATGGCATGAAACTTTATTTTAAAAATACTCCCACTAAGTTAACATTTTTTTTTATTTTGTGGTCTTTCAAACTCTTCTTTAGTTTCTGAATGTTCATTGTTTACATGTTTTTCCACTTTTGTATTATATTCCTTTGTACTATATAGTTATATATATATGTCACATAATTAATTAATAATTCTTTTTTTTTAGCAAAAACTTTATAAAATGTCAATGATGAAGACCTCTCTGGGCTTTTTATATTTCGAAGATTTTCTAAGATTCTTAAAATTTTTATTAAAATCCCAAAGCAACCAGACACACGAATTAAATATAAAATAAAATTTTATTAAAACAGAAGTCGATTTAAGGAGGTTCTCACCATTGACATAACCTCAAACTAGGAAGTGGTTTTTCATTCTAAAATAAAAATATTATTAAAATTAATTTTACTAAATCTTGAAAGATCCAGTTGTATATTTATCAGAAAAAAATTAATTGAGGCAAAGTTTGTTTTCAAATAATAATTATTTAAGATTTTGTGTTTTTTCTTCAAATCTCGTAAATTTTTACCAAATTTTGACAAATAATAGCTTATTTTGCCACAAATTTCACTACATTTAAGAAGATTCTAATCATTGACATAACCTCAAACTAAAAAACGACTGTTCCCGTCAAATAGAACTATTATTAAAATTAATTTCACCAAATTTTGAAAGATCCAGTTGTAGATTTTTCAGAAAAAAGTAGGTTTAGGTAAAATTTGTTGTCAACTAAGAATTATTTAACATTTTGTTTTTTTTCTTTAAATCTTGTAAAAAACGGTTCATTTTCATCCAATTTTGACAAATAGTAGCTCATTTTTCGCGTTAAAACATTCTCTACAATTTTATTTATTGGGTTTTTGCTTTTTCTAAAAAATGTACAACTGGATCTTTCAAAATTTGGTGAAATTCATATTTGAATAATATTTTTATTCGGGGTAAAAAGCGACTTTCTAGTTTGAGGTTATGTAAATATTCCTTTAAAAAAAACAAAATGTTAAATAATTAATATTTGGCAACAAATTTTGGGTCAAAATATGTGACACGTTACAAAGAAAGGGACCTAAGAAGCAACAAATTTTAGGTTATGTTCAGTGATAGTTTTACGTTGATCAAACGTTTTTTTAATTATGTAAAATCAAAATGAATTTTTTCTCAGAACGCGTCACATATTTTTTCTGAAAAATGTGCAGGTAACATCAATTTTAATAATATTTTTATTTGATATGAAACTCTATTTTGCAGTTTGAGGTTATGTCAATAAACAAGACCTCCTTAAATACTTTCAATGCCACTTATAAAAATAATAATCTTCTTGTTATCTTCTCCAGAAAAATATTCGTTAATTATTTTTATTTCGTCATTACCTTTTGTATAATTTTTGTAATTATTTCCCATTCTTATATCTGCAATTACATTTTAAAATTAATAAATTTAATTTTTATTTTAAAAAATACGTGGCGTTAAAAGGTTAAAAAAATACAAGTTTATGAATTTAAAAAGACCAATTTATATATATTATTATGATTATGATTATTACTATTATTAAAAATATATTTTTTAATATTTACAAATTTAAAAAGAGCAAACAAATTCAAAAGAAATTTTAAAAAATTGCTATTTAAAAATGAAATTTTAGAATTTAAATGAAATGAAGGTTTTAAATTAAAAAAAAAAAAAATCCCAAAAAGCAAAAAATATGTATATAAAAAGTAAAATTCCTTTTCTCTTAAACTTATCATGCATATTCCATACAAAACACTAAAGCATTTGCATTAATGTGGTTATAATTAAAGCTTCTGAGCACGGTTCAGTTATCTTTCATTTCATGAATTTTGCTTTTTCTAACAATTTTTAAATCAACCACCCAACCCCCCCCCCCCCCCCCCCACCCCCATCAATTAACAAAAAATTTAATTTTAATTTGCATATGTCATCCATTTATCGTGATCATTTTTCCTGTTTTCACAGGAGCGCGAACTTAAGAGGCAACAAGCGGTAATGCTGAAGGAACAGGTGAATCTCTTGATAAATAATAGAATCTTAATTGTTTCTGTTATATCGATAGTTTCAAGTGTGCTGTAGATTTAGTCTACATGTCTACATTTTTCTTCTGCTTTTGTTATCACCAATTGTGTAGTTTTATGTTTCCTTGTGTTAATCAAGTAGTATGTTTTTTAATTGCAAATATCTATCGTTTATCATGAGTTCTGGACTTTTAGTACATATATAGAAAAGTGTACATTTGTGTTGTAGATCTAGCGCTCTACTCAATTATTTTAAATTTTATATTCTTTGTTTTATTTTTTTCTTTTACACATTTTTATCGAGCATTTTATTTTTTTTTCTTTTTACTCATCAGACATTCTTTCATTTAAACGATCATCTGTCGATTTATCAGGAAAATTCGTTTTTTTTTCTCTAATAAATCGAAATGCAATCTTTATTATAAACTAGTCTCTTTTAAAAGGATATTTTTCATCTTTTTATCCAAGCAGTCAAAGGAAATGAGTTTTTTCTAATTCGATGAAAAAAAAATGTTTTCTTTGACTTCTTGTAAAATTGATTGTTATTTATCCTATTTTTATTGTTTCTTTATCTTTTCTTTTTTATTTATTTTATAATAAAGTAATTTGTTCGTGTCTTTCCTGAGCTTTCTCTGTGATATCTGTATTTCATTTTTCCACATAATTGCTAGTTTCTCTCTCCGTCTTTATGACGTCTTTTGTTTCCAGACTTGAGTCTGATTTTGAAAATAATTTTTTTGAAAGAAATGAATATTTAAGCAGAAAGAGTTTTTAATGAGAATGTAATTTGAAAAATAGTGATAAGATATTAACGAGATATTTAAAGTAAGAGAAAGTAAAAAGTAGTTTAATTATTGAAAAATTGAGAGATGATAAAAGGCAAAAAGAGACTTAGGGAGAAAGAGATTATTACTTGAGTGTAGCGGTGGTTTGAGCACTGGTGGATTGGATGTGTTTTGTGCCGCAGATATACATGCAGGAGCTCACCAAGCAGCGCGAGATGCTCTACACCGTCGAGCTGGTATGTCTCATACCTAACCTAAGCATAATCCAAAAAAAAAAACACTAACAAATTTTTATCCAATCCTTAAGTTTTAATCATGCTGAAACCTCCTTCCAAAATCTCCACTCGCATCCCTAAGGCTTCTCAGGTTGCACTGGTAAACAAATTTTTAAAGCTTCTTTTTTTCAGTTTTCCCATTCTTTAAACTCATATTTATTTCTTGCAAAATTCAAGTAGTTATTGTAAATTATTTTCAAGTTTTAACTCGCAATAGTAATCTTTACTATGTCAGGATAATAAATTTTAACATAGTGTCTTTGTTTTCTGATTATGAACATGGCGCGCCATCTTGCGGTAGCGTCCCCTAAGTTTTTAGAGGTTATACATTTTTAAATTTACGAGAAAGTAACTTTAAAATGTGATGGGAAGCTTTTTTGGAATTATTTCGGGAAATTTTAACTGGAATATTGAGAAAAATGTTTATTGAAATATTCAGAATTGCTACAAAATCTAGAGAAAGTGAAAATTTCCGGTTTTTTGAAAGAAAAAAGTTCTCGTGAATCTACCAGAGTCATGGAGCATTTTTAGCGTTTTTATATTGAAAACTTTTTGAAAAATTCGAGGGCACAAAAATGAAATTTACAGTTTTTCAAAAATAAAAATTTTTATCTTCATTGAATTTTCAAGGTTATTTTTTATGAATTATTAGGTTTTGAATTGAAGTAAAATACTAAAAAAAGAATGAACTAGGTTTTCAAAATTCTAATGTCATGAAGATTTCAAGGATTTGATAAAAATTTCTAGGATTTCATAATTAATATAAAATTCTTGAGGGTTTAAAAAAATGTTAAGAAAGTTTTTTTTTGTTCAGAAACACAAAATTGAAGGAAAAATTCAAAGAAGAAATAAAAAATTAAGAACATTTGTTGAAAATAAAATAAAATTATACAAAATTATAAATAAATAGAAAAAGATAGTAAAGATTGAAAATATGAGAAAGAATTAAGATATGGAAAATTTATACAGAAAGAAAATGAGACTCGGGATCTAAAAAAAATGACTGAAAAAATAACTGAAAAATGAAAAGGAAAAATTGAAAAAAATCGGTGAAAACAAAAAAAAGTAATAATAAATGTAAAAGATAATAAAAATTTGGAAAAAATTTTTTAAAATGTAGGTAAATGATTTAAAATATAAGAAAATTAGTTATAAATGAATAAAAGAATATAAAAGCGAAAGAAAAACAAAAAAGCTTGAAAAAATAATGAATACAGGAAAAAATCTTCAAAAAATAAAGAAAAATATAAAAAAATAGTTCAGATACCTAAAGAATTTATTACAAAATTATAAAAATTAGAATTAAAATGATTGAAAAATTATAATCTTTAAAATTTTGGAGTATTAAATGTAAATTGATTAAAATTTGAATAAATCGGAATTCAAAATTGACTAAATTTCGTGTCGATTCAAATTTTTATCAATAAAAGATTAGACCAATAAAAAGTGGAATGATTCAAATTTAATGGAATTAAAATGGTAATTAATTGAAATTTTAGTCAATTAAAATTTGAAAACATTTAATTTCTGATCAACTAAATATGGATCAATTTAAATTTAAATTTAGATTAACTAAATTTGAATCTTTTTTTTTCTTTGTAATTTTGTATAATTTTCTGTTAAATAAATAAATTTCAAATTATTTTAATTGTAATTTTAGAATTTCTAACTTTAACCAACTTTATAATTTAATCGATCTAAATTTCAATTTATACAAATTTAATTGATCTTAATCTAAATTTACTGAGAAAAATAGAAAAGTCACATAAAAATGAAAATTGCTTGGAATATTGATAAAAACATTTGTCATCTGAAAAAAAATTAGAAAAAGAAAAATTAAGCAGAAAAACTTACTTACTCAACAGAATTTTTAGATTACTGATTCTATATTTAACATTTTTCGGAATTTATTTTCAATCGACATGTTATTTAAAAGAATTCGAATTTAACCAAATTTTTAGCAGAGTTCAGAATATTTAACAGAATTTTCATAATTTATTTTTAATCTACTTTTTGTTTAAAAAAATTAGAATTTAACCGAATCTTCAGTTACAAATTCAGAATATTTCACAGCATTTTTATTTTTTGCAATTAAACTATTAATCGACTTTTTATTTAAAAAAATTGGAGTTTTTCCGAATTTTCATTTAGCAGAATTTTGATTTAATAGATTTTTAAGTAAGTCGGTTAAACCGAAATTCTGTAAAATGAAAATTCTGTTAAATATGAATTCGGTGGCCTAAAAATTCTGTTCAGCAAAAAGTCGGATCTATTTGAATACGACTGGAAACAAATTCGAAAAATTGAAATTCGGCAAAAAGGAAATTATGTTAAATGAAATTCTAAATAAAATAAAAATTCTAATAACTAATGGATTTTAGTACTTAATGAACAAAAATCTATATAGACTCAGAAATTTTTCTAAATTTTCTTTATAAAATCTGTAAAAAAACATAGATTTCTGAAATCGGATTTTAGTGGCAATTCTGAATATTAAATTGATTTTCCACTTGAATATTAAGGCAATCTTTTACCTAAATATTAAATGGAAAATTTACCGCAAGATGTGCTTTAAAAATATAAAAATACTCTTCGAATTTGATTATATAATTTATATTCAATCAAGATCAAAAATTAAAAAATTTTAAACTAATTAATTAACATTTTTTTCATTTTAAGCGCAATATAAAATTGAATTTAAATTACATTTTTTCGTTTTAAGATAAATTGCATTACAACTTTTAAATACATTTTGCAATTAAAATGATTTTTTCAAAACTAAAATTAAATTGAAATTGGGAATAGAACTAAAATTAAAATTGAGATTAAAAGAAGCTAAATTGAAAGAAAGAACAGTTATCCTTGACTAACTGGAACTTCCTAATTGTTTGTTTGTTTTAATATTTCCTCCTAACAGCAATCAATTCATAAATCATCGATGCTTCTAAAATAATTAACAAAACAACAAAATAATAATAATAATCTTTTGCACTTTCAATACACAGTTGTCGCGCGAGATGCATCGTCTCTGTATACTTTCTTCTTTCCTTGTACTGTTGTTGCTTGATGTTTCTTTTCGCTAAAAACTCTTTTAATTTAGCGCTTTTATGTCCTACTTTTTTTTTTAAGATTTATAAGAAACCTTCACAGCAGGATTTGTGCTAAAATAAAAATATTTGTTTTTCAGTTCATTCTATCCTTACAAAACATGTTTCTGGCAAAATTTAATTAAATAATTTTTAATTTAACAAATATTCTTATTAGCAAAATTTTCATTTGAAATTTCAAAATTTACTTTGTTCAATTAAAACAAAATATTGTTTTTAAGGAGGTATTTCTAAAAAGATATTATATTTTATGGCTATTATTATTGTTGATCAATATTAGTATTAAAAATTAAATTTGTTTTTTAAAGAATGGAAAATAGTCTTTTGTACAGCAGCAGTTTTTAATATTCATTCAAATTAACTATTTTCTGATTAAAAAATAATATTTTGTTTTAGAATTTCCTAATTGAAAAGAAAGTACATATTGACAGAAATTAAATAAAAATTTCGTTTTTAATTGTTCTATAATCATAAGTGACATTTAATAAAATTGTGAAAGTGAATGGTGTGTGCCATCCGAACTGATTGTCGTTTTAGAATGCAGACAAATTTTTGTGGGGCCCTCTATTTAAACAATTTGTAGATCCGAGTGTTAAAATAGTTTTATTAGAGTGCTAATTGCACGATTTCAGACTTGAGGTTTTTAAAAAACAGCTTATTAAGTAGAATATTTAAAACAATTTTTTTTAAAAGTAGACTTTAATTTTCAATTCCTTAAAGATAAACCCTTTTTTTGCTACTAACAAAATTCTTCTAAATTGTTACAAAACTTTCTATTAAAGTTCAAAAATATTAATTTTTCTATGTTGAAATAAATTTAAAATTTAAAAAAAAAAATTCTTTTAAAACAAAACTAAAATACCACAGATTTGAAAAAGAATTACTATTAAAAGAAAATACAATTATTAAAAAAAGCAAATTATGGTTTTGTAAAAAATTTAATAGCTCTGGAATTTGTTGGTATATTGAAAATTTAATAAATGTTTTTCGCACACCAGGAGAGAGAGAGAAGAAGACAGCATATGGCTTTGGTGCGCGCTCTTGAAAGTCGCAGAAAATTGGAGGAACGGGAGAAAAAACGCCTCGAAGCCAGAGCAGAAAGAATAGCAACAAAGGAAAAACGAGCAGAGCAAAGAAAAATGGAAATGGAGTTGGTTGAACAAATCAGAAAACCTGTCGAAGATATGGAACTCACTGATCACAGAGCACTGCCAGACATAAAACGAATACCCGGTCTCAAGCTTTCAGGAAAAGCTTTTGCCGACATAGTCATGGTTTTTGAATTCTTGCACAACTTTGGCGAAACCTTGGGCTTTGGTAAGCTAATTTCATTATTTATTTAGGGAGAGAAAATTTATTATTTAATTCCAATTTCAATCGAGTTTTGTTTCAAAATTATTCAGACTGTCTAGCGATCCGGAAAATTCGAGGAATCTGGGAAATTGACGGGAAAAAAACGGAAATTTTAAAAAAAAATTCTGAAATTCGTAGATAATCGAGACTTCAAAGTAATACAGATTTTTTTTGGTTTTTTGGTATTTTTTTTCGGCAAGGCTACTTTTTGATCAAATGATACTTTTTGAAAAAAAAAATTAATAGAAAACAATTGACGAAATTAAGAAATACATTTTTTAAAGAAAATTTATTGAAGTCAAAAGTTACTAAATCTTAATTTAAAAAAAAAATGTAAAGGAATTGACGAGAATTAGGAATTTAATTTTTTTTAAGTCAGTTTATTGAATTCAAAAGTTTTCAATATAAGGTGGTATAAAATTCAGAGAAAAATGTAAATTTCGATGCACATTTCAATATAGATATTAAAAATCTTCAATAATTTACTTAAACAATTCAAAAAATTATTAATTATAAGCTCATCTCAAACTTATCTAATTCTGTTAAATAAAAATCTGTTAAATGAAAATTTGGTTAAATTCGAATTCTTTTGAATAAGAAGTTGATTAAAAATAAATTCCGTAAGATGATAATTTTATTGAATGCAAACTCGGCGATCTGAAAATTCTATTAAATAAAAATTCGGATTTATTTAAATTTAATAAAAAACAGACGAAAGTAAATTTTTTAGATTGAAGAATTCCTACTTGTTTTTCTAAGTGGAAGCTCTAAAAAAGTTAAATCCAAAAACAAACATTTTTATTTTATATAATTATCTTTTTTTAATAAGTTTGAATAAATACTGAAAAAGAGGATATGTTTGAAGTCATTATTTTGCTTTTTAAAAATAGAAAAACTAACTTTTACTGTAATGTTATTTAGACAAAATGTGATTTAAATGTAATTTAAAACAAAATTCATAATTTAAACTCATAATTGGATCAAAATTAAATCAAAATCAAAGTTTTGACATTCAGTAACGATTTAGAGATATATATACATAATCTTAAACTGAAAATTATTTTTTAACATGAAAATAGAATAGAATAAAATAAAAATTGTTTTTAACAAATTTTGAAAGATCTACTTATACAATTTTGAAATAAAATTATTTTGGATTAAAATATTTTGCCACTCAAGCATTATTCAATATTTTGTGTTTTTTCTTAAAATCTAATGAAAAATTGCAATTTTCATCCAATTATGTCAAATAATGGCTCATTTTATTGTTTAAAACATTCTCTACAATTCTACTCTTAGAATTTTATTAAAAATGTATTGTTTAGAAACAATAGGATACAAACCAAAAAAGATAAATTTTTTTTTTATTATTTTTTAACTAAACATATTTAATAAAATGCTATGAGTAGATTTATATAAAATGTTTCAAAGAACAAAATGAGCCATTATTTGACGTGATAAGATAAAAATTGAAATTTTTCATTAGACTTGAAGAAAAAACACACAAAATGTTAAATAATGCGTAAATGACAAAATATTTGGATTCAAATTAATTTTATTCGAAAATTGTATAAGTAGAACTTTTAAAGTTTATTAAGGGCAATTTTCGTTTTACTTTATTTTCATGACAAAAACTAATTTTTAGTTTGAGGTTATGTCATAGGGTCAAATGTCCTTAATTAAATTTGTCACATTTTGTAGAAATAAATTTAGATTAAAAGATAGTTTTTCTATTTCAAAAAATTGTAAGTAGATGTCCAATTCTTCCTTAATGTCCAAGTTGTTTTCGTTCTATTTATTTTTTTTAAACTCGTTTTCTTCTAATTTTTAATTATTATTTATTAACTTTTCAGATTTTTTCTTGATTTCAAATTTTTTTTAGTTGCTTTTTAGTCAATTTCTAATAATCTTCCCTTTAGTTTAGTTCTCTCCTTTATTTTCTTCTTACTTTGATAACCTTTTAATTATTTTTCGTTATTTATTTCGTGGACTTTTTAATCTATTTTTAAAATTTATAATATTTTTTTAGTTTCTAGATGTTTTTTTTTTAAATTCTAATAATTTTTTTTATTTTCTAGATGTTTTTTTATTAATAATCAGTTAATTATCTTTAAATTCAGTTGTTTATTCACTTATAAGTGATTTTTAAAAAAAAAATTTCATCAATATTATAACTATTTTTTTTATTCCTAATGATTTTGTAATTTTCTAGCTTCTGTTTTTTTTTTATTTTTTAGTTATCATTTTCATTTTATAATTATTATATTTTTTGGACCTAATAGTATCATTTTTTTAATTTTCTAGTAATACCTCTTCAATTTCTAAATATTTTTTCACTTTTTAATTTTTTTCTCCATTTTGAAATTTTTTTTTTTTTTACCAATCTCTAATTCCACTATCAGTTTGAATATTTTTTTTCTTTTCTAGTCACTTTTATTCATCTTGTAGTTATAATTGTAAATTCGAGAAATTTTATTTATTTTTAATTAAATTTTTAGTTTAAAATCTAAGTATTTTTCCATATTCCTTTTTTTAAAAGTTTTTTTTCTTAAATTTCTAGTTATTAAAATTTTTTATAGTTTATACTGTACAATTGTTCTTCAATTTCTAAAAGTTTTTTGGAAACGTTTAGTAATTTCCACAGTGTACTAGTGGTTTTTTAAAATTTCAAAATAATTTTTACATTCAAATAATTGTTCTTCATTTTTGTTCATTCTTTGTTTTTAGATGTTTTTCTCTTAAAATGTTTTTTTTTATTTCTAGTTATTTATTTAATTTTTCGTTTTTTAATAATTACTTCAAATTTCTAGCTTTCTTGATCAATTTAAGGTTATTTTCCTTACTTTTTGGTTATTTTGAAATTTTTTTTCAGTTTTTTTTTATTTTTTAATTATTATTGTCATTTTAAAGTTACTTTTTGATTTACTGTTAATGTTTTTTTAATTTATTAATATTACCTCTCAGATTTATTTTTAATTCTTTATTTTCAAATAATCCTACTTCATTTAATAGTTTTCTTTCAATTTATGATTCTATTTTTACTTTTTATTAAAAAACGTCTAGTTATTTTTTCAATTTCTAATAATTTTTCTTTACTATTGTGATACTCTTTTCTGATAACAAGATTTTTAATCCTTACAGTAATTTTTTCCAATCAACTACTTATTTTTCATCAAATTTTACTTATTTTCTTCATTTTCTAATTTCAATTATTTATTCACTTTCAAACTTTTTCTTTATCTCCAAATTATTTTAAAAAAATTTCTATTTACTTTTCATAATCTTCTATTTATTTTCTTCAATTTCCATTTATTTTCTCACTTTTTAATAATTTATCCCTATTTTTTAGTTAATTTTAACACAATTTTCCAGTTTCTTACATATTTCTCATAATTGTTTAAAAATAATCAATTATTAATCATTGAAGGAACAAATCCGGGAAATTTATCAGTAATTTGAAAATGATCATTCGCTAGACACCCTGAAATTCTTTTGAAATTTAAATTGAATTGTTAATTTTTCAATTAAAACATTAATAATTTTCAGATATGGAATCACTTCCAAGCTTGAAGAGCTTGCAAATGGCACTTATTAATGACGAGGAAGCTGAAGAGGAAATGTTGTCTGTGATGACTCATTTGCTAGTTTGTGCGATTGAAGATCCAGGAATTCCTCAACCAGCCAGGCATACAACGGGCTTAGGTCAGAGTCTTCGTCAAGCTGATATCACACACGCGAACATTAGTGAAGTTCTTAGGATTTATCTCTACGCAAATGCAACTGGTGAAGTGAAAGCTTTAACGGGCGTTTGTCTTGAGCGCGAGAGAGACAAGAAATTTGCTGATCATCATCAAAATGGCGGTGATTACGCTTCAACGTGTTCTGGAAAAAATGCTCAGTTTTACGAGCATCTTCACAATAATGAAACATGGAAGATGTCTGAAAGGCTGAGAGATAAGCCGTTCCTCGCCTTAAATCCCACGCACAAAGCGCAAATACTCGCTTTCCTTTGCAATGAGCTGCTGCAAAATAAGGCTGTGATCAAACAAATTGAGGGAAGTTTGGAGACTGTAGCGCAATTGAAAAAGGAACGATTTGTGCTTGACACCAAAATTAGGAAGTAAGCTCTTGTCTCGATAATTTTTGTCTGATTTTAATACTGTCTTATCAACAATTATAAATATTTTAAATATAATATTTAAAAATAAATTTAAATAAAATAAATATTTATTTAGGACAAAATTAATAAAATTTCAGAATTAAAAAAGAATTGCAAAAAACAAGTCAAGTTAATCAAAATAATTGCAAAATTTGCCAATTAATGGAACACAAATAATGAAATCAGTTAAGAATTGGGAAAAGTAATTTATGAAATCATAGAAATGTTTTAAAAATAAAGAAAATAAGTTAAATTTGAGAAAAATACTTGAAAATCTTAAAAATAAATTGAAAAAATTGAATAATAAAAAATTTGAGAAAATAATTGAAAATTGAAAAAAATAATTAAAATTTGGGAAAATAATTGATAAAATTATACAATATATTTTAAATAAAGGAAAGTTAATGGCAATTTCAGAAAAATACTTTCAACTTTTAGAAGTTCATTGAAAAAAAAGAAAATAATTAAAAATTAGAGAAAATTAATGAAAAAAGATAAACATAATTTAAAATAGTAGAGAATAAGTTTTAATAAAAGATAAATAATTACAGACTTTTGGGAAATTATAAAAAGAACGAAAGTAATTGAAAACTGAAGAAAATAATATAAATAATTGAAAATTGAATGAAATAATTGAAATGTCTGATAAACAGTTTAAAAATTTGAAATTTATAAAACAAATGAATAAAATTAAAAATTAAAGGGAATACATTTTGGAAAATAATTGAAAAATGATTTTAAAAATTGAAAGTTGAAGAAAATAATTGAAATATGATACAAACAACATTATAGTTGTAAAAAATAAATTACATTTTAGTGAAATCGTTGAAAAAATTATAGAATTTTTTTTAAAATACAAAAAATAATTGAAAGCTGAGAAAAAAATAAATATCTTAGAAATCAATTGAAAAAAACAAGATTAACTAAAAATTGAAAAAAAGAATTGAAGAAAAATAAAAACAATTGAAATTTGCGATAAAAATAGTAAACAAAATTTAGAACTTATGGAAACAAATAAAAATAATTAAAAATTGTAGAAAATAATTGAAATTTTAGAAAAATACTTAAAAATTTAAAAAAATAATTTTACAAAATGAGAATAATAATTAGCAATCGAGAAACATAATTAAAAAATGATAAAAGTAATTTAAAATTGAAAAAAATAATTGAAATTAGCAGAAAATAATTCAAGATTGAGAAAAAAAATTGAAATATGATGATAATAATGTAAATATGGAAAATTGAAAACAATAAATAAAATTTGAGAGAAATAATTTAAAAAATCACAGAATGTATGTTTAAAATAAGAACATAATTACAAAATTACTTAACAATTTTGAATTAAAGAGAATAATTAAGAAATCTCAGAAATGATCGAAAATTTATGACAATAATTGAAATTTCAGATAAATAATAGAAATTTTTGAAAAATATGCCAAAATAATGAAAATAATTAAAAATTAAAGAAAATAATAGAAAAAATGCAGAATTTATTTTTAAGCAAACGAAAATAATTGAAAAATCGTTTAAAACATGGAAAATTAATGACAAAAAACTAAATTTGAGATAATAACTGAAAATTTAGGAAATTAATTGAAAAATAATGAAAATATTAAAAGATTGAGAAAATAATTGCAAAATAATAAAAAAAAAATGAAAATTAAACACAATAATTGAAAATTGAGACATATATTAGAAAGTTCAAGAAAATAATTCAGAAATTATGAAAATGATAAAAAATTGAAAATAATAATTGCAAAATGATAAAAGTAATGGTAAATTAGAAATTTTTTTTTAAATTTACGATGAATAATAGAAAATTTAGGAATAAATAATTAAATTGATTCAATGTCAAGGGAAAAATAATTAAAATTGAAAGAGTGATTGAAAAAACTAAACAAAATAATTGAAATTTGAAGAAGGTAACTTTAAGATTTAGGTTAAAAATTTAAAAATAATTAAAAATTGCAGAAAATAATTGAAAAATGATAAAAGTAGTACAAAATTGTAGTTTAAGTGTAATTGAAACCACAATAGAAAAGAATTATTAAAAATTGAAGAAATTTTTAGATCACTTTAAATTTAGTATATTTGAAACGTGGATTAATTAAACTTTTAATCAATGCAATTTCACATTAACTGAAATTTGTAGAAATTAAAATTGCTCTAAATTTACAATTTTTTTTCCTTATTGATTTAACTTCAAACTAAAAAATGGTTTTTCCCACCAAATAAAAATATTATTAAAATATTTTTCACTAAATTTTGAAAGACCCAGTTTTACATTTTTCAGAAAAAATTAGGTTAATTTCAAACTAAGTTTATCGCTAGATGCCCTGCGTTTAGAAAAATTTTATTTGTGATTTATATATTAATTTTTTGCACCAATTTCGAGAAAATTAACGATAAATAATTATTTTTCAGATTGAGACAATTGCACAGTCGAAAAGTGAGAATGGAGGCAGTGGGTGTTATTGTCAATAAGACTGGTGATACAATCACTATAGAAAAGAAAGAGGTGGATGAAGAAGGAAATACAACATCCTCCGCTGTCGAAACAACTCCAACCCCCGAGGAAATACATCACGAGGATGAAGTCGAGGACATGTCTGAAAATGAAAGCGAAGGAACTCAACCGGAAGAGGCAATTAAAAATTTAATCAAACTTTTAAAAAAAATCTTAAAACAATTTTTTCCCCATATTTTCAATTCTGAAATCTCTTACTTTATTAATTTCGTGTTATTTTCTTTATTTCTACTTCTCAAGTTTTTCTTCTTTTATAATTTCTTACCACCAACTTTATTTTCTCTTTTAGGAGGAAGACAAGAATTTATCGGGCGAGGAATTAGGCAAGAAACTCGACAAACTTCTAAAACAATCTGAAGAGCAACTTCAAAAGTTAAACGGATCCTCAAAGCAGTTACGAGCACATGTTTTTGGACAAGATAGATACTGGAGGAGATACTGGGAACTTCCTTGTGCCGGTGGAATTTTCGTGGAAGCCATGGAAAGTGCCGAGCCCGAGATTCTCGATCTCCAGGCGGAACTGGATGAAAAGTACAAAAACATGCCGATCGAAGAGAAACCCGAAGTGAAGCAAGAGGAAGTAAAAACAGGAACTGAGAATCGTGAGAATGAAGCGCCTAACGAAGTGAAGGAGGAGCGAACTCTGAATGTGCACAAAGAAGAGAATCTGAAACCGCTGGATGAGAAAACAAAGTTCGAAGTAGAAGAAGTCAACGGCAAAAAGGAAGAGAAAGTTAATTGTAAAGCTGAGAATTCGAAGCACAGCTCGGAGGATTCAAAGAACGATGTAGATTCTAACATGTCTGACGCAAAAACTAATGTTACATCCGAGGAAATAAAGCAGGAAACTGAAATAAAGATGGATATTGTTAAAGAGGAAGATATTAAGAAGGAGAACAGTGACGATAAATCTCAGAAACCTGTCATTAAAATGATGGAGGACAAGATTGTCGATGCGATTCCCAATGGCGATAAATTTAATCATGTTAATAATTTGCACAATGGTAAAGATGTGAACGGGACTTTCATTCCGGGTAAGTGATTGTCGATTTTATAAATTAACTATAAAATGAATAATTTTTATTTTTAATTGATGTTAAATTGTGAAAGGCTTTAAGTGAGGTTTAACTTTTTTTTTCTTCTTAATTAGGTGGTGGAAATGAACCCAATTGGTTCTCTATTCTTCCGCGAGAGACTTGTGATGTTCCTGGACCAAGCACCAAGCAAATTTTCGGCATTGTGGAACCCATGGAACTCAGAATACCGGTTTTCCCTCCACCTGCTAGTCCAAATTACGAAAGGTGTGACAGTCCAGCGCCCCTAGTTTTGACTCAGGATGAAGCAGCACAACTAGAGTACCTGAAAGTTCATGGCTTACCGCCTCCTGGGGAAGCGAAACCTGTGCCAAATGGTAATAAATTACTTTTGATTTAGTATCTTTAGCTTGTCAATTATTTAGTAAATCATTTTATAATATTTCCAGAGCTGATAAAAATCAAGATTTTTTGATTTAAATAAGAAATTGATTTTTTTTAAATATATAATACCAGTGTATAAAATTTTCAAATGTTTGTTTGTAAGTAGTTTATTTTTTAACTGAAAATATTTAATAAGAAGTAATGAAGAATAAAGCATTTAATCAAAATCAAACAAATTATGTCGAATAAATGAGAAAATTTCGAAAAATTATCTCCATATTCATAATGATTGTAAAATTAAGACAATTAGGTAAAAGCAAAGGAAAAATAATGAATTATAAGACAAAAAAACATAATAACTTGAAAAGATAAGAAAAGAGTCTATTAAAAGAATGAGAAAATTCTTTTAAATAAAAAAAGTCATGGATATTAGTAAAGAGCTGAAGAAAAATTACAAAAAAACAGTACAAGAATGAAACAGTGACAGGAAAATATATAAAAAAGTAGAAAATATTTTAAACAAATTAAAATATTTACGGACATTTTATTAAAATAATAAATAAGAAGATAATTTTAAAAACATGTTGAAATATATTTCCTACTAAAGAGAAACAATTTTTAAAATTAGAAAGATTAGAGAATTATTTTACAAATTGAAGAAGAAAACAATGAGTACAATTTTGGAAAATTTTTAAATAATTCTGAATAGAACAAAAATTTTATGAAATAGAAGAACGATGTTAGAATGAGAATATTTAGTAAAGATTAAATTCACATAATATAAAATAAAGGAATAAAAGTCTTTAAAAAAATAGAAAACTGAGAAATTTAAAAAATATAGATAAAAGCATCAAATCAATGTTTTCAAAAATTCGTAATTACAAGATAAAAACTTAACAATTTAAGGAGGTTCTCTCCACTGACATATAACCTCAAACTAAAAAATTACTTTTACATCAACAAAATATTAGTAAAACTAATTTCAACAAATTTTGAAATTTTGAAAATTACATTTTTCAGAAGAAATTAGGTTGAAGCAAAATTTGTTGTTCATTAATAATTATTTAAACCGTTTTAAATTTTTTGTTTTTAAATCATTTAAATCTGTAATTTTCATTCAATTTTTACTAATAATAGCTCATTTTTCTCTTTGAATCATTTTTTAAAATTTTATTTGTTGGATTTTGTTTAAAAAATATATAAATATCAAATTTTATTTGTTTAATAACTTTTAAATAATATTAACAAAATTTAACAAATAAAATTGCAGAAAATGTTTCAAAAAACACATTGGGCTATTATTTGTCAAAATTGGATAAAAATTATAAACTTTTACTATATTTAAAGAAAACACACAAAATTTTAATTAATTATTATTTGAAAAAAAATTTTGACTGAACCTTATTTTTTCTAAGAAATGTAGAACCTGATATTTAAAATTTTAATGGAATTAATTTTAATAATATTTTTATTTGGGTTGAAAAGCCACTTTCTAGTTTGAAGTTATGCCAAAGAAGAGAACCTCCTTAAAAGCTTAAAAGAAAGAAAAATATTTCTAAGAAATAGAAAAATGATGACAAAAATTAAAGATTTAATTAAAATGCAAAAAAAGACTAAAAAAATTGTGAAAAAACAAAAAAATTCAATAATAGGAAGAAAATGAGAAATGTTTTTCTTAATCTGACAAACTGTAAAAAATGAAAAAGGTACCAAAAAAAAATTGGTAAGAATTTACTAAAAAATTAGAATTAATAAAAATCAAACAAAAAAATGGATATAAAGATAAATAAAAAGTCCATAAAAGAAATTTAAAAATCCTTTAAAAATAAAAATGTTTAGGAAAATTAAACTAAAAATATTTTTATATTACACTTAAAAACAAGTCCAACAATAAATTTAGGAAAATAAAGAAAATATAAAAATTTTATGAAAGAATAAGTAAGTTTGCAAAAAATAGACAATATGTGAAAACAAATTTACAAAAAAATGAGCTTATTTATTTTTAAAAATATGAAAATAATTAAGAAAATCAACGAAATAAAATGTTTAGTGAATGTTGTAATAACAAAATTGTGTAAAATATTATTAAATAATTTGCATAAAGAGAAGAAAATTAAAGAAAATCCTAAAATAAAAAGACAAATACAAAAAAAAAAGTGAAATCTCTTAGAAACCTTGTAAGAATTGAAAAAAAGGATTATTGTGAATATTGAAAATATTTAATATTATTTAATTATTATCTATTAATTAATATGCATTTAAATTTCAATTAATTTAAATTTAAAAGTTTGAATAAATGGGAATTTGAGTAACGGAGGTTTTTCTATTGACATAAATTTAAACTAAAAAATGGCTTTTCTCATCAAATAGAACTATATTATTAAAATTAACTTCACCAAATTTTGAATGATCCAGTTCTACATTTTTCAGAAAAAATTAGGTTGAGCTAAAATTTTTTGTTAAATAATAATTATTTAACATTTTATGTTAAATATTTATTTTTTTCTTTAAATTTAATGAACAACTGCAATTCCCATCTAATTCTAATAACTAATGGTTCATTTTTCTCGTTGAAACCTTCTCTACAATTTTATTTGTTGTGTTTTGTTAAATAATATTTTGTTTAAACGTTATTAAACAAATTTTTGTTCTTTACGTATTATGTAAACAGAATATTATTTAAGAAAATCCAACAAATAAAATTATAGTGAATGTTTCAACGAAAAATATGTGCGATTATTAGTCAAAATTTGATGAAAATTGCAGTTGTTCATTAAATTTAAAGAAAAAAACATTATTCGAGAAAAAATGTTTGCTCAAGCTAATTTTTTCTGAAAAATGTACAGCTGGATCTTTCAAAATTTGTTGACATTATTTTGAATAATATTTTTATTTGAGGTGAAAAACGACTTTCTAGTTCAATATTATATAAATAGAGAGAACCTCCTTAATTGACATTTGGAATTTATTGAAATTTTAACGACTTTAAGATATTAAAATTTAATACTATTTTTGCTATCTTCATTCCAAAAATTTGTAGATCATAGGTATTTTGATAATCTGTATTAACACAAGTTTTAAAATTTTATAAAGAATAAAATATTAAAATTGAAATTTTCATGATTTATCCACAAATTTCTATTGTTTTTATAGTTTGCGATTTTTTAAATGCAGTATTAGACATCCGGAGAATTTTGAAGTTTTTTTTATTTAAATTATGATTTTAATGCAAGTGATTCAATGATTTAAATCAATTGCAGATCTGAATATATATTTTTTTAAATTTCTCTTTTCCTATAATTTATCAATTCTATTTAACTTGATTGAATAATTTTTCAGACATACGATACGGTTGGTGGCGAATAACAGACGTGGACACATTTCAAGAATTATTGGAACATCTTCACTCGCGAGGCGTCCGAGAGAAGGAATTAAAACGCACAACCTGGGCAATCATGGAATCATTTCTGGCAGTGACAGGGAAGATTAATGTGGATCCTGGAAATATGTCGGCAACAGACATGAATGCTGATGATGAGGAGGAAGACTTGCCTATTTCAAAACCAGACAATCCTGAGGATTGGAGCGAGCAAGTGGCTCTGCGAGTCGATGCCCAACTTCTTGAACAAGTCGAGGCTCTCGAGGACAAAGTCGCCAATGCGAGTATGCAAGTCAAGGGATGGAAACTGCCACCAAGAGCGGGAACAGAAGAAGCCGAGGAACTCGAGAAACTTCATGAAATGGAGCAAGTGAGCGCTGTTGAACAAGCGCGTCAAAGGCTACTCTCTCTAGAAGCAGCGATCGAGAGAAGATACTTGAAACCACCTTTGGGAATTTGGTATGGTTTCTTTATTATTTAATTAATTAAAAAAAATTAAATTAAAATTTATCTATTTTTGATTTGTAATTCTGACAATTCTTTAGTACCGGAGATCCAAATCTAGCGGCATTGAAAGCAGAACAAGCGGCAGCAGCAGCAGCTGCTCTAAATTCATTTGAGCACACTCCACCGCCTCCACCTCATGAGGAAACAACACCGAGAGGTTTGAACAATTGGCGTGAAGCCACGGCTCGTGCACATACCTCAGCTCAACTCGCGATGGCCCTTTACATGCTGGAGGCGAGCATCGCCTGGGACAAGAGCATCATGAAGGCTGTGAGTCTAAAACCAGCTAGAAAAGCAGTCAGCGTCAAGATACGAAAACGCTGCGTCCCACTCAAAGCTACCACTCAGTACAAACAGCTATTGACTACTACTCAGGCCTCTGTGGGTATCTCGGCTAACAATACTAACCGGATTCTCCTCTGTTTCCTACTCGACCTATTTTCCACCCTCAATTAGTCTCTAGAAGTCAATTCACTTTATTTCACCTGAAAATCGTTACAAACTATTTCTTTTTTCTACTAGTATTATTTTTCAAATTCCCGTTTCGAATATTAATTTAATTCATTAAATATAAACAACGGGAATTCATTTTGAAGATGATTCAAATTATGGGGCAATCTATTTAAAAGTGTTCCGCCTACAAAAGACGATGGCAAAAAGAGGTTATTTTTAATCCTCGGAGCACATATCTACATTTTCGAACATGAAGCACAGTCTGGGTGCGTGAGACCCTGTTCATTTTCCAAAGATCCGTCATTTCTAAACTACTCATCCGATCAACCTACAAAAAATATTTTAATATTATTTAAACATAGTAAAATGAGTTTCTATGATTTAAATGACTTATTAAAATATTAAAATAGAGAAAAAAATTTTTAAAGAAGATGTTTTTTCCAAAACTTAAAAAAAAGGATTTAGTAAATTGTAATTTTTGGAATTTTAAATAGTTTTTACTAATATTTTAGTTCTGTATACTCGAAAGGTGATAATAAGTAAAAAATTAGTCCCATATTGTATCTTTTTAAAATCGCATTTTGTTTCAAGATTTTCGAATTTTTTTTATCCAAAAATCCTCTAAAATGTCCATAATAAATTCAAAAGAATTAGAAACTATAAAATCTTAGCTTTCTTTTCACATAGGTTTCAAGAAAATGTGAGGATATATTTTCAGATATCAAGAGCTTTCGATTTCGAGTTGAAATTTCTTTATGAAGTAGAGATTATTTTTTAAAAATTTTAATTCCAATCGAAGGATAAATAAATTCTCTTTTAAAATAGTGCGTAACATATTCTAAATTTCTTAATTTTCATTAATTTGATTTAAAAAGAACCTTTTTTGCGATCGTCTTTTGTAGGTGGAACGGTGTGAAATGGAATGGTCTCTATATTTAATTGAAATTTGGATAATTTAATCTAGAATGTATTGAAATTTCTGGTAACAGTTTTGACCAATTATAATTAAGATTCGTGGAACTTTTGATTATTTGAAGTTTGAATGGATTGAAATTTGTGTGAGTTAAAGTTTGGATAATTTGAAGTTTTTTCAAAATTAAGTTTTGAGGTTGTTTAAAATAAAAAAGAATTAAAAAGATCCTTCAAAAATTGGAATTTATATTTTATTTATTCCAATTTTAAATTATCTGAACTTTAATCAACCTTAATTTAATTAATTCGAAATTCAATTTATTAAATTTTTAATCTATCCGAATTTTAATCCCTTTAAACTTCAAACATTAAAAAATACCAATTATTTTATTTTTAAATCACTATTTAGTTTTTAAAAGAAATTATTTATCTAAAAAAATATTTTCTCTAAATTTTATTCTGTTTTAAAAATGAATTGTAACGATTTCAGATAAAATAAAGCGGATTGACCTTGAAACCAACTGTCCTTCGTGTGCACTGCTTTTTGTAGTATTAAGCACATGCAATCTTCGAATTTTTTTCATAATGGAGTTTAAACGATTATTCTGGGTTTTATTTTATTTTGATTTTTTCAAGACTCGAGTGAACAAAGAATCTAGAAATTATTTCTAAAAAGAAATGAGACTTTGTTTCTAATTTGACACTATTCTTTGTTCAATTCAATTTTTTTACATTTCCATTAATCTTTCATTATTACGCCACATGTTTGTACTGATTTAGCACACTTTTTTTTAGTTTTCTTCGATAATTTTGTTCCACTTTTTAAAATAATTTAAATTATTAAGTTTTAAAGATTTTTGTTTAAATTTAAAAGGTAGGAATTTGTTCATCAGGTCTTTTTCAGTGAAATTTAGTTCGACACTTATATTTTATCCAAGCGGTGCCTACGAAAACCATGACAGTTTTTTAAACGAATGATAGTTTAAATTTTAAGATTTAGTTTATTCATTTTCTTTTTGTTTAAAATAATTATCAATTTATATTATCATTCGTTAGGACTTTTCCCCTGCATCATTACCCTCATCCAATTTATCCTTCTGAATCTTCTGCGGTTCTAAATTTTAAACAAATAGTATTTTTATTTTGATTGATAATTGATCAATTGTAAAGTTTTTCTGTTTTTTTTTCAGTTTATCTCATTTTAAGTCTTAATATTTTAACATTTATTTTATTATCTCTGACTTTACTTAATTTTAATTATTTACTTTAATTTGAATTATAACTGTTAAACTATAATTTGGTTATTAAACAATTTTACGTTTCAGAATTTGTTATTATGATAATTAAGAGTCAATGCTTTAACAGAAGGCCGAGGTATTTGTCGATATAAAACTAGCATGTTAACAAGTTTCAATTATAAAGCTTTTACGCCTTTTTTTTTATCTTGGACAAGTTTTCTTTACCTAGATATATGCTAATAAGATTAACAAAATTCTATCAATGCCAAATAGTTTCTTTCACTAAAATGCTTTTTAGAATTTTAATTTTTATAACATACGTCAATTATTTATTATATTAATTTTGCTTTTGCTAATTTGGGAACAAGCGAACATATTTTTACTTTTTTGACAATTACACTCAGGAAACACTGGTCACTACTCAACACAATTAATTACTGCATGCCTACTGCTCATACAGAATCCAAAAATATTGAATAATTTAAATTGGTTTGAATTTTTGTTAATTCCATATTTTTGATTTTTGTTTTAAACCAGTCTCCTGGTTTCAATATTTTGTCCTTTTTTTTTTTTTTTGAAATTTTGATTTTATTACATTATGATTTTTAAAAATTTTCAACAGGTAATTTTTTTTACTTTTCGTCTTTTTTCTTTCTTTTTTCTAATTTCTTAATTAAATATTCGTAAAATTTAGTTATTATTTTATTATTATTAATGAATTGGATTCTTATGGATGCAGTGATTTAAATTCAATGTGCTTAAATGTGTCGAGCTGTAGTAAATTTTTCCTCTATAAATAATGAGGATTTCTGTTACAGAACTGTCAGTTCTGCCATAGTGGAGATAACGAAGACAAATTGTTACTTTGCGACGGCTGTGATCGCGGCTACCATACTTACTGTTTCCGTCCAAAAATGGACAACATTCCCGATGGAGATTGGTGAGTTTTTATAATTATTATTAATCAGGGTGTCCAGCGAATCATGAAGAAAATTTGTATTTTATAAATACAAATAAAAAATTAACTTTCTTGAAGCTAATATTGAAGCTAATATTTTGTAAATTTATTCAATTTGTTTTCATATCTTCTCTATTTTTTACAAACTTATTCTTTCATAAAATTTTAGATTTCCTTTATTTTTTTAAATTATTTTATTTTTTATAATTCTAATTTTTTAGTAGATTCTCACCAAATTTTTTTATTTTTTGTACATTTTACATTTTTTTACAGTTTGTTAGATTGAGAAAAAAACATTTCTCCATTTTTTTTCCTATTTATGTAATTTTTTTGTTTCACAATTTTTTATTCGTTCCTTGCATTTTAATTAATTCTTTAATTTTTGTCATAATTTTTCTATTTCTTAGAAATATTTTTCCTTTTACATTGTACAGTTTTTATCTTGTAATTACGAATTTTTGAATACATTAATTCGATGCTTTTATACTATATTTTTTAAATTTCTCAATTTTATATTTTTTTGAAGAATTTGATTCTTTTATTTTATATTATGTAAATTTAGTCTTGTACTACATATTCCCAATTTAACATCGTTCTTCTATTTCATAGAATTTTTTTTCTTTTAAAATTTTTTAAAAGTACCTGGACACCCTGTGTTAATTAAAATTGTGTTACTAAATGTGCATTATGTATTAAAATCATAAAGTTGACTAAATGAAGAATTTATTAGTAATTAAAAATTATTTTTACAGGTATTGTCACGAGTGCATGAACAAAGCGACAGGTGAACGAAACTGTCTAGTGTGCGGGAAACGTGTCGGCAAGAATTTGGTGCTTTGTGAATTGTGTCCTAGAGCTTATCATACTGATTGTCATAATCCTGTAATGCCAAAGGTCAGTAAATAATTTATTATTTTAGTCATTTTGTAATTTTTCTTTCAATTATCAACTATTTCTTTAAAATTTCAATTCAATTCTTTAATCTTCAATTTATTTCTTTAATTTTTAAATAGTTTCTTCAATTTTCAATTGAATTTTTCGTTTTTCAATTATTTTATTATTTATTCAAAATTCAATAATTCTCGCATTTTATGATTATTTATTAATTTTAAAAAATTTTTTGTTCGCATGCCGATTATTCTCACCATTTTTCGAACTTTTTTTTTAGATTGTTAATTTTTTTTTAATAGTTAATTATTTTCGTCATATTGTAAATTTTTTTATAATTATCAATTATTTTCTTGAAATTTCCATTTAATTCTTTAATTTCCAATTTATATCTTCATTTTTTTAATCAATTCTCAAATATTTTCTTTAATTTTCTATTATTTTGATGGATTTTCAATTAATTCATCAATATTTAATAATTCTCGTATTTTTTCAATACTTTTTTCAACTCATAAAAATTGTTTCAAAATTTCAATTCAATTATTAAATTCTAGAACTATTCTCTTCAATTGTAAGTTATTTTCTTCATATTTAAATTTCACTTATCAATTTTCGATTATTTTCTTTAATTTTTAATTCCATTCTTTAATTTTTATTTACATTCTCCAGTTTTCAATTGTTTTTTTTCTAAATTAATTCTCGTCTTTTTTCAATTACTTTTTTTTTAATTTTTAAGTATATTCTTTAAATTTAAATTCCATTCTTCAATTTTTATTTGTTTTCTTCAATTTTTTAATTATTTTATTTAATATTAATTATTTTTTTCAATTTGCAATCCAGTTGTTTATTTTGCAATTATTTCCAACAAGTATTTCTATAATTTTCTGAATTTTTCGATTTGCAATTATTTTCTTTAAATTTAATATTTCTTGTTTAATTTTTTAATTTTTTTTCAGTTGTCTATTAATCCAGTTATTTTTCGAATTTTGTTGTCAATTGACAATTATTTTCATAATTTTTCACATATTTTTTTTCAATTTTTCAATTATTCCTAACAATTTTTTCAATTTTCAATTATAATCTTAAAATTTTTAAATTATTCTTATTTTTTTAAAATTATTTTGTTCGGTTGTGTATTAGTCTACCATTTTTTGAATTTTGTTTTCAATTGTCAATTATTCTCGTCATTTTGTAATTTTTTTTTTTTCAATTAGATATTAATTATTTTTTCAAATTTCAATTTAATTCTTAAATTCTTAATTTATTTCCTTAATTTTTTATTATTTTCTTTAATTTCAGTTTTTTTCGATTTTCAATCCAGTTGATTAATTTCCAATTATTTTCAACAGTTATTCCTATAAGTTTTCAAGTAGTTTGTTTAAATTTAAAATTTATTGTTTAATTTTTTAAACAGTTCTTTTCAATTTTTATCTTATGTAGCCATTTTTCGAATTTTATTTTCTAAATTTTGTTTTAAAATTCTTCCAGATGCCGAGAGGAAAGTGGTACTGCTCAAATTGTCATAGTAAACAACCAAAGAAAAGAAATAGCAGTCGTCGAAGCCACTCTAAAGGAGGAGGAGCAGCAGGAGCAGCAACTGCATCACCAGCAGCAGCAACAGCGACAACAACAGCAACAGCAGCAGCTGGAGGAGCAGCTACTGGTGGCGCTGGTGGAGCAACCGGCGGCGGAGGAGCAGCAACACCCAGAGAGAGTGAAAGTTCTGATCATCCACCAGCTAGGTGATTACGATAAAAAAAATCCCCCCTCAAATGTCAGCCCTTCGGTTCAATGTGGTTTTCGAGACTTGTCCTCGCTGTTTCTCGTAATTTGATAATAACATTAATTTTTCGTTTAAATACCGAAATATCAAATTGATTTTCTGCATTTCGTATTATTCACTGCTTGTTACGTGAAACAGCGCTAGCGCTGCTTTAAGCTAGAGTACTTAAGGTCAACGAAACGAGCGTTGTATCACCGGAGAGACCGTAACTTCAAGAAGCTTTTAATAGCTGGTAATTTATTTTCATAAAAAGCGACTCATGCTAACTTGTGTGTTATTTTGCGCCGTAGTCCAACGCCATCAACGACATCCAACACTCATGCAGAGGACGTCAGCTCGTCGGAACCACCAACCCCAACACCATCTCCCAGAAAGGAAGCTAACAACAGGACCCTGACGAAAAAACAACAGCGAGAAATTGCACCGTG
Organism: Ganaspis brasiliensis; assembly: GCA_037103525.1. NCBI lineage: Eukaryota > Metazoa > Arthropoda > Insecta > Hymenoptera > Figitidae > Ganaspis > Ganaspis brasiliensis. The sequence continues at coordinate 72,137 of JAZKLR010000294.1, forward strand.
CAAAATACTTCTTGAGCAACTCGAGCAGCAGGACGAAGCTTGGCCTTTTCTCTTGCCGGTCAATACCAAACAGTTTCCAACTTATAAGAAAATTATTAAAACTCCCATGGATCTCAGTACGATTAAGAAGAAATTGCAGGATTCCATGTAAGTTTAATGTTTGGTAGTTTTTTTTTTCTTTGTTTTTCTAGGGTTCTGTGGCTAAAGATCGAAACTGCCGATCACTGTGGATTTTGGATCTCAAACAGTTTTGAACTAGTTCTGAACAGGTTTTAAAAAGTTTAAAACTGTTTCAAGTAGCTTTAGAAAGTTTTAAACAGTTTTGAATAAGTTCTATAGAGTGTTAAACACATTATAAACAAATTTTAACAAGTTCTAACCATTTAAAGTTGATATTTAAACAGTTTTAAATAAGTTCTAAAGAGTTTTAAACGTATTATAAACAAATTTTAACACTGAACAGTGTTTCACAAAATCTTGCAGTGTTAAACAAGTTTTAAACAATTATTAGTAATTCTAAACAGTTTTAAGTACTTTTGCTTAATTCTAAACAGTTTTGAATTAGTTCCAAACAGTTTAGAACCATTTCTAAACAAGTTTTAACACGTTCTAAACAGTTGCAACGCATCATAACAATGTTAAACGCTTTATTAAGAAATTTTAAGTATTTATAAAAAAGTTTTAAATAGGTTATAAACAATTTTAGGAACTTTCAAACAGTTCTAAACAGTTTTAAATATGTTCAAAACAGTTTTAAGTAATTTTAAATAGTTTTTAACTAGTTTAAAAGAGGTTTAGACTAGTTTTAAAAAGTTTTAAAGAGATTTAAATTAGTTTTAAAGAGTTTTAAACAAGCTGTTTTTTTGTTTACTTTGTATTGTTTTTTTTCGACTTTTGTTTTCTTATATTTCAAAAAATGTAAAAATTTCTAAATTTAAATACTTAAGAATTTAAAATTAGAAAGTCTGACTTTCTAATTTTTAACAGCTTTTAAAGTTCACTCGCTTGAAACTTTAAATGTTTCAGCGCTCAATCAGTAAAATTTAACTTTTTTCCTTTGATTAAAATTAATAAATTGCAAAATTCCTTATAAATAAATATAAGTATTTAAGAACAACAAAGGAGCAAGGAATAAAAAGCAGTTAAAGGAATTTCCAGTACGAAATAAATACAAATTCCTTTTTTATTTTCATATATGATTTTGTTTAATATCTTGAAACATTACTGATTATAACAATAGTTAGGAAAAAAATGCCTGCTGAAATTATTATTAATAATTTCATTTTTATTGTCGCTTTTTTATTTTTTATATAGGTTCTGTGTATATATTTTTAAAAATTCTATTAGCTAAGAAATACAAATCATTTTATTTTTAAATTTTAATAATATTAATTTACTTGTTTCCAGAGAAAATTGAATTTACTTCAATTAACTGTAAAAGTTATATTTACGCAATTACACTGATTTCATTTTGTTATTTAAATAAAAAAGTGTAATTTTAATGCTTTATGATAATTTAAATAACTATTGAAATAATAAACGTGTTTCAATATTCTTGAACTTATTTGATTGAGAAAATTAGACGACTTAGCTACATAAAATATTATTTTTATCTTATTTCTTTTGGTTGCATTGTTTAATTTGTCTTTTTTATTTTGTTTATTTACTACTTTGCCCTTTTTTCTTTAATATTTTTTACCTTTATTTCAGAATATCTATCAATCCGGGAAATTGACGGGAATTTTTAAAAAAAATTTCAATCACTTTTTTAATTTTTATTATTTTTTTTTGGACAATAAAATAATTTCATTATTTTTTGCTAAAATTCATATTATTTATCGCAGAATGAAATTAATTTTTTTAATTCACCATTACTGTTTTCATTTTGCAATTATTATCTTCAATTTTTAATCATTTTCATTATTTCTGAATTAATATCCTGAACTTTCAAATATGTATCTCAATTTTCAAATATTTTGTTCAATATTTATTTCTTTTTATCATTTTGCAATTATTTTCTCCATCTTTTAATTATTTTAATTATTTTTCAAATAAATTTCTAAATTTTTAGATATTATTTCAAATATTGATAATTGTCTTCAATTTTTAACTTTTTGAATGATTTTTCAATTATCATATTTCAATTACTTTTTTCAATTTTAAATTATTTTTATCATTTTTTAAATTATTTCTCTAAATTCTTAATTATTATTCTCATTTTGTAAAATTATTTTTCAAGATTTTTAAGTACTATATAAAGTTGATGCTTTTTCTGGTTTCGACCAAATTTGTTTAATTTTATAAAATAGATGTTTTTTTGTTTCTTATTTTTGGTCATAAATCAAAAAGATTTGATTTTTTTGTTTTAATTCGTGTTTTATTAAAATTTTATTAAAATTAAATTTTTAGAAATTTCAAATCTTTTTTTTAAGATTTGATTTTTTTGTTTTAATTCATGTTTTATTTAATTTTAATAAAATTTTAATCAATTTTTAATAAAGAATGACAAAAATAATTAAAATTTAAAACAAAAGTTCAAGACGGATGTAAAAAATTTTTATTTTCGCAAAATAATTGAGATATTGAAGAAACAAGTAAAATGTAAAGAAACAAATTGAATAATGACATAAATAATTATAAAAGCTGGTGTAAAAATTACACTTTTTATACAATATTTGAAAAAGTAAAAAAAATAATAGAATTTTCAAGAAAATAATTGAAACTTGAAAGAAATAATTAACAAATATCAAAAAAATGTATTAGTGTAGAAAAAGTTGAATAATAACAAAAATAACTGAAATTTAGAAAATAAATTAATAAAAAATAAGAAATAAATTCAAAAATGAAGTAAAAAAATAAAAAATTTAATACATTAATTGAAAAATTGTATAAAATAATTGAAAAATTAACGATATAATTAAAATGTAAGAAACTAATTGAATAATGATATAAATAATTGAAAACTGATCTTTAAAAGTTAATAAATTCATGACAATAATAAAAAGATTGAAGAAAAAGACATTTAAAGAAAATAATTCCAAAATGTCAAAAATATTTGAATATTGACAAAAATAGTTGTAACTTGAAAAAATATTTGAGAAATGACAAAAATAATTGATAATTTTAAAAAAATTGTAAAGTTAAAAAAGATATTATAAGTTTGAGAAAAATAATTGAAAGTTGAAGAAATTAATTGAAATTTGAAGACAATAATTGAAATTTGAAGAGAATAATTCAAAAATGTCAAAAAAACTTCAAATATGAAAAAAATAATTAAAGTTTGAAGAAAATAATTAAAAAAGGTATAAAAAATTAATAAATTTGTGACAATAATAAAAATTATGATGAAAATAATTGAAAACAGGTGTGAGAAATTTAAAAGTTCATGACAATGAAAAAAATTGAATTAAATAATTTCAATTTGTAAAAAGTAATTCTAAAATGGCAAAAATAACAAAAATATGAAAAAAATAATTGGAAAATGACAAAAGTAATTGAGATTTGTAGAAAATAATTGAAAAATAACGAAAGTGAATTGAACTTGTGTAGAAAATTTTCATATTCCTGACAATAATTTGAATATTAAGGAACACAATAGAAATTTAAAAAAAAATAATATAAAAGTTCAAAATTAATGGAAATTTCAATAAGATAATTGAACAATAACAAAAATAATTGTAATTTGAATAAAATAATTGATAACTGGTGCATAAAATTAAAAATTTAAAGACAGTACTTGAAAAATTGACCAAAAAATTGAAATTTTAAGAAACTGACTGAATAATGACATAAATAATTGAAAGATGGTGTATAAATAAAAAAATTATAGAGAATAATTTAAGTTTGAACAAAATAATTGAAATTTGTTGAAATTAATTTTAAAAACATGTACAAATTTAATAAAATCATGACAATAATAAAAGTAATGAGGAAAATAATTGAAATTTGTAGAAAATAATTAAAAACTAATATAATAAATTTACAAATTCGTTGCAATAAAAAAAATATTGCATTTATTTATTTATTTACGGACAAAAGCCCATTATTACAATATACAATTAAAAAATGTATTTCAAGTAACAATAAAATAAAAATTTTGTGATATGACAATAATAACTACGATATTAAATATTAATAGGTTGCATTCAATAATTTGAATAAAATAATAATTGATATTTGTAGAAAATAATTCTAAACTTGCAAATTAATAGAAATATGAAGAAAATAATCATAAAATGACAAAAGTAATTGAAATTTGAAGAAAATTATTAAAAATTAACAAAAGTAGAATAGAAACTGGTGTTAAAAGTTTAAATATTCCTTGCACTGACTTAAATATAGAAAAAAATAATTGAAATGTTGAGAAAATAATTGAAAAATGACAGAAGTAAATGAAACTTGTGTAATAAATTTAAATATTCATGACAATAATGAATAGACATTTTACTGAAATATCTTCAAAAATGGTTTAAAACGTTACAGAATAATTTAAACTGTATTTAATTTTTTAATTTTAATTGTTTTTAATGAAATAAAATAACGTCAATTGAATTTTTAATAAATTCGACTGTTCGACATTTTAAATTAATCTAAATTATTAAAATTCATATAAGTGTGTAATATTAGGTATATAAATTATTGTTAGTTAGTCATAATCAATATCTCGTCATTAAGGCTACCTCATCTGCATATTTTGTCTGTAAACTAAAACAATTTTAAAATTTCCTGATAAAGAGAATTAAAATTAATGAAAAAAAAAGGCAGGGACTAACTTCATTTTGATTTTAAAACGTGGACAGAAAAAGATGAATAAATATAAAAACTAACCAACTTCACTTCAAGTTTTAAAACGTGGACAGAAAAAATGAATAAATATAAATAGTAACTAACTTAAGGAGTTTACGGAGATTATTATTATTTAATTTTTAAGATTTTTAAGTATTTTTCCCAATTTTAAATTATTTTCTTTAATTTTAAAACATTTCTATGATTTTCTAAATTACTATCGACAATTTTAATTACATATTTGTTTTTTTTTTTCATAATTGTTATATTTGATAATAATTTTTACCTTAAACTGACTTATAGTTAATTTTTAATGATAATTATTTTGTTATTTATCCATTCTTATTTTAATAAATTGTTTGTGTTTCATAGTGAAGCTCATTCAAAAAAATTATTAAAAAATTATATAAAAGTCTCATAAATTCTCCGCAAGGAGTATATTCTCGAGAATGTAACCGGATTTAAAATTATCCAGAATTTTGCAACTCCACCACTAAACACCCTGTTATTTTAAACAGCCATAATCTTTTAATGATAAAAATCACACGATTAATATGAATTGTTTTCTTTTTATTTTAGGTACAAATCGCGAGATGACTTTTGTGCAGACGTGAGACAGATGTTTATTAATTGCGAGGTTTTCAACGAGGATGACAGTCCAGTTGGCAAGGCCGGTCATGCGATGCGTAACTTTTTCGAGATGCGATGGACCGAAATTACCGGGACTCCGCCACCACTGCCACCACCTCTTCCACAAACACATAGCTGAGGTTCAGCACGAGCTCGCAACAGCTGCAACAGTTTTGCGCACTTCTATTACTGAAAGCTGAACGCGAGTGTTACACGATAATTGAAATTTCAAGACTTCATCTTTAAGAAGAGACAAGTCCAACACTATAATATCGCAGCTTTATGGATCGCGTTGTAGCGGTCACATTAAAATCACCGGTAGATAGTTTCCGATACGCTTAATCGTACAGATTTTTTTTTTTTTTAATTTAAAAACAAAAAATTTCTGGATTCTGTCAAATCCTTTATCGTTCTATTATTACCGATTATAATTCTATTCTCTCATTTCTGTTCTCTTAAAATAAAAAATACTCTCTTATTTAAAAGAGACTGCTTGGTTCATTTTGAATCGAATTTTGATTTTAAAAGTCTGAACTTTGCAAAGTTTCTTTCGTTCTCTATACTGGTATTTTCTTTTTAATTAATTAACAAAAAAAAACAAAAAAAAAAATTTTACTTTCTATATTTAAAGAATGAGTTTTAGTTTAATTTAAAGTTTGATCAAAGTTGGTAAAAGCCGGTCAACGTACTTACCATGAGTGATTTCTGTCTAAAGGGACTGTAGAGAGATTCCGGATTATATATTATAATAATAATAATAATATTAATAATAATAGTCGTAGAGCCGAGGGATCTTCGGTTAAAGAAATATTTTGCAAAATAATTAATGTGAAAATAATAATTTTGTAAAATAATTAATTGTGAGAAAGAGAGAGAAAGATATATATGTGTATAAATATGTATATTATACAGTGTATAGATATGCATATAGCCGATTAATTAACTATTGTGCGCACTCACGCTCATCGAAACTCGAGCACGATAACGGTAACGACTGTTTTCACAACTTAAAAATTCTAGCGAATGAGATTTACATAGTCTAAGAACGAAATTTAACGCCATTCCATAACTTTCTATTGTCGCTTGTTACGCTTCTGGATTGTCCGCGATTTATTTAAAGAACAAAAAAAAAAACATTCAGACGAATCGGACAAAAATTCGTCTTACTTTAATCAATTTAAGAGAGACAAAAAAGAGACGTTATCACAAGTTGTCAGTATTCTAAACGTAAATCCAAAATTGCGCATTAAAAAAGTACGAGTAAATTTTCTCTTTGTACTTGACGAGTTTTACAAAACTCAGTAACATCTTGTATTGATCATAACTTAATTGTACATACGACTTTGGATGTTGTGCGAGTTTAAAGAGTCGATTGAACGATGATTGATTGCAAAACCTAGTATTTTTACGAAATTCATTCTTATTTGTAAAGTATTAAAACGGTCAAAAGAAAGGGTTTAACTTATTAGAATTTATCAACATGTGGTTCCACTTTGGTAAAGGAACTTTCAAATAGATAAATTTGGATAATTAATTTCTTAATTGTATTGAATTTAACAGACTTAAAGAAAATTAATATACTTATTTCTGTGGAATTTTTAAACATTGGACTAAATTTTAATGTGTTTTTTTAAAAGTGTTTAAAAAATTAAATGTTTAAAAGAAAAAATGTTCTAAAAAAAAATGTTTTCAAGAAAAAGTGTTTCAAAAAAGTGTTTTCGATTTGAAAGTCCTTTTATTTAAAGAGCATTAGAATTTAAGGCGTGAAACTTAAATAAATAATACAAAAAAAAAAGTATTTGGATCCGTGTTTGTAAGGAAGTAGGATTATTTCAATCACTTGTGCGTGTGCGTGTGTGTGTGTGTATTTTCAATTGGATGGAAAGTGTCTTGTTAAAATGATACACGTTGATTACCGAATTTCTTGATTATATAGTGGATAAAAAGAAAGATTGAAAAATGTAAAAAAAAACCCGACGTACTAATGACGTCCACTTTTTATTATATATAGCAATCCTGAAGAGGATTTTTGAACCGTCTCTCGAATTTTCGATTTTTGTTCGAGCTATTGAAAATAATTGCTTGGATAATACATATATATTATGAGAGATCGCGAACCAACGAATGCGACTACTTTTAGCAAAATCCTAAATATCCCTGGCAATCTTTTCTTTTTTTTTTTTTTAATATTGTCGCGATAAAATGTTGATAACGCAAATATTATCGACGTACACGTCTTGTTTTATATGTATCTAGTTGATGTAAATTATTTCCGATAACGATGAATATAATAACAGTTATCTTAATACTGTAACGTTAGTAGAAAATAAAAGTATTTGCACGAGTAAAGATGTACTAATACCGAGACAAAGCCTAAAAAGAGAGCACGTGCGGAATGCGCCTTTAAGAAACGATGTACTGCGCCAATTTTCAAGTCAAGAGCTTTGAGAGACGAGAAATTAAGTTCGTGAAAGCAATAATTAAAGTACAACGATAATGTCGTATTTTTTTCTGTTCTATTTTGTTTACTTTATTTCTGTTTTTACTTTTTGTTTTTACCATTTTTTCTTTTTATTTAAATTGTACTGTTTCATGTAAATTGTATTTTCGCGTAACATGTACTTGTTTTCTTTAAATTGTACATTTTCGTCAAAATTGTATTTTGTTATCTAAATTGTACTTTTTCTTTTTTTATTACATTTTTACTTAATTTCTATTACGACCAGTGACACAGAGAAATCTTTTTTTTCCATAAGCGATAAAAGTGTACACCACTGGATTTTTTTTTTTTTTACGAGTTTCGTCACAAGTTTTAGTTTAATCGGCTGTGCATCGGTTCTGATGCCGACATTCTGATCAGCGTGTAATTTGCCATTCGCGTTAGTTAATAGCGAGCGTGTTTAATGATCATCATCATAAAGCCGACGACAAAAGGATATATAATTTTTTTTTTTTAACGTTTGTTTATTTATATCTGGTACATTAAAATCGTTAGGTAATTGCGCTTTTTATACGAATTTTGATTTTTAACATCGATCTTACGGTATATTATAGTGTAATAATAATTAATTGTAATAGCGAAGGCAGAACGATCACGATATCGATTACCGTAACGATTAAAAGTAACGAAGCGTACAGAGAGGGACGATGAATATAGAAGTATTGATTGTCTATAGTATAAAATGAAGGTTTACGCTAGGTGACCTTGCAATGCTATTTAAACAGACTTAATTAATGTATTGCAAAAGAATTAATAAAGTGTAAGCGAAGCGTGTAAACAAACTGGATGGTTTTGTCACTGTAAAATAATTATTTTGCGACTTTTTAACATTTTTCAAGTATCTAAAAGACTTGACCTCTTTTAGCACCGAGTTCTTTTTCTTTTCTTTTTTCTCTTTCTTTCATATTCTTTCATTCAACCTCAGATTTATTTGCGCGTTTACGATAAGGTCTTGTATTTACGAGACAAATACCTCATTGTAGCTTCACTTTCACAGAAAAAGTGATTAACATACACACTTGTGATTTATTAAATTATTCTCTAGAGTATTAAATACTTCTGCCTTATATCTAAATAGTTTTCTTTATTTCCATAGTAATACACGTTTTATCCATTTTTAGAAATTATTATTTTTACTGACTTTAGTGTAATTATTATATAAACTTGTTGTAATTATTAGATTTATCGTTTTTAAACGTGTTTATTTGCTTTTTGGTTCTTTGTTTTTTATTTAAACAAATTGAAAAAATATCCTTAAGTTTTGTAATCGAATTTTGTTTCACTAAATTAGAAATATAGAAATTAAGAGAGCAATTTTTGAGACCTATCGTAACACACGCAAAATATTTTCCTTTTTTTTAATTTTAAAAATTATTTTTATACAGGTTTCTTGAAAAGTTGGTAAATTGGAAATTAACCCTAGTGTAAGATTTTTGCAATAAAGAAAACAGCAATTATGGTAATTAAGATAAAAATAAAATGTTAAAATTTAAAGAAACATTTTACCACCAAATTTAATTTCTACAGAAAGTAATATTAAATTTACGTTTTCTTTGGAATTTATATTTATCATCAGAACGAGAAATTTCCAAACATATGAACTAAATAAGATTAATTTTAAAAATGTATAAAAATATATTCCTTTCGAAATTTCCATTTAAAAGATACTATTTCCAGTTGAAGGTAAGATTTTATTATTAAAATAATTTTTAAGAACATAAAGACCGTTTTAAATAATAAGATACATATTTTTATAAAAACTAAGAAACGTTTTTTAAAATAGTAAACACTTGTTTAAATAGTTTATTTTTTAAAATTATACAATTCATTTTCAAACTTAAAATATTAGATTATTAATTAAAACTATTTTTATAAAATATATGTTAAAATAAAATTTTAACTAAATCAATGAGACACTTTTTTCAATAAAAAAAACAATAAATTTTCAATAAAACACTACTTTTAGAATATCTATTTTAAGCAATAAAAAAACATTTAGGTATAATTTTAATTTAATTTTAAATAAAAAAATTTTAAGCAAAATTTAAAATCATTTTCGAAATTTTCCATTAAAAGAAGTGTCTTATTGATATCGACTCTCTAAATTTAATTTTTTAAAAAAAGGGATTTCAATTTGAGGAAATAAAATGTTTTTTATTTTTAGCATTAGAACGAGAAAATTTTAAAAAAATTATAACCAAATACGATTTTTTCATGTATATACAAATTTAAACTTTATTAAAAAATTACCAGTTTAGAAAAGTTGAATTTTTTACTCGAAACGGTAATCAGGCTCGACTCCAGGCTAAATTTGAGGAGTGCCAAAATTCTTAAAATTGTTATAATTTAAAAGTATTGAATTTCTTTAAATTTCAATCATTTTAGGGAATCATCCTCATAAATTTTTAATTATAAAAAAGGAAATAAAGTAGAAATAGCTAAAAATTAATAAAATTAGCGAAAAACAGGAAAAATATTTGCCCCCCTAAAAATTCTCGTCCAGGGTACCCAAGTAGCTAGAACCAGCCCTGAAAATACCTATTTAAAAAACGAATACTTTTGTAAATAACAAAATTTAAATAAATAATTCAAACAAAAAAAAATTTGTATAAAAAAACTTTGGAGAACTTTTTTAAATTGTAAGATGCATAAATGTTTACAAATAAGTATAGATAATTTTCATAAATGATTTTTGAAATTGTCTAGGAAATGAATTAAAACTATTGAATGATTATTTTAATAAGTATATAAAGAAGTGTCCTTTAAGTAAACTTTTTTCTACCTGAAGAGAACTTCCGTTTGCATATTTTAACTTTCAAAAGGTGATGATTCATGTTAATGGTAATTAGAGATCTTCATTGCCGATACACTTGTCAGAATAAGTTAGGTTGCGTATTTGCTTATAGTGAAGGGAATATCCCGGGATATATTGTACTGATTACAGCTGATTATCGTGTTTGTTGTTGGTGTTTGTACAGTTACTTGGGATATGTTGTGCATCGGGTAATTGTTTTTTTTTTGTTTACGCTTATGTGTATTTTGAAAATAAGTGCAATCAAGTGCAATGACGATTTTCAGCAAAAATCTTCACAGAGAAGTTCGAAGTAAGTATAATGCTTTTTTTTATTTCCTTATAAGATCATAAAACTCTATTTATGCTGTGTATACTTACGAAATAAATAAGGTGACTCGTCAAGTATGTCAAATTAAAAAAAAAAAAAAGAAGCACACAGTTTCAATTTAAAATTCTTTTCAAAGAAAGCTAACACTTGTTGCACCTTTCTGACACTATTTTTATGATATCTTGGCTGTTTACTGGTTTAAAAAACACGTTTAACTGAAAGTTACTTAAATGTATGTTAAAACTATATTAAGGTTACAGAGGTTAGGTCTGATTGTAAACTTTGTTTCGCTTTTTTATTTAATGCATCATTATCAGTACTTTGAGATTATTTTCTATTTTACAAACAAAGAAAATGTTTTTCATTGTAGAAATAACATTGTTTGCAATTATTTTTTTACTACCGGTGTAATATTGATAATTACCGATTGAGCATCTTTCAGACAATCAGGAAATTAAATTGTGGGAAAAATAAATTTTTTTATTATTTCGCGTTTTGTTTATCCTTTATATATTTTGCACAATTTTTTTTGACACTTTTTGCTTTATTTACTGATTAAATTTTAATTGTAAAACTTGTCAATTTACAATTTTTTTATATTTTCTTTTTTTTGTATATAACAAATTGACACTAATTACTTCGTAACTACTCACTTTTTGCAATTATCGTCATCTTTGTACTTTCAATTAAAATTCTTTGAACACACACACACGGTTGTTTAATTATTTTAAAACTTGCTATTTTATTGAAAAATGACAAACCTAAATAATACAAGTATCTATAAAAGTACATAATATAACAATCAATATCATTTTGCGCTTAATGTTGTCTTATTATTATGACCTAATTTACCGCCTTGTTCAATAAATAGAATTCTAAATAAAAGAATCAGTTTTTAGAAAGCTTTTGTAAAAGTCCTTTTAAACGTAATGAATTAACTACTACTTTTACAGTTTGTTAAATTGACAGATGTCAAGCTTTTATGATAGGAAAAGTTTTCTGTAATTAAATTCTGGATTCAAAAATGCAAATCTTGCACAGAAATTCCAATATGATCAAGAGAGAGCCCAAAAGTAAGCAGTTATTTCTTAACAAAATTTGTCGAATCATAATTATTAATAAAAAAAAATATATTTTGTTTTCAGGATCTCTGCAGGTGTTACTTTTTCTTAGTCCTTCCTTTTCCGACAAGGTGCGAAGCAATTTAAGTAGCATAAAAATATTTTCGAGGAAGGAGTCAAGTTTTGTGCCAAAGAGGGTTCTCGTTTTAACTAAAATTTCTCGATATCAATGCGAAAAAATGCAAGAACCCGACCTCGACGAGTCTCTTCTCAGGCATAAATTGAAGGAAAGAGGTTCAGATTACGAAGCAATGCTAACCAGTCACTGGAGGAATAAAAATGCCGAATTACAAACCGCCGAGGTTCTTAAGAAACTCAATATAGAATATAAAATTATGGATAGGTAAATTTCCAACAATATTTTATCGATATTCTCCATAAAATTCTATTTTACAGGGTGTCTACTAACCGGGAAATAACCGGGAAAAACCGGGAATTTTCCGTCAAACCGGAAATTTTTTTTCTGTGATAATAAATTCTTTTCAATTTTCAATTATTTTCTTCAATTTCCAATTATTTTCTACAATTCTCAATTATTTTCTTCCATTTGGAATTATTTTCATTAATTTAAAATTATTTCTTCATTTCTCAATTATTTTCTTCAATTTTCAATTATTTTCATCAATTTCTAATTAATTTATTTAATTCTGAAATATTTTCTACGATTTTCAATTATTTTAATCAATTTTTAATTATTTTCTTCAACTATAAATTTTTTTTTTTTTTTGAATTGCCAATTATTTGATTCATTTTCAATTATTTTCTTCAATTTTTAATTATTTTATTTATTTATTTATTTATTTCATCATTTTACAGGCTTAATAAAACCTTTTACAATATTAAAAAAAAAAAAAAGAGAAAGAATTAACAATTTGGCAATATATACTAATACAAAAGATATAAAATCAGCGTAACAATAGACAAAGAAAAATGGCGGCAACCGAAATTTGTAATAGAAGTTATAAATTAAAAAGTATACACTATGTTAGCTGATTGGTTTGTGAATTTATATTCATATTTTCTTCATATCTCAACTATTTCCTTCAATTTTTAATTATTTAATTTAATATTCAATAATACTCGACTTTTTTCAACTATTTTTTTCAATTATCATTTATTTATTTCACATCTCAAAAACTCCTCCATTTTTCAATTATTTTCTTCTATAATCAATAATTCTCGGCTTTTTTCAATATTTTTTTTCAATTATCAATTATGTTTTTGAAACTTGAATTCAATTCATCAATTATTATTTAACAATTTTCATAAAATCACATTTTCTTCATTTTTAAATTATTTTCAACAATTTTTAATTAATTTCTTCAAATTACAATTACATTCTTCATTTTTTATTGTTTTTTTCAAGTTCTATAATTCCTGGGTTATTCAATTTCTTTTTTCTTCAATTATCACTTATTTTCTTCTTCTTTCATTCCCATTGTTCAATTCTTGAATTATTTTCTTTAATTCTCAATTATAATTTTTGACATTTAATTCCGTTCTTAAATTTTCAATTTTTTTTTTAATATTCAATAACTCTAGGATTTTTACAATGATTTTTTTTAAATTCTCAATTATTTTCTTTAAATTCCAATTTTTTTTCTTAAATTTCAATTATTTTCTTCAATTTTCACTTATTTTTTCATATTTCTTTCAGTTTCTCAATTTCTTTCAATTTTCAATTTCTTCTCATTTTTCTTCAAAATTTAAAAATTCTCAGCTTTTTTAAATTATATTTTTCTTTCAATTTTTATTTCAATTGAGAATTTTTAAATTATTTTCCTCAATTCGCAATTATTTCCGTCGATTTCTAAATTTTTCTGCTGCTTCCAAATATTGTATTTAATTTTTAAGTACTTTCTTCAATTTTTAATTATTTTCTTCAATTTTCAATTATTTTCTTTAATTTTTAATTATTTTGTTCAATTTTCAATGGTTTGTTTCAATATTCAGTAATCTCGACTTTTTTCAATTATTTTTTTTCAATTATCAGTTATTTATTTCATGTTTTAAAACCTCCTTCAATTTTCAATAATTTTCTTCTATTTTCAATTTAATTGTTCAATTGTTCAATTATTTTTTTCAATTCTCAATTAATTTCTTTAAATAATAATTCTATTCTTAAATTTTTAATGTTTTTTCAATATTAAATAATTCCTGTCATTTTCCATTTTTTTTTAATTATAAATTATTTTCTTTTTTCAATCCAATTGTTCAGTAATTTTCTTTAATTCTCAATTATTGTATCAATAATCAATAATTCAATGTTATTTCTCAATTTTTAATTTTTTTTTTAATATTCAATAATTCTGTGTTTTTCTGATTTCAATTTGATTATTTAATTTTCAATTTATTTCCTCAATTTTGAATTATTAACTTAAATTTTAAATTATTTTTTTGGGTTTTCTATCTAGTTGACCAATTTTCAATTATATTCTTTGAATTTAATAACCATTGTTCAATTTTTTCAATTATTGTTTAATTGTAGATTAATATTTACTTTTTTTTTTTTAAAGTTTGTTTCTAATTGTCAAATTGACAAATAATTTGTCATTATTCAATTATTTCTTTCCATTATTAATTATTTCGTTTCATTATTAATTGTTTCTTTTAATTTTTAATTATTATTTTTTGTAAAGTTTAATATTTAATTCTTCAATTCTCAATTATTTTCTTTTAATTTCAATTATTTTCTTCAATTATCAACTGTTAAATACAATTTTCGTAGCCATTTGTAGGACTATTTATACTTAAAATAAATTTTAAGTTAACAAGAGAAAAAACCGGGAAAAATAGGAACAAAAACCGGGAAATGACCGGGAATTTTTTGGGACGAAATTAGTAGACACCCTGATTTTATCTTTATATTAAATAAAAATTTGACGAGAAAAATATCCTTCCATGTGAGAAAAAATTTATTTTTATATTTTAAAATTCAATTTCATTGGGATAATTTAATAAGAAATAAATTATTTTCTGTTATTAAAGTATTTCCATGGAAAAAAAAACTTCGTTTAAATTAACTTTCAGAACTTCATAAGAGTTCTTTGACCACAAAACCGTCAGTTAAACCACAAAAAGTCGAAAAACTTCTGATTTCAAACAAACTGAATAAAAAAGTCTTTTGAAAATGTGAATTAAATCCAAGACATATTTAAAACTTAAAATTTGGTTCAATTTATAATTAATTTTACAAATTTAATTTGAAGTTGATTGAAGTTAAGATTAATTGGAAACAAAACCAATAGATATTTAGAAGGATAATATTAAGACTCGATTAAGGTTGAAAATGTTAAATTAATGACATTTAAGATTCGTTGAAATTTGCCCAGAGTGCAATTCGCTTAAAAAGAGGTTGGAATCGATTAAACTTAAGGCTGATTAAAATTAGAATTCATTGAAATTTACATCGTTTGTAATTTGAATGAAATATGGAAATTTTAAAGCGAATAAAATAAATTATTAAAATTGACTGAAATTTGGATTGTTCAAATAACATAATAAAATAACAATGTGAGTTTTAATAAATTCTCAATTTCATCAATCTTGAATTTATTTGGTCCAAATTTTAATTTATGCAAAATTTCAGTTAGTTGAAATTTAAAAAAGTTTAATTTTGAATTAGTTCTAATTTTTATTAGTAGAAATTAAAATTAACCTGAAACTTCATTCATCCAACTTTAATTTATCCAATTTCTAATTTGTCCTAACTTTAGTTTAGACAATTTTCCATCTGTACAAATTTTAAACGATCGTCAATTTAATTTATAGAAATTCGAGTCAATTAAAAAACTTATTCATCCAAATATCAATGAATCTAAATTTTTACTTTTTCAAAATTTGTATAGATGAACATTTTGCCGAAATTTGAGTCGATTCTGAAGTTTATTCATCTGAATGTCAATTAATTTTGATTTCAATTCATCATGTTCATTATATTATTAATTATCTCAAAATTAAATCCATTAAAAAATGCATTAAATACAAATCTTAATTAATTACTAATTTTCAAAAGTCTCTTTAATTTTGTCAATTAAAATATTTCATTCGATTAAAAATTTTATTCAAATTATAAACGATGTGAATTTAAAAATTTTAATCAACTTTAAATTTAATTGGTCCTTCAATTTAAGCAATTTTTAATATTTCAATATATCCAAATTATAAAGTTTGACTTAATAAATTTAGAAAATTCGAATCAAATTGTAAACGATTCTTGGTTTAATTCATCAGAATTTCAGTCGATTTTAAATTTTATTTATTCCAATCATTCAAAATTTCAATGCATCCTAATTTTTATTTTGTAAAAACTTTTATTGGTGGAAATTTTAGTCAATTTTAAAGTTTATTCTTCCGAAATTAAATTCATTGTATTATTAATTATCTCGACATTAGATTCATAACAAATTGGATTTAACTGAAATTCAATAAATAAAAATTTTAATTGATTACTTATTTGTCAAAGTTTCTTTAATTTTATTAATTTAAAAATTATATTAACATTTCTTTATGATTCAAAATTCCATTTAAATTATTGTAATGAATGTTTTCTAATTTCAATCAACCTTAATTTATACAATTTTCAATATTTCTCTGCATCCAAATTATAAACTATCCAAATTTCAATCAATTATAAATTTGATTAAACTAAATTTTGATGAATCCTAATTTTTATTTTTCAAAACTGTTATTCATGATTTCAATCGATTATAAATGATATTTTTTCAAATTTCAATTGATCTCTTTACTTTTTTAAATTGTGTTAATTGATTTACATTTTTAACAAAATTTGGAATAATAACAAATAAGAAATTAAAAGTTTTTCGTTTTTTGCGTTTATTATGCGAAGTGAGATCAGAATGTTTATTTTCATATAATTTTTTTCTTCCTTTTTTAAAAAAAGAAGAGTTTCATATTTATTTACTTTGTACGTAATTAAATCATTTTTGTAAAACAAACTTTTGCAAAAAAATGTCGAAACACTGTTCCTCCATTAAATTAATAAACATTTAAATAAATTTATCTAAAATATATATATTTGTAATTTTTAATTTTAGGGAGAGTATAGATAATTCAAGTGTGGCTTGGGCTGATCTGATTATACCAGTTGGAGGCGATGGAACATTTCTACTGGCCTCCAATTTAATAACTGACAATAAAAAACCAATAATGGGAATAAATTCTGACCCTGAATCGTCGGAAGGTTTTCTCCTGTTACCAGCAAAATACACGCAAAATATATCGGAAATTTTCCGGAAATTGAAGGATGGAGAATATAAATTTGTCATGAGAAGGAGAATTCGAATAACTTTAAAAGGAGACAGTATTTGGGAACCTGCTTTTCATTTACATGAAAAGTGTGGTACGTCTCCGAATAAAAGGTAATAAATTCCTTACTATTTATCATATGGAACAGGAAGCCTTGAAAATAAATCGTAGTCACTTTGTAATCAGGTGATTGTAAAATACATTTCAACAAAGATATTCACAGTTTTTATTTTCAAAAACAATTACTTTAAAATAATGTTCTTATTTATGTCGTTCTTTAGGCCGATTGTCAATTTCCGGGAAATATAACTTAAACCGTTTTTTTTAAAATAAGAAGTATAATTTTAATTTAATTATAATTATAATTTAATATTTAATTTAATCGAGGATACGTTTTTTCTCGAATAAATCGGAATCGGTGATTTTTAAAAAATTCCCTTTAATTTGCTTAGACTGTTTAAATTTTTTATTAATAAGTAATTTGTAGAGTTGGGAAGAATTAGCTAAGAATTACCTGAAGAACAGTAATGAGAACGAGAATTTATAAGAATTTAGGTTTTTTATTTATTTATCAAATTAAGTCCAATTTTCTCAATCAAGGTACGAAAATACCTTGATTAAATAAAAAAAAAATGTCATTCTAATTAGTAATGATTTGAATTTCAATGTTAAAAGTACGAATTATATATAATAATTAACAAGTTTCTTTCATTCATTAATTCTTTCATTTTGTCCACACCTAAAGTTTGTCACTAAATGTTATTTGTTTTAAATTTTTTCATGATATTTCACTTTTTCAAAATGTTCTCAAATTTTAAATTTGTACATAGCAATTTTAATTTCTTCAAATTTCTGTTAATTTGAATTTTTATTGATTAAAAGTTTAATTAATCCACGGTTCAAATATACAAAATTTAAATTGATTTGAAAATTTCTGAAATTTTTAATAATTCTTTTCTCTTCTGATTTCAATCACTTAAACTACATTTTTCAACTATTTTTATCATTTACCAATTACTTTCTGCAATTTTTAATTATTTTAATTGTTTTTCATTTTTTTCCCTGAATCTTAAATCTACCTTCCGCGAATGTCAATTATTTTTAAAAAAATGTTCAATCACTTTTTTAATTTTGATTATTTTCTCTTCGACAATAAAAAAATTTCATTATTTATTGTTAGATTTCATATTATTTATCGCAGAATGAAATTAATTTTTTTAATTCACCATTACTGTTTTCATTTTGCAATTATTATCTTCAATTTTTAATCATTTTCATTATTTCTGAATTAAAATCCTGAACTTTCAAATATTTATCTCAATTTTCAATTAATTTGTTCAATATTCATTTCTTTTTATCATTTTGCAATTTTATTTCCTTCATCTTTTAATTATTTTTCAATTAATTTCCTTAATTTTCAGTTATTATCTTTAATTTAGATTATTGTCTTCAATTTTCGACTTTTTAAACAATTTTTCAATTATTTTCTTTTTTTCAAAAATAAATTCTGTAATTTTTCATTTTTTTTCATTCTTTTTGCATAATTTTCAAAAATTGCAATTATTTATCTGAGATTTTAATTATTTTCATCATATTTCAATTGTATTTCAAAATTTTTAATTATTTTCATCATATTTCAATCACTATCTTTAATTTTTAATCATTTGCATTATTTTTGAATTAATATCCTGAAATTTCAAATATATATCTCAATCTTCAATAATTATTTTGTTTAATATTTATTTCCATTTATCATTTTGCAAGTTTCTCCATCTTTTAATTATTTTAATTATTTTTCAATTAATTTTCTAAATTTTCAGGTATTATCTCAAAGAACGATTATTGTCTTCAATTTTCAAATTTTTAAATCATTTTTCAATTATTTTCTTTTGCCTAAAAATAAATTCTGTAGTTTTATTATTATTTTCTCCAAGTTCTAATAGTTTTCATTCTTTTTGCATAATTTTCCAAAATTTCAATTATTTATCTGAAAATTTAATTATTTTGATCATAATTCAAATATTTTAAAATTTTTTGAATTTTTTCCATCATAATTAAATTATTTTGATCATATTTCAATTATTTTTTCATTTTTAAATAATTTTTATCATTTTTCAAATTATTTCCTTAAATTCGAAATTATTATTCTCATTTTGTAAAATTATTTATCAAGATTTTTTATGTATTTTTTTCAAATTTCAATTATCTTCTACAATTTTTAATTATTTTTATTTTGTTTTGTAATTTACAAATTTTTTTATTAATTATCTTGAGTTTCAATTATTTTTAACGTTCTTTCATTCTTTTCTTCAATTTTCAATTACTTTAATTTTTTCAAATTTCTCAGATTTTCAAATATATTTCTCAAATTTCAATTTTTTTCTATTTCAATTATTTATTTTGATTTATTTCCTGACATTTTTAGGGTTCCGTACACAAAGTGTCCAAACGGAACCCTTATGTTTTCACTCGTTTGTCCGTCGCCCAAAACCATTACCCCCCCCCCCCCCCCCCTAGCGGCCAAACTATTTGAGATAGAGAGTTGAAATTTGGTACACTTATGTATTTTCACGTGTAGATTACAGGAAAAATATAGCGAACATGATTGAACGTGATGTTCATAGCGTTGTCAAGGAAATAACAAGATTTTTTTCAAAAAATGCATTAAAATGCCTATTTACCCCCCCCCCCCCTTATCTCCTAAACTATTTGACCTAGAGTATTGAAATTTGGTACACATATGTATTTTCGCGAGTAGAGTTCAGGAAAAATATAGAGAACATGATTGGAGGTGATGGTCATAGCGTTGTCAAGGAAAAACTTTTTTTTTTTAAAAATACGTGTCCCCCCCCCTTATCTTCCAAACCATTTGACCTAGAGGTTTGAAATTTGGTATACCTAGGTATTTTTACGTGTAGTCTACAGGAAAAATAAATATAGCGAACGTTGCTGGACTTAATTTTCAAAAGTTATTAATGAAAAGTTGAAAAATGACAAAAAACCCCTATGCTAGCGCTCAGCGTATTTATCCTGAAAGGTTGGGAATTGGTTAAAAATGTGTAATTTTATGCAGAATTTTTTATAAAACCATAAAAATTGTGGTTTAAATTTATTATCATAACATTTTTTCTAAAAAACTGAAATTTTACCAAAAAAAATTTTTTTCTTCTAAACAGCTACAATATTTTATAGTTTCAGATTATTTTTTTTGTACAAAATGTTTATGTTTATGTTTAAATTACTTTAATAGTTAAAAAATTAAAAAAAATTTAAAAAAAAATTCTTTTGGCTTTAAAATTTTAAATTATATAAAAAAGTTTAGTCTATTTAATTGGAAATTTTTAATCTTATAAAAATCATTAAGTTTATACTTAAATTTCTTTAAAAATAAAAAAAATTATTTTAATTTATCATTATTTAAATTATTATTCAAATAATCTCTGACTCATATAATTGAAAAAAATTAGAGCGGTACGGAACCCTTCGACTTGGTACGAGTGTAACTCGTACTTGCCCGATATTTTTTATTAATTAGATTACACGCATCATAAATTTAAGCTTTGAATACAACAAACAAATCTTATAAAATTTTTTAAAAAATTCTGCAATTTTCTCAATTATTCATTCCTTTCTATTAATTTTTTTCAACTTATCATTGTTTTTATCATCTCAATTGTTTTCTTCATGTTTCAAAATTTAAAATCTTTTTTTAATTATAATTTTTTAAATTTTAAACTATTTATCTGATATTTCAATTATTTATCTGAAATTTTCAATTATTCTTTTAATTTTCAATTATATCTACGATTTTCTTGTATTTTATGTACCAATATTCTTTATTTTTGGCAATTATTTCTCTTTAATTAAAAATTGTTCTTTTCAATTTTAAAAGTTTATTTAAGTACAATTTATTGTTTAAAAAGTTTAATTTTTACACCAGTTTTCAATTACTTTTGTCATTATTCAATTATCTTCGTCATTTTTCAATTATTTTCTTCATATTCCTATTATTTTTGCCATTTTAGAATTATTTTCTACAAATTTCAATTATTTTATTTAATTCTTTTTTATTGTCATGAATTTTTTAATTTTTTCATCTTTTCAATTCTTTTTTACAAATTTCAATTATTTTCTTCAAATTAATTTCTTCATATTAATTTTTTTTGACATTTTTAACTATTCTTTTTAAATTTTAGTTGTTTTCCTCAAACTTCAATTAATTTCTTCAACTTGAAATTATTTTCCTCAAACTTCTAATATTTTTTTTCAATTTTTCAACTACTGTCTAAAATGTTCATTTTTTACACCAACTTTCAATTAGTTTAATTAGTTTCTTAAAATTTCAATTATATCTTTAATTTTTTAATTATTTTATACAATTAATTTTTAAATTAATGTATTTTAAATTTTTTTTTCACTCCATTTTTGAATTATATTTCTCATTTTTCATTAAGTTTTTTTTTCCAAATTTCAGTTATTTTTGTCATTTTTGTTTTGTACATATTTTAATTTTTATTGACATTTTGAAATTATTTTCTTCAAGTTTCAAAATTTAAAATCATTTTTCAATTATAATTTTCCAAATTTTAAACTATTTATCTGATATTTCAATTATTTATCCTGTAATTTTCATTATTCTATTCAATTTTCAATTATATCTACGATTCTCTTGTATTTTATGTATGTACCTATATTCTTTTTTTTTGCAATTATTTCTCTTAAAATGAAAATTGTTTTTTTCAATTTTAAATTATTTTTATCTTTTTTCATTTATTTTCTCTAAATTTTAACTATTTTCTATTCTTTTGCAATGAACTTCTAAAAATATCAAGTATTTTTCTCAAATTTTCTTTAACTTTCCTTTATTTATGTAATTTTTTCAATTATTTTCTCAAATTTTAATTATTTTCTTAAATTTTAAATTATTTATATTATTTTGTCATTATTTTCTTAAAATTTTAATTAATTATCTCAATTTCAAGCATTTTTGTCAATTTTCAATCATTTTCTCCAATTTTTCATTATTCTAATTTTTTTCAATTTATTTCTAAGATTTTAAAGTATTTTTCCCAAATTAAAATTTTTTTCTTTATTTTTAAAACATTTCTTTGATTTTTTAAACTACTTTCGACAATTTTAATTGTTTTAATTTTTTTTTTCAATTAATTTGCAAAATTTGACATTATTTTTTTAAATATTATATTTAAAATATTTCCAGTTGTTGATAACGTAAGGTGTAGAAACTAATCGTTGTTTAATTTAGTTAGGTAAAAGAAATTACAATTTTTATAATTTGTATATAGAACACTGTTCATAATTGTTATATTTAATAATAATTTTTACACTAAACTGACTTACAGTTAATTTGTAATGATAATTATTTTGTTATTTATCCATTTTTATTTCAATAAATTGTTTGTGTTCAAAATATTGAAGCTCATTCAAACATATAAAATTATCATAAATTCTCCGAAAGGAGAATGTTCTTAGTTATATTCTCGAGAATGTAACCAAATTTTAAATTACCCAGAATTTCCCATCTGGGCCCCAAGTCACATATTTTTCGTACGGCCCTAACACCCGATTTAAACGCCACCTTCAGGAAACCTGTCAAATTGAACGTGTTTGTTTCTTGTTTACAATAAATAACCTATACGACAGTTGTTTTCGTAAATGTCAGTTTTTTTCTTTCCGTTAATCTCTGTTTTCGAAACTTGGCTTTAAATTGGACAATTTTGTGAATTTGAATCAAGCAAAAGTTGCTGATTCGTGAAAATTATGTTGCAACAAGCGTTAAAAGGTAAAAGAAAAGTAATCGAAACAAACACTCACTCTGATTATCAAGTTGAAGAATACGAAAATGTGAGCACTAAAAGAAAAATTGATCTAGAACCTCCTGGTTTAAGTGATGCTATCTACCTTTGGTACAATTATTGCAAAAATCAATCGATTTTCATCTCTGAACAGGATATTCAACGAAAGGCAACTATTTTCAATGAAAAACTCTATGGATCTTGTCATTTCGATCCGCCAGCTTGGATACAGGGATGGAAAAGTAAATATAACATTGATTTTTTAATGCTTCAATCCTCATCATCGGACAATGACCTCGTCGCCAAATATAACGAGAAAATAGTCAATTTTATCGAAGAGACAAATTTGTCACAGGATCAAATATTCAACTGCAATGTAACTACTTTAAATTTTCTCAGTTTACCGGTTAAATCTCTGGTTCATCAAATGGAACGAGATGTGCCTAATTTCAAGAAAAATAAAGATCGTTTATTAATAGTTGTTTGTGCGAATGCAACTGGAACTTTAAAAATTCCTCTAATGGTCATTGGAGAATTTGCCAGTCCAAGATCCTCGAAAGGAGAGATTCTCAACAGTCTTCCGGTTTCTTACAAGTGTCGAAAATTTTCATTATTGGACTCGAATCTCTTTCAAGAATGGTTCGATGATGTTTTTGTGCCGAAGGTTGAGCATTTTTTTAAATCAAAGGGACTTCCGGTGAAGGCAATTTTGACGATTGACAGTCAATGTCCGCATCCTCCGTTAGAGAAATTACAAAGAGGAGATATAAAAACGATGCTTCTCCCGTGTAATGTTAATCCAATGGTGCAGCCAATCACGCAAGAAGTTCTTGATAATTTAAAAATGTCTTATCGGCAAAAATACACGAATAATATAATCGAGTCTCTGAAAATGGGCAGCGGTATAGTGGATTATTTGAAAATAATTCAAGTTAAAGATGTTGTTTATTGGCTTTCCGAGGCCTGGCATCAAATTTCCGTTGTTTTTTGGAACACAGTCTGGCTGGATGATGAAACTAATGCCAATAATTTGAATAACGATGTGACTCAGCTGGTTGAAGCTTTGCGAACTGTTGACTCTATTGTACTAATTAATGAGCAAGATGTTAAGAATTGGCTCAAGAATGACAAGCCACTTTATTTGTTTCTCTCGGACGACGAAATTATAAAGGCTATTAACGAGCAGGACTACGGACAGGATCAAATTGATGTAAAACCTAATTTACAAGCGAGGGAAATTAGTGCTAAAGATGCGAGAGAAGCTGCTACTAAATTATTTATGTTTTTTGAAAGTCGCGATGTTTCTCCCGAGGAATTAATGACCATTCATCGTTTAAGGGAAACTGCTGCTTTACTTATGAGACGAGGCAGGGATAATCAAAAATTTCCAGATGGTAAAGCACATTTTAATCGATTTACATTTCAATCGATGCAAACTTATCCGAATTTTTAATATATTCAAATTTTACTTGTTTCGAATTTCAAATGATGATGTTTTTCTTTTTAATCTCTGTTTTTTAAACAAAACTTTGATTTATGAAAATTTTAATTAGGTAAGATATCAATAAATCTTGATTTTAGTTTGTCATAATATGATAATTTTGATACTTTTTTTGGTCAAGGCTACTTTTTTACTACTAATTTTGGACTATAGCTACTAAATGATACTTTTTTTAAAGAGTAATGTAAAAAGATTAACAGAATTCAAGGATTTCAATTTTTTAGTCAATTTTATAGTTTTTAAAAACCCGCCAACTGTCACGTAAACCGAAAATATTCTACTTCCGGAGAATTATGAACATCATTTTATATAAATTATAAAAATTTTAATTTCTTATATCCAAATTTTCAACAATTGTAAATATTTTTACTATAATGTTTTTAAAAAAATAATGGCAAATTTGACAAATTAATTGAAAAAAAAAAAAATGAAAACGATTAAAATTGTCAAAAGTAATTTAAGAAATCATAGAAATGTTTTAAAACTAAAGAAAATAATTTAAATTTGAGAAAAAAACTGGAAAATCTTAGAAATAAATTGAAAAAAAATAGAATAATGAAAAATTGGAGTAAATAATTGGAAATTGAAAAAAATGATTGAAATTGAGATAAATCATTAAAAGTTTAGAAAATTAATTAAAAAATGATGATAATGATTTATATTTTAAGTAAATAATGAAAAAGTACAATAAATAATTTAAAATTGAAGAAAATAATTAAAATTTGAGAAAATAATTAAAAAAATTATCAGGGACGCGAACGTAAATAGTCTATTTCACTATAAAAGTGTCGACTATAGGGAAGTAGACTATTTACGTTCGCATCCCTGAAAATTATATAATATATTATAAATGAAGGAAAATTAAAGAAAATTGAAGGTAAATACTTGAAGCTTTTAGAAGTTCATTGTACCTAAAAGTAAAAAGAAAATATTTAAAAATTAAAGAAACTAAATGAAAAAAAATTACATAACTTAAAATTGAAAAAAAAACGATATTTAATTTAATGGGAATAATTACAAAAAATACAGAATATAGGTTTATATAAAATACAAGAAAATCGTAGATGTAATTGAAAATTTGAAGAAAATAATTGACACACATTTTTTAAAATCGCTCATCATTACTCATTTTTTTTCAAAATAATTTTAAATTATTTTCTTCAATTTTTTTTATGAAAAGTAATTTACGTAAAAGTAAATTTCAATCAATTTCTTGAAACTTCTATTATTTCTTTTCAGTTTTTTAAACTATTGTCTAAAAGGTTTAATTTTTACACCAGCTTTCAATTATTTGTCATTATTCAATTAGTTTCTTCACATTTTAATTATTTCGTCAATATATCAATTATTGTACTCAAATTTTAATTTTTTACTCCAGTCTCAAAATCATTTTTTCAAATTTTAATTATTTCTGTTTTTCTTCAATTATTTTCTTGTAATTTCAATTATTTTTTAAACTTTCCAAATATTTTATTGAAATTTCAATTATTTCGTTTCAATTTTTCAATTTTTGTCTCTATTTTTTTTTTAATTTTAATTTTTTTAATTAGCTTTGTCATTTGACAAATTTTTTGACATATTTTCTTCAAACTAAAAACATTGTACACTCGTTATCAATTATTTTTGACAACTTGGAATTATTTATCTTAAATGGCATTTTCCTAAATCTTTTTATTATTGATTCGAATTTATTAACTTTTACACCAGTTTTCAATTATTTATGTCTTTATTCAATTAGTTTAATCACATTTCAAATATATCGTTAATTTTTCAATTATTTGATACAATTTTTCAATTATTTTATTCATTCTTTATTTTTTACTCCATTTTTGAATTATATTTCTCATTATTCAATAACTTTTTTTTAAGTTTCAGTTATTTTTGTCATTTTTCAATTATTTTCTACAAATTTCAATTATTTTCTGCAAACTTTAATTACTTTCTTTATATTTAAATTTTTTTAAATTTTTGAATTATTCTCCTCAAAATTCAATTATTTTCTTCAAACTTCAATTACGTAATTTTTCAACTTTAAATTATTTTCCTCAAACTTCTAATATTTTTTCAATTTTTGTCTATAAATTTTTTATTTTTGCACTTGATTTCAATTATTTAATTCATTATTTTTATTATTGTCATGAATTTATTAAACTTTTACACCTTTTTCCATTTTTTTTTTTTTTACAAATTTCAATTACATTCTTCAAACTAGTTTCTTCATATTTAAATTTTTTTGACATTTTTAATTATTCTCTTCAAATTTTAATTATTTTCTTTAAACTTTAATTAATTTCTTCATTTTTCAATTAATTATGACATTATTGAATTAGTTTCTTAAAATTTCAATTATATTGTTAATTTTTCAATTATTATATACAATTTTTAAATTAATGTATTTTAAATTTTTGTTTACTCCATTTTTTAATTATATTTCACATTTTTCATTACATTTTTTTTCCAAATTTTAGTTATTTTTGTCATTTTTAAACTGTTTTGTACCTATATATTTAAATTTTTGTTGCCATTTTTAAATTATTTTCTTCAAGTTTCAATTATATTATGAAAAGTAGTTTTCGAAAGTAGTAAGTTTCAATTATTTTCTTGAAATTTCTATTATTTTTTTCAATTTTTCAACTACTGTCTAAAATGTTCAATTTTTACACCAGCTTTCAATTATTTGTCATTATTCAATTAGTTTCTTCACATTTTTATTATTTCGTCAATATCTCAATTATTATACTCAAAAGTTAAATTTTTTACACCAGTCACATTCAATTATTATTCAATTACATCAATTATTTTCTTTAAATTTCAATTATTTTTGCCATTTTCAAATTCTTTTCTTCAAATTTGAATAGCTTTCCTCAATCTTTATATTACCTACTGTTTGTATTCTAATCTATCTCAAAATTTAATTATTAAAATGTTAATTATTTACAAATTTATTTCAGCTAAACTTTAAAAACTCAAATTTAATTACACTTAGATTTTAAAGGAACCCCAATTCAATTCTATTTATAATCAATTTGAAATTTAATCGTACCAAGTTTCAATAAATTTTAATCAATTCTAAATATAATTCCTCCATTAATTGATTACTTTAAATTTAAGCAGCCCAAAAATTACAATTTATTTTAGTTTTAATAGTTTTTTCATTTAATTCGTAAAAATTGTAAACAGACAAAATTGCCCAATTTTTAATGATAAAAACTTTCAAGGCCTAAATTTCAATTTATTCTAATTTTAATGCAACCGATCGAAACTTCAAATTATCGGAATGTCGATCTGTCCAAATATTGATCGGTTAAAAATTTAAATCAGCATTAATTTTGTAATTTTTAATAGGAATTTTTAAATTTTAATAAAAGGTGACATAAAATTAATTAAAATTATTAAATACATCTTTGTAATGAAATGGATTTTACAATTGAATTACTTCTGTAACAATTAATAGAATTAATATTCTTGGATATAAAAATTTAATTTTTATATTGTTTACAGGCTCTATTTTGAGAAAGAAGAGGATATGGTAGATACGTCCCAAGAACTTCCAAAAGAAAGACGAATCTCGTGGTTAGCGTTGAATGAAGTAAGACCACTTGAATTATTTAAATAAATTAAAAAATTTACTCTTAAACCAAATCTATATTTTTAGGAATATTAAAATATTAAATTAATTTTAATCATGTTAAGTTTTGAAGAAGTTAAAAAAAAGATTGAATTGAAAAAACGAAACAAAATTTTTATAATACGATGATTTTATAAATTATTAAATTCTACCTCAGATATTGTTACACCTATTAAATAATAATTTTTTATTAATATGTTACAACAATAATTTATTACAATATCTAATTAGAAAATACAAATTTTATTCCAACGTTCAGAAGTTTGGAAATAAAAATACAAATAGAAGTAATAAAGTAAAAAAAGTTTTAACACGTTTAGGAAAGAAAAGAGCTCGTTTTGTTAAACTAATTTGTTTTATTTGTTATAATTATAATATTTTATAAAATTAAAAATAGATTTTAAATATATCCTTTTAAATATTTTGAAGGGGAACGAAACTAATTTTATTCTTGTTTGTAAATTAATCGTTTGGTGTAATTAATAAAATTGTTAACATTCGTGTTTTCTAGGTATTTATAGGCGAAATTATATCGGCAAAAACGAGTTCATTACTAATTAAATTGAACAATGAAGATACGTATCACAAAGTTAAAAGCTCAGGTTTATGTGTAACCACAGGAACAGGTTCAACAAGTTGGTTCAAGTCGATAAGTAGTCTTAATCCACAGACAGTTAAAGAGGTTTTATCACTCACGGAACCGCAAAAAGTTTATTCTAACGAGGAAGTTGAAAATATTTGTTCCGAGTACAACAACAGGTTGCAATTTTCTCCAGGTAAGAAATAAAGTCGAATAAAATTGAGTAATTGACAGTGTTTTTACAAGGTGCCCATAATTCTAGGAAAAATTTTCTTTGCTTTTTTTATTTTTACATTCAATAATAACATTTCAACTTTTTTTTTTCATATTTTTCCTTTTTATTATTACTTAATTTTTTTTAAGTATCCATTTTTTCGAAGATTATCGCATCGTTTCTTAATTTCATTTCTAAATTCAAGTTTTGTAGATTCTTTTCTAAATTTTCTAAATTTGACAACTTTTTTCATTCTTTCAGAGCTTATTTCGTATCTTTTTTTAATTTACTCAGGTTTTAAATTGAATCTTCTTATTTTTCCATTTTAATAGAATTCATTTGTAGACTTTTACTTATCTTTTTTCATTTTCTCGTACTTTGTTAAATTCTTCTTAAATAAGCGTTTTTTTACACATTTTTTAATAGTCTCATCTTATTTTCTTAGATTTTTTTTTAATTGTTGCGTGGTTTTAACTCTTTCTTCTTTTCAATTTTAGCATTTTATTTTATTTTTCTTTCGTTTTTTGAACATTTTGATATTTCTCTTTTATTTCCCAATTTTTAAAATAATTTCCTTTAATTTTTTTTAGATATTAAACAATTTTTTCATTTCTTTTGTAGGCTTTTTACTTATCTTTTTATAATTTTATTTTCATATTTTCTAATTTGTTAATAGTTTCCTTGATTTTATTCAGAAAAGGATTTCAACCTATTTCGCAGTTTAAAATTATAATTTTATTTGAATAATTTTATACCTATCAATAATTTTATATTGATTTACATTTATTCATAATTATATTTTATAGTCCTTGAAGAAGAAAAAACAAATCTAAAAATTGCAGTTTACAATCAGAGATATTTGGAAATTTAAAAATGATAATTTTTTAGACATCCTGATAAAACTAAATTGTTCAATTGTGTAAAAGTAATATTTTATTTAATTTGTTGATGTTGTTGTTCGCAGTTTAAAATTATAATTTTATATCAATAATTTTATATTGATTTACAGTTAATCATAATTATATTTTACAGTCATTGAAGAAAAAAAAACAAATCTAAAAATTGCAGTTTACAATCTGAGATATTTGGAAATTTAAAAATGATAGTTCTTTAGACATCCTGATAAAAATAAATTGTTCAATTTGTGAAGTCATATTTTATTTCATTTGTTGAACAGTTATCAACAAATTTTATCTTAACAAAAAATAACACTTTTAAAAAACCAGGAAAAAATATTTTTGGTCAGGGAAAGTCAAGAAATTTAAAAATAAATATGTGTTGGGAATTACCCTTTTTTAAAAATAAAGAAAACATTCTTTATGTTACAAACAATAATTTTAAAAATGAAGGAAGTAAAAGATTAAAAAATTCATCGTTTTTGAAATCGTTAAAATGCCTGAAAACAGGGCTGTTATTGATTTAAATCACTTTGATTTAAATCATGATTTAAATCAAAACAAGCTTTAAAATTCTCCGGATGTCTAAAACTGCATGTAAAAAATCGCAAACCATAAACAAAATTCACAAATTTGTGGATAAATCTTAAAAATTTCAATTTTAATATTTTAATCTTTACAAAATTTAAAAAAATGGGCTAATACAGATGATCAAAATAATTAAGATTTACAAATTTTTGGTATGAAGATAGCAAAAAATAGTATAAAATTTTTATTTATTTAAGTCATTATAACTTAAATAAATTTCAAACGTCAATTAACTCATATTCCAATTTGTTCAAACTTTTAAATTTCAATTAATTCAAATTTAAATGCATCTTTAATGCAAAATAATTCAATAATATTAATTATTTTCCACATTCATAATAATCCATTTTTTAATTTTTTCAATATTTCTAAGAAATTTCACATTTTTGATACTTTTTAATTTTTATCTTCAAATTTCTTATTTTTACAAAATTTTAAGATTTTTTCTCCTTTTACTAGGTATTGATATATTTTTTTTTAATTTATCTTTTTATTTTAGGATTTTTTTTAATTTAATTTTTTTTTTCAAATTATTTAATATTATTTTACACAATTTTGTTATTAAATCATTCACTAAACTTTTTATTTCGTTGATTTTCATAATTATTTCCATATTTTTAAAAATATATACCCTAATTTTTTTGTAAATTTATTACATTTATTTTCGTATCTTGTTTATTTCTTGCGAGATTTTTTGCAAACTTATTTTTTCATACAATTTTTAGATTTTCTTTATTTTTCTAAATTTCTTGTTGGACTTGTTTTAAGTGTAATATTATAAAAATGTTTTTGGTTTAATTTGCCTAAACTTTTTTATTTTTAAATTTCTTTTTGGACTTTTTATTTATCTTTATATATACAATTATTTATTTTATTTTTATTAATTCTAAGTTTTCAGTAGATTCTAACTAAATTTTATTATCTCTTGTACTTTTTATTTTTTTTTTAGATTTTGTTAGATTAAGGAAAAGAACAATTCTACATTTTTTTCCTATATTTATTTAATTTTAATGATGTTTCACTACTTTTTTTGTCATTATTTGCGTTTTAGTTAATTCTTTATTTTTTGTCATAATTTTTCCATTTCTTAAAAATATTTTTCCTTTTAAATTGTTTAGTTTTTATTTTATAATTATCAATTTCTGAAAACAAATCTACTATTATCTACATTTTAACAAATCTGCTATTATCCACATTTTTAAATTTGTTAAATTTTCTACTTTTTTGAAAACTTTTATACTTTTATTTTATATTATGTAAATTCTTGCACTAAATATTCTTATCT
This sequence comes from Ganaspis brasiliensis, assembly GCA_037103525.1. Classification (NCBI taxonomy): domain Eukaryota; kingdom Metazoa; phylum Arthropoda; class Insecta; order Hymenoptera; family Figitidae; genus Ganaspis; species Ganaspis brasiliensis. Next base: position 104,068 of record JAZKLR010000294.1, read on the forward strand.
AAACATCGTTCTTCTATTTCATAAAATTTCTTTTCTTTTAAAATTTTTTTAAATTTTTCAAAATTTTATTCATACTTTTTTTATTCATTTTGTTAAATAATTCTCTAATTTTTCTAATTTTAAAATGTTGCTCTCTTTAGTAATAGATTTTAACGTATTTGTAATAATCTTCTTATTTATTTTTTTTAATTTAAAAAAAATGTCTGTAAATAGTTAATTTTTTGAAAAGAGTTTCTATACGGAAAGAAAATTAATTATAAATTTTATAAAAGTATTTTACAATTTAAGGGAAAAGGATCAAAAAAAGACAATTTTTTGATTGATAATTTCAAACTTTAAAAAACTTATATTAAATTTGCTACAGACTATATTAAAGATTAAATTTTAAAATAACTTAGCAATGATTCGAATGGTTTTTCTAAAGCTTAAAATTCCTTGTACGGAAATTTTGCTTTCTGACACTTTTTCCCTAAATTATAAAGCATTTTAATAAAATTTATAATTAATTTTCTTTGCTGGTGCTTTTTTATATATTTTTATCTAACTGTTTCATTCTTGTGTTGCTTTTTTTTAATTTTTACTTCATTTCTTTAATAATGTCCATGTCATTTTTTAGTTAAAAGAATTTTCTCGTACTTTTAATACGAGAATTAATCAAAAGAATTAATTAAGAGAATTAATCGAAGAAGAATTAATTATTCGACACAATGTATTTGATTTTGATTAAATGTTTTTTTCTTCATTATTTCTTATTAAATGTTCTCAGTTTAAAAAATGAACTACTTACAAATAAACATTCGGAGATTTTATATACTGATTATATTTTAAAAAAAAGCAATCTTTGATTTAAATAACAAAAAATCGTATTTTTTTAAAAAAAACATGATTTTTATCAGCTCTGTTGAAAAAACAAGGTGATAATTCTAATAAAAATTTGTTTAAAATTTCTAGTGGACGACAGGATGAACTACGTAATTCGTGATATGATTGTCTCAGAAACTTGGCCCCTTTCAAAAGGTATGCATTCAAGAGGATTCTGCACAGAAGTAACAGTTCGATCTTTGTGTCATGATTCAGCACTTGTACTCGATGGCGGTATTTCTCTTCCTTTTCCAATGGGAACAGTAGCGATTTTAGGAACCTATCCTGAGGATTCTTTACGAAATGTGGTCTTAGATTAGCTAAGAACAGAAAGATAACAAAGTTTATTAATTAATTAAATAAGGTAAATTGCTTTTATTTGAAAGAAGCCATTGGCTTTCTATGTTTTTTTGTTACAAAGACTACTTATATTTTTTACTTAAAAAAAAAGTCTTTCGATCCAAGAGCACAGGTTTCTGATTTTTATATATTTATAAAAAATTAGTTCAGTGTTCTTGAGGAGAGGACAAAGATGTGATAAAAGCCGATTGGAGGTTTCAAAGAAAAGAATTCTACAATATTTAATTTAAGAGACTAGAAAGATTTTCTTTGTGTACAGAAAACTGTTTTTTATTTTAATTGCATTTTTTTTTTTTTTAATAATTGCCACGGTAATTGCACGTGTTTATATAATGCACGATACACTAAACATTAATGTAATTATTTTTTGAGCGAATTTCAGATGTAAAGTAATATTTTCTGAGGGGCAATTGGGAATAGATTTTATTTCCTAGAGAATTTTTGATATAACAAATAAAATCGATGGAACAAACAGGATATAATGTCGACCATCTATGTTTAACAGTTTAATTATATTTGTACCTGTTTGCATGACAAAAATTGATCAAAAGAATAGAAGAAAAAAATCGATATATATTGTATATGTTAACATCGAACGTTGTAGAAATTTGTATAAAAACTTGTATCCTTAGGGTTAAAGAATATGTTGGGTAAATCGTCTTTATATAGGATATATTTAGAAAAAGATTTATGTAAAAATTTACTTGGTGTTGGTGGAAAGTCCAATTCCAGGTTCTACGCAGTACCGAAAAATCTGCGATTTTTATTTTTTATATGTACCTATCCAAAGTATATGTAATAAATTTTGATTTTCTTATATGCAACTTTCTAGAATAATAAAAAATATTGATAAACTATACCTAGTTTTAATTTATTGTGACAATTTTCAATTGAAAATTAATTAATTGTTGAAATAAAAATATCATGAGAGATAATTTGACAAGTTTTTACGCATCTAAATATTAAAATCGATTAAATCTGTGTTTCAAAGCGTTTGAATTTTTGCGCCATTTGATTCTAACTTTCACCTCTCAGTGTAGCCAACAATGAAAAAACAACTTATGATTAAGGTTTAATTATATTAATTATTTGAAATTAAATTGACACTTGTAAATAACACAAAAATGGTTAAAACTGAATTTTAAAAACAAACTAATTAAACAGTTTTTAATGAAATAACGAATACATATAAATATTTCGAAAAATACTTTAAAAAGAAGATGTATTTTTTTGTTGTTATGTTATCAGCCATGTTCATGAATGTCAAAAATTATTATTGTTAGTGAGCATGTGTTAGTTGGCATTAGTGTACAGTGTTTATAATGTGTGAGTGTATGAGTGATCAAAAACAAAAGTTTATGAAAAGCTGAAAAGGAATATAGTTTGCATTTAATTTTAATAATAAAAAAAATGTTATTGTTTAGAAAACTGTCAATGTCTTTAATTCCATAATTCCATAGCTGAAAACCATTTTCGTAAGTAATAACTGAATAAATTTTCTTTCCTTTCTCAATAAACAATTTTTTGTGATTTTTGGAAAATTGCCAGAAATTATATATTATTCAATGAGAAAATCTCATGTTAATTATATTTATTGTTAAAGTAAAAACAATTCGATCGAGAAATTGTAGGTTTAAAAAATGATAATATGAAGATATTAATAAACTAACTTTGAGGTTAGATTGTCATTTGTCAGTTCCTTGTTTTGTGTTTTATACACAGTTTTACATATTTATTCTTTTCAAAACGGCAAATTTATATCTGAAAATGATACTGTTCGATGATTTATAACTTATATAAAAAATGCAAGTTTAATATATTATACTATCTTGCTAATATGAAAAAATTATTTCAATTGATTGATAACTATCAATAAGTGACGTAATTAAATTCTTACTCTCAGATACGTTCTCTTTGTTAATTCAAAGGAGATATGCATAAATTTATCATATTCTCTTCGTGAAAATATTCAATTTTAATCCTCGAGTTTGCATATTGAGTAATTTTAGTTTTTGTCTATTCCTGTTTTATGAAGTTTTTAAAAATGAGTTTAATCTAATGATTTCTGTCCTATATTTCTTTATCAAGATAGGAGATAAATTTTATTTAATTCGTATTAATCTAAGATACAATTAGTTTAAATATATCCTGTATATTCTTTGTCGTTAATTGTAAAAATATCCTTTCATTCCGGTTTTAAATAATAATCTATGTATTTAGAACTTGATTAATTTTAATTTTTAATCTCCTTCTGTTCTTAATAAGAATGTTCTGTGTTTATATTTTTTATTCGACGTGTCGCATTGTATTTAGAATTCTAAACGTTCAAATTTTCTTTGTTTCTTATTTCAGATTCAAAAACAACAAATTGAGTCATATTGAAAAATAAATAAATTTAATTATTTTACAATTTTTTTTACTACTGAACCTTAAGATAAAATTTTGGCGAATTTAATTTTACGATTTGAAATTAAAAGTACTATTATGATGTGTATTAAATTGTTTATTTTTCTACATTATTAATTCTTATTACTTTTTTGTATTTTCAGTAAAACGGTTTAATTATGGCGGAGACTGATAGGCAAATTAGAGCGGTTGCTGAGACCCTTCAAGCTTCGATTGAATCTCAGAGGGCACAAAGCATCCATAGTATCAGTAGTATCAATAGAACAGCGGACATAATCCTCAGCGAGCATCTTATCGCCGGTGCTAGACACAATGGAAAAATGTCCAATGTCAGGAGATTTTTCTGTCTCTTTGTTACATTCGATCTCCTATTCACATGTCTTCTTTGGCTTATTTGCGCCACGGTGAGCTACTCATGAAATTGCAAAAAAAAAAAAGGGAGAAAAAGTATTTTAAACTTTTGAAAAAGGATTTTTACAATTTAAATTAAAAAATCATTTTTGAATATAATACAAGGTGTCAAGCCATTTGAGAATTTAGATTAATATTGAGCTTTTAATTTATGAGATGATTAGATTTAAAATTCAAAAGTCTAACAGACTTGGTAGATTTTCCATGATTTTCTTATTTTTACATTTCTTCATAATATTGTGTCAAATCCAGGGCTGATAAAAATCCTGATTTTTTTTTTTATTTAAATCAAATTTTTTTTATTTAAATCAAAAATTGATTTTTTTTAAAAATCGTCAGTATATAAAATCTCCAAATGTTCATTTGTAAGTAGTTATTGAAGAAATAAAATAAAAATTAAAAAAACAACACAAGAATGAAGCAGTTAGATAAAAATATATTAAAAAAGAAGAAACTCTTTCCAAAAAAATTAAACTATTTACACACATTTTTTTAAACTCAACAAATAAATAAGAAGATAATAAAATAAAAAAAGGTTAAAATATATTACTAAAGAGAACAAAATTTTAAAATTAGAAAAATTAAAGAACTGTTTTACAAATTGAATAAGAAAAAAAAAATTGAATACAATTTTGGAAAATTTAAAAAAAATTTTAAAGTAAAGAAATTCTATGAAATAGAAAACCGATGTTCAAATGAGAAGATTTAGTACAAGATTAAATTTACATAATATAAAATAAAAGAATAAACGTCTTCAAAAAAGTAGAAAATTGAGAAAAATAATTAAAAATAAAATAAGTTTAGACAAATTAAACCAAATTTTTTTTGTAAAATTACACTTAAAACAAGTTTAACAATAAATTTAGAAAAATAAAGAAAATCTAAAAATTTTATGAAAGAATAAGTAGGTTCTTACAAAAAGTAGACAAGCTATGAAAACAAGTTGAATACATTTACAAAAAAATGAGCGTATTTTTTAAAATGGAAGTAATTATGAAAATCAACAAAATAAAAAGTTGAATGAATGATTTAATAACAAAATTGTATAAAATAATATTAAACAATTTGCATAAAAAGAAGAAAATTAAAGAAAATCCTAAAAGAAAAAGACAAGTACAAAAAAAAATATCAATAATGAAAAGAGAAAAAACCTTAAAATTTTGTAAAAATAAGAAATTATAAGATTAAAATTAAACAGTTTCGAAAAAGTGAAATCACTTAGAAATTTTGTAAGAATTTAAAAAAAAAGATTATTTGAACAATTCGGATATAGGATTTCACTATGCTTATTTGAGACCGCTTTACAAGATTCCGTGATCGCAAATTTTATTTTTAAACACCAGAAAATCAAATACGGAGATTTTTTGATAAGATAGCAGGGCTGCGCAGTGACACACTTTTTTTTTTTTGATACTTTTTTTGATCAAGGCTACTTTTTTACTACTAATTTTGGACTAAAGCTACTAAAATGATACTTTTTTTTTAAGAATAATGTAAAAAGATTAACAGAATTCAAGAATTTCAGTTTTTTAGTCAATTTTTTAGTTTCTAAAAACCCGCCAAGTGTCACGTAAACCGCGAATAACCTACTTCCGGAGAATTATGAACAGCGTTTTATATAAATTATAAAAATTGTAATTTCTTATACCTAAGTTATCAACAATTGTAAATATTTTAACTATAATATTTTAAAAAAAATAATGGCAAATTTGACAAATTAATTGATAAAATAATAATGAAAACGATTAAAATTGTCAAAAGTAATTTAAAAAATCATAGAAATGTTTTAAAACTAAAGAAAATAATTTAAATTTGAGAAAAAACTGCAAAATCCTAGAAATAAAATTAAAAAAATTTGAATAATGAAAAATTGGAGAAAATAACTGGAAATTGAAAAAAATGATTGAAATTGAGATAAATCGTTAAAAGTTTAGAAAATAAATTAAAAAATGATGATAATGATTAATATTTTAAACAAATAATGAAAAAGTACAATAAATAATTTAAAATTGAAGAAAATAATTGAAAAAATTATATAATATATTTTAAATGAAGGAAAATTAAAGAAAATTGCAGGTAAATACTTGAAGCTTTCAGAAGTTCATTGTACCTAAAATTAAAAAGAAATTATTTAAAAATTAAAGAACATAAATGAAAAAAATTACATAACTTAAAATTGAAGAAAACGATTTTTAATTTAAGGGAAATAATTACAAAAAATGCAGAATATAGGTATATACATATAAAATACAACAAAATCGTAAATGTAATTGAAAATTAAGTAGAAAAATGAAAATTTCAGACAAATAATTTAAAAAAAATTTGAAACTATGAAAATCGAAGAAAATAATTGAAATTTGAGAAAAATACTTAAAAACCTTTAAAAATAATTTTACCAAATGAGAATTATGCCTAAGAATTTAAAGATATAATTAAAAAATGTAAAGAATAATTTAAAATTGAAAAAAATGTAAATATAATGAAAATAATTTAAAATTTGAAAAAATCATTGAAATATGATAAAAATAATTAAAAATTCAGATAAATAACTGCAATTATTGAAAATTATACAAAAAGAAAGGAAATAATTAGAAAATGGAGAAAATAATAAAAAAATTACAGAATTTATTTTTAAGAAAAAAAAAACAAAAAAAATTAAGAAATTGGTTAAAAAATTGAAAATTGAAAACAATAATCTGAATTTAAGATAAAAACTGAAAATTTAGGAAATTAATTAAAAAATAATTAAAATAATTGAGAGATGGAGAGAATAATTGCAAAAGGATGAAAAGGAAAAAAAATGAATATTGAACAAAATAATTGAAAATATTGTGATATGTAATTGTTACTGAGAAAATTAAAGAAAATAATTGAAATTTTAGAAACATATTTGAAATTCTGGAAAATTAATTGAAAACATCAAAATAAATAAAAATTGAAGAAAACAATCGAAATTTGAGAAAAATAGTTAAAAATTTTGAAAAATAAATTTACAAAATTGGAATAATATTTAAAAATTAAGGGAATGTAATATAAGAGTTATTATCAATTACCTTTTATTATTTGTAAAATTTATTTTATAAACGATTTGGTTTGAATCTCTATTGTAAAATTTGTGAGTTAATATTTTTATTTAAATGTTTTCTTTTAATTTTCTTAGAAAAAATTATTTTCACTTTAAAATGAAACTTAAAAACTAATTTTACTTCTCTTAAAAAACGATACTTTTTTGATACTTTTATTCAATATAATATGTTAATGATTTTTCAGAATTTAAAATGACGGACAAAATACAAAATTTTACCAAATTATTATTTCAAAAATTTAGAAAATAACATTTGAATGCATTCAACTTAGAATCAAAAAAAATTTTCATTAGTATAAATTTCCTCTTATAGAAATTAGGATTGATTAAAATTTCTTAAAATTAAAATTCGGCTAGATGAAAATTTTAAAATTGTAATTTGAATTAGTTTCAATTTAAAAAAAAATAAATATAATTAATTAAAATTAGATTACAATTTTGAAAATTAAAGTTTGAATCGATTTAAATTTGCATTAAGTAATATTTTGATCAATAAAAATTGTGACATAATTAAATGTTGAATTTGGAATTGATAAAGCTTAGAAAAATTAAAAATAAAGAAACCAAAGTTTAAATTAATTGAAGTTTAGATTAACCAACTTTTTAATTTATAGAAATTAATAACAGTTTAAATTTGAATTGATCAAATTTTTAAAATAAATATTCATTTTAATAATACAAATTATTAACTTTCAAAATTTGGGTCTTTTGAATTTCATTTGAGTAAAATTAGAGCGAACGTGAATTTAGATCGTGTAAAAGTTTGATGAAAGAAATGTAGGTTTGGCTATAATTTTTGGCATTAAATGTTTTAACTAATGATTATAATAAAGATTAATTCAAATTTCATTATGCCTTATTTTAAGATTAATAAGACGTCGACATAATTCTTTTCATTCCATACTCTAGAAACCATTAAGAATCATTTTTTTAAGTTTCAGATTTTTTTTAAATTGGTCCGCAACGACTTTGATCGAAATAAAATGGTCAGACCCAATATTCCAATTTTTCGTTTTTTAATATGAGTTTTTTTTTGATTTTTTCATAAATTTAATAATATTTGAATATTTTTTATGTTTGTTTTTTTTAATTTTCTTATTTTTTAAGAAAATGTTCTGGTTTTTAACGAATTTTTTTATGTCTTGTAGATTTTTTTACTTACCTTTTTATATTATCTCAATCTATAGTTGAGTTTCATAGATTTTAAAATATTTTTCGAAATTATCATTTGTTTTCAAAATTTGTTAAGATTTATAAAACCAATTTCTCTGCAAGAAACTTTAAAATTAAAAAAACTTAAAAATTTTCTTCGATTTTTTTCAGTATTATTTTTATTAAATATTGTCAATTTTTCTTATTTCTAAAGATTTTAAAAATTTAAAACCGCTTTTCTTAATGTTTTTTTTTTAAATCCCTTGTATATTTAAATATGTTGTAGTTTAAAGTTGTTTTAAAAAAACAAACCTGAAAATTTGAATATGCTAATTTTGGTCAGGAAAATTCAGGGAATTTAAAACATATCCTGTATTAATAATTTAATAATAGTGACTAATTAATAATTTAATAATAGTGACTAATTAATAATAATTTATTAAATATTTTATTGTAGATTGCTGGAGAGAGTGCAGAATCAGCATTTGTTGATCAAGTAGTTCATTACAACATTTCGACATCATTATTTGACATAGTGGTAAGTTATTTTTTTTTTTCTTCTAATTATTATAAATTTGTCAAATAATATTTGGACAATAATATTGGATGTCAAATTAAAAATTTAAAAATTCACCATTTTTTTCCAGATGGCTGCTATTTGCAGGTTTACAGTCTTATTATTATTTTACGCTTTATTGTATATAAATCATTGGATTATAGTGGCAGTAAGTAAATAAAAAAGAATACTCGAGAAAATATTGATGCTAAATTATATTTTTCAATCTGTTTACTGAAAAATTGCAAAAACTAATTTTTTCTAATTTCAGCTGTCCACAGCCTTATCTTGTGCCTTTCTCTTGGCCAAAGTTTTTTTGTTCGACGTAAGTAATCGTTTTTTAAAAGTAGAATTTACTGTTCAAAACATTCCACAACCTCTAATTGTTGATCGATTTTCAACTTTTTCTTTTAAATAATCAGAACAAAATTCTGAACAAATCTGTGATCTTCGATTTTTTTTTTAAACAAATATTTATTGTTTATTTACAACAATTAAGAAAAGATGCAATAAAGTTTTATGTCTTTCTAAATTGATTAACATTTTTTATATTTAACATTATAATACTCTATTAAATTTGTAAATAATAACATTGTTAGTTGTTTAAACAAATAATTGTTGTTAAATATTAATTTTTTAATAATAAGGGTAGGCAAAAGGAAATTTAGTTTAATCTAGCAGTTTTTGAAGATTAATGAAATTTAATCAAAACTACCATAAAATTATTTCAATAGTTTTTTTTAACAAATATTTGTTGTTAATTATTATAATTTGTTTCTAATGCACCTAAAAGACATAGAATTTTTTTTTATTTTGCAATTCAACAATTTTTTACATGTTAGTCAGTGCCTGTTAATCTATTATTATTTAAATACTAAAAAAAAATCGAAGATCACAGATTTGTTCAGAATTTTGTTCCGATTATTTAAAAAAAAAAAGTTGAAAATCGATCAACAATTAGAGGTTGTGGAGTGCTTTGAATAGTAAATTACACTTTTTTCCCACTGTGTGACTGCAATTACTATATTACTATAATTTTTATTCAAGAAAAAAAACTAACCAATAATTTTAAAAAAGTAGATATAATATTAATTTATTATTTCAGTGGTCACGTTACAGTCAACCGGTTTTTCAAGTTTTACTTATAATCATGTCTTTTGTGCTTGCTTGGGGTGAAGCATGGTTCTTAGATATTAGAGTAATTCCTCAAGAAGCAGAAGCTAGAAATTGGATCCTAGGTAAAATTTCTTTTTATATTATATTAATTTATTATTCCTTTTATTTGAAAAACTAAGACAAAAACTGATAATTAACACATTTTATTAATTAATTAAAATTTCGTCCAGATTATTTAAACTCGAGTTCAATGAGAATTAACAGAAAGTGTAATTTCAATTTTTTTCTATTATTTTGATTTTTTAGATCATGTACAAAATGATTACATACCATTTTTTCTATCTAGGTTTTATTGACCCTGAGGCAAGGCTGCTAAAAATGATGATTTTTTGTTAAAAAATCGAATTTTTTTGACAAGTAGATTTTTTGAATTCAAATAAAAAATTAAGTTTTTTTTTTAAATACAATCAGTATGCAAAATTTTTAATTGTTTATTTATAAGTACTTTATTTTTTAAACTGAGAACAATTAATAAGAAACAATGAATAAAAAAACATCATTTAATGATGTGAAAACAAATTGAATAAATTTAAAAAAATGAGCGTCTTTATTTTTAGAAATATGAAAATAATTAAAAATAAAAGCAACGAAATGAAAAGTTTAGTATAAAGTATTAAAAAAATCTTTAAATTTTGTAAAAATAAGAAATTATAAAATAACACGAACGAACAAAATAATTTAAAAAATCCGAGAATTATTGAATGTTGAAGAATTGATTGGAAATTGATAAAAATAATTAAAAATTAAAGATAATCTTTGAAAATTGAAGAAAATAATTAATAATGAACAAATAAATTGGAAATTAACGAATTAAATGTAAATTTCAAGAAAATAATTTATAATTAAAAGAAAAATTATAATATGACAAAAATAATTAACTATTAAAAAAAACGACAGTTAAAGAAAATACTTGATCAAATTGGAGAATTAATAAAAAAATTGAACAAAGCATGTGAAAAATGACAAAAATAATTGTCATTTGAATAGTTCTGGAATTGAATAATTGAATTGGGATTTTTAACCAAATTTTATGAGTGAAAAAAATAATTGAAAAAATCCGAGAATTATTGAATGTTGAGGAATCAATTGAAAATCGATAAAATTAATTGAAAATTACAGAAAATATTTGAAAACTGAATAAATTAATTAATAATTTGAAGAAATAAATAGGAAATTAAAAATTAAATAGAAATGCCAAGAAAATAATTGATAATTGAAATAAACAAAATGACGAAAATAATGACAATTGAAAACAAAATTATAAAAATGACTATATTAATACACAACTGAATAAAATAATTTAAGAAATCAGAGAATTATTGAATGTTGAGAAATCAATTCAAAATCGATAAAATTAATTGAAAATTGAAAAAAATATTTGAAAATTAAATAAAATAATTAATAATTTGAAGAAATAAATAGGAAATTGAAAAATTAAATGGAAATGTCAAGTAAATAATTGATAACTGAAAACAGAAATTATAAAATATCGAAAATAATTGACAATTGAAAACATAATTATAAAAATGCCTAGATTAACACAACGAACAAAATAATTTAAGAAATCCGAGAAATATTGAACGTTGAGGAATTAATTGAATATCAATAAAAATAATTGAAAAATAAAAAAAATATTTGAAAATTGAAGAAAATAATTAATAATGAACAAATAAATAGGAAATTAAAAAATTAAATGGAAATTTTAAGAAAATAATTTATAATTAAAAGAAAAATTACAATATGACGAAAATAATTAACGATTCAAAAAAAAAAAAATTAACAGTTAATGAAAATACTTGATAAATGACGAAATTAATAAAAAAAATTGAAGAAAATATGTCAAAAATGACGAAAATAATTGTCAATTGAAAAACAAAATTCGAAAAATGACTAGATTAATAGACAACTGAAAAAAATAATTGAAAGTTGAATAAACCATATAAAAATTAAGAATGCAATTAAAATTTATGTAATATACTTAAAAATTGAAAACAAAGGCAATTGAAAAAAGCCGAGAATTAATAAATATAGAAGAAAGCAATTGAAAACTGAAAAATGGAAATAAAAATTGAAGAATGAAATTAAAAATTAAAGAAAAAAATGGAATAATTGTATTTAAAATTAAAAAAACTTAATAATAATAAAAAAAAAATAAAGAAAAATGGCGATAATTTTTGAATATTAAAAAAAAATAATTGGAAAATGGAATTTAAATTTTAAGAAAATAACTAAGAATTTAAAAGAAAAGTTCTGGAAAAGAATAATAGAATTAGAATTTTTAATAAATTTTTATGAATGAAAAAAATAATTGAAAAAATCCGAGAATTATTGAATGTTGAGGAATTAATTAAAAATCGATAAAAATAAATAAAAATTAAAGAAAATCTTTTGAGAATTGAAGAAAATAATTGAAAATAGAACAAATAAATTGGAAATTAAAGAATTAAATTGAAATGTCAAGAAAATAATTGACAATTAAAAGAAAGATTACAATATGACGAAAATTATTAACTAAAAATCATAAAATTGAAAGAGAATAATAAATTGTCAATTGAAAAATGATGAAAATAATTGAAAAATTGTGAAAAATATTGAATATTAAAGAAATCAATTGGAAATTGAAGAATTGTATTAAAATTTAGAGAAAATATTTCACGATTGAGAAAATGTGAGAATTATTGAATTTTGAATAAAATAATTGAAAAACAAAGAATGCAATTGAAAATTGAAGAAAATAATAGAAGATTAAATAAATAAATTAAAGATTGAAGAATTAAATTAAAGATTAAAGAATTAAATTAAAAATTAGAAAAAGAAGTTCCGAATTGAAAGAGAAATTTCAAAATTACTAAAACAATTAAATAATTAAAGAAAATAATTGAGAAATGAGGAAAAAATTGACAATTGAAAGACTTTAACTTATAATTTAAACTTCTAATTTAATTTAAAATGAATAAAATCATTTATATTTCTTTAATATAAAATAGTTATAAAAAAAAGTAAGAAGAATTATTTATTTATGTTTTGTTTATTTTTCAATAGATTAAATTAATCTTAATAATTGAAAGAAAAGGCGAGAATAATCGACAACAGAACAAAATAGAAAATAATAATTAAATTTAAATTTAATAATTTTAAAGAAAATAATTGTGTATTGAAAACTGTTGAGAATTATAGAAAAAATTGTAGACTTATTTATTAATGAGATTAAAATTACTTGAACTTATATTTATAAATGTAAATTTTAATCAATTTATATGCTTTTTTTTAAAAATTATCTGATTAAAACAAAAAATATCTATATGCTAAACTTCAAGTGTGGACAGAATGAAAAAATGAATGAATCTTGTGGAGTATTATTATAGACTATTATGCATTGAAATTTGAATTAATTAAAATATAAAAGTTTGAACAAATTGGAATACCTATGAGTTAAGTGACGTTTAGAATCTATTAAAATTATAATGATGTAAAAAAAAATTTAATATTACTTTTTGCCATCTTCATACAAAAAATTGGTAGATCGTAGATATTTTAATCATCTGTATTAGCATAATTTTTATAATTTTATAAATAAAATATTAAAAATTTTAAGATTTATCCACAAATTTGTGTGATTTTTTTATGGTTTGCGATTTTTTACCTGCAGTATTAGACATCCGAAGAATTATGAAGTATTTTTTTTTTTTAATTCATTATTTTAATGCAAAATCCCCAATGATTTAAATCAATTACACCTGCCCTGAGGGGTTAAATAAATACATAATTCGCAATTAATTTATTTTACAGGATCTGTAGAATCTGAAAGAGCACCTCTTCTACGACCAGGAGCTCAATCTTCGAATCTTTATACTGAAAACGTGGGTACTTTTTATACTCCTGTTGATTCGCCAAACGTTTCTGATGAAGAAGAGGAGGAAGCTGTGAAAAAAAATCGAACTGATTCGTCATTTCGTCCAGTAACCGTTAAACTCTCGGAATACAAGGTCGGCTTCGTATTTTAATTTTATTTTAAATACTCGTAAAAAAAGATGAAATTGAATGAAAAATTTTAAATCTTTTTCATTTCCAAAAAAATAATTTAATTTTATGCATGCTGAATAAATAATACTAAATTAGGCGTTTTTTTAAAATTTACTTTCTTACGTAAAATGTTATCGGATAAAAATTGTTTCCGTAAAATGTAACTCACAAGATAATTCTAACTGAAGAATTAATTTTCTCGCATTTATATTAAATTATCCCAATAAGGAAAAAATCACTTTGCTAATTAAAGTCAACGACTAAAATGGAATTTCTCTTTTTAAAGGCTTTGTAGTGTTTATCATCATTTCATGGTGTCACAACACAGTCAGTCGCTTTTATTATTTTCAACTCTCGCACTATGAATTTTGTCCGAGAATTTTATTCTCGATGGTTCAAAAGTTTTGGTGAAATTATGAACGAGAAGCCGGAAATTATTGAATTAAATGATCCCACTGTAGGTTCACGATTAAATTAAGTTATACAGTGAAATTTTAAAATTCTCTTTCTCTATTTTTCTTCATTAATAACAGAAAAGTGTTTTGTTTTGGTTTATAGAAGCAAGAATACAAAAAGAAGGCGAAATCGATGTTGACTCGTTCTTGTGAATTGCTGACATCGGAAGAATGGATCGAAAACAAAATCACTCCCGGCGGAGATGTCATTTCTTATATGCAGTTTCCAAAAACTGGCAAGAAAATTCTAAAAATATCGGTAAGATAATCTTTTTATTATTTTAGTTTTTTTAATAAATTAAATAAATGCCCGTTATTTCTGTTTATTGTTTTATTACAATACTAAAAAAATTGAATTGTTTGGCAAAATTTGTATTTAACTGAATAATTAAAATACACATTTTTTCTTAAAGGGGACTGTGGATGTTCCTGCCAAAGTGCTCGCAGATAATTTATTTGAGAATGTAGAAACATCAATAAAATGGAATAAACAATTAACGGAGTGTACAAAAATAAACGTGAGTATTTTATTACTATTTTTTGTAATAATTATTTTAATAATATTCTTTATTATATGTTTCATTATAAAAATTCATCGACAATTAAATTAGATTAATTTTTTTCTCTCCAGACAATAGATGAGAACACAGATATTATTTATCAAGCTACTCCGTCTTTTGGTAGCGGTATCGTAACGGCTCGAGATTTCGTGACTTTACGACATCGAGGTAATATTGGCGCGTATTATGTCAGCTGTGGAATGTCAATACTCTGTCCAGAATATCCCAGTCGAAAAAATTATATACGGTGAGTATTAGAGGATTATAAAACTTTTAAACTGCAAAGAAGAACAAAATTGCAGTAAATCATGATCAGTATTTTATAAATTATACTTTCTAATGAGGAATGAGAATCCAATATTTATGAGAGAATGTAACTTAATTATACGAAGTCCGAAAATGCCGAACATTTCAAAGCTCTTTCATTGTCCACTTCATACATTTTGGTATGACATTGAAAGCATTCCAGCGTTTCAGTGATTCATGCTTGACCAGTAATTATTCATTTTACAAACTGTACCTTTGTGCCTTTGTGTCTTTGTGGAATCTACTGCAATTATAAAGCAGTCCTCGAGAAACAGAATTTCATTTTCTTTTAAATTCGATTACAGAATTATCACTTGATTAATTAAAATAAAAATCAAATTTTTATGCGAATCCAAGATATCCAGCGACCTTGAAAATCTCGAATTCTTCTTGAATTTTTTCACCTTGAAAAGCTTGAAATCACTTTGAATTTAAAACTTTTAATTTATTTAAACTTCAAACGATTCGTGTTTGAACTGATTAAAAATTCAATTACCCCAAGCTCCAATTAAATTAAATTTGAATTGATCTAAAAATATCTTGAATTTTTAATAGTTCTTTTTTGTAATTCTTTTTTTGTTACGATTTCAATTGTCTACTTTAATTGTCAATTTGTTTGATAATTTTTCAATTATTTTCTTCAACTAAATTAAAAAATTTTAAAACTAGGAAAAAAATGTCAAAAGCAATATTAAAATAGATAAGTTAATAAATATTTATTTATCTGTGGTGGGAGGGGGCCTGTATTATTTAATTACTAATAAAAAAATAATATATCCAAATTATAATAATTCGAGCTCTTTAATTTTTGATTATTTTTTTCAACTAAATTTAAAATTTTGAATATTGAAAAAAATTGGAAAAGAAATGTCAAAAGCAATATTAAAATAGATGAGTTAATAAATACTTATTTATCTGGGGGGGGGGGGGGGGCTATATTATTTAATTACTAATAAAATAATGATATATCCAAATGATAATAATTCGAGCTCTTTAATTTTCGAAATAAGAAAAAGAATACTTTCATTATTTTTCAATTTATATCCTTAATTTTTAAGGACGTTTATCCATTCAAGCGGTTCTCATTCTATCGGACCATATATATCAAACGAATTTTGTTGAAAAAAATTGTTTCCGTTAAGAGCTTCAAGCTATTAAAATTTCTCATTCCTTGTTATTCCAACAAAAAAAAAACAAAAAAACTTAAATAACATTTTTTTAATAACCGTACGGTAAATTAATTTAATATTGTTGTGAAAGTTGTATTATATTATAGTTTAAAATATATTACTTTTTTTAAATTTGTAAAGCCGTTTTGTTTAATTAATTAAAATATAGTTATTTTGCGCGTTTTCTTACTGTTTTAATGTAAAAGTTCCAACTTTATAAATTTATATCTTAGAAACAGAACGGTAAATTTCAATAAAATTGTAACCATACATATAAAATAATGCATTTAATATGTCATTAAAATTTTATAAGAATTTGTAGAAAATCGATTTTTGGATAAACCTCTTTAAATTAATTTCAAAACATTTTTGTTATATTCTTCAATATTAAATCTATTTCTTCTTTTATCAATTGTCCTTCATTTTTCAATTAAGGATGTTCAACCCATTAACATAATCTCAAACTAGAAAATGCTTTTTTAGATAAAATAAAAATATTATTTAATTTAATTTCACCCACTTTTGAAAGACCCACATTTTTTTAAAAAAAGTAGGCTGAGACAGATTCTTTACAATTTGTGAACAATTGTAAATTTCATCCAATTTTGACAAATAATAGCTCATTTTAATCTTTAAAACATTCTCTATAGAGTTTCTCTATATGTTTGTTGTTATTTGTTTAATAATTTTTCAACAAAATATTATTAACAAAATCCAACCAACAGATTTGTAGAGAATATTTCAAAGATTAAAATGAGCTATTATTTTTCAAAATTGGAGAAAAATTACAATTGTTCACAAATTTTAAAGAAAAAACACACAATTTTAAATAATTATTATTTAGTAACAAATTTTGTATCAAACTAATTTTTATTTATTTTTAGGTATTTATTTTTCTTAGAATGTCATTTGTATTTTTCAATTATTTCAATTTTTTTTTTAAATTTCAAATTTATTCTTTAATTTTTTCAAATATTATCTTTAAGTTTTAGTTATTTTCATTCTTTTTCAACTAATTTCCTTATTTTTAAATTAACTTTTGCAAATTTTGATTATCCTCTTCAATTATTTTTCAATGAGTTTGTTTAATATTAAATCTCTTCTTTCATTTAACACTAATTTCTTTTCATTTTCCATTTCCTTTTTCATCTTTTAATTATTTTCATCAATTATAAATTATTTTCTTTAAATTGCAATTAATTTCTTCCAATCTTTATTATTTTTATGCAATTGTAATATATATTTTTCAATATTTTTAATTATGTTCACCTATCTTCAATTTTTTAATTTTTCAGTTTAACATTTTTTTTTGTTCTAATTATTTCATTCATGTTCTTAGAGGTTTTATTATTTTTCTCCTTTTCAGAAATATATTCTTTAATTTTTAAAATTATATTCCTAAAAATTTCAATTCATTCATTGATGTTCTTAAACTTTTAATTATTTTCCTCCATTTCAAAAATATATTCTTTAATTTTTCAAATTATTTTCCTCAAAATTTCGATTATTTCATTCAATTTTCAATTATATTCTTCAGAATTTAATTATTTTCCTCAGTTTTTAATTATTTTTTATAATTGTCAATAATTTTGTTCAATTGTTCACTTATTTTCTTTAATTAATTTCGTTAATGATCAATTGCATTTTTTAATTTTAAATTGATTTTTCAAATTGCAGGTATATTTTTTTATTTAAAAAATTGCGTGTTTTACTTTTCAATCATATCCTTCAAATTTTTCTATTATTTTTTTTTACTATTAAATTTTCTTTTCACTCATCAATTACTGTCTTAAGTTTCTATTTTTTTTTAAATATTTCAATTACTTGTTGCAATTGAAATCTATCCTTTAATTTTTTTAATAAATATTATCAATACTCGATTATTTTTAGGATTTTTTAATAAGTGATGTCGCTTCTCAATTATTTACCTATTTTTTCAACTTGCATTTATTAATCAATTATTTTCTTTTGGTTAAACTATTCTCTTTAATATTTTCAATTATTTTCTTCAATTTAAACTGTCCTTTAATTTTTAAATTATTTTCGTAAATGTTTAATAGTGTTCTGTATTGTCAAAATTATTTTCTTAAATTTATTATTAAAATTAAAGACAATTTCTTCTGTTATTAATAAATTATTCTTTAAATTCTCAATTATTTGCGTTATTGTTCAGTCTTTTTCAATTTAAAATTTTTTTCTTCAATTATTTTTATATTCTTCATCAATTTTAATTCATTTCTGCTTTTTTTCAAATTTTTTCTATTTAATTATTTTGTCTTTAATTTTTTCAATTATTTTCTACAATTTTTAATTAATTAATTATTTTCTAATTTTCAAATTATTTTTCTAGTTTTAATGAATTTGTTCAATATTAAATCTTCTTTTTCATTTATTAATTATTGTTTTTTTTTCAGTATCCTTCTTCATCTTTCAATTATTTTCATCAATTATAAATTATTTTCTTAAAATAGCAATTAATTTCTTCAATTTTTTATTATGTTTATGCAATTAAGATACATATTTTTCAATATCTTTAATTATTCTCACCTATCTTCAAATTTTTCAGTTTTAATTATTTTCCCTTATTTCAAAAATAGCTGTATATTTAACTTTTAAGATTATTTTCCTCAAAATTTCAATTATTTTCTTCAATTTTCAATAATGTTGTTAAATTTTTCACTTATTTTCTTTACGTTTTTTTTCTTTAATTTTCTTTTTTTGTTTTTTAATATTTCAATTATTTGTTGCAATTGAAATCTATCCTTCAATTTTTTCAATAAATTTTATCATTACTCAATTATTTTTAGGATTTTTTTATTAAGTGTCGTCACTTCTCCATTAATTTCATATTTTTTCAATTTTTATTGATAAATCAATTATTTTCTTTTGTTTAATATAAAAATAATTTTTACATTACAGAATGCAATTAAACATTTGGGAGAATAATTTAAAAATTGAAGAACAGTTCAAATTGAAGAAAATAACTGAAAATATCAAATATTTATTTATAATATTTAATATTTTGTTTAATATTTTCAATTATTTTCTTCAATTTGAACTGTTCTTCAATTTTTAAATTATTTTCCTAAATGTTTAATGCGTTCTGTGATAGTCAAAATTATTTTCTTAAATTTATTTCTTCATTTATTAATTATTGTCTTTCATTTTCAATTTCTTTTGTCATTTTTCAATTATTTTTTTAATTTTCAATTATTTGCGTTATTGTTTAGTTTCTTTCAATTTTAAATTATATCCTTCAATTATTTTACTTTCTTCTTCAATTTTAATTCCTTTTTGCTCTTTTTCAATTTTCCCTTGAAATTTAATTATTTTGCTTTTAAGTTTTCAATTATTTTCTTCCGTTTAAAATTATTTTTTCAATTATTAACTATTGCTTTAATTATTTATTAAAAAGTGCTCTTTAACATGATTTATTTTCGACCTTGAAAACCTTAAATTATTTCTTTTTAAAGTCTCCGGATATTCTGAAATAGTAAATAATATTAATAATAAGTTGCAATTTTTTTTTCTTTTTCAAAAATGAAGAGGAGACACAGAATTGGGCTGTTTTGCCACGGAGGAAAATGGAAATAATAGCTGTCATTTTACGTGGATTCTTCACACTGATTTGAAGATACCGTGGGTGCCGCAAAAAATGATTGATAATATATCAGTGACAGCTCTCGCTGAATTTATGGATCATTTGAGGAACCATTCAAGCAGCATAAGATCATGACCAATCTTCGAAGGCCACTCTGGCCTTCAATGCAAAAATGACTTTAAAAACTTGAGTGAAAGTGACTTCAGAACACTCTCAAAAACTCCCGAATTGATTTTTGCATGAAATGAATCAAGGTTATCAGTTAATTATGAACATTCTAATTTCTACGAAACATTAAAATGACAATGTTTGTGATCTTTGTATAACTGTATTTAAAATCCACGTCTATATCAATTGAGGAAATTGTAATAAGTATTTTCTATTAAGGCAGATTACGTCATAATCACACACTAGTCTAATTTTTAAATTTCAATGTCTTTTTTATTCAAGTTTGAATTACTTTCCAAAAGAAAAAGCTTCTTTTCTCCACATTTCAAGAATTTTTATTTCAAAAGTTTTTTTTTTAATGCGCAAAAAGGTAGAAGAAAGTTTTTTCTTGTAAAGAAAACAAATTCAAATCGAATTAAAGAGATTGAAATTTTAAAATTGATTTTAGTGTTCTATCGGTCTTAATTTTTTTTGTTTAGCTAAATACCAAAATGCATTTTTTGAGTATTTCCGAAAACTTATCGATAATGTCGATATTTAGTAGATTTTGTGCTAGGTTTGAACTGTCATACTCATTAAAATACTTTTTAACGACGGTGTAAAATAGTTTTTTTTTTATTGTAAATAAGTGATTGTAACTTTTTTTTTTTAACTGCAAGTCCGCTGATTTTCTACACAACGAAAAGGTTGGATTGATCAAGCAAATGTCACTTTAAAATTAATTTAATTAATATAAACTTCTTTCAAAAGAAGTTTAAAATTTTATGCAATTGTGTCTATAAATATATTTTCAATTGACTTAATTCTCAATACAAACTTTTTTATTGAAAAGAGCAGTCAATTTCTCTGTGAGGAAGTTTTTTTCATGTATAAATGAAGACACTACGAATTTAAGAAAATATTTTTTTTTTCAATATTTGTTAATTTTAATCATATATTGCCTATAAAACTGTAATTTTAATTTAAGATCAGATGAAATGTACAGTTTTAAGTTAATTTAAATAGAGAAAATATTGTGATAATGAATACACTGATTTTATAGACAAACTGATAAAAATGTTTTTAAATTTGTATCCTAGTTTAATTGCTTTTATAAATCTTAATTAAATTTGTGGTAAATAATTTTATTTGGTAAATTTCTACTCTTCGTTTGTCAATAATTCGTGATTTCTTTTTAATAATAAATGTTTTTTTTTCAACTGACCAGCAAAATTGTAAAGGGAATTTTGAGTAAAATCGAGATGAAATTATTTTTAGACATTCTATACTGCGTCTGGATAGAGTGAAAGTTCATAAGATCTCGATTACTCAGCTTCAGCCTAAAATAAAATCGCCTTCATTTTCATGTTCGACTACAAGTACTATGTTAATAAACACAAGTAAAATTAACCCAATCGACCGATAAGAAAAATTTGGTATCATCTGCAATAAGGATATTGAAATAAATTTGAAACTTTAAAAACAAAGCTGTCATTGTGCTTTTTAAATTTTTCGTTTAATTGTTTATAGATGACAAAATAATCAGCTGTTTTACAATATCAAAGACTGAATCCAATTTTCTTTTTGGAGAAATTAAATAATCAATAATTATTAAATAATAGTGAATAGTTCAGAAAAATGGGTTGCAATTTATTATAATTTTGCATTGTGACTTGTTTAAAATTATGTATTTCATTTCGATTATTTTAGTCAAATATTTTTCTAGAATTTAAGATATAACATAATTGAATATTAAATTTTTATGAACAATTTGTGGTGCTCGTTAATTATCGTACGAGCGAAACTAGTCCTGTAAGAAATATTTAATGTAGATATTTTTTATGTAAATAATTAGATATTATTAAATTTAAGATTTTACTTTGTAATTAATTAATTTACGATTGTAGAAACTTTAAAGTACAGCTGGTACTTGTAAAAGAAATTATAGTATTCAAACTTGTTCGTATTTTTTATTTATAAGTTTAAATAAACTACATATTTTCATTTATAGTTTGGTTCATTTTCTCTTTAAGAAAAAGAAAATCTTAAAAATTTCACTCTCGAGAGGCAATAAAACTTGATTACAATTTTTTAACGAAAATAAATAAAAATATATTTGCCATTAAAATTTCCCAGAAAAATAAAATAAAATCTATAAATAAAATTGTATATTTGTTTATATTATATTATGTTGGAATTTATAGATTTGAAATTTAGAAAGAAATAAAATTTGTTTCATTAGAAAACTTTTAGCATGGGTTGTCGCAGATTAACTACCTTAATTACATTATTTTTAAAAATAAAAGTTTCTACTAAAGTAACATGTTAAAAAACGATTCCCAGAGAGTATTTAAAAATGCTTAGGTAATTTGTCATTTTGCCAGCTTGCGGTAACTATTATTCCCATGGTGGACCTTAAATTCAGCAAACTCCGAGAAACTAGTTCCGTTTTAAAAGTTTAAATTTAACTTTTTTCTGAAAAATACCAAGAGCGTATTATTTAGTATAATTAGGGGAGAGTGGGAGGCAGTGGATCATTTCTATTTTCTCATGACTGATTGAAGAAAATCCCTTTAAAAATATACCAAAATATTAAATATTAAGAATTTCAAAATGTAAACAGAATCCAATATAATAAATATTCTTTAAAATACCTAAAATCCTATATTTTATTCCTCTTTTCTTCTTTTATCAATAACTTTTTTTTTCATAATTATAATGAAAATACGAGTATCTACGCACAGAAAACCATAATTACGAATCTAAGTCAAATTTACAAAATTCAAAATGGCGGTTGCAATGTGGCGGAAAAATTAAAAAAAAAAAAGAGTCGTATTTTTATGAAAATAACAAAAATTAGAAATTATTAACTTTGTATATCCTTTTCTATTCACGTCTCACTTTTTCTATCCTTTGTGCAATCGTGCTAATTCATTTTAATCCCTACTTCTATCCATCACAATATCTAACTTTTCTAATCCCAGAAACTTTAACCATTTTAATCTTTGTCTATCCGTTTCTATTCTCTAAATGAATCAATCCACTTTTATCTCAGATTTTCTATCCAAATTTATCCTTATTTTTCCACTTTAGTATTTTTTAATCCATGCTGAATCTGAATAACAACTAATCCTTTTCAATTCCTTCTTCTCATGTAAATCAAATAAATAATATTGAATCCCACCTGAATATTTTTTTCTACTAAAGTAATATATCCATTATTATCTCTGATTTTTTATCTAGAAAAAAAGTAAATAAAAAAGTTCTATCCCTCCCTATCTACGGATAAAAAGAGATAGGGAAATATAAGAAAAAAAAGTTTGGATTTGGGAGGGATAGAAAATTTCTATACTTTTCTATCTCTTTACTTCCAGCCGGGTACTTTTTCAGGGTGTCTACAAACCGGGAAATAACCGGGAAAAACCAGGAATTAACCGGGAATTTTCCGTCAAACCGGGAATTTTTTTTCTGGGATAATAAATTCTTTTCAATTTTCAATTATTTTCTTCAATTTCCAATTATTTTCTACAATTATTTCTTCATTTCTCAATTATTTTCTTCAATTTTCAATTATTTTCATCAATTTCTAATTAATTTATTTAATTCTGAAATATTTTCTACGATTTTCAATTATTTTAATCAATTTTTAATTATTTTCTTCAACTATAAATTATTTTTTTTGAATTACCAATTATTTGATTCAATTTTCAATTATTTTCTTCAATTTTTAATTATTTTCACCAATTTTTAATTATTTTCTTCATATCTCAACTATTTTCTTCAATTTTTAATTATTTAATTTAATATTCAATAATTCTCGACTTTTTTCAACTATTTTTTTTCAATTATTTAGTTCACATCTCAATAACTTCTTAATTTTTCAATTATTTTCTTCTATAATCAATAATTCCGGCTTTTTTCAATATTTTTTTTCAATTATCAATTATGTTTTTGAAACTTGAATTCAATTCACCAATTATTATTTAACAATTTTCATAAAATCACATTTTTTTCAATTTCAAATTATTTTCTACAATTTTTAATTACTATTTCTTCAAATTACAATTACATTCTTCATTTTTTATTGTTTTTTTCGAATTCTATAATTCCTGGGTTGTTCAATTTCTTTTTTCTTCAATTATCACTTATTTTCTTCTACTTTCAATCCCATTGTTCAATTCTTGAATTATTTTCTTTAATTTTCAATTATAATTTTTGACATTCAATTCCATTCTTTAATTTTCACTTTTTTTTTTATTCAATAACTCTAGGCTTTTTACAATGATTTTTTTTTAAATTCTCAATTATTTTCTTCAAATTCCAATTTTTTTTTTAAATTTCAATTATTTTCTTCAATTTTCACTTATTTTTTCATATTTCTTTCAGTTTCTCAATTTCTTCTCATTTTTCTTCAAAATTTAAAAATTCTCAGCTTTTTTAAATTATATTTTTCTTTCAATTTTTATTTAAATTGAGAATTTTTAAATTATTTTCATCAATTCGCAATTATTTCCGTCGTTTTCTAAATTTTTCTGCTGTTTCCAAATATTGTATTTAATTTTTAAGTACTTTCTTCAATTTTTAATTATTTTCTTTAATTTTCAATTATCTTCTTCAATTTTTAATTATTTTGTTCAATTTTCAATGGTTTGTTTCAATATTCAGTAATCTCGACTTTTTTCAATTATTTTTTTTCAATAATCAGTTATTTATTTCATGTTCTAAAACCTCCTTCAATTTTCAATAATTTTCTTCTATTTTCAATTTAATTGTTCAATTGTTCAATTATTTTTTTCAATTCTCAATTGATTTCTTTAAATAACAATTCTATTCTTCAATTTTTAATGTTTTCTTCAATATTAAATAATTTCTGTCATTTTCCATTTTATTTTTAATTATTAATTATTTTCTTTTTTCAATCCAATTGTTCAGTAATTTTCTTTAATTCTCAATTATTGTATCAATAATCAATAATTCAATTTTATTTCTCAATTTTCAATTCTTTTTTTTTTTAATATTCAATAATTCTGCGTTTTTCTGATTTCAATTCGATTATTTAATTTTCAATTTATTTCCTCAATTTTGTATTATTAACTTAAATTTGAAATTATTTTTTTGGATTTTCTATCTAGTTGACCAATTTTTAATTATATTCTTTGAATTTAATAACCATTGTTCAATTTTTTCAATTATTGTTTAATTGTAGATTAATATTTATTTATTTTTTTTTTAATTTTGTTTCTAATTGTCAAATATCTTTGTCATTGTTCAAATATTTCTTTTCATTATTAATTATTTCTTTTCATTATTAATTGTTTCTTTTAATTATTAATTATTATTTTTTGTAAAGTTTAATATTTAATTCTTCAATTCTCAAAACCGGGAAATGACCGGGAATTTTGTGTGACGAAATTAGTAGACACCCTGCTTTCTCTAGTAAATCTTAAATAATCAAATTTCGAGAAACTCGTGTTAAACTTTATTATTTTATTCTCAAATTTTGAAATTAAATCTTTTTCCTAAAAAAAAAATAATAATTGGCTTTTTAATTTTTTCTCTCTCTCTCTCTAAAAAAAACCCCCCTTTAGTTTCAGAAGAATGAACACTGGTTGAGAAATACGATCCGTGCGACTCGTTGAAAAAAGCAATTTCTGCAATGAAGTGAAGCTAAATTACGGAAATAATTGTCTTTTATCGTTTAAAAATGAAATCTCTAAATGAGAAAAATTATTTAGCGGAATTTTCAACGGGTGAATGGAGGCAGGGGTAGTTGAAGAAGTATATCTAACGAAGTTGGAGAGTTGTGAATTTTAATGAAGCTAAAGTAGAGCGATAATTGCCTGGAACAGGTGCGAATCGTTCTTTGGAGCATTGCGCTATTAATAAGACCAATGTATCTATATAATTGCGATTCATAAATATATTTGTAAGTACACATATTTACATGTAGAAGCTTGTGTGCTCTACACTTTATTATCATCATCACAGATACGCACAAGAAATAGCGAATAAGCATCAAAAGCATTTAATTTGCATACATGAGTTGTTAATGTTTCACAGTCAGGATATAATCACTGCTAGGGTGGAGAATAAGGGAGAGAGATGAACGAGTATTTACTCCAAGCATGCCACAAATATATTCTACCGTTGTTACTCTCATTTCGGTCTCATAAGACGCAGACGTAAGGCGAAACAGTTTGTATAGTTAGTAGTTGAATCCTCTATTTTGCAGGAAATTTAATCTCTTTGATCATTCTCTTCAAGCACGTGCTGCACGTAAGTACTTTCTCTCCAAACAAGAAATTAAAATTTAATTAAATTTTGAACAAATTTTTGTAAATTACGATTTTATTGTAACAAATTTACGATATGATGATAGTATTTAGTGTGCCAAAAATTTGCCTTTGGTGTTCGTTTCTCTCTCCACTTTTATATACTTTATATGTTATCATATAAATCAGCTCATAGTCACCCCTTTAAAAAATGACAGAAAAAATGACATGAAGAATATGGGAAAATTGATAGAAATATAATTATTGTAAGTATATAAAAATTAAATACGTTTGATATTACTAAGGTAAATTTTAAAGAAACAATATCATTTTGATGAAAGTTTTAACAAGGCCTTATTACGAATAAATTCAAGACAATCTCAAATAATTTGGTTAGATGTTTTTTTAGTAGACGACATGTTTTGACATTTATATGTCCTCATCAGGTCACAACCAAGAATATATTATATTCTGAATATTATATTGTGAAGACACTCAAGAAAACCTAGGTTATTTAAAAATTCCGTTTCAATAACCTAGGTTTTCGTGAGTGTCTTCACACCCCTCCTTCATCAATAAAAAAAAGTAAAACTAATGTCGTTTTCTTTTTTTTATTGATGAAGGAGGGGTGTGAAGACACTCACGAAAACTTAGGTTATTGAAACGGAATTTTCACTTTATAAATAATAAAAATATATTTTAATTAAAGATTTCAGTAACCTCGGTTGATTCTAAAATACGCGAACGAGAGACCAGCAGCGAGACACGAGCGCAAAGTGCACGGTGGATTTTAAGCCCAGTTTCCTTAAATTGTCGGTAAAGTTTGAGAAGAATTGGGGAAGGTGTTACTAGAAAATCTCGTAAATTGTATATTGAGGTGCTTGCAATATTAGGAAACTTTTGTGCAAGTTTACCAAAACCATCAAGAATGTAGAATCAAACTTAAAACGAAAAGAAACGTGCACGGAACCGTTGAGAGAGACACTTAAGTTAGTGCGTAGTAATCTCGCAAAAGCGTTTACTAAACAAAGTAAACATTACGATAAAAAGCACCGAGCTTGGATACCAAAAATTGGCAATTTGGTATCACGTAGAGAACATCCTCTTTCCTCAGTAATCGATAATTTTGCTGCAAAGTAAGCGCCAAAATATTTTGTATGTTCCCAGAGTAATTTATTACTTAAATTTACAAACGTGAATTAATAACTGTATTAATTCAAAGCATCAAACTAGAGTGGTATACTCATTCGTTGAACGCTTAAAAATGTCTAACAAACAAAATAAGCAGCCTCAACCCAATAAGGGTGTATTGCAGCCATCTCATTTGGATCAGTTTGGTGTTAAACCATCACCTTATCGGAATGAAAGTATTCTTAAGAAAAGTAGATTTTCTGATAAGATGCTCACTGAAGAGGTGAAACCAGTGATTGATATTAATATCAATTTTGGTTCTTTCTCACAAGTTGTCTCAGACACTTAGGAGAATATGAATAAGGCTGTACCCCCACAGAGTGAAAAACTATTCAAGGAGACAGTTGTGTATTATTCTCATGGAATTTATCAATGAAGCAAATTGCAATGAAGGAGGAAGGACAGCGTCCTGTCTCCAAAGTTGAAAAACAGATTAGAGAAGTCACCAAAGTAGAATTTAATGTTCCTCAGCCTATTTTTGTCTACCTTTCAGCGATTGGTAGAATAACTACTAAGTCAGGATTACATCTTAGACCAGAGTTTCCTGATGTAGCGAATGTAGGAGTAGGTAACATGGCTGGAACCTATGGAATGATAACTAGAGACACTTATAGTCTTTACGAAAAAATTCCAACCTTAAGAGTACCAGCTAGACTCCAACAATACGTGTCATCTGGCAGACCTGCCGGCACTGAAATAAAGTACGATATCGTACCTCAGATTTCCAGTCCAACTTTGAATCTAATGGGGCACAGTACCCCATCTGCTAGATCAGACGAAGCGAAAATATTCTTATTTTCTGAATCAGTATGAAATACTAGATTTAGCTTACCTTTAATGGTAAAAATTTCAGCTGTTTTATCAAATTTTAGATCATGTAAAATGCAGAGACTTTCAATTGGTTAGATCTGAATTAGTGGATCAATTTGTCAAATGATGATTGAGAAGGGCCTGTATCATTTTGACACAAATTTTTTCGGGCAACTTGTTATATTGTACTCCCGAAGATGAATGTTATATTTTACTCTTTCTGAAATCAAAGATTTTGAAGTCCTTTTTATTAAATAATGGATTTTAATACATTAAATTAATATTAAATGACCTAATTAATCCAGTAATCTCAATTATTGAATAATTAAAACTTAAAAATCTTTGATTTCAGAAGGAGTAAAATATAACATTCAGCTTCGGGAGTAAAAAAAAATTTGTGTCAAAATGATACGGGCCCATTGAGAAGCCAATTCGAGTAGAACAGAATGAACTTTGTAATGACGCGCTAAACAAAGTTTATTGTTTATCACAAGAATCCAACGGATTATTCGGTGCTGGAGGAATTTTTGGATACACTAAAAAACTTTAGTGATCAATATTTAGTAAGAGACGTTCAGTTTTTAGTAAACAACTATTAATGTGGGGAAAAAATGGGGTAACTGGAAAAATTTAGTAGTCAGGTGATCAAACCTCCGTTCCCCCACCACTCACAACTACACGCTTTACTTGCTAGTGTGCGCAACCATTTTGATCGCCTGACTACTAAATTTTTCCAGTTACGCCATTTTTTCCCCACATTAATAGTCGTTTACTAAATATTGATCACTAAAGTTTTTCAGTGTATCAACGGTTAAAACTTAATTGTAAGAATCGAAACATTTCCGAAGGATCAAAATCTTGGCGTTGTATAAAAACAACTCAACCAAGAGCTGATAGATTGCAGGCTATCCAAAAGTATCGGATACCTAGCGATCAAAACGACGAATTCTGCCATGTTCCACCCGCAGAGTTGCCTCCGCAACAGAGGAATCCTACGCGCGGTCAAATCTGGCTTATGAATAAAGCCACTCTCGAAAACGAGCTACGCGCACGTAACATTCCGTTTTCGGGAGGCGCGACTCGCGAAGTATTGAGAACGATCTTAAGAGATTTAATAATTCCACCGGAAACAAATCCCAATTTAAACGAAGAAGTTGCTGCGAATAATCACGAAAATGACATTCCTGGAGGGGAAATGAAGGATATAGGCCCTCAAGAAAACCGTTTTTTCGATCCTCCGGGTATCGCTGGTAGGAATTTAGGTGCTATACTCAGACAAAATAGAAATCGCAACAGAATTTTACCACCCGTCGTCCCGGGAGTAAGGCAAAATAGAAATCGCGAAAGAACTCCACCACCCGTTGTTCCTCAGTTGAAGCAACAGAACGAAAATTAAGCAGAACATCTTAGAAAATGGAATATTTACAACGACGGTAGTAAAGATCCACTAGAATTTTTAGAGCGAGTCCAGGAGGTTGGCCTGACGTACGGAATACGTCTCGATGAGCTCATTTCCTTTGTACCGATACTTTTGAAAGAAAAAGCGATCCTTTGGTATCGTAATAACCGACAAGATTGGCAAACGTGAAACGAATTCTCAGATGATTTGAAAGAATATTTTCTCTCTGTTTGTTACAATCTCGTGTGCGCTTAGAATGACAGACGAGGCACAAAATAGAGGGGGGGGGGGGGAGTTTGAGGAAATAATTTCCCTAGCGTTTGAACAAGTGGTGGCTCTGAAAAGAGCCGATTGTTTGGGGGGAGGGAAGCAAGAGCTAACCCAAGTTATGCCTTACGATTTGACCCCTGGGTCATTGCCGGCGGTGACCTCAAGTAGAGCGTCTGGCAATCCTCGCCTAGGGTCGCTGAGGAGCATGCGACCCAAGTAATGGCGTGGCGGCGAGAAGGCGATTCGAGGAGGACTGCGCCACGCTATCCTGGCAAACTGGCGGCGAGGGGGCGTCGCAAGGGGGACTGAAGTGGGAAAAAACTCAAATCCGAGCGAGGCGGAGAGAGTACCAACGCATGGTCAGGAGAGACGTATTCGTGACTCTCGAGGACTAGACGAAGATGTTCCTCATCCTCGTACCACTGCTCTTGTTCGATAGCTGGGGGGAGTTCTGCAGATCCAGATTCAGCGACTTGACAGACAGCGACAGCGATCCGTTGTTGTCGGCGTCCCTCCTTTCGCTGAAACCCACGAGCGCGTCGTTGCTCGCGTTCCTTTTTGCTCCTTGCTTTTGGAATGGAAAAATTGGTTCCCGAGTCCTAATCGTGTCCCAGTACTGACGACAGTCGAGAGATAGGATTTTATCACCGTCGCGAACTAGGGAGAGGTTCAGTCTGATCCCAGTACCGTGAGTGAACCTTGGGAGGAAATTCTTCCCAGTAACACCACGGCCGGTGGGAAAACTGAATAGGGAAACCAATGAGGCGTCCACACACACACAAGCAATTCCTCGTTAAAAATGAATAGTATTTAGTCCTAAAATGGACAAAATACTGTATTCGAAGCAAATTACGTTGAGAAACAATTGTAAAAGTCGACCTGAAAAGGACGGGTCTTTTCACCCGATAGAGGTGATGACGGGCGGTAGCCCGTAGAAAACAACACAATTTATATGGTATAAAGTCCAATGTATTTTTTTTTTTCAATATATCCTTTGGATCCCAGAGCGTCGTTGGCAGCACGACGGCAGAACACGCAATGGCAGGCGTGAGGCATGTTGGCATAGTACGCAATGGCAAGCGTATTCTGCCTGGACGCCGGGCAGAGAGTCGCTCAAGCGGCTGACAGGAGAAAATCCAAAATTTTCTCCGGCGTGGAGGTGCTTCTACTTCGGTAGCGGGAGAGCGAGAGAGCGAGAACTGCCGCACGCACAGATTTTACGCTGTCCGACGTGTCTGACCGCGCAGCCAATCAGCGAGCAGAAAATAGCTGATTGGTTAGAGCTCGGTGTTCTGAGCGCGCGCAGACCAATCGGAGGTAGGTTCCCCCATTTTTCGTTACGGGCCAATGGGAGCCAGAGCGGAATGCCTCGTCGTACTGCCAGCTTCACCCGGAGAGTCCAGTACAAGTCTAGTCACGAGAGACGCATGGTCCCGCGAGAGAGAAAAAAAATTAATTCTAACTCACAGAAATATATCGGAGGGAAAAATTCTTTAAGGCCGATTTTTCTCGGTCTCGTTTCTCGAGTATTTTTGTAGTAACACTTGAGAAACTGAGAATCGAGAAAGAGCCGAACTATAACATGTTGACCGAGAATGACGATTGGAGGAGGAAATACAAAATCGCACGCAGTGTCCAAAAGAAAATGCGCGCCATTACGCAACGGCGCTACAAACACTCATGCGCAGATATGGTCGCATAAGTGATATTAGCAAGTTAGATCGGCTTTATAATAATTTAAGACCCGAGTATCGAAGATACATTCGTAGGCGTGAAGTTAATAGTATTACAGAATTAATTAAACTAGCGAACGAGTTTGAAATGATTCTGATACAAGAAAAATCATACAAACCCCCACCGCCACCAACTGCGACTTCAACTCAGGCCCGCAAGTCTCAGTTTAATCCACGACAAAACAATCTCTCTATCGTTTCCGATAAAATTAACGAACCTTTCGTACGTAATAACTGTTGTTGGCGTTGTGGGCAAAGGGGCCACAGGCGCGACGCGTGTAAATACGATCCAAAAACGTTTTGTTCATTTTGTGGTTTAAAAAACGTGACATTCAGAGAATGCAAATGCCAGGAATCGGAAAACTTCAGACAGGCCGAGCGAGGCAATCGATTCTTTGCCCGGCCCAACTAAAACCGGACAGACAACCCAACCACGAGAAGAAAGAAAATGGTAGTTTGTGCGACGGACGAATGTACGAATCCGTTCGTATACATCAGTAAAGGCGCTGCACAAGCTCTTATGGGACATAAACAAGTTTACTGGCCTCAAACGAATATCGCGGCACGATTAGCAGACGGACGCACGATTAAGATTCTCGGCGTGATTTAAGCAAATCTCACTTTAAACGACGAAAATATAAACGTCGCGTTGCGGGTCCTACCGAAATTGGATGTTGATATTATCTTCGGTATGGATATCATTCAAAACTTCAATTATCGGCTAAATTTTTTAAATTTTATTGCATCGATAGGCAATAATTACGCAAACAAATCTGATCTTAATATTGCGACGGAAACTATTTTAAACGATTTAAAAATGTTTGAAGAAATTAACGAACCTACGACTCTCGGTGAGCATAATATTAATTTGTTTACAACGAACCCGATCCATTTTACGTATGCACCTAAAAATCCGGCCATGCAAAAAATTATCAACGACGAAGTTGACAAAATGCTGGCCGAATGTGTAATCGAACCCTTTTGCATCGACTTTCGTAGAGTAAATACCGTCACTGAGAGAGATGCATATCCGGTTCCACAAATTAATTGTATTTTAGATAAACTAAAAGACGCGAAATATTTTTTAAAAATCGACTTGAAAAAAGGGTTTTGGAACATTCCACTAATGAAAAACAGTAAACCAATTACAGGAGATTCATGGAAATGATCTCCTGGTATAGGCGGTTCATTTCGGATTGTTCAACTCTTGCCAAACCCTTGACAATTCTTTTACAAAAGAAACGTCGATGGAATAGGGGTCAAGAGCAAACGGACGCCTTTAACGCTTTAAAGGAAAAATTAATCACAGCCCCAGCACTGGCATTAACCGATTTTAACACGCTCTTGTGTCTTTAAATGGATGCAAACAATTCTGGCCTCGGCGCCGTGGTCACTTAAATCCAAGGACACAGGGAGGTAGTGATTGCGTACCCGAGTAGAATGCTCACAAAAAGTGAGTTAAACTATTCGACAACCAAAAAAGAGTGTCTCACCGTCGTGTGGGGCATCTCGAAACTACGGTACAATCTCGAAAGTTATCACTTTAAAGTGATAACTGATAATTTTTCCCTTCGTTGGTTTATTTATATAGACATTTGCATATAGACATTTGCATCAGACGAGGAGTCAATGACGATACACAAGCCAGAAGTTCCTGATGATACATCGAAGCCGAGTTCAGCAATTTCAGTGGTAAGTTGCAAAGCTAGAGGCACGTGGCAGACTCAGCCCTTGGAGACGAGGGCACCGCCTCGAAAAATCACGCCTGCGACCGTGGATTTTGTTACAACAAATGAACCTGAAAATTTACAAGAAGAGTCAGATTCCATCGAAATCGGTCTGGTGAAACGGATGGAAACAGATGAGGACCCAGATCGAGAAGAAGCCTACAAGCTTATGGATAGAGTCCGAAGCTGACCAAAAGTGATACCCCAAGATTCTGTTGGGAGTTTCACAGTCTTCGACCTCTAGAGAAGTGCAACCATCAACCTCCAGTGCAGAGCAGCCGTCCAATAATCTACTCCCTGCTAAAGAGAAAGAAATTTCTACAAGAGATGGATGGGCAATTGGTGGAGGTGGTCAGGGTAAGCGCCAGAGGAGAAGTCAGGATAAGGCCCTTCAACAAAGAGCCAAAACCCAAACAACCAAATCGAGATCCACGAGTGAAATAATAAAATGTTCTTTGATAGACTTGAAAATAAATATTTTAATTTAATTTGTTTACATAGTTCCTTTTTTTTACATATCGTTTCTTTTTTTTTTAATATTGTACGTCATTGTGCTACGAATCTAAAGTGTGTGATACTTTTTGTGATTTGAAATGTCTTTATAAAAATGTGCCATAGAAATGCGTATCTATTGCTTCAACGGATTAAAGTTAAATGTTATTCAGTTTAAAATAACGTTTTTATATTTTTTTTATATCGTTTACATAATATGTGCCATAAAAATGCGTTCGTTTTGTTTCTACAATATTTAGTTTAAAAATGCGTTTCTATATTATCTTATGTGATTTGTGTGAAATGTGCGATATAAAAAAAGCGTACCATTTGGTTCTATGGTTTTGTATTATTTAGTTTAAAATCGCGTTCGTATATTTTTATCATTTGTGTAATGTGCTAATAAAGTGATCAAATGTGATAAAACAAAAAAAAAGTAAAACTAATGTCGTTTTCTTTTTTTTATTGATGAAGGAGGGATGTGAAGACACTCACGAAAACCTAGGTTATTGAAACGGAATTTTTATTTTATAAATAATAAAAATATATTTTAATTAAAGATTTCAGTAACCTCGGTTGATTCTAAAATACGCGAACGAGCGCGAAGTGCACGGTGAATTGTTACTTCGATGCGGACGCCAAGTTGACAGGCGGAGATCGCGAAATATTTTAAGTCCCCAAATAGCGGTATAGACTATAAAACGACAGAATCAGATCTCCCTTTCCACCTCGGTATTGTCCAATGGCAGCGCGCTTCCCCGGCATTTTGCTATCAGCCAATCCGCGCGAAGCATCCTTACGCCGCGGCCCTCTGCCGCGACTATAAAGATAGGCGATCGCGGTCCACCGTCATTCTCCCGATTACTGTCGTTGGTGTCACTTCGTCGCTAAAGAAAATCAGAATTATTAAATATCCAAACGTAGTTATTTGCTTAATCAGTCCTTTTTAGGACTCACTCACTCAAACATTATTTTATTCACAAAATAAATAATAATTTAACGTGGGCTATTAATCTCGATTGTGCTAGTCCCTAGGGACTAGTACAATAAAACGAACACACTGAGCGTTAAATCGCTGTTTCTTTTTGATAAAAATTTTGGCCGTAAATCTACCAATACCATGCAAGACCAAGAAGATAATAAGGTTACTGCTAACGGCCAAAACTCAAATACTGCTGCTCCAACTAACGAAGAGTAACTTCTTCAAGAAATTCAATCGCTACGTCAGCATATTGAGACCTTAACACAGCAAAACAACGAATTGCAACAAACAGTTTCATCGCTTTCTGCGAAAATAGAAGCTAGAGATATCCTTGATAATGAGAGATTTGACACTTCCTCAAACGAGACACTAAGATCCACTTTCTCAAACGAAACTGCTGTCTCTTCAAGAAAACGGAAAAAATTAAAAAAGCCAATAAAAAATTCACAATTTTACTCACCCATTAAAACTGCAAACCGCTTCTCAGCTTTACAAAATGAAGACAAAACATATCCCAAACTACCACCGGTTGATACAACTTTTGTATCAAAATCTCAGAAACTACCCGCTAATAAAACAGCAGACCCGAATGCTGCAAGTTATGAAATGGACGTAACTGAAATTTCTGAAACAGCAAAAGAAAAAATTCCACCTATAGTGATTCACGAAAAAACAAAATGGATAAGTATAAGTTCTCTCTTGAAATCGAGTAACATAAACTACAGTAAGGCAAAAACTACCTCTGAGGGTATCAAACTTGAACCTAACACGTCTGATGATTTCCGACAAGCCATCAAACTCTTCAACAAGAATAACATCCAGTATCATACTTGGCAATTACCTTCCGAAAAATTGCTTCACGTTGTGCTTAGAGGGATTTCGGAACCAGTAGAAACTGAACTCGTCAAGGCAGAATTAGAAGAAAGAGGCTTCAATCCAAAAACTGTACTGAGAATGAAACGCGGCTCAGATAAAACTCCCATTCCCCTGGTACTAGTAACACTTCCTAAAACCGAAAAACACATCTTTCAATTGGACAGACTTGTTAATGTTGTTATCTCAGTTGAAAGTCAACACCAGAAGGCCTTGATTGGACAATGCTATAGATGCCAACGTTTTGGTCACGCCCAGAGTCGGTGCACGGCTCAACCACGCTGTGTGTATTGTGCTGGCAATCATCATACCTACGAATGGCAAAAAGAAAATGTCACTGCTCGAAAGTGCTGCAATTGCGGTGATGAACATACGGCATCCTACAAAGGCTGTAAATCTTGGCCAAAAATTGGCAAGCAGACTGGTACAAAGTTTAGAACATCTACTTCTTATTCGGAAGTAGCTAATTCCTCGCAGATGCAAACACAAATTATTGAAAAACCAAAGGTTCAAGAGGATATGAATCTTACTGAACTTTTCTCTAAATTCAACAGCATGTACAGTCAGATGCAAGAAGTTGCTCTACAACTAGGGAAAGTGTTCCAAAGCACAAAAGCTTAATTTAATAAAAAATAAAAAAAAAAATTTAAAGTATGGCCCCCCAGACTTGCTTAAAAGTTTGTTACTGGAACGCCGATGGTGTATTAGAAAAAAAAAGCGAACTAATGGATTTTTTAAGTAGTCGAGACATTGATGTCCTTATGATCGGCGAAACTTGGCTAAAAAATTGTAATTAATTTAACGTTCCGAACTATATTTGTTATAGAACTGACCGAATTCAACAGCCAAAAGGTGGTACAGCAATATTAATTAAAAAGCACATTCGTCACTCGCCCAGGAATTCACTCGATTCGCAAATAGAGAACACTATTATTACGCTCAATACAGTATTAGGCCCTATTTTATTTATCTCGACATACTGCTCACCTAATAGAGATATCACGGAAAACGACCTGCAAGTTCTTCTTGAACCAAATGAAAAAATCTTATTAATGGGTGATCTAAACGCGAAACACTTAATTTGGAACTGTAATGCCACTAACCCTTCTGGCGAAACACTTCTAAATTATTATGAAGGAAACGACATTCAACTTCACATTCCTTTCACTCCAACACACTACTGTAAAGGAAAGGGGCGTCCTGATATACTGGATCTAGCCATTACAAAAAATATTTTTGAAGAACTTAACCTTACAGTTATTCAAGACCTCAGCTCTGACCATAATCCTATCTCCGTCATTTTACCTGTTGCTCCCTTAAAGAAACCACTCATGACAAGGTCAATCATTCAATGGAATCGTTTCACATATCATCTTAAGCACAATATGGAAAATATAAATCAACTAACCAACACCGAGCAAATAGACAACGAAATTTCGACACTAACAAACGAAGTACTACAAGCTGAAAAAGCCTGCACTAAAATAATCTCAGCCAACACAGATAACATCATTGTGCTTCCTACAGAAATCAGGCAACTCATCAAATTGAAACGAAAAGCTCGCAAAAAATCCCAAAGAACAGGCCATCCAAATGACATTAACACAGCTACTAAACTAAATAATAAACTCCGTTCACAACTAAAAGACTTTCATAATAGCCTCTGGAATGAAAAAATGGAATCCTTCAACACAAATAAAAGTGACGCCTTTTGGAAACTTATTAAATCGTTAAAATCAAATAGACAAACTATACCACCACTTGAAGGTAAACTTGGAATAGGGTATTCTGACGAAGAGAAAGTAGAAATACTTGCAGACAGCATTGAAAACCAATGTCAGTTAAATGACATGGCAAACGTAGACCTGGAAAGAGTAGTTAATGAAGTTGTAAATCTCATAGATGAGGCACAATCTGAATCAATTAGTCATGCCACTTTTCAAGAATTAATCATTCTCATTAAAAATCTTAAAAATAGGAAATCTCCTGGTGGCGATGGAATACGCAACATTGCAGTCAAACACATGCCTCAAAAAGCCATAGTCAAACTATTAAACATCTACAATGCCTGCTTTAGACTAAACTACTTTCCCTCCAAATGGAAAGATGCTCTTATCATCACAATTCCGAAACCGGGAAAAAATCATAAATTACCAGAAAACCATCGTCCCATAAGCTTACTATCCACATTTTCAAAATTATTTGAACGTTTAATATTGGCAAGACTTCAGAAAGAAATAAATGACTTAAATCTAATTCCTCCAGAACAATTTGGTTTCCGTAAGGGACACTCCACAGACTTACAAACACTTCGATTGACTGAATTTATTCACAAGGGCTTTACTATAAAACATAGTACGGCTATTGCTTATCTGGACGTTGCTAAGGCTTTCGACAAAGTCTGGCAAGAAGGGATCATATATAAATTACAAAAAGCAACTGTCTCCACTGGCATCACTAAGATAATTCGATCCTTCCTTGTTAATAGAAGCTTTAAGGTAAAACTCGATAATAACATCTCTTCTAGGAGGCTCATTGGATCCGGAGTTCCCCAGGGCTCTGTTCTGGGACCCATTCTGTACAATGTATACACACACGACATACCACGTAACGAAAACACAGAATCGGCACTTTTTGCTGATGATACAGCTGTCATATCAAGATCTCGTAGCCCCAAACTGGCAATTAAAAAACTACAGAACACACTAAATAACTTCACTGATTGGTTCCACAAATGGAAAATTACTATAAACAAGGATAAAACACAAACGGTTTTACATACAAATAGGCAAAAGCTACCTCCCGACAAAATAAAAATAATGGACTGTGAGATTTCGTGGCAAACCTCTGCTAAATACTTGGGCATCCACATAGACAAAAAACTCACCTGGAATCAACACACAACAAAAATGAAACAAATTGGTTTCATAGTTCTCCAAAAATTAAGACCTCTTCTCAAAAACCCTAAACTTAGCCTATCTAACAAAAGATTGATATTCTTAGCAGTTATTCGTCCAGCTCTTACACATAATATTACTCCATGGATATCAGCAGCAAATACACATATCAACAAAATACAAGTTATACAAAACAAAATTCTTAGGACTATAACAGACGCTCCCTGGTTTGTAACAAACTTACAATTACACAAAGAACTCAATATACCAAGTATAAGAAAGTTCGGTCGTGACATAGCCATCAAACTGTTCCAAAAAGCTGAACAGCACGAAAACAAATTCATCAGAGAAGCTGTTGACTACAACCCTAACGACTGTCGGCCTAAAAGTCGACGCCCACGAATGGTAGAATTACTTGACGTGGGCCCTTATTAAATATTCCTTACTAAGATAATTTAAATCACTACATTACATTTACTAGACCACAAAGGTAAAGCGAATGCCAATGCAATTCACCTACACTATAAATATAAGAGACCACAGACAGACAGACAGACCACCGTCACTTCGAACAGAGCAGTCTCACTGCTAGGATTTCCTCTCCTAAAAGTGGTCTCACCACTAAAGGAACTTCTCGTGCAATTGGCACGATGCGACGACGCCACTAGACACCAACGGAAGGGTTTCTCGACTAGTGGCAACCGACGTTGTTGAAAATTTACAATATTTTTTGTAAAAAATGCCAATTTTGAGAAAATTTGGTTCTTTTTTTTTGTTTTTACAATATTTTTAGATTTGTTTTTATTGTATTAAAAAATAAATTACACCATCTTCTTCCTTAATAAAAAACGAGAAAAATTCACTATATAAAAGCTGTTTTTGGTAAAATGTAAATCTTATATACACGTTTAAAATCTGGGGGAACAAATGACCCCAGTTAGTCCTTAGAGGGTGAGAAAAATAAGTTAGTTCTTCTAGGGTTAATATAATTACCAGAAAACCAAATGAGAACATCAGCCAAGCTGCTAAACAAAAGGTGAGCCAAGCACGTAAATTAGCTTCTTTTTACATTAGGGGATAAAATCCAAATAAAAGTCGTTTATTTAAT
Source organism: Ganaspis brasiliensis (assembly GCA_037103525.1). Taxonomy (NCBI): domain Eukaryota; kingdom Metazoa; phylum Arthropoda; class Insecta; order Hymenoptera; family Figitidae; genus Ganaspis; species Ganaspis brasiliensis. Next base: position 144,090 of record JAZKLR010000294.1, read on the forward strand.
TATTATTTTTATTTAATATTTTTCTTGCGATTTTAAAATCGAAAAGCCGGTATTTTAAAATCACGAACCGCGTTTATAATCACTGCTTAAAATTTTTTTTTTACCCGTTTCGCTTTCCGAAATCATTGAAAACGAATAACGCGATTTCGATGTAACGTAGCGTTTGCTTTACCAATAAGATTGTTATATTTACTTCGCACGAGCGATTTTCAAAGCAATAAATACATCGTTGTTTTTCGCGTGCGAAATTAATCTTTAGCTACACCTTAATTTTCACATCTTTCTTCCAATTGTATTAGTTTATAAGTTCTTTTGAATAAATTTAATGTAAATTTGTGATTATCTCTGACGAATTAACCTCTCCTTTTTAAAATAAGAACCTTGGTCCGGCGAGCAAGTTCCGGCAGTCGCTTTTCACAGAGGATAATTTCGGGTCTCGAACTTCTAGCTCGTCACAACATATAAATGTCGAAACATGTCTACTAAAAAAACGTCTAACCAAATTATTTGAGGTTGACTTGAATTTATTCGTAATAAGACCTCGTTAAAACTTTCAACAAAATTAACAAATCGTAAAAGTTATCTATTAAATATCATTTTGCGTTGTGTAGTAAAGTTGTATGTAAACTCATAATATTTTTCTAATTATTGTTTTCCATAACACGAATCGTACTTTTGAAAATAACACTTGATTCTCGAAAGAAAACAGGCAAAACCAGGCGGGTTTTAGGGTTATATAAACAATTTAAAAACTGAGGATATTACGTTTGACTAAAAAAATTAATTGTGAGTTAAAAATACACTTTATTAACATAACACTAGAACTACCATAGAACGACAAAGTGCAAATAGATACTTAGCAAGGCATTATAAATAGATTGACATCTCTGATTGGATAGAAAATTTCTGGAAATATTACGAACCAATCAGAGAGCGCAAATGCGCGTATCTTTTGCTTCCGTGGTCATTGGTGCAAAAGCGCGGGTTCTTTTAAAATTCTTTTAAAAATAAATAGTTTATAATACGATAAATAATTTTATTTTAAGACTTGAGTTAATATATTTGACTAACTAACATTTAATTTTAATTATTAAATTTCTTTAATTTAAGATGAAGATTAAATTATGTTGATTTATTTAATCAGCAAAAACTACTTTACTCTTAAATTCGGATTTCCATTTAATTATTCAAAAACGTCTGATTTAAAAATTAAATATTAAATTGTCAATTAATTAATTTAGTATTTTTATCTGATTTAAATGAATTTTTAATTTTAAAATACTTAATTAAATTTGAAATTCAATCTTAATTTCATTTCAATTTACATTTTAATAATGTACATATACATGTACATAATTAATTAATGATAATAATTAATAAATATTAATTATAATACTGAACGACATTTATGAATGTTGCAAAATTAATTGGATTAAAAGCTTTCGTTGCAGGTTTATTAGTTGATTTGAAATTCTGTTTTCAAGCTTTGCATATATGATCAAATTTAAATCTGAAATCCGCATTGCTCATGATAATGCACGACAGTCTCTCGCCAGTAATTTTTCTCATTTGCAGGAGTAGAACATTTTTCAAATGTATATGATTCTGCAAAAATGAGTTCAAATTAACTATCACCAAGAATTGTACGATTTACAATAGTAACAATATTTTTTCGAAAGATTTTTTCATTGTCTTTCACAAAATGGGGTAATAAAGAAATTAAGTAATAATTAAAATTTATATTCCAGCATGTTTTTATTTATAATAATAATTTTTAAGAAAGTCAACCCCTTTGCTAGATTAAAATTTAAGAAAATTCAATAAATTCATCTCACTGATCTAATTAAATATAAATTTACGTATTTTCTGATGTATAAAATAAGTTTACGTCGAACTAAAGAAAAATAGTCATATCTCCCGTTCTAAGTAAAAGTTTTTAACTCTTTAAGTTTATAAGCCTAAGTTGGATCAATACCTAATAGACCGCCAAGTTTCGTTTAAATTGGTTCTGCCATTTGAATGTCATGAGGGTACAAAGTTTTGTCACAGACAGACAGACATGACATTTTTTATCGTCATTTTTGGGTTGTTGGACGTTCAAAACGAAAATTTATGTAAAAAATTTTAGATTCTGAGCAAAGTAGAGATACAAATTTTATTTTATTATATAAAAAAATTAGTTGATTAATATATACAAAAATTACATTTATGCGATTTTTTCTAATAATTTGAAAAATCTTTACCTTTTAATCTTCTGAACTATCTTGATTTGTGATCTATTTTAATTTTATATTGAAATGTATCTTTAATAGAAAAATGTGAAAATAGAAAAAACTAATCATATCAATGGTTAATGAAATCAACATAGTTTATTTATAGATGAGAATGTTTGAATTAAAGGAAGAACATTATACATATTATTCCAGTGCCAGTGGGCTTATAGCTCATTAATGTGAATTAATTATTATTCTCATCACGTGAGATGCAAAGTGTGACAGTTCAGATTTACAGAGGATTCAGTGACCATTTATAACCACATATATAGAGTTCCTGTGAAGCAGAATGGGTAAATTAATATTGTATCAATTGACAACAGCCGTGTCAAACCACCATACAGATGAAGAAATGAATAATCTATATTTTATATATAACCATAAAAACTTATTGAAAATTTAGAAAAAAAATTTGTATTAAAATTTTTACTTGTGATTCTCAAATTTTGAATGATAAAAAAACAAAAAATAAAATAAGTGAAATTGTGTGTGTTATTGAAAGCATATCAAAGATTTTTAATTCTTGTTCATTAAATAATTAATTTTATTACATTAAATTAATATTAAAGAAACTTAGGGAAAAGTCGGGTAAAATGCCTAATTGGGTAAATTGGCAATCGTTAATAACTTGGCCAAAAATAAAAATAAATATAAATTCAGCTTTCATCTTAGAAAACTAATGCATTTTAAGATACTTTTGCTAACTTTTCGAAAACATCTTAAAAGTGACTACAAATGTATCTTAAATTAAGATGCCTACTTTTTGCAGTGTGTAAAATAGAACTCAAAATTCTAGAAATTTCAAGTTTATAAAATTCAAAATGGCGCTTACAAGATGGCGAAAGTTATTAACTGTTAAAATTCAAATTTTCTGACATTAAATTTGAATTTTGAATTCAGAAAAGAAAACTATTTTTGAAGTAGATAAGGTTTTGGATTTTATTAAAAAATCGACCAGAAAATGAAGAAAAATTACTAGAAAATGTAAAAATATTTAATTAAAAGACGGATAAATAAGAAAAAAAAAAGAAACGAAGAACTAGAAAATAAAAAAAACCTTTTAGAAAGTAAAATCATAACTAAATTTTTATCATAAAAAAAAATAAAATCAATAATTTTATTAAAAATAACTAGATAAAGAAAAATAATTATAAGATGAAGATTTTTTACTGAAGTATTAAAAAATAACTAAGAATTGTAAAATATGACTAGATATTAATGAAAATTTCTAGTATGTTTAGAAAAATTACTAGAAAATGAAAAAAAAACTAAAAAAGAAAACAATACCAAAACAATACTAAAATGTTGATAAAAAATAAGTAGACTAGGAAAAGAATTAATAAAAAAATTATTTAAAAAAATAAGAAATGCAAGATAAAAAAACTATAAACTTAAGGATGAGATATATTACTTAAAAGTAAAAATAATTTGTAGCTGAAGAAAAATAATTATAAAATTAAGATTCAATACTAAAGTATTAAAAAATAACTAGGAAATGTAAAATATTACTAGATACTAATGAAAATTTCTAGAATGTTTTAAAACATCAACAGAAATCTCAATAACTTTAACAATTTAAATTATTCTCCCTTTGAAAATAAAACAATTCCATTATTTTTTTGCTAAATGTTATATTATTTATCGCAATTTTAAATTAATTTTCTTAATTTACCATTCTTAATTATTATAAAATTTTTAATTATTATCTTCAATTTCTAATCATTTTCATTATTTCTGAATTAATATCCTGAACTTTCACTTACATATATCACAATATTTTCAATTATTTTTTTCAATATTCATTTCTTTTCATCCTTTTGAAATTGTTTTCTTCATCTCTCAATTATTTTAATTATTTTTTAATGAATTTCTTCAATTTTCAGTTTTTTTCTTAAATTCAGATTATTGTCTTCAACTTTCAATTTTTTAACCAATTTTTCATTTATTTTGTTTTGCTTAGAAATAAATTCTGTAATTTTCTATTATTTTCTCCATTTTTTAATTATTTTCATTCTTTTTGCATAATTTTTAATAATTGCAGTTATTTATCTGAAATTTAAATTATTTTCATCATATTTTAATGATTGTTTCAAATTTTAAATTATTTTCAGCATACATAAATTATTTTTTTTATTTTTAAATTATTCTTAGCATTTTTCAATTATTTCTTTAAACTCTTAGACATTATTCTCATTTGTAAAATTATTTTTAAAATTTTTTTAAGTATTTTCCACAAATTTCAATTATTTTCTTCAATTTTTATTTATTTTGATTTATTTTTATAATTTACAAAAATATTGATTAATTAGCTTAATTTCAATTATTTTAAGTTTTCTTAAATTATTTTCTTCAGTTTTTGAATATTTAAATTTTTTAATTAATTTTCTAGATTTTAAAATATTTTTCTAAAATTTCAATTATTCTCTTTAATTTTCTCAATAACTTTTACAAATTAAATTATTGTCTCCTTGAAAATAAAACAATTCTATTATTTTTTTGTTAAATGTTATATTATGTATCGCAATTTTAAATTTTCTTAATTTACCATTCTTGATTATTATAAAATTTTATATTATTATCTTAAATTTCTAATCATTTTCATTATTTCTAAATTATTATCCTGTACTTTCACTTACATATCACAATATTTTCAATTATTTTGTTCAACATTCATTTCTTTTCATCCTTTTGCAATTATTTTCTGCATCTCTCAATTATGTTAATTATTTTTTAATAAATTTTATAAATTTTCAGTTTTTATCTTAAATTCAGATTATTGTCTTCAACTTTCAATTTTTTAACCAACTTTTCAATTATTTTCTTTTGCTTAGAAATAAATTCTGTAATTTTTCTATTATGATCTCAATTTTCTAATTAATTTCATTCTTTTCGCATAAAATTTTCAATAATTGCAGAAAATTTATCTGAAATTTAAATTATTTTCATCATATTTCAATGATTGTTTCAAATTTTAAATTATTTAATTAAATTATTTTTTTCAATTTTAAATTATTCTTATCATTTTTCAATTATTTCTTTAAATTCTTAGGCATAATTCTCATTTTGTAAAATTATTTTTAAAGCTTTTCAAGTATTTTTCTCAAATTTTAATTATTTTCATCAATTTTCAATTACTTACGTTTTTTTTATAGTTTCAAATTTTTTTTTAATTATTCGTCTGAAATTTTCAATTTTCTACTTAATTTTCAATTACATCTACGATTTTCTTGTATTTTATATATACCTATATTCAGTATTTTTTGTAATTATTTCCCTTAAATTAAAAATCGTTTTTTTTCAATTTTAAGTGATGTAATTTTTTTTCATTTATTTTCTTTAATTTTTAAATATTTTCTTTTTATTTTTAGGTACAATGAACTTCTAAAAGCTTCAAGTATTTACCTTCAATTTTCTTTAATTTTCCTTCATTTAAAAAATATTATATAATTTTTTCAATTATTTAGTCAAATTTTAATTATTTTCTTCAATTTTAAATTATTTATTGTACTTTTTCATTATTTGCTAAAAATATTAATCATTATCATCATTTTTTAATTAATTTTCTAAACTTTTAATGATTTATCTCAATTTTAATCATTTTTTTTAATTTCCAATTATTTCCTCCAATTTTTCATTATTCTAATTTTTTTAAATTTATTTCTAAGATTTTGCAGATTTTTTTCTCTAATTTAAATTATTTTCTTTAGTTTTAAAACATTTCTATGATTTCTAAAATTACTTTTGACAATTATAATCGTTTTCATTATTTTTTTTTCAATTAATTTGTCAAATTTGCCATTATATTTGTTTTTAAAATATTATAGTTAAAATATTTACAATTGTTGATAACTTGGATATAAGAAATTACAATTTTTATAATTTATATAAAATGCTGTTCATAATTTCCCAGGAGGAGAATATAGATAGATATAGAGTATTTTAATGTGACGTCACTAATCAAAAAGGTTAGGTTATTTTGTCAGGAAGGTTAGGCGCAGACCCAAATTTACATTGAGCTATAAAAGGATTTCTAATATATAAAAAGTATTTTAGACTCATTTATTTAAAAATTGCATAAATTGTTGCTATTAGAAGATGGAATATGTTTTTTTACATTTTTATAAATTGTATAAATTTGTATTTAGAAGCCAAAAAAACAATCACACTGACAGAACTTTCTAACCTATTTTGAATTTTTCACTATTTTTTTTGCATTTAAAAATAAATTAGATAACCGATAAGAACGTAAAAAAATATGTTTTATCTTTTGCCTTTTAATAATTTAAAAATTTTTTTTATTGAATTGTCATAAAAATCACTTTTTATTAAAAATCCCATTATAACGTAATGTAAAATTTGGGTCCGAGCCTAACCTTCTTGACAAAATGACCTAACCTTCTTGACTAGTGACGTCACATTAAAATACTCTATTCTCGGTTTACATGACACTTGGCATGCTTTTAGAAATTAAAAAATTGACTAAAAAACCGAGATTCTTGAATTCTGTTAATCTTTTTACATTATTCTTAAAAAAAGTAGTATTTAGTAGCTTTAGTTTAAAGTTAGTAGTAAAAAAGTATCCTTGACCAAAAAAAGTATAAAAAAAGTAAAAAGGTGTGCCACTGCGCATTCCTGGAATATTTATCATTTTTTTTATTTTGTATTAACCATAAAATGTCTGCAACAATTTATATTTAATCGAAATACTTAATGACTACATAACCTAAAAGTGTGAATCGTAAAGAAATACCATTTATTTCATAATTTTTGTTTTTTACCATTTTCTTACGTTATCTAATTAATATACAATTGTTTTTATTACAGTTGAAGAGTGATTTTTTCATTAAAACACTATTTTAAACAGAATTTAGTAACTTAGTTAACAGAAAGCACTCAAGACTGCTATCTGTCAAAATCAAACTAACAGATTCCAAATACCGCTACCGTGCTTTCGGTTTTCTCGATTCGTGCGCTGTCGGATATTTTTTTAGATTTAAATTTAAAATAAAATTTTTTTCATCACCCTTATTACTGACACAATGTGAAATTGAACGGATTACGTTTTGTGTACGTAATGCATTTCTAAGTCCAGCTTATGTTTGACCTTTAGGCGGGGTGGTGGTCCTTTCACAGGATCCTAGCTATTTGATGAACACACCGGCACCAAATCCGACTCCGGAGACTCGAATCCAGAGCCGAGATGGTGGATCTGCGCAGGGATCGGATCCGCGAGTTTTCACGCAGACATAGTCAGCTTCAGCAGTTGGTTTCGCGCTTCACGCGTGTTCGTTTCGTTTCATGAAGTTTTTGTCGAAAATCGGTTTAAAAATTTTTTACTGACAGTGACAATTGTCAAACAACTTTCCCAATAATTTTAATTATCTCGCGAACTCTTTTCCCCCTGTTCTCGATCGTTCCGCTGGGTGGAAAAAATTTATGAACGTGAAATAAAGTGCAGTGAATAAATAAAAAAAAAAAAAAAATATAACACCATGTTCCGGAAATGGTAAGTCAATATTTTATTATTCACCTGCTTCATTCGAACATTTCCCATAAATCAGTTCATAAATAATAAAAAAGTTAATCAATTTTTTTAGCTGGTTTAAAATTAAAAAACAAACACAGTGTGGAGCTAAAAAGAATCGGGAATATTTTTTAATTAAAGTGTAATTTAATTCGTTTTGTGAGTCGGAAGTAAACAAAGTTTGCAGAAGAGATATTTTTAGATTTTTTTTTTTATGATTCGAGTTTTAATAATAATTGGATTAAAGTTTTTTAATTCGAAAACTTTTAATCTGATTTTCCATGTGGAGTTTGTCTGATTGTGATTTGAATAAATTTTCTTCAGCTGAAAAGTTTCCACTAATCTTAGAGGCAATATTTCTTTAAAGATAAAGTGCTCCACATGTATATGCGTATATAAATATAAACATCATTCGAATATAATTTAGAATATACGAAATCATGCTCACGAAGCTTTAGATTTATTACAAATTCAAGATATTAATCTCACGCATTTTATTCCGGCGTTTCTCGTTCCTCCTTTTATTTTTATCAAAGAACTAGAGTAGGGTAACAGTTGGACATAATTTTTATTTTAAATTCTGAACGGAATTTGAGAGATAAATTTCGACATATTTATAATCATCGATCCTCTCTACATAAGGGGAAAACTTTTCCCATAAAGTAGTTTTTTATTATGTAGTTACTTATTTACTTCCTTAATTCACTGTAAAAGTATTTTTAAAGGAGTACCAATTTTATACGCTGGAAAATAAAAATGAAAGATAAGAAAATTTACTGAAAAGTGTAAAAAAAAATGAAAAAAGTGTAAAAAGAAAGGCGAAAAGAGCAGAAGGTAATTTTTAAAAAGGAAAATTTGCAAAAAAAGTGTGAAAAATAGTAAAAGTAAAATTTTGTTTTCAAATAATGAGAAGGATTAAAATATATATTTAAAAAGCGTAATAAATTCATCAATTGTATTTTAGATAATAAATATATCATGACAGGATTATCTCTGGACACGTTTTATTATGAATGGCAAAATATCAAATCTTTATAAAGCTTGAGTTTAATATTTAAAAAGGATTTTTCCTGAATAATTAAAATTTAATTCTAAAGTAATGAAATTCATTAAATTTTTAAAGAATTTTACGAGTTTCTTATATAAAAGGCAAATTTCACGAGTTTGATTAAAAATTGCACTTTGTAGAGTTAATTCTACTAAATTAAAATTACAATGAATATAAAGGAAAAAGGAAAATTAATGGAATTAGAAAGTAGTGAAAAAGATGAGCCTTAAAATAAGATTTTCTATGTGATAACTTTTTAGCCTAGCCCCTCATTCCATAATTAATTAAAGTGTTTAATTATCTCGAGGAGTGTAAAACTTGTCACGTTCTTAGACTTAATGCTTCCTTTTTTAGCTTATACGCAGAAAGAAACATATTTTTCGACCAAGAATTACAAAATAAGTGTATTTAATTAAATTTTTTTTTTTAAATTTTACCAACAAATTTTGTGTTTTAATACATAATAAATATTGTAGATTATATGTATTATATTTTACATATTATATATTATTAACAAAAGCAAATCTCTGATAAAGAAGTTAAAATCTAAATTCTCGAAAATTAATATTAGTTTTTTAAAGTTTAATTTTAATTATTAATTTTTTTAATTTTAATCAAATAAAATAAAAGTGAAGATTATTAATTATTTGTCTCCTATCGGATAAATACCTGTTTAATCCAAATAAATATTTCAGCTAAATAAACGATTCGCGATAATTGAGATAGATAGTTGGTTAGAATAAAATATTTCATATCGAATAATTTAATTTATAGATTAGTCATTTTTTTAAAAAAAGGTGATAAAAAAAGAAAGTAATAAAGAAAATTATAGTTTGGTTGGATTAAGTCAAAGAAATGTATTAAAAAAATATTTTCCAGTAAAATCAGATACGGGAATTGAACTCTTATCGGTGATTTACAAATTGAGAGATTTACCAATTTGGCAAAATGTCGGCGCTAATAAGTGACTGCTAAATGAAAAAAAAATATTTACAATTTCTCAATTTGTAAATAACCAACTTTTATTTATTTACGCTCAAAATATTTTTAAATTGAAAACCTCGAAATTAAAAAAGGTTTAATTTAAAATTCATTTAAATAATTAAAATAAAACTCAAGAACTAAATGCGAAAAACTTCTCAAATAAGCAAGTTTAAAAATATGAAACTAAATTACAGAAAAATTTAGATCAATTGAGTTTTAGGATTAACTGTATTAATGTTAATAATTCAATTTCAAGGTATAAATAAATTTAATTAATTAATTAATTTTTTTAAAAATGGATATTCGTATATATAACTTGTTTAGTAAAATTTTTATAATTAATAGAATTATATCTTGAAGATTAATAATAATTATTCCTTTAATATTTTTAAGATTTTTAAATGTATTATATTCAATATTTTTTTTTATATAGACCAACCCAACGTGGATTTATAAATAGAAATATAACTAAAATATATATTTGACAACTCCTAAAAATTTCATTACATTTAATCCCAATTATTTTTATAATTTGACTTTTATAAACACCTAAAGTAATATTTTCTTTTTTAGTAATATTTTTTCCACCTATTATTGTTTCTTAATATTATTATATTATAATATTTATTATTCTCTTTACTTTTCTCCAGTTTCTCTCAGTTTTCTACGTTATTCTAAAGTTCTTTTCATAAATTTAGTGATTTTTAATTTTTTTTTTTAAATATATAGTTCTTATAACATTTAAGTATTTTCTAAACCTGTAATTATTTTATCCTTATTTTTCATCATTTTCTAACATTTTTGTAAAATTTTAATTATTCTTCATTTATCTCTTTTTTATGAAAAAATGTACCAATTACTGCGGGTTTGAAAAAAATTTCAAAAACGGTTTTTGTATTAAAAGAAATTATTAATAAACTGTTAGTAATTTGTGCTCTATAGATATTTAAACATATTTTATAAAAAGTAAAATCTCTATAAAAATTTATTATTTAAACCCAATTAAGAAATTAAAAAAAATTATTCTTTGTTTCGGGTTGAAAAAAAAACGTGAAAAGAGGTTAAATTTCCCGCAGTAATACAATCAATTACTTTTTTTTAGATATTTTTACTTTTTTAGCTTATAAAAAAGTACTTAACAGAAAAAAATTTAGTTTTAGGTGATTTTCCTTTTTTATTACATTTTTACATTTCTTAATATAAAATCTTAATTTTTTTGATGTTAACTTACTATCGAAATTTTCGACTGTTTTATCTTATTAGTAAAATTTTCCCAATACGTTTTAATTTTTTTTTAAAATTAGAACATTGCAGTAATAAAACATTATTTTTTTTGTCTCAAGGAAATTCCTTTTTTAATCATGAGCAATTTTTTATTATATATTATATCTTTGGTGCTTTCACCCTCAGCAATCGATTTTTGAAATCAGCTTTCCTTCAGTTCGTTAAATTGGGATGTAATTAAATTTTCACTTACACGTTTCGTATTTCAGTGATCGGATTCTGTTTATCCGTGGAGAAACATTGACAGGCACAGTAACAACCTGGTCTTGATTAATGATAATGAAAATTGATGCTTTTAGTCTACAGGCGACGAACTTTTTGTTCACAGTTCAAACTTTCTTATAATTGTTTTAATTTTTTTCTTTTTTTTTTATCACATCGATAGGGGAGAGTCAGACAAAATACCTGTGTAAAAATTTAGAGTAAAAGAAAATTATTTAATGATATTTTTGGAAATTATAAACCATCACACAATAAAATAAAAACCTTTGAGAATTAAATGAGATATAATTATTTAAAGAATTTATTTAAGATAACCTAGAATGAATTATTTCTAAATATTTTGGTTGAAATTCGATATTTTCGATAAGACAAAAATAATTTTAAAAAATGCGGATGAAAGTAAAAAAGTTACGTTTATTTGTTTTCTAAAATCAATTATCTTAATATAATAAACAAAATTACCTTTTAATACAGGAAATATAAAGTTTTTCTCTAAAAACTGAAGTGACATGGAAAACCGATGATTTATGAAGGAAAAAAAAGACTATGAAAAATATATAAAGCTTCTGAGATTGAAATAATTTGAAAAGTTGAATTTCTAACACTCTAATAGATTATAAAAATACCTGCTTGCTTCGAAAAAGCGTGAGTTTTAGAAAGAAAACCTAAAATTGAAATTCAATGCCAAATGTGACAGGTTAATTCGCCATCATGATTCTTTAGTTAGGTTAGTACGTTACTCACGTGACTCGCTTTTTTTCCGCGCATGCGCACTTCTTTTGATTGGTCCCGCGCTTATTTAAAATTATGTTTTCGAAATATACAATTATTATTAATATAAATACAAGAATTAATATAATTAATTTGTTAAAACACTGATTTTCTATGCAGAAGCAGTAACAATTTGATGTAATTAATTTCTATTTCGAACATTTTAAATTAAAATTATTTTTAAACGTTAAACAATCTTGAAAATAAAATAATCTAGAATTTACTTTTAAAATATTTAAACATTATAATTTTCAATTAAGAAATTGCGCAACTTGGTGTCTGAAAATATTTGAATTTCCCGTAAAATGTGTATTGTAAATATGCATATAATTTAAATGACGAACCTCACGGAACACGAAATGCTTTTCGTTCTCTTGATCTTATCTTGGATGAGAATCTTCTACTAAATTCGTATCCAACGAGTTATATCTGGATTTTCCACGATGTCGAAGTTACTTTTATTTATTTTTGTTAATAAAGTGATTTTATGAGACTGTTTTTCAAATAATCGTTTTCCATTATTATAAACACTTTCAACGTTAAAGTGAACGCGCAAAAGATTGAAATAAATTCAAATTCAACATTTTGTACTAATATTGAATTCCCATTACTACGATTAGGTTTAAAATTAGAATCTTTTCTAATTTAAATTCTTTCGTTCCTGCTCGACGCTCAGTGGAGAATTTATTCGTTAGAGCAACACGCACAATCGTTGAAAGATGAAAACCAAAATTATAAAAAATAAATGTAAGCAGAATAAATAAATAAATAAGCGCAGAATAGAAATAAAAAATTTATCGTTTTTTTTAATAATTATTTGGCGCTGAAACAAGTTAAAAAAATAAACAGACATGCATAAATAAAGGAATACATAATTGAATAAAGGGTATTAATTCGAGAATAAAAGATCTGATTGAAAATTCTGCAAATTCCGGAAAGTATGATTGGATGGATTCTGCATTGATTTCTTTTTCTTTTCTTTTATTTTTTTTTTGGTTAAAATAAGCTCTTTAAAAGTGCATCGGAGAAAAGGAGACTTTCTAGGAAGAACCAGAATCCCAGTCATTCAACTTATTTGCAATTCGAAGTAAGGAATTAATTTTCTTCCTCTTTGCAATCTAGAAAACCGAATGCAATCAGTTGTTCTTGTTTGTGTAACTTTTTTGTTAAATTTAAATTTTGTTACTGCTTTCTGAGTATAAATTATTGAAAGACAATAAGAATGATACAAAATTATTGTCACCTGTTGCTCGTGAGAAAAAAGTCTAGCATTGTTTTTATAAAAATAACATTTTTACGTAAGCAGGACTGGCAGATTGAAAATAGTAACAAAAGAGACTTTTTAATTTAAAAAGATGAGTAAAAAGTGAATTTTTAAGTGAAAAAAGTGAGTAAACAATAATGGGGTTAATATTACTGATATTAATTTAGGGTCCGCCAGAAGGTGTTTAAAAAATTTAAAAATTCATGATAATAATATATAAAGATTTAGGAAAGCAATTCAAATTTGAAGAAAATAATTACAAAATGGCAAAAATAATTGAAATATGAAGAAAATAATTGAAACATGACAAAAATAATTCAAATTGGAAAAAATTGTAAGATGACAAACTAATTGAAAAATTTATTGAAAATCAAAAAATGAAGACAAAAATAAAAAACTTAAAACAAAATAATTGAAACTTTAGAAAAAAAAAAATTGAAAAGTTTCAGAAATAATAGATATTACAAGAAAATAATTTAAGAATGGAAAAATAATTGAAATTTGAAACAAATTAACTTGAGATTGATGTAAAAAATTAAAACTATGAGTAAAATAATTGAGATATTGACGAAATAATTAAACTGTTAAGAAACTAATTGAACAATGACAAAAATAAATGTAATTTAAAAAAAATAATTCAGAAATGAGAAAAATAATTTATAACTGGTGTAAAAAATTAAAAATTTAAAGAAAATACTTGAAAAATTGACGAAATAATTTAAATGCTAAGAAGCTAATTGAATAATGTCATAATTGTAATTTGAAAAATATAATTGAAAAATGACAAAAATAACTGCAATTTGGAAAAAAGTTAATGAATAATAAGAAATATAATTAAAAAATGGAGTAAAAAATAAAAAAATAATTAAATTAATTGAAAAATTGTATAAAATAATTGAAATACTAACGATATAATTGAAATATGATTAAACTAATTGAATAAGGACAGAAATAATTGAAAACTGGTGTAAAAGTTAATAAATTCGAATCAATAAATAAAAAGATTTAGAAAAATCTGAAAATGATTTAAAGAAATTAATTCCAAAATTTCCAAAATATTTGAATAATGACAAAAATAATTATAATTTGAAAAAGAAAAATAATTGAAAATTGACAAAAAGAATTGATAACTAGTAGAAAAAATTGAAAATTTAAAGAGAATACTTGAGAAAAAGACGAAACAATTGAAATGTTAAAAAACTAATTTAATAATGACATAAAAAATTTAAAATTGGTGTAAAAATTAAAAATTTATACACAATAATTGAAAAATTAAAAAAAATATTAGATGTTTGAGGAAAATAATTCAAACTTTAAGAAATTAATTAAAGTTTGAAGAAAAAAATTAAAATTTGAAGAGAATAATTCAAGAATATCAAAAAAAAAACTAAAATATGAAGAAAATAAAATTCCTTAAATAAAGCTTGAAAAAAAAAAATTGGAATCTGTAAAAAATAATTGAAAAGGCGTAAAAAATTAATTAATTCATGACAATAATAAAAAGAACGAAGAAAATAATTTAGATTTGAAGAAAATAATTGAAAACTGGTGTGAAGAATTTAAAAATTCATGACAATAAAAAATTTTTTTTGAATAATAATTGGAATTTGTAGAAAATTCTAAAATGGCAAAAATCAAAGAAATATGAAGGAAATAATTGAAAAATAACAAAAATAATTTGAAACTTAAATACGAAGAAAATAATTTAAAAATTGTAAAAATAATTCAAATTTGGAAAAAAAGGGCCCGTATCATTTTGACACAAATTCTTTCGGGCAACTTGTTACATTGTACTCCTAAAGATGAATGTTATATTTTACTCCTACTAAAATCAAAGATTTTTAAGTTTTAATTATTCAATAATTGAACTTATTGGATTAATTAAGTCTTTTAATATTAATTTAATGTATTAAAATCAATTATTTAATAAATAAGACTTAAAAATCTTTGATTTAAGAAGGAGTAAAATATAACATTCATCTTTGGGAGTACAATATAACAAGTTGCCCGACAAAATTTGTGTCAAAATGATACGGGCCCGAAAAAAATGGCAAATGACAAAAATAATTAAAAAATTGATTTAAAGTCAAAAAATGGGACAAAAATTGAAAAATAGAAACAAAATAATTGAAATTTGAAGAAAATACTTAAAAAGTTAAAAAAAATAATTGAAATTACAAGAAAATAATTGAAGATCGACAAAAAGAATTGCAATTTGAAAAAAATGAATTTGCGACTGGAGCAAAAAATTTAAAATTTGAGTACAATAATTGATATATTGACGAAATAATTAAAATGTGAAGAAGCTAATTGAATAATGACAAATAATTGAAAGCAATTGTAAAGATTAAACTTTTTAGACAATAGTGGAAAAATGGAAAAAAATAATATAAGTTTCAAGAAAATAATGAAATTTATTTCTTCGAAAATTATTTTTCATAAAATATTTGAAAATTGAAGAAAATAATTAAAAAATTGTTAACGCAGATTTTATATATGTAGAAAGCAGTTAAAAAATGACAAGAATAATTAAAATTTTGAAAAAAAATTTATAAAAAATGAGAAATATAATTCAAAATTCGGGTAAAAAAAATTAATTGAAAAAAATGTATAGAATAATTGAAACATTAACGATAAAATTGAAATGTTAAGAAACTAATTGAATAATGACATATTTGAATATTTGAAAGCTGGAGTAAATCATTTGGAAAAAAATGGAAAAAAATATTAGATGTTTGAGGAAAATAATCGAAAGTTGAAGAAATTAATAAATTGAAGTTTGAAAAAAAACTGAAATTATAAGAGAATAATTGAAAAATGTCAAAAAAATTAAATATAAAGAAAGTAATTAAATTTTGAAGAAAATAATTGAAATTTGTAAAAAATAATTGAAAAATGTGTAAAAAAATAATAAATTCGTGACATTAATAAAAATAATGAAGAAAATAATTGAAATTTGAAGAAAATAATTGAAAATTGGTGTAAAAAATTCAAAAATTAATGATAATAAAAATTTTTTTTTTTAATATAATTGAAATTTGTAGAAAAGAATTCTAAAATGTCAAAAATAATAGAAATAAGAAGAAAATAATTGGAAAATAAAAAAAACCAGTTGAATAATGAGAATAATTATTGAAATTTAAAGAAGAGAATTAAAAAATAAAAAAGTAAATTGAAACTTGTGTAGAAGTTTGTGTGGAAAATAATTTAAAGTTGAAGAAATTATTTTAAATTTGAAGAAAATAATTAAAATTTGAAGAGAATAATTAAAATTTGAAGAGAATAATTCAAAACTGTCAAAAAAGTTTAAATATCAAGAAAGTAATTAAAGTTTGAAGATAATAATTGACATTTTTAGAAAATAATTGAAAAAAGTGTAAACAATTAGTAAATTCGTGACAATAATAAAAAATAAATGAAAAAAATGATTGAAATTTGAAGAAAATAAATGAAAATTGGTATAAAAAATTTAAAAATTCATAACAATAAAAAAATTAAATAGAATAATTTAAATATGTAGAAAATAATTATAAAATATCAACAAAACAAAAAAATAAAAATATCAAGAAAATAATCGGAAAATGACAAAAATACTTGAATAGCGAGAAAAGTAATTGAAATTAAAAAAAAAAAATTAAAAAATAAAAAACGTAAATTGAAACTTATGTAGAAAATTTAAATATTCCTGACAATGATTTAAAAATTAAAGAACACGATTTAAATTTTAAGAAAACAATTGAAAAATGACAAAAATAAATGAAAATTTGAGTAATTAATTTAAATATTCGTGACAATAAACTAAATTATAAGCCTGAAGAAGGTCAAAAATTTGTTTATTTATCTGTGAAAATTGTTTAAATAAATATTTTTTTAAAATTCATATTTGGGATGGAAATTTGACGGAGAATCGTAAGCTAAATTCATGAATGTAAAGTATGTTTTTAGTTTTTAAAACGAAAGATAAATGTCATGGTAAGCGAAGATTGTAAACGTTCACATAAATTACGTAAAATACTTTGTTTGCAAAGAAGGTAGATAGGCTGAAAAATTTACTCTCTTATCACGTGTAAAATACCTTCGTAAATAATTTTTCTTTTGTTTCTTTCCCAAAGTGTGCTCTTATCAATTTATGAATTAACTTGTTCAATCGAATATAGCTATCATGAAAAAAGATTTATTTAATTCCAAATTGAAGTTTGCTTAACTTTTAAGTCGAAATTTTTTTATAACTTTTTTAAGATATAAGTTAGTTTAAGCCTTTTTTTCTAAAATGCAAAATATGAAATAAAAAGTTTATGTGGTTTATTTAAAAATTAAAACTCAAATTTATGATTTAAATAATATTTTTGAAGCTGCGACATTAAAAACTGTAACTGATAAAATTTTAAGAAAAAATAGTAATTTTTTGAAGACTCAAAATAGTAAAATAGCACAAAAATAAATGGTATTATAAATATTGAAATATTTTGAGGTTAGGTTATAGACTTTTGTTTGATTCTTTTATTTTATGAATAAGTTTTTGTAACTCTTAAACAATATAGTTTTTAATACTAAATTGAAGTATTTTTAAATAACAATTGTTTGTTATTTCATTTAACTATTAATTATATAAAAAAATAACTTTTGATAAACATTGTGCTATTAATATTTTTGTCAACAAAATTTTTTAATAAAATTTTAATAAAATTTTTCTCTATATGAGAAAAGCTTATTTTTAGTTTGAGGTTATGTCACAGGGTCAAATATCCTTAAGTTTCGTTTATCTGATCAGAAGAAAGTCTAAATTTAGAGTATCATAAAAAATCGTAAAAATCAAAAATGCATAATCTCGTTAAAATTCTGCACAACAGATCATATAACAATAAACGATTATCTACTTCCTGGTATAATAAAATTTATATCTCTAATTCGAGTTTATTTTCGACTTTTGATATACAAGTGTTTAATGAAGCTTGATTTAAAAAAAATGTCTATATAGCCCTTTTCATTGATTTTTGTCCGAGACTTCCGGTGTTTCTAAAATTCTCATTGGCTGTTTGCCAAATTGTAAGCTTGTACCATTCATTTGAAACGACATCGTGAAGCTGTTCAATTCGTTCACACTTTGCTGCATCAATTAAATTGTATAGATTATGCTCTCTTGTATAGTTTCTCTATTTTCCATAATTAACTGCGCTTCAGAGCCCTTTTATATTCAGTATATATTGATTATCGATTTAAAAAAAAAAACAAGATAAAAATCATCTTCTTGATAAGACACAGCGATGAGGGTATATAAAAATATTTTGTTTTTTATTTATCTTCTATTTTTAATTCATATTTTATTTCCCGCTTGATCGATTGAGCGAAATAAAAATATAATTGAAAGAAAGATCAGAGTCTGATGTTTACTTCCCAGAAGATAAAAAAAAAAAAAAACTACTGACGTTGTTCTCATTTCGATGTGTATATAATCCACCAGGTGTGTGTTTCAACAGGTTGTCGTTTCCGGTCAATTTTTTACCCTTGGCACTTTTACCTTCTTCTGCCTATTTTTTTTTGACCATTTTTTTTATTTAAATTGACCTCTTTTCTATTTCGTAAAAATTTCCCGAGAATTCCTGACTGAAGCCAAACTTGATTTTTATCCAATATCTTTCATCTTTGATAAAAGTGCGTTCATTGAAAAAGTAGGTTTTTTTATATTAAGGGGCAGTATTTCAGGAATTTATTTTTGGAATCTTTGAAACATTTTCTGCAATTTTATTTGTTACATTTTCTTAAATATTGTTTCCTTTAAACAATAAGTAAAATACAAATTTTATTTGGGTTATAACTAATAAATAAATTAAACAAAAAAATTGAGAAATTAAGAAAATTATAGGAATAACTGTTGGGAATAGTTGCAAATTAAATAATTGGATTGAAGATCGAAAGAAATCATTAAAATTCAAGAAAATAATTGAAAATTGAAGAAAATAATAAAAATAGAAAAAAATAATAAAAAATATAGGAAATAAATTGAAAATTTGAAAAAATAATGGAGAATTAAAAAAAAATTACAAAATGACGAAAATAATTGACAATTGAAAACAGAATTGGTAAAATGGTTAGATAATTGCACAATTGAGAAAAATAAATTAAAAAATTAAATACTAAATATTAATAAAAAAAAATTGAGAAATTAAGAAAATAATAGGAATAACTGTTGGAAATAATTGCAAATTAAATAATTGGATTGAGTATCGAAAAAAAGCATTAAAATTCAAGAAAATAATTGAAAATTGAAAAAATTGAAGAAAGTAATTAATAATTGAAAGAAATAATTGAAAAATGACGAGAATAATTGAAATATTAAAGAACATATCTGGAAAATGACAAAAATAATTGATCATTGAAAACTAAATTCGAAGAATGACTAGATTAATAGTCAACTAAAAAGTATAATTGAAAAAATTAAAGGAGAAATATAATAATTTAATAAAAATAATAGCAAATTGAAAAATTAAAAAAATTATAGGAATAACTGTTGCAAATAATTGCAAATTAAATAATTGGATTGAAAATCGAAAAAAATCATTAAAATTTAAGAAAATAATTGAAAATTGAAGAAAACAATAAAAATAGAAGAAAATAGCAAAAAATACAAGAAAAAAATTGAAAAATAGAAAAACTAATCGAGAATTGAAAAAAAATTACAAAATGACGAAAATAATTGACAATTGAAAATAGAATTTGTAAAATGGTTAGATAATTGCACAATTGAAAAAAATAAACTATAAAATTAAATACCAAATTTTAAACAAAAAAATTGAGATACTAAGAAAATAATAGGAATAACTGTTGGAAATAATTGCAAATTAAATAATTGGATTGAGTATCGAAAAAAAGCATTAAAATTCAAGAAAATAATTGAAGATTTAAAAATTAAATTAAAGTTTAAAGAAATAATCGAGAATTGAAAAAAAAAATTACAAAATGACGAAATTAATTGGCAATTGAAAACAAAATGACGAAAATAGCTAGATTAATACATAACCGACATAATAATTGCAAAAATTAAAGAATAAATTTAAAATTTCAAGAGAATATTTGAAAATTGAAAAAATTGAAGAAAGTAATTAATAATTGAAAGAAATAATTGAAAAATGACGAAAATAATTGAAAAATTAAAGAACATATCTGCAAAATGACAAAAATATAACTGAATTGAAAATAAAAAAAAAACTAAATTCGAAGAATGACTAGATTAATAGTCAACTAAAAACTATAATTTGAAAAATTAAAGAAGAAATATAATAATTTAAAGAAAATAATTGCAAATTGAAAAATTAAGAAAATTATAGGAATAATTGTTGGGAATAATTACACATTGAAAAACTGAAATAAAAATGGCTAAAAATTATTAAGATTGAAGAAAATGATTGAAAAATGAAAAAAATAATTGAAAATTTAAGCAAATAATCCAAAAATTAAAAAATAGAATTAAAATTTAAAGAATATAATATATTTAAAATTAATATAATTAATTTAAAAAAAATGTATAATTGAAATTTTTAAACAGTAATTTTAAAAAGCCAAGAACTATTGCATATAGAAGAAAATATATAAAAACTAAAAAAAAGGAATTGAAATTTAAAAAAAAATGAGAATTGAAGAAAATAATTGAACAATTTAATTTAAAATTAAAGAAACTTATTGATAATAGAAAAAAAAAATTAAAAAAAGAATAAAGAAGATAATTTCTTAATATTAAAGAAAATAATTAATAATTGAAAAATAGGATTGAAATTTGAAGAAAATAATTGAGAATTGAAGAAAATAGTTATAGAATTGTACAATTCAATTCAAATTTTAAAGAATTTTTATGATTGAAAATAGCCGAGAATTATTGAATATTGAAAAATTAATTGAAAATAAAAAAAAATAATTGAAAATTCGGGAAAATAACTAAAAAATGAAGAAATAAATTGAAAATTAAAGTATTAAATGGAAATCTTGAGAAAATAATTAATAATTAAAAGAAATTAGAAAAGGACGAAAATAATTAAATATTAAAGAAAATAATTAAGAACTGAGGAAAATAATTAATTGAAAAAAAAATTCGTAAACTGTCGAGAATAATTGACAACAGAACAAAATAATTAAAAAACTTAAATTAAAACTAATTATAAAAGTTTAAGAGAAGAAATTAAAATTGAACAAAATTGTTGTAAATATCTAAAAAATGACGAAATAATTGCCAATTGAAAACAAAATTCTTAAAATGTCTAGATTAATACACAATTGGAAAAAATAATTTTAAAAATTAAACAATAAATATTAAATTTAAACTAAATAATTGAAAATTGATAAATTAAGAAAATTATAAGAATAATTGTTGGGAAAAATTGCAAATTGAACAACTAGATTAAAAATCGAGAAAAAGTAATTCTAATTGAAGAAGATAATTCAAAATTGAAGAAAATATTTGCGAATTGAATAATGGAATTGAAAGTTAAAGAATATAATTAAAAATTGGAAAAAGTAATTGAAACAAGCCGAAATTTATTAAATATAGAAGAAAATAATTGAAACTAAAGAATGGAATTAAATTTTCAAAAAAAAAAATTTTTTAATATCGAGGAAAATAATTGAAAATTGAAAAATCGAATTGAATTTTGAAGAAAATAATTGAAAATTGAAGAAAATAGGTGTACAATTGTAGAATTGAATTGAAATTTTGAAACTTTTTTTACAATTTAACAAAATAACTGCAAAATTCCGAGAATTATTGAATATTGAAGAATTAATCGAACATCGATAAATATAATTGAAAATTTAGGAAAATAATTAAAAATTGAAGAAATAAATTGAAAATTAAAGAATAAAATTGAAGTTTTGAGATAGTAATTGATAATTGGAGGAAAAATTACAAAGTGACGAAAATAATTAAATTTTAAGGAAAATAACTGACATTGAAAAAAGAATTCGAAAAATGTCAGGAATAATCGACAATGAAACAAAATAAGTTTAAAAATTAAGAATAATTAGTTTGAAGTTATGTAAATAGAGAAAACCTCCTTTAATTTTACCAATTCTTCATTATTAATATTTACTGAAATTATTGACTAGTTATTTAAATAATTAATCAATTATAAAGTTTAAAAAAATTTATCACTATTCGGGGATTCGAACCTTGAACCTTAATATCTAATTTTAACACACACCGAATGCTTAAACTAACGCAGCTATAGTACCAGTGTGTTTTAAGTTTTAATATTTTATTATTAAAGAGATTTAGTCCGTTTATTCATTATATTTGGTGTTTATTTATTATTATTATTCTTCTTATTACTTTTATTTATTTTTTAAAATCATTATTATTATTCTATGTTTATCTTTTGTTATTAAAAGTAAGTTATAAATCTTGTGATTTATATTGTGCAACTTATGAACTTTTCAATAATTAAAATAATTCTCGTTTAAGTTATTTTGATAGTAGACAAAAAATTAAATAAAAATTAGTAGAGAAATATCAAATAAAATAATAAAACATATCTCATGAATTTTGTTTAAATACAAATACTAGAAAAATAATATAAAAAATATATAATAATAATAGACAGAAATAATAGTTCATTGAAACCGATATCAGATTAAACAAGTTAAAGTAAAAATAGATCGTCGTATAATTTTATCTGCGTTAATATTATAATTGAATGTCAATCATCTTGAAACCAGGACTTTCCAGATTTGCTCTAAAAACGTCACTTTTATTATTAAAATGATATCTTTGTAAGAAGACATTAATGGTAATGCACTGACGTTACACAACTGTGAATTAATTCATTTTCATCAGCGTTATGTAAAAAAAAAATAATTGTGGAAAATATAAAATCAAATATTATTTTTAATATAGAAAATATAAAATAAAATATCAATTTTAAAAGTAGATGATTCAATCTAGTCAAAAGCATTAATGTCATATTTTGTTATTTAAAAATAAAATATCTCTTGAGCGCACGACCAAAATCATACAGATTAAAAAATAGACTATTTTTTATATTTTCCTGTTTTATATACAAAAAGAAAATTTTGGTACGTTCTTCAAACTCGCCTAGAATTTAAGAAAATAGTCAGGAATTTTGTAGCGGCTATTGCGCATGCGCGTATCACTTTAACGTTTTCCGCGCATGCGCACTATTCACCTTTTAACAAAATGTCTATAATTTCTTAAATTACAGAATATACCTACATTTTATTTTTGGATATAAAACAACGTAACTCAAGACATATTTAAATGTTTAAACTGTTTAAATTCCGTCACGCGCTCAAAAGTTATTTTAATTTGTTTAAATAAAATAATTCTGTCACATAAAAATAAACACCGGCAATACTTTGATTGTAACATCTTTTACGATAAAAGAATTTAATTAAAAAATGTAAAAAGGTTTAAAATAAGAATTAAAAACAGTTTTAAAGAAAATATTTTGAAAAATTTGAAATAAATTTTAAAGAAAATCGTTATTTTCTGCAATTTATAAACTCACTTTTGTTCTCTGGTTGTACGATTCAGCAATACGATAACATTTTTGTTGATTAATATAAACTGTTATTGTTGATACAAATGTTTTAATAGCGTGTGCCTTTCTCTAGAACACGCAAATTATTCTCATTTCAATTTCCAAAATTAGGTTATTTCTTTTCAAAAGCGAAATTTATTTCCTCTGAGGTGATTTATTCGACCTAAGGAATGCTATATTTGCTTTGAGCGATTGGTTATATTTGGTTTGCTTATTTCTGCAGAATTTATCGACGGAAGTTCCTTTGGGGAAAGAGAAAAGCCAGGTTTAACTTGAAAAGTGTGAAAAACGCAGAAGAGAAAATTAGAACAAGTTTTTTTTTTGTAATTGAAATACACAGACTGTAACTCGATGTTATAATCCATTGAAAACCCTGCACTTTGTTTTCACAGTTTGATGAGATTTTTTTTTTAATTTTCACAAAATTGCGAGCGATAACAAACATTAATGACAAATATTTACAGCTTTGATTTTATAATTCAATTTAATATTCGTTGTTTAAACCATGGAATTTACTGGGTTTTTTTTATTTGTATGTACTATAAAAACAATTTTAGATAAAAATCAACATTACTGCGTGAATAAATAAATGGATGAATAAAAAGTGAATTATTGAACTATTATTCAATTTTTACTAAATTTTAACACACACAAATAGTAAATGTAAATATTTTTTTTTTTAAATATAACCTTCTTGAAAATTAAAGTTTAAACAATTGTGAGGAATTTAAATTGTTTTTTAAAAATTCAGGAATGATTTATTTGGAAGAATTTAAAGTTCATTATATTTTCAATTTTCTGCCACTACATTTTTTAAAAATAAAATCCGTCTCTAGTCTTAGAAACGGAAATTGTTTTATAAATTAATGAAAATCTATTTCTGGGAAGCAACCAATTATAAATTTAAATTCTTTTTCACTATTAAAGCATCTATTTACTTCTCACTGACAATTCTATTATAGAATTTTTTGACATTCTGAACATTGAAATTTTAAATTAAATTTTAATTTTTACGATATTGAAGATTGTAAACAAAAGAATAATTATTTTATTTATAAAAAATTGGTTTTGTGAAACTTGTAAAAAAATTCAAGTCAATTGTACAAAATTTCAAAAATCAGATGTATTTTACAAATGTATTTCATCAAATTAACAAATCTAGAAAATTGTATTGTCTGACCAAATAAGGTTTTTTCTACTCCTGCATTTTTTACATGAAAGGTCAATATTCTAATAAGAATCTGTCTTAAAAAAACAAGATAATATTGTAAAATTTTTTTTTATTTTTGGTATTTTTTTGGTACGTTATAAAAAATATTTAAAATAATTTATTTAATAAAATTATTTTTATTTTATTTTTTAATAATTATTTTTAATAATAAAATTAACATTTTTGAAGAGAAATATGATATATAAAAAATTAGGGTGTGGCATTAAAAAAAAATTTTTTTTTGTGCCACCCTATAATAATGTTATAGAAAATTTTCTATCTATTTATTTCTATCTATTCTATTTATATTGTCTGACCAAATATGGTTTTTTCTACTGCGGGATTTTTACGTCAAATGCGAATATCGAATTTCTTTTAATAAAAATCTGTTTTTATGTCAAATATCTGATCAGGTATTCAGTAAAATGACAAAATTAGAATTCATCGAATAAATTTATCACGAACCCATCATTAAAAATTTCGTTTTTGAAACATCAAACACATGTAAAGTTATTCATTTTTAATGATCATGTTCCAGAAAATTGTATTGTCTGACCATATACGGTCTTTTCTACTGAAGATAAATTACAATATTTTAATACGAAAATATCAATATCAAACTACTAGTAACAACTTCTGCTAATAAAATATATTTTGAACAATAAAAAATCTGAAAAATTATTTATTAAAATTAAAACATAAAAATATCTAAGTTCCAAATTTCAGGTGTGGACGGAATGAAAGAACGAATGAATAAATCTTGTGGATTATTATTAAAGACTAGGAAAAAAAAATTCTTCATTGGCTAGTATAGTTTAAGAAAAAAATTAATTTTTAGCTTATTTAGATTGAATTAATTATTAGATTAAATTTTGTGAATTAATTTCTATTGATTTAAATTTGTTACAAATTAATAAATAAAAAGAAATTTTACAGAATAAACTAGATTTTCTTCCTGAGTTAAAATACAAATTTTTATAGTATTTTACAAAAAGTTAGAATATTTTTTTAAACAGTTTTTTAACAAAATATATTTAAACTTCTATGGAAACTAAATTTATTCCAAACTTTTATTGATAAGCATTCCTTATTCTTAAAATTTCTTCTAACAATACAAAATTCAATATTAATAACAACAACAAAATTTTAAAATTTTTATCAATATAAATTTTAATTTTTCCAAATTAAAAAATTCCCAACTTTTAACGATTCTTTAAATTATTCCAAACTTGAATTAATCAAAATTGCAATATAGCCAAAGTTTTAAGATTTATAACTCATTTTTATTTTAATTCCTAATGGTAGGAACAAAAATGATTTTAATCTTCCACTTTTACAAATTAAATTAAATTGAAAATTTTAAATCTGATATTATTAATACAAATGTATATTGGTTCAGAATTCTATTAATAAAGAACTATTTGAAACATTTTAAAATCATTATTTCTAAAAATCTAAATATCAATTAAATTAAACTTTTGCGCTGATACTTTTAAGAAAATTGTAAATCAATCGAATTAAATATAATTTTAATCTTTTAAAATTTTAGTCTACGCAAAAAAGAGAAGTTTATTCTTATATTATTATTATTTTATATTTATTCTTTTATAATTTTAAGTAGTTATTTTAAGTATCCAATTTTTGTGATCAGTTTTTTTGGTGAAAATTTTTGGACCCTTGATCTTGTTTTTAATAAATTTTCAGCCTGATGAGCTTCGAAAATCTGTAATTTAGTGAAGACTATATTTTAGTCAATCTTATATAAATTAAATAAGTTTAATAATTTACTCACGCAATAAAAAATAAGCAATTTGAGATAAAAAATTCAATTTATTTGAAGAAATTTAATTTCTTAGGTATTTTTATTTAAAATAGTGCACTATTTTCTTTCTTGCATATGGAAGAAAGTTTTAAATTATACAAAAAAACAGGAAATTATTAAAATAAGAACTTATAAGGAAGGCATTGAGAAGCCTTAAAAAATGCTGGAAAACGTGCTCGCTTTTTTAAATTTAATTTAATGGTGCATTTTACTTTTTATTTTTATTTATGTTGTACTTTGTAAAATTTATTAAAATCTCGAAATATTGGTAACATTAAATTATTTATACTATATATATACTATATAACTATAGGTAATAATATAATTATAATTATATTATTATTATAGGTATGTATATTATAATTAATTTAAATTTTAAATACCGGAGAATTAATCATTTTTAAATATAAAATTAGAAATCATGTAATTAATACAAAAATACATTTTTTCAAATGTTTATTTAAAATAAAAAAGAAAAAACATTTATTATAGTGCCAAGATTTATGTGTAGATATAAGGAAAGAGTGAAAGACTGGAAGAAAGAATGAATGAATGAAGTTTGGAATTCTTATTATTGATTAGCTAAAAAAGAAATACAAATTTTAAAACGTCCGGGAAATTGTCAATCGTTTTTTTACCTTAAGGTCATATCCTAAAAATGATTTTTTATCAAATATCGGTAAATTTTCGAAAATTTTTTACACGTACCTAAACCAAAGAAGATATTGATTTAAAACTTTGGGAATCATTTTACAAAGTTATAAAGTACGTTCGTTTTATTAATAATTTAAAAAATCACTTACATTGTCCACAAATTAAATATTACGGATAAGGTAGATTTCTACACATTAGTCCTATGATCTTGTACACTGCCTTAATAAAGAACCACTTGTTGATTTTTTCTTTATCATATGTTAAAGATATTTTTATTTTTAAATCATTAGTAACCAATTGAAGACAAAATCTCTTATATTGAAAAAATTATATTGAAAATATATGAAAAAATTTACAAATTTGTAATTTAAACTTGGACAAATGTGTAATCGATCACTGAAAAAAAATCCCATTTTTCTTTTATTAAAAAGTTAAAGATTTCTAAAATACCCCCAGATCAATTACCGCTTTACTTAATATGATTTTTCTTTTACAAAATTTTCCTTTCAGTTCTAAAACAACAGTTCACAAAAAATACATATTCAGTTGACGAAAATACAAAAATCAGAAAAATGCACATGTCTGACACAGCACGGCATTTTCTACTTAATGTCAACAATTCTCGTCTCTATCACTATCTATTTGCCTAGATCTATATCTGCAGCGTTATTAGTTTTTTAACGAAGTCCACGACCATTATTGACACATTCTTGAATATGAGATAGCGCATAATAATGAGTCTTTGGAGAAAAAAAAAAACGCACTGAAAATAAGTTTCATTATTTTCTTTCCAGTGATTGGCTTGGTCAGGTTAAAAAAAAAAAAAAGGGATATTCGTATGTCCTATGTCCCAAGGGTACGACAGTAGTTTCATGGGGTGTGACAACCCACTCCCCCCCCAACCCACCCCCTTTTTTCACCCACCAACTTGAGTATCCTAGTCCCTCTTTGTCTAATAGTCTCACCTTTCTCTTTCTTTCTTTCGTTCTCACCCCCATTTTCAAGGTCATTTAACGGAGGTAACGTTGTCATGGCAACGCACGAGCCCAGAATAACGGGCAACCCCTTTTCATCCCCTTTGCTGTGGTCTCTTTCCACGTGTGTACAGTACAGTTTCCTATGAGTCAAGTAAGTGAGTCGCAATTGCATAATTTCACTCGATTCACGCCAATAATGCCAAGTTGATGCGGTCATCATTCCACCCTTTTTGTGTTGTGGTACTATTCTTTTTCTTTTTTTTGTTTTTTTTTTCTTCCAGATCCTTTCGCCGATAAATTCGAGGCTAATTTTCTAATTTATCGGCCAGGAGTGCGAAACGAATTCCGCCCTATTTGCTGCCCAGTCGAGATTGATGTATAGCCTATGTATATTTATTGGATTTGCGTCCAACTGAAAATTGGGTCTGAGAATGGTATTTTTGTTGTTTCGATTTTCGTGGCAATACACATTCATCAGAGCTGAAATCAATTAGTAGGATAATCCATTCATTTGTGAGATTGATTTTCAGAAAGGTCGTTTTAAAATGTATAATGATTTTGATTAATTGAGTTTCTTGGACAGTTTTTGAGATTTTGGACTCTTTTAGAAGATTGCACTTGACTGTAAATTGTGTTGGAGGAAAAAAAAAGTTCAAAAAAAGAAGTTTCAGTGAAAAAAAGATACAAAGATAAATTAGTGTTTTAAATACAATGCTTGAAGATAAACAAAACGAGATTTATTTGTATATGACAAATTGTATAAAATTTTGGAATTGTATAAAATACAATAATTGATATTTGAGGAAAAAATGCTTGAAATTTTGGCAAATTGATTGGATGTAAGTGAGAGTAATTACAATTGGGGGAAATAATTGAAAAATGATAAAAATAATTATTGAAAATAATTATTTTGGTTTTAGAAAAATAATTGAAAAAAATACAGAATATATGTGAAGTGAAACAAAGTATCTAATTACAAAATGATTTCAAGAATTTTAAATTGAGGAAAATAATTAAAACACAGAAATAATCGAAACTTGAAGAAAACAATAGAAATTTGAGACAAAATAACTGAAATTTTTGGAACTGATCAACAAATAATCAACAAATAATTGCATAATGAAAGAAATAATCGTAAATTAAAGAATATAATGGAAATTTGAAATAATTAATTACAATTTTCGGAATTAATCAACAAATAATCAAAACAATATAAAAATTTGTGAAAATTATTGCAAATTAAAAAGAATAATCGCAAATTGACGAACGTAATAAATATTTGAGAAAATAACTGAAGAATGATTAAAACATTCAAAAAAGGGTACAATAACTTAGATTTGAGATAATAACTGATAATAAATGAAAATTTAGGTAATTAATTGAAAAATAATGAATACCTGGATCTAACTGAAAGGTAGAGAAAATAATTGCAAAAAGACAAAAGAAAACGAAAATTAAAAAAATAATTTGAAAAATGAGATTTGTAAATAATTGAAATTTTAAGAATTTAATTGAGGACTGAAGTTTGAGATTAATTAAAAATTGAAGAAATTGATTGCAAAAAGATAACAACAATAATTGAAAATTGAAGAAAATTATTGGATTTTGAGAAAAATATTTTAAAATCTAGGAAATTATTGAAGAATAATAAAAATAATCGAAAATTGGAGAAAATATTTGCAAAGTAAATTAATTAAAAATTGAATTATATAATTTTTATTTGTAAAAAATAATTGAAACAATTACAATATATATTTTTAACAAAAGAAAATAATTGCCTAATGAAAGAAATAAACGAAAATTAATGAAAATAATGGAAATTGAAAAGATAATTAAAAATGGACGAAGTAATTAAAATTTGAGAAAAATAATTAAAGAATGATTAAAGCTTTGAAAAGTCATAATTAATAACTTAAATTTGAGATAATAATTATTAATGTGAATTTAGAAAATGAATTCAAAAATAATAATTAATATATCTAATTAAAAGGTGGAGAAAATAATCGCCACAAGATGAAAGAAAATGAAAATTGAAAAAAATAATTGAATAATGAGATAAATAAT
Organism: Ganaspis brasiliensis; assembly: GCA_037103525.1. Lineage (NCBI taxonomy): Eukaryota > Metazoa > Arthropoda > Insecta > Hymenoptera > Figitidae > Ganaspis > Ganaspis brasiliensis. The sequence continues at coordinate 174,731 of JAZKLR010000294.1, forward strand.
TTACAATTAAGGAATTTAATTGAGTAATGAAGTTTGAAAATAATTAAAAATTAAAGAAAATAATGAAAATTTGAGATAAATAATGGAAATTTTTGGAATTAATAAACAGATAATCAAAATAATATTAAATTTGTAATAATAAAAGAAAAAAGTTGCATAATGAAAGAAATAATCGTAAATTCAAGAATATAATAGAAATTTGAAATAATTAATTAAAATTTTCGAAATTAATCAACAAATAATCAAAACAATTTAAAAATTTGTGAAAATCATTGCAAATTAAAAAGAATAATTAAAAATTGACGAATGTAATACAAATTTGAGAAAAATAGTTGAAGAATATGATTAAAACATTCAAAAGTGGATACAATAACTTAGATTTGAGATAATAATTGATAAAAAATAAAAATTTAGAAAATTAATTAAAAAAATTAATACCTATATCTAAAAAAGGTAGAAAAAATAATTGCAAAAAGACAAAAGAAAATTAAAATTAAAAAAATAACTGAAAAATGAGATGAATAATTGAAATTTTAAGAATTTAATGGAGAAATGAAGTTTGAGATTAATTAAAAATTGAAGAAATTGATTGCAAAATGATAACAATAATAATTGAAAATAGAAAAAAATTATTGAATTTTGAAAAAAACATTTTAAAATCTAGGAAATTAATTGAAGAATAATAAAAATAATCGAAAATTCGAGAAAATATTCGCAAAGTCATAAAAATAATTAAAAATTGAAGTACCTATATAATTTTTATTTGTGCAAACTAATCGTAAATATTACTACAAATAATTGTAATAAAAATTGATGAACATAATTAATTAATAATAGAAAATTTTTGTAATTTAATTGAGGAATAGTAAAAATAATTAAAAATTAAAGAAATTTATTGCAGAATCGTAACAATAATAATTGATTATTGGAGAAAATTATTGAAATTTGAGAAAAATATTTAAAAATTAAGGAAATTAATAGAAGAATAATAAAAATAATTGAAAATTTGAGAAAATATTCGCAAAGTCATGAAAATAATTAAAAATTGGAGAAAATAATTTTAATTTGTGAAAAATAATTGAAAAAATTACAATAAATATTTTTAATAAAAGAAAATAATTGCATAACAAAAGAAATAGACGAAAATTGAAGAAAATAATGGAAATTAAAAAGATAATTAAAAATGGACGAAGTAATTAAAATTTGAGAAAAATAATTGAAGAATGATTAAAGATTTGAAAAGTCATAATTATTAACTTAGATTTAAGATAGTAATAATTAATGTGAATTTAGAAAATGACTTCAAAAATAATTAATATAAGTAATTAAAAGGTGGAAAAAATAATTGCAACAAGATGAACGAAAATGAAAATTAAAAAAAATAATTGTAAAATGAAATAAACAATTTAAAATTTAGGAATTTAATTTAGGAATAGTAAAAATAATTAAAAATTTAAGAAAATAATGAAAATTTGAGATAAATAATTGAAATTTTTGGAATTAATAAACAAATAATCAAAATAATGTTAAATTGGTAATAATAAATGAAAATAATTGCATAATGAAAGGAATAATCGTAAATTAAAGAATATAATGGAAATTTGAAATAATTAATTAAAATTTTCGAAATTAACCAACAAATAATCATAATAATATACAAATTTGTGAAAATCACTACAAATTAAGAAGTATAATTAAAATTTGACGGACGTAATAAAAATTTAAAAAAAAATTAAAGATAGATTAAAACATTCAAAAGTGGATATAATAACTTAGATTTGACATAATAACTGATAATAAATGAAATTTTAGGAAATTAATTGAAAAAATTAATACCTATATCTAATTAAAAGGTAGAGAAAATAATTGCAAAAAGACAAAATAAAATCAAAATTGAAAAATATAATTAAAAAATGAGATAAATAATTGAAATTTTAAGAATTTAATTAAGGACTGACGTTTGAGATTAATTAAAAATTCAAGAAATTGATTGCAAAATGATAACAATAAGAAGTGGAAATTGAAGAAAATTATTGAATTTTGAAAAAAATATTTTAAAATCTAGGAAATTAATTGAAGAATAATAAAAATAATCGAAAATTCGAGATAGTATTCACAAAGTCATAAAAATAATTAAAAATTGAAGTATATAATTTTTATTTGTGCAAACTAGTCGTAAAAATCACAACAAATAATTGTAATAAAAATTGACGACCATAATTGAAATTTGAGAAAAATAATTGAAAAATGATTAAAACATTGAAAAGTGGATACAATAACTTATTGTTAGATTCAAGACAATAAATCAAAATTTAGGAAATTTGAAAAAAAATATTATTATATTTAATTAAAATGTAAAAATAATATATGTAAAAAGATAAAAGAAAATCAAAATTGAACAAATTTATTGAAAAATGAGATAAATAATGAAAATTTTAGGTACCTATTTAATTGAGCAATAGAAAAAATAATGAAAAATTAAAGGAAATAATGAAAATTTGAGATAATTAATTGAAATTTTTGGAATTAATAAACAAGTAATCAAAATAATATTAAATTTGTAATAATAAAAGAAAATAATTGCATAATGAAAGACATAATCGTAAATTAAAGAATATAATGGAAATTTGAAATAATTAATTAAATTTTCGGAATTAATCAACAAATAATCAAAATAATATAAATTTTGTATAAATTTAAATAAAATAATTAAAAATTGACGAAAGTAATTGAAATTTGAGAATCAAAACGTAAAATTACCCAATATCCAATTAATCCAAATGTAACTTTAACTAATTTTGTCTTAATTCGAATGTAAAATTATTCAATTTTCAATTGACATAAATTGAAATTTATACAAAATCCAATTGACCCAAATGTATATAGATCTCTTTTCTAATTCATTCAAATGTAAATCCATTCAATTTACAATTGATACAAATGCAAATTTATCAATATTCATATTAATCAATTGTAACTTTTTTTATTTTTTCTAAATTTAAACATATATTTCTAATTGAGTAAAATCTACATTTATCCAATTACAAATTGATTAAATTTTCAATTTATCAAGTTTTCATGTGATATAAAATCAAATTTATACAAATTTAAAATTATCTACTTGTTAATATACCCAATTTCTAATTTATACTAAGATTTAATAGTTTACAAATGATTTAAATCATAATTTACCTCATTTCCTCCTCAATTTCTGATTTATCAAACTTTCTAATATACAATTTACGATCCATCTTAATTCGAATTTGAAAAAATATTAAAATTTAGATAAATTTAACTTAACTACATTTGAAATTACGTAATTTTCTTTGGATATAAATTAAATTTTTTTTAATTTATACAAATTTGTCAATTTATTCAATTTCCAATTGATCAAAATATAAAACCTAATCCTTAGTTTTCCAATGCGATATTTTCTAATTATATTTGTCAAATATTTTTTATAATTTTTAACCCAAATATAAATTTATTTAATTTACAAATAAACCAGGATACGTATATATTTTTTAATCTGTGTAAATTTTCAGACAGTGATATATTAATGCACATAAAATCGGAGCTAATTGTAAACATGAAAACGAAAATGGATCAATTAAACAGATAAAACAAACTGGGTATTCTCGAGCAGAATTCATATATAATATTTGTACACTGTAAATGTTCAATTACAAAGATTATTATAAATTATAAGACTTCTAAAATAATACACGAAATACATTTATATCTCTTATAATATAAATAAACTTTTTGCAAGATTTCTGAAATTGCAAATTATTTACAATAAAAATTAAAACTGAACAATGTTGATATAAATAACCTTAAATATAAAAATATCTTGCTATGAATCGATTACTATTATTAACGCGAAAGGATTTTTACAAAATTAATTGAATTTCTTTGTCACCGTGCCTTTATAATTTAAATACTATTTTGTGGTTATTTAGTAAAATGAAAATTAGTTTTACTACTTTGAGACATTAAGAAAATGGGTTAACGGAATTGTTATATGAAAATGTGTCTTTTAACCCATTTTCTTATCTTTCAGGGCGGAAGTAGAAACTCTTTTGAAGTTGGAGTACATTTTATCTCACACATTTAAAATTAAAAGAAAAAATTGCCATTATATTTAAAAATTGTTTTAAATTAACGAGAAGTGAAAAATGATAATTATAAAGAAAAGTAAATGAATAAAAAAATAAATGTTACAATGTATTAAATGTTAAATGTATTATTTTATACAATAACTAAATATTAGATAAATATAAAAACTATTATCTAAAAAGATGAAAAATCCAGTATTAAAATTTACAGCTAGTATTAATTATTTTAGCCGGTTTAAAAACACAAGTAATTGTCTCATTTTTAAATCTCTCCAGTAAATCTTAAAACTGAGATTAAGAGTAATTTGTCGAATGTCAATGAGCAGATTTCAGTGTTAATTGACCACCTGTAATATTCCTAAACGTGCCAAGTTGCTGTCGCCACTTTTCTTGTTTCGACTTTCTATTTCTGTGCTTCATAAAAATAAAGGCACATTTTTTCCTAGATGTAACTATAATTGACCGCGAAATTTTTTTTCTTTTTTAATTTTTCACGCTCCCAGTTGACAAATTCATGTATTTCGTTATAAATAGCAGATCTGCCAATTATAATAGAAACATGTCGTAATATTTTGTAATGTAAAACTATATGATTTGAAAAGTTTCTTTTGTTAAAAAGAGTTACTTTTCTGAATTAAAATGCTGATCGAGTACATACTATGAAAGGACGTATTTGAATATGGACCTCATAAATCACTGATTTGACGCAAAATCCCTCACTGGAAGCAATTCCTCCAGGCATAAATAATTCATTTCTATCATCTTGAAAATACTGCAATTCTGATTTCAAATTGATAATCTTTTTTAGGTAAAAAACTTGATGTCTTGTAGCGCGACTTTACAAGTTACATAAACATGAAACAAAAATTGACGTATTTTCATCCCAAATAAAAATATTATTCAAATTATCTTCACCAAATTTTGAAATATTCAGTTGTACATTTTTTAGAAAAATTAAATTAAAATTTGAAAAAAATAATTGATAACTGGAACAAAAAATACAAAATGACAAAAATATTCAACAATTGAAAACAAAATTAAAAAAATGTCTAGATTAATATAAAACCGAACAAAATAATTTAAATAATCAAAGAATAATTATAAAATTTTAAGATAATAATCGAACATTGAAAAAATTGTAGAAAATAATTGAAAATTGCGGAAAATAATTAATAATAATTGAAAGAAATAGTTGAAAAATGACGAGATTAATTAAAAACAAAATTCGAAAAATGGCTAAATAAATACACAATTGTTATAAAAATAGTCTAAAGAAATAAACAATATACATTCAATTTAAACTAAAAAATTTAAAAAATAAGAAAATTATAGGAATAATTGCTGAAACCAATTGCAAATTGAACAACTGGATTGAAAATCAAAACAAAAAAAATTGAAATTGAAAACTATAGAAAATAATAAAAATTTGTAGAAAATAATAAAAACTTGAAGAAATAAATTTATAATTTAAAAATTAAACTGAAATTAAAAAAATTTGATAATAATGGAGAAAAACTACAAAACGTGAAAATAATTCACAATTAAAAACAAAATTTGGAAAATGGTTAGATAAATACACAATTGTTATAAAAATAATCTAAAAAATTAAACAATATACATTCAGTTTAAACTAAAAAATTTAAAAATTAAGAAAATTATAGGAATAATTGCTGAAATCAATTGCAAATTGAACAACTGGATTGAAAATCAAAACAAAAAAAATTGAAATTGAAGAAATTGATTGAAAACTATAGAAAATAATAAAAATTTGGAGGAAATAATAAAAACTTGAATAAATAAATTCATAATTTAAAAATTAAACTGAAATTAAAAAAAAATGATAAGAAAAATTACAAAACGTGAAAATAATTCACAATTGAAAACAAAATTCGAAAAATAGCTAGATTAATACACAACAAAAAAAAAAAAAAAAAAAAATGGAAAAACTCAAAGAATCATTATAAAACTTTAAGAGACTAATTGCAAATTGAAAAAATTGTAGGAAATAATTTTAAATTCCGAAACATAGTTAATAATAATTAAAAGAAATAATTGAAAAATGAGAATAATTAAAAATTAAAGAAAATATCTACAAAATGAACGAATGGATTCAAAATCGGCAAGGGTAATTAAAATTAAATAAAATAATTGAAAATTAAAAATTTAAATTCAAATTTAAAGAATATAATTAAAAATTGATAAAAGTATTTAAAAAAAGCCAAAAGTTATTGAATATAGAAGAAAAAAATTAGAAACTGAAAAATAGAATTGAAATTTGAAGAAAAAATTGAGAATTGAAGAAAATAAAAATTTGAAATTAACGAATCTTCTTGATAATCGAGAAAAATAATTGGCGAAAATTTTTAAATATTAAGCGAGGATTTTTAAATATTAAAGAAAATAATTGACATTTGAAAACAAAATTCGAAAAATTACTAGATTTATAGACAACTGAAGAAAATAATTGAAAAATTTAAACAAGAAAGATTAAATTTAAAGAAAATAATTGCTAATTGAGAAATTAAGAAAATTGAAGGAATAATTGTTGGAAATAATTGCACATTTAACAACTGGATTAAAAATCGAAAAAAATAATTAAAAATTAATTGAAGAATTGAAATTAAATTTGTGGAATATACTTAAAAATTGAAGAATGGAATTAACAATTAAAGAAAATAATTGAACAATTAACTTTAAAATTAAAGAATTCTAATGATAATCAAAATAATAATAGAAAATAGGCGATAATATTAATAATAATAACAACAATTGAATTGAAATTTAAAACGATTTTGATGAGTGAAAAAAGTAATTGAAAAAATCTGAGAATTGTTGAATAATTAGGAATTAATGGAAAATCGATAAAAATAATTGAAAATTAAAGAAAATATTTGAGAATTGAAGAAAATTATTAAAAATTGAAGAAATAAATTAAAAATTAAATAATTAAATGAAAATATCAAGAAAATAAATTATAATTAAAAAATAAAATTACAATATGGCGAAAATAATTAACTATTAAAAAAAATAAATATTAATTGAAAAAAAAATTGAAGAATGGTGAGAATAATCGGGATTAGAAAATGTTTTTTTTAAACTAATGAATAATCATAAAATTGGAGGTGAATAATAAATTGTAAATTAAAAACTGATGATAATTATAAATAAAATTGTAGAAAATAAATAAAAATTAAAGAATTGTATTGAAATTTCAATAAAATAATTGATAATTGAAAAAAAGTTAACAAAATGATTAAAATAATTAAATATTAAGAACATCCATTTAGAAATGAGGAAAATAATTATAATTGAAAGAAAAATTTTTAATTAGAATTTTTCTTTTAATTTAATGAATAATCATAAAATTGAAGGAGAATAATAAATTGTCAATTATAACTGATGAAAATTATGGATAAAATTGTAGAAAATAAATTAAAACTGAAGAATTGTATTGAAATTTCAATATAATAATTGATAATTGAAAGAAAATTTACAAAATGACTAAAATAATTAAATATTAAAGCAATAATTTAGAAATAAGGAAAATAATTTACAATTGAAAGAAAAAATTTAAATCTGTCGAGAATAGTCGACAACAGGATAAAATATTTAAAAAAATTAAAGAATAATTATAAAATTTAAAGAGAATAATTGTATATTGAAAACTGTTGAAAATAATGACAACATAAGAATTGAAAAACATTAAATTGTTTCTGGTCATTTACAACTATAAATTTTTGCAAGTTCAAATAAGATAAATAATTTAATGACATTTGTAATTCAAATAAACTTAATATTCTAGATAAAAATAACTTTTATTCTATGAAAATTAAAATTGCTGCCGACTTCAAGAATTAAACAAATGAGTGAAAGTAAATAAAAAATATTTTAAAAGAGCACGAATTTTCCAATTTTATATTTCGAAAAAAAAAATAATAAGAAAAATAAATAAAAAATTTAGTTCCAAATTTCTATTGAGGATTATTTCTATTCTTCAAAAGTTCTAACAATTCAAGTTTTAATTTTTCCAAATTTAAAATAGTTCCAAACTTAAAACCGTTTTAATGAAATGTTGGCTCAAATTTATTGAAACTTCAATTAATTCAAATTTTTATTTGTTAAAGTCTTAAGAATTATATTTAATTTAATTTAAATTCCTTTAAATTTTAAATAATAAAAATTTTAATTAATTCAAATATTTCAAATTTAAACTGTTATAAACTTTACATATTTTCAAAATCTAATAATGCATATTTAAATTATTTTTAACATTAAACATCATATAAAAACTTCTAATTATATAAAAAAATGTCATTGTATATTAAAGCTTTAATCAGTCAAAATTTTGAAAATAATAATTTAGACTATAATTTGAATCAATGAAAATTGTGTCTAATGAAATTTAAAAATAAGTGAAATTTATATTTACAAAAAAAAATTAAAATTGTGAAAAGTTTAAATGTTTAGTTATTAATAATCAGAATAATAAAAAAACAAGAATTGATTAAAATTTAAATAATTTAAAGCGTAATAACCAATAAAAATTTCGATGAATTCAAACTTCAATAAATTAAAACTTAAATATATATTGATTCTTAATTACTGATTTAGATTTTCATTAAAAATAATTATTTCAAAATTTTAATGATCGCAATTTTCAATGATCTAAATATAAATTAATTTAATCACAAGAACATTTCAAGTTAATTTATATTAATAGAATTAAATTTTAATTTACTAAAAATTTGAGTGTATGGAAATTTCAGTTCAATATTTTAAGGTAATTAGGAAAATTAGGAACTTCAATTAATCTATTGGCATGCATCAGTTATTCATTATATGTATTTTATTCTAAAAATAAATGTGTTAGATTGTTCGTAAATTCTAAAGTTGGCCAAAAACGGTACATCCACCCTAGTATTAAAATTAATTCTAATAAACCATTATTAAAAATGAATTTTCATCTATCTTAGATTTTTTTAAGAAAATTATGGTCTTCTTGTTGCAAATGTTATTGATTACTTTAGAATAAAAGTTTATTACAAAACATTCTTTATAAAAAACTATAATTGTTGTTAAGATTTTTATAAATAATTGTAAAATTGATATACATTTAAAACTTTGTTTTCTGACAATATTTGTTATTATACCCTTACGATAGATTTTTATAGGAAACAAATGATAAGCTTAAAATATTTTTTCTATAATAGGTTTTGTATAATATTTTCGCGACTGTAGGAAAGTTATTATAAGAAAAACTATAAGGTTGTCATTATAAGAGCATAATTATAAGCAGTCATTGTAAAAATAAAATTATAAGAATATTTTCATGATAACAACATTACAAAACATTTATTACAATAAAATAATTATAAGATTCGTGTTATTACTATAGTCCAAAATAGAAACGTTCACGACATCACTTCGTAACCTTAAATCTAATACTTTTTTTAAACATATGTTATAATTCTAAACCGATTTAATACAATATGTATCAAAACTTATTAGAAATATAGATCATTTTATTCTAAACGTAGAAAAGACGGATTTATTATAAAATTTCATTATTTTAAGATAATACTTTAATTTGAAAAATTTATATTTGTAAAAAATTTTACTACTTTTTGGAGCTTTTATCTTTTTTGTATATGGAACCTCCTAATATCTTGAGGTTTTGAATATTATTTAATATAAGTATAATCTACTTGCCTTTAAAGTTTGAAAAACGTGTTTTGTTTCGTTTAGGGAATATTAGATTTTAAAATTTTCTACTGAAAAAGGTTAATTTTGAAAATTAAAGTAAACACAGCAATTTCAATTTAAAGGCAAGTAGATTTTATTAATATTACATTATATTCCAAACCTCAAAATTATAGGAGGTTCCACAAAAAAAAAAGTTAGAAGCTCCTAAAAACAGTGAAACTTTTTACAAATATAAATTTTTCAAATTAGAGTATTATCTTAAAATAATGAAATTTTTAAATAAATCCGTCTTTACTAGGTTTAGAATAAAATGACTTATATTTCTGATAAATTTTGATATTCTCGATAATTATATTCGTAAAATTAATATATTAAAATACGTAATTGTATGAGCTTATAATAAGTTTATTGTAATAAATGTTTTGTAATGATGTTATCATAAAAATATACTTATAAATTTATTTTTACAATGAATGCTTATAATAATGCTCTTATAATGTCATCCTTACAGTTCTTATAATAACTTTCCTATAGTCGCGAAAATATTATACAAAACCTAATGTAGAAAAAACATTTCAAGCTTATTATTTGTTTCCTATAAAAAATCTTTCGTAACTTTCCTGCTATTTAACTATTGCTTTATTTCTCTACTAGCAAAATAAAACGCGCGCAAGCGCGCGATTAGTTTTTCATACCTTTTAGAAATTATAAAATACAATAATAAATATAGCAAATCGGTAAATAATATTTATCTCATAAGAAGAAATAAATATTTTAAATATAATATTTAAAAATTAATAATTATAAATAAAATAAATATTTATTTAGGACAAAATTTATAATATTTTAGAATTAAAAAGAATTGCAAAAAATAATTGAAATTAAACGAAACAATTGCAAATTTTGCAAATTAATTAAAAAAAAAAATGCAATCAAGTAATTTAAATTTGAGAAAAATACTTGAGAATCTTAAAAGTAAATTAAAATAAAATTGAATAATAAAAAATTAGAGAAAAAAATTGAAAATTGAAAAAACATGATTAAAAATTGAGATAAATAAATTAAAATTAAAAGAAATGACTAAATTTTGAGAAAATAATGAAACAAATTACATAAAATATTTTTAATAAAGGAAAGTTAAACAAAATTTGAGAAAAATACTTCTATCTTTCAGAAGTACATTGAAATAAAAGAAAATAATGAAAAATTAGTGAAAATAGATGAAAAAATGAAAAAGATAAACATAATTTAAAATTGAACAGAACAAGTTTAATTTAATAGAAATAAGTAAAAACTTTTTGGCAATTATGAAAAAGAACGAAATTAATTGAAAGTTGAAGAAAATAATATAAAAAATAATATAAATAATGAAATAATTGATAAGTCAGATAAATAGTTAAAATTTTTGAAATTATGAAACAAATGTAAAGAATTGAAAATTGAAGAAAATAAATTTTGGTAAATAATTGAATAATGTTTTACTATTTTAAAAATTGACGAAAATAATTAAAATAAGATATAAACAATTATAAGTTGTAAAAAATAAATGACATTTAAGTGTGATAATTGAAAAAATTACAGAATTTTTTTAAAAAAAGAAAAAGTAATTAAAATTTGAAAAAATACATGAAGATCTTAGAAATCAATTAAACAAAAAGAAAATAACTAAAAATTGGAGAAAAGAATTGAAGAAATAAGCTAAAAATTGGTAATTAAAATTTACGATAATTAATCCAAAAAAATTTGAAATTATGAGAACAAAGGAAAATAATTAAAAGTTCAGGAAAACAATCATTGAAATTTTAGAAAAATTCTTAAAAATCTTAGAAAATAATTTTAGAAAATGAGAATAATTAAAAATCGGAGAAAAGACTGGAGGAATGCTAAAAATAATTGAAATTTACGATAATTAATAAAAATTTTTGAAATTATGAAAACAAATAAAAATAATTGAAAATTGAAGAAAATAATAGAAATTTGAGAAAAATACTTTAAAATTTTAGAAATTAATTTTATAAAATGAAAAAAACTAAAAATTGTAGAAAAGTCTGAAAGAAAGCTAAAAATAATTGAAATTTACGATAATTAATAAAAAAAAGTTTAAAATTCTGATAACAAATGGAAAATAATTAAAAATTGAAGAAAATATTTGAATTTTCAGAAAAATACTTAAAAAAATTAGAAAAAATTATTTTACAAAATGAGAAAAACTAAAAATTGGAGAAAAGTCTGGAAGAAAACTAAAGATAATTGAAATTTACGATATTTAATAAAAAAAATTTTGAAATTATGAAAACAAAGGAAAATAATTAAAAATTGAAGAAAACAATTAAATATTTAAAAATATTCTTAAAAATCTTAGAAAATAATTTTAGAAAATGAGAATAATTATAAATTGGAGTAAAGACTGCAGGAATGCTAAAAGTAAATGAAATTTATGATAATTAATAAAAAATTTTGGAAATTCTGATAACAAATGAAAAATAATTAAAAATTGAAGAAAATATTTGAATTTTCAGAAAAATACTTTAAAAAATTTAGAAATTAATTTTATAAAATGAGAAAAACTAAAAATTGGAGAAATGTCTGGAAGAAAGCTAAAAATTATTTAAATTTACGATAATTAATAAAAAAAATGTGAGATTATGAAAACAAAGGAAAATAATTAAAAATTAAAGAAAACAATTAAATATTTAGAGAAATCCTTAAAAATCATAGAAAATAATTTTAGAAAATGGGAATAATTAAAAATTGTAGGAAAGACTGGAGGAATGCTATAAAAATAATTGAAATTTACGATATTTAATCAAATTGTTTGGAAATTATGAAAACAAAGAAAAATAATTAAAAATTGAAGAAAATAATAGAAATTTGAAAAAAATACTTTAAAATTTTAGAAATTTATTTTATAAAATGAGAAAAACTAAAAATTGTAGAAAAGCCTGGAAAAAAGCTAATAATAATTGAAATTTACGATAAGTAATAAAGAAAAATTTGAAATTCTGATAGCAAATGAAAATAATTAAAAATTGAAGAAAATATTTGAATTTTCAGAAAAATACTTTAAAAAAATTAGAAAAAATTATTTTACAAAATGAGAAAAACTAAAAATTGGAGAAATGTCTGGAAGAAAGCTAAAAATTATTTAAATTTACGATAATTAATAAAAAAAATCTGAAATTATGAAAACAAAGGAAAATAATTAAAAATTGAAGAAAACAATTAAATATTTAGAGAAATCCTTAAAAATCATAGAAAATAATTTTAGAAAATGGGAATAATTAAAAATTGTTGGAAAGACTGGAGGAATGCTGAAAATAATTTAAGATTGAGAAAGAAAATTGAATTATGATAAAAATAATTTAAATATGAAAAATTGAAAATATTCAATAAAATTTGAGAGAAATAACTGAAAAAATTATAGAATACATGTTTAAAAAAAAATAATAATTACAAAATTACTTAAAAAATTTTAATTAAAGAGAATAATTAAAAAATCGCAGAAATAACGAAAATTGGTGAAAATAATTGCAATATCGGATAAATAATTAAAATATTTAAAAGTAATGCCAAAATAATGAATATAATTATAAATTGATGAAAATCAAGAAGAATTGCAGAATTTATTTTTAAGCAAAAGAAAATAAATAAAAAATCGTTATATAATGGAAAATTAATGACAATAATTTAAATTTGAGATAATAATCGAAAATTTTGGAAATTAATAGCGTGTGTATATATTTTAAACTTTTTCAAAAACCATAATAAATTTTTGAAGCATTTTTCGAAACTTTTTTTTACACGAATGACCATTAAAAACACAACATGACACTAACGAAAAAGGTTACCTTATTCTTTTAATTCAAATTTCAAAATATTTACTGATAAAGAGAGTCAAAATTAATAAAATAACAGGGACTAACTTCACTTCAGTTTTTAAAACGTGGACAGAAAAGATGAATAAATATAAATACGAACTAACTTCAGGAGTTTACGGAGATTATTATTATACAAGCAAAATAAAACGCGCGCAAGCGCGCGATTAGTTTCTCATACATTTTCAAATTATAAAATACAATAATAAATATAAAAAATTGGTAAATACTATTTATCTAATAAGAAAAATAAATATTTTAAATGTAATATTTAAAAATCAGTTAATATAAATAAAAAAAATATTTATTTAGGACAAAATTTATAATATTTTAGAATTAAAAAGAATTGCAAAAAATAATTGAAATTAAACAAATAATTGCAAATTTTGCAAATTAATTGAAAAAGAAATTAAATCAATGAAAACTTGGGGAAAGTAATTTAAACAACCATAAAAATGTTTTAAACATAAAGAAAATAATTAAAATTTGAGAAAAATACTTGAGAATCTTAAAAGTAAATTAAAACCAAATTAAATAATGAAAAATTAGAGAAAATAATTGAAAAAACATGGTTATAAATTGAGATAAATAAATTAAAATTAAAAAAAAAATAATTAAAATTTGAGAAAATAATTAAACAAATTACATAAAATATTACACTAACAGGGTTGCCACAGGTCAGGGAATTCAGGGAAATCAGGGAAAGGTCAGGGAAACTAAAATAGGTCAGGGAAGTCAGGGAAAAGTCAGGGATTTTCATAAAAAGTACTGGAAAAATGCAAAGAATTTCTAAAATCGATGAAAAACTATATTTTTCTGAAATTTACTAAGTATAAAAATTTACTAAATAAATTTTGGAAGTCATATTTCAAACATTTCTAAAAATAATAAATGTTTACAATCTGAAAAATATTTATCTTTCACAATTTTATAGTAAACATACGAAAAATTAGTTTTAAGAACTCAAAAAAGATCAGGGAAAAAGAAAAAAATTTGTCTGGAAATCAGAGAAAAGTCAGGGAAAATTGTAATAAAATATTTGTGGCAACCCTGACTAAATAAATAAATAAATAAATAAAGGAAAGTTAAACAAAATTTGACTAAAATACTTAAACTTTCAGAAGTTTATTGAAATAAAAGAAAATAATTAAAAATTAAAGAAAATAAATGAAAAAAGATAAAAATAATTTAAAATTTAATAGAACAAGTTTTAATTAAAGAGAAATAAGTAAAAATTGTTGGCAATTATAAAAAAGAACGAGAAAGAGGACGAAAGTAATTGAAAATTGAAGAAAATAATATAAATAATGAAATAATTGAAAAGTCAGATAAATAATAATTAATTTTTGAAATTATGAAACAAATTTAAAGAATTGAAAATTGAAGGAAATAGATTTTGGAAAATAATTGAAAAATGTTTTTAAATTTTAAAACTTGACGAAAATAATTAAAATATGATACAAACAATGATAAGTTGTAACAAATAAATGATATTTAAGGGTGATAATTGAAAAAACTACAGAATTTTTTTTAAATAAAGAAAAAATAATTGAAATTTGAAAAAAATACATGAAGATCTTAGAAATCAATTAAAAAAAAGAAAATAAATAAAAATTAGACAAAAGAATTGAAGAAATAAGCTAAAAGTAAT
Organism: Ganaspis brasiliensis; assembly: GCA_037103525.1. Taxonomy (NCBI): domain Eukaryota; kingdom Metazoa; phylum Arthropoda; class Insecta; order Hymenoptera; family Figitidae; genus Ganaspis; species Ganaspis brasiliensis. Next base: position 190,078 of record JAZKLR010000294.1, read on the forward strand.
TGAAATTTACAATAATTAATAAACAAATTTTGAAATTATGAAAACAAATAAAAATTGAAGAAAACAATTGAAATTTTAGAACAATTCTTAAAAATCTTGGAAAATAATTTTAGAAAATGTGAATAACTAAAAGTTAGAGAAAAGACTGGAAAAATGCTAAAAATAATTGTAATTTACGATAAATAATAAATTTTTTTGGAAATTATGAAAACAAATAAAAATAATTAGGTAAAAATTGAAGAAAATAATAGAAATTTGAGTAAATTACTTGAAAAAATTTTAGAAATTAATTTTATAATATGAGAAAAATTAAAAATTGGAGAATAGTCTGGAAGCAAGCTAAAAATAATTGAAATTTACGATAAATAAGAAAAAAAAATCTGAAATTCTGATAACAAATGAAAATAATTAAAAATGGAAGAAAATATTTTATTTTCAGAAAAATACTTAAAAATCTTATAGAAAATAATTTTAGAAAATGAGAATAATGATTAACAATCGAGAAAAATATTTGTAAAATGATCAAATTAATTCAAAATTGAAAAAAATAATTGAAATATGCTGAAAATAATTTAAGATTGGGAAAGAAAATTAAATTATGATGAAAATAATTTAAATATGAAAAATTGAAGACATTCAATAAAAGTTGAGAGAAAAACTGAAAAATTCATAGAGTATATGTTTAAAAAAAATAATAATAATTATAAAATGACTTAAAAAATTTTAATTAAAGAGAATAATTAAAAAATCGCAGAAATAACGAAAATTTATGAAAATAATTGCAATATCGGATAAATAATTGAAAGTTTTAAAAGTAATGAGAAAATAATGAATTTAATTATAAATTGATGAAAATCAAGAAAAATTGCAGAATTTATTTTTAAGCAAAAGAAAATAATTAAAAAATCGTTATATAATGGAAAATTGAAGACAATAATTTAAATTTAATTCATAGGAATTTATCAATCACTCTGAGTCAATAAAACACACATATGTTTTTTTACGTTTCGGCAGCTATGCTGTCCTCATCAGAAACTAAAAAATTTTTTTTATTAATAAAATTATAAACAAAGTATACAAAAAATACGAAGAATTTTTAACATTAAAAAATTAGTTTGTAAGAGTGAAATTACCATTAACAGATTTGTTAAAAAAATATATATATTATGAATTAATAACTTCACCGAGTGATAAATTCTTTTAAAATAATTTAAATTTAAGATAATAACTGAAAATTTAAGAAATTAATTGCATGTGTACATATTTTCAACTTCTTAAAAAACCATAATATATTTTTAAAACATTTTTCGAAACGTTTTTTTATCCAAATGACAATTAAAAACCAACACAAAATAAAATAACGGGGACTAACTTCACTTCAGTTTTTAAAACGTGGACAGAAAAGATGAATAAATATAAATACGAACTAACTTCAGGAGTTTACGGAGATTATTATTATATTTAATTTAATTTAATTTAATATTAATATTACATTAGAACGATAATTCTATGTCATAACCAAATTTAAAATAAGCACTTCTATTATTAATTGAGAAATTAAGAACTAAAATAAAAGAAAAGAGAAACGTTTTCGTCATTCGTTACGTTTATTGGACTTGAGAAATGTTTAGAAGTTGTTAAAATAAGACGAGATCTTAAAATAGTTTCATTGGTTTATTCAATTGAATATGCGATTTTACTGGTTGTTTTCATTTTGCTAAAGAAATACGACGTAAGTTTGGTCAATATACGTCATGCCACGTTAAATTGTACTTAAAACGTGCGTTACGTATAGGAAGAGTGTTGGCAGACTATCGACAACTTTCAACTTAGATGACTCGAGTACTGCACGTGAGCCAAAAGCACGTGCTTGTCTTATACGACGTCATTACCCAAGACAAACACAAGACATCAGTTATCTCGAAAACCTTTAAAATTACAAAATTTCATTTAACCTAATTCCTTAAACTCATAACAATCGTGATAATGTGGTTAAATTGAAAAATATTATAAGGTTCACTCTTGCCTGACATAATATTGACTTTGCCACTTGCTACCATTACAGCTAGTCATAACTCACTTTAATTACACTTATTGTTTAATTAAGAAAATCCAACAATTTCCTGGAATTAATTTTATGTTGACTCTTTATTTATGGATACATTTTTCTCTATTTATAGGTATTTTTGCCCCTATTTTTAGACATCATTTTTGCTTTTCTGTACACTGAAAAAAAGGTTTGGAATTTAGGACAAAAGTTTTGTTGGCTCAACCAAATTTTTTTGTCGATATACGAGCAACAAAATAGTATGTGTAATTTTCTTTTTAATTCGTAAATTAATTTATAAATATTTTTAAATGTGAAAGTAACAATTTATTCTTTAATATTACTAGGATCTAATTTTTTGGTATAAACAAATTTCTTTTTTGTAAAGTAGTTTTATGTAATTCTTTTTTTTTTGCGGTTACTGTGTTTCTTTTAAGAACACATGTTAGAGTTCTCAAACCTCACAAAGAAAGATATTGGATGCTTCTACAAATATAAAGTCGCTTTCCATCGCATCTCATTAAATTTAAGTATTTAATTGGCTCATTGCCAGTAGCAGTGCGTCAAGTTTTAGAAATTATTTACATTCATCTAAGCATCATTTTCAGAATAATTAATTACAAAGCACGATTCGTTAATAAACAATGTAAAATAATAGTAATAATTAATTAATCTAAAACTTAGACAAATGAAAATATTGAAATATTCTATTAAACAAAATGTAAATTTCTGCAATTTTTCAACTCATACTAATTAAAATTTACTCAATTTCCAATTGATCCAAATGTATCCTTATCCACAATCCAAATGATGCAAATAAAAAGTAGACAAATTTCCAATTGAATCAAATGTGTAGTCACAAAATTTTTGATCGATCTAAAGGTAATCTTTAAACTAATTTAATGTAACTCAATTTAGAAGACGTAGAGTTGCGGAGAAGTAATATTACCTGGAGAACGGTAATGAGAACGAGAATATAACCGACCAAAATTATATTCGAGAATTTAAGAGGATTTAAATTTTTTACTTATTTATTAAATTAAGTCAAATTTTCTCAATCAATGTACGAAAATAAAATCTCTAGTGCCATTCTTATTAGTAATGATTTGAATTTTAATGTTAATAATAGTAAGAATTATATGTATATAACAAATAGAGCAACATTAAAGACAAACTTTTGTTGGTCATTTATAAAACTAAATTTTTGCAAATTCAAATAATGAAAATTACGAAATTGAAAAGAATAGTTTAAAAAAATAAACAATAAATATATATTAAATTTAAACAAAATAGTTTAAAAATTGAGGAAATAAAATAAAAATTTAAGAATTAAATTAAAATTAGAAAAAATAATTGATAATTGAAAAAAAATTTACAAAATGACAAAAATAATTGACAAATGAAAACAAAATTCAAAAAATAGGTAGATTAATACACAACCGAACAAAATAATTAAAAAAAAATCAAAGAATAATTGAAAAATTTTTAAAAAATAATTAAAAATTGAAATAATGACAAATTGCGGAAAATATTAATAATCGAAGGAAATAGTTGAAAAATTAAAGAAAATATGTGAAAAATTACGAAAATTATTGTCAATTGAAAACAAAATTCGAAAAACGACTAGATTAATAGGCAATTGAAAAAAATAATTATAAAAATTAAACAAGAAATACTAAGTTTAAAGAAAATAATTGCAAATTGAAAAATTAAGAAAATTATAGGAATAAATTGTTGGAAATAATTGCGCATTTAACAACAGGATTAAAAATCGAAAACAATAATTAAAATTAAAAAAAAAATAATTGAAAATTGAAGAAAGCAATAAAAAATTGTAGAATTGAATTAAAATATAGTTAAAAATTGAAAAAAAATTAATTAAAAAAAACCAAGAATTAATAAATATAGAAGAAAACAATTGAAAACTGAATGGAAATAAAAATTGAAGAATGTAATTAAAAATTAAAGAAAATAATTGAACCATTGTATTTAAAATTAAAGAAACTTAATAATAATCGAAAAAAAAATAAGAAAAAAAGGCGATAATTTTTTAATAATTAAGAAAATAATTGAAAATTGAAAAGTAAAATTTAAATTTGAAGAAAATAACTGAGAATTGAAGAGAATAGATCGATAATTGAATAGTTGAATTGAAATTTTAAAACAATTTCTAAGAGTGAAAAAAATAATTGAAAAAATAAGAGAATTATTGAATATTGAGGAAATTATTAAAAATCAATAAAAAAAATTGAAGATTAAAGAAGATATTTGAAAATTGAAGAAAATAATTAAAAATTGAAGAAATAAATTGTAAATTAAAGAATTAAATGGAAATTTCAAGAAAGTAATTGATAATCAAAAGAAAAATTGCAATATGATGAAAATAAGTAAATATTTTAAAACTTATTAATATTAAATTAATATATATTCATAAAATTGAAGGTGAATAATAAATTGCCTATTGAAAACTAATGAAAATTATGTAAAACAATTGTAGAAAATAAATGAAAATTAAATAAATCAATTGGAAATTCAAGAATGGTACTGAAAAAAATAATTGATAATTTAATAATAATAAATTTAATTTAATTTAATTTTGCTCAATATTTTGTAACCCATTTATGGCCCTTTTGGACCGCGTGAAGGATTGTGTGAATAAATAAATAAATAAATAATTGATAAAATGCGGGAATTAATTAATATTAAGGTATTAATTAAAAATCGACCAAAATAATTGAAATTTAAACAAAAAAATTTGAGAATTGAAGAAATAAATTGGAAATTATAGAATTAACTGTAAATTTCAAGAAAATAATTTATAGTTAAAAGAAAAATTACAATATGACGAAAATAATTAAATATTGACGAAAATAATTAACTATAAAAAAAAAAATTAACTATATTGAAAAAAATAATTAACAATTGAAAAAAAAATTCGAAAAATGGTGAAAATAATTGGCATTTAAAAAAGAAAATTTTTTAAATTGATGAATAATCATAAAATTGAAGGAGAATATTAAATTGTCAATTGAAAGGTAAAAACTGATGAAAATAAAGGAAAAAATTGCAAAAAATAAATGAAAATTAAAGAAATCATTTGGAAGTTAAAAAATTAAATTGAAGATTAAAGATTTAAATAGAAATTTTAAAAAACTAGTTGATAATTGCAAGAAAAATAACAAATTTTTTTTCAATTTATCATTGTTTTCATCATATTTCAATTATTGACTTTTATTTTCAAATTTTAAAATCATTTTCCAATTATTTTCCACAAGTTTTAATTACCTATTCTTATTTTTTATAATTTTTAAATATTTTTCTCAAATTTCCCATTATTTTCTTTATTTTTTAATCATTTTCAATTATGTAATTCAATTTTCAATTAATTATATTATTTGTTTATTATTTTCAAATACTTATGTACTTTTTCATAATTTCCAAAAAATATTTAATTATTTATTTGTAATTTTCATTTTTCTATTCAATTTTCAATTATATCTACAATACTCAATTTCAAATTATGTTTCTTTTTTCATTTATTTTCTCTTATATTTAATTTTTTTTTTTTTGCAATCAACTTCTAAAAGTTTCAAGTATTTTTCTAGAATTTTTCTTTAAATTTCCTTCATTTAAAAGATATTATGCATTTTTTTCAATTATTTTTTAAATTTCAATTATTTTCTTTAATTTTAAATTATTTATATTATTTCTTCATAGTTTTCTTAAATTTTTAATCATTTTCATCATTTTCTGATGTATTTTTCTTAAATTTAAATTACTTTCTTTCATTTTAAAATTGTTCTTAATTGTTATATTTAATAATAATTTTTACACTTCATTGACTTATAGTTAATTTGTAATGATAATTATTTTGTTATTTATCCATTTTTTTTTTTTTTTTTAATAAATTGTTTGTGTTTCAAAATAGTGGGGCTCATTCAAACATAGAAAATTCTCATAAATTCTCCGGAAGGAGAATATTCTCGCTTATATTCTCGAGAATGTAACCGGATTTTAAATTACCGAGAATTTTTCAACTCTAAGAAGACGAAGAAAAAAATTAAATTAGAAAGTACTTTGTCGTAAAAAATTCACAAAAATAAGTCGAATTGAAAATTAATCGATGATTATTTTGTTAGAAAATTGTTTAGGATTGTTTATTTACACCAGTTTGTAAATTATTTTAGTATTTTATATAAATTTCCAATAAATAATGTATATAATATACTCGTTGATGACAAGTTGCTACTTTATGACACTTTTATCTATTCGATTGTGATCGTAGCTTAGGAGAAGGTTTTTCATCGCTTTTTTATGACAAAGCTGCTCATCATCGTCACTGATGTACACTCACACATGTCCCATTTTGGTTTCTGATATTATCAAACTTCAATTTAGTTTTTCCCATGTTACAATCAAAAGAAATTTTACAAAAAATATTTTAAAAATACAGATAACTTTTTTAGATAAACCTAAATATGAAGTAGATTCTTATGAACGTTAAAAATAATTTGTGATAATATAAAAATTAGGTTTGTAATGTTTTTTTTTTTATAATTCGAGTTATTTAAAACTAATCCATGAAATAAAATGCAATAATAATAATAAATTAATCTTGGAATTTGTAATCAATGTTATTAATTTCTAATTTTATGTTTCACATAAAGTAAATTAAAAATCGAAATGGAAACATTATTTAAAATTTATTAACAGAAGGAGCGGTAGTTTTTATAAAAATAAATTTTCAGTGAAGAGTTTCAGTAAAGAAAAAGTTGTTGCTATTTACAATTTAAGTATCATTTGAGTGACAGGCATAAAAACCAGACTCTTGACATCGATTGCTTGCTTTTAAGGATTTTTCTTTGCCTCGAGCTTCAAAACTCTTTTACATTTGGCAATCTGTCATATTAATTTTTGTCTACCAAGAACATGACATTTTCACTAGCTTAGTTTTATATTGACATTCTTGACATTTTGACGTATGGTAATCATTTTTTTATCTAGAAACTTTATCTTAACAATTTTTACAATACTTTTTTCTCAGTTTTATGCATGAAAATAGTTTTCAAAGAATTTTAGTCATACATCTACAGGGATCACAGGTTGTCCCCTATTCACCTTTTTTCCCCTATTTTAAAATTTTGCACCTATTTCCCCTATTTTAAAGAATTAACCCCTATTTCCCCTTTTTCTAATTTTCAGTATTAAAGTTTATAGTTACACTCAAAATCGATAGAAAATCTCCATTAAAAATACATAATGAAAAATAACCTTTTAAAAGACCATATCTTTTAAGATATGAAAATTACATTACATCATCAATTTTTTAAATATACAGTCTACAAGTATTTAATTTCTGCATCTTTTTTCAATTATCTTTTTCATTTTTAAAGTACTTTTGTCAATTTTCAAGTATTTTTAAGATTTTGAATTTCATTTTTTCGAATATCAATTATTTTTTTCAGTCTTTAAATTCTTGTCAGGAATAGTTAAATTTATTACACAAGTTTTCATTTATTTTTGTCATATTTAAATTATTTTCTTAAAATTTCAATTATATTCTAAAATCTATAAATTATTGCCAAGAATATTTAAATTTTCTACACAAGTTTCAATTTACTTTTGTCATTTTTTAATTATTTGTTTAAAAATTTTAATTACTTTTGGCATATTTCTTAGTATTGTCGTTAATTTCAAATTATTTTCTTCATATTTCTATTATTTTTGTCATTTTAGAATTATTTTATAAAAATTTCAATTGTTATATAATTTTTTTTGTCATGAATTTTTAAATTTTACACCAGTTTCAATTTATTTTCTTCAAATTTTAAAAATTGTCTTCATTCTTTTTATTATGGTCACGAATTTATTAATTTTTTACAAGTTTTTCAGTTATTTTCTGCACATTTCAATCATTTTCTAGAAACTTTAATTACTTTCTTCTTATTTAAATTTTTTGACATTTTTTAATTATGCTATTAAATTACAATTATTTTCTTTAAACTTTAAATTATTGACAGAAATATTTAAATTTTCTACACAAATTTCAATTTAGTTTTGTTATTTTTTAATTATTTTCTTCAAATTTCAATTACTTTTGTTATTATTCAATTATTTTTGTCATTTTCCAAATATTTTCTTCATATTTTTATTATTTTTGACTTTTTCAAATTATTTTTAATAAATTTAAATTATTTTATTCAATTTTGTTTATTGTCAAGAAATTAAAAAAAATTTACACCAGTTTTAAATAAATTTCTTCAAATTTCAATCATTTTCTTTATCCTTTTTATTATTCTCATGAATGTATTAAATTTTTACAACTCTTTCAATTATTTTTTCAATTATTTCTACAAATTACAATTACTTTCCTTATATTTAAATTTTATGACATTTTTGAATTATTCTCTTCAAATTTCAATTTTTATCTTCAGACTTCAATTAATTTCTTAAACTTTCAATTATTTATCTTCTTATTCAATTAGTTTCTTAATCTTTAAATTGTTTCGTCAATTTTTCAAGTATTGTCTTCAAATTTATATTTTTTCACACTTTTTTCAATTATTTTCTACAAACTTCAATTCCTTTCCTCATATTTAATTTTTTTTTTACATTTTTGAATTATTCTCTATAAATTTTAATTATTTTCTTCAAACGTCAAATAATATCTTCAACTTTTAATTATAATATATAATTATTATAATATAATTATAATATTAATTTAATAATTAATATATATAAATTCTATATTTAATTATAAACTTTTAATATTTTTTTTAATTTTTCAATAATTATTGTCTATAAATTTTGAATTCTTTACATGAGTTATCAATTATTATTATCATTTCTCAATTATTTTTTTCAAACTACAATTATTTTTGTCATTATTCAAATATTTTTGACATTTTGGAATTATTTTCTTTAAATGTCATTTTCTTTAATATTTTTATTATTGTTGCCTATAAATTTTTTCATTTTAACACTAGCTTTCAATTATTTATGACATTATTCAATTAGTTTCTTCACGTTTCAATAATGTCCTTAATTTTTCAATTAATGTAATACACTTTTTATTTTTTACTGTATTTTTTGAATTATATTTCTCATTAATTTTTTCCAAATTATAGTTTTTTTTTGGTAATTTTTCAACTGTTTTCTACATATTTTCAACATATGTAAATTTATTTTATCTTTTAAATTATTTTCTTTTAAGTTTTAATCATTATTTTTCGTCAAATTTTACTTATTTTTGTCATTTTTTAATTATTTTCTTGTAATTACAAGTATTCTTTAAATTTTTCAAATATTTTCCTTAAATTTCAATTATTTTGTTTTAAATTTACAATTTTTGTCTTCATTTCTTGATTTTTAATTAAATTTCCAATTAGTTTTCTCCTTTAACAAATTTTTGTTTTAAATTTGATATTGGGAGCACTGATTAATTATTGCGGGCCCCAAATTAATATTAGTAATATTTTGTTTTCTATTGCAAATTATCGTTTATTCACTTTTTTCACTTAAAAACTCTCTATTTATTCACCATTTTAAATTAAAAAGTCACTTTTTTGTACTATTTTCAATCCACAAGTCCACTGGCAGCCCTGTATAATGTTTCCATATTTAAAATTTATAAATAAAAAAGTCTTAAAAAATCTTCAAGTATACATAAGTTAAAGCAAATTTTCTATCCCCTTTTTGTCCCCTATTTTTGAAAAAATTCGCACCTATTCACCTTTTTCAATAGTAATAGGTCCTGTGATCCCTGCATCTATAATCGCCATTTTGGATTTAGAATAACTAATGCATATTTTAAAAAAAATCTAATTCAATTTAATAAGAGTGTTTTTTGTTTCAAACTTAAGGGAAATATTTTTGAAATTCCCTAATGGGAATAAAATTTAGTAGTAATTTAAGCTTTTCCAAAGAAATACAATTAATATATTTAATATTTTCAATAATAATTTCAGATTTAACGAATTATATTGTAAACTCAAGTCAAGAAATTTCTAGAAGTTATATTTCATTCAAGTATAACAAAAGAAAGATGAGTAAACCTCGTGAGTTTATACGTTATCTCATTGTTTTTATGTCTTATGAACTTGCATTCATCGTTTGAATAATAGGGAAGAAGCTGTAATAATTCATCTCACATTGTGTTTTACAATAGTTTATCTGGCATACATAACTTTGCACATACAGTGTTTCAGATTCTCTAAAGAAAATTAACATCATTTATTGCAGATTTTATTCCCTTTAGGGAATTTCTAAAATATTCCCCTCAAGTTTGAAACAAAAAACACTCTTTTTTCCTTTTATTTTTAAAGAAACAGATAATAAGATTATTCGTTAATATTAGAAGTAATAAGAAATAACAATGAATATAGATAAGAATAGAAACTTTTATCTGTTTTGACTGTCTCTTCGTACTTCTAAACTTAATCCACATTATTACTGCAGATTAATAAGCGCTTGTGAATAAATATTTTGATAAAAAACAGAAGCAAACGGATTAAATTATGAAGGGAAATCTGGAGGATAAATGGGTCGAGACGCGAAATTTCAAGTCTAAACTTTACATAATCTCTTAAGCCTTTAATCTTGCCAGTTATCTGAACAGTAAACTTTCTGCTAAGAAAGGTTTCTTTTAATTTTAGTCCAGATTTTCAGTTGATCTTGGGTATTATTGAATACAAAGGATAATAAAACATTAATCAATGAAAATTAAAATTATTTAAATTGTATACTATATCTGCTCTTTTTGAATTGATGAAAGTTTCTACGAATATTTAGTAAGTTTTACTAAAACTGTAAAAAAAAAGAGTTTTAATTTAAAGTTGTTCCTGGAAAAATTGGGTAAAAATTAAAATTTACTAATTTGAATAGTAAAATTTAACTAAAACGAAAGATAAGTTAGAAAAGGGAATTTTGATCTTCAGAAGTAGATTTTATTTATATGTCTATAAACAGACATTTTTAGCGCCTGTAAGAAAATGTAAAAATAATTAAAGAAAGGAAAAAACTAGAAATAAGAAGAAAAAAAAGACGAAAAAATGTTTAGCCATTAAAAAAGATAACAATAAAAGAAAATTACTAGAGAGTGTAAATTTATGAAATTAAAAGTTGAATAAAAGTAACCAGAAAGAAGAAAATAACGGTAAAAGCAAATAATTAGAAACAATTATAATAGTATGTTTAATTTTGCGAAATTCGCCTTTATATTTAAAATATAACATTACACTTAAATTTAAAATTAACACATTCTTATAATCTTATTAACTATAATTAAAGCTTAAAAAGTTTTATTACCACAAAATATTAAAATCTAAATTTATTAAATTCTAAATTAAATGACGAAAATAATTAACAGATGAAAAGAAAATTCGAAAAATGGTAATTACACAATTGGAAAGAATAGATGAAAAAATTAACCAAAATAGTTGAATAATTATAGAAAAAACTGTTGGAAATAATTGAAATTCTAACAAATTGGATTGGAAATCGAAAAAAACAATTTAAATTGAAGAAATAAATTGAATATTTAAGAATTGAATTAAAATTTGAAAAAATAATTGGAAAATAAAAAAAAAATTACAAAATGAAGAAAATAATTGAGAATTGAAAACAAAATTCAAAAATGTCTAGATTATTATACCTACATCCGAACAAAATAATTTAAAAAATCAAAAAATAATTATAAAATATTAAGATAATAATTTAAAATAAAATTTGAAAATTAATAGATTAATAAAACACTGAAAAAATAAAAATTAAACAAGAAATATTAAATTTATAATAATATTTGCAAATTGAAAAATTAAGAAAAAATGTAGGAATAATTTTGTTAAAAATAATTGCACATTTAACAACTGAATTGAAAATCAAAAAAATAATTATAATTGAAAAAAATAATTGAAAATTGAAGAAATAAACTGAAAAGTTAAGAAATAAATTAAAAAATTTAAGAAATAGATTGAAAACTCAAGATATAATTAAAAAATTTAAGAAGTAAATTAAAATTGACAAAATAGTTGATAATTGAAAAAAAATTACGAAAGATCAAAAATAAATGACAATTGAAAACAAAATTCAAAAAATGGCTGGATTAATATACAACCCAACAAAATAATTTAAAAATCAAAGAATGATTATAAAAATATAAAATAATAATTGAAAATTGAAAAAATAAACTGAAAAATTCAGAAATAAATTAAAAAATTTAAGAAATAAATAGAATATTTAAGATATAAATAGAAAATTTTAGTAATAAATTGAAAATATAATAAATAAATTGAAAATTCAAGAATTAAATTCAATTTGAAAAAATAATTGATAATTGAAAAAAAATTACAAAATAACGAAAATAAATGATAATTGAAAACAAAATTAAAAAAATGTCTGGATTAATATACAACCAAACAAAATAATTTAAAAATGAAAGAAGAATTATAAACCTATAAGATATTAATTAAATATTAAAAAAATGGTAGGGAATAATTGAAAATTGCGAAAAAAAATTCATAATTGAAGGAAATATTTTAAAAATGAAGGAAATAATTGTCAATTAAAAACAAAATTCGAAAAATGACTAGACAGCTGAGAAAAATAATTTAAGAAATTAAACAAGAAATATTAAATTTAAAAAAAATAATTGCAAATTGAAAAATTAAAAAATTAACAGGAATAATCTTTGGAAATAATTGCACATTTAAAGATTGTATTAAAAATAGAAAAAAATAATTAAAATTGAAAAAATAATGGAAAATTAAAGAAAGCAATTAAAAATTGAAGATTAAAATTGAAATTTTAAGAATATAATTGAAAAATAAAAAACAGTAATTGAAAAAAGCCGAGAATTAATAAATATAGAAAAAAAAACAATTGAAAACTGAAGAATGAAAATAAAAATTGAAGATGGAATTAAAAATTAAAGAAAATAATTAAACAGTTGTATTTAAAATTAAAGAAACTTGATGATAATCGAATAAAAAAATAATTGAAAAGGGTGATAACTTTTTAATATTGAAGAAAATAATTCTAAAAATGAAAAAGTGGAATTTAAATTTGAAGAAAATAACTAAGAATTGAAGAGAATAGTTCTAGAATTGAATAATTGAATTTTGAAATTTTAAAAGCAATTTTTCAAGTGAAAAAAGTATTTGAAAAAATCCGAGAATTGTTGAATATTGAGGACATAATGAAAATTTGAAGAAGTAAATTGGAAATTAAAGAATTAGATGGAAATTACAAGAAAATAATTTGTATAATTAAAAGAAAAATTACAATACGACGAAGATAATTAAATATTGACGACAATAATTAACTATTAAAAAAATAATAATTAACAATTGAAAAAAAAATTCAAAAAATGGTAAGAATAGTCGTCAAATAAAATTTTTTTTTTTAAATTAATGAATAATCATAAAATTGAAGGGGAATAATCATTTTAAAACTAATGAAAATTATGGAAAAAATTATAGAAAATAAATGATAATTGAATAATTGTATTGAAATTTTAAGAAAATAATTGATAATTAAAAGAATGCGAGAATTATTGAATATTGAATAAAATAATGAAAAACGAAGAGCGAAATTGAAAATTGAAGAGATTAAATGAGAATTGAAGAAAATAATAAAAAATTAAAGAAATAAATTAAGGATTTAAGAATTAAATTGAAATTTTAAGAAAATAGTTGATAATTGAAATAAAAATTACAAAATGACTAAAATAATAAAATATTAACAAAAATAATTAAATAATAAAAGAGGAAAACAATTCATAATCGAAAGAATTTAAAAACTGGAGAGAATAATCGACAACAGAACAAAATAATTTAATGTTTCCTTTTTCTTGACTACATAATATAAGTTATTTTTTAAAATATATTTATTGAAATTTTTTCTCTTAAAGTTAATATTTAGTTAATATTTTTTAAAAAATTCTGCAATTAATTATCCCTAAACGAAAGGATGGGTAAAATTTTTAAATAAAATATCCCAAAAATAGTTAAATTTTCAATGTTTTCTTAAAATTAATACTATTTCTGTAGTAATTAATATTTTGTCACGTTCTTGGGCTTATTTTAAAGGTAATTCTATATAAAATTTAAATAACTTACTGTCATTAATGTGAAAATTTTTCCCGTGAAAATGCTGACTATCAAACAAAGTGCACAAAAGTATACAAAATTCAAATGAATACTTGAACGTGTAAATTGTTTATTTAAAATAAAAGAATATGTTTTTTAATTAAATTGTGTTAAAATATAATAAAATACTTATATAATAATTTTTTAACATTATTTTCCTACTAATAAGAAAATTAACAATTTTGCCCTTTTTCGTGCACTTTGTTTGACAGTCTGAATTTTCAAAGGAAAAAATTTCACATTTATGTCAATAAGTTATTTTAATTGTATTTAGAACTATCTTTAAAATAAGCCCAAGAACGTGAAAAAATATTAATTACTTCAGAAATAATATTAATTATAAGAAAATATTGAAAATTTATCTATTTTTGTGATATTTTATTTAAAAATTAAACCAATCCTTTCGTTTCGGGATAATTATTTGTAGATTTTTAAAAGGTTTTAACTACTTAAAGAGAAAAAATTTAAATAAATATATATTTAAAAAAATAACCGATTATTTTCGATAAAATTTCTCAGAACTTTTAGATCCACGAAGAAATTTCTGGTGTAGTAACAACACTGACTTTAGTAAATATTTTTTACTATCAGGTTTGTAATCTGGGATAATCGTGTAAAACAAAAATTTTTCCTAGCAAAGATAGTAAATTTTTGAATGCATGAAAGAAAAATTTTCTAAAAAAATGTAAATATTTCTATACTAGATTTAAATTTTTCTAAAAAAAATGTAAATATTCCTATCCTGGTTATATTTAGAAAACAACTTTTAAGAATATAATAAGGTAGTCATTTTAAGTACTTATTTCAGAAAAAAATAGAACGAATAATTATTTAAATATTGATGTCAAAATTCGACTGGATAAATTGCGTGTGCACAAAAATGTGGAAAAATATGAATAAAAGTAAAAATTTTTTTTCATTTTTTCTATAATAAATTATCTTGTTAATATTAAAAAAAGAGTTAGCTTTGAATACAAAAATAAAATCTTTTTATCACAAAACTAAAGTTTCAATCCAAAGCAGTCCGACAAAAAATGGAAATAAAGTCTATAACAAATAAATACCCTGCCGATAGAGAATACCTAAAAAATGACTGGCCAAAATGACTGAATGGATTCAGTCATTTTTTAGGTACGATTTGAATGATTTCGTACCTAGAAAATGTCGAATGATTTTTTCTTTTTAAAATTGCTTTTAGACCATTTTAAATGCCACCGAGCTTCGTGATTCTTTATAAAAGTGTTCAATCGCACTTCAGAAATGGTTTATAACATTAAAACAATAAAAAAAATATTTAACAAAAAATTTAAATAAATAATAAAAAAATTAACAATTTTCATTGTTTATTCTAAATATATGAAGCCAATATAATGCTAAGAGCACATTAAATAGTATTCAACAAATTTATTATTAAATAGATTATTTTTCATATATTTAAAAATAAAAATGACTGAAAAATGACTGACTAGACATTTTTCAGTCATTTTCTAGTCACTTTCTATCGATAGGGTAAAGCTTCTACAATTATTAAATAACTTACAAAAGTAAATTAAACACTGTAATAAATTACAAAAATACCAGCTTACTTCAAAATAGCGTGAGTTTTAGAAATAAAAACTAAAATTTGATATTCAATGCCAAATGTGACAGGTTAATTCGCCATGATTCTTTATAGTCACGTGACTCACGTAACTCTGTATTTTTTTCGCGCATGCGCACTTCTTTTGATTTATCCCGCGCTTATTTAAAACCATGTTTTAAAAATATATTAAAAATGATTCTTCAATGCACAATTATCATAATTGTTATTAATATAAATGCAATAATTAATATATAATTAATTTGTTAAAACACTGAAATTCAATAAACTGATAAACATGAAACTATATAGAAATCATCTTTATTTTAATATACTTCATTATTAAAAACAATTATGTTTAATATTTATTTTTGGCCAAGTTATTAACCATTGCCAATTTACTCAATTAGGCATTTTACCCGACTCTCACCTAAAAATTAATGGATAAACTATAATACTTAATGTCTAAAGTCTTTGAGTGAAATTTCCCGGTCTTTTTTTTCTATCTCTATTTTTTAACTATTTTTTTTAACTAACTTTGATCTTTTATAATGATTTGAAGTGATGTTTTTAAATATCCAGTTGAAAGGTAAATAAAATTACTTCCAATAGAGTGAGTGTACCTTTTAATGTCTCAAGAGGTGATGCAGCGACTAACAGGGGACTAACAACCTTCAAGTTTAACGGTTCAGAGAAATGGAACCAATTCAAGTGCAATAACATAATTCGATAGATCTTGAGAAGGAAATGGGTAAGCGAAGTAGAGTTGGTTAAAAGGGACCTCTTGGGTCGCTTGAGTTTAGCTCTGTTAGGTAAGGTTAACGAGATTTTAGCGACGGTGTTCAGAATGAGTCTTCTGCAGAGATTTGCCAAGCATTTAAGACGAGCATTTAGCAAGCTTTCTAGTTCAACTATCAAAAGCACTAAATTTCACTAAATATTCTTCAAGCGCACTTTGTTGAGAAATTAATTTTTTTTTTCAAGTGCATGCACAGTTTTAAGTTTATTTTTTATAAACAAAACTATAGCGCAAAATATAATTTATTTTTTCAGACATTTTAGAATTTAAAATTTAATAATAAATATAACAAATCGATAAATAAAATATTATTCAATATTTAAATATTAAATATTTATATTTATTCATCCAATAAAACAAACAAAATCGTTGTTTTAAAAACAAATAAAAACGTTAAATATGTATATTATTTTGATGTATAATAATTTTTTTTGTTTTAAATAAGACGTCATTATTTTGAATTTTTAAAATTAAAACTTCATTGCCTGAGTTATACACTACCGACAAATAATAAATAACATTTTTTCATTAAAAATATCTCCAAGATCTTAATTAATAAAATTCATAAAAATAAGTCTTAGGATTATTAAAAACTATACAATAATAGTTTTTTTTAAATTTTGCTTTATAGAATATTTCAAAATTTCAGTATTCTTTCAGATATTTAGTCAAAATAAGTTAAAATCGTTGAAAACTTTTCAAATTAAATTATTAAAAAAATTTTCATGATTTTTAAACTTAATTAAAATTTAATTCCTAGAAGAATTTTATTATTTTTTCCTTAATTTGTTTTTAATCGAAATTAAATTAATTTTTACTGAAGAATCTTTAACAAAATTTTTATTTTATAAAATTTATTTTTACCTAGATTGTTAGTTTAAAGAATTTTAATTAATTAAATCGAATTTAAATTGAAGAAAATTCTTTTTTAATAGAATTTTATTCGGCCCTTTGCAATTTCAGTAAATTGAAAATTCGGTGTTTTAAGAATTTTATCAAACAATTCGTGCTTGTATAAAATTTAAGCCAAAGAAGGTTCGAAAAAATATAAATTTTGTCAATTACAAATTTGACCTATTCAAAATACTGTTCAAATAATTTCGGTAATTTAAAATTCAATTAGAATTCTTTAAAACAAAATGTTGGTTAAGTAAGAGAAATTCTGTAAAATGAAAATTTTGCTACGTAAAAATTCGGTGATCTAAAAATTCTGTTCATTAAAAATTATGGTTAATTTAAATTCGATTGAAAATAAATTCAAGAAATGAAAATTCGTCTGCAAAGAAATTCTATTAAATTAAATTTATTTTATGATAATGACAATTTTAAGAAATGAGTTTTATGGAATATTCATGCTCCTCATTTATTGATTTATAATATTATTACATAATATTAATATATAATTAAGATTTTAATTGAATAACGAATTTTCTTCATTACTTAAAAGTATAAAAAACTTTTCAAAATGTTTCAATAAAATGTATCCAGAAAATATTTTTTGTGAGTAAAATTGCTAATGAATAAAATTCCAGTTAAATTAAAATTTTTATTATTGTTAACTTGAATTGACTTTTTACTGAAAACAAACATCTATCGATATTTTCTAGAGATTTTAATGTCACATTAATTTAATAGCAACTATTGAAGTTAAATAAATATTCGATAATGTAAATTACTGGAAACCGCAGTATTTAATGTAAACTAATTACTATTGCCGTTAAATTTAATCAATAAAATTTAACTTCATTCTGTTTTTGCATTAATATCGGAATATATTTTGAATTCTTATTTATGGTTACAATAATGCAGTTTATTTTTAATTAAGTACAATTCAATTTTATTTATTTTAAAAATTTCATTTTCAACCAAAGCAGCTTCTTTTAATTTAAGAATAATAAATAGAAAATTGCTCATTCTTAGAACTTTTAACAGGCGTTTTTCTCTTTTTCAGATTTTTTAAAATTCTTTATTTTATATTCTATACTCTTTATTTAATATTTTATTTAATATTATACTGCACATTTCACTCTTTTTTTTTTGTATTCTCGTTTTTATTGCAAGTTTTATTTTTATCTTTTATTTTATCCTTTACTTTTCTATTTTATATTAACATTTTACACTTTTTTTTTAACTCGATACTTTATTTTCATTTTTTATTTATTTTACACTTGATTATTATTTTTCATGTTTTATACCTTTTTTTTTACATTTTGTTCTATATAGACAGGTATTCTATTTTATGCTGTAGTTTATCTTAAGATAAAATGCCGCATAAAATAGGAAATTGTTATACCCTTCATATACTGAGTGGTATTATTTTTACTTTATTTTATGTACCATATTTATCAGATTTCTTACAATGTTGATTTAAGAGTTATAATAGACAATATCATGTTGAAAAATGTCACAATAATTTACTGACTTTGCATTTGTAAAAACTCAAATCAAATTTAAAATACATTCAAGCGTAAATTTAAGTATTTGCTTTTACTGTAAAAGCATTCTTGGGAAAAGGGAATAAAAATATAGATATATAAAATAAATAAGAAATATATGAGAGAAAAATAAATAAACATGAGAGACTCTTGCTAAAATATTGCAAAACTTCTGTCTATAGTTTGTATGTAGAGCTTTCCCTAGAGTCACATAGTTTTCTTCATTTCTGCATTTTTGTCTCTGCATCTGAGCTCAAAGCATCAGGAGTATCAGAATGAGAAAAACAACCTTTCCAAGTGAGAAACGTGACGAATGATCAGAATGAGAAAGAAACTGTGATATTTCCTATTCACGTAAAAATAAAGTATAACATGATATGACGTATACATTATCGAGTTCTCGATACGTGATATACAATTATAATGATGTCCTCAAAAAAATTCTGCATTCCAAAATCGTATAAAAACAAAAAAATCCTAACTTAAGGATGTTTATCCAAAAATAGATTTTTTATAGATTCTTGTAAAATTTTAATGATATACTAAATACATTATTTTACATGTATGGTTACAATTTTATTAAAATTTACCGTTCTGTTTTTAAGATATAAACTTTTAAAAATTGGAAATTTTACATGAAAATAGCAACAAAACGACTATGTTTTAATTAATTAAAAAAAACGGCTTTACAAATTTAAACAAAAAATTAATGTCATTTTAAACTATAATATAGTTAAACTTTTACAATAATTTTAAATTAATTTACAGTATGCTCTTCAAGGTTAGCAATTCTTCTCATTTTTTAAATAACCAGGAAGAGGAAACAGGTTAAAACTTGATTAAAATAATTTCGAACTTTTTAAAAACTGTTTCGAACTGGTTTCGAAATGTTTGTAATATGTTAAAAGCTATTTAAAACATGTTCAAAAATGTTTTTAAACTGACATAACTGTTTCAAACAGGTTCAAATTTTAATTAAAATTATTTCGAACTTCTTAAAAACTGTTTCGAACTGGTTTCAAGGTGTTTGCAACTTGTTAAAAGCTATTTAAAACACGTTCGAATTTGTTTTAAACTGAAATAACTACTTAAAACAGGTTAAAACTTGTTTTTTTTTAAATTATTTCGAACTTTTTAAAAACTGTTAAAAACCATTTAAAACAGGTTAGAACAATCCAGAACAAGTTAGAACCATTTAAAACAGTATGTAATCCTGTTAAAGCTAATATAACTACTTAAAACAGGTCCGAATTTAAAGCTAATATAAGTACTTAAAACAAGTTCGAATTTATTTTAAATTAACATACTGGCTCAAAACAGGTTTAAACTTAATTTAAAATGTTCCAAACTTGTTAAAAACTGTTTCTAACTGGTTTCAAAATGTTTGTAACTATTTAAAGGCTATTTGAAATAGGTTCGAATTTGTTTTAAGCTGACATGACTGCTTAAAATAGGTTAAACCTTGGTTAAAAATATTTCAAACTTGTTAGAAACATTTTCGAACTGGTTTGAAAATGTTTGTAACTTGTTAAAAGCTATTTAACACGGGTAAGAATGTGTATAAAAATAAATTAATTGTTTAAAACAGGTTAAAAACTTAATTAAAACTAGCGTAACAACCCTCGCTCGCTAACGCTCGCTCGTTTTTTATTTCTTTTATATATTTCTTTACTTTATGTATTCTTGAACATATATATAAATCTATAAATTTATAAATTTTAATAATCTATATTCTAATTCATATTAAGTCGATGCGGCCAATTTTTAAAAGAATATGATAATTGAATAACTTAAAAAGTAGTAAATTGTAATATGTATTATGTAATAATAATATATATTTTTAAATTGTTTTATAATTAATTATTAATTTTTTTTAGAAATATAAAATTAATTTTTAAAATTTTATTTGCTTTATTTTAAAAATAATATCTAGTATTCTCAAAAAGATTGTTTTAAAAAATATTGCCAGTAATAATGATAATAATACTAAATATTAATTAATAACAAATTATAACTTCCTAACATTAAAAAAAAGGCGTTTGAAAAAAGTATAAATACATAAAATCGATTGCATCTATAAACAACTAACTAAAAAATATCTTGATAAAAAAATTATAATTTAAAAAGCAATATAATAGAAAGGTTCTAAAAAATATATTTCGAATACAACAAGAAACAAAGAAGTAATAATAATAAAAGATGAAAACATATGTGCAGTAGCTTTTTAACAGACTTATACATGCGCAAAAGCTCCAAAAGGCAGTTACGCATGCGCAGTACTTTCCTATGAACGATACTTGTTACAGTAACAAAGAAAAATTAATGTCAAAAAATGTAATTGTCAAAGCAAATAGAGAAACAAGTTAACAAAAAAGTTAAAAACATTGCGTAAAGTATATAGTAATGCGCAATAGGTTCCTATGCCAGTAAAGCATGCGCAGTAGTTTTCTATGAACAAAAAACATGCGCAGTTGTAAAAATGTGAAGTATAAATGACATTTTAACTATTCTAAGGTAAAAAAATGTAGAAAAATGTGTAAACAAAAAAGTTCCATGTAATGCGTAAAACCTATAATTTATAAGAGTAAATTGCACAAAACGCAGCTGTGGTGCACTACTGCGCAAGTGCAACAATATGTTGTGCATAAAAAAATGTTCAGTTTAACATGTTTGACACGAATAATGCCAGTGCGCATTGTTACAAACTCTAATAACATGATAAATTGAACATTTTTGTAAGTAACCTATTGGAAAAAGTAGGTGAACTTTGAAGTCTGTACGACGATGAACGAAGTTTTCTCGGTATCATATTAATATAATAGAAGATTACAACGTACAATTTTATGAATATTGGGAGAACTTTCAAACTCTTTATTCTCAATAAATAAGTAAATTTTCACAAAACTTTTTTAAACACTAATTATATGGAAGATTTTCTGACAGTATGTTAAATATTTATTACCCCCCCCCCCCCCCCCGGTACCCCTAGAAAATGGTTTTTAAAAGTATGAAAAATTGAAAACTTTCAGATCAAAATTTGTTACATTTTATAAATATTTTAAAGAAAAAAAGAATAAAATTAATAAAATTAAATACACTTTTAATGTTTTTATTATTTTTTATATTCAATAATATAAATTTTTCTATTAAATTTCTTGAATTCCAATATTTAGATTGAATTTTGAATATTCTTTTCTATTATGGGTCATTAATTACAATAATAATGAAAAAAAAAACAATTTTAACCAATTTTTTAAATAAAGGTACCTTTGCGCATGTGCAGTTATCATGTTACCGTGTTACGCGTGCGCAATAATAAAACGGATTTTTACTGCGCACTTATTAAAAAAAGTATGCTATATGTACTGAAAATGTACTTATCTGATAAAGTCCCGCACTGCGCATGCGTAATTTTTGAATTTAATTAGAGCCAATGTGTGACTATCACTGTGCATGATTGCGCATGTGTAACAGCAATACAAAACAACTGCGCATGTGAAATGTTTGTTAAGTAGTGCGCACGTTTGCACAGCTGTGGTGCACTACTGCGCATGTGCAACAATATGTTGTGCATAAAAAAATGTTCAGTTTAACATGTTTGACACGAATAGTGCCAGTGCGCATTGTTACAAACTATAATAACATGGTAAAATGAACATTTTTGTAAGTAACCTATTGGAAAAAGTAGGTGAACTTTGAAGTCTGTTCGACGATGAACGAAGTTTTCTCGGTATCGTATTAATATAATAGAAGATTACCACGTACAATTTTATGAATATTGGGAGAACTTTCAAACTCTTTATTCTCAATAAATAAGTAAATTTTCACAAAACTTTTTTAAACACTAATTATATGGAAGATTTTCTGACAGTATGTTAAATATTTATTACCCCCCCCTCCCCCCGGTACCCCTAGAAAATGGTTTTTAAAAGTATGAAAAATTGAAAACTTTCAGATCAAAATTTGTTACATTTTATAAATATTTTAAAGAAAAAAAAAATAAAATTAATAAAATTAAATACACTTTTAATGTTTTTATTATTTTTTATATTCAATAATATAAATTTTTCTATTAAATTTCTTGAATTCCAATGTTTATATTGAATTTTGAATATTCTTTTCTATTATGGGTCATTAATTACAATAATAATGAAAAAAAAAACAATTTTAACCAATTTTTTAAATAAAGGTACCTTTGCGCATGTGCAGTTATCATGTTACCGTGTTACGCATGCGCAATAATAAAACGTATTTTTACTGCGCACTTATTAAAAAAAGTATGCTATATGTACTGAAAATGTACTTTTCTGGTAAAGTACCGCACTGCGCATGCGTAATTTTTGAATTTAATTAGAGCTCATGTGTGACTATCACTGTGCATGATTGCGCATGTGCAACAGCAATACAAAACAACTGCGCATGTAAAATGTTTGTTAAGTAGTGCGCACGTTTACACAGCTGTGGTGCACTACTGCGCATGTGCAACAATATGTTGTGCATAAAAAAATGTTCAGTTTAACATGTTTGACACGAATAGTGCCAGTGCGCATTGTTACAAACTATAATAACATGGTAAAATGAACATTTTTGTAAGTAACCTATTGGAAAAAGTAGGTGAACTTTGAAGTCTGTTCGACGATGAACGAAGTTTTCTCGGTATCGTATTAATATAATAGAAGATTGTTTCAAACTTGTTAGAAACTCTTTCTAAATGGTTTTGTAATGTTTGTAACTTGTTAAAAGATATTTAAAACGAGTTAGCATGTGTTTAAAAATGTAATAATTGCCTAAACTGGTTAAAAACTTAATTAAAATTGTTTTAAACTTGTTATAACTGTTTTAAACTTGTTTCAAAATGTTTGTAACTTGTTAAAAGCTATTTAAAACGAGTTAGCATGTGTTTAAAATGTAATAATTGCCTAAACTGGTTAAAAACTTAATTAAAATTGTTTTAAACTTGTTATAACTGTTTTAAACTTGTTTCAAAATGTTTGTAACTTGTTAAAAGCTATTTAAAACAGGTTAGAATTTGTTTTAAACTAAAATAATTGCTTAAAACAGGTTAAAAAATCAATTAAAATTGTTTCAAACTTGTTAAAACTGTTTCAATCTTGTTTCAAAATGTTTGTAACTTGTTAAAAGCGATTTAAAACGAGTTAGAATTTGTTTTAAATTGACATAACTGTTAAAAATAGGTTAAAACTTGTTGGAAGTTGTTTCAAACTTGTTAAAAACTATTTCGAACTGGTTTTCAAATGTTTGTAACTTGTTAAAAGCTATTTAAAACCGGTAGGAATTTGTTTTAAACTGAAATAACTGCTTAAAACGGATCAAATCTTAATTAAAATTGTTTCAAACTTGTTAGAAACTCTTTCTAAATGGTTTTGTAATGTTTGTAACTTGTTAAAAGATATTTAAAACGAATTAGCATGTGTTTAAAAATGTAATAATTGCCTAAACTGGTTAAAAACTTAATTAAAATTGTTTTAAACTTGTTATAACTGTTTCAAACTTGTTTCAAAATGTTTGTAACTTGTTAAAAGCTATTTAAAACAGGTAAGAATTTGTTTTAAACTAAAATAATTGCTTAAAACAGGTTAAAAAATCAATTAAAATTGTTTCAAACTTGTTAAAACTGTTTCAATCTTGTTTCAAAATGTTTTTAACTTGTTAAAAGCGATTTAAAACGGGTTAGAATTTGTTTTAAATTGACATAACTGTTAAAAATAGGTTAAAACTTGTTGGAAGTTGTTTCAAACTTGTTAAAAACTATTTCGAACTGGTTTTAAAATGTTTGTAACTTGTTAAAAGCTATTTAAAACCGGTAGGAATTTGTTTTAAACTGAAATAACTGCTTAAAACGGATCAAATCTTAATTAAAATTGTTTCAAACTTGTTAGAAACTGTTTCTAACTGCTTTAGAAATGTTTTTCACTTATTAAAAGCTATTTAAAAAGGATTAGAATGTGTTCAAAAATAAATTAATTGCTTAAAACCAGTTATAACCTTAATTAAAATTGTTTTAAACTTGTTCTAACTGTTTCGAACTTGTTTCAAAATGTTTGTAAATTGTTAAAAGCTATTTAAAACAGGTTAGAATTTGTTTTAAATTAAAGTAATTGCTTAAAACCAGTTATAACCTTAAATAAAATTGTTTTAAACTTGTTAAAACTGTTTCGAACTTGTTTCAAAATTTTTGTAACTTGTTAGAGCTATTTAAAACGGGTTAGAATTTGTTTTAAACTGACACAACTGCTAAAAATAGGTTAATACTTGTTGGAAGTTGTTTTAAACTTGTTAAAAACTATTTCTAACTGGTTTCAAAATGTTTGTAACTTGCTAAAAGCTATTTAGAACTAGTAAGAATTTGTTTTAAACTGAAATTACTGCTTGAAACGGATCAAATCTTAATTAAAATTGTTTCTAACTTGTTAGAAACTGTTTCTAACTGGTTTCTAAATGTTTTGCAATTTGCTAAAAGAAATTTTTTAATACGTTTGAAATTGTTTTTTATTGAAATATCTGCTTAAAACAGGTTAAAAACTTTATAAAATTGTTTTAAACTTGTTAAAACTGTTTCCAACTTGTTTTAAAATGTTTGTAACTTGTTAAAAGCTATTTAAAACGTGTTAGAATTTGTTTTAAACTGACATAACTGCTTAAAATAGGTTAAAACTTGTTGGAAGTTGTTTCAAACTTGTTAAAAACTATTTCTAACTGGTTTCAAAATGTTTGTAACTTGCTAAAAGCTATTTAAAACCAGTAAGACTTTGTTTTAAACTGAAATTACTGCTTGAAAGGGATCAAATCTTAATTAAAATTGTTTCCAACTTGTTAGAAACTGTTTCTAACTGGTTTCTAAATGTTTTGCAATTTGCTAAAAGAAATTTTTTAATACGTTCGAAATTGTTTTTTATTGAAATATCTGCTTAAAACAGGTTAAAAACTTTATAAAATTGTTTTAAACTTGTTAAAACTGTTTCGAACTTGTTTTAAAATGTTTGTAACTTGTTAAAAGCTATTTAAAACGTGTTAGAATTTGTTTTAAACTGACATAACTGCTTAAAATAGGTTAAAACTTGTTGGAAGTTGTTTCAAACTTGTTAAAAACTATTTCTAACTGGTTTCAAAATGTTTGTAACTTGCAAGAAGCTATTTAAAACCAATAAGAATTTGTTTTAAACTTAAATAACTGCTTAAAACGGATCAAATTTTAAACAAAATTGTTTCCAATTAGTTAGAAACTGGTTTTAACTGGTTTCGAAATGTTTGTAATTTGCTAAAAGAAATTTAAAATACGTTCGAAATTGTTTTAAACTGACATAATTGCTTAAAACGTGTTAAAAATTGATAAAAATTGTTTTAAACTTATTAAAAACTGTTAAAAACCATCTAAAACAGATTCGAAGTTGTTTTAAACTGACATGATAGCTTAAAAAAAGCTTCTCAAATGAGAACTCTTAAACGGATAAAAGTCGTTAAATAAAGATTTAAAAATATAGTGTTAAAAATCAATAATATCAAATTAATTAATAAAAAATTATATTTATTTTTGCGTGATCAATATTTTTGTCGCATTTAGAAAAAGATAGAATGAAATTTTGTTAGAAACTGCAGATCTTCATAGTTTGGTAACTTGAAACTTTTCTTTTTTTTTTTTTATTCTAATTTTTAATAAATTGACCGTTCACGATATTTTATCATTTTTAACGATAAATAAGGTGATAAAAAAATGAAGAGAGAAAAAAAGAGGAATATCGAACAAATATGGATACAGAAGACTGATGAAGATAAACGATACTAACGTCTAAATTGAAGAGAGTTGAGATGTTTAGACACGGTCTAAAGTGGATGAGTGTGAGCTGAGAATAATGAGAGAAAACTGAAAAGGGGTGAAATAGGATAAGAGGGTAAAAAACTCTCTATACCTTCAAAGCTTAAATTACATCATCTTAAATTCATCATCTTCTAAACAAGCTGATTTTAAATCTAGGTCGAAAGTAGGACACTTTTTTCATTCTTGACTGTACTTAAAAAACATAAAATTTTTTCAATTTTCATTAGTGAAGTTGAGGCGCATGAATATTCCCTAAAACCCATTTAGTCTAAATTCCATTTACCCTAAAACCATTTAACCTAAAATACATTTAGCCTAAAAAGCATTTAGCCTAAACTGCATTCAACCTAAATCCCATTTAACCTAAATTATATTTAACCTAAATCTCGTTTAACCAAAAATGTATTTAACCTAAAATGCATTTAATCTAAAATGCATTCAACCTAAATTTCATTTAACCTAAATCTCATTTAACCTAAAATGCATTTAGCTTAAAAAGCATTAAACCTAAACTGCATTCAACTTAAATCCCATTAAACCTAAAATGCATTTAGACTAAATTTCATTTAACCAAAATTCCATTTAACCTTAATCCCATTTAACCTAAAAAACATTTAGCTTCAATTTAATTTTACCTAAATCCCATTTAACCTAAAATGCATTCAACATTTTAGGTAAAATGGGATTTAGGTTAAATGGAATTTAGGCTAAATGCATTTTAGGTAAAATGGGATTTAGGTTAAATGATATTTAGGATAAATAGGATTTAGGTTAATGGAATTTCGGTTAAATGGCTTTTAGGTTAAATATAATATTGGTTAAATGGAATTTAGGTTATATAAAATTTAGGCTAAATGCATTTTAGGCAGAGTGGAATTTAGGTTAAATAGAATTTAGGTTAAATGGGATCTAGACTAAATGCATTTTAGGTTAACAGATCTTTAGGCTGGATGCATTTTAGGTAAAATGGGATTTAGGTTTGATGGAATTAAGGTTAAATGGGTTTTAAGCTAAATGGAATTTAGGTTAAATGAAATTTATGCTGAATGCTTTTTAGATAAAATGAAATTTAGGTTAAATAGAATTTAGGTTAAATGGGTTTGAGGTCAATAGGAATTTCGATTAAATGAGATTTAGGTTAAGAGAAATTTAGGCTGAATGCATTTTAGGTTAAATGAGATTTAGGTTAAATACTGTTTAGGTTAAATGGGATTTAGGTCAAATGGAATTTAAGTTAAGTGAATTTTAGGCCGAATACATTGTAGGTTAAATGAGATTTAGATTAAATTAAATTTAGGTTATGTATGTTTTAAGCTAAATGCATTTTAGATTTATTGAGATGTAGATTAAATGAAATTTATGCTGAATGCATTTTAGATTAATTGCATTTTAGGTTAAATGAGTTTTAGGTTAAATTGGATTTAGGTTAAATAGAATTTAGGTTAAGTTGGATTTAGGTTGAATGCAGTTTAGGCTAAATGCTTTTTAGGCTAAATTCATTTTAGGTTAAATGGGATTTAGGCTGAATGCAGTTTAGGCTAATTGCATTTTAGGCTAAATGCATTTTATGTTAAATGGTTTTAGGTTAAATGGGATTTAGGCTAAATGGAATTTAGGGAATATTCATCCGCCTCGTGAAGTTAAAAATAAGTTTTTAAACAAACATAATTTAAGGGAGTTTATAACTTGTCTATAATTATTTAAAACTCTCTAAACAGGCTAGAATTTGTTCAAACCGGTTATAACTTGTTAAAAATTGTCAAAAAATAGTAAAAACAGGTTAAAAGTTTTATAAAACTGCTACAAAATGGTTTTTAACTGTTCCAAACTGGTTTTAAACTGGTTCAAAACTGTTTGTAACTTTTTAAAAATTGTTCAGAACCATTTAAAGCAGATTAAAGCATTTTAAAAGCCACTATAACTACTTAAAACAGGTTTAATTTGCTTTAAACTTTTTAGAAATAATTTAAAACTGTTTTAAACTGGTTTCAAACTGCTTGTAACTTATTGAAAGCTATTTAGAACCATTTTAGCAAGTTAAAATCTGAATAAAAATAATAAGAAAAAATTTTAAAACAGGTAAAAACTTGATTATTATTTATTTTGAACTTTTTAAAAACTGTTAAAAATCATTTAAAACAGGTTAGAGCAATCTAGAACAAGTTAGAACAATTTAATACCGTATAGAATTTTTTAATGCTAACTTTTTTTAAGATAACTACTTAAAAAAGATTCAATTTTGCTTCAAACTATTTAGAAACAACGTACAAACTTTTTAGAACAATTTAACTAAATTAAAATTTGTTTAAAATTGTTAGAGAAACTTAAAACAGGTTGGAACTAGTTAAAAACTGTTTTAAACTGGTTTCAAAGTATTTGTAACTTGTGAAAAGCTCTTTAAAAAATGTACGATTTATTTCAAACTGACATAACTTCTCAAACTAGTTAAAACTTGATTAAAATTGTGTCGAGCTTTTTAAAAACTGTTTTGAACTGGTTTCAAAATGTATATAACTTGTTAAAAGATATTTAAAACACGTTTACCTTTATTTTAAACTCTCATAACTGCTTAAAACAGGTTAAAGATGAAGGAAATTCTTTCAAACTTGTTAAAAACTGTTTCGAATTAATTTAAAAATGTTTGTATTTTGTTTAAAGCTATTTACAACTGGTTAGAATTTGTTTTAAATTGACATAACTGCTTAAAATATGATAAAAATTTATTAAAATTGTTTCAAACTTGTTAAAAACTGTTCGAAATGGTTTCAAAATTTTTGTAATTTGTTGAAAGGTATTTAAAACAGGTTCGAATACGTTTCAAAACGACGTAGCTGCTTTAAACAGGGTAAAACCTTATTGAACTTGTTCCAAACTTGTTAAAAACTGTTTCGAACAGGTTTCGCAATGTTTGTAACTTGTTAAAGCTATTTAAAAGTATTTGAATTTATTTTACACTGACATAAATGTCTAGAACAGAATAAAACTCGATTAAAACTATTTTGAACTTGTTAAAAGCTGTATAAAGAAGGTTCAAATTTGTTTTAAACTGACACAGCTGCTTAAAACAGGTTAAAACTTGTTGGAAATTGTTTAAAACTTGTTAAAAACTGTTTCAAACTGGTTTCAATATATTTTTAATTTGTTAAAAGATATTTAAAACAGGTTTGAATTTGTTTCAAATCGACATAACTGCTTGAAACAGGTTAAAACTTGTTGGAAACTGTTTAAAACTATTTAAAACGGTTTCAGACTGGTTTCAAAATTTTTGTAATTTGTTAAAAGCTATTTAAAACAGGTTTGAATTTGTTTCAAACCGACATAACTGCCTAAAACAGGTTAAAACTGGTTGGAAACTGTTTAAAACTTGTTAAAAACTGTTTCGAACTGGTTTCAAAATATTTGTAATTTGTTAAAAGCTATTTAAAACAGGTTTGAATTTGTTTCAAACCGACATAACTGTTTAAAACAGGTTAAAACTTGTTGGAAACTGTTTAAAACTTGTTAAAAACTGTTTCAAACTGGTTTCAAAATATTTGTAATTTGTTAAAAGCTATTTAAAACAGGTTTGAATTTGTTTCAAACCGACATAGCTGTTTAAAACAGGTTAAAACTTGTTGGAAACTGTTTAAAACTATTTAAAACGGTTTCAAACTGGTTTCAAAATTTTTGTAACTTGTTAAAAGCTATTTAAAACAGGTTTGAATTTGTTTCAAACCGACATTGCTGTTTAAAACAGGTTAAAACTTGTTGGAAACTGTTTAAAACTTGTTAAAAACTGTTTCGAACTGGTTTCAAAATATTTGTAATTTGTTAAAAGCTATTTAAAGCAGGTTTAAATTTTTTTCAAACTGACATA
The DNA here is from genome assembly GCA_037103525.1 of Ganaspis brasiliensis. Classification (NCBI taxonomy): domain Eukaryota; kingdom Metazoa; phylum Arthropoda; class Insecta; order Hymenoptera; family Figitidae; genus Ganaspis; species Ganaspis brasiliensis. The sequence goes on from JAZKLR010000294.1 coordinate 220,777, forward strand.
ACTGCCTAAAACAGGATAAAACTTTATTGGAATTGTTTCAAACTGGTTTAAAAATGTTTGTATTTTGTTAAATGCTATTTAAAACAGGTTCTAATTTGTTTTAAAACCGACGTAACTGCTTAGAACAAGTCAAAACTTGTTAGAAATTGTTTTAAACTGGTTTCAAAACGGTGGTAATTTGTAAAAAGCTATTTAAAACTGTTTAGAATTTGCTTTAAATTCACATAACTGCTTAAAACAGGTAAGAACTTGATTAAAATGGTTTTGAACTTGTTAAAAACTGTTTAGAACCATTTTAAAGAGGTTGGAGTTATTGAATACAAGTTAGATCCATTTAAAACCGGTTGGAATTTTTTTTAATGTTAATATAACAACTTAGAAATGTTAAAAACTTATTTGAAACAGTTTCGTACTGATTTAAAACTGTTTATAATTTCTTAAAATCTATTTACAACTATTTAAAACAGGTTATTTATTTCCTAAATTTGATATAACTACTTAAAATAGTTTAAAACTGGTTTAAATTGTTTGTATCCGATTTAAAAGTGTTTGTAACTTGTTAAAAGATGTTTAGGGTCAGTACAACAGGTTGGAATTATTTTGAAACTGTTTATATTTACTTAAAACTGTTTACAACTTGTTTGACACTGATTCAAACTGGATTAAAAGAGCTAGTAACTTACTAAAACCTGTTTGAAAATATTTAAAACGATTGGGGTAGAAAAGAACCGAAACAAAATGACCAAGACAAAAAGTCCTATCCAAAATATGCAAAAGTTCAAAGATCCAAAATGTAGACATGTTAAAAAAAGTTTAAATTGTTTAAAGATATTTGGATACTGTGCCACAAAAGCACAAAACTAATATAACTTTTTCCTCAATCCTTTCAAAATGAGTTGCAGGTAGTGTTCGTATTTTTTGACCTAAATTTATCTGGTTTATCATGCATTCTGTGTCGTCTGGTTCTTGCTGTAATTCATTTAAAGAAGCATAGAGACTAGGATATGTATCGGCCGACAACTGGAAAGCGATTATGCCAACCCTCTGAAGCGTTATTAGTTCTTGCAATTCTCTGAGTGACAGCTTGATGCTGATTCAACAGAATAGGAGTATACTGAACGGACACAGCTCTTCTTCTAACTCTGGCAGATATATTCCACGAATATACAAAATCCAAGGAAAATCATGCATTAAATAGAGTATATATATTTTAATATAAATTATGTAGTACGTAGGTTTCTGATTCCTGAATTACAGATTTGATTTTTAATCTCAAAGTATTCTGCTACTGGTATAAAATCCACAGAGAGAATGTTTATAAAAACACTTGATCCAAAGACAAAATGGAAACAGCAAGAAAACCTTTCCGTGTGGTATAACTTGTGAGGCGCATTAAAATCATTTAAAAGCCATTTCGACTAAAATATACTTGGTCTAAAACACATGTAGCCTAAAAAGTAATTGACCTACAATCCATTTGGCCTAAAATCAATTTGCTCTGAAATTAATTCTGCCTAAAACTCATTCCATATAAGACCCATGTAGCCTAAGATCCTTTTCCCCTAAAGAATATTTAGTCAAAAAATCAATAGGCATGAATCCCATTTAGCCTAAAATCCATTTGGCCTAAAATCCATTTAACCTAAAATCACTTAATATAACTCCCATTTACCATAAAACCCATTAGGCCTAAAACCCATTTAGCCTAAATCCCATTTGACCTAATGCTCACTTAATATAAATCCCATTTAGCCTAAAACCCATTTAGTCTAAAAACCATTTAACCTAATCCTATTTGACCTAATAGTCACTTGATATAAAACCCATTTGCACGAAAACCCACTTGACCTGAAACTCACGTGATATAAACCCCATTTAGCCTAAAACTTATTTGGCCTAAAACCCATTTGACCTAATACTTATTTGAAATAAATCCCATTTAGCATGAATCCCATTTAGCCTAAAACCCATTTGAACTAAATTCTATTTGACCTAATACTCACTTGATATAAATCCCATTTAGACGAAAACCCATTTGATCTAAAACTCACGTGATATAAATCCCATTTCGCCTAAAAGTCATTTGCCCTAAAACGAATTTGACCTAAAAGACACGTGATATAAATCCCATTTAGCCTAAACCTCATTTGGCCTAAAACTTATTTAGAGTAAAACCCATTTGACCTAATACTCACTATATATAAATCCCATTTAGCCTAAAACCCACTTGACCTTATACTCACTTGATATATACCCCATTTACGCTAAAACCCATTTGACCTAAAACTCACGGGATATAAATCCCATTTAGCCTAAAACTCATTTGACCTAAAACCTATTTGACCTAATACTCACTTAATATAAATCCCATTTAGCCTAAAACCCATTTGACCTAAATTCTATTTAGCCTAATAGTCACTTGATATAAATCCCATTTGGACGAAAACCCATTAGACCTAATACTGATTTGATATAAATCTTATTTAGCATAAAGCTCATTTAGCATAGATTCTATTTATCCTAAAGCACATTTAGACTAAAACCCATTCGTCCTAAAACTAACTTGATATAAATCCCATTTTGCCTAATGCCCATTTAGCCTAAATCTCATTTATTCTAAAACTCATTTTTTCTACAACACATTTAGCTCAAAATTCCAATTGTCCTAAGACGCATTTGGCCTAAAACCCATTTGACCTAAAACCCACTTGATACAAATCCCACTTAGTCTAAAAGTTATTTGGCCTTAAATACATTTTGTCTAAAATGTGGTACTAACCTCTTCAGGGTGGCCGCAAAATTTAATTTTCAAAATTCCCTGACTTTTCCCTGATTAACTAATTTTGTAAAAAAACGATTTTTTTGATGAAAAAATATGCTCAAAAAAATTTGATTGGGTATTTTCAAAAATCTCTGTGTCCAAATTTAGATATTCAAGAGGTTAATAAGTCATCCCAATTTTATTGAAATCCGTTAAAGCATTCTCGAGATATCTTGTACACAAAAAACGCTACACACACACACACGTATATCTATACATTTGCTTAAGAATGAAAATTTACGTTTTTTAGATGAAATAAGTTGATTTAGACTATTTTTGGAAAATCGAAAAGCTTAACTATCACAAAGCTTTCTCTATAAGAAAGCAAAAATAATTTAAAAAAATTCAAAAATGGCTAGATTAAACTGAACAAAATAATACAAAAATTCAAAGAATAATTATAAAATATTAAGATAATAATTGAAAAATTGAAGAAAATATGTTTAAAATGACGAAAATTTAAGATTTAAGAAACATATTTAAAAATTGAAAAAAAGTAATAGAAAAAAGCAGAGAATTAATGAATATATAAGAAGACAATTGAAAACTGAAAAATGGAATTAAAAATTAAGGAAAATTGAACAATTGTATTTAAAATCAAAGAAACTTAATGATAATGAAAAAAAATATTAGAAAATATACTTTTTAAATAATGAAAGAAAATAATTGAAAATCTAAAAGCGGAATTTAAATTTGAAGAAACTAAATGACAATTGAAGAGAATAGTTCTAGAATTGAATAATTCAATTGAAAACTTAAAACAATTTTTATGAGTGAAAAAAATAATTGAAAAAACCAAAAATTATTTTTTTGGAATTAATTGAAAATCAATAAAAATAATTGAAATTTAAAGAAAAATATTTGAGAATTGAAGAAGATAATTAAAAATTGAAGAAATTAATTGGAAATTAAAGAATTAATTGTGACCTTTTAAAACATTTTTTATTTACTTTCACTTATTTGTTTATTTCTTGAAGTCGGCAGCAATTTTAATTTGCATAAAATAGTTGTAAATGAACAGAAACAATTCAATGTTTTTCAATGCTTATGTTCCTATTATTTTCTACAGTTTTCAATATACAATTATTCTCTTTAAATTTTATAATTATTCTTTAATTTTTAAAGATATTTTGGTCTGTTGTCGATCTTTTTCGACAGATTTAAATTTTTTCTTTCGATTGTAAATTATTTTCCTCATTTCTAAATTATTGTCTTTAATATTGAATTATTTTAGTCATTTTGTAAATTTTCTTTTAATTATCAATTATTATATTGAAATTTCAATACAATTCTTCAATTTTAATTTATTTTTTACAATTTTATCCATAATTTTCATCAGTTTTTAATTGACAATTTATTATTCTTCTTCAATTTTATAATTATTCATTAAATTAAAAAAAAAAATTTCTAATCCCGATTATTCTCACCATTCTTCATTTTTTTCAATTGGTAATTATTTTTTTTAATAGTTAATTATTTTCGTCATGTTGTAATTTTATTTTTTAATTAACAATTATTTTCTTAATATTTTCATTTAATTCTTAAATTTTCAATTTAGTTCTTCAATTTTGATTAATTTTCTTCAATTCTGAAATATTTTCTTTAATTTTCAATTATTTTTATTGATTTTCCATTAATTCCTCAATATTCAATGATTCTCGGATTTTTTCAATTACTTTTTTCACTCGTCAAAATCGTTTTAAAATTTCAAATCAATTGTTGTTATTATTATTATTATCGCCTACTTTCTATTATTATTTTGATTATCATTAAAATTCTTTAATTTTAAAGTTAATTGTTCAATTATTTTCTTTAATTGTTAATTCCATTCTTCAACTTTTAAGTATATTTCACAAATTTAATCTAAATTCTTCAATTTTTAATTATTTCTTTGGATTTTTAATCCAGTAGTTAAAGGTGAAATTATTTCCAACAATTATTCCTGTAATTATCTTAATTTTTCAGTTAGCAATTATTTTCTTTAAATTTAATATTTCTTGTTTAATTTTTTCAATTATTTTTTTCAGTTGTCTATTAATCTAGTCATTTTCCGAATTTTCTTTTTCCAATTGACAGTTATTTTTGTTATTTTTCACATATTTTCATGAATTTTTTAATAATTCTCGTCATTTTTCAACTATTTCTTTCAATTATTGATTATTTTCCGCAATTTTCAATTATTTTCTACAATTTTTTCAATGTTCAATTATTATCTTAAAATTTTATAATTATTCTTTGATTATTCAAATTATTTTGTTCAGTTGTATATTAATCTAGACATCTTTTTAATTTTGTTTTCAATTGTTGAATATTTCCGTCATTTTTTAATTTTTGTTCCAGTTGTCAATTATTTTTTTTTAAATTTTAATTTAATTCTTAAATTCTCAATTTATTTCCTCGACTTTTTATTATTTTTTTCAATTTTAATTATTTTTGTCGATTACCAATCCAGTTGTTTAATTTGCAATTATTTCGAGCAGTTATTTATATAATTTTTTAACTATTTTGTTTAAATTTAATATTCATTTTTCAATTTTTTAAACTATTCATTTCAACTGTGTAATTATGTTGTAATTTTTTGAATTTTTTTTCAGCTGTCAATTATTTTCGTCATTTTTCAGATATATTTTTCAATTTGGTAATTTCTATTATTTGTATTTCCGAAAACTTATTTGTTAATGACCAGCAATAATGGAAAGTTTGTCGCGCGCTTGGGCGCGCGTTAATGTTGCTAGTTACTTAATAATCTTTAATTTAATGAAGAATAATAAATTGTCAATTAATAATTGATGAAAATTTTAGAAAAAATTGTAGAAAATAAATTAAAACTGAAGAATTGTATTAAAATTGCGAGAAAATAATTGAAAAAGGAGGAATGCAATTTGAAATTAAAGAACGAGTGACGAGCGCACTGAAAAGGTAAAATAAGGTTTTACAATAAAACGCGAGAATAAACTAATAAATTAATTAAAAAATAACAGAATAAAAAATAAAAATATGCAAAAGAAAAGTATAACGAGGAGGAAAATAAAGTAAGCATTATCCGACTGAGTAAATTCTAAAAAAAAGAAGGGACACTAAAAAGGTATAAATTTTTCCATCTAGTTTCCCCTCTACTTTCACAGATTGCAATTTCCGAGAAAATTCCCCCGGAAAATAAATTATGGTGAACTTTGGGTCATTTCAGGAACATCGTTCTGCCTCTCTGAAGCCGTATCTCACAGCTCGGGTAACGCGTTTTCGCTCGCACCTTTTATCACAACATATAAGGAACACTCTGCGGTACATTGCATAAAGATGAGTTTGAATTCCTGCAATGTTGTTGGTTCGCTAGACTTTAAAGGGGTTTTTCTCACGCGGAGAGAAAGTCTTGAAAGTCTATAGAACGATTATTCTGAAAAAGATCTACTGTTCTATTGAGGGATTTAAAAACAATTGGATTGCAGTTTTGTCTTCTTTGTTTCGGTCATTTTTCGTGATAAAGCTACTTTAAAGAGATAATGCTCAAGTTTTCAACTTGGTAAAATTGGGTCGCGAGGCGAAAAGTGACTTCAATAAATTTTTAGAGACATTCTCGAGAACCCTTTCATTCCAGCGTTTCCGCCCACTCGTCCATTATTTCTTATCTATAGACACTTTAGTCAAGAAAGGAATATACCGATTGGCAATTACGTGCGGGAAAATAGTTTTTTTTTCTTTTTTTTTTTTTCTCTCTCTCTCTCTCTCTCTTTTTCTACAAGAAAACCCATTTCAAATGCATCAGTGGAGGTTAAGCGTTGGAGAAATGCAAAAAAGGACGTTAATTTTAGAACAGGGGTCAATAGAGGTGCAGCGTTTTATATAATCGTTCGCACCATGAATATATCTTTTGTTCTTTAATCCACAAAAGTTTTCCTCTGAAAAATGCAATTTATTCACTCATTTTCATGCTTCTGAAAATTTTATTTTAAAAGTCACGTCAAAAGTGTAGAATTTGTTTTTTTTTTCATTTTTACTAAAATTTCACGACTTAACAAAAACAGAAAAACAAAACAAAAACTCGAGGTTTATAATGCGTTTAATTTCAGTCGGTAAATTAAGGGCAGAATAAATCTGACGATTTTTTTGCTGCGACAATTTAAGTGAGTTAATAATTGTGATATGAAATTTGTTGTTATGGTAATTCTTTTTATTTTTATTAGGATTTTTATTCTGATAAAAATTTTGCCGAGGAAAAGTGTATGAATTAATGAGAAAATAAAACAGGAGAAATAAAACGTAGGTGTAAATAAACAAATAAAAATAAAGTATAAAAACAAAAATAAATAAATAAACAAATAAAAAGAAACGAGGCAAAAAATTAGGAAATAAAAACAAATTAGTTTTAAATCAATTATGGTTTTTTTTTTAAATTGTTTTTATATTAAATGCTTTTTATTCTTGTCCCTCTTTTATCCATAAAAACAAGAAAAAAAAGTTTTAAATGAAAGAAAATGTCTTTATTTTAAAACAATAATTAGGTAAAAAAAAACTTTTTACAAGTTCTATGAAAATATCTGTCTGTCTGTCTGTCTGTCTGTCTGTCTCTTTGTCCGCCATTAGAAAAATCATTCCTTTTTCATTCAAAAAAGAGTATAATTAAATTAAAAAAAAATGTTTATGTTTGAAAACAATAATTAAGTAAAAAAACATTTTACAGGTTTTATGAAAGTATGTCTGTCTGTCTGTCTGTTTATCTGTTTATCTGTCAGTAGAAAAACGACATCTCTTTCATTAAAAAAAAAAAAATTTAAATTAATGAAAATGTCTTTGTTTGAAAACAATAATTAGATAAAAAAAACTTTTTACAAGTTCTACAAAAGTATCTATCTGTCTGTCTGTCCGTCTATCTGTTTGTCCGTCAGTAGAAAAATCATTCCTTCTTCATTCAAAAAAAAAAATTGTTAAATTGAAATAAATGTTTATGTTTGAAAACAATAATTAGGTAAAAAACATTTTACAGGTTCTATGAAAGTATGTTTGTCTGTCTGTCCGTCTGTCTGTCTGTTTGTCTGTCTGTTTGTCCGTCAGTAGAAAAATCATTCCTTCTTAATTCAAAAAAAGTATTATTAAATTAGAATTAATGTTTATGTTTGAAAAAAAAAACAATTAGGTAAAAAAACATTTTACAGGTTCTATGAAAGTATGTCTGTCTGTCTGTCTGTCTGTATGTCTGTCTGTCTGCCCGTCTGTCTGTCTGTTTGTCCGTCAGTAGAAAAATTATTCCTTCTTCATTTAAAACAAGAGTATTATTATATTAAAATAAATGTTTATGTTTGAAAACAATAATTAGGTAAAAAACATTTTATAGGTTCTATGAAAGTATGTCTGTCTGTCTGTATGTCCGTCTGTCTGTTTTTCGTCAGTAGAAAAATCCTTCCGTCTTTATTCAAATAAAAGTATTATTAAATTAAAATAAATGTTTATGTTTGAAAACAATAATTAGGTAAAAAACATTTTACAGGTTCTATGAAAGTATGTCTGTCTGTCTGTTTGTCTGTCTGTTTGTCCGTCAGTAGAAAAATCATTCCTTCTTCATTCAAAAAAAAGTATTATTAAATTAAAATAAGTGTTAATGTTTAAAAAAAAAACATTTTACAGGTTCTATGAAAGTATGTCTGTCCGTCTGTCTGTCTGTTTGTCTATCTGTCTGTTTGTCCGTCAGTATATGTTTGAAAACAATAATTTGTTAAAAAAACATTTTACAGGTTCTGTGTAAGTATGTCTGTCTGTCTGTCTGTTTATCTGTCAGTAGAAAAACAATTCCTCCTTCATTTAAAAAAAGAGTTTTTAATTAAAGAAAATGTCTTTGTTTGAAAACAATAATTATAGATAAAAGAAACTTTTTACAAGTTCTATGAAAGTATCTGTCTGTCTGTCGGTCTATCTGTCTGTTTCTCCGTCAGTAGAAAAATCATTCCTTCTTTATTCAAAAAAAGAGTATTATTAAATTTAAAAAAATGTTTATGTTTGCAAACAATAATTAGGTAAAAAACATTTTACAGGTTCTATAAAAGTATGTCTGTCTGTCTGTTTATCTGTCAGTAGAAAAATCATTTCTTTTATATTAAAAAAAAAGAGTTTTAATAAATTAAAGAAAATAGTTTTGTTTGAAAACCATTGTAAATACGTAAAAAAACATTTTACAGGTTCTATGAAAGTATGTTTGACTGTCTGTCTGTGTGTCTGTCTGACTGTCTGTATATCTGTCAGTAGAAAAACCACTTCTCCTTCATTCAAAAAATGAGTTTTAAATTTAAGAAAATGTTTTTGTTTGAAAACAATAATTACGTAAAAAAACATTTTACAGGTTCTATGAAAGTATCTGTCTGTCTGTTTGTCCGTCAGTAGAAAAATAATTTCTTCTTTATTCAAAGAAAGAGTTTTAAAGTAAACAAATTTTTTTGTTTGAAAACTGTAATTATGTTAAAAAACATTTTACAGACACGTTTTATGAAAGTATCTGTCTGTCTGTCTGTCTGTTTGTCCGTCAGTAGAAAAATAATTCCTTCACGTTAACTGGAGTAAAAATTGACGTATCAACTTCATGTTTGAAAAACGTGAAAAAAACAAAAAAATTGTTTAAAATACATTTTGGACCAAATTTTGCAAAAATAAAAACTTCTATAAAGTGTTTAGTTTTAGGCGGTAAATTAAAAGTGGAATAAACTCGACGATGGTTTTTAGTGACAATGTATGTGAGTCAATGATCCAGATATTAAATTTGTTGTTATAAAAATTTTTCACGATAATGAGGATTTTTATTTTTCTAAAAATTTTGCTAAGGAAAACTAAATATTAATATGAAAAGAAAAAAAGGAAAATTTGAAAATGAAGGAAAATTTGTTTCAAATCCAATTGAATGTTTTTTTATTTAATTTATTTTCTACAAAATGCTTTTTATTCTTGCCTTTCTTTTTATCCGCAAAGCTAAGCAGAAAAGAGTTTTTAATTAAAGAAAGTGTCTTTGGTTGAAAACAATAGTTCGGTGAAAAACAATTTTGACGTAAAAAAGATGCGTACGGTTAAAATAATCAATTTTTCATTAGATAGATTATAAGAATTGAAATTATTTCTAAAAGAAAACTTCAAAAAAATATATAAATACTAAAAATAAAAAAAAGTAGTAACTAAACAAATAAAACTAAATATAAAATTTAAGTATTTAAGTGAAATAAAGTTTTTTTTTTAAATCTATAAAAAAAGTATTGTGAATGAAAGACCGCTTCCTTTTTATATATAAAAAATATTAAAAACTTTTTTCTAATTTAAAAAGAAGTTTTAATAAAAGAAAAAAGAGGTTATTTCAATTGATAGCGTTTTGTGAATGGGGAGTATATTTTTTCCTTTTGTAAACATTCTTTTAACGATTAAGGGATCGCACAGCATGCAACTTATTTGCCGTCGACGATATATTCGTGTATAGTCTACAATATGTGAGGGTTTATTGTAGGCGTTGGATAATGTGTGTTTCCATTGAAAGGAAATAGCTGTAGTTTTGATAAAAGTTTGCCAACAGAACGGCATTAAACACATGTATGGCATATACTCAATCGAAATTGCCAATTTCTCATTAAAAAGATAATAGTCATGCTCTATTATTAGAAAAAGAGAAACTTTTATGTCTTCCTAAAGTAATCTAAGATAAAGATTTGTTTCCTTCAAACGGAAAAAGATTCTGTTTACACGTACTCTGATTTAAAATTTTCCATTTCCGGATTCTAAAAATCTGCTAAAAATTCAAATTACGAATAAAAGAATTAATTCTCATTTCTTAATTTGATCCTATTTTGATTTTCTTTTAATTTAAAATCCGTGATAAAAAAAAAAAAAGAATTTAATTGGCTCTCTGATAAGATTGCTAATATTTTTCCTTTTTGTGGCATTGTAACACGTCTTCGTTATCTTAAAAGAAATCGTAAAAGAAAATCGTTAACCAATTTAAGAGAGGTCTTTTATAAGGGTGTCTCGTTGGAAAGAAGGGCCGTGAAATGTGTCCTTAACGACAGGGTAATTAACTAAATAGTTTGAATTCCTCAAAATCCAGGAGATTACTGCGAGCTCAAAATACTTAAAGGAAATTAAGTACTTGAATCGATTTATTGACTAAAATGATACTTCATTACGATTTACTACTTTCACTAATTACATGATGAGAATGTCGATTAAAATAGGTAAAGAACATAAACTTTAAATATTAAAACCTGCTAGTACTAAAACTGTTTTTATTCTCACTCGTTCATAAAAATTTTTTAGCGCTTTTAATCTTTGTAATAAAGTTAGGTTGTTACAGTTTCTTTTGAAATGTTAGATATGAAAAACTGTGGAACAAGCATTGTAATGCAACAGTCGTAAAATTTTCATTCTTAAAATGGATCTTTTCATAAAATGTACAAGTTAAAGTAAAAATAGTTTAAACTAAGAATAATAATAATAAAGAATAATGGTAATAATAAAGATGATGAAATGAATAAAAAAAATAATAGCGGATAAAAAACAAACTTAATGGCGTTGCACAATAAAATTATAAAATTCAGAACTGCCCTCAGGGTTTTTAACGAAATAAGTACGACCCTGGATAATTTTAGGTAAAATTACTTATATTTGAGTTTTTTTTTGGTGAATGAAGACGATATTTGGTGTAAAAAGTGTTCTTTTTTTTAGAAATATAAATATTTTGTTGGTAAATAAAAAATTTCTTGAAACAGGTGACATAACCTAAGATGACTAAATATGACAGAAGGCAAAAAGCACTATTTTGATTAATTACTATGCATAAAATAGAAATAAATATTTTGGAAGCCTTTAGCCAATTTTGTGTCACTAATAAAATTTATAAACTAAACGATTTCTTTGCCGGATTAAAAAAATACGATTGACTTTTTCATGAATAATGTGAGATGAAGAAAAGAAACTGTCAAATTAATGTAACAGAAGCGCCTCTAGCGACACATTTTCGAAATGCTCTGCTAATCAACCCGGTCGGTAAAAAAATTATTTTCTAATAAATGTGTATATATAAATCTGAAAATTCTTTAATAATTGCAAATTATATATTAATTTCAGTTAATTCAATTAACTAATTGAACAATGACATAAATAAATGAACTGGTGTAAAAATAAAAACTTATAGACAATATTTAAATATATTTTAATATTTAAAATTTGAGAAAAATATTAGAAGTTAAAAAAAATAATAATAATTGAATTTTGAAGACAAGATTTAAAAAAAAGTTAAAAATACCGGAAACTTGGAAAAAAAATAATGAAAAATGAGAAATATAATTCAAGAATGCAGGAAAAAATAAACATTTTAATACATTAATTTAAAAAATTTAGATAATAATTGGAAAATTAACGATATAATTAAAATGTGGAGAAACTAATTGAATAATGACACAAATAATTGAAATTTGATGTAAAATTTAATAAATTTATGACAATAAACTGATTGAAAAAAATGATTTATTGATTTCATAATAAATAATAATAATAATAATAATAATAATAATATGAAGAAAATTATTAAATTTTGAAGAAAATATTTTAAAAAAGAACAAAAATAATTCAAAACAAAAAAAAAATTGCAATATGACAAGACTAAATGAAAAATTGATTAAAAATCAAAAAATAAAAACATAATTTAAAAAATTGGAACGAAATAATTGAAATTTAAAGAAAATAATTGAAAAATTTTAAAAATAATTGAAATTACAAGGAAACAATTGAAGAATCAAAAAAATTAAAATTTGAAAAAATTGTTTGAGACTGGTGTGAAAAATTAAAATTTTAAGTACTATAATTAAGATATTGACGAAATAATTAAAATGTAAAGGAACTAATTGAGTAATGACAGAATTAATTGAAAGTTGGAGTAAAAATTAAAAATTTAAATTCGATAATTGAATATTAAAAAAAATCTTCAAAGTTTGAGGAAAATAATTGGAATTTGATAAAATAATTGAAATTCGAAGAGAATAATTCAAATCATGTCAAAAAGATTTCATTACGTAGAAAGTAATTCAAGTTTCAGAATCATAATTGAACTATGTAGATGATGAAAACTAAGTTTGCAAAAAATAATTTAAATTTGAATAGAATGATTCAAAAATGGCAAAAAATTTTAAATATGAAGAAAGTAATGAAAGTTTGAAGCTAATAATAATTCAAATTTGTAGAAAATAATTGAAAAACGAGTAAAAAATTAATAAATTTGTAACAATAATAATAAGAATGAAGAAAATGCTTGAAATTTGAAGAAAATAATTGAAAACTGGTGTAGGAAATTTAAAAATTCATGACGTCAAATAAATTTTCAAAAAAATTCATTGTTTTCGTATAAATCGGAAAATTCTTTAGTAATAGAAAAATAAATAATAATTTTAGTTAATTTAATTAACTGATTGAATAATGACAAAAATAAAAAAATTATAAACAAGGATTGAAAAATTGAAAAAAAATATTAAAAGTTTAAGGAAAAAAATTGAAATTTGAATAGAATAATTGGAAAATATTAAAGAAACTTAAATATTTATTTTTTTCATAATAAATAATAATAATAATAATAATATGAAGAAATTAATTAAATTTTGATAAAAATAATTTAAAAATGACAAAAATAATTCAAATTTAAAAAAAAATTGTAAAATGACAACATTTAATGAAAAATTGATTAAAAATCAAAAAATGAAAAAAAATTTGTAAAATTGGAACGAAATAATTGAAATTTGAAGAAAATAATTAAAAAATTTTAAAAATAATTGAAATTACAAGGAGATAATTAAAGAATCAAAAAAATTAAGATTTGAGAAAATTATTTGAGACTGGTGTAAAAAAATAAAATTTTAAGTACGATAATTGAGATATTGACGAAATAATTAAAATGTAAAGAAACTAAAATTGAATAATGACACAAATAATTAAAAGCTGGATTAAAAATTAAGAATTTAAATTCGATAATTGAAAAATTAAAAAAATCTTCGAAGTTTGAGGAACATAATTGAAATTTGAAAAAATAATTGAAATTCGAAGATAATAATTCAAACATGTCAAAAAGATTCAATTATGTAGAAAGTAATTCGAGTTTCAGAATCATAATTGGACTTTGTAGATGATGAAAAAAAAGACCCACAGGGTTTTTAACTAAATAAGTACGACTCTGGATAATTTTAGGTAAATTAAATTACCAAATATTTGAAATTTTTTTGGTGAATGAAGACGATATTTAATACAAAAAGTGTTCTTTTTTTAGAAATTTAATATTGTCGGTAAATAAAGTATTTCTTGAAACAGGTGACATAACCTAAAATGACTGAATATAACAGAAGGCAAAAAGCAATATTTTGATTAATTACTGTGCATAAAATAGATATGATTTTTAGAATATAAAACCTTCAGCCAATTTTTTGTTACTAATAAAATTTATAAACTAAACGATTTATGATTTAAAAAATACGATTGACTTTTTCATGAATAATGTAAGGTGAAGAAAAGAAACTGTCAAATTAATGTAACTAAAGCGCCACTAGCGACACTTTTTTGAAATACTCTACTAATTAACTCGGTCGGTAAAAAAACCATCTTCTAATAAATGTGTACACGAAAACATAAAAAATTTGTCAGAGACATTACGAGATTCTTACATATTTTTCTCCGTTAAAGCCGAACCAAAAGCCAAATTTGTTAAATTAGCTAAATTCTTTTAGATGAGCTAAAAAATGTACGAAAATAGATTAAAAGAAAATACTTTTTTTTTGGGAAACAATACGGTAGTGAATTTCTATATATATAATTTTTTTCCGAAAAAATTGTAACATCGATTCTTTGTAAAATCGGTTATCGATTATTTGTATAACATCGATTACCTAACCTAAATTTAATTTACATGAGTCACATGTTTGACTGATTTTTAATTTAAGACTTTTGTCAATAGTTAAAGGTTTTTTAAAAAAAGAAACTCCTCCTTATAGAGCTAAGTGATTTTCTCGGTTGTTTAAATTTTGTTCAGAATTTAAAAATTCATAGACCTGAAAAGGACACGTGTGTCGAAACATATTGTCTAATGAATAAATTAAATAAAAGAGGATTTTTGTGTATATTTTACATCCTTATATTTCGAAAGAAGGCATTGTAAAAATTATTTATCAATAATTAAAAACGAATTATAAAATTTTTTCGACAAAACCAAATAGTTTGTTTGGGATTTGAGGTTATGTTGTCATTTTTTTTTTCGATTTTTGAACAACACAAATTATTTTTTTTCCGTGTAGAAGTCAGGTTAATTTTCAAATTTAGATAAACTGTTATTATTAAACGCCAGTTTATTCAAAGTTACCTTTTAACCTCAAAATCCTATATATATTAAATAAAATGTCACAAGTTCACTTGACGTATTTTTCGGACGGATAGTACGTATTGATTCCTTTTCTGAACCCTTCTTTGTGTCTCTCAAGCATTTTCTCCTTATCACAATATTTTTTGTAGATTTTGTAGAATCTTCCAACCAAGCTATTTATTTATTATCTGTTTTTTTTTCGTGACTTTCAATGACACGATGATCAGGAAATGCGAACACGTGTGGCCCAGAAAATCGTTACTGACGCCTACTCTTAACTTCCTGCAATTCTGAATTAAAAGTAAAGCGAGGGTGGATCCAGAGAGCCCTTTTATTCTGATTTCTTTTCCGCAAGGCATTCTTTTAGTTCTATATTTGATTTCAGATAAAAAGTGCTTTCCATTCAAGCGGCGAGCTCAGATAAATCAAAGATTTCCTTTAAAAATATTTACAAAAGTTTTATCCTCTGGTGATAAAAAAAAATTTAGAATTGTCTTTATCTAAAGATAATAATTATAAATGTTTTTTTTTTTTATAAAGAATATTTTTTAAATGAGAGAAAAAAAAAGACGCAATGTTTACTATTTTCTGATTTAAAAGATAAATGATGCAGTTTAATGCAAGTATATGAATAAAGTGAATCTGTTTAAAAAATTCGCGAATAATCTGCCTTTGGGATTAGTTGGCTCATTAAAAATTGTGAGAAGCGTCATATAAAGTGCCGTTGCAACGTCACAGTTATTTGTTGAATGTCAGCACAACGGGTAGCAGTCCGTATTTTTAATTAAATGCTCGTTCCATTTTCTCTTTTTCTATCCTTCCTAGTTTTTATCCCTCAACTTTAATGACATCACCGATGGTCGTCAGTCACCATCCTCGACTTTTTTTTTTTTATCTCATCTCATGTGTTTCGCATACCAACCAGCGAGTCAAGCCTTTTAATCAAAATTACTCTTCAACAAAGAGTCATTTCATATGAAATTCCTTTTCTATAATCGAAAATCATTTTACCCGCTGTTCCATTAATCTCTCATTATACTGAAAATTACTTTATATTATACTAAAAAGTATAAATCGGCCAAAATGCCTGTAATATATTATTAAATATTGATGACAAAATTCGCCATTTTGACTCACGACTGGATAAATTGCCAGTGCACAAAAATGTGGAAAAATATGAATAAAAGTAAAAACAAATTTTTCGTATGTTTTCAGAAGCAATCATCTTGTTAATATTAAAAGAACTAGCTTCGAATAAAAAAATATAATCTTTTAATCATAAAACTAAAGTTTCAATCCAAAGCAGTCGGACAAAAAATGGAAATAAAATCTATAACAAATAAATGACGCTTCTATAATCATTAAATAACTTACAAAAGTAAATTAAACACTGTAATAAATTACAAAAATACCTGCTTGCTTCAAAATAGCATGAGTTTTAGAAATAAAACCTAAAATTTGATATTCAATGCCAAATGTGACAGGTTAATTCGCCATGATTCTTTATAGTCACGTGACTCACGTAACTCTGTAATTTGTTCTGCGCATGCGCACTTCTTTTAATTCATCCCGCGCTTATTTAAAATCATGTTTTAAAAATATATTAAAAATGATTCTTCAATGCACAATTATTATAATTATTATTAATAAAGTCCGACAAAAAATGGAAATAAAATCTGTAACAAATAAATAAAGCTTTTACAATTATAAAATAACCAGGGGCGAATCTACCTTGAAGCACGTGCTTCGGGGCCCGGAACCCAAAAGGGCCCGGTGCTAGAATTTAATGTATCGTGAAAAGAACTTCCAAATTGACGAGAATTTTTAAAATGATCCGTAAATTTTGAAAACGATCAGCAAATTTTTAAGAAACTCTGGGAAGATAGATAAATTCTTAAAATTTCAATTTCAATCTTGTATTCTTTAATAATAATATAAAAAATATCAGTTAAAATGATCAGAATTTAATCTTAAAAAATTTTGATAAAAAGAAAGTCAAAAACTATATTAAACTTAATTAATTTCAAGCCATTATTATTTATATAAATCCCAAACGTCAATTAACTCAAACATTAATTTTTTCAAACTTCTAAGTTTTAATTATTCAAAGTTGCAATTATTACATGTATATAGTAAAATATTAATTAACAGCAACATTAATGAGAAACTTTACATTGCTGTTCGTCATTTAAAACTATAAATTTTTTGAAATGCAAATAATGAAAATCACGAGAATAATTACAAAATGTAAAAGAATATATATGAAAAATGACGAAAATAATTGACAATTAAAAACAAAATTCGAAAAATGTCTAAATAAATACACAATTGTTATAAAAATAATCTAAAAAAATAAACAATATACATTCAATTTAAACTAAAAAATTGAAATATCAAGAAAATTATAGGAATAATTGCTGAAACCAATTGCAAATTGAATAACTGGATTGAAAATCAAAACAAAAAAAATTGAAATTGAAAACTATAGAAAATAATAAAAATTTGTAGAAAATAATAAAAACTTGAAGAAATAAATTTATAATTTAAAAATTAAACTGAAATTTAAAAAAAGTTGATAATAATGGAGAAAAACTACAAAACGTGAAAATAATTCACAATTAAAAACAAAATTTGAAAAATGGTTAGATAAATACACAATTGTTATAAAAATAATTTAAAAAATTAAACAATATACATTCAATTTAAACTAAAAAATTTAAAAATTAAGAAAATTATAGAAATAATAATTGTTGAAACCAATTGCAACTTGAACAACTGGATTGAAAATCAAAACAAAAAAAAAATTAAGATTGAACAAATTAATTGAAAACTGTAGAAAATAATAAAAATTTGGAGAAAATAATAAAAACTTGAAGAAATAAATTCATAATTTAAAAATTAAACTGCAATTAAAAAAAAATTGATAATAATGGAGAAAAATTGCAAAACGTGAAAATAATTCACAATTAAAAACATAATTCGAAAAATGGTTAGATAAATACACAATTATTATAAAAATAATCTAAAAAATTAAACAATATACATTTAATTTAAACTAAAAAATTGAAATGTTAAAAAAATTATAGGAATAATTGCTGAAATCAATTGCAAATTGAACAACTGGATTAAAAATCAAAACAAAAAAAATTGAAGAAATTAATTAAAAACTGTAGAAAATAATAAAAATTTGAAGAAAGTAATAAAAACTTGAAGAAATAAATTCATAATTTAAAAATTAAACTGAAATTAAAAAAAAATTGATAATAATGGAGAAAAATTACAAAACATGAAAATAATTCACAATTGAAAACTAAATTCGAAAAATGGCTAGATTAATTCACAAAAAAAAAAATTGAAAAACTCAAAGAATCATTATAAAACTTTAAGAGACTAACTGCAAATTGAAAAAATTGTAGGAAATAATTTCAAATTCCGAAAAATAGTTAATAATTAAAAGAAATAATTGAAAAATGAGAATAATTACAAAATTAAAGAAAATATCTACAAAATGACTAGATTAATAGAATACTGAAAAAAATTGATAAAATATAGAAAAAACTTTAAATTTAAAGAAAATAATTAAAAATTGAAAAATGAAGAAAATTATAGGAATAGTTTGTTAGAAATAATTGCGCATTGAACGAATGAATTCAAAATCGACAAGAATAATTAAAATTGAATAAAATAATTGAAAATTTAAATTCAAATTTAAAGAATATAATTAAAAATTGATAAAAGTATTTAAAAAAAGCCAAAAGTTATTGAATATAGAAGAAAAAATTAGAAACTGAAAAATAGAATTGAAATTTGAAGAAAAAATTGAGAATTGAAGAAAATAAAAATTTGAAATTAACGAATCTTCTTGATAATCGAGAAAAATATTTGGCGAAAATTTTTAAATATTAAGCGAGGATTTTTAAATATTAAAGAAAATAATTGACAATTGAAAAAAAAAATCAAAAAATGACTAGAATAATGCACAGCTCAAAAAAATAATTGAAAACGTTGAAAAATAATTCTAAAATTTTAAGAGAATACTTACAAATTTTAAATATTGTAAGAAATAACTAAAAATTAAAGAAAATAATTAATAAATGAAAAAAAAAAAATTATTTATGAAAAAAAATATAACAAGAATAATAGCAAAATTGAAAATAATTTCTGAAAATTGACGAAAATAATTGAAAATTGAAAACAAAATTCGCAAAATGGCTAGATTAATACACAACTAGAAAAAATAATTTAAAAAATCAAACTATAAATATTTAATTTGAAAAATAATTGAAAATTGAAAAATTAAGAAAATTATAGAAATAATTGCTAATTGAACAACTAGATTGAAAAACATTGAATCGAACAAAATAATTGAAGTTGAGGAAGAAATTTAAAATTGAAGAATGGAAATGAAATTTTTAATACATAATTAAGACCTGAAGAGAATAATTGAACAATTGTACTTAAAATTAAAAAAGCATATTGATATTCGAAAAAATAATTGAAAACTGAAAAATGTGATTGAAGTTTGAAGAAAATAATAAAAAATTGAAGAAATAAATTATAATTTGAAATAATGGTTTATAATTGAAAAAAGTTAAGTTTTTTGGAATATTGAATAAACTTAATTGAAAATTGTAGAATGGAATTGACTATAGAAAATAATTCATAAATTAAAGAAAATTACAAAATGACGAGCATAATTTAATATTAAAGAAAAGAATTGTGAAATGCGTAAAATAATTGACAATTAAAAAAGAAATTCGAAAACTGTCGAGAATAATCTACAAGAAAACAAAATAATTAAAAAAGTTAAAGAATAATTATAAAATTTAAGGAGAATAATTGTAAATTGAAAACGGTTGAAAATTATAGAAAAAATTGTAAACTTATTTACACATTAATTTATAACATTTTCTTGAAATATTTAATTATTCTTTCTTGCAATTTTTTCTTTTTCAAACAATTTTTTTGGTATGTTAAGTTGTTACGAACCGGTCTCTGTGAGAGAGAAGGGGGATTCGCTGTATATCTTTAGAACAAAGACCGTTTAACGTTTTCTGGTGCGAAACACTTTCCAGGGGTCTCGGGAAATTTCTCGGGAGAACTTTCCGTCGGGATAATCAGCGTATCTGGAGAAAATAACTCCTTCGGGGACGGAAGGCCGCGAAGGGGAGAGATTATTAATTCTGGAATCGATACCGGTCGAAACGGCTTCTCCGAAAGGGTTAACGGGGGTGGAACGAACTCGAGTGTGGGGCCGGTGAGCACGGACGACGGTTGCACGAGGTGACCCGGTGCTGGATAAGCCGTACGCTGCTGACGGCGACGCTCGCGCTGACGCGCTCCCTGACCGCGCGATTTCTTCTTAGGCAAAACCCTTCCCGGGTGCTCGACAGGAGTGGATGGCCGTAACACACGCGAGTAATACGCGGCGATGCTTAAGCGGTCGCGAGAGGGAAACCCGGTGACCGAAACCTTTCCGGAAGGCATAGACGTAGAAAAAAAATGACGGGGACTTAAATATAAAGTACGGAGAACGATCCTTGTCCTTGTCGTCCTGTTCCTTAGGGTCCAGTTCGTGCAAGTTCAGAGATTTAACGGAAAAACAGAGAAGAGAGAAAAACAAAAAAAAAAACAAAAACGATTTGTTAACTTTAAATTCCCGAAACGCGCACAGAAGCTAAAACATTTCAGCGTGCACCCGAGCACGTGGGCACTAAAAATATTAACTCAGGCAAAATGTACAATAAATTCAAATAAGTTTGTCAAACCCAAAATTGTAAGTACAATAGGAAAACACAGAGTTAGACAGCAACGGAATCTGTAACAGAGATAAACACAAAGAAGGGCACAGAAATCAATCAAATAAATATGTGGATAAGTTTCTTCTTTGAAGTGAGCCTTCGATGTCCAATCGACGGCGTCGTGCCGCAGTCCTGTTGCACAGAAATTTGCTGGAACGATGATGACCAAGGTCCACGTGGCGAGAACGACGCGAGTGGAGAAAGATCGCGAGATTCTAACAAACACTTTTGCACATAGATACTAAACTTTTAAACTAATTGAGAGACAGGCGGGATCGCAAATTAAATTGACACTGTTTTAAAGAATTTGGATTAAAATATTAAGAATTTTATTGGACTTAGTAATACATTCGGTGAATGCTTGCGGCTGGCGAGAAAAAGCTTCGTTAACCTCGAACCCCGAAATTAATATGAGAAAAATCATGTCGTACAACAAATATATTTAAATACTACATTAAAACCTAATAACTAATCCATGTAAAAACGAAACCAGCGTAACTTAAAATTCCTTATTTAAAACAAAAACCAGCCGCAGCAAAATTTATTTATTCTAAATTTATGAAACGTATGCATTTTATAACATGAGCAAAAGCCAATAATCAAGTTACGTTATTTAAATCTTTAAATTACATATTTTATACAAATACATTTAAATTACAATTTAATTTTACCATGAAAAACTAGGTATTACTTTGAGTCCCCCTGAGGCAAGTTTACTATAGTAGTCAAATAGTTATTAATCATAAACACTTCAAAAATGTTTCACTCATCACAGCCCAAATCAGCTTACGAAATCACCGAAATAAGCTGCGCATCTTATTTCAACAATTTGTCAATAAAAATCTTCCACCCGTGAAAAGGAAACATTTAAATATAAGAAAAACAAGAGAAAAAGTTAGCAATGTTACAAAGGTCGTAAATAAAAATGGATCATTTATTTCTAAATGGTCAAATTTTTATGTTTACGCCAACTGGCGTACAACAAATTCACCCGCACCCGGAAAGACCTTTGTAATATTAAGAAAATTGCGTCAGGGTTTACAATTATAAAATAAAATCGGTTATTTTCGAACTCGATAAAATTACCTCCGTTCCTTTCTAGGAACGTACGTGCGGTTGTCTCTGTAGTTGACTGCTTGTTGCGTCCGCAAACGGTAAGGCCTCCTGGCCTCCTGTGCTTCGTGGTGGTCCATCGTAGCCATTTCAGTTGTCGTGTGATTGTCATGCAAGACGGACTCTGTGTCTCCTGACACTGAGTGTGATTCAAGCACGTCTGCTTGTGATACCTCAGCATCATGGTTGGAAATGTGCGACTGACCGTCGTCACTTAACGTTGCAGCATCCTTAGGGCCTTCGATGTCATCTCTCGAAGTTGGGAGCTGTTGTGGCTGCAGCTGTTCGCCGACAGGAATTGGTAGTTGGTGATCGGGTGCTGGAATCAGAACGTCTCCATGCACCTTCTGGATAGAGTCACCTTTCAGAACTTCGTACACCTCTCCTGAGATGTGCCGGTGAATCTGGTATGGCCCGTCACGGGTACGGGCTAGACGGGCGTTGAAACCAGCAGCTTTGTTTGACAGCTGGTGGTTTGGCAGGTATACCCAGTCTCCTGCGCTGAAACGTGGCGGTAAGACGTCAGTGGCATACCGTTCCTGGTAATGCGTCTGATGTTGGCGTGCATTCTCCTCGCGGAGAAGGCGTTCTGCTGCTTGGTCGTGCTCATCGGGTTCTGGAAGTATCCGCCATTCCCCTGGTCGAGAAATGGTTTTCCCGAGGAGAAGGTAACTTAGAGTCACTCCCGTTGCGGCATTTCTGCGAAGTCGGAGCCCAAATAGGAGTTCAGGTAGATGTTGATCCCAGGTACGTTGGTTCCCATCATAAAGGCGCAATCGGAGGCCCTTTTTAATTTCCTGGTTCCTTCTCTCCGTGGGGTTGGCTCGTGGGTGGTAGGTTGGTGTCGTCCAAAGGCTGCAGTCCCAACGTTGGCTTGCCTCAGCCCACACATGCCCAGTGAACTGCGTCCCGTTGTCACTCAGAACCCTTCTCGGGTAACCATACCTATGAAAAATTTGTTCTTCGAGTATTTTAGTCAGTTTGGGTGCGTCTGAAGTACGAAGAGGGAAAGCTTCGACCCAGCGCGTAAAAAGGTCAGTTACGACTAAAATAAACCGATTCCCTTGGGCCGTTCGAGGGTAAGGGCCCATCAAATCTACGGCGACCGTTTCCCATGACGTGCGAGGGGTTCGGGGTCGTTGGTTTAGGGGTTGCTTACCACGCACGGGCTTGCAACATATGCATAGGTGACATCCCATCACGTATCGACGAACTTCGCGACTCATTCCGTTCCAAGTGTAAAAACGTTGGATACTCCGTAATGTTTCGTCGGATCCCGGATGTCCTGACAAAGGGTTGTCATGAAATTCCCAAAGTACTCGTGTACGCATAACCTGGGGGACACATAATTTCCATTTGCCATCCGCGCAACTAAGACGCCAAAACCCATTTGGTGTTAAACGATAACTAGTGAAAAATTTTTGTTCTTCGGGTGTGCGAAAGTGACGGTCACGTAATTCACACCAACGTGTCACGCTTCGGTTAATGACAGGGTCTTCTTGCTGAGCATTTACAACATTTTCGAACAACGACAGTGGAGGGGGTGTGTGAACGGCGTTGAGAGTTGGGGTTGAATCGGATGGTTCTGCCATATTACTGGCCTGCGTAGGGGGAATCATACGGTTTAAATCGGGCTCGCCAGGAGACATTTCAGAACCATTGGGATGCCGCGAAAGAAGGTCCGGCAGTTCATTACTTTCTCCGGAAACGTGCTGCACCTCGAAAACTAGGTCGCTTAAGAGCATATACCATCGCGCTAACTTCGCTCGCGTATCTTTATTATTTTTGAGCCAACACAACGTTTTATTATCCGTTCGAAGTGTGAATGGTCTATCTTCGAGGAAAGGTCGATATCGCTTTACTGCCCACATTATGGCAAGGCACTCCTGTTCATTGCAGTGATATCGCGTTTCCGCGGGAGTAAATTTCGCGCTCGCAAAAGATATTATCCGTTTGTGACCGTCGGGATTTTCTTGCATTAGGACGGCCCCCATACCGCGAGCACTTGCATCGGTTTGGAGAATAAACCGTAGCTTTGGGTCCGGACGGCATAGAGTAACCGGTTTTTGAAACGCAAGTTTAGCGTATTCGAAAGCTTTTTGCAAATCCGTATTCCATCGATAGGGGCGTTTCGGAGAAAGTAGGTCTGTAAGGGGTAACAAAACTTGCGAGGCGTTCGGAATGTATTCTTTGAGCCAATTGCAGATTCCGAGAAACGAGCGTAGTTGCTTACGAGTGCGAGGTGGTTCGAAACTTCTGATTGCTTCAATATGGACCGTTTGGGCGGAATTTCCACCGGAGCTGATTAAGTGCCCCAAATAAGGAAGGGTTGTACATCCAAATTTACATTTTGCCGGTGAGATCGTGAGACCAAAAATGGCGAGACGTTCGAGAACGAGGGCGAGATGTTGGAGGTGTTCCTCCCAGGTTCTTGAAAAAATTATAATATCATCCAAATAAGAGATAGCAAACTGATACCACTGTTCACCGAGAACTTCACGCATGAGATTTTGGAAAGTGCCAGGAGCATTTTTCAAACCGAACGGCATGACTTTGAATCTAAACTGGCCACCTCCTGGTATAGAAAAAGCGGTATATTTGCGGCTTCCCGAAGACATGGGTATTTGCCAATACCCGCTTTTTAAGTCCAGGGTTGAAAAAATTTTTGCGTCGCCTAAATCTTTCAGGGTCTCATGTATGCGAGGTAAGCACTGGGGGGCATCGGTCGTTTGGTCATTTAGCTTTCGATAGTCAACGCAGAAACGGTAATCACCGTCTCTCTTTCCTGCGATAACCACTGCCGAACTAAAAGGGGAAGACGTGGGCTCAATTATACCGTCCCGCAACATTTCACGAACTTGAGTGTCGATATATTTGCGTTTTTCTTCGGAATAACGGCGGGGCGGTTCACGAAACGGCTGCGGGTTCGATAAACATATTTCGTGTTCGACGGCGGCTCGAGTTTGAGGCAGACGGCCGCCATCGTGAAAAGAAGAAGCATGATCTTTTATTAAGTTTAAGAATTTATTATTGAACTCTGGAGGGAATTGGTGGTCCACCTTGATTTCAGAAGGTAAAGCTTGAGCTTTATAGGGCAAAACAAAATGATCGAGATAAACTCTCTGTCGACCTTCAGATCCTAGGAAGATACACTTGGATCCATGATCGTGAATGACGTGGTGATGTTTGAGCCAAGGTTGACCCAAGATCATTTCTGCTCGTAATTCTGAGCTTACGTGAAATCTATCGCGGTAAGGCG
Source organism: Ganaspis brasiliensis (assembly GCA_037103525.1). Lineage (NCBI taxonomy): Eukaryota > Metazoa > Arthropoda > Insecta > Hymenoptera > Figitidae > Ganaspis > Ganaspis brasiliensis. The sequence goes on from JAZKLR010000294.1 coordinate 246,123, forward strand.
TATCGAGCAGTTTGGGAGATAAATCTACTGTTCCTTCTAATTTAATAGTCGCACCAACAGCGGCAAGGAGGGCGTGAGGTGGACCCGGGCGAAGCGAGAGCTTTTCAATTTCAGTAAGAACGGACCGCCGAACAAAATTCTCGGAAGCCATCGTGTCGATCTCCGCTATCAATTCTTTATTTCCTAGTTGGACACGGACACGAGACGAGCAACTAGGATCGGAGTAGAGCGCATTTAGGATTGGGGTGCGCCATGAACGTCGCGGGCGGGGAGAACGTTGGTCTCTCCCGCCCTGGCGCGCCAGTTTTCCTGACCCCGTTCCGGAAAGCGTGCTGATAGTACAGGGCAGTCACGGTGCCAGTGTTGACCGGGACAGTGGTGACAATTAGGGGTGGAAATACGTCGGTTTGTAGAAGGCTTATTTTCCGCCGTGGGTGCCGAATTTGTTGCCGGAGGATTCGTTTTATTTTTCGGGTTATTTTCTTTTCTTGGGGTTTCTTCGAGTTCATCTGCCTCGGCCTGTACCGCACGTTCGAAAAGGTCTTCGAAAGATGGAAGATTCGCCGCGCGTAAAATTTTTTTAATCGAGGGTTTAAGTGACTCTAATAAAAGACTTACTAGTTGCTCCTCGGTTGCCTCTGGGCGAAGGCGCAGGGCTAAAAGATGTTTTCGTTGTAGGAAAACGCCTACTGATTCCTTATCATCTTGTTTAGCCGAGTACAATTTCAGATGCAATTTATTTATTGCAGTCGTACTGGCATAGCGCTGCGTGAGAAGATTTCGAAATTTGGCCCAGGGTATAGGGAGATTTTTGTACATATCGTACCACTTAGCGGCGGCGTCGGTGAGAGATTTGATCACCATTTGAGGCCATTCTGACTGGTCGATGGCTGAATTTGTAAAGAAGATTTCGCATTTGTCTAAGAAAATTGAGGGATCTTCGTGATCTAAGCCCGCAAAAGTTGGTCTGGGAACTTCAGGAGCGCGAATTGCTCGGAGAAGAGCATGCCAATCGGTAGATGGGGCATGTGGTCTATCTGGCGTAGCCGCTTGTTCATGACGGGGATTTGGAGGAGAATAGTTTGCTTGCGGTGCGGGAGGCGCCATATCAGGCTGGTGAAAGGCCGATGGTTGTCGTGGATCAGGCCGGTTACTGGGACCAGGTTGTGGCTCAATAGGAACATTCCTACTTTGATCTCGAGAAATCGGTTCGTTAAAAGTCACGCGATTTACACGATTAGCATTTGGTTGAGGAGGAACCGAATGGCTTCTTTGTCGTCTAGCACTCCTTTGTGCTGCTTCGTACGGCGGAGGAGGATTTTCATCACCCTCCTGATCGGGAAAGGGCGCCACCGGATTTTCGTCGGGAAAGCCGGAACCGGGGTTTTGCCTAGTAGTCCTAGTGCGGGGCGGACGACCGCGACTACGAGTCGGCGATGGATTAGGTGAACGGAGCATGATATCTACAAACAAGGAGAAAGAGGTCCGATTTTGACAACAGTCAAAAATTTAAAAGAATTAAAGCCCCACGTTTGGGCCGCCAAATTGTTACGAACCGGTCTCTGTGAGAGAGAAGGGGGATTCGCTGTATATCTTTAGAACAAAGACCGTTTAACGTTTTCTGGTGCGAAACACTTTCCAGGGGTCTCGGGAAATTTCTCGGGAGAACTTTCCGTCGGGATAATCAGCGTATCTGGAGAAAATAACTCCTTCGGGGACGGAAGGCCGCGAAGGGGAGAGATTATTAATTCTGGAATCGATACCGGTCGAAACGGCTTCTCCGAAAGGGTTAACGGGGGTGGAACGAACTCGAGTGTGGGGCCGGTGAGCACGGACGACGGTTGCACGAGGTGACCCGGTGCTGGATAAGCCGTACGCTGCTGACGGCGACGCTCGCGCTGACGCGCTCCCTGACCGCGCGATTTCTTCTTAGGCAAAACCCTTCCCGGGTGCTCGACAGGAGTGGATGGCCGTAACACACGCGAGTAATACGCGGCGATGCTTAAGCGGTCGCGAGAGGGAAACCCGGTGACCGAAACCTTTCCGGAAGGCATAGACGTAGAAAAAAAATGACGGGGACTTAAATATAAAGTACGGAGAACGATCCTTGTCCTTGTCGTCCTGTTCCTTAGGGTCCAGTTCGTGCAAGTTCAGAGATTTAACGGAAAAACAGAGAAGAGAGAAAAACAAAAAAAAAAACAAAAACGATTTGTTAACTTTAAATTCCCGAAACGCGCACAGAAGCTAAAACATTTCAGCGTGCACCCGAGCACGTGGGCACTAAAAATATTAACTCAGGCAAAATGTACAATAAATTCAAATAAGTTTGTCAAACCCAAAATTGTAAGTACAATAGGAAAACACAGAGTTAGACAGCAACGGAATCTGTAACAGAGATAAACACAAAGAAGGGCACAGAAATCAATCAAATAAATATGTGGATAAGTTTCTTCTTTGAAGTGAGCCTTCGATGTCCAATCGACGGCGTCGTGCCGCAGTCCTGTTGCACAGAAATTTGCTGGAACGATGATGACCAAGGTCCACGTGGCGAGAACGACGCGAGTGGAGAAAGATCGCGAGATTCTAACAAACACTTTTGCACATAGATACTAAACTTTTAAACTAATTGAGAGACAGGCGGGATCGCAAATTAAATTGACACTGTTTTAAAGAATTTGGATTAAAATATTAAGAATTTTATTGGACTTAGTAATACATTCGGTGAATGCTTGCGGCTGGCGAGAAAAAGCAAAATCGAACCGTTGATTCCGGAGATCTGAGGACGAGTGTCCCTGCTCACAGGCAGCTCGTGCGTAGCCCGCCCGCTTGAGGCGGAAGAGAGAGAGAGGGTAGATGGGCCAGGCGCTCGGTGCGTCTGATTGGTCGAGGCGAGATAGAAGACTGTTAGAAGAACGAAATAGGAAGTTCCCAGCGCCTCTCTCGGTCTCTCGGTCAAACGGACGGACTAAAGAAAAATTAACACATTATTAAATATAAAAATATAAGATATTAAGTAACCAAAATAAAAATAGAATATGATTTTAGGAGGTATATTGATGTAACCGTGTACAAATAAAAGTTCTTCGAAGATAATTATTAAAATTACTTTTTGCTCTAAAACGGGGGAGGGGGCACGTGGTGTGCCTCTTCCGCCTTCCTCTCGCTTCGTTAACCTCGAACCCCGAAATTAATATGAGAAAAATCATGTCGTACAACAAATATATTTAAATACTACATTAAAACCTAATAACTAATCCATGTAAAAACGAAACCAGCGTAACTTAAAATTCCTTATTTAAAACAAAAACCAGCCGCAGCAAAATTTATTTATTCTAAATTTATGAAACGTATGCATTTTATAACATGAGCAAAAGCCAATAATCAAGTTACGTTATTTAAATCTTTAAATTACATATTTTATACAAATACATTTAAATTACAATTTAATTTTACCATGAAAAACTAGGTATTACTTTGAGTCCCCCTGAGGCAAGTTTACTATAGTAGTCAAATAGTTATTAATCATAAACACTTCAAAAATGTTTCACTCATCACAGCCCAAATCAGCTTACGAAATCACCGAAATAAGCTGCGCATCTTATTTCAACAATTTGTCAATAAAAATCTTCCACCCGTGAAAAGGAAACATTTAAATATAAGAAAAACAAGAGAAAAAGTTAGCAATGTTACAAAGGTCGTAAATAAAAATGGATCATTTATTTCTAAATGGTCAAATTTTTATGTTTACGCCAACTGGCGTACAACAAAGTTTTATATTGTTTTCTGTATTTTTAGAAAATCATTTAGATAACTTCCATTTCCATTTAAAAACATTTCTTTTTTTATGCATTTAATGATACTTTTTTATTTTTTAGATTTTTTTTTAATTTTATTCTTTTTACAAAAATGACTTCAGTTAATTTTATACAGTTTTATTTAAAGAATATTTAGAAAAATTTATTTACTTTACCAGTGATTAATTTTATTCATTATTATCATTGGGAAGTTGCAAAATATAATTTTTTTTTCAATTTTATGATTTTTAAAATATTTATTTGGTTTTTTGTCATTTGTCATAACTTATTTTTTATAATTTTTAAAGACTTTTCTTCTTTTATTTAATTTTTCGTAAATTTGATCTTATAATAAATTTTCTCATTTGATCAGAATTTTTCTATTTCTTAGAAATATTGATTTTTGTCTTAAAATTGTTTAATTGTTTTTACTTAATTCTTCATTTAAAAGAAATAATTGCTTTTTGCTTGATTGTCAAAACAAGTTTTTAAAGTATTTTTTTATCTTTAGTAATATTTTTCTGTTTTTTACAGATTTTTTTATTTGTTTTCTTAATTTAAAAAAACATGTCCGCAAATATTTTAACTTTTTGAAAATCATTTTTTCCTCCCTTTTGTAATTTCAATTTTTCGTTTTAAAAACTTTTACTGTTTATTGCGTGGTATTTTGATTTTAAAAAAGCAATTTAATCAATCTTCCTTAAACTGTTTAATTTTTCATAACGCATTATTTCCATATTTCTTAATTTTCTTTCTTTTACTTTCAATGATTTTTTAAACTTTTTTATTTTTAAAGAATTTATTTGTTTTTTGCAGGTTTTTCAATTAGTACATTTTTTACATATTTTTGCTTTAATTTTCCTATTTCAATGTGAATTTCTCCTTAACTTTCTTATCTGTTCATTCATAATACTGGTTATAATAAAATTTTGTAATTTTTTTAATTTATGTAAAATTTCATTTTTTTACATTTTGTTAAGATTCTTTGAAAATTATATCCATTGTTTAAATGATTAGTCGCTAGACACTCTAATAAGATAAAAATGCAGAAACTTTTTTTTTTAGGGAGGCCCTGAAAATTGTTTGTGCTTCAGGACCGTGACAGCTTTGAGCCGGCCCTGAAAATATCTTTAAAAAAGTAATTTAAACACTGCAATAAATTACAAAAATACCTGCTTGCTTCAAAATAGCGTGAGTTTTAGAAAGAAAACCTAAAATTTGATATTCAATGACAAATGTGACAGGTTAATCCGCCATGATTCTTTATAATCACGTGACTCACGTAACTCTGTATTTTTCTGCGCATGCGCACTTCTTTTGATTCATCCCGCGCTTATTTAAAATTATGTTTTCAAAATATATTAAAAATGATTCTTCACTGTTCAATAATTGTAATTATTATTAATATAAATTCTATAATATTTATAATTAATTTGTCAAATCACTGATTTTCTATGCAGAAGCATCAACAACTGAATATTTGATTTCTACACCTAAAAATAAATTATAGAATTTTAAAAATTAAATCAAGGTGTTTAGAAAACTAAATGTTTACGGATTAATTTAAAAAAAAAAATTATACACGTTTGTGAGGTAGAAGTATATGTTTTCTGAAATTTAAAATTGATAAAATGGAAAAAGTGGAGTTTAGTCGTAATTGGAGACTCTGAAGTATAAAATGGGTTATGAGAGTAATCGATTAGAGTTTAAATAAAACTGAAATTTGTGTAATCATAAAAACAGCTTAGAGGCATATTAAATGGAATAACCATTATATGTTCTATCGTACACAAATACGTGGTATCTTTACCATTCAATTAATTTGCATACCGATTGGCATTTAACGAGCATTAGAGAAGAACAGAGAACAGTGCAAATATTTGGTTTGATTATTATTCAACAATAGCTTGTTTTGTGTCAACCAAACTTTATTAACCATTGATATTCTCATAATTATTACCACTGCACTATTAATATTTGAATTCTTGACGACAATAACTGTAGCCAGTTTATGCCCCTTGTTTCTACGCCATAAATGGAAACAGTGAATTTCAAACTAGAGAGAATATATAATATTTAGAATTAGAAAATAAATATATTACCAGGCTGGCCACTTCTTTTTATAAAATTAAATTCCTCGTCATTTACCGGTTTTTGACGGTCAATTTTTTTTACTTCCCGGTCACAAATTTTCGAACACTTAAAACTATTTTTAATATTGCGAAATTCGCCTTTGAATTTCAAATACAACTTTATACTTACATTTAAAATCTACACATTCTTGTAATCTTATTAATTATAATTAAAGCTTAAAAAGTTTTATTATCACAAAATAATAAAATCTAAATTTTTGAACAATAATTTGTCTTAGTTAATTATTAAATTACGAAATTGAAGAATATATCTAAAAATTGACGAAAATAATTGATAGTTGAAAACAAAATTCGAAAAATGGTTACATACTTACACAATTGAAAAAAATAGTTTATAAAATTAAACAACAAATATTGAATTTAGACAAAATAGTTAAAATATTATAGGAATTACTATCTACAATTAAATTTTATAAAAAATATATTTTTATTTTTTTTAATTTTATTAATTTTATTTTATGGATTATATTAATTGAAATTGAAGAATTTAATAAAAAATTGAGAAAATAAATTGAAGAATTTAATAAAAAATTTAGGAAATAAATTGAAGAATTTAATAAAAAATTGAGAAAATAAATTGAAAAATTAGGAAATACATTGAAAATTTAAGAATTCAATTAAATATTGAAAAGGTATTTTATAGTAGAAAAAAAAATTACAAAGTGACGAAAATAATTGACAATAAAAAAGAAAAATCAAAAAATTGATAGATTAAAACACAACCGAACAAACTAATTAAAAAAAAAAAGAATAATTATAAAATTTTAAGATAATAATTAAAAATTTAAAAAATTGCAGGAAATAATTGAAAATTGCGGGAAATATATAGAAGAAAATAATTAAAAACTAAAGAATGGAAATAAAAATTGAAGAATGGAATTAAAAATTAAAGAAAATAATTGAACAATTGTATTTAAAATTAAACAAACTTAGTGATAATAATCGAAAAAAATAATAGAAAAGAGGCCAAAATTATTTAATTTTAAAGAAAATAATTGAAAATTGAAAAGTGGAATTTAAATTTACAGAAAATAACTAAGAATTGAAGAAAATAGTTCTAGAATTGAATAATTGAATTTAAATTTAATAACAATTGTTATGAGTGAAAAAAATAATTGAAAAAATCCGAGAATTATTTAATGTTGTGAAATTAATTGATAATCGATAAAAATAATTGAATATTAAATAAAATATTTAAGGATTAAAGAAAAAAATTAGAAAATGCAGAAATAAATTGAAAATTAACGAATTAAATGGAAATTTCAAGAAAATAATTTATACTTAAAAGAAAAATTACAACATGACAAAAATAATTAAATGTTGATCAAGATAATAAACTATTAAAACAAATTATTAATTTTTAAAAAAATTATTAACAGTTGAAAGAAAAATTTGAAAATGATGGTGAGAATAATCGGCATTCGAACAAAATTTTTTTTTTTTTAAATTAATGATAATTCATATAATTGTAGGAGAATAATAAATCGTCAATTGAAAACTGCTGAAAATTATGGAAAAAATTATATAAAATAAATAAAAATTACAGAAATAAATTGGAAATTGAAGAATTATTTTAAAAATTCCAGAAAATAATTGATAATTGAGCAAATGCGAGAATTATTGAAGATTGAATAAAATAATTAAAAAACGAAGAATGCTATTTAATATTAAAGAAAATAATTGAGAATTAAAGAAAATAATTAAAAATTAAAGAATTGATAATTGGAAGAAAAATTACAAAATGACTAAAATAATTAAATACTAAATATTTATTTAATTTATTTATTTATATTATAAATATTAATATTTAGAAAATAGTTAATAATTGAAAGAAAAATTATAAAATGACTAAAATAATTAAATTTTAAAAAAAATAATTGAGAAACGAGAAAAATAATTGACAATCGAAAAAAAAATCCGAAAACTGTCAATTAAAGAAAATAATTGAATAATTGTATTTAAAATTAAAGAAATATAATGATAATAACCGAAAAAAGAATTAGAAAAGAGGCGATAATTTTTTTATATCAAAGAAAATAATTGAAAATTTAAAAGTGGAATTTTAATTTGAAGAAAATAACAGAGAATTGAAGGGAATAAATCTAGAATTTAAAACTTGAATTGAAATTTTAAAACAATTTTTATGAGGGGAAGAAAAAATTTTAAAAATCTGAGAATTAATTAATATTGAAGAATTAATTGAAAATTGATAAAAATAATTGAAAATTAAAGAAAATATCAAAGAATTAAAGACAAAATTTAAAAATTGATGACATAAATTGGAAATTAACGAATTAATGTATGTAAATTTCAAGAAAATAATTGATAATTAAAAGAAAAATTGCAATAAACGAAAAACGAAGAATGCGATTGATAATTTTAAAAGATAATTTAGAATTGAAGGAAATAATTAAAAATTAAAGAAATAATTTGAAGATTAAAGAATTAGATTAAAATTTTAAGAAAATAGTTAATAATTAAAAGAAACTCTCTAAAGAATATACTTAAAAATTGAAAAAAAGTAATTAAAAAAAGCCGAGCATTAATGAATATAGAAAAAAAAACAATTGATAACAATTATAAATAAAAATTGAAGAATAGAATTGAAAATGAAAGAAAATAATTAATCGATTTTATTTAAAAATAAATAAACTTAATGATAAATGAAAAAAAAACACGATAATTTTTCAATATTAGAGAAAATAATTGAAAATTTAAATTTGAAGAAAATAACTGAGAATTGAAGAGAATAATTCTAGAATTAAATAATTTAATTGAAATTTTTTAAAAATTTTTATGAGAGAAAAAAATAATTTAAAAATTCAGACAATTATTGAATATAGTGGAATTAAATAAAAACGATAAAAATAATTGAAAAAATTAAAGAAAATGTTTGAGAATTGAAGAAAATAAATTGAAAATTAAAGAATTAAATGGAAATTTCAGAAAAATAATTGGCAATTAAAAGAAAAATTACAAAATGACGAAAATAATTAAATATTGACGAAAATAAGTAACTATTAAAAACATTAATTAACAATTGAACAAAAATCGAGAAATGGTGAGAATAATCACCATTCAAATAAATTTTTTTTTTTAATTAATGAATAATCATAAAATTAAAGGAGAATAATAAATTGTCAATTGAAAACTGGTGAAAATTATGGAAAAAATTGTATAAAATAAATGAAAATTGAAGAACAGTATTGAAATTTCAAGAAAATAGGTAATAAAATTTTTCGACAAAATAGATAATAATTGATAAAATTCGAGAATTGTTGAATATTGAATAAATAATTGAAAACGAAGAATGCTACTGAAATTTGAAGAAAATAGTCGAGAATTGAAGAAAATAATTAAGAATTTAAGAAAAAAATTGAAAATTAAAGAAATAAATGGAAAGTTCAAGAATTAAATTGCAATTTTAAGAAAATAGTTTTGAATGTTTTAAGTAAAGTGACACTTTAAAAACCCTTAGTGAAATTGAATCTTTAGGTTTTTATAAAGATTTTAAGATATTATAAATAAGTGTGCCTTGTGAAATCACTAGTTTCATATCAATTGAGATTTAGAGAGTAGAATGTATTAGAATTCAATATTGGAAAATTTATAATTATAATAGTAATTATAATTATCCATTTAGTCGATTGATATATTTTTATATTCGTAATTCTTGTAAAATATTAATTTTCCCTAGATGCAATTCGATTCACTTTTTTTTTGTTTTGCAAGAATTGCGGATACATATATAAATACGTCCATCAAAGTTTATCTGATAAAGCTGGAAATAAATAGTTGACAAATGTGGAATAAAATATGACAAAAAATAGAGAATTTAAGAGGAAAAGATTAAATTAAAAAGAGATTTTTTTTAACAAATATTAATAGTTTGAAAAATTGTTTATTAAAAAAAAAATTTTTTGACTGCATAAAAATTGTATTGTTTAGAAAATCAAAGATTCGGGCCGTGTTGCAAAAATCAGCTAGTCTTTTATAAAAGAGAGATAGAATCTCATGCAATTTTGCGGTCACGATTTTGTCGTAAAAGTTTCTTTATTAACGCTGTAAATTTCCAGTTCAGGATTTAATTATAAATGACGGGCAAAAATGCTGAAAGGATAAAAGCGTCATTTTTATAATCACTTATGTAAGATACCAAACATCTTTAAAAATAAAATTAAATTCACTGTGATTTGAAACTGTTATTACAAATTATTGAATTTTTAAAATGTTCCCTATGAAAATGTTTTGTATGCGATTTTTTTGCATATTAATTGTTTATACGAAAATATTATGTATGCAAATTTTTTGTATGTAAATGTAATGTAAACTATTTATTAACCAACATTTTAAAATGAAACCTGATTTATCATCTATTTTATATTTTTAAATAAGAAAAAAATTTTGACAAAAAAAAAATAGGAAATGCTTTTAAAAATTGTCATTATAAAAACGCGTTAATAGGAAAAAAGTGAGTATTAAAAAATATTGTTTCCTTAGTTAAATATTTGAACGCTCATGAATTTCCATTTTCTAATATCACGGACGAAAATATCTTTCATGGCGCTAGCGTTTATTACCATTTTATTAACATTAATGAAGAAGGTAAATATGCACTTTTGTTATGAATATATACCCTCTAAATCTGAATTATATGGCAAAAAAACGGACACTAATTCAAATTAGTAAAAATTGCCATTAATTAGTAATATTTCTTGGTATTGTGTTTTTTTCTCACTTTAATATTTTGTAATTTTTCTTTCAATTGTCAAATATTTTTTTAAATTTTTAACTTAATTCTTTAATCTTCAATCTATTTCTTAAATTTTTTATTATTCTCTTTAATTTTCAATTGCATTCTATGTTTTTCAATTATTTTATTCAAAATTCAATAATTGTCGTAATTTCTTAATTGTCACATATTTTCTTAAAATTTCAATACGATTTTTAAATTCCCCATGGATTTATTTAATTTTTTATATTATTTTCTACAATTTTTCCATTATTTTCATCAGTTTTCAATTGACAATTTATCATTTTCCTTCAATTTTAAAAAATTTGTTGATAGAATGCCGATTATTATCACCATTTTTCGAGTTTTTTTTTACAACTGATAGGTAATTATTTTCATCAATAATTAATTATTTTCAACATATCGTAAATTCACTTTTAATTAACAATTAAATATTAAATTCTTGAAATGTCCATTTAGTTCTTTAATTTCCAATTTATTTTTTCAATTTTTAATAATTTTCTGCAATTCTCAAATGTTTTCTTAAATTTTCAATTATGTTTATCAATTTTTAATTAATTGCTCAATATTCAATTAGCAGAATTTTTAAATTATTTTTTTCACTCATAAAAATTGTTTTAAAATTTCAATTTAACTATTCAATTCTAGAACTATTTTCTTCAAGTCTTAGTTATTGTCTGCAAATTTAAATTTCACTTTTCAATTTTCAATTATTTTTATTAGTATTAAAAAATGATCACCTTTGTCCTATTATTTTTTCATTCTTATCATGAAGTTTCTTTAATTTTAAATACAATTGTTCAATTATTTTCTTTATTTTTAATTCCATTCTTCAATTTTTATTTCCATTTTTCAGTTTTCAATTGTTTTTTCCTATATTCATTAATTCTTGACTTTTTTAGATAGCTTCTTTTTAATTTGAAATATATTCTTTAAATTTCAATTCCATTCTTTTATTTTTTATGGTCTTCTCAATTTTCAATTATTTTCTTCAATTTTAATTATTCTTTTCGATTTTAAATCCAATTGTTCAATTTGCAATTATTTCCAACAATTATTTCTATACTTTTCTTAATTTATACAATATGCAATTATTTTATTTAAATTTAATATTTCCTGTTCAATTTCTTTAATTATTTTTTGTTTTTTAGTCCAGTCCTATTTCGAATTTTGATTTTAATTGACAATTAGTTTCGTCATTTCTTACATATTTTCTTCAATTTTTCAATTATTCTTGTTATTTTTCAACTCTTTCCTTTAATTATTAACTATTTTCCGCAATTATCAACTATTTCCTACAATTTTTTCAATTTTTAATTATTATTTTTAAATTTTATAATTATTCTTTAAATGTTTATATTATTTTGTTCAGTTGTGTATCTTTCCATTTTTTTTAATTATGATTTCAATTTTCAATTATTTTCGTTATTTCGTAATTTTTTTTCAATTATCGATTATTTTTTCAATATTAATATTTATATTCAATATATATTTGTTGTTTAAATTTTTCGAATTTTTTTTTCAGTTGATAATTAGTTTCGTCATTTTTCACATATTTTCTTTAATTATTAATTATTTTCTTCAATTATTAATCTTTTTTTGCAATTTTCAACTATTTCGTACAATTTTTTCATTTTTTATTTATAATATTTATATTTCATAATTATTCTTTGATTTTTTTAATTATTTTCCGGTTGTTTTTTATTTTTGTTTTCAATTTTTAATGATTATCGTCATTTTGTAATTTTTTTTCAATAATCGATTATTTTTTTAAATTTTAATTTAATTCTGAAGTTTCCACTTTATTTTCTCAATGTTTTATAATTTTCTTTATTTTTAATTATTTTTTTCGATTTTTAATGCAGTTGCCAAATATGCAATTATTTCTAATTGTAAAATAATTCCTATAATTTTTTAATTTTTCATGTTGTAATTATTTTCTTCAAGTTTAATATTTGTTGATTAATTTTTACAATTTGTTTTACAGTTGTCTGTTAGTCTAGTCATTTTTCGAATTTTGATTTTAATTGGCAATTAGTTTCGTCATTTTTCGCATATTTTCTTCAATTTTTCAATTATTCTTGTAATTTTTTAACTATTTTCTTTAAATATTAATTATTTTCAGCAGTTTTAAATTATTTTCTACAATTTTTTCAATTAAAATTTTTTTTTTAAGATGTTATAATTATTCTTTGAATGTTTAAATTTTTTTGTTCGGTAGTGCATTCATACAGCCAATTTTTTTTATTTTGATTTCAATTTTCAATTATTTTTATCATTTTGTAATTTTTTTTCAATTATCGATTATTTTTTCAATTTTCAATTTAATTCTCAAATTTCCAATTTATTTTCTCAGTTTTTTATTATTTTCTTCAACTTCAATTATTTTTTTCGATATTTAATGCAGTTGTCAAATATGCAATTATTTCCAACAATTATTCTTATATTTTTCTTCATTTTTCAAGTTGCAATTACTTTCTTAAAGTTTAATATTTGTTGTCTAAATTTTCGAATTTTGGTTTCAATTGATAATTTTTTACCGTCATTTTTTACATATTTTCTTCAATTTTTCAATTATTCTCGTCATTTTTTAAAACTATTTTCTTCAATTATTAATTATTTTCCGCAATTTTCAATTATTTTCTTAAATTTTAATTATTTTTTTTCGATTTTTAATCCAGTTGTTTAATTTGCAAATATTCCCAACAGTTATTCCTATATGTTTCTTAAGTTTTCAATTACCAATTATTTTCTTTAGATTTAATATTTCTTTTTAAAGTTTTTCAATTATTTTTTTCAGTTGTCTATTAGTCTAGTCATTTTTCGAAATTTGTTTTCAATTGTCAATTATTTTCGTCATTTTTCACATATTTTCTTTAATTTTTCAATTATTCTCCTCATTTTTCAATTATTTCCATCATTTATTAATTATTTTCCACAATTTTCAATTCTCCCATTCAATTGTTACAATTTTCAATTATTATCTTAAAATTTTATTATTATTATTATTTTTTTTTTAATTATTTTTTTCGATTGTGTATTAATCTAGCCATTTTTTAAATTTTGTATCCAATTTTTATTTATTTTCGACATTTTACAATTCTTTTTCAATTATCAATTATGTTTTCAAATTTAAATTTAATTCTTACATTTGTAATTTATTCCCTCATTTTTAAAATTATTTTCTTCAATTTAAATTATTTTTTCGATTTCCAATCCAGTTGTTCAATTTCCAATTATTTGCAACAGTTATTCCTACAATTTTTCAACTATTTTGTTTAAATTTAATATTTATTGTTTAATTTTTTGAACTATTCTTTTCAATTTTGTAACTATATAGCCATTTTTTGAATTTTGTTTTCAGCTGTCAATTATTATTATTTATTTTCAAATTATTATTTCTAGGGCATACCAGCATAAAAAATTCAATAATTTTTTTTTATTTTTTGCTCATTATTATTAGGATTTAATTATCAATTATCAATTCAATTTTTAATTATCAATTATGTTTTCAAATTTAAATTTAATTCTTACATTTGTAATTTATTTCCTCATTTTTAAAATTGTTTTCTTCAATTTAAATTATTTTTTTCGATTTCCAATCCAGTTGTTCAATTTCCAATTATTTGCAACAGTTATTCCTACAATTTTTCAACTATTTTGTTTAAATTTAATATTTATTGTTTAATTTTTTGAACTATTCTTTTCAATTGTGTAACTATATAGCCATTTTTTGAATTTTGTTTTCAACTGTCAATTATTATTATTTATTTTCAAATTATTATTCCTAGGGCATACCAGCATAAAAAATTCAAAATTTTTTTTTTATTTTTTGCTCATTATTATTAGAATTCTCAACTTGTCAAAATTATATTGAACAATTCTTGATGATTGATAATTCGCATTAACCTAATTCAAAATTGAAAATAATCAGTAATGTATTACTCAAACTGGACGGAGCCAGGTCATATAATTTTGGTAAATATTTAGAAATAAATTACTCATAAATAAGTGTGGAACAGGTTGGCTAAGTATACACGTGGCGTGAATAATAGGATCTATATATACTCAGCATTCGACTATACGCGAAGTATAATAAATTTGCCTAACTACCTCTCGTTATATATACATGACACTTACTGTGCTGTGCAATGTGAAACTTGTCGCTTCTAACAGGGAAAAGACGATAAAATCCAAACCATGAAATTTAGACTGCAATTCGCGACTTCCAGGGAAAATAGCTAAAAAAAAAAAAAAAGAGAAGAAAGTAAAGATAAAAGTGCAAGATTTCACTTGGAAAAATGATTCTTTATGGGGAAGCAGCTCATAAAACATCTAAGTATACGTAAGAATATTTTAAATCTAAGAAAAATGAAAATATATATATATATCTCTATCCATAAAACCACAAAGAATCGTTTTATAACTTAATTCAGTAATGTTTCACGTTTCACCAGAATGGTAATAATAGCCTCATCACTATTTATCGTCAATTTTAAGATTAAACTTTTTTATGCAATATTTGAGTAAGATTTTTATTAAAGCTTTTAAAAAAAGTTTTCATTGTAATTTTATTTGTTTCTAAAGAGTTCGAGTTGGATTTTAGTATTTTAAACTACGCAGCATGTTGCCGTCTGACTAAAATTGACTCTTACTACTGAAATGGTCCTGTTACGTGCTCCAGTAGAAAAATCGCTATATAGTCAGACGGGATGAAAAATGCGTTTGAATGAGGGGTAAATTTGTCAAAAATAGTGAAATATCTCGTGAAAATTTCGATGAAAATGGACCTTGAAGGTGGTATTTGTCAACTGGAATTTCACTTTAAAACAAATCGTTTTCTCAACTTGATCGATAAACCCAATTTCTATCTGGAGGACTTACTGATTCAATGAAGCTTGTTACATCTGAGATGGGTATAGTCGGATCGGTAAAATCCTATTTGTCGTATTTTCTCGCCTGTTTTTTTCAAGAATGGAAAAAGAAAAGCCTTATATAAGAAACAATTTGCTTTACAAAGCTCACAAAAGCAGATTCGCATTTCTCACGCTGTGTTATTATCAAAGTCTTACTGAAAGAAAAATATACAAAAAAAAAAAAAAAAAAAAAAAGAGAAAAGGTCGCCACCACACGGAACGAAAAATATAAAAAAAAAGAGCATTTTGTTTCTGCTCAAGAGAAAAATTTTATAAATCCTATATCGTCCCGGGATTACCGTCCAATTTCATTTCAATATTGCTTTTTTTTCATATAGTGAAAAAAAATAGAAATAAAAAAAGAAAGAAATACAGAAGCTATGAAAAGTGCATCAACAATTTTATCGTTGCTTCTCTTGGGAAACTAAATACAGAGGAAGTATAATTCGTTGCATCCGGCTAAGTTTAAGTAAAATTTATCGTAGCACGAGTTTATTCAATTTTATTTGCAAGAATTTGGTATTATTTCAGAGGGTCAATAAAAACCAGATAGGAACGTAGTTTGTAGCTTGGTTTTTAATCAAATATTTAGATGGATTAATTTTTTCGTAAAGATAACTTTTTTATAAAAATACTTTTATGTAGAGAGAGAATTTTTTGTTTTTATTATGTTTATTCTGGATGTAAATAACTGCTTATGTTAAAGGATTAATAATAATAATAATAATAATAATAATAATGATTAATTTATTTGTTTATTTGAAAGATAAACGGAAAAGATCTTTTATTATACATAAAAAAAGAACAAAAACAGAAAAACACTAGAGATTATGATAAAAAAGCATGGAAGTTTAATTGGCTGTGACATGAAAAAAAACATGAAAAAAATTAAAAAGTCTAAATCAAAATAAGGACGAGAATGGAAAATGAACAAAAAATCTTTTAAAAAATATAAATAATTATGATAAATTTTTTTAAAATAAGTACAAAGAAAAAAAGAAAAAGTATTTATTGAAACATCTACAAATATATTAATCAAATAACGGAAAAGTGAAAAAATATCCGAGAAAGTAAGAAAATTGGAGAAAAAAAGGAACTCATTACAAAAATAATTAAAAAATGGAGATGAAATAATTTCCCAAAAGTTAAAAATGAAGTCCATGGTTCAGTAAATGAGAAAATAAAAAAAATATAAATCTAAACATCTTTCAAAGATCGAAAAAATCTGAAAAAAAATCCTGAAAGCTTAAATTGAAAAAAATAGATAACTTTGAGATAATATTAGAAAAAATGGTTAATTTAAAAATAAAAGAATTATGACTATTCAAGTATGAAAAAATAACAAATAGTGACAAATTCAAAGACAAAGCACTTGAAAGACAGGGAAAAAAAATAAAAACTAGGCAAACATGGAAATCTGACAAAAATGACAAAATGACAAAAAATATATAGAACCTTATGAATTAAAAAATGCGAGAAATTTCATGGAAATTGCAAAAAAAATTAAACATTAAATTGAGAAACTTTAAAATAATACTAATAAATTTAAAAAATAATTAAAAAAAAAAAAAATTTCGGTATCGCTAAAAAAAGAGAGAAAAACAAAGAAAATCCAACAAAAATATACATTCCGAGAGTTATATATTTAACACAAATAAAAATATATTTGACTCCAATAACAAAATTTACTTGACTTTAAGACAAATATATTTTTTTTCTGGGTGTCATAAAAAATGTAAAATCAACAGAAAAATAAAGAAAGAATTAATACTACTCAAAGATGAAAAAGTGCCAAAAGGTAATAAGAATCTTAAAATAACCACGTTTAGAAAACCAAATTATTTTATAAAAGTCAAATAAGTCCTAAAAAAATTAGACAACGAAAAAAATATTTTAAACATTTTGAATAAATAAATACGAGAAACCTTTGATGTAATACTGAATAAAATTTCAGAAAATGTAAAATTGGTAAAAAATTATCAATTTCAATGAAATAGTAATTTTTCTACTAATATTTTAATAGAAAATTACTAATTCAATTGGTCAAATTAACTTCAAGGTTGTGTTAAATCACAAAATAAACCTACATTTCTGTCTACTTAATTAGGTCAAAGATTTTTTATTAATCTCTAAATCTGAATTAATGATTTTCTACTAATGAATTAGAGAAAACTCGTTTACTATGAAATAGTAAAAATTTACACTAATTTCTAGTAGAAAAGTATTAATTATTAGTAGAAAATTACTAATTTAGAAGTGAAATATCTATTAATTAAAAAAAATAACTTTTTATATTCGTTCTACTTATTAAGATAATCTCAAAAGAATTTTCAAAAACACAAATTAAAAACAAAAAATTTTTTTTTACCGGTATAAAAGCGTTATAATCCGAAATCAAAATAATCAGATTAGTTAAAACTTTAAAGATAATTTAAGAAAAGCGATTTTTTCGTGTTTTTCAGCAGTTTTTGAAGATTATCTACAAAAATTTCGCAAATTTAATTACTTCTGACTTTGGATTCGGATTCAGCGGAAAAATTACGTAGAAATACACTAGTTTTAGTGTCTTGTCAAAAAAAAAATTTTGCTTTCGATTTGTGTTTTTAAAATTTTTTTGTGGTTATTTCAAAAAGTAGAACCAATCTAACAATTCTGACTTCGGATTTGGATTCAACTGAGAAAAGTACGTAGAAATACACTATAATATGGTTCCGTGCAAAAAAAATTTACTTTTTTATTTTTTGGTGTTTTTAAGCAGTTTTTTTAGATTATCTAACAAAATTCAGCTAATTTAACTATTCTGACTTTAGATTCAAATTCAGCGGAGATAATTACGTAGAAATTCACTAACTTTAGTGTCGTGTCGAAAAAAAAATTTGTTTTTTCGTTTTGATTTGTGTTTATAATTTTTTTTTATGAGGTTATTTCAAAAAATAGAACCAATCTAACAGTTCTGACTTTGGATTCAAATTCAGCGAAGAGAAATACGTAGAAATACACTAGCGTTAGTGTCTTGTCGAAAAAAAAATTTTTTTTTTTGTTTTGATTTCTGTTTTTAATTTCTTTTTATTTTGAGGTTATTTTAAAAAAATAGAAGCAATTTAATAATTCTGACTTTGGATTCGGATTCAGCTGAGAAAAATACGTAGAAATACACTAGAAAATTGCTCCGTAGAAGTTTTTTTTTTTTTAATTTTTTGGGGTTTTTCTTTTGATTTGTATTTAAATTTTTTTTTTTTTGAGTTTATTGCAAAAAGTAAAAACTAATCTAACAATTATGATGCCAGAGTTAGATTCATCGAACAAAAATACGTAGAAATACACTAGCGTTAGTGTTTTGTAAAAAAAAATTTTTTTGTTTTGATTTGTGTTTAATTTTTTTTTTTTTTTGAGGTTATTTCAAAAAATAGAACTAATCTAACATTTCTCACTTCGGATTTGGATTCAGCGCAGAAAAATACGTAGAAATGCACTAGCATATTGTCCCGGACAAAAATATCTTTTTTTTATTTTGGGGGGGGGGGGGTTACAGCAGTTTTTTGAGTTTATCTACAAAAATTTCGCAAATTTGATTATTCTGATTTCGGATTCGGATTCATCGAAGAGAAATACACTAGCGTTAGTGTCTTGTTGAAAATAAATTTTTTTTTTTGGTTTTGATTTGTGTTTTTAATTTCTTTTTGAGGTTATTTGAAAAAATAGAACCAATCTAACAATTCTGACTTTGGATTTGGATTCAGCGCAGAAAAATACGTAGAAATGCACTAGCATATTGTCCCGGACAAAAATATCTTTTTTTTTATTTTTTGGGGGGGGGGGGGGTTACAGCAGTTTTTTGAGTTTATCTACAAAAATTTCGCAAATTTGATTATTCTGATTTCGGATTCGGATTCATCGAAGAGAAATACACTAGCGTTAGTGTCTTGTTGAAAAAAAATTTTTTTTTTGGTTTTGATTTGTGTTTTTATTTTATTTTTTTGAGGTTATTTGAAAAAATAGAACCAATCTAACAATTCTGACTTTGGATTCGGATTCAGCGAAGAGAAATACGTAGAAATTCACCAGCGTTAGTGTTTTGTCGAAAAAAAAATTTTTTTGGTTTTGATTTGTATTTTTAATTTTTTTTTTTGAGGTTATTTCAAAAAATAGAACCAATTTAACAATTCTGCCTTTGGATTCGTATTCAGCGGAGAAAAATACGTAGAAATGCACTAGCATATTGTCCCGGCCAAAAATAATTTTTTTTTTATTTTTTGGGGTGTTTCAGCATTTTTTTTAGATTATCTACAAAAATTTCGCAAATTTGATCATTTTGACTTTGAATTCGGATTCAGTGGAGAGAAATGCCTAATAATACTCTAGCGTAGTGTTTTGAAAAAAAAAAAAATTTTTTTGAGGTTTTGATTGGTGTCTTAAATTTTTTTTTTTTGAGGTTATTTCAAAAAGTAGAACCAATCAAACAATTCTGATTTCGGATTCAGATTTAGCGCAGAAAAATAGCTAAGAATACGCTAAAAAATTGTTCCGGACAAAAAATATTTTATTTCTTATTTTTTGGGTTTTTTGAGCAGTTTCTTGACAATATATATATGTATGTTTTTTAACAAATTGAAATAGAGAAAACTCGTTTACGGTTTGACTATTTAATTAGTAAGTTTTTACTAATTTAGATTTGGAGAGTATGCATGACACGAATTGAAGTGCGGTTTAGTCATTTGTGAGAGTAAATACTCAGTTGGGAGTGGAATAAGCTGTGACCAATAAAACCGCACTCGATGCTATGGAGTGCACCCTCATATGTTTCATATATCATATATCGAAATAAAGCGCATGCGCGTCATTGCACCCCAATGCACTGTGAAAGTGGAGACTGACCTTTATGTATAAGTTCACGTACTTTTCAATGTCTTAGGTACTTTTTTTGCTTCTATCTCTTTCGCTTTTCCGATTCCACTTTTTCTTCGAGAAAAAAGGCAAAATAAATGAGAGTCGGTAACGACGTGTAGTCTTTTTATCACCACAAAGTTTGCACTTTTTCACTGTGTACTTTTCCCTCAAAAAAAAAAAAAAAAAAAGTTCTAAAACAAATTTGGGTTAAAATTGAGCAGATTTTTTTAACAAGTTTTCCCTACTTGTCGTACTTTTCTTAAATTTGCTAATTTTGTATATACTTTACTCAATGGTTAGTTCAGAGTCAGAATTCGTGAAATCGGAACAGAAAAAAAAAGATTTTTTTTATGGAAATATTAAAAAAAAGATGTTTTTGACAAACGGAAAAATTAAAAAAATTGTTTACAAAAATTTTTTTTTTTTTTAAATAGAAGCTTATATCTCTCAATTGAATTTATCAATTTTAGTGTGCCTTGGATAGAATTAAAAGACAAAATATACTCCTATACTTACGTTCGGAAATTTAAAAAAAAAATTTCATAATTTATTTATAAATTGTTTATAAATAATTAATTTTTTACAATGTTCTGCGACTTTTAAAAATGGGAAAAATATTAAAATACACTTAAAACTCCAAATCCATTGAGAAAATTAATAAACTTACATTTAGGTTCGTTTTTGAAATAACTATGAATTTAAAATTGTGTATACTTTTTAGATAAAACTAAGCAACGTATCGATTTATAATTATTTAAAATTCGTAATACACGATGTGATATTTTTCACTTGGAATTAACTAAATAAATAAACTTTGAATATTTTTAATAAAATGCAACAAAAATTGTAGTGAAATAATAATTTTTTAAAACAAACTTTGTTTTAAGCATAGTAAGAAAATTCCCGGATTTTTCCCGGTTAACAAACACCTTGAATTATGTATACAATTTGAATTTGAGAAATAAATTCGAGATTGAAGAAAGTAGGATTATATACTTTGTACTGGATGCAAAAGATCGAAGCAATTAAGCCTTTACTCGATGTTTACTTTTATCTCGTTGTAAGTGATGAAAGGTTTAACCACGAGAAAGTTTTGCGAACACATGTGAATTGAGGACATTAAGAGGATTCACATCCGTCACTGGATTTGACTCGTACAACTCTAGCTTGGAGATTCGTGAGAGCTTTACTGCCCATTCGATGATCGCCATTCCTCTTCCATACAGCGTCTCTCGCTTTTCAGCAAACATGACAGTAAAAAAAGATTCATCTGTCAGCCTCGGCCGTATCAACAAAGATGAATAGATAACGAATACGAACGATCGCTATTGTATTTATTCACTCAACAAAATTCCCATTTTATTTATTTTATATCAAATTTTTGCATTTTTCCAGAGTAAGCTTTCTTCAAAAATACCAACAATAAAAATGGGGTATTCCACCTTAGTGAAATATCCCTTCAGTGCAAACCTGGTTTTGATATTAAAAAAGTTCTTCGAGTTTTAAATTAAGAAATGATCAGGGTGGCAACTCTTTTTATAAAATTATAAATTCCCGATTTTTCCAGGTCAATTTTTTTGATTTCCAGGTCACAAATTTACGAACAATTAAAACAGTATTTTTAATTTTGCGAAATTCGTCTTTACATTTAAGATATAACTTTATACTTATTTACAATTTAATATACTATCCAGCTATCACAAAATATTAAAATCTAAATTTTTGGTCAATAATTTATCTTAAACATTTAAAAAGAAAAAAAAAAGTTGAAAAGTTACGAGAATAATTGAAAATTTTAAGAAAATATGTGCAAAATGACGAGATTAATAGACAATTGAAGAAAAGAATTTAAAAGAATTAAACAAGAAATATTAAATTTAAAGAAAATAATTGAAAAATTAAGAAAATTATAGAAATAATTGTTGGAAATCATTGCACATTTATCAACTGGATTGAAAATTGAAAAAAATAATTAGAATTAACAAAAAATAATTGAAAATTGAAGAAGGCAATTAAA
This sequence comes from Ganaspis brasiliensis, assembly GCA_037103525.1. Taxonomy (NCBI): domain Eukaryota; kingdom Metazoa; phylum Arthropoda; class Insecta; order Hymenoptera; family Figitidae; genus Ganaspis; species Ganaspis brasiliensis. Next base: position 268,643 of record JAZKLR010000294.1, read on the forward strand.
AATTAAAGAATAAAAATAAAACTCAAAGAATAGACTTACAAATTGTAAAAAAAAATTGAAAAGAGCCGAGAATTAATGAATATAGAAGAAAACAAATGAATAAAGAATTGGAATAAAAATTAAAGAATGGAATTCAAAATAAAAAATTGGAATTAAAAATTAAAGAACCTTTATGAACTGGATTAATTGAAATTTGAAAACAAGTTTTATAAGTAAGGAAAATAACTGAAAAAATTTACCAATTATTGCATATTAAGGAATTAATTGAAAATCGATGAAAATAATTGAAAATTAAAGAAAAAATTCGGGAATTGAAGAAAATACTTAAAGATTGAAGAAACAAATTAGATATAAAAGAATTAAATGAAAATTTCAAGAAAATAATTGACAATTAAAAACAAAATTCAAAAAATGTCTAGATCACTACACAACCGAATAAACTAATTTAAAAAGTTAAAGAAAAATTATAAAATTTTAAGATAATAATTGAAAATTGAAAAAATTGTAGGAAGCACTTGAAACTTGCGAAAAATAATTAATAATTGAAGAAGATAGTTGAAAAAAGCCAAGAATTAATGAATTTAGAAAGAAAAGAAATGAAAACTAAAGAATGTAAATAAAGTTTGAAGAATGGAATTAAAAATTAAAGAAAATAATTGAATTATTGGATGAATTATTATAATTGAACAATTGTAAGTATCTAAATTAAAGAAACTTGATGATAATCGAAAAAAATTATTGAATAAAGAGGATAATTTATTAATACAAAAGAAAATAATTGAAAATTGAAATTGAAATTTACAGAAAATAACTAAGAATTGAAGAAAATAGTTCTAGAATTGAATAATTGAATTGAAATTTAATAACAATTTTTATGAGTGAAAAAAATAATTGAAAAAATCCGAGAATTATTGAATATTGAGGAATTAATTAAAAATCGGTAAAAATAATTGAAAATTAAAGAAATTATTTAAGAATTGAAAAACAAAATTAAAATTTTAAATTGGAAGTTAACGAATTAAATTGAAATTTCACGAAAAAAATTAATAATTACAAGAAAAATTACAACATGAAGAAAATAATTAAATGATGAACAAAATAATAAACTGTTAAAAACAATAATTAACTGTTAAAAAAAATAAACAATTGAAAGAAAATTCGAAAATTGAAGGAGAAGAATAAATTGTCAACTGAAAATTGATGAAAATTATGAAAAACCTTGTATAAAATAAATGAAATTTGAAGAAATCATTTGGAAATGGAAGAATTGCATTGAAATTTATAGAAAATAATTGATAATTGAGAAAATGCGAGAATTATTGAAATGGAAATTGAATAAAATAATTCAAAAAAGAAGAATGCTATTGAATATTGAGAAAAATAATCGAGAATTAAAGAAATTAATTAAAAATTGAAGAAATAAATAAAAAGATTAAAGAATTAAATAAAAAAAAAAAATTTTTAATAAAATTTAAATTAAATTTAATTTAAATTTAAAAGAAAATACGAAAGAAATGAGAAAAATAATTTACTGTTGAGAATATTTATTTCGAAAGAATAGAATTAAAAATAAAAAAAAATAATTGACCAATTGTATTTAAAATTAAAGAAACTTAATGATAATATTTGAAAAAAATAATAGAAGATAAGGCGATTATTTTTTAATATTAAAGAAAATAATTGAAAATTAAAAAATGGAATTTAAATTTGAAAAGAATAACTGAGAATTGAAAAGAATAGTTCTAGAATCAAAGAATTGAATTAAAATTTGAAAACAATTTTTATGAGTGGAAAAAATAATTGAAAAAATCTAAGAATTATTGAATATTGAGGAATTAATTCAAAATTGATAAAAATAATTGAAAATTAAAGAAAATATTTAAGAATTGAAGAACAAAATTAAAAATGGAGGAAATATATTAAAAAATAACAAATTAAATGTAACTTCTTAGAAAATAATTGATATAATTAAAAGAAAAATTACAATACGAAGAAGATAATTAAATATTGACGAAAATAATTGACAATTGAAAATAAAATTCAAAAAATGCCTAGATTAATACACAACCGAACAAAATAATTCAAAAATTAAAGAATAATTATAAAATTTTAAGATAATAACTGAAATTTGAAAAAATTGTACGAAGCAATTGAAACTTGCGAAAAATAATTAATAATTAAAGGAAATAGTTGAAAAATGACGAGAATAATTGAAAAATTGTAGAAAATATGTGAAAAACGACAAAAATAGAATAGTTCTAGAATTAAATAATTTAATTTAAATTTTAAAATAATTTTTATGAGTGAAAAAAATAATTGAAAAAATCTGAGAATTATTGAATATTGAGGAATTAATTGAAAAATAAAGAAAATATTTAAGAATTGAAAAAAAATATTAAAAATTGAAGAAATAAATTAGGAATTAATGATATAAATAGATATATTTAGAAAATAATTGGCGAGAAGAATCGGCATTCGAACAAAAAAATTTTTTAAATTGATGAATAATCATGAAATTGAAGGAGAATAATAAATTGTCAATTGAAAACTGATGAAAATTATAGAAAAAATTGTAGAAAATAAATGAAAATTGAAGAATTGTATTAAAATTTTAAGAAAATAATTGATAATTAAGGAAATGCGAGGATTATTGAATATTGAATAAAATAATTGAAAAACAAAGAGTGCAATTAAAAATTGAAGAAAATAACTGAGAACTGATAGAAATAGTTAAAAATTAAAGAAATAAATTGAAGACTAAAGAATTAAATTGAAATTTTAAAAAAATAGTTGATAATTGAAAGAAATTTTCTAAATTTTAATTAGTTAAAACCTTAAAACTAACTAATTATTAGTAAAATCGTGACTGAGTTTTTATTTCAGCAATGAGTGAATAATAACTAATTATTAGTAAAATATGACTAAATTAGAAACAAAATAACTAAAAATAGTTTGAAATTCGATTAATCGTGTTAGTAAACAAAATTTTTATTAAAATATTAGTTTTTTGACATTAACTAGAAATGAATTTGACTAATAAATAGTTATTTTTTACTAAATGATTAGTAGAAATATAACTATTTGAATTAGTGACTGAGTTTTTGCTTTCATATTAGTTGTTTTTAACTAATTTAAATTTATAGAGAAGATTACAAAATAACCAAAATAATTAAACATTAAAGAAAATAAGTGAGAATTGAAGAAAATATTTAAAAATTGAAGAAATAAATTGAAAATTAAAGAAGTAAATGGAACTTTAAAAAAAATAATTGACAATTAAATGAAAAATTACAATATGACGTAAATAATTAAATGTTGACAAAAATAATCAGCTATTAAAAAAAAGAATTAACAATTGGAAAAAAATCGAAAAATGGTGAGAATAATCAGCATTCGAACAAAATTTTTTTTAAAATTAATGAATAATCATGAAATTGAAGGAGAAGAATAAATTGTGAATTGAAAACTGATAAAAATTATGAAAAAAAATTGTAGAAAATAAATGAAAATTGAAGAAGTCAATTGGAAATTGAAGATTTGTATTAAAATTTCAAGAAAATAATTGATAATTGAGAAAATGCGAAAATTACTGGATATTGAATAAAATAATTAAAAAACGAAGAATGTAATTGAAAATTGTAGAAAATAATTGAGAATTGATTAAAATAATTAAAAATTAAATGAATGAATTAAAGATTAAAAAATTAAATTGTAATTTTAAGAAAAATAGTTTATAATTAAAAGTAAAATTACAAAATGACTAAAATAATTTAATATTGACGAAAATAATTGACAATTGAAAACAAAATTCAAAAAATGGATAGATCACTACACAACTGAACAAAATAATTTAAAATTATTATTATTATTATTATTATTATTATTCTCGACAGTTTTAAAAAACTGTCGAGAATAATCGACAACAGAACAAAATAGTTAGAAGAAATTAAAGAATACCTAATTATAAAATTTAAAGAGAATAATTCTATATTGATAATCGATTTTTAAAATATAATTCGACATATTTAGTCCCCCATTTTGAATTTTAAAAGAAGCAACTTTACACTTAAAATTAGAGACAATAAATTTAAAACCTTAAATCCAAAATTGAATCCAACTAAAAAATTAATAATCATGGGATACATTCAGAAATCCAATTTCCACAAAGCTCCTAATCTACAACAGACTTTTATTTAATTAGAAAAAGTTTTAACGAAACAATTATTTATTCTGTAGATTGAGAGGGAGAATTACTGATAAATTGTGCAAATTTGTAGACAATTTCCTTCATGTATACTGTCTTTATCGAATTATTTTACGTATTCTATGTGTGTTCAAAGAATTTTCAAGGGCTCAGAAGTTAGAGCAGGGAAGTTTCAAATAAATTAATAATCCAATTTTTATGGACTTGGGAAAAAGAGAGAAAGAAAAAAGAGAAAAAGGGAATAGAGAAGATTTGTACAAACTTCTCAAAAGAAAAATAAATAATGGAAAACTTCTTTGAATTGTTTCAGGTGACAAAGACTGTAAAGAACGTATGTTTTGTTGTAATTCTAACCGGCGCACTCTGAACGAAAGTAAGGATGGCCCTTCATTGGGAAAAACTTTCGCCAGCTGAGTTTCAACAACTTCAAGATTTAGCTGCATGTGAGTATTTTAGAAAAAAAAAGTTGAATTTCAGAAATTGATTGAAAATTGGAAAATAAACTAAAATAAAGAAATTAGCTTAAAAATTAAATTAATTTTGAATTAATTTGAATACATTGAATTTGAATTTGAATTCATTGAATAAATGAATTTTTAATACAGCTGCGCTTTTCTGTTTATTAATTTAGTTTCAAATATCACGACAAATGGAAAAATAACATTGCCCAAAAAAAAACAAAACATCAACTTTTTACTTTTCAGAGTCCAGCTTCCTCTTCCAAAGTTTATTCTAGAAAAATGTTTTTACAATTGAAGTGAGCACACAACGGGAATAATTGAAATTTTTTGCCTTTATTTATTTAAAGAAAAAATTACTTCTAAATTAAACTTTGGAAGAGAAGAATGATAAATTTTTTACACGAATTTTAGTCGCTTAAATAATAATTGATCAAATAAAATTATTAAATAAAAAGAAATTTTCTAAATTTGAGGAAAAATAAGTTTAATAAGTGAGAGTCGGACAAAAGTGCACAAAAGTGTGGAAAAATATGAATAAAAGTAAAAAAAAATTTTATATGTTTTCTATAATTAATCATCTTGTTAATATTAAAAAAATGATCTTTTTATCATGAAACTAAAGTTTCAATCCAAAGCAGTCCGACAAAAAAATGGAAATAAAATCTATAACACATAAATAAAGCTTCTACAATTAAAAAATAACTTTAAAAAAGTAAATTAAACACTGTAATAAATTACAAAAATATCCGCTTGCTTCAAAATAGCGTGAGTTTTAGAAAGAAAACCTAAAATTTGATATTCAATGCCAAATGTGACAGGTTAATCCGCCATGATTCTTTATAATCACGTGACTCACGTAACTCTGTATTTTTTCTGCGCATGCGCACTTCTTTTGATTCTTCCCGCGCTTATTTAAAATCATGTTTTGAAAATATATAAAAAATGATTCTTCAATGCACAATTATCATAATTATTATTAATATAAATGCAATAATTAATATAAATAATTTGTTAAAACACTGATTTTTTATACAGAAGCAGTAACAACTTGATATTTAGTTTCTACGTCACAATATTAAAATATTTAAATATAATTAAATAATAATAATAATCTCCGTAAACTCCTGAAGTTAGTTACTATTTATAATTATTCATTTTTTCTGTCCACGTTTTAAAGTCTGAAGTGAAGTTAGTATTAACATTTATACATCTTTTCTGTCTATGTTTTAAAAACTGAAGTGAAGTTAGTTTTTTAATTGTCATTTGTGTAAAAATAAAGTTTCGAAAAATACTTTAAAAATTTATTATGGTTTTTGAAGAAGTTTAAAATATATACGCATGCAATTAATTTCCTAAATTTTCAGTTATTATCTCAAATTTAGATTATTGTCATCAATTTTCCATTATATAACGATTTTTTAATTACTTTCTTTTGCTTAAAAATAAATTCTGCAATTCTTCTTGATTTTCATCAATTTATAATTATATTCATTATTTTGGCATTACCTTTAAAAATTTCAATTATTTATCCGATATTGCAATTATTTTTATCAATTTTCGCTATTTCTGCCAGTTTTTAATTATTCTCTGTAATAAAAATTTTTTAAATAATTTTGTAATTACTTTTTTTTAAACATATATTCTATGATTTTTTCAGTTATTTTTCTCAAATTTTATTGAAAGCTTTCAATTTTTAATATTTAAATTATTTTCATCTTTCTAAATCTTAAATTATTTTCAGCATATTTCAACTATTTTTTTTCATTTTGAATTAATTTTATCATTTTTCAATTATTTTCTTCGATTGTTAATTATTATTCTCATTTTCTAAAATTTTTTTCTAAGATTTTCAAGTATTTTTCTGAAAATTCAAATATTTTCTTCAATTTTTAATTATTTTCATTTGTTATCAGAATTTCAATTTTTTTCTTATTAATTATCGTAAAGATTTTATCGTTTCAGATTCTTCTCCAATTTTTAGTTTTTCTCATTTTAAAAAATTAATTTCTAAAACTTTAAAGTATTTTTCTCAAATTTCTATTATTTTCTTCAATTTTTAATTATTTTTATTTGCTTTCATAATTTCCAAAAAATTTTATTAATTATCGTAAATTTCAATTATTTTTAGCATTCTTCCAGTCTTTTCTCAAATTTTTAGTTATTCTCATTTTCTAAAATTAATTTCTAAGATTTTTAAGAATTTTACTAAAATTTCAATTGTTTTCTTCAATTTTTAATTATTTTCATTTGTTTTCATAATTACAAATTTTTTTTATTAATTATCGTAAATTTCAATTACTTTTAGCTTATTTCTTCAATTCGTTTCTCCAATTTTTAGTTATTTTTTTTTTTTTTAATTGATTTCTAAGATCTTCATGTATTTTTTTCAAATTTCAATTATTTTTTCTTATTTCTTTAATTCTTTTCTGGAATTTTAAGTTATTTTTTTTCACATTTCAATTATTTTTTCTTTATTTAAAAAAATTCTGTGATTTTTTCAATTATCACACTTAAATGTCATTTATTTTTTACAACGTATCATTGTTTGTATCATATTTTAATTATTTTCGTCAAGTTTTAAAATTTAAAAACATTTTTCAACTATTTTCCAAAATTTATTTCCCTCAATTTACAATTCTTTATATTTGTTTCATAATTTCAAATAAATTCAATTTTCAATTACTTTCGTTCTATTTCTCGTTCTTTTTCATAATTGTCAAAAAAATTTTACTTATTTCTCTTTAATTAAAACTTGTTCTATTCAATTTATTTCATTTATTTTCTCTTATTTCAATGAACTTCTGAAAGTTTTAAGTATTTTTCTTAAATTTTGTTTAACTTTCCTTTATTTAAAATCTTTTATATAATTTGTTTTTTTGTTTAATTATTTTCTCAAATTTTAATTATTTTTTTTAATTTTAATTTATTTATCTCAAATTTTAATCATGTTTTTCAAATTTTCAATTATTTTCTCTAATTTTTCATTATTCAATTTTATTTTAATTTACTTTTAAGATTCTTAAGTATTTTTCTCAAATTAAAATTATTTTCTTTATTGATATAAGGAATTGAATTTAATGATTTATTTTCGTCATATTTAAAACATTTTTATGATTGTTTAAATTACTTTCCCCAATTTTTAATTGATTTCATTATTTTTTTTGCCAAATTTTTTCCTAAATAAATATTTATTTTATTTATATTAATTGATTTTTAAATATTATATTTAAAATATTTATTTTTTTTATTAGATAAATATTATTTACCGATTTGTTATATTTATTATTGTATTTTATAATTTCTAAAATGCATGGAAAACTAATCGCGCGCTTGCGCGCGTTCTATTTTGCTAGTAAACTGATAAACATGAAACTTTATAAAAATCATCTTTACCTTAATTTACTTCATTATTAAAAACAATTATGTTTAATATTTATTTTTGGCCAAGTTATTAACGATTGCCAATTTACCCAATTAGGCATTTTACCCGACTCTCCCTTATAGTGAAATAGAAAAACAGAAAATAAATAATATTCAGGAAATGTAAATTTAAGTGATTTTTTTATTAACCAATTGATCCAAAAGTAACATTATCCAATTTTTATTTTATACAATTTATAAAGTTCTATACATTGAAAATATAAATTTAATTTTTTATTTAATATGCATTATTATAAAAAAATAATTTTTTTCGCATACAGTAATGACATATATATTATTTACAAGAAAGTTGTATTTTTACATTAAACAAGCGAATTCGAAGTAATGTTTTAAACTTAGACATTTTAACGATACTTTTCTCATTAGCTCGAAGTAACATTGTTGAATTGTTTATCAAGCTTTTTCTCGTTTAGAATGGTCGTCAATTTCAAACGTCTCATTGGTTCTAATAGACTTTTTTCTTGCCTCTTTGCTCGAAAATTTCTCATCTCGATCTTATTTTCTGTCGTACTTTTTCTCGTATCAGTCAACTGAAAATTGATGATGTAAAATCTCCTTTCTAAATCTAAATCAGGCGTCATTAAACGACATCACGTTTTAAAAGCTCGACAAATTAGAAATTGTTAAAATGCTTTTAATTAATAATAATTATTATTATTCTCGAAAATATAAGTAATTACGACTTTTAAATTCAATTGTGTCATCTTTTTTAGATTCAACAAAGAAGCTCCAGGATGTTCTCAACGAATTTTGTGGCACTGCCTCAACACCCGGAAGTCTTCCAAAATATCATCCGGATGGGGTAAGACGAATAACGTTCCTTTCAATTTCGTTTTATAAACATGAGCCTCTAACACGGAAAGTGGATTACTTTCTAAAGAAGGAAATTTTCTTCTCATGCGAAGAATAATACCTTTAGATTAAATGAAATGAATTAAATATGTTAATGAACAGAAAAAACATTTTTAAAAAAGTTTCTGCGTGGGAAAAAGGTGGTAGTTGTTTTAATTAATTAAATTTTAATTTTAATTTAAATAATTACATAATCCGTGACATGGACACTTGTTATAGAGTTGCAAAATTCTGGGTAATTTAAAATCCGGTTACATTCTCGAGAATATAACCAAGAATATTCTCCTTCCGGAGAATTTATGAGAATTTTAAATGCTTGAATGAGCTTCACTATTTTGAAACACAAACAATTTATTGAAATAAAAATATATAAATAACAAAATAATTATTATTATAAATTAACTGTAAGTCAGTTTAGTGTAAAAATTATTATCAAACATGACAATTATGAACAGTGTTTTATATAAATTATAAAAATTGTAATTTTTTTTACTTAACTAGATTAAAGAACGATTAGTTTCTATAAATTATGTTATCAACATTTGTAATTATTTTAAATTTAATATTTAAGAAAATAATGTCAAATTTTGCAAATTAATTGAAAAAAAAATAATTAAAACAATTAAAATTCTCGAAAGTAATTTAAAAAATTATAGAAATGTTTTGAAATTAAAGAAAATAATTTAAAATTGGGAAAAATACTTCAAAATCTTAGAAATAAATGGAAAAAAATTAGAATAATGATAAATTGGAGAAAATAATTGAAAATTAAAAAAATGCTTGAAATTGAGATAAATTATTAAAAATTAAGAAATTAATTCTGAAATGATGGAAATTATTAAAAAGTTCAGAAAATAATGAAAAAATTAAATAAATAATTTAAAATCTAAGAAAATAATTAAAATTTGTGAAAATAATTGGAAAAATTATAATTAAAAGAAAATTAAAGAAAATTTTAGAAAAATACTTGAAACTTTTTAAAGTTCATTGCAAAAGAAAAGAAAATAGTTGAAATTTAGAGAAAATAAATGAAAAAAGATAAAAAAAATTTTAAATTGAAAAGAACATTTTTTAATTTAAGAGAAATAATTCCAAAAAATACAGAATATAGGTACATAAAATACAAAAAACCTAGATATAATTAAAAATTGAGTAGAATAATGAGAATTTCAAACAATTAATTAAAATATCAGATAAATAGTTTAAAATTTGGAAAATTATAATTGAAAAATGATTTTAAAATTTGAAAGTCGAAGAAAACAATTGAAATATGATAAAAATAATGATAAGTTGAAAAAATTAATAGAATTTGAAATAAATAATTGAAAAAAATTCAGAATTTTTTGAAAATTTTTAAAAGATCCGTTTGTTGTTTTTAACGCCCAAAATTATGATGTGTAACCTAATTAATGAAATGTCATGAAATAAATAAAAATAAATAATTAAAATAGAAAAAAATATAAATTTGAGAACTATACTTGAAAATCTGAAAAATTACTTGAAAAAATGAGAATAATTAAAAATTGAAGAAAAGAATTAAAAGAGGCTAAAAATAATTAGAACTCAAGATAATTAATAAAAATTTTTGTAAATTACGAAAACAAATGAAAATAATTAAAACTGTAGAAAATAATTGAAATTTGAGAAAAATACTTGAAAATCTTGAAAAATAATTTTACAAAATGAGAATAATAAATAAGAATTTAGGGAAAGATTTTAAAAAATGATAAAAATAATTTAAAATTAAAGAAAATAATTCAAAAATTAGGAAATATTCTTCAAAATATTATAAATAAAATTTAAAAAATTAGAATCAGAAAAGATTAGAAAAAATAATAAAAAGTTGAAAAAAATATAAAATCAATTAAAATTAAAAAAAATCATAATTGAGACAAATAATTAAATATTTAGAGAATTAATTCATAAATGATGAAAATGATTAAAATTTTAAGAAAATACTGCAAAAATAATATAAATAATTTAAATTTTAAGAAAATAATTAAAATTTGAGAAAGTAATTGAAAAAATTACATAAATAAAAGAAAATTAAAGAAACTTACAGGAAAATACTTAAAACTTTTATAAGTTAATTGCAAAAGAAAAGAAATTAGTTAAAATTTAGAGAAAATAAATGAAAAAAGATAAAAATAATTTTAAAATAAAAAGAAGAATTTTTAATTTAAGAGAAATAATTGCAAACAGTTCAGAATATAGGTAAATAAAATACAAGAAAATCGTAGATATAATTGAAAATTGAAAAGAATAATGAGTATTTCAGATAAATAATTTAAATATCAGATAAATAGTTTAAAATTTCGAAAATTATAATTGAAAAATGATTTTAAAATTTGAAATTTAAAGAAAACAATTAAAAGATTATAAAAATACTTCCTCTATGAGAAAGCAATAATGATAGGTTGGAAAAAATTAATGAAATTTGAAATAAATGATTGAAAAAATTGCAGAATTTATTCAAAATTTTTAAAAGATCCGTTTGTTGTTTTCAAAGCTCAAATTTATGATACGTGTAACCTAATTAGTAAAATGTCATGAGATAAATAACTAAAATAGGATAAAATTGAAATTGAAGAAATATACTTGAAAAAATGAGAAATTAATTGAAAAAACTGAGAATAATTAAAAATTGACGAAAAGAATTAAAAGAGACTAAAAATAATTGGAACACAAGATAATTAATAAAAAAATTTCTAATTTACGAAAACAAATGTAAATAATTAAAAATTGTAGAAAATAATTGAAATTTGAGAAAAATACTTAAAAATCTTGAAGAAAAGAATTGAAAAAATAAGCTAAAAGTAATTGAAATTTACGATAATTAATAAAAAAAAATTTGAAATTATGAAAACAAATAAAAATAATAAAAAATTGAAGAAAACAATTGAAATTTTAGAAAAATTCTTAAAAATTGAGGAAAATAATTTTATAAAATGAGAATAACTAAAAATTAGAGAAAAGACTGTAAGAATGCTAAAAATAATTAAAATTTACGATAATTAATAAAATTGTTTGGAAATTATGAAAACAAATAAAAATAATTAAAAATGGAAGAAAATAATAGAAATTTCAGAAAAATACTTTAAAATCATAGAAATTTATTTTATAAAATGTGAAAAACTAAAAATTGGAGAAAAGTCTGGAAGAAAGCGAAAAATAATTGAAATTTACGATAATTAATAAAAAAAATTTTAAATTTGGATAAAAAATGAAAATAATTAGAAATTGAAAAAAATATTTGAATTATCAGAAAAATACTCAAAAATCTTAGAAAATAATTTTAGAAAATGGGAATAATAATTAACAATCGAGGAAAATAATTGAAATATGCTGAAAATAATTTAAGATTGAGAAAGAAGATTCAATTATGTTGAAAATAATTAAAATATGAAAACTTTAAAACATTCAATAAAATTTGAGTAAAATAACTGAAAAAATCATAGAATATATGTTTAAAAAAAATAATAATTACAAAATTACTTAAAGAATTTTTAATTAAAGAGAATAATAAAAAAATCGCAGAAATAATGAAAATTGATGAAAATAATTGCAATATCGGATAAATAATTGACATTTTTAAAAGTAATTTCAAAATAATGAATATAATTATAAATTGATGAAAATCAAGAAGAATTGCAGAATTTATTTTTAAGCAAAAGAAAATAACTAAAAACTAGCACAACATGACACTAAAGATGAAGGTTACCTTCTTCTTTCAATTCAAATTTCAAAATATTTCCTGATAAAGAAACTCAAAGTCAATAAAATAACAGGGACTAACTTCACTTCAGTTTTTAAAACGTGGACAGAAAAAGATGAATAAATATTAACACTAACTAACTTCACTTCAGGCTTTATTTTCTTTTGCTTAAAAATAAATTTTGCAATTTTTCTTAATTTTCATCAATTTATAATTATATTAATTAATTTGTCATTACTTTTAAAATTTTAATTATTTATTCAACATTGCAATTATTTTTATCAATTTTCGTTATTTCTACGATTTTTTAATTATTCTCTTTAATTAAAAATTTTTAAGTAATTTTGTAATTATTATTTTTTTTTAAACATATATTCTATGATTTTTTCAGTTATTTCTCTCAAATTTTCAATTTTTCATATTTAAATCATTTCCATCAAAATTCAATTTACTTTTTCAATCTTAAATTATTTTGAGCATATTTCAATTATTTTTTTCAATTTTTAATTTATTTTACTATTTTTAATTATTTTTCTCGATTGTTAGTTAATTTATTATTCTCATTTTCAAAAATTATTTTCTAAGATTTTTAAGTATTTTTCTGAAAATGCAAATATTTTCTTCAATTTCTAATTATTTTCATTTGTTATCAGAATTTCAAATTTTGTTTATTAATTATCGTAAATTTCAATTATCTTTAGCTTTCTTCCAGACTTTTCTCCAATTTTGAGTTTTTCTCATTTTATAAAATAAATTTCTAAAATTTTTGAAGTATTTTTCTCAAATTTCTATTATTTTCTTCAATTTTTATTTATTTTTCTTTGTTTTCATAATTTCCAAAAAATTTTATTAATTATTGTAAATTTCAATTATTTTTAGCATTCTTCCAGTCTTTTCACCAATTTTTAGTTATTCTCATTTTCAAAAATTATTTTCCTCAATTTTTAAGAATTTTTCTAAAATTTCAATTGTTTTCTTCAATTTTTAATTATTTTTATTTGTTTTCATAATTTCACATTTTGTTTATTAATTATTTATTACAACAGTGTACGGGCATACAAGTGCGAAAAAAAAAAATAATTGCCCTTTTGCGCCTAGGCAAAATTATCGTAAATTTCAATTACTTTTAGCTTATTTCTGCAATTCTTTTCCTCAATTTTTAGTTATTTTACTTTTTTTAATTGATTTCTAAGATCTTCAACTATTTTTTTCAAACTTTAATTATTTTTACTTTATTTAAAAAAAAATTTTGTAATTTTTTCAATTATCACACTTAAATTTCATCTATTTTTTACAATTTATCCTTCTTTGTATCATATTTTAATTATTTTCGTCAAGTTTTAAAGTTTAAAAACATTATTCAGTTATTATCCAAAATTTATTTCCTTCAATTTTCAATTTTTACATTTGTTTAATAATTTAAAAATTTTTTAACTAATTATCTGACTTTTCAATTATTTCATTATTTATACTATTTTCTTTTATTTTTAATTACTTTCGTTCTTTTTCTCGTTCTTTTTCATAATTTCCAAAAAGTTTTTACTTGTTTCTCGTTAATTAAAACTTGTTTTCTACAATTTTAAATTATTTTTATCGTTTTTCATTTATTTTCTCTGTTTTTCATTTATTTTCAATGATTTTTAATTATTTTCTTTTACTTCAATGAACTTCTGAAAGTTTTAAGTATTTTTCTCAAATTTTGTTTAACTTTCCTTTATTTAAAATATTTTATGTAATTTGTTTAATTATTTTCTCAAATTTTAATTAATTTTTTTAATTTTAATTTATTTATCTCAATTTTTAATCATGTTTTTTCAGTTTTCAATTATTTTCTCTAATTTTTCATTATTCAATTTTGTTTTAATTTACCTCTAAGATTCTGAAGTATTTTTCTCAAATTTACATTATTTTCTTTTTGTTTAAAACATTTTTATGATTGTTGAAATTACTTTCCCCAATTTTTAATTGACTTTTTTTCAATTAATTTACAAAATTTCCAATTATTTTGTTTAAGGGCATGTGATGGATTATGACGTCACTAGCTTGGGCTAAATTTATCCGCAACTTTTCTCTTAAAATATTAAATATTTTTTCATGAAACTTGGTAAAATTACTTAAAATGTCATTAGGAAGGTCTCTCAGACCCACATTTGTTTGAATTTTGTCTCAAAATTGATATTTAAATAAGTTTGCAATTTTTCAAAAATTTCCCAAAATTAATTTTGGGCCAAAACTTAAACAAATTCGGGTCTCAGAGACCTTTCTAATGTCATTTTAAGTAATTCTACCAAGTTTCATGACAAAATATTCAATATTTTAAGAGAAAAGTTACGGACAAATTTTGCCTATACCAGTGACGTCATAATCCATCACATGCCCTTAATTTTAATTATTTTTTGCAATTCTTTTTAATTCTAAAATATTATAATTTTTTCTCCCAAACAAATATTTATTTTATTTATATTAATTGATTTTTAAATATAATATTTAAAATAATTATTTCTTCTTATTTGATAAATATTATTTACCGATTTGTTATGTATATTATTGTATTTTATAATTTCTAAAACGTACGAAAAACTAATCGCGCGCTTTATTTTGCTAGTTATTTAATAATTAATAATTAATAATTCTTACTTTTAATTCAAATCATTACTAATTAGAATGACATTTTTATTTGACTTAATCAAGGTATTTTTGTACCAAGATTGAGAAAATTTGACTTAATTTGATAAATAAATAAAAAAACCTCAATTTTCATAAATCCTCGATTTAGAATATTGGTCAATTATATTCTTGTTTTCCAGGTAATATTACTTCTTCGCAACTCTAACTTGTTAAAAACACAATGTAACGTAATTTATGGGAGATCCCCTAATAGACATAAAACAAAAATATAATCTTCATATATTTAAAAGAACCAATTTTTGAAGATAATGGAAATGACACATTTTTTAAATGTATGATGTGATTTAGAGCAGGAGATAAAAAGAGGATAACTGTTACATAATCATATTGTAGGAGAGAATATATATATTGATTTGACCTATATAGGTTTTTCTATGAGTACAATTCGATTATGAGGGGACAGGAAAGAAGAATTGGAAGAAAACGAAGATGTCACAGATGGCATTATGGGCAATAATGCCGATAAGTTGACGGAGGGTACTGGAGCATTAACGAGAGAGTGACGTCAAAAGTTGAGACGTTGTGGGAGCCGAGCACACATCGTTACCCTCCTTCTTACCACCATCTAGACTCTTCAACAAGTTACACCTATGCCAGTAAATTATACCTCTTAATCACAAATATTTATAGAGAAAAGGCGGGTAAAATCATTGTCATGAATAACTTTTTTTCAACAATGGTTATAATTAAGTGAAATTCTTTTCATTGGATAAAGTATTGTTTTGACAATATAGTACAAAACATTAGTTATATACATTTATGAGAAATATAGTTCATTATTGAAATGAAAGTAAGAAAAAAAAATATAAAAAAAATAATAATTAATAATAATAAAAATAATGATAATAAATTAGATGATGACTAAAGTTCACTTTTCATACTACAATTTTTTGAGCAATATTTTTAAAAAGTAGAAAATGTTTGTATTTTTCAAACAGTGACGTGAAACGATAAGGATCACAGTTTCACATTATTTTATGTGACATGTGCATTTTTAAAATATAACGAAAAATTGCTTGAAGCAAGAACCTTCTCGACTGTATTTAAATGATAATAATTGTTACAATATTTACAAATTTTGTAGAAAATTCCAAATAACAAATATTATTATTTAATAAATTTTAATAAATTCCAAATAACAAATATTATTATTTAATATTTTTCCGTTCAAAAAACTAAATCAACCCTTAAAATTATGCAAATTTAAAAATTATTAATCCAAAAAACAGTGAATTAGAGATATTTAAAAAAAATTTATTAAATTAATTAATTTTTGACATTTATACCTTACTTTATTTCCCTAAGACAATAAAATGTACTTTATTACCCTAGTACAAAAAAGTATATCTTATTTTCCTAGAGCCATATAATGTACTTTATTACCCTAGGTTAATAAAGAGTACTTTATCAGTCTTAATAAATAAAGAGTACTTTATCAGTCTTAATAAATAAAGAGTGTACTTTATTTCTTTAGAACATGTATTTTATTTCTCAAGATCAATAAAATGTTTTTTATTACACTAGGCTAATAAAATTTTCTTTATTACACTAGGCTAATAAAATTTTCTTTATTACACTAGGCTAATAAAGTGTATTTTATTGCCCTAGGGTAATAAAGTACATTCAATTGTCGTATGAAAAAAAGTGCATTTTAATGTTCTAGGGCGATAAAGTGTATTTTATTGTCCCAGGGTCATAAAGTCCATTTTAGTGTTTTGTGGATTTAAAATACTTTTAATTGCCCTAGGGAATTAAAATGCATTTTAATGATCTACGATTGTGTATTTTATTGAAATCAATTTTAAGAAAATATTTTTACAATTCGCTTTTTAATTTGAAAGTATTTTATTGTTCCAGGGTCATAAAGTCCATTTTATAAGTTTAGGTAAATAAAGTACAGTTTAGTGTTTTGGGGATTTAAAGTATATTTAATTGTCCTTGGGAATTAAAGTGCATTTTAATGATCTAGGATAATAAAGTATATTTTATTGTTCTAGGGTCATAAAGAACATTTTATTGTGCTAGGGTAATAAAGTACATTTTATTATCCTAAGAAAAATAAATACATTTAATTGTCCGAGAGAAATAAAGTGCGCTTTAATGTTCTAGGATAATAAAGTATATTTTATTGTTCTAGACTCATAAAGTCCATTTTATAGCTCTAGGTAAAGAAAGTACATTTTAGTGTTTTTGGGGATTTAAAGTACATTTAATTGTCCCACGGAATTAAAGTGCATTTTAATGTTCTAGGATAATAAAGTATTTTTTTATGTTCTATGGTCATAAAGGACATTTTATTGTTCTAGGGTCATAAAGGACATTTTATTGTTCTAGGGGCATAAAGGACATTTTATTGTTCTAGTGTCATAAAGGACATTTTATTAGCCTAGATAAAATTGTACAAATAAAATTGTACTTAATTTTGCTAGGTCCGTAAAGTGACTCTAGTTCTCTAGAATCATTAAACCTAGGCCAATAAAATTCTATTCTTTACTTTATTATATTGGATCACAATCAAAATAAAAAATTAAATATTTTGTCATACGAGAAAGTTAATTTGTTAATTTTTATATTTTAAAAATAAACACTATTCCTTTATAATACTTTTAAATTAGTTTCTTGCTTTGAAAACTTTTGACAAATAATTCATAAACTGCGCAAAGTCTCTCTGTGAAGATAAATAAATAAAAAATGTCCTTTCCAAAAGTTTAGCTAAGAGATTTTAAAACTTGAGAAACATTTTAGAAGATTTAAAAACTTTAGAAATCTTATTTTGATCTTGCGAGCGTTTTCAAGTGTCTCTAAAAGACTGACAAGCTTGAAAAGAGAGATGAAAATAAAACGCCAGTAATCTTCTTTGCGCTTAGTATAGTGATAAAAGTACATAAATCTTGAGGTAAACTTTTTCAGTTTTACAAAAGATCAAAAGACTCCGTAAATTAACAAAATTTTTAGCTTGTAACAATAATCTGAAACATTGTGTAAGAAAATTCTAGATTTAACCTTTTTTTTTTGTTCACTGCCTTTTGTATTGTGTAAAAAAAGTTTTTTAATTCTGTATTAATTCAGTGCCTTTACCTGCAATTTTTGATTTATTATTATAATCGTAATATTCATTAAATCAAATGAAATTGACGACATATTTCGGCAAACTTGTTAATAAAATCGATTTCTTTGAGAAAAATTTGATTGATATTTGCATATTAATAGAATTTAATTGGAATTGTGGTTAGCAGTTGGAAAATGAAATTATGAATTCCGGACAAATACAAATCCAAGTAACGTATTATAGATGGATTTGTGGATGTGGAAGAATAATTGTTTCGATCGATTGATTTGTATTTACTTCCCTAACCGTAAATTTGGTCCAGCCAACAACAATCGTTGTGTCCGGTAGATTGTAAAGTCAATCTAGCTGGGATTAAATTAGTTCAATATTACTTGGGTTTAGGGGATTGTATTCAGTCCATTCAATGGCAACTTGCTTAATTTTTTCAAATCAATGGTATTTCTTCATTTTTTAATTACAATGGCATTTTTTAATATTGCAAACTTACAAAAACAATGCATTTTTATAAATTATTCGTATAATTAATAAAAAAGCGTAGAATTTGTACATGAAAAAAAGTGTGTTGTTATTATATTGAGACGCCTTAATATTAAGCAAAAATTTATAAATTAGAACCATTAAAACTAGACCACTGAAATGTACTTTATTTCCTGTGGACACTAAAATGTACTTTATTACCCTAGGTCAATTAAACATATTTTATAACATTAGAATAATTAAATGTATTTGTTTTTCTTAGGGTAATAAAGTGTATTTTATTACTCTAGCACAATAAAAAGTACTTTATTACACTAGGGTAATAACATGTTCTTTACGACCCTAGAACAATAAAAAATACTTTACTATCCTAGAAGATTAAACTGCACTTTATTTTCCTAGGAAAATTAAATGTACTTTATTTCTCTAGAACAATAAAAAGTACTTTATTACACTAGGAAAATAAAGCATACTTTATTACCCTATGACAATTAAATGTACTTTATGACCCTAGAATAATAAATTACACTTTATCACCCTAGAAAATTAAAATGCTCCTTATTTCCCAAGGAAAATTAAATGTACTTTATTTCTCTAGCACAACAAAATGTACTTTATGGCCCTAGAACAATAAAATATAATATATTATCCTAGAACATTAAAATGAACATTATTTTCCTGTTTAAAAATAAATTCTGTTATTTTTTTAATATTTTCTTCAATTTCTAATTATTTTTATTATTTTTGTATAATTTTCAAAATTTTCAATTAATTATCTGAAACTTTTATTACTTTCATCAATTTTCGATTATTCTTCACATTTCAGACACATCACATTTTCATTTTTAATTATTTTTCCCTTGACATTGAATGAATGTAATTATTTATTTCTCAATTTTATATTATTTGTCGCAAATTCAAATAAATTTTTTTAATTTACCATTACTTTTGTTATTTTGTAATTTTGATTTTCAATTTTTCATCATTTTCATAATTTCTGAAAGAAATTCCTGAATTTTAAATATTTATTTTCAATAAATATTTTCAAATAAATATTTAAATTTTCAATTATTCTGTTCAATTTTCATTTCTTTTTATTATTTTGCAATTATGTTCTCCATCATTTAATATTAACATTATTTTTTAGTTAATTTCCTAAATTTTCAGTTAGTCTCTCAAAAATTAAATTACTGTCATCAATTTTCCATATTTTAAACGATTTTTCCATTATTTTCTTTTGTTTAAAAATCAATTCTGTAATTTTTCTATTATTTTCTTCAATTTCTAATTATTTTTATTATTTTTGCATAATTTTTATCATTTTCAATTAATTCTCTGAAATGTTAATTATTTTCATCAATTTTCGATTATTCTTCAAATTTCAGACATTTTGTTTAGTTTTTTATCACTTTTTCATTTTTAATTATTTTTCCCTTGACATTGAATGAATTTAATTATATATTCCTCAATTTTATATCATTTGTCGCAAATTTAAATACATTTTTTTAATTTACCATTACTTTTGATATTTTGCAATTTTGATTTACAATTTTTAATCATTTTCATAATTTCTGAAAAAATTTCCTGAACTTTCAAATATATATCTCAATTTTCAATTATTCTGTTCAATTTTAATTTCTTTTTACTATTTTTCAATTATTTTCTCCATCTTTTAATATTAACATTATTTTTCAATTAATTTCCTAAAGTTTTATTTAGTCTCTCAAATTTAAATTATTGTTATCATTTTTTCATATTTTAAACGATTTTTCAATTATTTTCTTTTGTTTAAAAATCAATTCTGTAATTTTTCTATTATTTTCTTCAATTTCTAATTATTTTTATTATTTTTGCATAATTTTTAACATTTTCAATTAATTATCTGAAATTTTAATTATTTTCATCAATTTTCGATTATTCTTCAAATTTCAGTCATTTTGTTTAGTTTTTTATCACTTTTTCATATTTAATTATTTTTCCCTTGGCATTGAATCAATTTAATTATTTATTCTTGAATTTTATATTATTCATCGCAAATTTAAATTAATTTGTTTAATTTACCATTATTTTTGTCATTTTGCAATTATTTTTTTAAGTAAAAAATTTTCAGTAATTTTGTGATTATTTTCTTGTTTTTAAACACATGTTGTATTATTTTTTCAATTATTTCTCTCAAATTAAATTTTTTGTTTTTAATTATTCATATTTAAATTATTTTCATTATATTTCAATTTTTTTCTCAATCTTAAATCTTATGGCCCTGGAACAATAAATTTCACTTTATCACCCTAGAACATTAAAATGTACTTTATTTTCCTAGGACAATTAAATGAATTTTATTGCTCTAGCACAATAAAAAGTATTTTTTTTTATAATAGGATAATGAAGCGTACATTATAATCCTAGGTCAATAAAATGTTTTTTACGACCCTAGAACAATAAAATATACTTTATTATACTAGAATATTAAAATGCACTTTATTTCCCGAGGACAATTTAATGTACTTTAAAACCTGAGAACACTAAATAGTACTTTATTTGCCTAGATCAATAAATTGTACTTTATGACCTTGGAACAATAAAGTATACTTTATCACCCTAGAAACTTAAAATTTATTAAATTCATTTTTATTAAAGTAATTTAATATTATTTATTTCCTTAGGGCAATAAAATGTACTTTATGACCCTGGAACAATAAATTACACTTTATCACCCTAGAATATTAAAATGCACTTTATTTCCCTAGGAAAATTAAATGTACTTTATTTACCTAGAGCAATAAAATGTACTGTATTAACTTGAAGCAATAAATTGTATTTATGTCTCTGATAGGTTATTATAATTAACTGACTTCATTTTTTTAAAATTTGTATCATTAGTAATTTAAATCTACGAGTTTTTAGAAATATTTACTCATTTTTATTACACAACAAAAATGATGGAGATTCTTTTTTTACAGTATTTGTATTTAATAGTTGCAGTGTTTACAAAAAATTACAATTTTAGTAATTTTTCATATGTTTTGTCGTAATTTTTTATTTTTTTCTCAATCTTTCAAGTAACTTTAGAGTGATACCAAATTACCGTCGATTTCGAATCTTTAAAGTTTTCAAAAAGGAAGTAAGACCAAAATATAAAAGAGTTCATTTCTAAAAGAGAAAAGAACGTCTCCCAAGTAGGAACATTGCATCCAATGTGATAAGCACGTACAGTGAGAAAACGTGGTTTGATTTCCTAAACAGTCATCTCCTTCGATTTTTCAAGTTTTTCTTTTCTCAATTCAGTCCAAATCAAGGTACTTCAAAACCTTTGACCAAATTAAAAGTTAATGATAATTATATATATATATATAGTGTCTCGAAATCAGAAGTGTCTCTATTTTAGATCAACTACAATATAAGTAAAATAATATATATATATTAACTAATTATAATTATATGATTAATTACATAATGCAATTAAGCTTTTTTTTTACAAAATATCTTCTACAATAAGGTACTAAAGAAGTTTATAAAATAACTTATACTGAAACAATTATGTAACAGTAACTGACTAAAACTTGGTTTCTGGTATAGAATTTCAGATGAAAATGAAGAAACTTATAACTCAAAGTTACAATCTACTCTTGAAAAGTTGGTCATATTACCTTCAATAGCAGAGTAACTTAAACTCCAAATAACTGTATGGATTTTTAAAAAGCGTAAACCAAGTCAGCACCCTATAACTTTCAAAAGTTTTCAGAAGTTGAATATCTTGTAAAATATTTATAACTTAACTTCACAAGAAAGAGGTAAAAATTGGAAAAACGAGGTATTTGATCTTGGGGAAAAAATTAATTAGATTTTCAAAAAACATTTTTTTTTTTTTTGGGCAAACATAAAGGAATAAAAAATATAAACTTTAGAAAATAAGTCTAATTATTTTCTTTCGAAAAAATGTACTTAATCATCCTAGAACAATTGAATGTACTTTATTGCTCTAGAACAATAAAAAGTACTTTATTACCCTAGGTCAATAAAAAGTACTTTATTGCCCTAGGTCAATAAAAAGTACTTTATTACCCGAGTACAATAAAATATAATTTATTATCAAAGAACATTAAATTGCACTTTATTTCCCTAGGACAATTAAAGGTATTTTATTGCACTAGGACAATAAAATGTACTTTATTACACTAGGTCAATGAAACATACATTATTACCTTAGGATAATAAAATCTACTTTATGACCCTCGAACAATAAATTACACTTTATTACCCTAAATCATTAAAAAGCACTTTAATTCCCTAGAACAATTAAATGTACTTTACTGCTCTAGCACAATAAAAAGTACTTTATTACCCTGGGGCAATAAAATTTAATTTCTAATCCTACAAAAGAAAACATAAAGGAATAAAGAATGTAAACTTTATAAAATAAATCTCATTATTTTCTTTCGATAATAAAATGTACTTTATCACCCTTTATAAAATAGAGATTATGAACCTAAGACTATAAAATTTATTACTCTAGGTCAATAAGACTTTATTGACAATATCTATTTTATTATTTTCCACTTTATTTTTTTTATAAAAACATTTTCTGTCTCTAGAAAAATAAAGCGCCCTTTAATTCCATAGGACAATTAAATGTACTTTACTGCTCTAGCGTAATAAAAATTACTTTATTGCACTAGGGGAATAAAATGTAATTTATCACCCTAGGTCAATAAAATTGAGGTTATTAACCTAGGACTATAAAATTAACTACTCTAGGTCAATAAAGTCTAATTTATTACCTTCCACTTTATTTTTTTTATAAACAATATTTTTTCTGTCTCTAGAGAAACAAAATACCATTTATTTCCCTAGGACAATAAATTGTACTTTATTACTCAAGCACAATCAAATTTACATTATTTCACTAGGCCAATAAAGTGTTTTTTTATTATCCTAATTCAATAAACTGTACTTTATTATACCCTAGGGCAATAATTTGTACTCTACTACCTTTTATTTGTTTCATTATTTATTATTAACTTTATGTTTTCTATTTTTTCATTTTTTTTTATTTTTGAAAAGTTTTTCAATTATCCAAGTCAATCTGAAAAGAACACTAAACTAAAAAAGTGTCATAAACAGGTGCAATAACCAGTATCTCTATTATTTTTCGTTCACTTTTTGTCTGCAAGATTAATGTCTCCTATACCTTGTTTTTCTTTGAAAATATTTAATTTATATATTCTTTTGCTTATTTTTCTTTGAATGCATTCGAGTGTTCTCGTTATTTATTTTTCTTTGAAGATGTTGGCATTATCGTTTTTCTTTGAAAATTTTGTCGTTTTATTTATGTTTCTTTGAAGACTATTTTTTAATGTTCACTTCTTCATTTTCCTGTGAAAGTATTTTAATGTTCTCTCTATCTACTTTCTTTTTTTCTTTATTTTTTTTTTCGTTGATGGTATTTTAATTATCTTCTGGGCTCTCGTCTTTGAACATATATTTTAATTAAATTGTGTCATAAACAAATCTAAAAACAGGTATATATATATATATATGAAAAAATATTTTCTGAATAGACAAAAGGACGAGTGAAGAGGAGGTTGATGTACCTTAAAGGCGTGGTTGCTTAGTTACGTGACGTCAATTTCAACGTGATAGAAGAGTTCAGAGAACCAGTATAAGATTGTGATGAAGAAAAATATATCTCAATATAGAGGCGGAGGTTATATAAAGTTATATCTATCTGTATATAAAAAAAAAAGAAGAAGCTGATTTTACCGAAGGGATTTCTTAAAATTTATACGTTCAGCGAAATTTGCCCAAGGGCACTTTCAAAGGTACCTAACTACACTTATAAATCAAAATGAATGGATTTTACAGATATATATCTGGACAATGTGATTTTACAATTTTACCTTTCACTCTTGCGGTATCAATCTCTTAAAACTTCATCTGAGAAAAAAACTATAAAATTTTTGTGGCACCTCTGGGAGCGAGGATTTTTTTTAAGGGTATAAAAGATGGTTCATAAAGACAACAATATTGTATCTTCGATGTACCAGTTCACCTACGAAAAACATGAGTAATTTTCCATCAAAGTTATGATCGACTGACAATAAAACTCCCCGAGTTTTATGACTTACGTAAGAAGTTATTGTTGCTGGTAAAGTGTCACATTTATCATTTTAACTGTTTAGTGTAAAGCCGTCAGATTAGGATATTTATGAACCCGGAAGAAACCAGCGGAAGTTCATTTTTGCCCTTAAGGGTTCGGTAGTAAGTATATATTTAAAAAGATCTAATCTTTCGTGCATCTAATGAATAATTTTATTCATAACACATAGGCTTTTATGTTAAAAAATAAACCGATTTCTTTATTATTTCAGGATCAGGATCATAAAAAAGACGCATTTAAGAGTTTAGAGTCACAAAGTACACTTTATGGCTTTAGGGTGATAAAGTACACTTTATTGACTTAAGATAATAGAACACACATTATTAGAGAAATAAAATACCATTTTTTAAAACTAGGACAATAAAACATATTTTATCATACTAGCACAATAAACGTATCTTATTACCCAAGGGTAATAAAGTGTACTTTATTTCTCTAGGAGAAAAAAAAATTGAACTTTATAACCTTAGTGCAATGAAGCGCTTTTTATTACCTTGGGACAATAAAAAGTAATTTATTACTCTAGGTTAATAAAATATATTTTATTTCCCTAGGACAATAAAATGTTCATTATTTCACTAAGATAGTAAAATACTCTTTATCTCCCTAGGTAAACAAATGTAATTAAGTGTAGTTTGTTATTTTCGGTCAATAAAGTGTACTTTATTACTCTCAGTCAATAAAATATATTTTATTTCCCTAGAACAATAAAATGTTTATTATTTCTCTAAGACAGTAAAATACACTTTATTTCCCTAGATCAAAAAATGTAATTAAGTGTACTTTGTTACTCTCGGTCAATAAAATTTTAATTTAATTTAATTTTAAATTTCATTTCCCCAGGATAATAAAATGTTCACTATTTCACGAAGATAGTAAAATACTCTTTATACCTCCAGGAAAAAATATACTTTATTTTCTTAGAATATTAAATGCTACTTTATCTTAATAAAATAAAGTTTACTTTTTGTCTAGGATTTTAATAATATTTTTCTATTATCACTTAAAGTACTTAAATTATAATTTTGTACTGACTTTATCATTTTCCAATTATTTTCGGTAATTTTATTTTTTTTTTAAATTGATTCTCTAAAAATTAAATTTACTACCTTCAGATTACTAATTCCAATTAGTTTGTTTAGTTTTTTAAACAGTTTTTCAATTTCAATTATTTTTTTCTCGACATTCAATCAATTTAATTGTTAATTCGTAAATTTTATATTATTTGTCGCAAATTCAAATAAATTTTTTTAATTTACCATTACTTTTGTTATTTTGCAATTTTGATTTACAATTTTTAATCATTTTCATAATTTCTGAAAGAATTTCCTGAATTTTTAAATATATATCTCAATTTTCAATTATTATGTTCAATTTTATTTCTTTTTACTATTTTGCAATTATTTTCTCCATCTTTTAATGTTAGCATTATTTTTCAATTAATTTCCTAAATCTTTAGTAAGTCTTTCAAATTTAAATTATTGCCATCAATTTTCCATATTTTAAACGATTTTTCAATTATTTTCTTTTGTGTAAAAATCGATTCTGTAAATTTTCTATTATTTTCTTCAATTTCTAATTATTTTTATTATTTTTGCATAATTTTTAAAATTTTCAATTAATTATCTGAAATTTTAATTATTTTCATTAATTTTCAATTATTCTTCAAATTTCAGTCATTTTGTTTAGTTTTTTTTAACAGTTTTTCATTTTTAATTATTTTTCCCTTGTCATTGAATCAATTTAATTATTTATTCCTGAATTATATTATTCATCGCAAATTTAAATTCATTTTTTTAATTTACCATTATTTTTGTCATTTTGCAATTATTTTTTTCAATATGATTTTTTAATTAATTCCCTTAATTTTCAGCTATTATCTCAAATTTAGATTAGTGCCATCAATTTTCCATATTTAAAACGATTTTTCAATTAATTTCATTATTTTGGCATAATTTTCAAAAATTTCAATTATTTATCTGAAACTTAAATTATTTTCTTCAATTTTAGATTATTTCTGCAATTTTTTAATTATCTCACTTTAATTAAAAATTTTTAAAAAAGTTTGTGATTTATTTCTTTTTTTTTACATATGTTGTGTGATGTTTTCAATTATTTCTCTCAAATTTTATTTACTGTTTTTCAATTTTTCATATTTAAATTATTTTCATCATATTTCAATTATTTTTTTCAATTTTAAATTAATTTGACCATTTTTCAATTATTTTCCTCGATTGGTAATTATTATTTTCATTTTCTAAAATTATTTTCTAAGATTTTTAATTATTTTTCTAAAATTTTTATTATTTTCTTCAATTTTTTATTATTTTTATTTGTTTTAATTATTTCCAAACAAATTTTTTATTTATTATCGTAAATTTCAATTCCTTTTATTTTTTTTCAATTCTTTTCTGCAATTTTTGAATATTCTTATTTTTTAATCAGTTTCTAAATCAACATGTATTTTTTTCAAATTTCAATTATTTTTTTGTATTTAAAAAAATTCTGTAATTTTTCCAATTATCACTTAAATGTCATTTATTTTTCACTACTTACCATTGTTTGAATCATATTTCAATTATTTTCTCTAACTTCTAATTATTTTCATTCTTTTGGCATAATTCTCAAAAATTTAAATTATATATCAGAAATTTTAATTATTTCCATCATATTTTAATTATTTTTTAAAAATTTAAATTATTGTCATCATATTTCAATTATTTTTAAAATTTTTATTTATTTTAATCATATTTCAATTATTTACCTCAGTTTTTAATTATTATTCTCAATTTGTAAAATTATTTTTAAAAATTTTTAATTATTTTTCTATTTCAATTATTTTCTTCAAATTTTAATTATTTTCATTTGCTTTTATAATTTGCAACAAATTGGATTAAATATCTTACATTTTAAGTATTCTAATTTTTTTCAATTAATTTCTTAGATTTTCAAGTATTTTTCTCAAATTTTAATTATTTTTTCCAACTTTTCATTGTCTTTATCATATTTAAATTATTTTCTTCAAGTTTTAAATTTTAAAATTATTTTTTAAATAATTTCCCCAATTTGTCTTTAGTTTTTATTTAAATTAAATATTTATTTATTTATGTAATCTTATTGTCTCAAATTATTTTCTAAAAATTTTAAATGTTTTTCTCAAACTTCCCATTATTTTCATAAATTTTTGTTTATTTTCAAATTTTTCCGTAATTTACAAAATATTAAACTATTTATATGATATTTTAATTATTTAATTCAATTTTCAATTATTTATATTATTTTTTATATTATTTTCTTCAATTTTCAACTACTTTCGTTCTTTTTCATAATTTTTAAAAAGTTTTTAATTATTTCTCTGTAATAAAAAATTATTCTCTTAAACTTTAAATTTCGTTTTTTTTTTTAATATTTTTTCTCTAATTTTTAATTATTTTTTTTTTTTTTGCAATGAACTTCAGAAAATTTTTAATATTTTTGTGAAATTTTTTTTATCCTCCCGTTATTTAAAATATATTTCGTAATTTGTTCAATTATTTTCTCCAATTATAATTTTTTTTCAATTTTTAATTATTTTCTATTATTTTTCATTATTTAATTTCTTTCAATTTATTTTTAAGATTTTCAAGTATTTTTCTCAACTTAAAATTATTTTCGTTATTTTTAAAACCTTGTTATGATTTTTTAAATTACTTTTCCCAATTTATAAATGATTTAATTTTTTTTTTCAATTAATTTGCAAAATTTGCAATTATTTTGTTTTATTTCAATTATTTTTGCAACTTTTTTTTATTTTCAAAATTTCACAAATCTTGTCCTAAATAAATATTTATTTTATTTATTTATTTTTAAATATTGCATTTAAAATATTTATACTTGTTGATAACACAGGGCGTAGAAACTTAGTACTTAGTCGAACTTTTAAATTACTACAATTAGTCAGGTTTTTGGAATTTTTTTTTTAAAAAGGGTTCACCACCTTTATTTTCAGGGGGGTGCCCCTTAACAGTTACGCCACTGACTCTAGGTCAATAAAGTCCACTTTATTACTCTAGGTCAATAAAGTTCACTTTATTACTGTAGGTCAATAAAGTCTACTTTATTACCCTAGACTAATAAAATGTATTTTATTTCTCTTGATTAGCAAAATGTACTTTATTACCATAAGCTAATTAAGTGTAATTTATTACCCTAGGTCAATAAAGTGTATTTTAAAATTCTAGGAAAATAAAATATACATAATTTTTCTAGAACTTTAAATTCACTTTATATGCGTACATCAGTAAAGTTTATTTTACTGTTCTAGAATAATAAAATTGTACTTTCTTCTCCTAAGTAAAAAAAAGTACTTTATTAACTTAAAGTAATAAATCACACTTTATTGACTTAGGGTAATAAAACATAGTTAATTAACTCAGGTCAATAAAGCACATTTTATTGACTCAGAGTAATAAAATTATAAGAAACTTTGTAACGCATCTTTGCAATTAACAAAATAAATCTTTTTCACACTTTTCATAATGTAATATTATTTTTCTTTAATATTGATAAATATATAATTGAAAAAAGAAACTGAAATTGTATATTTGTTCAGTTCTCAAATGGTCCAATGAAACAAAATAAAAAAAAATCTGAATTATATAGACGGGAAGAAATTGAGGGGTTGATATTGAAGGGAGTGGCAGTAACTAAGTGTTGCTTTTTGTGAGGGTTGTATCTTCAAATTGCCGATCATCCTTGAGAAAAATAAGGTCACCATATCAAGCGTGACATGTGCACTATTATAAATGTAGTCGTACGAAAAAGTTGAAAATCATGAGGGAAAAAGTGAATAAACGGTATGCTTTTACACCCAGCTGAGTAGAAAGTGCAGATGACAAATAGAAAAACATCAAACTTTTTTATATATCAATCCATTTCTCTAATAATTTTCTCTCACTTGCAGAAAAATGTGGAAAAAGATTTAAGAGAGATTCTCATACAAATGAGATTTTTGCTGAAAGGATAAAAATTATCATCAAACTAGCAACAATAACGCGCGCCCAAGCGCGCGACAAACTTTGCATAATATAAATTTTTGCAAATTTAAAAAATAAAAATTACGAAATTGAAGAATATATCTGAAAAATTACGAAAATAATTAACAGTTGAAAGAAAAATTCGAAAGATGGCTATGTAATTACACAATTGAAAAGAATAGTTTAAAAAATTAAACAACTGGATTAATAATCGAAAAAAAATAATTGAAATTGAAGAAAATAATAAAAATTGAGGAAATTAATAGAAAATTTAAGAATTAAATTAAAATTTTAAAAATAACTGATAATTGAAACAAAAATTACAAAATGTTGAAAATTGAAAACAATTGAAAACAAAATTCAAAAAATGTCTAGATTAATAAACAACCGAACAAAATAATTTAAAAAATCATAGATTAATCATAAAATTTTAAGATTGAATATCAAAAAAAGTAATTATTTTTTGAAAAAAATAATTGAAAACTGAAGAAAGCAATTAAAAAATGAAAAAAAGTAATTGAGAAAAGCCGAGAATTAATTAATATGAAAGAAAACAATTCAAAACTGAGGAATGTAAATAAAAATTTAAGAATTGAATTAAAAATTAAAGTAACTTAATAATAATCGAAAAAGAAATTGAAAAAATGACACAATTATTGAATATTGAATAAAAAAATTTTAAAACAAAAGAATGCAATTGAGAATTAAAAAGATAATTGAGAATTTTAGAATTAAATTTAAAATTAAACAAAATAAATTGAAGATTAAATAATTAAGTTGAAAATTTAAGAAAATAGTTGATAATTAAAAGAAAAATTACAAAATGACTGAGATAATTAAAAATTAAAGAAAATAATTGAGAAATCAGGAAATTAATTGACAATCGAAAGAAAAATTCGAAAAATGATTAGATTAATCTTAGACAATTGTAAAAAATAATTGAAAAAATTATACAGGAAATATTAAATTTAAAGAAAAAAATTACAAAATGAAAAATTAAGAAAATTATAGGAATAATTCTTGGAAATAATTGCATAATTAACAACTAGATTAAAAATAAAAAAAATAATTAAAATTGAAAAAAATAATTTTAAATTGAAGAAAGCAATTTAAAATTTAAGAATGGAATTGAAATTTAAAGAATATACTTAACAAATGAAAAAAACCAATCAAAAGTAGCCGAGAAATAATCATTATAGAAGAAAACAATTGAAAGCTGAAGAATCCAAATAAAAATTTTAAAAAATAATTGAATAATTGTATTCAAAATTAAAAAAACTTAATAAAAATAAAAAAAAATAAAATAAAAAAATCGACAATTTTTTAATAAATAAAAAAATAATTAAAAATTGAAAATTAGGATTTAAATTTGAAGAAAATAACTAAGAATTAAAGAAAATAATTCGAGAATTAAATAATTGGATTGAAATTTAATACCAATTTTTATGAATGAAAAAAATAATTGCATAAATCCAATAATTTTTTGATATTGAGGATTTAATTCAAAATTAAAAAAAGGAACAAAAGTTAAAGAAAATAACGGAAAATTGATAAAAATAATTGCAAATTAAAAAAAATATTTGAAAATTGAAGAAAATAATTAAAATTTGAAGAAATAAATTGGAAATTAAAGAATTAAATTCAAGTTTCAAAAAAATAATTGGTAAACAAAAAAAAATTACAATATGACTAAAATAATTAAATATTAAAGGAAATAATTGAGAAATGAGGGAAATAATTGATAATAGAAAGAAAAATTCTAAATCTGTCGAGAATAATCGGCAAAAGAACAAAATAATTTAAAAAAATTAAATAATAGGTTTTAAATTTTAGAGAAAATAATTGTATATTGAAAACTGTTGAAAATTGTTCAAAATTGAAAACAATAGAAAATAATTATAAATTAGAGAAAATAAATAAAACAAGATAAACATAATTTAAAATTGAAGACGTAATTTTAAATTAAACAGAAATAATTAAAATCTTATTGGAAATTACAAAAGAGAACAAAAGTAATTGAAAATTGAAAAAAATAATTTAAATAATCATATAAATAATTGAAAATTGAATGGAATAATTAAAGTCTCAGATAAATAGTTTAAAATTTTTTAATCTTTAAAATATTAAATAAAATATGAGAAAAATAATGATAAGTTGACAAAATTAAATGAAATTTGAGTGAAATAAATGAAAAAACTACAAAATTTTATTTTAAATAAAAGAAAATAATTACAATTTGAGAAAAATACATAACGATCTAAGAAACAAATTGAAAAAAATTAGAATAACTAAAAATTGAAGAAAAGAGGGGAAAGCTAAAAATAAATTTAATTTACGATAATAAATAAAAAAAATTTGAAATTATGAAAACAAATGGAAATAATTAAAAATTGAAGAAAATAATTGAAATTTTAGAAAAATACTTAAAAAATTTTAAAAAATGAGAATAAAAATTAACAATCGAGGGAAATAATTGAAGAATGATATAATTAATTCAAAAATTAAAATTGAAAAACATAATTGAAATATGCTGAAAATAATTTCAGATTGAGAAAAATAATTGAAATTTTTAAAAATTATGGCAAAAGAATGAAAATAATTAAAATACAGAGAAAATAATATAAAATTACAAAATTTGATTTTAAGCGAAAGAAAATAATTGAAAAATCGTTTTAAAAATTGAAAATTGTAGAAAATATTCTAAATTTGAGATAATAACTGAAAATTTAGGAATTTAATTGAAAATAAGGGAAATATTAAAAGATAGAGAAAATAATTGCAAAATAATAAAAAAAATGGAAATGAAACAAAATAATTGAAAATTGAGATATATATTTGAAAGTTCAGTAAATTAATTCAGAGATTATGAAAACAAATGAAAATTGAAGAAAATAATTGAAATTTTAGAAAAATACTTAAAAATTTTAGAAAATCTATAATAATAATCCGCAAGATTCATTCATTCATTCATTCTTGTCTGTCCGCACATGAAGTTTGTCACTTAGATATGTTTTTGTTTTACAGCAGTTACGTTTGAAAAAATGTATCTTTAAATTAAAATTAGACTCTACTTTTATAAGAGTTAATTTAACTGCATTGACAGAAAATAAATTAATTAAAATATAGTTTACTCTAAAATATTGAACTGAAATTTCTATACACTCAAATTTTTAGTAAATTAAAATTTTAATTCTATCAATATAAATTAACTGGAAATGTTCTTGTGATTAAATTAATTGATATTTAGATCATTGGAAATTGAGATCATTAAAATTTTGAAATAATTATGTTTAATATAAATCTAAATTAATAATTAAGAATCAATATATATTTAAGTTTTAATTTATTGAAGTTTGAATTAATCTAAATTTTTATTGGGTATTAGGCTTTAAATTATCTTAATTTTAATCAATTCTTGCGTTTTTATTATTCTGATTATTAATAACTAAACATTTAAACTTTTCACAATTTTAATTTTGCTTGTAAATATAAATTTCACTTAATTTCAAATTCCATTAGACCCAATTTTCATTGATTCAAATTATAGTCTGAATTATTATTTTCAAAATTTTGACTGATTAAAGCTTTAATATACAATAAAATTTTTTTGTATAATTAGAAGTTTTTATATTTAATGGTTAATGTTAAAAATAATTTAAATATGCATTATTAGATTTTGAAAATATGTAAAGTTTATAACAGTTCAAATTGGAATTAATTAAAATTGTTATTATTTAAAATATAAAGGAATTTAAAAAAAATTAAATTTAAGTCTTAAGACTTTAACAAATAAAAATTTAAATTACTTGAAGATTAAATAAATTTGAGTCAACATTTCGTTGAAACAGTTTTAAGTTTGGAACTATTTTAAATTTGGAAAAATTAAAACTTGAATTGTTAGAACTTTTGAAGAATAGAAATGATCCTCAATAGAAATTTGGAACTAAATTTTTTATTTATTTTTCTTATTATTTTTCTTTTCTAAATATAAAATTGGAAAATTCGTGCTCTTTTAAAACATTTTTTTATTTACTTTCACTTATTTGTTTATTTCTTGAACTCGGCAGCAATTTTAATTTGCATAGAATAAAAGTTATATTTATCTAGAATATTAATTTTACATAAATTACAAATTTCATTAAATTATTCATCTTATTTGTACTTTCAAAAATGTATAGTTGTAAATGACCAGAAACAATTAAATGATTTTCAATGTTTATGTTGCTATAATTTTCAACAGTTTTCAATATACAATTATTCTCTTTAAATTTTATAATTATTTAAAAAAATTTTTAGATATTTTGTTTTGTTGTCGATCATTATCGACAAATTTAAATTTTTTCTTTCGATTGTAAATTATTTTCCTCATTTCTAAATTATTGTCTATAATATTTAATTATTTTAGTCATTTTGTAAATTTTCTTTCAATTATTAATTATTTTCCGCAATTTTTAATTATTTTCTACAATTTTTTCAATGCTCAATTATTATCTTAAAATTTTATAATTATTCTTTAATAATTTAAATTATTTTGTTCAGTTGTATATTAATCTAGACAGTTTTTTAATTTTGTTTTCAATTGTTGAATATTTTCGTCATTTTGTAATTTTTGTTCCAGTTATCAAATATTTTTTTCAAATTTTAATTATATTCTTAAATTGGCAATTTATTTCCTCAACTTTTTATTATTTTTTTTTTTTCAATTTTAATTATTTTTTTCGATTTCCAATCCAGTTTGTTCAATTTGCAATTATTTCGAACATTTATTCCTATAATTTTTCAACTATTTTGTTTAAATTTAATATTAATTTTTTAATTTTTTATAATATTCATTTCAATTGTGTAACTATGTAGTCACTTTTCGAATTTTTTTTCAGCTCTCAATTATTTTTGTCATTTTTCAGATATATTCTTCAATTTCGTAATTCCCATTATTTGTATTTGCAAAAATTTATACTTTTAAATGACCAACAACAATGGAAAGTTTGTCGCGCGCTTGGGCGCGCGTTAATGTTGCTAGTGAGAATAATAATTAACAATCGAGAAAAATAAGTAAAAAATTATAAAATTAATTCAAAATTGAAAAAATAATTTAAATATGCTGAAAATAATTGAAAATTGAAGAAAATAATTGAAATTTTAGAAAAATACTTACAAACTTTAGAAAATAATTTTAGAAAATGAGAATAATAATTAACAATCGAGGAAAATAATTAAAAAATTATAAAATTAATTCAAAATTGAAAAAATAATTTAAATATGCTGAAAATAATTGAAATTTGAAGAAAATAATTGAAATTTTAGAAAAATACTTACAAACTTTAGAAAATAATTTTAGAAAATGAGAATAATAATTAACAATCGAGGAAAATAATTAAAAAATTATAAAATTAATTCAAAATTGAAAAAATAATTTAAATATGCTGAAAATAATTGAAATTTGAAGAAAATAATTGAAATTTTAGAAAAATACTTACAAACTTTAGAAAATAATTTTAGAAAATGAGAATAATAATTAACAATCGAGGAAAATAATTAAAAAATTATAAAATTAATTCAAAATTGAAAAAATAATTTAAATATGCTGAAAATAATTGAAATTTGAAGAAAATAATTGAAATTTTAGAAAAATACTTACAAACTTTAGAAAATAATTTTAGAAAATGAGAATAATAATTAACAATCGAGGAAAATAATTAAAAAATTATAAAATTAATTCAATATTGAAAAAAATAATTAAAATATGCTGAAAATAATTGAAAATTGAAGAAAATAATTGATATTGTAGAAAAATACTTAAAAACTTTAGAAAATGAGAATAATAATTAACAATCGAGGAAAATAATTAAAAAAGTATAAAATTAATTTAAAATTGAAAATATCATTGAAATATGATGAAAATAATTTTTATATAAAAGATTGAAAACAGTAAATAAAATTTGAGAGAAATAATTGAAAAAATCATAGAAAATATTTTTAAAAAAAGAAAATACTTACAATATTACCTGAAAAATTTTAATTAAAGAGACTAATTAAAAAATCGCAGAAATAATCGAAAATTTATGAAAATAATAGAAGTTTCGGATATATAATTGAAATTTTTAAAAATAATGTCATAATAATGAAAATCGTTTAAAACCTGGAAAATTGATGACAAGAATCTAAATTTGAGATAATAACTGAAAATTTAGGAAATTAATTGAAAAATAATGAAAATATTAACAAATGGAGAAAATAATTGCTAAATAATAAAAATGAAAATGAAACAAAATAATTGAAAATGGAGATATTTATTTGAAAGTTTAGGAGATTAATTCAGAAATGATTAAAACAATTAAAAATTGAAAATAATAATTGCAAAGTGACAAAAATAATGGTAAATTAAACAAATTAATTTAAATTTACGATGAATATTATAAAAGTAAGGAATAAATAATTGAATAGATTTAATCACAAGGGAAAAATAATTAAAATTGGAAAAGTGATTGAGAAAACTAAACAAAATAATTAAAATTTGAGGAATGTAAATTTAAGATTTAGGGAAACAATTTATAAAAAATTAATATAATGAAGAATTGTAGAAAATAGTTGAAAAATAATAAAAATAGTACAAAATGGTATTTTAAGTATTTGAAATCATAATAGAAAAGAATAATTAATAATTGAAGAAATTTTTACTTCACTGCAAATTTAGTATTTTTGAAACATGGATTAATTAAACTTTTTAATCAATGCAAGTTCACGTTAACTTAAATTTGAAGAAATTAAAATTGCTATAAATTTAAAATTTGCGAACATTTTAAAAAAGTGAAATATGATTTAAAATTTTAAAAGAAAAAAAAAACATCTAGTGACAAATGTCAGGTGTGGACAGAATGAATGAACAAATGTTTCTTCAATCTTATATTTCTCGATTTCTACTTGATATTTAAAAATTCTATTTTATTAATTCTAGTATTGAAAAACAAAGATTTTTTGCAAAAAAAAAAAGAAATGTAATAATAAGAGAAAAAGGTGTTTTTTAAGTTCTAAGATAACATGAACTTGCAGAAAAATGAGTTCCTTAACCTCATTCATAACTCTGCTCATATTTACCTCACTTGAGCTGCTTTTTGATGTCTGAAGAGGGCACTCTGAACGAGCTCTCTTCAATACTTTAGCCGACTACGAATAATCGTATAATTACAGCAAAAATGCTTAACAGAAATTTAATAAAATAATTACCTTCTTAATTACGATTTTTTTTTTTTTTTTTTATAAAAACTTTTCTAAATTGCAAACAAACAGCTTGTTAATTACAAATTGAAATTAAAATTATACTCTTTGTGTAAGTAAAAGGAGAAATAGAGATTTTTCTGTGTTTGAATTTAAAACTAAAAAAATGATCTCTGAAAATAAGTAACACTGTAGTTTTTGTGCTTCATAAGGAATAAATTAACTCATGTTTTTTAAGCGTGTAACAGAATCTCTTTGCCAGAAATAAGTGGCTTCGTGATATTGCATAATTAATAACTTTCTGTCATGAATTCTAACAGAATCATGGCTTCGTGCTACTAAATAATCCACCTGGTTAAAGATTATGCTATCTAGTGCCAAAAGAGATTTCCTGATTCTAATAAATGTATCTAGAATATAGGTATATTTTTGTGGAATGACCTTTCTGAGGTTGGAAAATCTCGTTTATATTAAACTTTGCCTTTGACGAATAATTCATCTTTTTATTTATTTTTAATTTACATTTTTACTTTTTATTTATTTATTTTAAAATTATTATAATTGTAAAAACCAATCAACTGGCGCTAATTAGATTGAGATTAGTAAACATAAATTAAAAAGAAGCTAGGTCTTAAAAAAGAGAAATAGTACCAGAAAGTCGACATGCTCGGATTAAAATTTTTATTGAAATTTAAATCAACACTTTTCAAAGTGAGACACGTCTATAAAGACACCCAAGACACAAATTTTTCTTATGTTACAAAAATCTCTTTTAGATATGAATCTCTCTCTTGAATATGTACTTAAATTTTATAATCCACTTACTCCCTAAACTAGATTCTATCTTAAAGGAACTTCTTTACTTGATAAAGTTAGTTACTACAATTTTATTGGACAAATGTGAAAATAGAGATGTAAATTCTCACAAGAAATATAGGTAGGAGCAAAATGAAAATCCAGTATATAGGTATCTTTTTCACCAAAGCTTCGACTTCTTTTTATTTCTACTTTCAAGTTATCTGACTGAAGCGTTTTCCTTTGAAGCTGGTTCAAAAGTAATAAATGTATATATTACAACATTTAATGTCATAAGTCTATCAATGACCCTTTATTCGTGTTGGATATTCTGAATATTGAAAAAAAAGTTCATTGCAATTTTTATTAGTACTTTACAGTAATGTGTATAATTAATAAAATTAATAAAATTAATAAATTAAAATTAAAGTAGACGAGTTTATACAGACTTTTTTATTAACAGCATTTTTTCCCTATCGTCATTTTTAAACAATTTACTTTCGCTTTTCTTGCGATTCACAAAAATTTGTGTATTTTAAATTCAAGAAATGTATTCTAATCTATTTTTCAATTTTTCTCAATTAAATCTTTTTTTATTCTTTTCAATCTATAAATACTTTTTTATGTCTGTCTTTTGTCCACATATATTCTCAATTAATCTACGTATTCTACGATAATCTTTTTCTATCCCTTTCTATTCAACATAATGTAACTGCTATTCTTTTCAATCCCTATAGAATTTATTTGAATCTATATTCCTGCTTTATACTTTTGAATCCTTTTCTATACATGTTTTCTGCAAAAGAATTAATTATTTTTTTAATCTCTGTTTTCTATCCAAATCTATATCATCAATTAATATACGATAATATTTTCTCTTTATATTCACCACAATTTATAACATCTTTTTAAATTCCCAAAATTTGCTTAGATCTATTCATATTTCATATATTTAAATCTTTTTCTGTCTTTTTCAATCTGCAAAGCGGTTTATTTTTTCTATACTAAGTTTTTTAATTCCAATCTATCCCCAAACATTCCACGCCAATCTACTTCTATCCTTTTTTTACACATCGAAATCAGTATATTTTTATTTCCATAGAATTTATCCGAACCTATTGTTTTTAATCACTTAGAACTATTTTATCCAAACCTATTCCTTTTAATCAAATAAACGTTTTTTTTAAGATTTAAACCTCAAATCTGTCTATCCTTTTTAGTTTTAGTTTTCTCCCCTAATATATTTTTAAATAATCAACGACACAAATTTCCCGGTCACAAATTTTCGAACAATTAAAATAGTATTTTTAATTTTAAAATTCGCCCTTATATATGAAATATAATATAAAAATAAATATAAAATTTATCAAATAAAACTAATTAAATAAAAATAATTAAAATTAAAGAAAATAATAAAAAATTAGGAAAATAAAGTGAAAATTTAGGAGTTGAATTAAAAATTGAAAAAGAATTACAAAGTGTCAAAAAAAAAATCAAAATTGAAAACAAAATTCAAAAAATGTCTAGATTAATACACAACCGAATAAAATAATTTA
Source organism: Ganaspis brasiliensis (assembly GCA_037103525.1). Classification (NCBI taxonomy): domain Eukaryota; kingdom Metazoa; phylum Arthropoda; class Insecta; order Hymenoptera; family Figitidae; genus Ganaspis; species Ganaspis brasiliensis. The sequence goes on from JAZKLR010000294.1 coordinate 308,289, forward strand.
AAAAATCAAAGAAGAATAATAAATTTGTAAGATAACAATTGAAAATTTAAAAAAATTGTATAAAATAATTGAAAATTGCGGAAAATAATAAATGATTGAAGGAAATAGGTTAAAAAATGTCGAAAATATGTGGAAGATGACGAAAATAATTATCAATTAAAAACAAAATTCGAAAAATGACTAGATTTAAAAACGACTGGAAAAAATAATTCAAAAATTAAAGAAGAAATATTAAATTTAAAGAAGATAATTGCAAATTGAAAAATTAAGAAAATTATAGGAATAATTGTTGGAAATAATTGCACATTTAATAACTGGATTAAAAAACGAAAAAATAATTTTAAAAAATTAAAAATTGAAGAAAGCAATTAAAAATTAAAGAAAATAATTGAACAGTTGTATTTAAAATTAACAAAAACTTAATGATAATCTGAAAAAATATTAGAAAAAAGGTAATAATTTTTTAATATTAAAGAAATTAATTAAAAACTGAAAAGAGGAATTTAAATTTGAAGAATTAATTGAAAATTAAAGAAAATATTTAAGAATTGAAAAAATAATTGAAGATCAAAAAAATAAATTCGAAATTAAAGGATTAAAAGAAAATTTCAACAAAAAAAAATTCATAATTAATAGAAAAGTTACAATATGACGAAAATAATTAAATATTGACGAAAATAATTAACTAATAAAAAAGATAATTAACAACTAAAAAAAAGTTCGAAAAATAGTTAGAATGATCGGCATTCAAAAAAAAAATTGAAATTGAAGAAAATAAGGAAAAATTGGATTTATAAAAAATAAATGGAAGAATAACTAATAAATTGAAAATTTAAGAATTAAATTAAAATCTAAAAAATAATTGATAACTAAAAAAAATTAGAAGATGACGAACATAATTCACAATTAAAAATAAAATTAAAAAAAATAATGAAATTGAAATTTAAAGAATATACTTAATTTAAAAAAATAACTGAGAATTGAAGAGAATAGTTCTAGAATTAAATACTTGAATTTAAATTTTAAAACAATTTTTATGAGTAAAAAAAATAATTGAAAAAATCCGAGAATTATTGAATATTGAGGAATTAATCAAAAATCGATAAAATAATTAAAAATTGAAAAAATGAATTGGATATTTAAGAAGTAAATGGAAATTTTAAGAAAATAATTGATAATTAAAAGAAAAATTACGATATGACGAAAATAAATAAATATTGACGAAAATAAATAAATATTGACGAAAATAAATAAATATTGACGAAAATAATTAACTATTAAAAAAGATAATTAACAACTGGAAAAAAGTTCTAAAAATGGTGAGAATAATTGTCATTCGAACAAAAAAAAATTTTAAATTAATAAATATTCATAAAATTGAAGGAGAATAATAAATTGTCAATTGAAAACTAATGAAAATTATGTAAAAAGTTGTAGAAAATAAATGTAAATTGAATAAATTAATTGAAAATTGAAGAATTGTATTGAAATTTCAAAAAGATATTTAATAATTGAGAAAATGCGAGAACAATTGAATATTGAATAAAATAATTGAGAAACAAAAAATGCACTTGAAAATTGAATAAAATAATTAAAAATTAAAGAAATAAATTAAAGATTAAATAATTAAATTGAAATTTTAAGAAAATAGTTTATAACACTGTGTTACAAAAAATGAAAAAGAAAAAATACTTTTAATTGGACCTAGCCTAAGTTTTTCGTCATGAAAATCTAAAAAAATGGAATATATTAAATTCCCCTCCCCCTCCCAAAAATTCATTTTATAGATATTTGTATAAAACTTACTGTAACTTCGTCATTTTTGGTCCAATTTAAAATTTTTTTATTTTAATTATTTAAAGCTGAGAAACGAAACTTTCTATACATAAAAGAGGTTTTGCGTTTTTAAATATAATTTACCGTAGAAAAAGAGTAAAAAATTTCGAAAATTGGTAATTTTTAAAATTTTTTTAACTTTGGCAATTCTGCGTCGAATAAGCTTTTCTTGAATTAAATTGGTAAAAAACTGAATGAGTTTTGTTTGTCTTTATAATCACAGTATTTTTCGGGAAAATCAATTTTCAGAAAATTTGGTGCCATTCTTAAAATTCAAAATTTTACCGAAATTTACTAAAATAAATATAAAAAAGTTGTTAGAAGTACCATTTGCAAAAATCAAAGAAAGAAAAAAAAAGAAAGTTCTGCTTTTTGCTTAAATAAAAAACTATCATATGGTATAAAAATAAAGTGCAATAACTCAGTCAATTTATCACCAATTTAATTTTGAAAAAGCTCATTCGACGCAGAATTAATTAAACTTTAAATAATTCAGCATAGAAAAAAAGATTCTATATAAAATTGGGCTGTAAATCATTGGCCAAAGTTGAAAAAATTCAATAAAATTGACAATTTTCGAACTTTCATAGTCTTTTTCTACCGTAAATTTTACTTAAAATAAAAAACCTGTATTAGGTGTAGAAAGCCTTGTTTTTAGCTTTTAATTAAAATAAAAAAATTTTAAATCCTACCAAAAATAACAAAGTTACAGTACTTTTTATACTGAAAATGCAGAAAAACAGTTTTTAGATCTAAAATATAATTTTGGGGTGGGGATTTTATACACATTTTTAAATTATTTTTTCATGACGAACAACTTAGGCTAGGTCCGATACAAAGTAATTTTTTACTGTTACACAGTGTAGTTGAAAGACAAATTAAAAAATGACTAAAATAATTAAATATTAAAGATAATAATTGAGAAATTAGGATGATAATTGATAATTAAAAGAAAAATTCGAAAACTGTCGAGAATATTCGACAACAGAATAAAATAATTTTAAAAAGTTAAAGAATAATTACAAAATTTAAAGGGAATAATTGTTTATTGAAAACTGTTGAAAATTATAGACAAAAATTATAGATTTCTTTATTATTGAAATTAAAATTATTTGAACTGATATTTGTAAATTTAAATTTTAATCAATTTAAATGCATTTTTTTTTTAAAAAAGTATCTGATTTAAAACAAAAAATATCTATGTGCCAAACTTGAGGTGTGAACAGAGAAAAAATAAATGAAGGAATGAAAGAATGAAAGAACTTGCGAATTATTATTATTATTATAGATTTGTGATATATGAAAAAAATTGGTTTTCCATCAAATTTCACAGAATTTTATATCGATGAAAAAATTTTCGGGTTTTTTTCTATCCTTTTCTATTCAAGATGGATTGAAAGAGATAGAATGTGGACAAACGTGGATAGGAAAATATTTAAAAATTCACTGGAGATAAAAAAAAAATTGCAAATCACATACTTGAGGGTATAGACGATTTTTATTTCTTTTTATTAAAGATGGATAGACAAAGATAGTCATTTTCTTTAACTCAATAAAATTTCTCCTGAAATAATTACTAAATTTTAAAGTAATAGTATAAAATCACTATACATTTTTTAAATAAGACACTCTGAAGTCTCTTTAAAGTTACTTTTAATGTTTCTCTAACAGTGACACACTCCAGATAAACCGGAAAAGTCTTTTAAAATATTTTGTCATCCGCTTGACATAGCATGTAAACTTGTGTTCGATGAAACGTGAAACATTAAGCGCATAATCTTTCCTTTGCAGGAACAGCGCATATTTCACTTCCTTTCTGAATTCAATATGGAACTTTTATGAATTATTTTCATACTTCCTAATCTTCTTTTCACCACAAAAATTTTCTCTCACTGGAGTATTTCAATTTTAAATTTCAACTGAAAACAGCTTCAAAAGTTCGGCTTTAATGGATTTATAAACCAACAACTTTATCGATTTATCAAACAATATTATTGTGACATGAACATTGTTAGAATTCACTGTTACTGAAAAAAAATCTACAATGAAAATAGTTTTTATAAGCAAGTTTTAAATTACTTTCTCAATAGCAATATTTATTATAAAACAAGTCTTTATTTAACTTTTATAAAAGCAGTTTTTAACCGTCTTTTCAAATATAAACGAATTTTTTTAAAGACATATTTTATTTATATTTCAGTTATTCCTTTTAATAAAAAAAAAAAAAAACTTCCGACTTCCTCAATATGCAAAGAATTTTTATCGATTTTTCTTCAGATTTCAAAGATAAAGTTTATCTCGATTTCAGGGTATAGAAGCAAAAAATATTACTTTACAGGAATAACTCCCAATGTGGAAATAAATTAGAAAAAACTTTAAGAAAATTATAAAGAAATAATATAAATAATTTAAAATTTAAGAAAATACTTAAAAATCTTAAAAAATAATTTTACAACAGGAGAATAACAACTAAGAATTTAGGGATATAATTGAAAAATGATAAAAATAATTTAAAATTGATAAAAATAATTGAAATATGATGAAAATAATTTAAAAATTTTAAAAATAATTGAAACATGATGAAAACTATTAAAATTTCAAATCAATATATAATTGAAATTTTGGAAAATTATGCCAAAAGAATAAAAATAATTAGATATTTGAGAAAAAAATAGAAAAATTACAGGCTTTACTTTTAAGAAAAAGAAAATAATTGAAAAATCGTTTAAAAAATTAAAACTTGAAGACAATAATTGAAATTTGAGTTAATAACTAAAAATTTAGGAAATTATTTAAAAAATGATTGAAAAAATTGAAAGATGGGGAAAATAATTGAAAATTGATGTCAAAATTAGAAATTGAAGAAACTAATTGAAATATAACATAAAATAATATTAAGTTGAAAAAAATAAATTAAATTTGAAATAAATAATTGAGAAAATTGCAAAATTTTTTTTTAAATAAACAATAATAATTAAAATTTGAGAAAAATACTTAAAAATCTGGGAAATTAATTGAAAAAAATAAGAATAATTAAAGAAATAAATAAAAGAATTGAAGAAAGCTAAAAATAATTGAAATACAAGATAATTAATCAAAAAATTTTAAAATTATGAAAACAAATGAAAATATTTAAAAATTGAAGAAAATAATTGAAATTTGAGAAAAATGCTTAAAAGTCTTTTAAAATAATTTTACATAATGAGAATAATAATTACAAATTGAGGGAAATAATTGATATATGATGAAAATAATTAAAAATTTAGAAAATTAATTCAGAAATAATGAAAATGATTAATAATTTAAGAAAATAATAAATAAATTATATATTATTATTAAAATTAAAGAAGATAATTAAGATTTGAGAAAATAATTTAAAAAATTACAAACTATATTTTAAATAAAGGAAAACTTAAGAAAATTTTAGAAAAATACTTAAAACTTTCAGAAGTTCCTTGTAAAAAAAAGAAAATAATTAAAAATTAGAGAAAATAAATAAAAGAAGATAAACATAATTAGATTTGAAGACAATGCAAAAATATAGAATATACATAAAATATAAGAAAATCATAGATATAATTGAAAATTGAATAAAGTAATGCAAATGTCAGACAAATAATGAAAAACTTTTTGGAAATTATAAAAAAGAACTTAAGTAATTAAAAATTGAAGAAAATAATTTTAAAAAAATACTAATAATTGAAAATTAAAATAATTAATTGAAATATCAGATAAATAGTTTAAAATTTTTGAAATTGTGACAAAAAAAAGGATAAAAAGGATTGAAATTTAAAATAAATGATAATTTTTTTTTAAATTATGAAAAAAAATGAAAGAATTAAAACTTGAGTAAAATAATTGAAATTTGAGAAAAATAGTTGAAAATTTTAAAAGAAAATTTTAAAAAATGATAAAAATAATTTAAAATCGAAAAAAAATTGAAATATGATAAAAATAATTTAAAATTTAGGATATTATTTCAGAAATAATGAAAATGATTAAAATTGAAGAAAATAATGAAAAAATAATATAAAATAATTTAAAATTGAAGAAAATTTAATTAAATTTTAGTGCTTAGGCACTAAACGGCTTAAAATAATAAATAATTGAAAAAAATAAAAATAATTTAAAATTGAAGAAGATAATTGAAAAATGGTTTTAAAATTTGTAGCTTGAAGAAAATAATTATGATATATGATAAAAACAATGATATGTTGAAAAAATCAATGAAATTTGATATAAATAGTTGAAAAAATTCGAGAAATTTTTTTTAAATAAAATAAAATAATTGAAATTTGAGAAAAATACTTGAAAATTTGAGACATTAATTGAAAAAAATAAGAATAATTAAAGAAATAAATAAAAGAATTGAAGAAAGCTAAAAATAATTAAAAATTAAAAAAAAATTGAAATATGATAAAAATAATTTAAAATTTAGGATATTATTTCAGAAATAATTAAAATGATTAAAATTGAAGAAAATAATGAAAAAAAGAATATAAAATAATTTAAAATTGAAGAAAATAATTAAAATTTAAAAAAATTTAATTTAATTTCAGTGCTTAGGCACGAAACGGCTTAAAATAATAAATAATTGAAAAAAATAAAAATAATTAAAAATTGAAGAAGATAATTGAAAAATAATTTCAAAATTTGTAGCTTGAAGAAAATAATTAATATATTATAAAAAATTGAAAACAGAATTGAATAAGGCTAAAAATAATTAAGAATTGAAAAAAAAATTGAAAAATGATAAAAATAATTTAAAATTTAGGATATTATTTTAGAAATAATGAAAATGATTAAAAATTGAAGAAAATAATGAAAAAATAATATAAAATAATTTAAAATTGCAGAAAATAATTAAAATTTAAAAAAAATTTAATTTAATTTTAGTTCTTAGGCACGAAAGGGCTTAAAATAATTAAAAAACATAAAAATAATTAAAAATTAAAGAAGATAATTGAAAAATGATTTCAAAATTTGTAGCTTGAAGAAAATAATTGATATATGATAAAAACAATGATAAGTTGAAAAAATCAATAAAATTTAATATAAATAATTGACAAAAATCCAAAAATTTTTTTAAATAAATAAAAATAATTGAAATTTGAGAAAAATACTTGAAAATTTGAGACATTAATTGAAGAAAATAAGAAAAATTGAAAAAAGAATTGAATAAGGCTAAAAATAATTAAAAATTGGAAAAAAAATTGAAATATGATGAAAATAATGAAAATTTCAGATTAATAATTGAAATTCTTGAAAATTTGGCCAAAAGAATGAAAATAGTTATAAATTGGAGAAAATAATTGAAAAATCGTTTAAAAAGTTGAAAATTAAAGACAATAATCTAAATTTGAGAAAATAACTGAAAATTTAGGAAATTAATTGAAAAATAATTAAAATAATTTAGATTTATTTTATACTAAAAGCAGCCGATTTCTTAAAATCTTAAATTTATATTTGAAATCTTTATAGTAACTGTATTGTTAAGACTTGATTTGTAGTTACCCTTTTTTGGTCCTTTTGGACTGCGGGTGTTTGTGATAAATAAATAAATAAAATAAATTATTATATATAATTCTTACTATTAACATTGAATTTAAAATCATTACTAATAAAAATGACACTAGAGATTCTATTTTTCTACTATTGATTGAGAAAATATGACTTAATTTGATAAATAAATAAAAAACTTAAATTCTTCTAAATTCTCGATTAGAATTTTGGTCGGTTATATTCCCGGTTGTTTTTCAATAATTTGAATTATATCACAATTATAATATTTGAAAATTTACAAAATATAAAATAGCTTTTCAAGAGAACAAATTGTCTGGTAAAATTTTAATTTCATTAAAATTTCACAATTACAATAAATCAAAATAATCTGAACATACTTTTTACGTATATTTTTGCAATCAGTTTATTGGAAGTCAGCGATTAAGAAATCAAAAAACGAGGATTTTTGGCATCAATCCAAAAATATTGTCGGTCAGACATTCAGGAAAAAATCATGTCCCGATAAAGCTGAATTTAGTCTGGCTTGATAACGTGACCAATTGGAAGCAGGAACTCACACGTATTATATGGACATCGTGTAAGAAGACAGAGGAGATAAATCGTGACTTATGTGGCACAAAATCGCTCGAGTTTGTCGTTATAGTAGTGTAGGGTGAAAATATATATATATATATAGTGTATACGTATTAAACTAGACGAAAGGCGTCATAAACTTGGATCGAATATGAATTACTCAACTACATTTTTCCACTCGAGAAATCCACTTTCCCAACAGTAGATTAAATCCACAATTATTTCACATCTAAATTAACCAGAATTAAGTTATTTTATTCACCTCCAGTATTGTAATTAATCTTGATCGACTTTTAATAGAATAATCGACTGCCAATTTGAAGCCGAGAATTTCCAATATTAGAAATTAGTTTTACGAGTTTAACATGGTTAATCACACTGAATTCCTTTCATTCATCTTGTTAACTAAAGGGAGAAATTTTGAATATTTTTTTTCTACGAATTTTCTCAATTTACAATTTTTTACCAATTTTTAATCGATTGTTTCGAATGTTAAATCCACCATTTTGAATTTTTTAAAGTGAATAAATTTATGAAAAGAGGCTTAAATTTGCTTTGGAACAAACTGGGAATTTTTTAAATCACTTAAATCTCAATATTTTTGCATCTAAAGTTTGAATGATTATTATTATTATTATTATTTTTAATATTATTGTCGATTAATGACAAAAGTGTAATAACCACATCGGAATAAATCATTAAATTCGAAAAAGAAAAATGAATTTTTAGGTTATGTCTTTGACAGGAACGCCAATAATAAAAACAGAATATGACACCGAATTTAATAAAAATTATAAGTTAAGTTACTAAATTAGAAACCATAGAAAAATTGTTCTGTATTTTTAAAAGCACACAAAACTTAATAATTGTCTTCCTTAAAGAATTTAATTTTCACGAGATACTAAAAATCGACTGTATTTTTAAATAAAATTTCTGTTGACACTCTCTAATTTTGCAAATTAGTTGGAAAAAAATGAATCAATTAAAAATTGAGGAAATTAATTTAAAACAACATAGAAATGTTTTAAAAATAAATTGAAGAAATTGAATAATGAAAAATTAGAGAAAATAATTGTAAATTGAAAAAAAAATTTAATTTGAGAAAATAATTGAAAAAATTACAAAATATATTTTGGAATAAAGGAAAATTTCAGAAAAAAAACAAAAAACTTTCAGAAGTTGCTTGAAAAAAAAAAGAAAATAATTAAGACTTAGAGAAAATAAATAAAAAATGATAAACGTAATTTAAAATTTAAGAAAACAATTTTTAATTAAAAATATATAATAAAAATCTTTTTGGAATTTATGTAAAAAACGAATGTAATTGAAAATTGAAGGAAATAATATAAAAATAATATAAATAATTAAAAAAATGAAATAATTGAAATGTCAGATAAATAGTTTACAATTTTTGAAATTATAAAACAAATGAAAAAAATTGAAAATCAAAAGTGATAAATTTTGAAAAATAATTGAAAAATGATTTTAAAATTTGAAATTTCAAGAAAATAATTGAAAAAGTTACGGAAATTTTTTTAAATAAAAAAAATAATTGAAATTTGAGAAAAATATATGAAGATCTTAAAAATTTATTGAAAAAATGGGAAGAATTAAAAATTGGATAAAATAATAATTGAAATTTACGATAATTAATAAAAAAGTTTGGAAATTAAAAAACGAATAAAAATAATTAAACATTGAAGAAATTAATTAAAATTTTAGAAAAATACCTACAAATCTTAAAAAATAATTTTAGAAAATGAGAATAATAATTAAGAATCGAGAAAAATAATTGAAAAATGATAAAATTAATTCAAAATTGAAACAAATAATTGAAATATGCTGGAAGTAATTCAAAATTGAGAAAAAAACGAAATATGATGAAAATAATTTAAATATGAAAAATTGAAAACAGTAAATAAAAATTTTAGGGAAATAGTTAAAAAATCGTAGAATATATGTTTAAAAAAAGAAAATTATTACAAAATTGCTTCAAAATTTTTAATTAAAGAAAATAATTGTAAAATCGCAGAAATAATCGAAAGTTGATGAAAATAAGTTAAATTTTTGAAAAATACTTAAAAATCTTAGAAAATAAAAAATTGTAGAGAATGATATTAATAATTAACAATCGAGGAAAATAATTTAAAATTGAAAAAAAGAATTGAAAAATGCTGGAAGTAATTTAAAATTGAGAAAAAAAATTTGAAATATGATAAAAATAATTTAAATATGAAAAATTGAAAACAGTAAATAAAATTTTAGGGAAATAGTTGAAGAATCGTAGAGTATATGATTAAAGAAATAAAATAATTACAAAATTACCTGAAAATTTTTAATTAAAGAGAATTATTAGAAAAATCGCAGAAATAATTGAAATTTTAGAAAAATATTTAAAAATCTTACAATATAATAAATTTTAGAAAATGATAATAATAATTAACAATTAAGAAAAATAATTGAAAAATGATAAAAGTAATGCAAAATTTAAAAGAATAAGTGAAATATGCTGAAAATAATGTAAGATTAAGAAAAGAAATTGAAATATAATAAAAATAATTTAAATATGAAAAGTTACAAACAGTAAATAAAATTTGTGGGAAACAATTGAAAAAAATTTAATTAAAGAGAATTATTAAAAAAAAATTTGCAGAAATAATGGAAAATTGATAAAAATCATTGAAATTTTAGATAAATAATTGAAATTTTTGAAAGTTATGTCAAAATAATAAAAATAGTTTGAAATTGAAGAAAATAATAGAAAAATTGCAAAATTTATTTTTAATCAGAAAAAAATAATTGAAAAATTGTTTAAAATATAAAAAAATAATGACAATAATCTAAATTTGTGAAAATAACTGCAAGTTTAGGAAATTAATTGAAAATTAATGTAAATATTATAGGATGGAGAAAATCATTGCAAAATAATAAAAAGATATATTACAAAATAATTATTCGAAACATTTGAAAGTTCAGGAAATTAATTCAGAAATTATGAAAATGATTAAAAATTGATGGTAATAATTGCAAAATCACAAAAATAATGGTGAATTAAAAATATTAATTTAAATTTGCGAAAAATAATATAAAACTTAGAATTAAATAATTAAATTGATTTAATGTCAAGGGCAAAATAATTAAAATTGAAAAAGTGTATGAAAAAACTAAACAAAATAATTTAAATTTAAGGAAGGTAAATTTAAGATTTTGGGAAACAATTTAAAGACAATTAAAAGAATTAAAAATTGCAGAAAATAATTAAGAAATGATAAAAATAGTTCATAATTCAAATTTAGTATATTTGAAACGTGGATTAATTGAACTTTTAATTATTAATGCAAGTTTACATTAACTGAAATTTGAAGAAATTAAAAATACTTTAATTTTAAAATTTGAGAATATTTTAAAAAGGTGCCCCAGGGCCCTTGCCCTCCTAGTTACGCCACTGTATTGCTACTAATCATTTGTTAAAAAATAACTATTATTAGTGAAATTCATTTTTAGGTTATGTCAAAATAACTAATATTTCAGTAAAAGATCTAAGAAGCCTAAATTTTTAGTTTTAAGAAAAATCCTAGAGGTGTGTATGTGTGTGTAGGTATGTGTGTGGCTACTTCTTTGTCATACGGTTATCTCAAAAACGTCTGAACAGATTTTAATAAAATTTGGATGGCTAATTAAGGTCATAAAAATCTAAATTTTTGCACAGGGATTTTTGAAAATACCCAACTAAATTTTTTTTAAGCACCATTTTTTATAAACTAGGTGAAACCGCTCAAGTGGTTCTCATTCTATTGGACCATAATATTCAATATCTTTTTAATTTCATTTCTTCTTGTAATTTTTTTTCTAAATAGTATTTTATAGTTAAAATCATTACACAAACGAATTTTAAGGAGAAAAAAATTATTAAAATTTCTCCTTCCTGGTTATTTAAAAAAAGAGAAAAGTTCCTAACCTTGAATACTATTTTCTTATCAACCGTACGGTAAATTATTGTAAAATTATTGTAAAAGTTATATTATATTATAGTTTAAAACATATTAAATTCTTTTTAAATTTTGTAAAGACGTTTTTTTTTAATTAATTAAAATATAGTCATTTTGCGCGTTTTGTTACTGTTTCCACGTAAAAGTTCCAACTTTATAAATTTATATCTAAAAAACAGAACGGTAAATTTCAATCAAATTGTAACTATCAATGCAAAATAATACATTTAATCTGTCATTAAAATTTTATAAGAATCTGTAAAAAATCGATTTTAACTTTGTGTCAAAGTGATACTTAATCCTATAAGGAGGCAAAAATATCGTTTTTTGACGAAAAATCTTTTTCACGACGATGGTTAAGATTTTCGATTTTCCAAAAATAGTTTAAATCGACTCATTTCCATCTAAAAAGCGTAAATTTGCATTTTTATTCAAATTTCCAGATTTATGTGTATATACGCGCGCGCGCGCGTATGCAATTTTTTTTTTGTTTTCAAAATATCTCGAGAAGGTTTCGACGGATTTCAATCAAATTTACATGGCCTATTAAGCTTATAAATATCTAAATTTGTACACAGGGATTTTTGAAAATAATCAAATTTTTTTTCAGCATCTTTTTTCATCGAAAAATATCTTTTTTTGCCAAAAATGATTTCCATGCTAAAAATACAACTAAATAAATACCAAAATCATATTCCTTATCTCAAAAAGAATCGATTGACCTATTTAAAGTTTATAATTGACATAATTCATTTTTTTTGCATTTTCACCTAGTTTCACTAATTCACGAAACAAAAAATCAGCCATAATTTTACTAATAATAATTAGTTAATTTTACCTGATTCAGTTTTAGAAAGCTCGAAGTATATTTCGAAGGTACAATAAAATAAGTTGCGCTTTAATTATTCAAAATTGAGGCGTTTGCCTGATTCAGTTAAAATAATTATTTTTGCATGACAAGTTGTCTTTTACGAGATTTCAGTTTACGTAAAATTATTCGTGTGGAAGAAAGTAAATGACGACAATAAAATATGTATAAACTGAAAGCAGCACGTAAACGGAAACTGTTGGAGTGACGTCATTCTGCGGATGCACAGCAGATGCTGAAAGTGCGCCGACCTCATACGTCCTCTACGAAACTGCAGAAGCTGTGACGTCACCGCAGATCCTCCTACAGTTTCCATGGGGACGGTGACGTCGTTCCGCGAAACTGGAGAATAAGAAGGTCGCTGATACGAGGGGAGTTGTAATACAACCAAATAAATGAGGGTGTATATATAGAGAGAGAGATATAGTAAAGATATTCAACCCGGAAGAAGCGAATTTTTTCACCCTGAAATTTTGCAACACATCTAAATCTAAAAATTAATGACTCGTATCGATTCGGAGATTTGCATTAAAAAGTATTGAAATTTTAAATTAGGTTTCAAAGTTCATTGGGTAATAAAAAATTCAGTGTAAATAGAACAAGCGTTTTTTTTAATAATACAGAATTGGAATTGAATAGCATTCAAATCTCCGACGTAATTGAAAAGCATTAAAATCACTATATTCTATTCCTTTGTGGGTAATTAGGGAGAATTGGAATATTGGGATACTTGATAGTTAGATTTGAGTGAGACTTTTATAGTAAATGAAACTGTTATTTTGAATTGGTAGACTTAAATTAAAATGCATTAAAATAACTGGTGGATTTAAAAAGGATTAAAACGTTCTATTTCCTTGATTGGAATTTTGAAATTGAAATTAGAAACCATGAGAAAAAAAATTCTGGTAAAGTTGATTGAACATTTAATTCTGGTTAAATTTATAAATTAATTCAGGTTAGATTAGCCAGAAATTTGGTTAATTAACTAATTAATACAACATTTTCTACTGAATATACCTGATAAGAAACTTTGCATTAAAAAGTATTCAAATATTCAATTCACCTCTAATAAGAATATTTGGAATAAATTGAAAATAAATATCCGAGGGAATTAAAAAGGATTAATATTTTATTCTTTCATATTGGATTTAGAGCAAATGGGACATGCATACAAAATTAGGTCAGTTTTGGAATAGAAAAGTATTCAATAAAATAGGATTTTATTTTAATTTTAGAAGTCAAGAACAAAGTATTCAATCAGGGATTAATTAGAATTTGGTATTAATAAGTATCCAAATTTTTTATTCATCTTTAATCCATCTTTTTTGGTAAAGAATTTAGTAGAAATAATTTTTTTTTTTAAATCCTTGCATTTGAATATCCGACGGAATTAAACAAAAATAACATCATTTACGTTATATTCCTGTATATAGCATGAGAAATAATTGAAATGTATTAATAGCTATACATTTGGAACTGAAAAGTATTAAAATTTAAATATGGAATTTATTGCAAATCCTAATTTTTTATTCTAAAAAAATCGATGTAAATAAATCTATTTGTTTAAATTACAACAAGTGATTTAAATTTCATTAAAAGATTCAACGGAATTAAAAAGTATTAAAATCATTTACATTCTATTCCTTTATGTACAAATAGGAGAAATTTGAATAAAATACTCATAATGACGTCACATTTGGATTAGAAGTGTAATAAAAACTGAGCAAAACAACTCCAATATTGTATATATTAAAAAAATTGTATATACTATTAAAAAATTAAACAAAATTTATCAATTTGGAAATAAAATCAGAAACATTGATACCTAGTAAGAAGACATGCATTAAATAACATTAAAAATTTTAATTCATTTTAATCCCTTGTTGTGTATAAAATTTATATTTAATAAAAAGGAACTAAAAGAAGAATAGAAGATTTAAATTAATTATAAAATATTAAAAATTATATAAAATTTAATGTTTTTTAAATTTAAATTTAACATAATTTGAAATACATTAAAAAATGTTTTTAAATTAATGTTTGAAGACGATTAAAAAGTATTGAAAGGTATTAAAACCATCTAGATAATACTCCTTTGTATTAAAATGAATTAAAATTAAATTTACCACTTTCTAATATAGAAAAATAATTATTAGAAAATGAAATCTTTTTTATGTTACGTTTAAAATTATTTAATAAATTGTAATTAATCCTTCTTGTCGAATATTCCGCTACTAAAACGTGTTTTTAAAAGGATTTAAAATTCCCAATTCATTTCTAATCCTGATTTTTATAGAAAAAAGTATAATAGAAATAATATTCTATTTTTTTAATCCCTTCATTTAAATTAAATTACATTAAAAGCGAAGACGGAATTAAAAATCATAAAAATCATCCACATTCTATTTTTTTTTATATGTCTCTTAAAGGAATTAAATATATTAACACAAACTAGTGCTATTTTTGCAGCTAAAAAATTATGTTATTAAGTTTGATAAATTTTATCTTTATCTCAAAATAGAGTTTCAAAAAACATCAAAAATCGCCATTTTTAATAAGTTCCGGGTAAGTTATCAAAACAAAAATAACAGGGGAGGAGAGAAATAAAACAAAAATTTTAAATATAAAATACTTAAAGATAAAAGAAACAAAATATATTTGTAGGTATAGGATAAAATTTATAAAATTTTAGAAATTGAAGAAAAATAAAAAAAATAATTGAAATTTGAAAAACAAATGCTTTAAATTTTTAAAAACTGACTGGATAAAAATGAGAATAATTAAAATTTGGTGAAACAATTGAAAAATGATAAAAATTAATAAAAAATTGAAGATAATTGTTGCAATTTTAGAAAAATAATTGAAGAAAGTACAGAATATACGTGAAGTAAAATAAAGTACCAAATTACAAAATAATTTTAAAAATTTTAAATTGAGGAAAATTAAAACATTATAGAAATAATTGAAAATTAAAGATAAATAATTGAAATTTTCAGAATTAATCAACAAATAATAAAAAAAATATAAAATCTGTGAAAATCATTGCAAATTAAAAAAAAATAATTAAAAATTGACGAACGTAGGTAATTGAAATTTGAGAAAAATAATTGAAGAAGGATTAAAACGTTGAAAAGGGGATACAATAACTTAGATTTAATAAATGAAAATTTAGGAAATTAATTGAAAAATTATTAATATTTTCATTTCATTTTCATTTCTTTATAATATATATATATAATTAGATAAAAGGGGGAGAAAATAATTATTACAAAAAGATAAAAAAATTAAAATTAAAAAAGTTATTGAAAATCAGATAAATAATTGAAAATTTAGGAATTTAATTGAGGAATATTAGTAAAATTAATTAAAAATTGCAGAAATTTATTGCAAAATGATAACAATAATAATTAAAAAATGGAAAAAAATTATTAAAATTTCAGAAGTTTTTTTTAAAATCTAGTAAATTAATAGAAGAATAATGAAAATAATAACAAATTGAAGAAAATATTTGCAAAGTAATAAAAAAAATTAAAAATTGAAGAAAATAATTTTAATTTGTGAAAAATAATTGAAAAAATTACAACATATATTTGTAATAAAAAAAAAATAATTGTAAATTGAGACAAATTTGAGATATATTTGAGATAAATAAAACTACTTGAAAAATGATAAAATTAATTGGAAATTAATTATGAAATTCAGGAAATTTAATTAAAAAAATTGTGAAAATTACAGAATTTATTTAATATAAAAGAAAGTGATTGAAAATCGAATAACATCATTTATATACTTAAAAAATACTACTAAAATTTAAAATCAATATAAATAAAAATTTAATAATTTAGTTTTTTTTAATAAAAATTGATGAAGCATGTAACAGGTTTTTTAATATTGAAAAATATTTGAAAAATGATTATGGAAAACGATGAAAATAGTGAAACTGATAATTAAATTCAAATATTTGATGAGTTATGTCCTTCCATTATTTAATTGACATTTCAAATTGATATTAATAATTCGATATTGAAGAAATTAATTGTAATTTGAAAAAAAAAATACAATTTAAAAAACAAATTTCATATTTTGTAAAAATAATTGAAAAATGAGGAAAGAAATTGAAAATTAATTAATAAATATTGAAACTAATTTGATATTGAAGGAATTAATTAAGACTGAACAAGTTTTATTTGAAAAAATTAAAGAAAATTATTCAAAAAGTGAGGAAATTGAATTTAATATTTAGGGAAAAAATTGAAGAATAATGTAAATAATTAGAAATTGAAGAACAATTTTAAAAAATGATCAGAATAGTTGAAAATTGTAGCAAATAATTGAAATAATTATAGAAAAAAATTGTTATAAAATGTTTAAATAATTTCAAATTTACTATTGTCAAAGCGTGGTTTAATTAAATTTTTAATCAATGAAATATCAAATTAATTGAAGTTCGAAGAAATTAAAATTGTTATAAATTATAAACTTGATAAAATTTTACGTTAATGGTAAATGATTTCAAATTTAAAAGAAAAACCATTTAGTAACAAACTATATACACAAGTCACCGCCTCTGAAGAATAATGTATAAAAATTCGGATAAAGAAAAAAAAAGTTTCGTATATTTGTTTTCTAAAACTAATTATCTTATTAATAGGTATTATAAAGAGAATTGTCTTTTAATGCAGGAAATATAAATTTTAAGTAGCATCGAAAAACGGTGCTTCATATAGGAAAAAAAGAGTATAAAAAATATATAAAGCTCCTGTGATTGAAATAACTCGTAAAGTTGAATTTTTAACACTCTAATAAATTATATAATTACCCGCTTGCTTCCAAAAAGCGTGAGTTTTAGAAAGAAAACCTAAAATTTGATATTCAATGACAAATGTGACAGGTTAATCCGCCATGATTGTTTATCATCACGTGACTCACGTAACTCTGTATTTTTTCTGCGCATGCGCACTTCTTTAGATTGGTCCCGCGCTTATTCAAAATTATATTATAAAAATACAAAAAAAAATTATTCTTAAACTTGTTAACCTTTCAACTTACCCAAAAACCCACGATGTAATTAAACTAATTTTTTTTTAATTTTAAGACTCATTTTTATAAATTTAATCAAAGTATTTAGAAAGTTAAATATTTAAGAATTTAAAAAAAATTCATGCTTTTGTGAGACAGAAGTGCATATTTTCTAAAATTTAAAAATGAATAAAATATCATTATAAAGCATTATTTTCACAATTCTTTAATAATAAACTGATAAACATAAAACTTTATAGAAACCATCTTTACCTTGATACACTTCATTTATAAAAACAATTATGTTTAATATTTATTTTTCGCCAAGTTATTAACGTTTGCCAATTTACCCAAGTAAGCAATTTACCCCGTTCTTTCCTACACACAATATTGCTGTTAAACTTTCTGCAACTAGTATTCTACTTTGTGAATTCCTATAAAGAAAATTGGGATAATGTAAAAAATTTTCCAATGTTGTTTAACGTAAAGATTTTTCAGGCAAAATGGGTTTGTAAGAACACACAATTAAGAAAGAAAAGCTTTCAGTAAAATTGTATACCACAATGTCAGAGGAAACGTATAAAACTAGTTACTGGAAAGGAAAACTGGAATTGCTAATTGCATAAGGATTCTTTGCAGAAAGCAGCTTTCGCAGAGAGCGAAACTAAATTCAATAATACCTGCTTTCCCTGTTTGTAGAAGCAAATGTAGGCGTTGAAGATGAAAAAATATAGTCCTCATTTCGCGTTTCAGAAGAAGAAAAAGGTTCTTTTATAAAAGTAGTTCACTAGAGAGAAAATTTAAGGAGCAAAAAAAGAAATTATCGTACTAAACTTTTTTCCTTTTAGAGTAGTTTCTTCTTCGAATTATGCATCTGGATAGCAGCGTGAAAACTCGATATATATATTTTTTTTAAGTAAAAAGTATAAAAAAAAACAACCGTTACACTGAAAGATGTTTTTTAATTTACGATTTAAGGAAAAACTATCAAAAATTAAACGGAAATAAGAACAAAATTGATGAAAGTTTATTTTTATTATTATTTTTGCGAATTTAGCTTAATTTTATCCTCTCAGTATCTCTTTAAATTTAAACCGAGATAATTATATTTTGTCGATATTATTGGAATATTTGTTTCTATTTTAATTTATTGATAAAACTGATAAATATAAATTACATATATGAGTAATTCCATGTCAACTGATTCGCTATTTTGAATTTGAAAATCTGTCTTTACAAAATTTAGCCACAGAAACTAAATTTACGAAAATAAATTTCTTTTCCTTGAAAAATGCCGAAATTATTCCAGATCAAATAATTCTTTTTCCACTTGACGATCATTTTAGAGAGAAAAATATATATATTAAAGTTTAACTGACAGGTTGAAATAAATGATGTATTGAATTAAAGTTAAAAATGATATTCAATTTCTCGTTTCACTTTCAAAGTATCAATTTTGCAGAAGAAAAGAAAAACGGAATAAGAAGTAGATTGAAACAGTAAGCTCTTAAATTTTATATAACTTTGCATTAACATTCCTATAAAATGCTTTTTGTACTTCGTGGAACTTTCTAGACATGTTTTTGCTTTTGATACTCAATGGCACGATATATATTTGAATTTTATGTATTCGTGTTATCACGTATGCAAGTTGCTATTACTTATTCGCTGTAAAATATATGTATGCTGTGAAATTCCCTTTAGAAACGAAAAACAATATGTGTTACGTTTTTGCATAGAAAAGCAGAACTCGCTTATCATTCTCAGCATAATGTAATAGAAACAAATGTCTATAATTTTTCTTCAACAGAAAATTTTTATTTTAATCTTTTTTCTGAATATAAACTGGATATTTAGAAAAAATAATAAAGAGAGAGAGAGAGCTTGATTAAAATCTTAAATTCATTATTATTTATTATTAAATAATACAATTAAAAACTTAATAATCCGACCTGAAATTAGACACTTTTGTATAAAGTAGTATAGTAGATACAAGCATAGCATTTTAGAATGCAGAAAGTTCGATGACTGAACTTCTTATACACATATGCTAAGAGAAAATCAAGTAAACGTGTACCAAATTATACGACTGATGCTATTCTCAGTGCATCGCATATTCTATATATTTAAACGATATTCATCGGAGAAACTTGTAATAGAGAACGCGAGAATTTCCATGATGTATTAAAGAACTAAGAATACCATGTTGACACAGAAAATTGTTTTGGATTAAATTAATCTGCAACGCTCTTTTTTTTATACCAAATTGAGTTTAAATAATCTGAAATTGGCTTAAAACAATCGTGCTGCAGATTATTTTAATAAATAAAAGTTTTCAGTGGAATTATTTTAAATATAATTTCAAAATGGAGTTCTAAATTGTTGAATTATGTCAGATTCAGTTAAAGTTGAATAATGTGTCTGACATTATACTTTAGTTTAATTCAGATTAAAATTGCTACATTTTTAAAATAAAGAAAAAGTGTACATATTATACTTATGTTAGTATTTCATTCCATAGGCTCACAAAAAACAAAATTATTTGAAATTTGAACTAGATCCACATATCTTATAGTAATTTTGACCTATAAAAACGAATTTAAAATCAGAATTGCGCTATTACCCTCTGTTTTTTTTAAATCGAAAAAACTACCCTTAAATGGACAAAATCAGACTTTACAGAAAGAAGAATATAGAAACAGATTGTTTTTTACATCAGAATCGTAAATCACTTTATTTTTACTCAAAAAACTGAAAAACACATTCCCTATTACACTCTGCTTTTTTTTAAATCCTAAACAACCCTCAAATTAAAAAAATTAAAATTTATAGGTAAAAAGTTGAAAAACTTTTATAACAGAATTAACCATTTCTTTATTTTTCCATCAACAACGCAAAAACAAAATCACAAATTCAACATCAGCCTCTATTATTTTTTAAAATCGAAAAACTACCCTTAAATTAACAAAACCAAACCTAAGGGGTAAAAATTTGAAAAAACTGAGTGTCTTATAAAACAGAACTAACCAATTCTGTATTTTTCCATCAACAACGCAAAAACAAAATCACAAATTCAACATAAGTATTTTTCTAAATCGAAAAACTACCCTTAAATTAACAGAATCTAACATTAGGGGTAAAAAGTTGAATAAACATACTGTTTTCTAGAACGGAACCAAAAATTTCTGTATTTTTAATTCAACAACGAAAAATCAAAGTCACAATTTATCCATAACCATTTAGTTTTTTAGCGCAAAAAACTACCCTTAAATGAACAGAATCAAACTTAAAGGGTAAAAAGTTGAAAAAGCAGATTGTTTTATAAAACAGAACTAACCATTTCTGTATTTTTAATCCAAGAAGGCAAACACAAAATCACAATTTTTAACATCATCCTCTAGTATTTTTTATAAATCGAAAAAACTACCCTTAAATGGATAAAATCTGACTTTACAGAAAGAAGAATATAGAAACAGATTGTTTTTTACATCAGAACCGTAAATCACTTTATTTTTACTCAAAAAACTCAAAAACACTTACCCCATTACACTCTGGGTTTTTTTAATAGCAAAACTACCCTCCAATTAAGAAAATCAAAATTAAAAGGTAAAAAGTTGAAAAAACTTTTATAACAGAACTAGCTATTTCTGTATTTTTCCTTCAACAACGCAAAAACAAAATTAAAATTTTAACATCACCCTTTAATATTTTTTTAAATCGAAAAACTCCCCTTAAATTAACAGAATCCAACTTTAGGGGTATAAACTTGAATAAACATATTGTTTTCTAGAACAGAACCAAAACTATCTGTATTTTTAATTTAACAAAGCAAAATTTCTCCATAATCATCTGGTTTTTTTAAACTCAAAAAACTACCCCTAAAGTTTTTTCTGTTAATTTAAGGGTAGTTTTTTGGAAAAAATAAATACTAGAAGGTGACTTTAAAATTATAATTTTGTTTTGCGTTGTTGAAGGAAAAATGCAGAAATGGTTAGTTCTGTTATAAAAGTTTTTTTTAACTTTTTACCTCTAAATTTTGATTTTTTATAATTTAAGGGTGGTTTAGGATTTTAAAAAAACCAGTGTGTAATGGGGAAAGTGTTTTTAAGTTGTTTGAGTAAAAATAAAGTGATGTGTGGTTCTGATGTAAGACACAATATGTTTTATTCAACTTTTTACCCCTAAAGTTTGATTTTATTAATTTAAGGGTAGTTTTTTGATAAAAAAAATTAAATTTCGCAGGAGACATCCGGACTTTCTTTTCTCGTTGTAAGAAAAAAATACAGTAATCATAGGTTCTGTTCTAGAAAACAATATGTTTTATTTACTTTTTACACCTACAGTTTGATTCTGTTAATTTAAGGGTAGTTTTTTAATTTAAAAAAAATACTAGAGGGTGATGTTGAAATTGAGATTTTGTGTTTGCGTTGTTGGATAAAAATACAGAAATAGTAGGTTCTGTTTTATAAAACAATCTGTATTATCAACTTTTTACCCCCTAAGTTTGGTTTTGTTAATTAAAGGGTAGTTTTTTGAGTTAAAAAAACCACATTGTTATGAAAAAATTGTGACTTTGTTTATGCGTTGTTGGATTAAAAATACAGAAATTGTTAGTTATGTTTTGTAAGACATTTTTCAACTTTTTACCACTTAAGTTTGATTCTGTTAATTTAAGGGTAGTTTTTTGCGTTAAAAAAATACTAGAGGTTGATTTTGAAATTGTAATTTAGTTTTGCGTTGTTAAGGGAAAAATGCAGAAATGGTTAGTTCTGTTATAAAAGTTTTTTTTACTTTTTACCTCTAAATTTGGATTTTTTTTAATTTAAGGGTAATTTAGGTTTTTAAAAAAACCAGTGTCTAATTGGGAAAGTGTTTTTAAGTTTTTTGAGTAAAAATAAAGTGATGTTTGGTTCTGATGTAAGACACAATATGTTTTTTTCAACTTTTTACCCCTAAAGTTTGATTTTATTAATTTAAGGGTAGTTTTTTGATAAAAAAAATTAAATTTCGCAGGAGACATCCGGACTTTCTTTTCTCGTTGTAAGAAAAAAATACAGTAATCATAGGTTCTGTTCTAGAAAACAATATGTTTTATTTACTTTTTACACCCACAGTTTGATTCTGTTAATTTAAGGGTAGTTTTTTAATTTAAAAAAAATACTAGAGGGTGATGTTGAAATTGAGATTTTGTGTTTGCGTTGTTGGATAAAAATACAGAAATAGTAGGTTCTGTTTTATAAAACAATCTGTATTATCAACTTTTTACCCCCTAAGTTTGGTTTTGTTAATTAAAGGGTAGTTTTTTGAGTTAAAAAAACCACATTGTTATGAAAAAATTGTGGCTTTGTTTATGCGTTGTTGGATTAAAAATACAGAAATTGTTAGTTATGTTTTGTAAGACATTTTTCAACTTTTTACCACTTAAGTTTGATTCTGTTAATTTAAGGGTAGTTTTTTGCGTTAAAAAAATACTAGAGGTTGATTTTGAAATTGTAATTTAGTTTTGCGTTGTTAAGGGAAAAATACAGAAATGGTTAGTTCTGTTATAAAAGTTTTTTTTACTTTTTACCTCTAAATTTGGATTTTTTTTAATTTAAGGGTAATTTAGGTTTTTAAAAAAACCAGTGTCTAATTGGGAAAGTGTTTTTAAGTTGTTTGAGTAAAAATAAAGTGATGTGTGGTTCTGATGTAAGACACAATATGTTTTTTTCAACTTTTTACCCCTACAGTTTGATTCTGTTAATTTGAGGGTAATTTTTCAATTTAAAAAAAAATACTAGAGGGTGATGTTAAAATTGTGATTTTGTGTTTGCGTTGTTGGATTAAAAATACAGAAATGGTTAATTCTGTTTTTTAAGACAATATACATTATCAACTTTTTACCCCTTAAGTTTGGTTTTGTTAATTTAAGGGTAGTTTTTTGAGTTAAAAAAACCTGATTGTTATGGAGAAATTGTGACTTTGTTTTTGCGTTGTTGGGATTAAAAATACAGAAATTCTTTGTTCTGTTCTAGAAAACAATATCTTTTATTTACTTTCTACCCCTAAAGTTTGATTCTATTAATTTAAGGGTAGGTTTTCTATTTAAAAAAAAATACTAGAGGGTGATGTTAAAATTGTGATTTTGATGTGATTGCCTTCTTGGATAAAAAATACAGAAAAATACAGTTCTGTTTTATAAAACAATCTGTTTTTTAACTTTTTACCCCTTAAGTTTGATTCTATTAATTGAAATGTAGTTTTTTGCGTTAAAAAATACTAGAGGGTGATTTTGAAATTGTAGTTTTGTTTTGCGTGGTTGAATGAAGTGTAAAAGTTTCTTCAACTTTTTATCTCTAAATTTTGATTTTTTTTAATTTAAGGGTAGTTTAGGATTTTAAAGAAACCAGAATGTTATTCGGAAAGATTTTTTGATTTGTTTAAGCAATGATAAAGTGATGTGTGGCTCTGATATAAAAAACAATCTGTTATTTTATTTTTCTTTCTGTAGACCCTTATTTTGTCAATTTAAGGGTAGTTTTTTCGATTTTAAAAAACACAGGGTTTATAAAAAGTGAGTAAAGTTAGTCAACTTTTAAAATAAATTCAATTCAAAAAATACCTTAATCCTTCCATAAAACACTTATTTTACAAACTTTTTGCCTAACAC
The DNA here is from genome assembly GCA_037103525.1 of Ganaspis brasiliensis. Taxonomy (NCBI): domain Eukaryota; kingdom Metazoa; phylum Arthropoda; class Insecta; order Hymenoptera; family Figitidae; genus Ganaspis; species Ganaspis brasiliensis. The sequence continues at coordinate 332,746 of JAZKLR010000294.1, forward strand.
AGTATACCAAAATGTCTGATTTGATCATCCAATAAATTTCATGTATCGTTTTATTTTTTGCAAGATGACAAAAATCAGAGTAGTGTACACTTAAAAAGTATCGTTGAAGTGGAAGAATGTTAAAAGAATAAGTAGTTCTTTTTTATCTTGCCAAAATGTCAGCAAAGCATTATTTTTATGTGAAATATCATACGTCAAGAGAGCGAAATGACCAATAAAATTTGTTATTGGTTGAGAGGAAATAAAAAATGCATTAAGACCATGCGAAAGACAGATAAGTTTAGAAAATATATAAGAACTTCATGTTTCCTCTATATAATAAACAAAGAAACTCGTATAAAAGTATAACAATGTCATGTTTTGCGAATAGTAAAGGTTTACAAAAAAAAAAAAAAAACTATCTAAAATGACCTATTGAAATGGTATTTCCGGAAATGACATTTGGTATTGGAATAAACTGGCCCATTCGGATTTGTCTCCATTTATAGAAACGTTTATTTTTCTCTTCGTTAGTTGAACTGTTTATCGATTTTTCTCAACCTGGAGGATAGAACCCTGATCTGGCTTCAGAGATGAGATTCAATTTGATCGCAGGAAATCCGATCGGGCATCATATCCGATATCCTACTATTTGTCGACTATTATTTTACGTTAGTTGATTTTCGGCCATTTTATATCCGGTTTCATGTGCTCGTACTTCCGAAAGTTATTTTAGTTCACAAAGAAGTTATAGTTCTATGTATATAATGTGCTTCAGGGCTTTCTAGAAACTTTAATATGCATCCTTGTATTATCTTGGGAACTTGTATATACAAAACTAACTGAATCGTAAAAGCGCCCCGACTATAAAAGTTTTTTCTACACGGGTTTCAAGATTCAATCCACTTAAAAATTAAAACATGCTCAGTTGAAAGCTAATCAGATTTTTTTTAAATTAATGGAAACTAGAAATAAAATGGCAAAAGTATTTAAAAACTATAGTAGGAGAAATAATCCTTTTCGTCACGAGTAGAAAAATGAACATTTTTTTACTAGTGTGGAAAAAGATCATTACTGACACTTATAGGAATAATGACCATTTCTCTCACAAGAGAAAAATATTATCTTCGTCACTAATAGAGAAAATGAATATTTTCAACGCTAAAAAAAATTAACATTTTAGACACTGGTGGAAAAACTTATCATTTTCGTAACAAGTGGAGAAACTGTCCATTATCCTTAATAATTAGAAAATTTATCATTTCCCTTATCTCTAGAACCATGTAACTCTCTTCAAACTCACATATATTTCATTATCTACAAGTATTCCGCATTCTTCAATTATTAATTTTTATTTTATTCTTTTTTTTCTCGTTTAGGTTTCTTTTTTGTTTTTACTAAAAATTTGTAAAAACAGATTATCTGTATATATTTATCTCCAAAAATTACTTTTTCGTGTCTATCTTTTTGAACACAAAAAATACTTATTCCATTGTTATATCAAGTTCTATTCAATCAACATATATTTCAGGGCTCGAACTAGCTCCGTAAATCCCGTAAAAGTCCGTAAATTTACTTATGGTCCGTAAAAGTCCGTTTTTTTAAAAAAAGGTCCGTAAAGTCCGTAATTTGTTTAGAAAAGTCCGCAAAATCCGTAAATTCTACAATAAGAGGCCCTAAGCAGTGTAAAAACGGTTACGTTTCAATTTTTCAATTCCTTTCTTCAATTTTTAATTATTTTATTTAATATTCAATAATACTCGCCTTTTTTCAATTATCAGTTATTTTCTTGAAAATTTAATATGTTCTTCAAATTCCAATTGATTTCTTCAATTTTCATTTATTTCCTTAAGGGGAGGGACCGGTGAAATTTTAGCTTATGGAAATTCACGATGTTCAGGGTTACCAATTTTTTTTCTTGTGTAATTTTAGACCTAAAATTATGGGATAATGTCAAAAATATAAAAATAAATTTTTTGCGGAGTTTAAGATACATATTCTGGAAAAAATGCAAATTTTGAAAATTAAACCTCTTCCACAATTTTCATTTTTTTCTATCGCCAATTTTTTTGTGGCCTTTTTAAATGTTTTTCTACATTCTCTCGTATGGATTTTAAAATATTTTAATTTTTCAAAAAAATAAAAAATCGTAAAATACTAAAATGGTCAAAAATGCTAGAAAAATTTTTTTTTACACCTTTTGAGCCCCTGAGCATAGGCTTAAATTTTTTTGGTCTCTCATCTTAAATATTGAACTCCGTCTACAATTTTCATTATTTTTTATCGCCAATTTTTTTTCACGCGATTTTAATGAATCTTTACAATCAAGCGTATGGATTTTGCAAAATTTCTATTTTTTGAAAAAATAAAAATTCGAAAATGGTCAAAAAAATATTGTTTTTTAATTTTTATGTAATACCATAATTCTACATCTAAAATTATGTAAGAAAAAAAATTGACACCTCTGAGCATAAAAAATTTTGATGGGCTAAAATTTCACCGGTCCCTTCCCTTAAATGTTTCCTACAATTTTCTTTAGTTTAGATTATCAATTAATAAATTTCAATTAATAAATTAATAAATCAATTAATAAATTGATCATTTGAAAAATGTTTTTTCAAATATAATTATTTTCATCCACTTTTATAATTACTCTTTAATTTTTAAAATTACTTTGTTCTAATAACGATTATTCTCGACACATTTAGAATTTTTTTTAACTGTCAATTATTTTCGTCAATTTGTAATTTTCCCTTCAATTATCAATTATTATCTTAAAACTTCAATTTAATTCCTTTACATTTAAAAATTCCCTGATTTTTTCAATTATTTGTTTCACTCATAAAAATTAAAAAATTTAAATTTAATTGTTCGATTCTAAAACTATCTCCTTCAATTCTCCATTATTTCCTTCAAATTTCAATTGCATTTTTCAATTTTTTTCTTTATTATTAAAAATTCTTGCCTTTTGTCCATTTTTTTATTATCAATAAGTTTCTATGACTATAATTCACATGTTCAATTAGTTTCTTCAATTCTGAATTTTTTTTTCAAATTTCAATTATATTTTTCAGTTTTTAATTATTTTCTGCTATATTTAATAAATCACGGCATTTATAAATTACTTTTTGGAATTTTCAATTAAATTATATAAATTTTAATTCCATTCTTCAACTTATAGTAATTTTTTCATTTTTAAATGATTTTTTGAATTATAAAATTGTTTTAATTTAGCGATTTGTCGAAGTTTGTTATCAGTTGTCAATTATTTTCGTTATTTTTCAGATATTTCTTTCAATTCTTTAATTATTCTCGTCATAAACTGTTTCTTTTAATTATTATTCATTTTCCGCAACTTTCAATTAATTTCAACAATTTTTTCAATTTTTTTTTTCATTCTCTTGAAGTTTTATAATTATTCTTTAACTTTTTAGATTATTTTGTTCTCTTCTTGATTATTCTTGACAGTTTTCGAATTTTTTTCATTTGTCTCTTATTTTCTTTAATATTTGATAATTTTGTATTTTGTTGTTTTCCTTTTAATTATCTATCTGTCTTCTTCAAAATTTGATTTAATTCTTTAATTTTCAATTATTTTTAAAAAATTTAAATAATTTTTCCAGTTTACTTTTTTGTTTATAATTTTTTTTTAATTCTCGGCTTTTTTCAATCATTTTTTTCAATTATAAAAATTATTTTAAATTTAAATTCAGTTTTTCAATTCTACAACTATTTTCTTAAACTCTTCAATATTTTCTTCAATTTTTACATTTTTTATTCAAATTTCAATTTAATTTTTAACTTTTTAGTTGTTTAATTCAATTTGCAATTATTTTTTTCACTCATGAAAATTGTTTCAAAATTTCAATACAATTGTTTAATTCTACAACTATTTTCTTCAAATTTCATTTTTCAATTTTAAATTATTGTCTTTAATATTAAAAAATTCTCGCCTTCTTAAAATTTTTTTTTTCAAGTAGCGCAATAAATTTTTTTAATTTTAAAAGCAGTTGTTTAATTATGTTATTCTATATTCAATAATTATCTTCTTTTTTCAATTTTAAGTTTATTCTTTTTATTGGATTTTATAATTATTTTATATTATATTTTTTATTTTTAAAGTATTTTTTTTCAATTGCCAATTAATATATTTTTCAACTATTTCTTGCAATTATTATTTATTTTACCCAATTTTCAATTGTTTGCACACTTTTTTCAATTATTCTCTAAAAATTGTATAATAATTCTTTAATTTTTTCAATTTTTTTGTTTGGTTATGTGTTGATTTAGTCATTGTTAAAATTTGTTTTCAATTATAATTTTTTTTCAGTTCTTTTGTAATTTTTTTAAAATTATTAATTATTTTTCCAATTTCAATTCAGTTTTTCAATTTGCAATTATTTCCAACAGTTTATTTTTTAATTTTCTTGTTTAATTTGAATATTTATTGTTCAATTATTTAAATTATTCTTTTTCAATTGTATAATTATCTAGACATTTTTCGAGTTTTGTTTTCAATTGTCAATTATTTTCGTTATTTTTCAGTTAGTTTCTTAAATTTTGTAATTATTCTCCTAATTTTCATTATTTGAAGTTGCAAAAATTTATAGTTTTTAATAACAAATAACAATTCAAAGTTTCTGGCTCGCGTTAATGTTGCTAGTACTATAATAAGACTTATAGGTCTATTTTAATGCACAGAAAGCTTTTTTTTTGTGACTATGTTATAAGTATACCTACAATAAGTGTTCTCTTACTTGCCTCAGATTCATAAATATTTTTCTATTTAATATTAATAAAATTTTCTATAATTTTCAAAGAAATAAATTATTTTAAACATAAAAAATACAATTTCTTTTTACTTTTCTACTGTATTTTAATTCTATCACACTGAAAATATTCTTTCGGGATACAAAATGTTTATTCGTAACTAGTCCGTAAAAGTCCGTAATTTTAAATTTTTGGTCCGTAAAGTCCGTATTTTTAAGTACTTTTACCGGTTCGAGCCCTGTATATTTACTTGATCCATTTTAATTTCATTAATTCGAGGAAAAACTCTCTTTTTTCGAAATCTCCATCAGTTACACTAGTTAGGGTAAATAAAGTGAAGAATATTTAAGGATAAATTTTTTGTGTACAGTGTGCACAAATGTTGCGCATCAGAAGAGAAAAAAAAAAGAAGTGTGTATAACGTGATATAAGCAGAGGAAAGGGGTGGAAAGCTTATTATGTTTGAAGAAAGGTGTGGGATTTTATAAGAGTTTTAATTGAAGTCACCCCCACACCTTTAAGGTCGCCATAGAGCGCAGGTAAACTGATGAGGCTCGCATTCAGCTATTCTTGGTGCCTAAATTGTTGACTTTACGCTCCACCCGGCGTCATGTCGCTCTCAATTTTGTTTGTGTCTCATATATGTATCGATCCTTAAGCACCGTTCACATAAAAAGAAAACATCCCAGGGCATTAAAGCGCATCTTCTGCTAACACTTCGATCACTCTTTCATCGCCTTAAGTGCTCCCACAGTTCTATTTTCTTAACATCTTTTATTGCACTGTTTGTCCTCTTTTTCTCCCAAGATTTCTTTAAACTTTAAGTGTCTTTTTAGAAAAACATTTCGTAAAAGGATTCCTAATTTATCAATAAACTTATAACTATGGTATATAATTCTTGGCTTGTATTTTGCCAGTATTATTAAATTATACTAGATTAAACTTTATACAGGTCAATCGATTTTTTTTTTAATCAAGAAATATGATTTTTTATAATATATTAAGTTAAATTTATAGGTTACAAAAATTCTTTTTTGAAAGAAACACATTTTTCAAAAAATTAAAATTTAATAAAAAATTTTTTAATGGTTATTTTAAAAAACCATTGTGTCTGAATCTAGATTTTAGTAGTAAAGATAACCATACCAAATTTTATTTAAATCCCATAAAGCGTTCTCTAGTTATCGTATTCATAAAAATGTACATTCGCACACAAACACACACACACACATGCATCCGGACATTTGATCAGGAACTCATATAACACATTTCTAGATAGAGGACAGTTAATTTGAAGCATTTTAAAAAAATTTGTAAATTTGAACGAATACAAAGCTTTCTCCATGTGGAAGCAAAAATAAATAAAACGAGTTTTATTTTCGTACGACAAAATTTATAAAATTTTAAAATTAAACAAAATTGAAAATTTTTCAAATTGATTGAAAAAAAAAAATAGAAACAATTACAAATCGGTGAAAGTAATTTAGAAAATCATAGAAATGTTTAAAAATAATTTAAATTTCAGAAAAATGTTCTATCTTCAATCAATTTTTCTGCTCCTCAGAGAATATTACGATCAGTTGTGCCTTTTTATATTCCTGTTCGTAAAACTAATTTTGCAAAAAATTCAATCTCATTGCAACTTTGTACTAAGGGGATACAATACAGTGACAAATTGGACTTTTTTAATAACAATCTGGCGATGTTTATTAGTTCTTTATGTTTTATTTTATATAACTCCAATAATGTGGCCTAACAAATGTATCTTAACTAAATTTGTCTTTTCTTAATGGGTTTTATCTACCCGTATGTATTTTCAAATAAATAAATAAAAAATACTTGAAAATCTTAGACATAAATGGAAAAAAATTATAGAATATTGAAAAATTGGAGTAATTAATTGAAAATTGAAAATAATGATTGAAGTTGAGATAAATATAATTAAATATTTAGGAAATTAATTTAGAAACGGGAAGAATCCTTTTATTACATAAACAAAAATGAAAATGGTTAAAAATTGAAGAAAATAAGGAAAAAATAATATAAATAATTTAAAATTGAAGAGTATAATTAAAATTTGAGAAAATAATTGATAAAATTATGTAATATACTTTAAATAGCGGAAAGTTTAAGAAAATTTCAAGAAAATACTTGAAACTTTTAGAAATCCATTGAAAAAAAGACAAAAATTAAAAATTGGAGAAAATAAATGAAAAAAGATAAACGTAATTTAAAATAAAAAAGAACAATTTTTAATTTAAGAGAAATAATTTCAAAAAATACAGAATATCCATAAAAAACAAGAAAATTATAGATATAATTAAAAATTAAATAAATTAATGGAAATGTTAGATAAATAATTTAAAATATTTTGGAAATTATGAAAAAGAACGTACGTAATTGAAAATTGAATCAAATAATTGAAATATCTAATAAACAGATTAATATTTTAAAAATTATGGGAAAATTTTAAGATAATTAAAACTGTTGAAAATAATGGAAAGTTTGAGAAAAACATTTAAAATTTTAGAAAATAATTTATGAAAATAAGAATAATTAAAAATTGGGGAGAATAATTGAAAAATGATTTTAAATTTTGAAACATGAAGAAAATAATTTAAATATGTTAATAGCAATGATAAATTTAAAAAAATTATTGAGATTTGAGAAAAAATTGAAAATCTTAGAAATTAATTGAAAAAACTGAGAATAATTGAAAATTGAATAAAAATAAATTAAAGCTAAAAAAAATTGAAATGTAAGATAATTAATCAAATTTGTTGGAAATTATGAAAAAAAATGAAAATAATTTAAGAAAACAAGAATAATTAAAAATTGGTGAGAATAATTGAAAAGTGATTTTAAAATTTGAAACTTAAAGAAAATAATTTAATTATGATAAAAGCAATAATAAGTTGAAAAAAATTAATGAAATTTGAAAAAAATACTTGAAAATCTTAGAAATTAATTGAAAAAATGAAAATAATTAAGAATTAAAAAATAGAATTGAAGACGGCTAAAAATAATGAAAATGTAAGATAACTAATCAAATTTATTGGAAATTTAATAAAACAAATAAAAATATTTAAAAATTGAAGAAAATGATTGGGAAGTTTGAAAAAAATTGTTTTAAATTTTAGAAAATAATTTAAGAAAATAAGAATAATTAAAAATTGGGGAGACTAACTGAAAAATGATTTTAAAATTTGAAACTTAAAGAAAATAATTTAAATATGAGAAAAACAATGATAAGTTGACAAAAATAATTGAAATTTGAGAAAAAAATTGAAAATCTTAGAAAGTAATTGAAAAAATGAGAATAATTGAAAATTGAATGAAATAAATTGAAGTTAAAAAAAATTGAAATGTAAGTTGATTAATCAAATTTGTTGGAGATTATAAAAAAAAAATGAAAATAATTTAAGAAAACAAGAATAATTAAAAATTGGTGAGAATAATTGAAAAGTGATTTTAAAATTTGAAACTTGAAGAAAATAATTTAAATATGATAATAGCAATAATAAGTTGAAAAAATTATTAAAATTTGAAAAAAATACTTGAAAATCTTAGAAAGTAATTGAAAAAACTAAGAATAATTGAAATTTAAACAAAATAAATTAAAGCTAAAAAAATTGAAATGTAAGATAATTGATAAAATTTGTTGGCAATTATGAAAACAAATGAAAATAATTGAAATTTGAGAAAAATGCTTAAAAACCTTAAAATATAATTTTATAAAATCAGAATAATAATTCAAAATTGAGGGAAATAATCAAATAATTGAAAAATGATAAAAATAATTTACAATTAAAAAAATAATTGAAATATGATGAAATTAATTTAAATTTTTAAAAAATAATTGAAATATGATGAAAATAATTAAAATTTCACATAAATAATTAAAATTTTTGAGAATTATGCCAAAAGAATGAAAATAATTAGAAATTGGAGAAAGTAATTGAAAAATGTTTAAAAAATTAAAAGTTGAAAACAATAATTTAAATTTGAGATAATAAGTACACATTTAGGAATTTAATAGATAAATAATTAAAATAATTGAAAGATGGAGAAAATAATTGAAAACGATAAAAAGAAATTAATATTAAACAAAATAATGGAAAATTATATTTAAAAGTTGTAAAGGATATTAATTTAAAAATAATGAAAATGAATAAAAATTGAAGATAATAACAGCAAGTTGGAAATAATAATGGTAAATTACAAAAAATAATTTAAATTTGCGATATATAAAATTTAGTAATAAATAATGAAATTGATTTAATGTCGAAGAGAAAATAATTATTTTATTTAATTTAATTTAGGGGAAAAAGTGAGAAATAATTAAAATAGTTAGAAATTCTGGTTTAAGTAATTCAAATCACGAGAGAAAAGAATTATTAAAAATTGAAGAAATTTTTAAATCACTACAAATTTAGTATACATATTTGAACCGTGAATTAATTGAACTTTCAGTCAATGCAAGTTCAAATTAACAGAAATTTGAAGAAATTAAAATTGCTATAAATTTAAAATTTGAAAACTTTTTTAAAAGATGAAATATGATGTAAAAATTTAAAACAAAAAAACATCTAGTGCCAAACTTGAAGTGTTGACAGAATGAAAGAATGAACAAAATGAATAAATGAAAGAAACTAATTGTAAACTATTATTTATAATTTGTTATTATTATTTTTATTTTATATTTACTGATATTATTATTTATTTTTTATTCTCTGTTTTCTTAACTTGTACTTATTACTATAAATCTTTAAAATTCAAAAAAGCTGTTGAGTTTTAAGGATTTATAACAAAAGTTTGGTGTCTATATGTCTGTCTGTCCGTCTGTCTGTCCGTTTGTCAGTCCGTCCGTATCTAAAAACTGTTTTTCAAACTAAACGGATTCACTTTACGATGTACAGATTAGAATACACATTAAATTTATTTCTCACAGATTTTTAAGATTGCGGATTATAAATCTGGCATTCATTTTACAAAATTTAAAAGACAGATTCAATATGACGGATATTATTGTCAAAACTAAGCAAATCCACTTAAAATCCATTTCTTAAGAATTTTTAAGACCCCAAATTACAAATTGAGAGTTCAAGTCCCAAAATTCAAACTGCCGGTAACAATATTAGAAAGGATTATCTAAGAATCACGATACCAATTGTCAGAATGTGCCAATCATAATAAATAATTAATTACTCGAAAAAATCGATTTCCCTAATTGTCAGTAAATTGTTTTCCAGTGTGCGGAGTTTCCTTTGAATTCGCAAACTACATGTTTCTTACGTTCGTGCACCTTTTTTAAGATTAAACTTTAATCGTAACTCAAGACGTTGCTCTTCAACCTGCTTTCTCGAAACTATTTCTCAAGTTATTAAAAGTCCTAGTGGATAACATCAGACTCGAAATCCAGTGAAGATTATATTTTAATTAGTTAGATATATATATATATATATGAGTAAAACTTTCCAAATAGCATATGAAAACACATTCAAACATATGAGATGAGAGAGCATGTGACATGTATTTTTCTTCAATGCTCGACAAATGAGACCAAGTTTCCAAATTTTGGAATTAGGGGTTAGCACCCTTTTCTTCTTGATTGACGGATTTGCAGCAAAGCAGGTCAATTGCTATTTTCGAGCAGAGAGAGATATGGTATAGACGCCACATTTACTGATAGTATTTTCAGTATCAACTTGGAGATTCGATCGTCAAGTTTCCTTTTCTGCAGCGTTTACTTTTATTAACACCAGCACCTTATCGATCATTTCACCACGTCAATATGTATTTTAATCAAAATTTTGAAAGCGAGTATTTCTAGAATTGTCCTCATCGATAATTCCATCACGTTTCCTCTATTCCAAACTTTCAAAGCGAGCATTTCTGAAAAATTCTTCCAATCTTGTGGTATTTTTAAAATTTAAAAGAACAAAAGTAATTTTTACTAAAAACCTATCAAATTATGAATAAAAAACATTTTTGGGCTGCCAGCGGACTTGCAGATTGAAAAAAATTCAAAGAAAAAAAAATTGTAAAATGACAAAACTATTATTGAAGAAGGTTGATTTAAAATAAAAAAATGAAAACAAAAATTGAAACGAAATAATAGAAATTTGGAGAAAATAATTGAAAAGCTTAAGAAATAACTGAAGTTAACAAGAAAATAATTAAAAAAAGTAAAAAATAACTGAAATTCGGAAAAAATCAATGAAAAATGAGAAATATAATTAAAAAATTGAGTAAAAACTAAAAAATTTAATACATTTATTGTAAAATTTATTACAATATAATTGAAAAATTAATTTCAATTGAACTAATTGAATAATGACATAAATAATTGCAATCTGGTTTAAAAGTTAATAAATTCATGACAATAATAAAAAGATAAAAGAAAATTACATTTAAAGAAAATAATTTGAAAATATCCAAAATATTTGAATAATGACAAAAATAATTGAAATCTTGTTTAAAAGTTAATAAATTCATGACAATAATAAAAAGATTGAAAAAAATTACATTTAAAGATAATAATTCCAAAATATTTGAATAATGACAAAAATAATTGTAACTTGAAAAAAATAATTGAGAAATGACAAAAATAATTGATAAATGATGTAAAAATTAAAAAACTTGAAGACAATAATTAAAAAATTAGCAAACCAATTGAAATTTTAAGAAACTAATTGCATAATGACATAAATAATTGAAAGCTGGTGTAAAAATTAAAAATTTATAGTAAAAAATTGAAATAAATATTAGAAGTTTGAGGAAAATAATTGAAAATTTAAAGAAAATAATTCTAAAATGGCAAGAATAATAGAAATATAAAAACAAAAATTGGAAATTGACAAAAGTAAATGAAAAATGACAAAAATATATGTAACTTGAAAAAAATAATTGAGAAATGATAAAAATAATAGATAAATGGTGTAAAAAAAATTTGAAGACAATATTTGAAAAATTGTCAAAACAATTGAAATTTTAAGAAACTAATTTGAATAATGACATAAATAATTAAAAAATAGTATACAAATTAAAAATTAGTAGACGAAATTAAAAATTGAAAAAAAATTAGAAGTTTGAGGAAAATAATTAAAAATTGAAGAAATTAGTTCAAGTTTAAAGAAAATCATTGAAATTTGAAAAGAATAATAATTGAAAAATGTCAAAAAATTAAATATTAATATAATAATTAAAGTTTGAAGAAAATAATTGAAATTTGTAGAAAATAATTGAAAAATGGCAAAAATAATATAAATATGAAGAAACAAATTAGAAATTGACAAAAATAATTGGAAAATGACAAAAATATATGTAACTTACAAAAAAATTGACAAATGGTGTAAAAATTAAAAAATTTGAAGACAATATTTGAAAAATTAGAATACAATTAAAATTTTAAGAAACTAATTAAATAGTGACATCGAAAGTTGTTGTAAAAATTAAAAATTTGTAGAAGGTAATTAAGGTTTGAAGAAAATAATTGAAATTTGTAGAAAATAATTGAAAAATGTATAAAAAATTAAATAATAAATTCATGACAATAATAAAAAAATAACAAAAATGATTGAAATTTGAAGAAAAAAATTAAAAAATGGAGTAAGAAATTTAATAATTCATGTAATAAATAATGATTGAATAGAATAACTGGAACTTGTAGAATATAATTCTAAAACGGCAAAAATAATAGAAATATGAAGAAAAAAATTGGAAATTGACAAAAATGCTTGAAAAATGACAAAAATATATGTAACTTAAAAAAAATAATTGAGAAATGATAAAAATAAATTAGAAATGGTGTAAAGATTAAAAAATTGAAAGAAAATATTTAAGAAATTGTCAAAACAATTAAAATTTTAAGAAACTAATTAAATAATGACATAAATAATTAAAAGCTGGTGTAAAAAGTAAAATTTTGTAGACAATAATTGAAAATCGAGAAAATATTAGAAATTTGAAGAGAATAATTTAAATATTGCAAAAAAAATTAAATATGAAAGAGGTAATTAAGGTTTCAAGAAAATAATTAAAATTTGTAGAAAATAATTGAAAAATGTATAAAAAATTAAATAATAAATTCATGACAATAATAAAAAGAATGAAGAAACGGATTGAAATTTGAAGAAAATAATTGAAAGTTGATGAGAATAATTATATAAAAGCACAAAATTAAAATATCAAGAAAGTTGTTAAAGTTAAAGAAAAAAATTCAAATTTGAAGAAATACTTGATTAATGACAAAAATATATGTAACTTGAAGAAAATAATTGAGAAATGGTAAAAACAATAAATAAATTATGTAAAAAATTAAAAAATTCATAACAATAAAAAAAGTTGAAAAAAATATTAGAAGTTTGGGAAAAATAATTAAAAGTTGAAGAAATTAATTGAAGTTTGAAGAAAATAATTGAAATTTGCAGAGAATAATTTAAAAAAAAGCAAAGTTTAAATATGAAGAAAGTAACTAAAGTTTGAAGAAAATAGTTGAAATTTGTAGAAAATAATTGAAAAATGGCAAAAATAATATAAATATGAAGAAAAAAATTAGAAATTGACAAAAATGCTTGGAAAATGACAAAAATATATGTAACTTAAAAAAAAATAATTGATAAATGGTGTAAAAATTAAAAAATTTGAAGACAATATTTGAAAAATTAGCAAACCAATTGAAATTTTAAGAAACTAATTTTGAATAATGACTTACATTTAATTGAAAGTTGGTGTAAAAATTAAAAATTTGTAGACAATAATTAAAAATTGAGAAATTATTAGAAGTTTAAGGAAAATAATTCAAAGTTGAAGACATTAATTAAATTTTGAAGTAAATAATTGAAATTTGAAGAGAATAATTAATAAAAAGCTAAAAAATAAAATATTGAGAAAGCAGTTAAAGTTTAAAGAAAATAATTGAAAATAGTGTAAACAATTAATAAGTTCGTAGCAATAATAAAATGAAAACTGGTGTAAATAATTTAAAAATTCATAACAATAAAAAAAATTGAATTGAATAAATGAAATAAGTATTTATAATATAATGTAGAAAAAAATTATAAATCGTCCAAAATAATAGAAATGTGAAGAAAATAATCTGAAAGGGCAAAACTACTTGAATAATGACAATAATTGAAAAATAAAAAAAGTAAATTGAAACTTGTGTAAAAAATTCAAATCTTCCTGACAATAATTTAAAGATTGAAGGACATAATTTAAATTTTAAGAAAATAATTGAAAAATGAAAAAATTAAATACAAACTTGTGTAATAAATATAAATATTCATGACAATTATTTTATGACTAAAGAGAACAAAATTGATATTCGAAAAAATTAAATTCAAAATCGCAAAAATACTTGAAAATTAACAAAAATATTATTAAGTTATCAAAAGTAGTATATAAATGACTAAAATAATTCAAAAGAGGTGTAGAAATTAAATATCTGTAGACTATAATTAAAAAATTGACGATGTAATTGAAATATAAACAAATTAATTCATTTCAAAAAGTGAGTTTTAGTGAGCGATTTTAAAAAAAGTGAATAAAAGTGAGTCACTGACAGCCCTCTATTTATAAATAATATAAAAATTTGAAAATATAAAACTTGTCGAAAAATGAAAGATAAGCAAAAATGTAAAAGTCAGCAATTATAATATGTCAGGGAATTTTGAAACAAAAATATTGCTACCATCGTGTCAGACCTCTTCATAGGATGAGAGTAAAACAAAAAATATAAAAAAGCACAAAAACAGTATGTTTTGTTTTGATGCAAATTTTTTCGTTATATTTTGTGAATTGTTTGCATGAGTACTTAATTCTCCAAACTCTACTAAAATATTAAAATGTAAGAAAAGAGGATGACCTACATGTTTCTCTATCCCATGGATCGTCCAATCAAATTTACATAATAATTCCTCTGACATTTTCATACATACATTTCAACCCTCGTGAATTTCGAAATTTTAATTTAATAAGAAAAAAATATGAATTTTCCACATGACAAAAGTTAATAAAAAAAAAAAAAAAAAAAAGTGGAAGCTTCAAGATCAAAATAGAAACATGATTTTCTTTTTGAAATTTGATTCGCATGCTCAAAATTCTTTGTGGAAATTTAAAGCCAAATGTGAAATTTATCTGCGAGAAGCAAATTTTACACGCGATATTTTACAAAGGAATATATGAAATTTTAAAACCAATCTGCAAAAGCGTCAATCTTATGCTGGATATTTCTACTATATCGTTTCAAAAATTGCTTTTTTCCTCATAGAGCTTCAAAACAGGAATTGAAGTCCACCAATGTGTATCAAATTTTCATTCGTAAATTTCGAATCACGTTTGAAATCGTCGAACGTGCTTCACTCTGCATAAATTGAACAATTTCGATAAATTTCAACTCGAAATTTGTAGCAAACTCGCTTTTAAAAAGTAGACTAGTAAATTCAAAAATTCAAAATTCGCGTTTAAAATATCATAAAATTAAACTCCAAAGTCAGAAAACAGAAAATAAAATAAAACAAAAAAATTACATAAAAAAAAAAATTTTTTTTGGCTTAATAGTAATTAATCAAAAATGAATAGACTTTATATTCATATAATTTATATTATACAATTTTTTAAACAAACAAGAATAAAATACAAAAGTGACAAAAGTGTAAAAATGAGTTTGAAAAATCCAACAAATATATATTATTTTACGACATTTGTGTAGAAGTTCTTTATTGCAAAACTTCTTATACCTATAGTTTAAAGACAAGTTTTTTATATTTAGAGAGTATTCAAAACTTTTATAAAGCTTTTGGTCCAACTTATACATCTTTTAGGGAAGAATATAAATTGCTTTTATAGGTATAATTTAATTTATTTTTCATGGAATTCATTTATTTTAAATCTTTCTTGAAAATGAGTGCCAGAACATTACATAAAATATTTATTAGTTCAGAAGTTATCAAAATTTTAAGGAGGTTCTCTCTATTGACATAACCTCAAACTAGAAAATTGTTTTTCACATAAAATAAAAATATTATTGAAATTAATATTAATATCACTCACTTTTGGAAGACCCAGCTGTACAATTTTTTTTAAAAAAAATATCTTGAGACAAAATTTGTTATGAAATAAAAATTATTTACCATTTTGTAATTTTTCTTACAAGTTTGTGAAAAATTGTAATTTTCATCCAATAAAAATAATAGCTCATTTTAATCTTTAAAACATTCTCTATAAGTCTGTTGGTTGAATAATGTTGAAAAATTTTTGGTTTAAGAAATATATAATAGAAAAAGTGTAGTTTTTTAAAAATTTTTTAACAAAATATTATTAACAGAATCCAACGAATGAATTATAGGAATAATTATTGGAAATACTTACAAATTGAACAACTGGATTAAAAATAAAAAAATGAAATTTAAAGAATATAATTAAAAATGAAAAAAGTAATTAAAAAAGCTGAGAATTATGGAATATAGAAGAAAATATTTGAAAACTGAAGAATGGTATTGAAATTTGAAGAAAATAATAAAAAAAAAATTAAGAATTAAATTCTAATTTGAAAAAATAATTGATAATTAAAAAAAGATGAGAATTATTGAATATTGAATGAAATAATTTAAAATTGAAGACTGACATTTTCAAATTGAAAATAATAATTGAAAAGTGAAGAAAATAATTAAAAATTGAAGAATTAAATTATAGATTAAGGAATTGCATTAAAATTTTAAGAAAATATTTGTCAATTGGAAAAAAATTAAAAAACTGGCGAGAATAATCTACAACAGAACAAAATAATTTTAAAAATTTTAAGAATCAATATTTAAGAAAAATAATTGTAAATTGCAAAATTTGTAGAAAATAATTGAAAATTGCATAAAAAATTAATAGTTTAAAGAAGTAAATGAAAAATGATGAGAATAAATGAAAAATTGAAGAAAATATCTGAAAAATGACGAAAATAATAGACAATTGAAAACAAAATTCTAAAAATTATACAAGAAAAATTAAGAAAATTATAGGAATAAATGCTGGAAATAATTACAAATTGAACAACTGGATTGAAAATCGAAAAAAGTTGAAAATTAAAAAATGAAATGGAAATTTAAAGAATATAATTAAAAATTGAGAAAAGTAATTAAAAAAGCTGAGAATTATGGAATATAGAAGCAAATAATTGAAAACTGAAGAATGGTATTGAAATTTAAAGAAAAAAATAAAAAAATGAAGAAATAAATTCGAAAACTTAAGAATTAAATTCAAATTTGAAAAAATAAATTATTAATTAAAAAAGGTGAGACTTATTAAATATTGAATAAAATATTTCAAAATTAAAGACAAATTAATTGAGAAGTGAATAAAATTAAAAAAAATTGAAGAAGAATTAAAATAAAGATTAAGGAATTGAATTAAAATTTTGAGAAAATGATTGACAATTGAAAAAAAATTAGAAAACTGTCGAGAATAATCGACAACAGAACAAAATAATTTTAAAAATTCAAGAATAAATACAAAATTTAAGAAAAATAATTATAAATTAAAAAAATTCTAGAAAATAATTGAAAATTGCAGAAAAAAATAAATAGTTGAAAGAAATAATTGAAAAATGACGAGAATAAATGAAAAATTGAAGAAAACATCTGAAAAGTTGACGAAAATAATAGACAATTGACAACAAAATTCGAAAAAAAACTAGATTAATAGACAACAAAATAAAAAAATTGTAAAAATTAAAGAATAATTAGAAAATTTTAAGAGAATAATTGAAAATTGAAGAAAATGATATTGTAGAATTGAAGAAAATAATTAAAAATGGAGGAAATTATTTGAAAATTACTCTCTAAATCTGAATTAATAAAAAATAACTAATTTGAAAGCAAAAACTCAGTCACTTATAATAATAGTTATTTTTCTACTAATCATTTAGTAAAAAATAACTAATTATTAGTCAAATTCATTTTTAGGTTATGCCAAAATAACTAATATTTTAGTAAAATTCTGTTTACTAATTTAATTAGTCAAAGTTCAACTATTTTTTAGTTATGTTTTTACTAACAATTAGTCATTTTTTAACTAATTGCTGAAATAAAAACTCAGGCACGATTTTACTAATTATTAGTTATTTTTAACTAATTCAAATTTAGAGAGTAAATAATTAAATTGAAATGTTTAGAAAGTAATTGATAATTGAAAGAAAAATTACAAAATGTCGAAAATAATTAAATATTAAATAAAAATATTGAGAAATGAGGAAAATAATTGACAATTGATAAAAAAATTCGAAAGTTGTCGGGAATAATCGACAGCAGAACAAAATAATTGAAAAATTTAAAGAATAATTAGGTATTAAATTTATATTATATTTATATTGAAAATCATTATCTATTTATGAATTCAATCAATGAATTTTCGCATTAAATCACTTAAAAATATCTAAATTGTCAGTAATTTTGTACTGATTGATATAGATCATTATCATTATAACATTATAATATATATATTATCATTATATATAATATTATTTCTATTTTCTTATTTTATTCTGCATTTGAATTATCATTTAAAGGGACAGAGATATAATTCAAGTATGCATCTTTAAATCAATTATTATTAGCAATTAATAAAACAAAATAGCCCTCTGTAATAATTTTAGAAATAATTATCTATTAATATTTATTCAAATAATTATACATTTTTATTACTTTAATAAATAAATTAATTGATTTTAAAATTAAATAAATAAATAATTTATTTTATTTTTTATTATGATCTCAGCTCTGCTTATTTATTTTATAAAATCAAATGATGCATCGATTGTTTAAAGAATCTGTAAATAAAACATTATTTTAAATTGAAAATTAAATTATAAATTGTTAAAAGTTGAATTTACTTATTTCTGTTCAATTGTTATTGATTTCAAGATTATACAAAATACAAACAAATACTTATCTCTTTCTATTATTACAAATTATAAATATTAACTTAATTTGTTATTTTCTCAAACTTGTTTTCATTCAGATTTAAATATTTCTTAGATTAGTTAAATTTTATTTATTTACTTCAATTTATTAATAAAATTCATATAAAATACGTAAAACTTATTCTTTTATTCAATTTTATTTGCTTGTAAAATCGCTTGTAAATTTAAAAATAAAATAATAAGAATAAATTATTAATCCAAATTTAAGCTTTCATCTAAATATTAATTTTTACCTACTTGAACTAAAATTATGTGTATCATCCCTAAGCTAAATAAAATAAATATAAATAAAATTCTGGATTAAACCTTTATTAATTTACTATTCTATTCTGACCGTTTCAACATATTGGAAACTAGATAAATTTACTATTAAAATAAGATGTTAGCGATCACTCCAAGGATAAATAAAAGAAAACTTAAATTCTTTTTTACTTTTTACGTTTCAACAGAACGGCTGTCCTCTTCAGAAACTATAATTTATTTTAAAAAAATAGAAAATTATTACAAAAAAAACATATATATAAAAATATTTTTTGATAATACAATAGTAAAATATTTACCGAAAGAAAAATGGTTAAAAAAAATTTTTTTACATAATTTAAACAAATAAGAACAATTATTTCTCCTCAAAGGAAGGTCTTTAAAATTTAAAGTACAAATAGACACTGATCGGTTAATTACAATTAAAAGAGAATTTTATAATAAGATTCCTATTTTCACCTTATTATAAAATTCTCTTTTAATTGTAGGTAATTAACCGATCAGTGTCTATTTGTACTTTAATTTTTAAATGTACTTTTTTTGTTCTTTAAATTTTAAAGACGTTCCTTTGAGGAGAAATAATTTTCGTTATTTCTTTAAATTATGTAAAAAAGTTTTATTTAACCAATTTCCTTTCGGTAAATATTTTACTATCGTATTAACAAAAAATACTTTTATATATGTTTTTTTTTGTAATAATTTTCTATTTTTTTTTAAATATATTATAGTTTCTGAAGAGGACAGCCGTGCTGTTAAAACGTAAAAAGTAAAAAAGAATAATTTATCCTTTGACTCGAAGTGATCGCTAACATCTTATTTTAATAATAAGTGACCGAGTGATAAAGTAATTATTCTTAGATAAATTTACGTTTCCACCAATTGGAGGCTGAGTAGATTTAAATTGTGATCAATTTAAAATTGGATTGCAATTTTACATTTTATATCGGACAGAAAGGATTAGTTTTTTTTCCGTGACCAGAGGTGATGTATATACCCAGCTGTGACGCTGAGGGTCAAAATACGCCAATACAGGTTTTTTTTTATTTTTTTTATAAAAGATGAAAAAAATGGAAAAATTACCGTTATCGAACTGTACGTAAATTATCGTTAATTATAAATAAAAAATAAATGAATAAATAATCTGTACGAGAGTAGCAGTGTCTACCTCTTTGGTTTCAGCTGTGCACTGACCCGATTTTCAGTCCCTATGTATTATGACGCGCATACCGTGACGTCATCTTTGTTCTGACGTCATAGAAAACCCTCTTTCCGTATAACCATTGAGCGTCCTCGGCACTCCCGACGAAGCTTAATGGTCGTGTCCTGTCTCATTCATGCGAATATTCCTTATCCTTGTCTTTTAGTCTTGCTCCACTTTTCTCCAAAAACAGATCAATATACTGCAGTAGTAGGTACATCCTATCATAGCTATGTTTCCGAGTAAACAAGCCGTGATGAACGGAAGATTAGATTTTCTCTTATATCCTTGGATGCGTGATTTTCACGCTAATTACTAATTTCTAGTCACGAAATTTCTGGCAAATTTCCAAATTAGTTAATTATCTGGCACCAAGAAAACGTATGTAATAATTACAGATATATTGTTTCACTTAAGGTATTTGTCGCGTAGAATGACTTTCGTCAGATTTTTTTGAAACTTTGCATCAGTATTTCAGAAGTATTTATGTATGTAATAAGACCTATCCCATTAATTTTGACCGTTTCTGAGCTTCAAAATATAAATCCAAAGTTGATATCTTTTACATACGCTAGCGCTTAATGCACGTAATTTAAGTCTCTCATATTCATTTATATGAAAACGATTCGTCAGATTTTCAAATAAAACCAGTAAGTTGCACATTGAGATAAAACAAATGCTTTAAAAAAAAGTGAACTTTATTGACCGTACAGCATAGAAAATACATTAAGTTTAAAACCCAAAATTTTTAAGTTTTATGTAGTTTCATTGAAAAATGTGTAAAACGTGTCAACATCACATGACGAGAACTTATAGTACATGGTTTAAAATCATGAAAAGTATTTACGTGACGTTAGAAGAGATCATAAGGAAGCAAATGAGTTGATATACAAGTTTATTTATTGTTCTTTTTTTCGATCGGTTTTCACCATGTAGCATCCACGCGACAACTACCTTAAATTGATGACTTTTTTGGGGGTAAATTTTATATTAATAATGATTATTAATAATGATAATAAATATATACTAATAATGATAAATGAATGCCAACAAGTGAATAATAAATAAATAGTAATAAATAATAATAAATACATTTTTCAGGGTGTCTACTAATTTCGTCCCACAAAATTCCCGGTTTTTCCCGGGTTTTGTTCCTTTTTTTACCGGTTTTTTCTCTTGTTAATTAAATTTTTATTTTAAGTGTAAATAAACCTAAAAATGGGTACAAAAATTGAAGATAACAGTTGACAATTGAAGAAAATAATTGAGAATTGAAGAATTAAATATTAAACTTTACAAAAAATAATGATTAAGAATTTAAAAAAACAATTAATAATAAAAAAAAAAAATAATAGTGGAAAGAAATAATTGAACAATGACAAAGATATTTGACAATTAGAAACGAAATTAAAAAAAAAGGAAATATTAGTCGACAATTGAACAATAATTAAAAAAAAATGGACAAAGGTTATTAAATTCAAAGAATATAATTCAAAATTGGTCAACAAGATAGAAAATCTAAAAAAAATAATTCAAAATTTAAGTTAATAATTCAAAATTGAAAAAATAAATTGAAAATTAAATAATGAAATTGAAATCGGAAAAACACAGAATTATTGAATATTAAAAAAAAAACAATTGAAAATTAAGAATTAAAATTGCAATTCGAATACAATAATTCAAAATGAAAGAAACTTACTGAACAATTGGATTGAAAAAAGAAGAAAATAATTTAGAATTAAAAAAAAATGGAAAATGCCAGGAATTATTTAATATTGAAGAAAACATTAAAAATTGAAGAATAGAATTGTTATTTAGAGAAATTAATTGAGAATTGAAAAAAATAATTGACTAATTGAAGAATTAAATTGAAAATAGAAGAAAATTATTGAAAATTAAAGGAGGTTTTGAAACATGAAATAAATAACTAATAATTGAAAAAAAATAATTGAAAGAAGTCGAGATTACTGAATATTGAAACAAGCAATTGAAAATTGAACAAAATAATTAAAAATTACCTTTTTAATTTTAATATAAAAATATATTTGTGCCCGTAAAAGATCTGATGATTGTAGGCTGTATTATTGGCAAATAAAAAAAAATTAAAGAAAATAATTGAAAATTGAAGAAAGTACTTAAAAATTAAAGACAATATTTGAAAACAGCAGAAAAATTTAGAAATCGTCGGAAATAATTGCGAATTAAAGAAAATAATTTTAAAATTATCAATTTAAATAAAAACTGAAAGAATTTAAAAAAAAAAAAATAATTTAAAAAAGCTGAAAATTGTTAAATATTGAAGAAAATTGAAAAAAATTGAGAAATTGAAAGAAATATGAAAAAATAATTGGAAATTGAAGGAAAATAATTGAGAATTGAAAAAAGAATTATTCTAAAAAGCCTAGAGTTATTGAATATTGAAAAAAAGAATTGATAATTAAAGAATGAAATTGAATGTAGAAAATTATAATTGAGAATTAAAGAAAATAATTCAAGAATTGAACAATTGGATTGAAAGTAAAAGAAAATAAGTGATAATTAAAGAAAAAAAAATTGAACAACCCAGGAATTATAGAATTTGAAGAAAACAATAAAAAATGAAGAATGTAATTGTAATTTGAAGAAATTAATTAAAAATTGTAGAAAATGATTTGAAATTAAAGAAAATGTGATTTTATGAAAATTGTTGAATAATAATTGATAAATTGAATTGAAGTTTCGAAAACATAATTAAGAATTGAAAAAAAAGCCGAGAATTATTGATTATAGAAGAAAATAATTGAAAACTGGAGGAGTTATTGAGATGTGAAATAAATAAATGATAATTGAAAAAAATAGTTGAAAAAAGTCGAGAATTATTGAATATTGAATTAAATAATTAAAAATTGAAGGAAATAATTGAGATCTAAAGAAAACAATTAAAAATTGATGAAAATAATTGAATATTGAAGAAAATAATTGAAAATTGAATCAAATAATTGTCAATTGAAAAAAATAATTTAGAGTTGAAGAAAATAATCAAAAATTGGTTAAAATAATTGAAAATCGTAGAAAATATTTCAGAATTAAAGAAATTAATGAAATTAATTAGAAATTGATGAAAATAATTGAAAATTGAAGAAAATAATTGGCAATTGAAAAAAATAGTAGAAAATCGAACAAAATAATTAAGAAATGAAGAAATAATTTGAAATTAATGAAAATGATTCAAAATAAATTGAAGAAAATAATTGAAAATTGTAGAAAATAATTCGAAATTGAAGAAAATAATTGAAAATTGAAAAGAATAATTGGCAATTGAAGAAAATAATTGTGAATTTCTGAAAATAGTTGAATAATTGAAGAAGTGAATTAAAGCTTTAAGAACGTAATCGATAATTGAAAAAAAAAATTGAAAAAAGCCGAGAATTATTGAATATCGGAGAAAATAATTGAAATATAATGAAAATAATTGATAATTGAAAGCACACAATAGAATTGCCCATAATTATATAAACTATTATGAAATGTACGGTCTAACAAAAAAACTGAAGTTCCCGGTTTTTTAAAAATTCCCGGTTTTTTCCGGTCATTTCAAATTCCCAATTATTTCCCGGTTTTCCCGGTTAGTAGACACCCTGATTTTTGAACAAGGAAAAGAGAGATTTTTAAAAATTAATATAAAATTATTAATATGAAGTGTAAAATTAATTTTTTATATGTAGATAAAGAAAATAAATTTGATATATTTATTATATTATAAAAAAATCTTTCTTTATTTTATAAAACCCTATGATTTTGTAAACCTAAAATATTAATAGAAATATTAAGTCCGGAAACGAATCTCATTTTAAAAATTTAATAGCTTGAATTAAAATTTCAAGTTGTTAAATGTTTATTAATATTTTTTTTCAAGATTTTAATTTTAAATTAATAAATTTTTAGTTATATTTTTTAAAATTTTTGATATTTTAATTTTATAAAATTCTATGTACACTTTCCAGTTTATTTACTTTATTACGATTTGATTAATTTTAATTAAATTAACGGTCAGTTTGGACATATTTAAAATTTATAATCAATTTTATTAATTTAATAAAATTTACTTTCAAATCCTATTTTTTAAAATTATTAAAATTTGTAATTATTATAAATTATAAATTTATTGTAATTCATTAAATCTTTATTATTTAACTAAATACTGATTTGAATAACTTTTAATATATAAACAATTTTTAAATTATTTTCATTAAAAAATTTTTTAAACAAAAATATATAAGTTTTAATTAAAATAAAGTTTATTTTATTATAGAAAATCAATTACTCAACAAATTCCCCTGAATAATATTAAATATCGTCAAATCTATTAATTTAATTATTTAAATTTAATTTATTAATAATAAATTTAAATTTAAATAATAGGGTATCTAATCCTAATTTATTTATTAAATCTTTTTAATTAATTTTAATTATTATTTTTATAATGGAATTATAATATTTTACTTAATCTATATAATTTATTAAATTTGAATCTAAAATATTAATTTTATTCAATTAAGGTTAATCTATTTTTATTTATTAATGTTATAAATTTATAATTTAATAATTAACAATTTTAATAATTTTAAAAAATAGGATTTGAAAGTAAATTTTATTAAATTAATAAAATTGATTGCAAATTTTAAATAGGTCCAAATTGACCGCCAATTTAATTTAAATTAAATAAGTCGTATCAAAGTAAATGTACTGGAAAGTGTATTTAGAATTTTATAAAATTAAATATTAACAATTTTTAAAAATATTAATATAAATGAAAATTGAGGTGATAATTAAGATAAAACATTTTTATTAGTATATTTAGTAAAAAAAACTACTAATAAAATGATTAAAAGTCATCCACCAAATGAATTAGTAAAAATTTCTACTAAGAACTAATAAAATATTATTAATTTTTACTTATAAAAACTATAAATAGATAGTAAAAACTTACTACAACAATTCCAAATTGCTAAGATGTCAAAAACTTTGCTACAACAACAAATCGGATTTCTCAGTTCTATATTAATTAATAGATATATATATAATATTCTATATTTGTAAAACCAACAATTTCTTTTTCTCCGTGCAGTTTCCCGGGTTTTTTTTTTTTTTTTGGTTAAAAAATTGGCTGTTTTCAATAAGAAAAAATTTGATTTTCAATGCGAATGATTAATTAAAAATAAGTGATTATGTGAAAAGAAGGTACAATTCCTTAGAGATGAAATGGCATATCATGGGGGATTCTTACTAAATGTCTTGCAAGGAATTTCAACGCAAAATTCCATATAAAATACCACATGGAATTAGTTCTTGAACTTAAATATGCATTCTTCAGAAAATGAAATTTTAGTGAAGTTTGGTGAGTTTATAACTTTCGGGAAACAGGTCATTTAGTGGGATATTTTGAAGGATCTAAAATCAAGGAAGTTTCGAATATGGAATTTCTCTATTAAAGGAAAATGTTTTAAATTACATATTATAAAGTAAAACATAAAATATACTATAGAATTTAATAAAAACGGAAATATTGAGTATAGAATGTCAAAATATTGACAATTTTAACAAAATATAAAAATTTTATGGTATTAATAACAACTAGTGAAATATAAATAGAATAATAATGATAGTAATAATGGTAATAGTAGTATAATATCTATAAAAAAAAATTTAAATTTCCTTTATAAAATGAAACGGTGTTTTATTATATTTAGAAAAAAAAAGGATAATGTCATCGACCCCTTAGATGTGAGTTTTTCGTGAAAAAGCTACTCTTAAAAATATCACCATCTCGTTATGAAAGTTCCTCTTTATTGTCAGCTTGGAGTATTTTTATATAAAAGTGAAAAGCATAAATCTTAAAATTATTCATCACTTATCTCGGGACCTCGTTAAATTTGCAGACTTGCGTCACTGCAAAGTATATGTTGAATAGAGAAAACGGGTAGTTGATGTAGTATGCATAGTAAATACTTAAATAAAGGGCACCATTCAGTAAAAGGATAGCCACGCCCAAAACGTCCCTGTGTAATTTTAGATGAAAAAGATGAAGTGTGAAATTTCAGGTATAATAAAAAATATTATGAAGCATGGTTCTAAAAATATAATCAAAGTACAGCTACAATTTTAAAAAATAATTGAAAATTAAAACAATTACTGTAATCGCAAATATTGTACATTTTATAGAAAAAACTTATTTTAGAATAAATAATATTTTCAATTAATAAAAATTGTTCTAATTAAGTAATTATTTAAATATAACATATTTAGTGTTAGATAATTAACCATTAGTTTCTTTTATTAAAAAAAAAGTAGATTAAATAATTTTGCTATCTTTTAAGATTGTTTTTTATTAATTGAAACTATTCAAACCATTATTATTTGAACCAAAACTGTAAGTGCTGGATAAGAAAAATTAATGAAAATGAGGACAAAAATTATATTCGAGAATTTATGAGAATTTAGGTTTTTTATTTGTTTATTAAAATAAGTCAAATTTTCTCAATTAATGTACAAAAATAGAATCTCTAGTGTCATTTTAATTAGTAATGATTTGAATACAAGTTTCTTTCATTCATTCGTTCTGTCCACACCTAAAGTTTGTCACTAGAAGTTTTTTAGTTTTAATTTTTTTCATGATATTTCACTTTTTCAAAATGTTCTCTAATTTCAAATTTATACCTAGCAATTTTAATTTCTCTAAATTTCTGTTAATTTGAATTTGCATCGATTAAAAGTTATATTAATCCACGGTTCAAATATGCTAAATTTTAAGTGATTGAAAATTTATGAAATTTTTAATAATTATTTTCTCTTCTGATTTCAATCACTTGAACTACATTTTTCAACTATTTTTATCAATTTCCAATTACTTTCTGAAAATTTTAATTATTTTCATTGTTTTTCATTTTTTGCCCCTAAATCTTAAATCTAATTTTGGCAAATTTTAAATATTTTTAAAAAATTTTTCAATAATTTTTTTAATTCCCATTATTTTTTCTTTGACAATGAAACAATTTCACTATTTATTGCTATAAATTTCATAAAATTTATCGCAGAATGAAAATAATTTTTTGAATTCACCATTATTGTTTTCATTTTGCAATTATTGTCTTCAATTTTGTATCATTTTCATTATTTCTGAATTAATATCCTAAGGTTTCAAATATATCTCAAATTTCAATTATTTTTTAAAATTTAAAAATCTTTTTTTTTTTCTTATTTCATTTATTTTTTAAAGTTTTTAATTATTTTTATCATATTTCAATTATTTTTTTCAATTTTAAATTATTTTTATCATTTTTTAAATTATTTATCTGATTTCTTGATTATTATTCTCATTTTGTACAATTATTTTTTAAGATTTTTCAGTATTTTTCTCAAATTTCAATTATTTTCTACAATTTTTAATCATTCTTTTTATTTCTGAATTAATAACCTGAACTTTTAAATATATATCTCAATTTTCAATTATATTGTTTAATATTTGTTTCTTTTTATCATTTTGCAATTATTTTCTCCATCTTTTAATTATTTTAATTATTTTTCAATTAATATTTATTTATTTATTTAAATATATTCTAAAAATATTCTAAATTTTCAGTTGTATTATTTTAAACATAGATTATTGTCTTCAATTTTCAACTTTTTGAACAATTTTTTAATTATTTTCTTTTGCTTAAAAATAAATTCTGTAATTTTTTTTCTTATTTTCTCCAATTTCTAATTATTTTCATTCTTTTTGCATAATTTTCTAAAATTTGTGTTATTTATCTGAAAATTTAATTATTTTCATCATATTTCAATTATTTTAAAAAATTTAAAATTATTTTCCTCATATTTCAATTATTTTTTCAATTTTAAATTATTTTTATCATATTTTAAATTATTTTCATAAATTCTTAATTAGTATTCTCATTTAGTAAAGTTATTTTTCAAGATTTTCA
The DNA here is from genome assembly GCA_037103525.1 of Ganaspis brasiliensis. Taxonomy (NCBI): domain Eukaryota; kingdom Metazoa; phylum Arthropoda; class Insecta; order Hymenoptera; family Figitidae; genus Ganaspis; species Ganaspis brasiliensis. The sequence continues at coordinate 360,887 of JAZKLR010000294.1, forward strand.
AGATTTTAAGTAATTTCCACAAATCCTAATTATTTTCTACAATTTTTAATCATTTTCATTGTATTCTAAATTAATAACTTGAACTTCCAAATATATATCTCAATTTTCAATTATTTTTTCAATTATTTTTCAATTAATTTTCTAAGTTTTCATGTATTGTCTCAAATATAGATAATAATTGTCTTCAATTTTTAACTTTTTGAACGATTTGTCAATTATTTTCTTTTGCTTAAAAATAAATTCTGTAATTTTTTTTCTTATTTTCTCCAATTTCTAAATATTTTCATTCTTTTTGGGCCTAATTTTCAAAAATTTCACTTATTTATCTGAAAATTTAATTATTTTCATCATATTTCAATTTTAAATTATTTTAATCATTTTTTAAATTATTTTCCTAAATTCCTAATTATTATTCCCATTTTGTCAAATTATTGTTCATGATTTTTAAGTATTTTTTCAAATTTCAATTATTTTCATTTGTTTTCGTAATTTGCAAATTTTTTTTATTAATTATCTTAAGTTTCAATTATTTATAGCCTTCTTCGATTCTTTTCCTCAATTTTTAATTATTCTCATTTTTTTCAATTAATTTCTCAGATTTTCAAATATAGTTCTCAAATTTCAATTTTTTTCTATTTCAATTATTTATTTTTATTTATTTCATGTCATTTTATTAACTAGGTTACACGCATCATAAATTTCGGCGTTTAAAACGACAAACGTCTGAAAAATTTTCAATCATTTATTTATTTATTTATTTATTTATTTTTTGAGCGATTTTTAATTATTTTCTTTTTTTAAATAAAAATTCTGTAATTTCTTAATTATTTTCCACAATTTCTAATTATTTTTATTCTTCTTGCATAATTTTCAAAAATTTCAATCTTTGTTTTTTTTTTGAAATTTCGAATTATTTTTATCATATTTCAATTTTAAATTATTTTTATCTTTTTTGTATTATTTCCCTAAATTCTTAATTATTATTCTCATTTTGTAAAATTATTTTTCTCAATTTTAAATTATTTTGATCTTTTTTGTATTATTTCCCTAAATTCTTAATTATTATTCTCATTTTGTAAAATTATTTTTCTCAATTTTCAATTATTTTCTACAATTTTTAATTATTCTAATTTGTTTTCGTAATTTACAAAATTGTTTATTAATTATTTTAAGCTTCAATTATTTGTAGCCTTTTTCAATTATTTTCTTCAATTTTTAATTATTTTAATTTTTTTCAATTAATTTCTCAGATTTTCAAGTATATTTCTCAAATTTCAATTTTCTTCTATATTTCATATCATGTGCTTAAACACTATTATTTATTATTTATTTTTATTTATTTCATGACATTTTATTAATTAGGTTACACGCATCATAAATTTAGGCTTTGAAAACAACGAACGGATCTTTTAAAAATTTTGAATAAATTCTGCAACTTTTTCAAGTATTTATTTCAAATTTTATTAATTTTTTTCAACGTATGATTGTTTTTATCGTATTTTAATTGTTTTCTTCAAGTTTCAAATTTTAAAATTATTTTCAATTTATAATTTTCCAAATCTTAAATTATTTATCTGATATTATTCTATTCAATTTTTAATTATATCTACGATTTTCTTGTATTTTATGAACTTATATTCTGTATTTTTTGCAATTATTTCTCTTAAATTAAAAATTGTTCTTTTCTATTTTAAATTATTTTTATCATTTTTCATTTATTTTCTCTAAATTTTGACTATTTTCTTTTTTTTTTGCAATGAACTTCTAAAAGTTTCAAGTATTTTTCTGATATTTTTTTTAATATTCCTTTATTTCTGCAATTTTTTCAATTATTTTCTCAAATTTTAATTTTTTTCTTAAATTGTAAATTATTTATATTATTTTTTCATTCTTTCCTTAAATTTTTTATGATTTTCATCATATCTGATTTAATTTTCTATATGTTTCATTATTTATCTCTATTTTAAGCATTTTTTTCTATTTTTAATTATTTCCCCGTTTTTTTAAATTTATTTCTAAGATTTTGAAGTATTATTCCTAATTTAAATTATTTTCTTTATTTTTGAAACATTTCTACGATTTTTTAAATAACTTTCGACAAATTTTAATTGTTTCCATTACTTTTTTTCAATAAATTTGCAAAATTTGACATTTTTTTTTAAAATATTATATTTAAAAAAATTACTATTGTTGATAACGATAGGTGTAGAAACTAATATTTGTTTAATCTAGTTAGTTAAAAGAAATTACAATTTTCTATAATTTATATAGAACACAGTTCATAATTATTATATTTAATAATAATTTTTACACTACACTGCCTTATAGTTAATTTGTCATAATAATTATTTTGTTATTAATGCATTTTTATTTCAATATATTGTTTGTGTTTCAAAATAGTGAAGCTCATTCAAACATATAAAATTCTCATAAATTTTCCGGAAGGAGAATATTCTCGGTTATATTCTCAAGAATGTAACCAGCTTTTAAATTACTGCAAAGAGCATTTCGGTTAATATAACGAGACTTTTTATGACTTTCTGACAATAAAGTGGCAAAAATAAAAGTTCAGAGAATCTTGGCTATTCATGTCAAATTCAATTTCTTAAACTTGCTCCCTTCGATTGAATGGTTCTTTCAATTTATGAGAAACCCTGCGTATAGATCCTTACAAGATCAAAGATAAAATTCTCTTCTGGGTTCTTCAAATTCATTTCGATACTTTATTGGCAAAGTGCTTTCTTGCAACTTTCTGACTTTGTATTTGTTAATAATTAATTTTAATATGCATTCTAAAAATTGATTTTTAAAATAAAAGAGCAATTATTATAATATTGCCAATGTTGACAAAATTCTGACACTTTTAATCAATTTTTTAATTAGCGAAGTATACCTGTCAGTTTCGAGAAGTTGAAATATTACATTTAGTCACTTTAAAGTTCGACCTATCTGAAAATTAATTTTGATTTAATCCACTTATGTTGGGGACAAATTTAATTAATTTGACGAATTGATTTTGTTGATTTAACTGGAGCCAGGGGAAAAATGATTTTTCCGAGAAAATAGCTTTCTCTCATTTTTCATATTTAATACTTTTTCAAAACGAGTACTCAAATGAAAATGCAGTTTATTGAAAATCATGAGCTTATATATAATGAACGCTATTAATAACAAAGGCTATTTTTTCTCCATGTTAACCTACATACATTGAAAAGGGAATATCATATATCGTGTTTTAATATTCCGAGAGAAATTGCGCTCATTGAAATTTAATTCCAATAATTGGAAAATTATCAAAAATAAACTAGATTAAAGGAACCTACTACGGAGATAATTAGAAGGATTTTTGCAAATAATCAAATTATTATTATTCTTTGATTTTTGTTGTATATTTATAACTTTTACAAAACATTAAATTTTAATTTTTTGTTTCTTAGGCTAAATCACTTGAGTATTTGTCACTAATTCATTAATTGAAATATCTATTTTTCTACATGAATGAATTTGAATAATTTCAATGGAATTATGCAATTTCCTTGATATCGTTTTCGATAATAGTATCGCCAGAATTTTAGTTAAAACGAATCGAGCTAAAATGTAACAATTTCCGACTCACCACGAGAGCAAAACCTCGAAACTAAAGGAATGGAATGGGTAGTTGGTTTCAGGAAATTTGAAATAAATTCGTTTTTTCGATTTGTGGTTACACAGAACACATGAGAGAGTCCCTTGTGCGTACATAAAATTTATAACACTAAATTATACCCGAAAAATGTCTCTCTTTCAGATCAGTTTTATTCTCGATGCAAAATAAAAAGTTTAATTTGAAAAATGTAGTTAAAGCAAAAAAAAAAGGAGAAAAGCATTTTAAATCTAAAAATATATTAAAAATTGGACACATTTAATACTAAATTACAAGAATCAATATAAAAGTTAAAAAAATCAGAATTTCAATTATTGGCGAATTGTGATCAAACCAAAATTGTACCATACGTGTGGTGCAATATTTGATTGCTATTGGCTCTCAATAAAAAATTTTTGGCTACCAATATTGGTCCATTAGTGAGCCAATAATTTCCAAGTAGGCAATGTAAGCATATTTTTTTGTCTCTTCAATGCAATTTAGTATTCAATTCGATGTTGAAAGTAAGTTTTTTTTAAAAAATAAAATGTTCCAGAAAATGAAGGATTGTAAGTGAAAACAGTTAATGTTGGTCAGACAAACATAAAACCTCAATTTCAGTACAATTTTTTTTCATTTATTTTCTCGTACATTTTTCACCTGTAAAGAGCTTTGCAGATTAACTTTTGCCTGGGTTTTTTGTGTGTATCATACGTAAAATACATTGAATGTTAAAAAAGCAGTTAAATGAAAAATCTAGCTTTATAAGTTAAAAATATTAATAACGCTCATATTTAGGTAGAATTTAAATTAAGTCTTTTTATCCAAGATATAATAAATGGAAGTTTTTCTTCAATTCCAGACTTAATGGAAAACTAATCTTTTATGTAAAAATACAAATTTTTATTAAAATTTTAATAAGCTAGACTTTCCTGTAATTCATTTTATGAGAAAAAAATACTGAATATAATTTTTTTCAGAAAAATAAAAATTTTATTATTTAATATTGAACTGGGTGTAGTTCCGATAGCGACAACTCTTCAATTTCTTTGGCAATACGTAAAAAAAAATTTATTCTGAACAATAGGTAGGACAAAATTACAAAGTTGTAGGTTAAAAAAAATGAAATTAAAAAATATAATTACAAAATTTTCAAATTAATAAACAAAAAAAAAAGAAAATAACTACAAATTTTGGAAAGTAATATAAAACTGAGAAATAATAATTCAAAATTATAGAAAATTAATGCAGAACTTTAGAAATAATTGGAAATTCGAGATAATAATAATTGAAATATAAATGATGAGAAAAATTAAAAAATTAGGAAAATAATTGAAAAAGAATACAAATAATTGACAATTGTAGAACATAATTGAGAAATGAAAAAAATAATTTGAATGAGTACAGAATATATATGAACTAAGAAAAAATAATTGAAACAAAACAAGATTAATGGTAAATTAAAAAAAATGAAAATTTAAGAAATTAATTAAAAAATTATGAACATAATTGAAAATTGAAAAAAAACAATTAAAAGGTTATTAAAATAATAAAAATTAAAAGAAAAAATTCAAATTTGACATAAATAATTTAAGATTTAATAAATCAATTTAAAAATAATTTAAAAAATTAAAAATTGTTTCTTTCATTGAATTATAGACACAACTGAAAATTAAAGACAATAATTGAAGATTGAGAAAATTGAAAAAATTAATTTAAAAATGATGAGAATAATTGAACAAAAAAAATTAAATTGATAAAAACAATTGAGAATTGAGAAAAATAATTTAAAATTTTGGAAACTAAAAAATGATGAAGGTAATTTAAAATCGAAGAAATCAATGAAATGGTTGTAAAAAATTGAAAACATTGAAAAAAAAATTGAAATTTAAGATTAATAATTGAAAATTAAGTTAATCCAATTGAAAAAAAATTTTAAAATTAAAAATTGGAGAAAAGAAATAGCAAAATTATAAAAATAATTGAAAATTGAAGACAGTAATTGAAAATTTATTTATTTATTTATACATAGACGGGCATAAAGAATTAAGAAAATTATGAAAATATTTGAGAATTGAAAAAAACAATCGAGAATTAAAAAGAATAATTGAAAAAAATTACAGAATATACATCAAATTAAAGGAAATAAATAAAAAATGGCAAAAATAATTGAAATTTGAGATAAATATTTGAAAATTTAGGTAATCAATTACAAAATACCGAAAGTAATTGTAAATTTGAAAAAAAATAATTGAAAAATTCTAAAAATCATTAAAATTTTTGTTAATCAACTGAAATTTAAAATAAATGATTAAAGGTTCAGTAAATTAGTTTAATTTTTTTTTTTAAATTAAAATTTGGAGAAAAAAATTGACAAATTAAAGATATCAATTTAAAAATGGTGGAAATAATTGAAAAATAATACAAATAACTGAAATTTGAGATAAATAAATTAAAAATGTAGAAAGTTTATGAAAAAATACTTTACAAAACTAAAATATGTAGAAAATATTTTCTAGATTATAGAAATAACTGAAAATTAAAGAAAATAAATAAAATTTATGAAAAATACGTGATAAAAATTGCAAAACATTTTTGAAATTTAATAAAACAACTGAAAAAAGATAAACACAATGAAAAAATGATGAAAAAATTGGAATGTAAATAAATAATAGCAAATTTTTGAAATTAATTTAAAAATAATAAAAATATTTAATAAGTAGAAAAAATAATTGAAATTGAATAAAATAATTGAATTTCGAAGAAAATAATTGACAGTTTATAAAATTAATGAAAGAATCATACAAATAAGTATGAATTGTCGGAAAAAATTTAAAAATGGTACAAATAATTGTAAATTGAAGAAAATAATTGATATCTGAGATGAAGGACTGAAAATTTAGAAAATCTACTGAACTTTAATTTAGTAAATTAAAAATTGGAGAAAATAATTTAAAAATGATAAAAATAATTGAAGATTGAAAAAATAATAAAAACTTAAAGAATAAAATGCTTATTCAATTGTCAAAAATATATAATTCTAATTCAAAGCTCAGTTCAATATGAAGCTAGTTCATGATCCGTGTAATATGATTCCTATTCAATGTTTAGAATAATATAATGCTAACTCAAAATTTCGTTTAAAATAATTATAGTTCAAATTTTCGTACATTAAATATTAAAATATCAATTAAACTGTTATATTATTTTATGCTTTTTCATTTTTAGGTGTAAAAGAAATAAAAATTTTCCAATTATTATCAATAATGTAATTAATGATATTTCTAGTTTATAAGCAAGATCCATAAAATTTAGATCTTAAACTTTTTAAATTTAAAACCAATTTAACTTATTTTTAAAAATATCAACATTTTAGATAATTTTTAGTATTATTGTTTTAAGTTATAAATACTTTAAATGCTTGATATTTAAAATTTAATTTCTATAGTTAATAGAATTTATTATTAATCTTATATTTGTTTATCCTTTATAAAGAATTACTAAAAATTATATTTTTAATATCAAGCATTTCAAATATTTATAATAATCTACAATTAATTATGCATAAATCTGCCTAAAATGTTGTTATTCTTAATTAAAAGAATAAAAAACTAGTTAGTTTTTTTAAAAAATCCTAAATCTAAATGTTTAAGGCCTTAATTTTATGTTACTTGTTTATAAACTAGAAATATGAGCAATTAAATTATTGATTATAATTGAAAAATTTTTATTACTTTTACACCTAAAAATGAAAAAGCATAAAATAATATAATAGTTTAATTGATATTTTAATATTTTTCGTACGTAAAATTACATTATAATTATTTTAAACGAAATTTTGTGTTAGCATTTTATTATTCTGAACATTGAATGGGAATCATATTACACGGACAATGAACTAGCTTCATATTGAACTGAGCTTTGAATTAGTATTATTTATTTTTGACAATTGAATAAGCATTTGATGAACGGGTGGCGTTGAGATATTAAAGAATAATAATTAAACAATTTTTGTCAAGATTGTCGTTATCATTAAGATGATGTATAATTTTAGCTGTATTGTCTTGTAACTTTTTAAGCGGATTAAATTTTATTATTTCATGTTTCAGAGCCTAAGAGTAAAGTTAACATTTTAGAATAATATTATTCGGTTTTTAGGCATACAGTTATATTACCTTTGTCAGCATCAGTTATAAAAATGTCCGAATTTTCTTTTAAAAATTTTTTTTGTAAGTGTTAATTTTTTTCTAAAAATTCTATTCTGAATCAATATATGTTCTTTATCTCTCAGACAGCTAATCATAACGTTCGAAAATTTACCTCATAGCTCAGTTTTTACTTCTAAAGACAAGTCTACCGAAGAAATCGTCGACTCTAAATTTTTTATTGAGTCAATAACACTTTGTTTAGATATTTTCGGTTTTGCACTAAAATTAGGTCCTAAAAAAACATTATTTCTAATAAATATTTTTAGCCTAATGAGGTTGGCAACTCTGGGCCAACGGAACATTGCAAAAATAAAAATTGTACAATTTTTATTTATTGACCTTTCCAAGATTAACTAAATCTTTTTATTAACTCTTCTTTGTTGTAATAAATTCGGTTATAGTATTATATAGAATAGACGTATACAAAGTTACATTGAAGTTTGCAAGATCTAGATCGTTATAGGAGTAAGATAAGCAAACTGTGTAACCATGCCAAATTGTACAAAGTTTTAATGGGAAGTTGATCCCCTTGAATTTGAACGTTTATATTCAGACCTTGGAGGATTCTTCGATAGAAGTGTCGAGTCCTACTATTTTCCAAGTTTCTAGAGAAATGTGTCAACTTGTGGGAAAACAATGAAAACTTTGTTTCAAGAAACGAAGTTTTAGATTCGTAAGACCACCTGATGTGAGACAGTAAATTGCTCCCCTTGCACCAAGCACGTTCAGATTTGTCCACTGGGGAAAATAGAAACTAAATTTGTTACATGATACGAACCCTTTTTTCTCGTTTTTTGCTCAAGTCACATTTTTTCGTAAATAAATTAAGAAATAAGTGTAAGTAATTTCGAAATTGAATTCCAAGTGGTAATTCTTTAGATTTGTTCTTTTATATATAATTTAGAAGAATTTGTAAAAAATATAATTTATATATTATTTATACATATATAGTATACAATATAATACATCTTACATCATATTTATAACGTCGACTATTCTTTTTTTTATATCGCCTACTTTTTTTTTCTCAAATATCTTCCATTTTAACAAAGAACTTCATTTCATTGTTTCAGGACGTTGACTATGAAGGGTTTCGAAAATTTCTCGACACCTATCTTGAAGTTACAACTCCTGACGAACTCTCTCGACATCTTTTTTTATCGTTTCTCAAGAAAGGGCAACGAGGAATCGATGGAAAAGCCTTTAAGGTAAAACGGAACCTAATTTTATAAATATATCAGTAATATTAAATTATTAACTAAAGGTATAAATTATGTGGATACCTGTTTTTTAATCACTGCAAAAAGTAATTTACTTTTTAAAAATATACTAATTTAAATTTGTTAACTTTAAAGTACTTATAAATATCGAAAACTCTGTAAAAAATTATTTCCAAACCACTGTGTTGAGGTTGGAGAACTTGACATAACCTCAAACTAAAATGTAGTTTTTCACACCAATTGAAAATATAATTAAAATTCATTTCACTAAATTCTGAAAGACTTAACACAATGTCCGGAAAAAATTACTTTGAACCAAAATTTAGTGTAAAATAAGAATTATTTAGTATTTTCTTTTTTATAGAACATAGATTCTTAGCAAATCTCACTCTATTTATAACTTTAATTTTTAGTTTACTTCAGAGCGTAAATTACGATAAAACTTGGCTAGTTTTGATGCCCTAGAAAATTTGATTTCATTACGGAATGTATAAATTTAGGATGAAAAGTACGATTAACATTTTTCATGTAAAATTCGAGAGGAACAAACAGCAACTATTAAATCTATTAAATTAATGAATCTACGGCGCCACTAGCGGCACTTTTTTGTAATATTGTACTAACTTACACGGTCGATATAACAGATCCTCTTTAGATAAATAATATCAAACCACAAGCATTTCGATTATTATTCAAAAATTAGAAAATAATAAAATAATTAATATTACAAGCAGAGCGTTATTACTGAAAATATATACAGTTAGATCGGAGACATTAACATAACCTCAAACTCAAGAGTGATTTTCAACAACAACGAAAGTGTTATTAATTTATTAAATATATATTATTATTATTTTTATTATCATTATTCTTATTATTATTATATAATTTGGAATCAACCAATAAAACAATTATTCAAAAAAATTACTTATAAAATAATAATAAATAACGAAATTTTGCAGTTATAAAGGACGCTTATACCCTCAAGCGGTTCTCATTCTATCGGACCATGATACTCAATATTTTTTTAATTCCATTTCGTCTTATAATTTGGTTTCTCTATAGTATTTTGTAGTTAAAATCATTACACAAACAAATATTATTTAAAAAAAATTTTTTTTTTGAAAATTACAACTTTTTAAAATTTTGTATTCCTGATTATTTCAAAAAAGTGAAGGATTTCTACCCTTAAATAACATTTTCTTAACAACGGAACGGTAAATTAATTAAATATTATTGTAAAAGCTGTATTCTATTACAGTTTAAAATATATTAGTTTTTTAAAAAAATGTGTAGAACTGTGTTTTTTAAATTAATCGAGCCAGTATCATTTTGACACATGTCTTAATTTTAGATTGTTATATTGTACAGAACGGAAATGTTATTTTGTACAACTGCTAAATGATATTTTGTACAATTTTGAATAATGACAGGGTGTCTAACAACTTCCCAAAAAAAAATTCCCTGACTTTTCCCTGACTTTTCCCTGACTCAAATTAAACATTTCACTGAATATACATTATATAATCTACTACAAAATTAGTCAACAATTATTAATCAGAGCAAGCTTATATTATTTAGAAGAAGAAAAAACAAACATTTGGAAGAACATAACGTAATTTTTTATTTAAACTTTCTTAATATAACTACATAAATCACGTATGTATAATGGAACACATCACTTGGCTTTAAAAGCTTTCTTATTAACTAATTTATAAAATTAATAATCTCTTTTTTTAAATTATTAAGCTCTCTTAGCATTTTATAATCAGACTTTTTTTAAAGCATTTATTTGGTCATCGATCAGAATTGTTTCTTTCATCACATTGTCAAATAATTTTTTTTTCTTTACTTCTAGCTCTTTTAATTGTGCAGCAACTCGCTTCTCAGATTCAATTTTAACATCAAGCTCTTGTTTTTCCTTTTTTTCTTTAGCAAGAGCTTCTTTGTACAACGAAGGAGCATTTCGAACAGCATGAATCATTTTTTTTGTTACTACTACATTTTCAATTCCTCCACAAACTTTAACTGAATCATAAATAATTCGCTGTGCTACTAAACTTTTAGGGTTTTGGTTCTCGACTAGACACCTCTTGTTCACAGAAAATCCACGTTCTACAGCAGCGTTTCCATGGAATAGTACCATCACATACTTAATTAAAAAAAGAAGATTTTGATAATCCGCCGATCCACAATTGTCAATAATATTTACCCAAAAGTGATCCAACCTATCACGAGACTTATCGAAATTTTTAAGCTTCTCAATAACGATGGGTTTCTGGCAAAGAATTTTATACTCTTTATCAATTTTATCAGCAGTTATTCCAGATATTATTTTACTTTCTACGAATATTTTAAGTAGTTTAGATAAATGCATTTTTGCTTGAGATTTTTGAATTGCTATTTCAGGATTTAAGCAAGTGATACTTTTTACCAAGGGAAATTTTATAGGGGATCGTTCCATTATTTTCGAGACAATAGCAATCATGCATCTTCGACACTGCTCTCTAAATTGTAATTTTTCTAACTCTTTAACATTGCTTAATTTATTAAGTGCCGATTGAGTAGCATAACCAATATGAGTTTGTTTTGCAGTTAACTGATTTTTTCCATTCAGAAAATCTATTTTTTCTAACTTAGTGTTTTCTAAAACGTCGGATTTGATGAATCGCATAAAAATTGACCTTACAACAGCCGATATCTCAGGAAAAAGAAATGGAGCCAGAGGCTCATTTGACTGGAATTTTGTTAAAAAAGGTTGAATTTCAGTTGAGATGGTCTGAAAAAATAATAGCTGTGGTCCTAACAATGGATCTTTTACCATACTGGAAACAGTTTTAAAACTAGAGCAATGAGGTTCCTGTTTATCTTTAGTTACTTTGTCAACATATTTTTTAACAGAAGGTAAAATTTCATAAGCACATTGAGCCACCGCTCCATTTTCCAACCATCGGACCGAACAAAATTTTTTGGGAAATGATTATGATTCATAATAGATTTCAAACACCACATTATTTCTGCTTTGGTCACTTCGTCTTTAGCAAGATAATTTTTAATTCCCGATGCTCTGGATTTTTCCGGTGCAGTAATTAAAACACGAGTTGACATTGTATCAACTTGAGATAACGTTGAATTCTCAAGTTCAACTGAAGCGGTTGGTGTTATTATGTTGGAATTATTAATAACTGTTGGTGCTAAAACGGCTTTTGGAAACAAAGGTGCATTAGATGTTTTTGCATTCTGAATCATCACATGTTTTTTACTTATCATATGACTTTTTAGTGCTTGTTTTCCCATGTTACTTAAAGCGATTTTTGTATTGCACAACTTACAATATGCAAAGTTTGTGTCACCTTCAAACGCTTTTGCCCATGAAAAACTTTCTTCGTAAAGCCAATTGACGTTGAAAATACACTTTTTTGTTGAACCCATAGTAAACTTTTATTTAAACAGTAAATAATCACAACAGTATCTAATAATCTATAATAATATGCTTTTTGGATAGAAAGTAACATAACCTAAAACAAACAGAACTTGCTGTATATAAAATTTCATCACATTCTAGTTGTAAGCTTTAAATGATCTATTACCTATATCGGAAGAATCATATGACTGGTGTAATCAATAAAACTACATTTTTGCAATATTATTTCACTTCTTGTTAAAACTGAATCTAGAACATTGAGAACACGAGGGATACACAAACAATCCAGATCGATGTAAATTGGCGGTATCAGAATGCGCCAGGTCACACGGGTTTATAGAATTATTGCGCAGACACGCGCAGGCGCAATAGTTATGTGAAAAAGCGCGCACTTTTTAAATCGCATATCTTTTTAGAGAAAAAAGTCGATTTTGTATTTATATATGAAAAAAATGTAATTTGTTTTAAATTTAAATATTTATTTACATAACTGACCAGAAATTCCAGAAAATGAAAAAAATTCCCTGACATTCCCTGACTTTTCCCTGACCATTTAAATTCCCTGACTTTTCCCTGACTTCCCTGACTTCCCTGACCGTTAGACACCCTGAATGAATTTGTTATTTTGTAGAATTTTTTAAAAAAGCTAAAATATTGTACTCCCAATGTTTTATTGCTTTTTTAAAAAATTGTACAAAATAACAAATTCATTTTTCAAAACTGTACAAAATAACATTTAGCAGTTGTACAAAATAACATTTCCATTCTGTACAATATAACAATCTAAAATTAAGTCATGTGTCAAAATGATACTGGCTCAATTAATCAAAATATAGTCATTTTGCGCGTTTTGTTACTTTTTCCATGTAAAAGTCCCAACTTTATAAATTTATATCTTAAAAACAGAACGGTAAAATTTAATAAAATTATAACAGTACATGTAAAGTAATGCATTTATTATGTCATTGAAATTTTATAAGAATCTGTAGAAATTGGTTTTTTGGATAAACCTCCTTAAATCACATGTCCCAAAAACGGTCTACTCAAAATTTGTGTTAATTTTTAACACAGGGTTTGTGTTGCTTTCTTTATCGTCTGCTTGACAGAAGTAAAATATAATCGCGTCGAGTTATGGAGTCAATATTATTCAATTAGTATTGAACTTTACCTTTTGATTATTAAAATGAATTTTCAAAACGAAATTTACGTTTTACAACAAAAAATTAAATGTAAATTACAGTGTTATTACTCAGAAATTGAGGTTATGTTCAAGAATCCAATGACAGTTATTAAATCAACACTCGAAGAATGTTACAAAAATACACAAAATTTTTAACTGTGCATGAGTACCAAGACAAAAAAATTTAAACGAATTACAAAATGGGATAACATTTGTTAGAAAAATAAGTAGGATATTTCAAAAATATCAATTTTCGCAAAATGGAGTAACTTTGATGACAAAAATGTAATTTTTCGCAAAAAAATCACACAAAAAATAGCTACAGAATGGAAACGTATCAACCAATTTGAAAAATGCTACATGCTTATCTAAAGACCGGTTATTTAAAGCTACAAAATAATATAAATTAAGTTTTTAATTTTTGAGGTTACAAATAAACCGTGTTCTTCATCGGTTTTACCATTTTTTTAAAAACAATCTTCTAGAGAAAACTTTTAAGATTCTATTTCAACAATAAAAAAGTGGGATATTCTGTTACTAATTCTGTTGTTAAGGAAGTATGCTTTTCTTATTATTCTCTCTTTCAAAACTTATCAAAATCGGTACATCTAAACGCGAAAAAATGGTTACTTTCTGAAACGATGTAAAAAACTTTGATCGTGTATAACTTCGCAAAATAATTAAATTTTGAAAAATCGTTTATAGGGTTTTTCTAGTATTATCATGGACTATCAAAACATACATATATGAATGAAAAAATAACAAAAATTAGGGGGCCACTTCAGGAATTCTAACCCTTCTATGATTGAAATAACTTGTAAAGTTGGATTTTTAACAATATTTTTAATATTATTAAAGTTTTAACAATTTTTATAATAGTTTATACAAATACCTGCTTGCTTCGAAAAATCGTGAGTTTTAGAAAGAAAACCTCAAATTTGAAGGTGAGTCTACAATAGGCAGTTTTCAACTTCTTTTTCTTTAGAGAAAACGAAATGGAAGTGCGCGCGCATGCAGTGCCAACTGCTGTATTTTTTTCTGTTGGTTCGCGTTCCGATGTTCCGGTAATCTAATTATCTAATATGAAAATGTCTATAATTGACCAAAATAATGTAAACAAATATTTATTGACATACTGAAAAATAGTTTTGCTATACAATTCATCAACTGAAACAATGTCAATAATTGACTAACAACTTTCAAATTATGTGCAGTGTTTGAACTTAAATTTAAGAATATTTACTTTTTCCAATACGCCTCTGGAAAATGAGATATTTGTTAATTTTAAAAAAGTGAATACAAGTTCCTTTTTCCATAAGATTACTTATTATCTGAAAACAAAAAGTGTGTCATTAAAATACAAAAAAATTATCATACTTAACAGCAGTTTAAAATATTAAAATCAACCAAGTATCTGTCAAACGAGCATAGCAAGACAAAGTTAAACTTAACCTCACTTTCTGTCAAATGTCAAAATAGTAAACGTTTATTCTCATAATGTTTATAAAATAAATCGCATTTTCCTGTAATTTGTAGGAAAAAGAAAATAAAAAAGTGACTCACCGCACATAATATGAAAACTGTGAAAAATCTTTACAGATCGAATTTACAAAAAATAAAGAGTTCTTTAAATACACGTATATCAAGTTTTTTGTTACTAATTGCATCCACCTGTTTTTCCAAAAACTTTAGCACAATTATCGATTATTATAAACACATTGACAAATTCAAAACTACACTTCGTGTCGTGTAGTGAAACATAAATATATAATTCTCGATTTTACCAAAATTTCAGATTTTTCAAATATAATTCATCAAAATTCTCAGCATTTGCATTATAAAGTTTTCAAGCCAGCTTCCATAAATCTAAAATCTAGTTTCAAATATGCTACAAAAAATGTCGGTTATTTGAAACCTTTCAAATTTTCACAAATTTAGCATCAAAAGTTTTGAAAAAAATATTTGTTAATTTTTTTAAAACTACATGAATATTAAAAAGAAGTTTCGTTTATGGTCTTGTCATCTGGACAATCCCAATAAATTTCTTATTAATTTAGATCATAAACGAAACTACTTTTTAATATTTCTATATTTTTTAAAAAATTTACAAATATTCTTTTCGAAATTTTTGTTGCTAATTTGTGAAAATTTGGAAGATTTCAAATAACCGACATTTTTTGTTGAAAATTTAATCTACTTCATCTAGACAATCTCAATTATTTTTTTAGTAAATAAGACCATAAAGGAAACTTCTTTTTAAAGTACATATAGTTTTTAAAAAATTTACAAATATTCTTTTCGAAATTTTTGTTGTTAAATTTGTGAAAATTTGGAAGTTTTCAAAAAATGGACATATTTTGTTGTTAAATTAATCTATTGCTTCCAGATAATCACAATAAATTTTTTATAAAATAAGACCATAAACGAAACTTCTTTTTAATATTTATATAGTTATTAAAAAATGTACAAATATTCTTTTCGAAATTTTTGTTGCTAAATTTGTAAAAATTTGAAAGATTTCAAAAAATCAAAAATTTTTGTTGTAAAATTAATCTATTGCTTCTAGATAATCGCAAGAAATTTTTTAATATAAAAGTCGATGAACGAAACCACTTTTAATATTTATATAGTTTTTAGAAAATTTACAAATATTTTTTTTTTAATTTTTGTTGTTAAATTTGTGTAAAATTTGGAAGTTTTCAAATAATTGACATTTTTGGTTAAAAAATTAATCTACTTTATCTTGACAATCGCAGTTAATTTTTTATTTAATAATACCATAATCGAAGCTACTTTTGATGTATTTGTTTTATTTTTGTAGCATATTTGAAACTAGATTTTAGATTTATGGAAGCTGGCTTGAAAACTTTATAATGCAAATGCTGAGAATATTGATGAATTATATTTGAAAATTTTGAAATTTTGGTAAAATCGAGAATTATATATTTATGTTCCGCTACACGACACGAAGGGTAGTTTTGAATTTGTCAATGTGTTTATAATAATCGATAATTGTGCTAAAGTTTTTGGAAAAACAGGTGGATGCAATTAGTAACAAAAAACTTGATATACCTACAATTATACGTGTATTTAAAGAACTCTTTATTTTTTGTAAATTCGATCTGGAAAGATTTTTCAAGTTTTCATATTATGTGCGGTGAGTCACTTTTTTATTTTCTTTTTCCTACAAATTACAGGAAAATGCGATTTATTTTATAAACATTATGAGAATAAACGTTTACTATTTTGACATTTGACAGAAAGTGAGGTTAAGTTTAACTTTGTCTTGCTATGCTCGTTTGACAGATACTTGGTTGATTTTAATATTTTAAACTGCTGTTAAGTATGATAATTCTTTTGTATTTTAATGACACACTTTTTGTTTTCAGATAATAAGTAATCTTATGGAAAAAGGAACTTGTATTCACTTTTTTAAAATTAACAAATATCGCATTTTCCAGAGGCGTATTGGAAAAAGTAAATATTCTTAAATTTAAGTTCAAACACTGCACATAATTTGAAAGTTGTTAGTCAATTACAGGGATCACAGGTTGTCCCCTATTCACCTTTTTTCCTCTATTTTAAAATTTTGCACCTATTTCCCCTATTTTAAAGAATTGTCCCCTATTTCCCCTTTTTCTAATTTTCAGTATTAAAGTTTATAGTTATAGCCAAAAATTTTAGCAGTTCAATATAAAGAAAAATATTTTATAAAAACCCAGCCCAAATAATTTACATTAATTTGCATCAGTCAATAGAAAATCCCCATTAAAAATACATGGGGAAAAATAAACTTTTAAAAATAAATTCCCAACTTTTTTAATTCAAAAGCTAAAAATATTTTAGGTCATAAATTTCTTCATTTTTAGCCATATTTTAAGATATAATGTTTAAAGAAATTAAATTTTCAAAATGTCGGGTGTTACAAAAAATATGTAGAAATAATACATTGCAATATGTGCAATCTTTTATCACATAAATATTCAAGGAAATTCAACAAGTCTTATTTGGAGATTTTTGAGGTCGCAAATAAAGATTCCGAAGTCAAAAATTAATTTTTAAAAATTTTGGATATACATTCTCGTGTAAAAAATTCAGTTTTCAAAAAAATGACCGTACATCATCAATTTTTTTAATACAGTCTACAAATATTTAATTTTTACATCTCTTTTCAATTATCTTTTTCATTTTTATTCATTTTTAAAGTCCTTTTGTCAATTTTCAAATAATTCTAAGATTTTGAACTTCATTTTTTCGTATATCAATTATTTTCTTCTGTCTTTAACTTATTGTCAGGAATATTTAAATTAATTACACAAGTTTTCATTTATTTTTGTCATTTTTATATTATTTTTTTAAAATTTCAATTATATTCTAAAATCTATAAATTATTGCCAAGAATATTCAAATTTTCTACACAATTTTCAATTTACTTTCGTCATTTTTTAATTATTTGCTTAAAAATTTCAATTACTTTTGTCATATTTCTTAGTATTTTCGTCATTTTCAAATTACTTTCTTCATATTTCTATTATTTTTCGCATATTAGAATTATTTTCTACAAATTTCAATTATTATATTCAATTTTTTTTGTCATGGATTTTTAAATTTTACACCAATTTTAATTTATTTTCTTCAAATTTTAAAAATTGTCTTCATTCTTTTTATTATTGTCATGAATTTATTAATTTTTTACAACTTTTTCAATTATTTTCTACACATTTTAATTATTTTCTAGAAACTTTAATTACTTTCTTCATATTTAAATTTTTTGACTTTTTTTAATTAGTCTATTAATTTACAATTATTTTTTTTAAACTTCAATTACTTTCTTCTAATTTAAATTATTTTCTTTAAACTTTAAATTATTGCCATAAATTTTTTAATTTATTACACAAATTTTCATTTATTTTTGTAATATTTCAAGTATTTTCTTAAAATTTCAATTATGTTTTTAATCCTTATTTTATTGTCAGAAGTATTTAAATTTTCTACACAAATTTCAATTTAGTTTTGTTATTTTTTAAATTATTTTCTTCAAATTTCAATTACTTTTGTCATTATTCAATTATTTCTGTCATTTTTCAATTATTTTCTTCATATTTTTATTATTTTTGACATTTTAAAATTATTTTTATCAAATTTCAATTATTTTATTCAATTTTGTTTATTGTCAAGAAATTAAAAAAAAGTTAAAAAAAATGTTCAATCATTTTTTTAATCCTTTTTATTATTCTCATAAATTTATTAATTTTTTACAACTTTTTTAATTTTTTTTCAATTATTTCTACAAATTTCAATTACTTTCCTTATATTTAAATTTTATGACATTTTGCAATTATTGTCTTCAAATTTCAATTTTTTCCTTTAGACTTCAATTAATTTCTAAAACTTTCAATTATTTTCCTCAAACTTCCAATATTTTTTTCAAAGGTTCAATTATTGTCTATAAATTTTTAATTTTTAAACCAGCTTTCAATTATTTATCTCATTATTCAACTAGTTTCTTAATTTTTCAATTTTTTCGTCAACTTTTCAAGTATTGTCTTCAAATTTATAATTTTTTACACTTTTTCCAATTATTTTCTACCAATTTCAATTCCTTTTCTCATATTTAATTTTTTTGGCATTTTTGAATTATTCTCTTTAAATTTCAATTATTTTCTTCAAACGTCAATTGATATCTTCAACTTTTAATTATTTTCCTCAAACTTCTAATACTTTTTTCAATTTTTCAATGATTATTATCTATAAATTATCAATTACTTACATCAGTTATCAAGTATTTTTGTCATTTCTCAATTATTTTTTTCAAACAACTATTATTTTTGTTATTATTCAAATATTTTTGACATTTTGGAATTATTTTCTTTAAATGTCATTTTCTTCAATCTTTTTATTATTGTTGTGTATAAATTTTTAATTTTTACACTTGCTTTTAATTATTTATGACATTATTCAATTAGTTTCTTCACGTTTCAATTATGTCCTTAATTTTTCAATTAAAGTAATAAATTTTTTATTTTTTACTTCGTTTTTTGAGTTATATTTCTCATTAATTTTTTTTCCAAATTTCAGTTTTTTATGGTAATTTTTCAACTGTTTTCTACATATTTTCTACATATGTAAATTTTTTTTATTTTCTTTTAAATGTGAATCATTATTTTTCGTCAAATTTTACTTATTTTTATCATGCTTCAATTATTTTCTTGTAATTACAAGTATTCTTTACATTTTTCAATTATTTTCTTTAAATTTCAATTATTTTGTTTTAAATTAAAATTTTTTGTCTTCATTTCTTGATTTTTAATTCATTTTCCAATTAGTTTTCTCATTTAACAAATTTTTTTTTAAATTTAATATTGGGGAGCCCTAATTAATTATTTGCCTGCTGGCGGGCCCCAAATTAATATCAGTAATATTTTGTTTATTATTGCAAATTATTGTTTATTCACTTTTCTCACTTGAAAACTCCCTATTTATTCACCTTTTTAAAATAAAAAGTCACTTTTTTGTACTATTTTCAATCTACAAGTCCGCTGGCAGTCCTGTATAATGTTTCCTTATTTAAAATTTGTGAATAAAAAAGTCCTATAAAATCTTCAAGTACATAAGTTGAAGCAAATTTTTTGTCCCCTATTTTTGAAAAAATTCGCACCTATTCACCTTTTTTAGTAGCAATAGGTACTGTGATCCCTGCAATTATTGACATTGTTTCAGCTGATGAATTGTATAGCGAAACTATTTTTCAGTATGTCAATAAATATTTGTTTACATTATTTTGGTCAATTATAGACTTTCATATTAGATAATTAGATTACCGGAACATCGGAACGCGAACCAACAGAAAAAAATACAGCAGTTGGCACTGCATGCGCGCGCACTTCCATTTCGTTTTCTCTAAAGAAATAGAAGTTGAAAACTGCCTATTGTAGACTCACCCTGACATTCAATGCTAAATGTGACAGGTTAACCGCCATGATTATTTATCAAGCATTTTTTCCGCGCATGCGCACTTCTTTTGATTGATCCCGCGCTTATTTCAAATTATGTTTTCAAAATGTCTTAAAAATGATTCTTTTAAGTTATAGAGAATTTTATTAAAATATATAATTGTTGAAGAGAAAAAAAAATATATATATGTATAATTATAAATCTGTTTAATAGGAGATGGCAGTATTGTCTTCCACGACGGCGTGTGCGGCAATTACTTCACACACGACATCCACCAGTAACGTGAATAGCACTGGATTACCTGGTGGCACTTCTATAGAAAGCCACGGTTCATCCTTTGCCGATAAAATCCACGGATTAACAGAAAAACTTCAAGCCCTTGGGCATCATAGAAACGACAGTGAAATATCTACAAGAGCGCGAACAGGTAGATTTCCCAATGGCTTTTAATTAATGACTTCTAAATTATAAAAGTGATTTTTAAAAAATAAATTAAAGAATTTTTCGCAAATGCCTTAGGTGGTTCCCAAAAATTACGCCTTTTTATGTTTATTCTTTTGCGAATTGTCAATTTTCGTAAAATTACAATAACTTTCCCTAAATCACTAATTTACAATACCGTCCAGTAATATGTAGCCACCTGTTTTGAGTTATTCAGATAAATCAATTTTTTTTCTATTTAATTCTAAAAAAGAATGTATCTGTAATTGGATCAAAACTATCTAAATTCTAAATAAAATGAACCCAGAATGAAGTCGCTTTGTCCACTTTAAAAAAATTTATTGTAAAAAAAGTGTAAAATACAGTGTTTTTTTTCAATTTTAAATAACTTTTGAAATAATAGAGATTTCTCTATGTTCTTGGTGTGATTTTAAAGATCATTTTCTATAGAATTTAACAAATTCGTCACTATTGTTGCACAATTTTTTTCTTAGATTTTCTCTCAAGGTAAACTGAGTACAAAAAAATTAAATATTATAATAAGTGAGAAAAATATTTTCCAAAATTATAATGAAAAAGATTTACGAAAGATTTTATGCAAAAACTTTAAAAAAAATTAATTCACTATAATTTTAAAACATATTTTTCTCACTAATTATATTATTTGCATTTTTTTTATTCAGTTTAGGCCTCAGGAAAAATCAAAGAAACAAAATTGTGCAACAATAATGATTTTTTTTAATTCTATTGAAAATTATCTTTAAAATCAAATCAAGAACATTAAAAAATCTTTATTATTTCAAAAGTTATTTTAAAAAAATGAATCCCGATTCGTAAAAATTAGAACCGGTTGAATTTAGAATAAAAAAAAATTGGGAGCAATGAAAATTAGAATCGATCAAAATTATGATGGATGAAAATTCGAATCGATTAAAATTATGATGGATGAAAATTAGAATCGATTAAAATTATGATGGATGAAAATTACGATCGATTAAGATTATGATCGATAAAAATTAGAATTAATTAAAATTACTGTCAATTAAAATTACTCTCTTTATACATAAGGTAATGAAAATTCTGACCAATTCCGAATCAGTGGAAATGTTCTAATTAATAACATTTCATTCATAAAGGCAACTTTGTCAGAAGCAAGCACACAAATTAAGCTGCAAATTTTCCATGATGATAATTTTGCTTTGAACATTAATAAAAGCCAAGTCATTTAAAAAATAAGAGAGAAAGCATAGATTAGTGTTCGGTGAAGATTCCCCTGCGAACTCATAAAACGCGCATTAGTAATCGACCCTAGGCACTTTATTACCTTTATTATCGCCAATATGGCAATAAAATCAGAATACCAATATTATCTAGGAGAGAGAGAGACTATAAATTAGAATTAATATTCAGTTCCTGATATGAATATTTATTAAATTATATAGTTTAGAATATCCATTTTAACTAAATTCTCTAAATCTAAAAGTCAAAATGGACAGTTTGCTTCAATAAAACTTTAAAAATAAAAACTTTGATAAAAATAAAAACCAGTGGCGTAACTGGAAGGAAATTATATATATTTTTTTAAATAGATGTTTTTTTCTTTTAAAATTTTACATCATATTTCACCTTTTTAAAATGTTCCCAAATTACAAAATTAAAGCAATTTTAATTTCTTCAAATTTCAGTTAATGTGAACTTGCATTAATTAAAAGTTCAATTAATCCACGTTTTAAATATACTAAATTTAAATTTTTAACCATTTTTATCATTGTTTAATTATATTCTGCAATTTTTAATTCTTTAAATTATCTTTAAATTGTTCCCCAAAATGTTAAATTTACCTTCCTCAAATTTTAATTATTTTCTTTAGTTTTTTCATACACTTTTTCAATTTTAATTATTTTTCCTTTGACATTAAATCAATTTCATTATTTATTCCTAAATTTTATATTATTCACCACAGAAGATTAATTTTTTTAATTTAACATTATTTTTGTCATTTTGCAATTATTACCTTCAATTTTTAATCATTTTCATAATTTCTGAATTAATTTCCTGAACTTTCAAATATTTCAAGTAATTATTTTCTTCGATTTCTGATTATTTTTATTATTTTGACATAACTTTTAAGTTTCAATTATTTATCTGAAATTTCAATTATTTTTATCAACTTTTCATTATTTTTAACAAATTTTAATTTTTGTTCTCAATCTTAAATTATTTTTATCATATTTCACTCTTTTTTTTCAATTTTGAATTAATTTTATCATTTTTCCATTATTTTCCTCGATTGTTAATTAGTATTATCATTTTCTAAAATTTCAATTATTTTTATCAACTTTCGATTATTTCAACGATTTTTTAATAATTCTCTGTAATTAAATTTTTTTAAGTAATTCAACTATTTCCTATGAATTTTATTTACTGTTTTCAATTTTTCATATTCAAATTATTTTTATTATATTTTTTTTTCTCAATCTTAAATAACTTCCAGCATATTTTAATTATTCTTTTTAATTTTGAATAATTATTATCATTTTTCAATTATTTTTATCAACTTTCGATTATTTCAACGATTTTTTAATAATTCTCTGTAATTACATTTTTTTAAGTAATTCAACTATTTCCTATGAATTTTATTTACTGTTTTCAATTTTTCATATTCAAATTATTTTTATTATATTTTTTTTCTCAATCTTAAATAACTTCCAGCATATTTTAATTATTCTTTTTAATTTTGAATTAATATTATCATTTTTCCATTATTTTCCTCGATTGTTAATTAGTATTATCATTTTCTAAAATTTCAATTATTTTTATCAACTTTCGATTATTTCAACGATTTTTTAATAATTCTCTGTAATTAAATTTTTTTAAGTAATTCAACTATTTCCTATGAATTTTATTTACTGTTTTCAATTTTTCATATTCAAATTATTTTTATTATATTTTTTTTCTCAATCTTAAATAACTTCCAGCATATTTTAATTATTCTTTTTAATTTTGAATTAATATTATCATTTTTCAATTATTTTCCTCGATTGTTAATTATTCTCTTTAATTAAAATTTTTTAAGTAATTTCTTAATTGTTTTCTTTCAATTAATATCTAAGATATTGAAGTATTTTTCTCAAATTTCAATTATTTTTTTCAACTTTTCATTATTTTTATCATATTTCAATTTTTGTTCTCAATCTTATATTATTTTTAGCATATTTCACTCTTTTTTTCAATTTTGAATTAATTTTATCATTTTTCAATTATTTTCCTCAATTGTTAATTATTATTATCATTTTCTAAAATTTCAATTATTTTTATCAACTTTCGATTATTCCCCTCGATTTTTTAATAATTCTCTGTAATTAATTTTTTTTAAGTAATTCAACTATTTCCCTTGAATTTTATTTACTGTTTTCATTTTTTTATATTTAAATTATTTTTATCATCAATCTTAAATTATTTTCAGGATATTTCACCCTTTTTTTAATTTTGAATTAATTTTATCATTTTTCAATTATTTTATAAGTTCTTATAATTTTCTAAAATTTATTATTTTCTAAGATTTTTAAGTATTTTTCTAAAATTTCAATTATTTTCATCAACTTTCGATTATTTCTGCGATTTTTTAATAATGCTCTATAATTAAAATTTTTTAAGTAATTTTGTAATTATTTTCTTTTTTAAACGTATATATATATATATTCTACGATTTTTTCAACTATTTTCCTCAAATTTTATTGACTGTTTCCAATTTTTCATATTTAAATTATTTTTATCATATTTCATTTTTTCTTCTCAATTTTAAATTACTTTTAGCATATATTTCAAATTTTTTTTTCAGTTTTGAATTAATATTATCATTTTTCAACTATTTTTCTCGAATGTTAATTATTATTCTCATTTTCTAAAATTATTTTCTAAGATTTATAACTATTTTTCTAAATCTTCAATTATTTTCTTCAATTTTTAATTATTTTTATTTGTTTTCTTAATTTCAAAATTTTTTTTTATTAATTATCGTAAATTATAATTATTTTAGTTCTTTTCAATTCTTTTATCCAATTTTTAATTATTCTCATTTTTTTCAATTAATTTTTAAGATCTTCGTGTATTTTTCTCAAACTTCAATTATTTATTTCATTTAAAAAAATTGTTGTAATTTTTCCATTAATTCTCTCAAACGTCATTTATTTTTTCAACTTATCATTGTTTTTAACATATTTCAATTATTTTCTTCAAGTCATAAATTTTTAAATCATTTTCAATTGTTTTTTTTTAAATTTATCTCTTTTAGTTTTCAATTTTTTTCGCTTGTTTTATAATTTCCAAAATTGTAAACTATTTATCTGAATATTTCAATTATTTCATTCAATTTTCAATTATTTATGTATTATTTTTTAAATTTTAAATTACGTTTTTCTTTTCCATTTTTTTTCTCTAAGTTTTAATTATTTCCTTTTTTTTCAAGGAACTTCTGAAAGTTTTAAGTATTTTTCTGAAATTTTCTTTAACTTTCCTTAATTTAAAATATATTATATCTAATTTTTTCAATTATTTTCTCAAATTAAAATTTTTTTTTAATTTTCAATCATTTATTTTTCAATTCACGAGTATTCAATTTTTTCAATTTATTTTCAAAACATTTCTATGGTTTTTAAAATCCTTTCCTCAATTTTTAATTTATTTAATTCTTTTTTCAATTAATTTTCAAAATTTCGAATTATTTTCTTTAAATTCAATTATTTTTTGCAATTTTTTTTAGTTCTAAAATTTTATAAATTTTGTCCTGAATAATCATTTATTTCTTTGTTTATACTTATAAATTTACTTTTATAAATATTATTAGATTCCCTGACAAAAGTATTGGATTGAATTTCAATCAGATTGAATAAGTTTTAATCAGTATTCTTCTGGGTCATTCCGAAATTTGTTTCCGAGCCAATCAGTTTTTATCCGGATCCAAAAATGGATGTAACTTGACGAAAAATTCTTTCCGAATCATTCCGAATTAATCCGTTTCATTCCGAAGCTAAATTTTAATCCGTTTGAATCACGGTATTTCATTCCGAATCAATCCGTTTCATATTCGAATAAACCCGACTAAAATTGGAACGTATTGATTCGGAATGAAATAACGGGATTCAAACGGATTAAAATTTAGCTTCGGAATAAAACGGATAATTTCGGAATGATTCGGAAAGAATTTTTTGTCAAGTTATATCTATTTTTAGATTAGGATAAAAACTGATTGGCTCGGAAACAAATTTCGGAATGCCCCGGAAGAATTCTGATTAAAACTTATTCAAACTGATTGGAATTTAATCCGATACTGTCGCCAGGGTTATTATTCTCTGCAAGAAAAAAATTTTAATTAATATATTGTAGAAAATAAACGAATTTCTCGTATAATAAAAAAGGGGCGTACCGACAATTTATTTCCAGAGTATAATTCTCAATCGTGAGGCTCGCTGCAATTCTAATTTTAATTAAAACATATGTATGACAGTAACAGTTTTTTTTCTGTGTGTGACATCTTTATCGGAAAAAAATTCTAGTGTGTTTATATAATATGAAAATGTAAATAATAAAGAAACTTATAGAGTAAACTCTTTTATCACTGTCTCGTGGTGAATAATGCCTTTTAGGGAAATACTGCTGGGAAAGTGCAATTTCCTTTGGATTATATGAAGCGATTTCTTTTTTTAAATTTCAGGTAGTGTGCATCCGACATTGACAGTGGCTCACACGTCCTACAGTTGTCACGATGTACTTGAAAAGAAAAGTACAGAAAGCAGTCCTAGTCACAGTCAGATGTCACGAAACTCTTCTAGGAAATCTAACAATTCACTTCTTGTCAACAACGGGAAATACGAAGGTGAGTTTGCACAATATAATCAGCAGTGTGCTATAGAATTTCACTTTACAATTTCACAGACATTTCATATTATTATATTCAACTTATTAAACTATAATGATTGTACAAAACTTTTTAAAATATTAGGTTAATTCTTAGTCTTTAGACAAAGGTGATTATATTGTTTAGGGATTTTTTACGCGGCCTTATAACGAATTTTACACCTCAAATAATTCTACAGACAATTTTAATATAGATATAAATAAATTGAGTCAAGCTTATTCGTATTTAATTCAAACTGGTAGATTATGACTTTTTAATTTAGGCTATGAAATATTAATATTTTATTTTAAATTTGATTTGTTTCGATTTTGAATTGATTTCGACTCTGATTTCGATTTAGATCGCTTAAAGATAACCTCAAAATGTCATACGCTTTTACTTAAACATTATATTTTTCATCATGTAATTTATTATAACTTACTTAATTATTTATTATACTTTCATCATGTAATTTTTTATGTATACAGAAATCTACTTCATGGAGGTAAGAATTTTATATTTTTATAGTTTTTTTTATTTTTATTTTTAATTCTTTGATTTAATTATTTAGTATAAAAAATTTCTTAATATAAAACTTTATTTTAATTCTTTATTTTATATTGCGGATTTCTATATCTCTTGGATCAAAATTTTAATAAAACATTTTCTTTGTTATGACCTGAGGAAAACATAGATTTGTCGAAACAATGTTGTCAAATAAATAACAACATTATTTGAGGTGTAAAATTCGTTATAATGCCTCGTCAAAAATCCCTAACAATTTAAGAGAAAAGCGAATTGTAAAATTTAAAATAAAATAAAAAAAAAGTTATTATATTTGAAGTAATCAATATAATTCTATAGTTTATATACTTTGAGTAAATTTTGTATTGATAGTATTTTAATTATTAAAATTTATAGTTTCAAAATTTTTTTGTATTATTTTATAAAATTGCATAGTAGGATATTTTTATTTAAATACTGTTAATACAAAAATACTTCAATGATTAAAATAACTTTTGTATAAAAATACTGCAAATACTAAAACACTTTTTTACACTGAATGTATATATTTTTTATATATTTTTTATTAGAAATATTTTCTGCTCCGACAGCTGTTTCTAATTCTAACCTCAAAATGAAAACTTTTCTCCCTTTCCTCAAACGAATTTAAGAAATTAAGAAATAAGTTAAAGTGTCTGTTTCTACTGTCTACAACAAAATAAAAAGGAAAATATTTTTTTAGATCATAAGTCATTTTCGAACAAATTGAAACAATCTGAATATTTTGAAAAATAAGTCAAATTCTCATATTCACCTATAAAAGTGAACAATTATAAGGTATTCTGAATTTAAAATTATTGGTTAAAATTGGTTAAAATTATGTTTACAAAATTTAAGACTACTCTTGGATTTTTCTAAGTTAGTTTTATTAGTAAAACTTTTTAAAGAGAGGGTCCAGCTATATTTTCCAAACATCAAAATTAACTTTGTTTAGGGGTATAAATTTTTTTAGCGCAATTTAGGATCTATAATTAACGTAAATAAGTCAAAATAAAAAAAAATGTTTTTGTCATTTTTAACGTATTTTTTCAACTTTAAAGTACTTTTGTAAATTTTCAACTATTCTATCAATTTTGAATTTAATTTTTTCAAATATCAATTATTTTCTTTAGTCTTTAAATTATTGTCATGAAAATTTAAATTCATCACAAAAGTTTTCATTCATTTTTGTCATTTTTAAAATTTTTAATTATTTTCTTCAATCATTAAATTCTTGTCAGGAATATTTAATTTTTCTACACAAGTTTCAATTTACTTTTATTATGTTTCAATTTTTTTTTTCAAAATTCAATTACTTTTGCCATTATTTAAGTATTTTTGTCATTTTCTAATTATTCTATTATTAATTAATTATTATTAATATTATCAATAAATAATTATTCTATTATAAAATAATTCTATTATTTTTGTCATTTAAGAATTATTTTCTACAAATTTAAATTATTTATTCATTTGTTTGTTGTAATGAATTTTAAAGTTTTTTACAAAAGTTTTTGTTATTTACATCAAATTCTATTCATTTTCTTCATTCTTTTTATTATTGACATAAATTTATTAATTTTTTTACACATTTTTAAATTATTTTCTACAAATTTAAACTAGTTTCTTCATATTTAATTTTTTTTGACATTTTTTAATTATTCTCTTCAAATTTCAATTATTTTCTTCAAACTGCAATTAATTTCTCCAACTGTCAATTGTTTTCCTCAAACTTCTAATGTTTTTTTTCAATTTTTTAATGATTGTCTATAAAGTTTTTATTTTTACACCAGCTTTCAATTATTTATGTCACCAATCAATTCGTTTTTTAACATTTCAATTTTTTTGTCAATATCTCAATTATTGTACTCAAATTTTTAATTAATTTCACTAATTATCAATTATTATTTTTGTCAATTCTCACTTATTTTTTGGCAAATTACAATTATTTTTGTCTTTATTTAATAATTTTGGCATTTTAAAATTATTTTCTCTAAATGTCATTTTCTTAAATCTTTTTATTATTATAAATGAATTTATTAAATTTGACACCAGTTTTCAATTATTTATGTTATAATTCAATTAGCTTTTTCACTTTTCAATTATACCGCTAATTTTTCAATTATTTTATAAATTTTTCATTTAATGTATTCAATTTTTTTTTACATCATTCTTTAATTATATTTCTCGGTTTTCATTAATTTTTTACAAAATTCGAGTTATTTTTGTCATTTTTGAACTATTTTCTACAAATTTTAATCTTTTTGACAATTTTCAATTATTTTCTTCAAACTTCAATTATTTTATTCATTTTTTTTTTATTGTCATGAATTTTTAATGTTTTTACATCAGTTTTAAATTTTTTTTCTTCAAATTTCAATTAATTTCTTCATCTTTTTTTTATTTTCATGAATTTATTTATTTTTTACACTTTTTTCAATTACAACTTTCAATAATTTTCTTTAAACTTTAATTACTTTATATATTTTATAATTTTTTTGCCATTCTTGAGTTATTCTCTTCAAACTTCAATTAAATTCTTCAACTTTCAATTATTTTCTTCAAACTGACAATATATTTTTTTCAATTTTTCCATTATTGTTTATATTTACACAAGCTTTCAATTATTTATGTCATCAATACATTTTGTTCTTAACATTTCAATTTCTTTTGTCAAAATCTCAATTATTGTACTCAAATTTACAGTTTTCTGCGCCAGTCTCAAATTTTTTTTTTTCAAGTTTGATAATTATTTTTGTCATTATTTAATTAGTTTCTTAACATTTCAATTATTTTTTAAACATCTTAATTATTTTTTCAAATTTCAATTATTTGGCTATAATTTTTCAATTTTTGTGTTCATTGTTTAATTTGTAATCAAATTTCCAATTAGTTTTGTCATTTTACAATTTATTTTTCTAATTTTAATTATTTATATCATTTTTTAAATATTTCCTTCATATTTTTCTGCTGGCAGGTCCCAGATTAATATCAGTAATATCAAACTCATTACTGTTTACTCATTTCTTCTTTTAAAAACTCACTATTTACTCACTTTTTTAAATTAAAGTCACATTTTTTACTATTTTCAATCTACAAGTCCAGTGGCAGTTCTGTATATTTATATTATCTAGGAAATTAATGGAATTAATAACAATTTTTTATTTTTAACAAAATTGAAATTTTCTTTTTTGCAATTACTACTAAATAGATTTTTTTTAAGAATGTATCTACATTTTTATTTTACATAATAATTGCCCATTAAATTTAATTTCAATTTATGTAAATTTTAATCGTTTTAATTTTCAATTCACCCCAATTTCAATTTATGAATACTTTAATCGTTTCACATTTTAATCGATCCGTATTTTAATTTTCAATGATGCAAATTTTAAACTTTCTCCTACTAAAAAAAAATATTCCATCGCAGTTATTCGAGGAAAAAGGCAACTGTGATTTGTATAAGTTTATAAAATTAAAAAATTAAAAACATTTTTTACAGTTAGTAAACAAGGCATGTTTAATCTATAAAAAAAAAAAAAAAAAAGAGAGTAAATAAATAAAAATGTGTTGAGTGTAAAACCAGGCACTGTGGCTTATTCAGCGATGCATGTGACTCGACACTATCGGTTTTGATGTAAAATCCAATTTGATCATAAAATCCGTATCTCTCTATATAACGAATACCAACGAACTAGAATAAAATGGAAAATTCTGATTCACCAAAAAAAAAAGAGTTGAAAATAACTTATTTCCTTATGTATGTATATAAAAATACGATATTAGGAAAGCATAAGGAGCAAGTAATCCCTTCTATCAGATTACATCTAAAGATTGAGTTTAGGATGAGAAATTGTAATCTCTAGACACAATATCAAGATGCCAATGCCATTAACTACATGAAACTGATCTTAGGACATTAAGAGTGTGTTATATGTAAACAATGTCTTGTAATCGATTCTAAAGAGGTTTGTGAAGCCTTCAGAGACCACCGTTAAAACCCTTTGGACTGTTTGTCTAATTCTTGGGTTTCTACTTCAATAAGATGAATTTCATTTCATTCCTTATTTATTTTTATCATTGATAAAAAAATTTGAAGGTTAAAATATTGTTAAAAATGTAATATATATACTATATGACTGTACTTCTTACGATCAAGTAATTTTTCAACAAATTCAAGTGACTATTTGACTTACAGTGAGAAAAGAAAGATTTAAACTTCTTACCTTAGTTATTAAAATTAATATTTTTAATATCTAAGATATTAGGTTTGTTTTTTGTCAATTAACTGAAAGTTAACAATTCCTAACAACCACCTCTAAGTAAAATAATCGAAAATAAATAATGTGAAAAAAATTATTAATGTCAAGAAAAAAATTATAATCAAGTTCTAAAATGGTGGAACAGACACAGGAATATGCTCCCTAACTTTTCTAATAGATAGCAAAATTTAACAACCCCTAAAAACTACTTTTCAGAAAAATAATCCAAAACAATTTTTTAAAATTTACCAATTTCTACAAAAAAAAATCTAATCAACTTTTAAAATGGTGAAACATACTCAGGAATATACCTCCTCAATTTACAAATTATTAGCAAGAATTAAAAACTCTTAGAAACAACCCTTAAGAAAAATATTGGGAAAAGAATTTGAAAAAAATTATTAAATTCGTCAAAAAAATACTAATTAAGTTCCAAAAAGGTGTAACATACACAGGAATATGCTCCCTAACTTTTCTATTCGATAACAAAATTTAACAAACCCTAAAAACTACCTTTCAGAAAAATAATCAAAAATGTTTTTTTTAAATTTACCAATTTCTACAAAAAAAAATCTAATCAAATTCTAAAATGGTGAAACATACTCAGGAATATACCCCCTCAATTTACAAATTATTAACAAGAATTAAAAACCCTTAAAAACAACCCTTAAGAAAAATATTGGGAAAAAAATTTGAAAAAAATTATTAAATCCGGCAAAAAATACTAATTAAGTTCCAAAAAGGTGTAACATACACAGGAACATGCTTCCTAACTTTTCTATTCGATAACAAAATTTAACAACCCCTAAAAACTACCTTTCAGAAAAATAATCAAAAATGTTTTTTTTTAAATTTACCAATTTCTACAAAAAAAAATCTAATCAAATTCTAAAATGGTGAAACATACTCAGGAATATACCTCCTCAATTTTCAAATTAATAACAAGAATTAAATACTTTTAAAAACAACCCTTAAAAAAATATTGGGAAAAAAATTTGAAAAAAATTATTAAATCCGGCAAAAAATACTAATTAAGTTCCAAAAAGGTGAAATATACTCAGGAATGTGCCCTTTACTTTCTTAAATTAATATAAAACATTATCAACCATTAAAATCCACCCCAAGTAAAGTAATCGAAAATAATTTTGAAAAAAATTATCAATTGCTACAAAAAAATGTATTCAAATTTCAAAATCGTAAAACATACTCAGGAATATTCCACCTTATTTTTCAAATTCATAGCAAGAATTAACAGCTCCCAAAAACCACTCCTAAGTAAAATAATCGAAAAAAAAATTGAAAAAAATTATAAGCGAGTTCTAAAAGGGTCGAATATACTCAGGAATAAAACCCTTAATTTTTTGTAGTTTTAGCAAGATTTAATAACCTATAAAAACCACACCTAAGTAAAATAAATAAAATAAATTTGAAAAAAATGATCAATTTCTACAAAAAAATTCTATTCAAGATTAATAATGGTGGAAAATACTCAGGAATATGACACCTAATTTTTTAAATTAATAACAAGAATTAACAACCTTTTAAAACCACTCCTAAGTAAAATAATACAAAAAAAAATAAAATTTGAAATAAATCATTAATTTCTGCTATGTAATATTAATCATATTCCAAAATGGTGAATCGCAATCAGGAGACACATAAAATCCACACATAAGTAAAATAATCAAAATTAAATTTAAAAAAATTATCAACTTCTACAAAACTTAAGGGTGGTTTTTAGGCGTTAACATTTTTTGTTATTAATTGAACAAAATTAGGAAATATATTCTTAACTATGGACAACCATTTTGCACCTTGAATATAATTTTTTTGTAGAAGTTGAAAATTTCTTTCAAGATTACTTTCAACTGTATTGCAAGAGGCGTTTTTAAATTGTTAATTTTTGTCATATTTATTGTCTATTATTTTACATGTGTGATTGTTAGGTGTTTTTAACTTTCGGTCTTCAGAAATTAAATTTATTAACTTCTTGGTAATCATAGTAATTGATTAATGAATCGGTATTACTGAAATTTATAGTTTTTATATCTATAAGTCAAATAAGGTCATTTGAATTTGGTGCGTAATTTTCTGTAAGGGAAAGTAATGTATTATTTACTATATAATATGGAGAAATTCTTGTTACATTCAATTAAAAAAGTGTCACATTGAAAATGAAATAACTACTCGAAGAGTTAGTCCTTTTATTATACAGAAATTTGAGGACTGAAAGTTTTAATTGAATCCTTTCAGTGAAACTCAATGACAAAACTTTTCTCTGAATTCAACTTTGTTTTCATCTGAAATCTTGGACTTATTAAACTCACTTTAAAACTCTCCTTAAATGATATACACATACATTACGTCATATTGAGAGGATTAAAAAGCTATAAACAGAGTACAATATTTTATGTAGTGTAATTTCGAAATTAATTCTTAAATTCTTCACATAATGTGTGGAATTTTACAAATATTATTAATAACTTTATTACAGCATTTCTGTACAAAAATAATAATTTGGTTTGTAAAAAAAAAAAACACGTATTACAAAATAGAAATGAAAATAAAGTTAAAAATTAAAAATAAACTAAATTTAACAATCACTTTATTCTAATGAAAAGTATGTGTAACAATTTCAAATGAAAATTAATTAAAATTCCTCTTTGACGTACACAAAGCTAAAAATATCCTCCTAATCCCTTAAACCATGTGTGTTTTATACTACTTAACAATTTATCCCAGATCTAATAATAGAATGTTAAAAAAAACTTAACTAGTGTAAACATTTGCATGAAATTTAATTATAAAGAGCACTTTAGTTTGAAATTAATTTCAAGGGACGAACCACGCCCGCCTCATTTGTTGAAAGAGCCTTCATCTTTTTTTTCAATGTTATGTATACTTTCTTTAAAAAAAATAAAAAAAACAGTGAACGACAGAGAAATCACGTGTGTGTACCTAATGCACATATAATGTGCCATTCACATCCTTTTATATGTGATTTTGAAATCTGTTTAAACAACTTTTTATTGGAAAATCTTAAAGTTTCAAGAGATTTTGCTCTTAACACAAAATCCCTGGATGATACCTATTGGAAATTCTATCATGATCGAAAAACCGATAGCCAACTCTTGATTTACAAACGTTTTCAATTCGAAAAAATGTCACTCTGCACTTTAGTCGCTTTTATATCAGGTTTACTTTCAAACGTAAAACGACATTTTTGATGCTGGGTGATATTCCTTAATTTAGTGAGTGCCACTCGTTCTGAGTGGCATATCTTTCTGCATCAATGTTGCCCTCATTTCGCTCACAAATATATATATATGTATATTTATTATATCGGTGATTATTAAATCTGTTTTCTGGATAATTAGGCGCTTATTATTTTTATTATACTATTATTAATATTCATATTATTATTATTATTACCACTTTCCATTGTTGTTGGTCATTTAAAACTATAAATTTTTGCAAATTCAAATAATGAAAATTACGAAATTAAAGAATTTCTCTAAAAAATGACGAAAATAATTGACAGTTTAAAAAAAATTCGAAAATGACTACATAATTACACAAATAAAAGGAATAGTTTAAAAATAAACTATGAATATTAAATTTAATATTTAAACAAAATAGTTGAAAAATTATAGGAATAACTGTTGGAAATAATTGCAAATTGAACAACTGGATTGAGAATCAAAATAAAAATAATTGAAATTGACGAAAATGAGAAAAAATTGAGGTAATAAATTGAAAAATTTAAGAATTAACTTAAAATTCCAAAAAATAATTGATACTTGAAAAAAAAATTACAAAATGACGAAAACACCAATTGAAAACAAAATTCAAAAAATGGCTCGATTAATACACAAGCAAACAAAATAATTTAAAAAGTCAAAGAATAATTATAAAGTTTTGAGATAGTAATTAAAAATTAAAAAAATTGTAGATAATAATTGAAAATTGGGGAAAATAATTGATAGTTAAAGGAAATAGTTTAAGAATGACGAGAATGAACAATGTAAAATTGTAGAAAATATGTGAAAAATTACGAAAATAATTGTGAATTGAAAACAAAATTTGAACAATGAGTAGATTAATAGACAACTAAAAAAAATAGTAATTAAAAAAATTAACAATAATTATGAAATTTAAACAAAATATTTGAAAAATTATAGGAATAACTGTTCGAAATAATTACAAATTGAACAACTAGATTGGGAATCGAAAAAAATAATTGAAATTGAAAAAAATAATAAAAAGTTGAGGAATTAAATTAAAATTTTAAAAAGTAATTGATAACTGGAACAAAAATTAATAAATGACGAAAATATTGGACAATTGAGAGCAAAATTAAAAAAATATCTAGGTTAATACACAACCGAACAAAAAAATATAAAAAAAGTCAAAGAATAATTATAAAATTTTCAGATAATAATTGAAAATTTGCGGAAAATAATTAATAATAATTGAAAGAAATAGTTGAAAAATGACGAGAATAATTAAAATATTGATGACAAAATGTTAAAAATAACGAAAAAAACTAGATTAATAGACAACTAAAAAAAATGATCGAAAAATTAAAAAAGAAATATTAAATTTAAAAAAAAATAATAGCAAATTGAAAAATGAAGAAAATTGAAGGAATAATTGTCGGAAATAATTGCACATTTAACAACTGGATTAAAAATTGAAAAAAATTATTAAAATTGGAAAAAAATTATTAAAAATTGAAGAAAGGAATTAAAAATTAAAGAATTGAATTTAAATTTATGGAATATACTTAAAAATTGAAGAAAGGAATTGATTATTAAAATAGAAAAAAATCATTAAAAATTGAAGAATTGAATTTAAATTTATGGAATATACTTAAAAATTGAAGAATGGAATTAAAAATTGAAGAAAGGAATTAAAAATTAAAGAAAATAATTGAACAATTAAATTTAAAATTAAAGAAACTTAATGATATTCGAAATAATAATAGAATAGAAAAAAGGCGATTATAATAATAATAATAACAAATGAATTGAAACTTTAAAACAATTTTGATGAGTAAAAAAGTAATTAAAAAAATCCGAGAATTATTGAATATTGAGAAATTAATAGAAAATCGATCAAAATAGTTAAAAATTAAAGAAAATATTTGAGAATTGAAGGAAATAATTGAAAATGAAGAAATAAATTGAAAATTAAAGAGTTAAATGGAAATATCAAGAAAATAATTGACAATTAAAATATGAAATATATGACGAAAATATTAAAACTATTAAAAAAAATAATTAACAAATGAAAAAAAATCGAAAAATGGTGAGAATAATCGGAATTAGACATTTTTTTTTTTTAATTAATGAATAATCATAAAATTGAAGGAGAATAATAAATTGTCAATTAAAAACTGATGAAAATTATGTATAAAATTGTAGAAATTGTAATTGTAAAAATAAAAATAAAATGGTAAAAATTGAAGAATTGTATTGATATTTCAATAAAATAATTGATAATTGAAAGAAAATTTACAAAATGACTAAAATAATTAAATATTAAAGAAAATAATTTAGAAATGAGTAATGAGGAAAATAATTGACAATCGAAAGAAAAAATTTTTTATTCAAATAAACTTAATATTTTAGATAAATATACCTTTCATTCTATATGCAAATTAAAATCGCCACCGATTTCAAGAAATAAACAAATAAGTAAAAGTGAATAAAAAATGTTTTAAAAGAGCACGAATTTTCCTATTTTATTTTTAATAAAGAAAAAATACAAAAAAAATAAATAAAAGGAGAAAATAGCGTAGGTGATACATTACAAAAAATTGAAATATTTTTGTTGAAAGAATAAATTTTGGAACAAAATGTATTCAAACTGCTATAGTTTATATTTATACGAACTTCAATCGTTCCAAACTTCTATTGAGGATTATTTCTTTTTTTCAAAAGTTCTAACAACACAAGTTATAATTTTTTCAAATTTAAAATAGTTCCAAACTTAAAACAGTTTCAACGAAATTTTGACTCAAATTTATTTTAACTTCGATTAATTCAATTTTTTATTTATTAAAGTCTTAAGATTTATAATTAATTTTTTTTAAATACCTAATTATTTTAATCTCCTACATTTACAAACTAATATATATATAAACTTAATTTTATTTATACGGTTTTCAATTGATTTAAACTTTAATTAGTATTGGAATTACAAAGTTACTCATATTTTAATATTAATAAACTTCAGTTATTTTAAACTTTTAATTCTTTAAATTTTAATTAATTCAAATTTGAACTATTATAAACTTTACATATTTTCAAAATCTAATAATGCATATTTAAATTATTTTAAACAGTAACCATTGTATAAAAACTTTTAATTATACAAAAACATTTCATTGTATATTAAAGCTTTAATCAGTCTAAATTTTGAAAATAATAATTTAGACTATAATTTAAATAAATAAAAATTGGGGCTAATGGAAATTAAGGGAAATTTATATTTACAAAAAGAAAAATTAAAATTGTGAAAAGTTTAAATGTTTAGTTTCTAATAATCAGAATAATAAAAATGCAAGTATTTAATTTAATATTATTATTTAATTTAATTTAATTTCGATTTTCATTACAAATAATTATTTCAAAATTTTAATTATCTCGATTTCCAATGATTTAAATATCAATTAATTTAATCACAAAAATGAATGACGGAATGAATGAATCTCGCGGATTATCATTATACACCCAGAGAAATAATATATTTGTCTCACAGCCAAGTAACTTTTTATATGATCCAAGGGTCTTTAATTGTCAAAAAAAAGTAAATCTTCAAGTGGTCCTTCAATTTTAGTTCTTTTCAGCAAAATTATAGTTCAATACTAGAAGTAATTCGACCCCAAAGGATTTTTCAAAATATTGAAAATTGTGAGAGTTATAGCAGTTTGAACTTTGATGGTACTTATTTTTCATTTATCTATAACTTCATTATTATTAAACCGATTTTAATAAATCCAACGCCAATTGTCAGGGAATACTGTGTATTTTATGTTAATTGTAGACCGAAAATTAAATTTTTTAATTTGGACCAGAAAAAAGTGAAAATAAAAATTTATTTGCATTTTTGATCAATTTTGACCCTTTTTACTTTATTTATTAAAACACAATATTATTCCTCATTCTTTCATCTTTAGTTTCAAAAAAGAAAAATCTTGGAGACTTGATTAGATCCTGAGATATCAGCATTTTTAGAAAATTAAATTCCTCTAATTCATAGAGTAACAGTGTTGAAGTTTGTATCACATTCATTTGTTTTTTATTGAAATATTTTTTGACTCTTTATTCATGAGATTATAAGGTAAAATCATATAAAGAGAACAACATCTCAAGACCTAATAAAGTCTCCAAATATATTTTTTTAATTAAAGATGAGGGGGGGAGTAAAATAAAGCATATAAAAACCTGGTATTTTATTATAAATAATTTTTTAATCAAAAACCTGGTTTTTTATTATTAATAATTTTTTAATCATTTTGCTGAATAACACTACAAAAGAAGGACAACTTGCATTTACTTTTTTTATACGTGTAAAGATCTCTGCAACTGGTCTTTCGATTAAAATTAAATGCTATTCAGAAAAATTATACTTTTATACTAGAGGTAATTCGACTCCAAAATATGTTTTAAAATTTTGAAAATTGTGAGAGTTATAGAAATCGAAAATTTGATGGTACTTATTTTTTTAATTTGTCAATAACTTGACTATTATTAAACCGAACTTAATAATCAAACTTAAATTATTATAATGAATATTGTATATTTTATGTCAATTGTAGACCAAACATTTAATTTTTTAATATGAAAAAAATTAAATAAAATATTTATTTACGTTTTAATCAATTTCATCTTTGTTTTATTTGTTTTTTAAAACACAATATAATTCCTTACTTTTCCATCTTTAATTAAAGAAAAATATTTGGAGACTTTATTAGGTCTTGAGATGTTGTTCTCTTTATATGATTTTACCTTTTAATCTCATGAATAAAGAGTCAAAAAATATTTCAATAAAAAACAAATGAATGTGATGCAAACTTCAACACTGTTTCTCTATGAATTAGAGGAATTTAATTTTCTAAAAATGCTGATATCTCAGGATCTAATCAAGTCTCCAAGATTTTTCTTTTTTGAAACTAAAGGTGAAAGAATTAGGAATAATATTGTGTTTTAATAAATAAAGTAAAAAGGGTCAAAATTGATCAAAAATACAAATAAATTTTTATTTTCACTTTTTTCTGGTCCAAATTAAAAAATTTAATTTTCGGTCTACAATTAACATAAAATACACAGTATTCCCTGATAATTGGCGTTGGATTTATTAAAATCGGTTCAATAATAATGAAGTTATAGATAAATGAAAAATAAGTACCATCAAAGTTCAAACTGCTATAACTCTCACAATTTTCAATATTTTGAACAATTCTTTGGGGTCGAATCACCTCTAGTATAGAACTATAATTTGGCTAAAAATGAATTAAAATTGAAGGACCACTTGAAGATTTACTTTTTTTTGACATGTTAAGACCCCCAAATAAATTTTTATTTGTGTCAAATAAATTTTTTTATTTTAAACAAATAAAAAAGTTACTAGGCTGTGAGACAAATATATTTTTATTTGGCACAAATAACATATCTTTGAGTCAAATATATCACTTCTCTGGGTGTAGATTTTAATCTATAATTTAATTTTATTTTATTTACTTATTTTTTTTAATTCTAATTTTTCTAAATTTTTATGTTAAAAAAAATTGTTTACTATATTATTTTTATTTGCAATTTTTTTGTTGCTGTAATGTTGCAAACTTCAACATCATCAAAAATGCAGTTTTATAAATGAAAATATTTTATTTTCAGTGGAATTTTTTATTTTTCTTTTAGAACTTCTTTAGTTGTAATTTTTGAGTTATATCTCCTTTGGGAAAAAATTCTAGAATAAAAAGTAAATTGATTGTTCTATATGAAGTATTTTTATATTTTCCTGGACATTAGTAGAATAAATTAATATCTTAGAAAAGTGTCCAGATGCAATGAATGGAAGTAAATTATCAACGAGAGTATTTTTAAAGTAAATTGTATTAAGGCACGTGTATTATTAATACGATTAATATTATTACTATTATTATTACATTTCAGTTTTATATAATTGTATATTTATTAAAAGAAAATAATAAAATGCAAAGTAATAAAAAAGAAAAATATACCATTTTTCCAATCCAAGAAGTTTTTATGAAACGGTTAATCGATAAAACTCAATTTTTAATTAAATCTTTTATTCCTGTAAATTATTGGCATGATTCAGCAAAGGGATCGCTTTCATTGTTGGAAGGAGAAAAAAGTCATGCGGGTATGAAAGAACAAAGTCGAATTAAAGTTGGAACCTGTCCAGAATTTCTGGTATTAAAAAAGTAGATACTTATTGAGTTTCAAAAAACTAAATTCTCGGTAGAATTGTAAGTTTTCAGATTCAGGTTTTTATCGGGAAAAGTTACCATGAAATTATCACGAACTATTTATAATTCTGAATTGAATGAAATAATAAATAAAATAATGTAATAATATAGTAAATTACAATAATGCACAGTTAAAAATTTTGTGTAAAAAACTGTCCACACATTATTTGTGTTAAATTTAACACAAAGATTGTGTCAATATAGTTTGTGTTATTTTAACACAAATTTTGAGTGGACCATTTCGGACATTTAATTTGTGTTAAATGCACACAAAATTTTTAACTGTGAGGGAATAAGTTTAATTATTTCACCACGTAGCTAATGTAGTTAAAAAATGGTTCAAGAAAGAAAAATAGTTAAATTTTGTAATAAAGTTTTGAAAATAAAGTACATATTTGTGGGAAAGTGTGTTTGTGGCATTTGAGAAGTTTTCTCGTTGCCGATGTCAGTTTATGCTATTATCAATGGCGTGGACAGTTCTGTAACTATGTAACAATATAACGGGGCAATTGAAAGAGGAGAAATTGTCTGAGGCAACTGCCATACCTGAAGATTCGGTCGATACTAGATTTCTGCGCTGTGCTCTAGTTATTGGATAAGTTTCCGCTTCTGAACTTCCGCCATTGTT
Organism: Ganaspis brasiliensis; assembly: GCA_037103525.1. NCBI lineage: Eukaryota > Metazoa > Arthropoda > Insecta > Hymenoptera > Figitidae > Ganaspis > Ganaspis brasiliensis. Next base: position 402,761 of record JAZKLR010000294.1, read on the forward strand.
CGACTAAAGACCGATCGTTTCTCTCCAGCTTCAAAATTGATGCTACTAATTTATTCACACAATCAAAACACTCGCTCTTGGGAGATGAGAGACCCTTAGGACTTGGAATGATATAGTTACAGCTTAGCGGTTCCATTATAACTTAATGTTCAAGAAACACAACCCAACGACGAATAAATTAAGATATTAACCAAACATATGAATTTCAACTTTGATCAATACAAAAAATTGACAAAAATTGTAAGAAAAATTTTAATTCGATTATGTACCATTTGATAATTGTATAAATGTAAACTTATTGTATTGTAACACACCGGGGTGGCTACTTTTTTTTATAAAATTAAATTCCACGTCATTTGCCGGTTTTTTCCGGTCACAAATTTTCGAACAATTAAAACAGTATTTTTAATTTTGCGAAATTCGCCTTTATAGGGTAAAATTATAACTTTATATACTTAAATTTAAAATTCACACATTCTTATAATCTTATTAATTACAATTTAAGCTTAAAAAGTTTTATTATCACAAAATATTAAAATCTTAATTTTTGGGCATTAATGTATCTTGAATATTTAAAGAAAAAAAACTTATTATAATTTTACTAGCAGCTTTAACGCGCGCCCAAGAGCGCGACAAACTTTGCATTGTTCTTGGTCATTTAAAATTATAAATTTTTGCAAATTCAAATAATAAAAATTATCAAATTGAAGAGATATATCTGAAAAATGAGGAAAAGAATTGACAGTTGAAAAAAACAATTCAAAAAATGGCTACATAATTACACAATTGAAAAGAATAGTTTAAAGAATTAAACAATAAATATTAAATTTAAACAAACTAGTTGAAAAATTATACGAATAACTGTTGAAAATAATTGCAAATTGAACAACTGGATTAAGAATCGAAAAAAATAATTGAAATTGCAAAAAAATATTTTAAAAAAATGAGGAAATAAATTGAAAATTTAAGAATTAAATTAAATATTGAAAAAACAATTGATAATTAAACAAAAAAATTCCAAATGAAGAAAATAATTGACAATTGTAAACAAAGTTCAAAAAATGTCTGGATTAATACACAATCAAACAAAATAATTTAAAGTCAAAGAATAATTATAAAATTTTGAGATAGTAATTGAAAATTGAAAAAATTGTAGGAAATAATTGAAAATTGCGGAAAACAATTAATAATTGAAGGAAATAGTTAAAGAATGACGAGAATAATGTAAAATTGTAGAAAATATGTGAAAAATTACGAAAATAATTCTGAATTGAAAACAAAATTCGAAAAATTACTAGATTAATAGACAATTGAAAAAAGTAATTAAAAAAATTAAACATGAAATATTAAATTGTATTATATTAATTATAAATATTTGCAGATTGAAAAATTAAGAAAGTTATAGGAATAATTGTTGGATATAATTGCAAATTTAACAACTGGATTTAAAAATCGAAAAGAATAATTAAAATTGAAGAAAATAATTGAAAATAGAAGAAAGCAATTAAAAATTGAAGAGTGGAATTTGAATTTAAAGAATATACTTAAAAATTGAAAAAAAGTAATTGAAAAAGCCGAGAATTATTTAATATAGAAGAAAACAATTGAAAACTGAAGAATGAAAATAAATTAAATAATAAAATAAAAAATTAAAGAAAATATAATTGAATAATTGCATTTTAAATTAAAGAAACTTAATGAACTGAATTGAATTAAAATTTTAATACAAATTTTATGAGTGAAGAAAATAATTTAAAGAATCCGATAATTATTGAATATTTAAGAATTAATTGGAATTTGATAAAAATAATTAAAAATTAAAGAAAATATTATAGAATTGAAGAAAATTATTAAAGATTGAAGTAACAAATTAGAAATTAAAGAATTACATAAAAATTTCAAGAAAATAATTGATAATTAAAAGAAAAATTACAATATGATGAAAATAATTAAATATTGACGAAAATAATTGACAATTAAAAACAAAATTTAAAAAAATGGCTAAACTGATACATAACCGAACAAAATAATTTAAAAAGTTAAAGAATAATTATAAAATTTCTAATATAATAATTTAATAAATTGTAGAAAATAATTGAAAATTGCGGAAAATACCTACTTAATATTTAAGGAAATAGTTGAAAAATGACGAAAATAATTGAAAAATTTAAAAAAATATTTCAGAAAAATTACGAAAATAATTGTCAATTTAAAACATAATTCGAAAAATGACTAGATTAATAGACAATTAAAAAAAGTAATTGAAAAAATTATACAAGGAATATTAAATTTAAAGAAAATAATAGCGAATTGAAAAATAATAGGAATAATTGTTGGAAATAATTGCACATTTAACAACTGGATTGAAAATCGAAAAAGAAAATTTAAATTGAAGAAAATAATTAAAAATTGATAAAAACAGTTGAAAATTGAAGAATGGAATTGAAATTTAAAGAATATACTTAAAAATTGAAAAAAAGTAATTGAAAAAAGCGGAGAATTAATTAATATAGAAGAAAACAATTGAAAACTTAAGAATGATAATAAATTAAAGAATAAAATTAAAACTAATGAAAATAATTGAACAATTGCATTTTTAATTCAAGAAACTTAATGAACTGAATTGAATTAAAAATTTTAAAACAAATTTTACGAGTGAAAAAATAATTTTAAAAATTCGACAATTATTGAATATTGAAGAATTAATTGCAAATCGATAAAAATAATTGAAAATTAAAGAAAATATTCAAGAATTGGAGAAAATAATTGAAAGTTGAAGAATCAAATTAGAAATTAAAAAACTAAATGAAAACTTAATTCAAGAAAATAATTTAATATTGACGAAAATAATTAAAAATTGAAAACAAAATTCAAAAAATTGCAAGGTTAATACACAACTGAACAAAATAATTTCAAAAGTCAGTGAATAATTATAAAATTTTAAGATAATAATTGAAAATTGCGGAAAATATTTAACAATTGAAGGAAATAGTTGAAAAATGACGAGAAAAGTTAAGAAAATTTAAAAAATATCTGAAAAATTACCAAAATAATTGTCATTTGAAAACAAAATTCAAAAAATGACCGGACTAATAGACAACTGAAAAAAAATAATTGAAAAAATTAAAATAGAAATATTGAATTTATAAAAAATAATTGCAAATTAAAAATTAAGAAAATTATATGAATAATTGTTGGAAATAATTACACATTTAAAAACTGGATTAAAAATCGAAAAAAATAATTTAAATCAAAAAAAATCATTGTAATTGAAGAAAATAATAAAAAATTGAAAAATGGAATTCAAATTCAAAGAATATACTTAAAAATTGAAAAATAGTAATTGAAAAAGCCGAGAATTAATTAATATAGAAGAAAACAATTGACAACAAAAGAATAGAAATAACAATTAAGGAATAGATTTAAAAATTATAGAAACTTAACAATAAACGAAAAAAATAATTTAAAATTGAAATTTAAAAATAATAACTGAGAATTGAAGAGATCTCGAATTGAATAATTGAATTAAAATTTTAAAACAATTTTTAGGAGTGAAAAAAATAACTGAAAAAATCCACGCATTATTGAATATTGAGAAATTAATTGAAAAGCAATAAAAATAATTGCAAATTAAAAAAAATATTTAAGAATTGAAGAAAATAATTTAAAATTGAAGAAATAAATTGAAAAATAAAGAATTAAATAGAAATTTCAAGAAAATAATTGATAATTAAAAGACAAATTACAAATATGACGAAAATAATTAACTATTAAAAAGTAATTAACAATAGAAAAAAAATCGTAAAATGGTGAGAATACTCTGCATTCGAACAAAATTTTTTTTTAAAATAATGAATAATCACAAAATTGAAGCTGAACAATAATAAATTTTCAATTGAAGACCGATTAAGATTAAAGAAAAAACTGTAGAAAATAAATGAAAATTGAAGAAATCAATTGGAAATTGAAGAATTGTATTAAAATTTCAAGAAAATAATTGATAATTGAGAAAATGCGAGAATTATTGAATATTGAATAAAATAATTAAGAAACGAAGAATGCAATTGAAAATTGAAGAAAATAATTAAGAATTGAAAAAAATAATTAAAAAGTTAAGAAATAAATTGAAGATTAAAGAATTAAAATAAAAATTTTAAGAAAAATTGAAAGAAAAATTACAAACTGACTAAAAAAATTAAATATTAAAAAAAATAATTCAGAAAGACTATAGAACAAAATAATTTAAAAAAATTAAAGAATAATTATAAAATTTAGAGATTAATTGTATATTAAAAACTGTTTGAAAATTATAGGAAAAATTATAGATTTATTTATTAATGAAATTAAAATGATTTGAACTGATATTTATAAATTTTAATTTTAATAAAATGAAATGAATTTTTTAAATAAAAAATATCTTTGTGCCAAACTTCAGGATTATTATTATTATTATTATTATCATTATTATAGACTTGTGATATAAGAAAAGAAATTCATTTTTGATAAAATTTCTCAGAACTTTTAGATTCACGAAGAAATTTCCGGTTTCGTAACAAAAATTTCCGGTCATTTATCGGTTTTTCCGGACAATTTTTGCTTTCTCATAGAGGAAGCTTTGTGATCGTTAAGATTTTCGATTTTTCAAAAATAGCCTAAATCGACTCATTTTCACCTAGAAAGTGTAAATTTTCATTTTTAAGCAAGTTTCTTGTCAAAATAACTACCAGTTCTTTTTTTCAGTACAGAGAAACTCAAACAATTCATGAATATAAAAACATCTATAAACAAAAAATGCATGAATACAAAACAAAAATTTTATGATTTTGATGAATTGTAAACTTTGTGACAAAGACGAAGAACAATCGAGTGGAAAAAATTCGTTTCATTGTCAATCAAAGGATTGAAACAGTTTCAGTACAATGTGGAGTATACGAAAATATTGACCTGAAAACAATGCTCTAATACACAACTCATTTATTGGATATGGAAATAAACTTCTCTGATTGATAGTATCGAAACTGTAGGAAATCAGAAAATTTTAAACAAAAACTGCATTATAAACAAGTAGCCTCAGTTTATAACCCAAAGAGTTTATACGAATGGAAAACCTCACAACGTCAGAAGCCGTTATTCCGGGCTTGTTTAGTAAACGTTCCAAAATTATGTAGGGGCTTAAAGGAGGGGAAACTTTTACGTATAGTCTTTGACCTTTAGAAGAAATATTTCAATGTTCTATATCGTTGCTGAATTTTTTTGATAAAATACATTTTCTGATAACAGGTTTAAAAAATGTTTCTTGTTTCTTGAAAAAAGGGGCATAAAAATATATGACATTGAATATGTATTCTAGAATTTAAAATGATTTTTATCGTTTTAGATATATATCATTTCAAATATATGTACATAAAATGTGTATTAAAATAAAATATATTATTGAAATAAATATAACTTGATGAGTATAATAATTAAGTTTGTTAATTGAAAAACTTAAACCAATTATTATTGTTTAATTTCAACGTTTTATCGAATTAAGCTACTGAGTTGCAAACTTTTATCAATTTTACAACTATTTAGATTCTGAATGATACCCATCACAAACAACAAACTAAAAAATCTACGAATTGTTTAAACAAATTATAATTGTTTAATTTCAAGATTTTATTAATTTAAACCACAGAGTTGCAGCATTTACTCAATTTCGCAATTTTTGAAGACAAATGTGACCAATTACTAACTACAAACTAAAATAAAAATTATACCGATTGTTTAAACAAATTATTATTGTTTAGTCCCAAATTTTTATTAAATTGAACCACAGAGTTGCAACTTTTTTCAAATTTTCTAATTTTTGAAGATGAATGTAACCAATTACCAACAACAAACTAAACATAACAAATGTATCAATTGTTTAAACAAATTATTATTGTTCAATTTACAGTTTTTATTAATTTAAACCACAGAGTTGCAACTTTATCTCAAGATTGCAATTTGTGAAGACAAATACCAATTATAACAACAAACTAAAAATAACAGTTCCACCGATTGTTTAAACAAATTATTATTGTTTACTTTCAACTTTTTATGATATTAAACTACAGAGTTGCAATCTTTTCTCAATTTAACAACTTGTTGAACTAGATGTTACCAATTACTAAGAACATACTTAAAATCAAAAATCTACCAATTATTTAAAGATATTATTATAGTTTAGTCTCAACTTTTTATTAAATTAAACCACAGAGTTGCAAACTTTTTTTCAATTATGAAAATTTTTGAAGACCAATGTAACCAATTACTAAAAACAAACTAAAAATAACAATTTGACGGATTGTTTAAAGATATTATTATTATTTAATTACACCTATTTATTGAATTAAGCTACAGAGTTATAATTTTTTCTCAAATTTGCAACTGTTTAAGCTAGATGTTACCAATTACTAAAAACATACCAAAAATCAGAATTCTACCAATTGTTTAAACAAATTATTATTGTCTAGTCTCAACTTTTTATTAAATTAAACCACAGAGTTAGAACTTTTTTTTAATTTTGAAATTTTTGAAGACCAATTACTAACAACAAAATAAACATAACAATTCGACAGATTGAATAAACAAATTATTATTGTTTAATTTCAACTTTTTATTAAACTGAACTACAGAGTTGCAATCTTTTATCAATTTAACAACTTTTTAAACTAGATGTAACCAATTACTAAAAACATACTGAAAATCAAAATTCGACAGACTGATTAAACAAATAATTAGTGTTTAATTTCAATTTATTATAAAATTAAACTATAGATGTGCAAATTTTTCTCAATTTAACAACTTTTTAAATTAGATGTTAACAATTACTAAAAACATACTAAAAATCAAAATTCTACAAATTGTTTAAACAAATTATTATTTTATAATTTCAACTTTAAAAAAATTAAACTCAATTTTTTCTCAATCGTGCAACTTTTCAAGACGAATATAATCTGTTAATAACAACAAACTAAGAATAAAAATTGTATTAATTGTTTAAAGAAATTATTATTGTTTAACTTCAATTCTTTATTAAATTAGGCCACAGAGTTGCAATTTTTTCCTAATTTTGCAACTGTTTAAGCTATATGTTAGGTACCAATTACTAAAAACATACCAAAAATCAGAATTCTACAAATCGTTTAAACAAATTATTATTGTTTAATTTCAACTTTTTATGAAATTAAACTACAGAATTGCAACGTCTTCTCAATTATGAATTTTTTAAGATGAATGTAACCAATTACTTACAACAATTCTAACAATTGTTTAAACAAACAATTATTGTTTAATTTCAACTTTTAATAAATTAAATTACGGAGTTGCCATTTTTTCTCAATTGGGCAACTTTTCAATAGGAATATAATCTGTTACTAACAACAAACTAAGAATAAAAATTGTATTAATTGTATTATTATTAATTTAAAAAAACTAAAATTAACATTTTACCAATCGTTTAAGCAAATTTATACTATAGTAATTGATGAAACCAAAGTAGGAAGTTAAAAAATTTCTCTGCTGACACTAGTAAAAATAAAAGCCTGTATAAAACATTTTAATAATAAAAAATTGTTACAAATTTTTACTCGATGATGATGTTTTACAGTCAAATTGCAACTCTGTAGCTTTATTTGATAAATTTAAAGTTAAACAATCATAATGTGTTTAAACAATCGGTCAAATTGTTATTTATAGTTTGTTGTTAGTAATTGGTAACATCTGGCTTAAGGTATTTCTCTCGCAGTTATACTTGAAAAAATCGATTTTCTATGGATTTTTTTTTAAATTGTAAGAAAACGTTATTTTATATGTGCCTTGTATCTGGTTAACATTTCAGGAACCTTTACCGTCTGAAATTTGAGATATTCATATTCAAAATTTCAATTTTACATGCAAAATGATAAAAATTGAAAATTCGAATATGAATATCTCAAATTTTAGACGGTAAATGTTCTTCAAATTTTAACTAGATACAAGGCACATATAAAATAACGTTTTCTTACAATTTAAAAAAAATCCATAGAAAATCGATTTTTTCAAGTATAACTGCGAGAGAAATACCTTAAACAGTTGCAAAATTAAGAAAAAATTGCAACTCTGTCGCCTAATTAATAAAGAATTGAAGTTAAACAACAATAATTTGTTTAAACAATCGGTCCAATTGTTATGTTTAGTTCGTTGTTATAAAATGGTTACATTCGTCTTCAAAAATTCCAAAATTGAGAAAAAGTTGCAAATCTGTGGTTTAATTTAATAAAAAATTAAAATTAAATAATAATTGTTTGTTTAAACAATTGTTAGAATTGTCGTTTTTAGTTTGTTGTAAGTAATTGGTTGCAAATCTGTGGTTTAATTTAATAAAAAATTAAAAATAAATAATAATTGTTTGTTTAAACAATTGTTAGAATTGTCGTTTTCAGTTTGTTGAAAGTAATTGGTTACATTCATCTTAAAAAAATTCATAATTGAAAAGACGTTGCAACTCTGTGGTTTAATATAATAAAAAGTTGAGACTAAACAATAATAATTTGTTTAAATAATTGATAGAATTCTCATTTTTTGTATGTTTTTAGTAATTGGTACCAGTGATGCCAGATGGAAGCCGAAATCGACCCCCACCACAAGTCCCGAGCAAGGCACAAACACATGTAAATTATAGCCTGTTGGTGTGAGGATTTTTCGTTTTCCGTCAGTTCGCGAGTACCTAACCTTTTTGCATGCTTTTTACTAACCTATACTGAGCGAAAAAGGCGCAAAATTCAAACCGACAATTTAAAACTTCAAAACATAATAATTATTCAGTTAATTAATATTCATTTATTTAATAAAACAATTAAATAAAATAGCATTTAAATAATAATTATCACTAAAATATAGTAAAATAGTTATAATTATAAGATAAAATTAATGGATAATAATGATTATTATTATTGAAATGTATAATCATATTAATTATTATCTTGTTAATAATTAATATTATTTAATATCTTCAAAATAAGCACTTTCATGTAAATAAATTATAAACATTTTTAAAAACAAGTTTACAACTTACGTATTAATTAAAGTTTTAATGTTAATAAATGTCTCAAAAAATTAATTTCTTCATTTCTTAAAAATCATCCAATCACATATTAAGTTTAATAAAATAAAATAAATAAATTATATCACATTATATGAAAAAAAGAAAGAACATTTATAGAAAATTTTGATTATCTAAGATATTTTATAAAAAATTACTTAGTATGATTAATGATTGTAATAAAAATTGTATATAAACAAAAACTATCTAAATTAGATTATTATGACATTATAAATCCTTTTTTCAATGTTTTAAAATTATTTAATAAAATACATATCTATTAAATTAAGGTATACATATATAAAATAATTGATTACACATTAAAAAACAAATTTCCAAACATTTAGATTACATATAAATTATTTTTAAAAAAATGTATTCCTAATTTTAATATTTTATAGAAAATATGACGTTATAAATCCGTTTTTCAATGTTTCAAATTATTTAATGAAATACGTATCTATTAATTTTAGGTATGCGTAAATAAAATAATTGATTACACATTAAAATACAATTTTCCAAAGGTTAAGATTACATATAAATTTATTTAAAAAAATTTATTCCTGATATATTTAATTTTTATTGTTTTATAGAAAATATGACGTTATAAATACGTTTTTAATGTTTCAAATTATTTAATGAAATACATATCTATTCATTTTAGGTGTACGTAAATAAAATAATTGATTACACATTAAAATACAATTTTCCAAAGGTTTAGATTACATATAAATTTATTTAAAAAAATTTATTCCTGCATGATATATTAAATTTTTAATGTTTTATAGAAAATATGATGTTATAAATCCGTTTTTTAATTGTTTAAAAATTATTTAAGAAAATACATATCTATTAATTTTAGGTATGCGTAAATAAAATAATTGATTACACATTAAAAAACAATTTTCCAAAGGTTTAGATTACATATAAATTTATTTAAAAAAATGTATTCCTGATATATTTAATTTTTAATGTTTTATAGAAAATATGATGTTATAAATCCGTTTTTTAATTGTTTCAAAATTATTTAAGGAAATACATATCTATTAATTTTAGGTATGCATAAATAAAATAATTAATTTTATTAACTAAATTTTTATTTAAATTAATTAGTTTCACATTAAAAAACAATTTCCCAAAATTTATGATTTTACGACAATGTTTTTGCAAAAATTGTTTATTAACAATATAATTCGAATATAATTCTTATGACACTAATTTTCATTTTATTGCATCAAAATTATTTAATTAAATAAATATCAATTTTAAACAAATAAATTACGGTAGATAAAAACATGGATTAATTTTCAATTTACATTCAAACAAAATTTAAAATAAAAATTGAAAGTATTTGGTTTATTTAAAAAATGTATGTTACGAATGTAGCTTGGAATTTTTTTCTCTTATTTGACGAAAGTTAGTTGCATCAAATTAATATTTACTTAATTAAATTATTTTGAAACAATGAAAATGAAATTACTATTATATAAATTATTAAATAATAATTTAATTTGGTTTACTTTTTTTGGAACATAATTTTTATTTATTTATTTATTTAATAAATTTATTGCAGAGGAACTAATAATATTATAGATAATCAGTAATTAAATCTATTTATTTAAATTTAAATGAATAAATTTAACATTTTATTAAATTATTTTTAAATACTTAATAAAGTAAATTTGTAAAACACAACCGAATTATATAATAAAATTTAATTTAAGAAGTTAAAACCTTTTATATCACAATAAAATAAAACAATGATATACAATTTTAGATAAAAAATTTTATTATACTTTCTAATTTAATATAAGTAAGTTAATTTCTTTTTGTTTAACAAGAAATTTAATTAATTTTAAATATTTTATTATTGCATAAGTATTTTCAAATCATTAAGATTTCTTAAACAAGTTCAACAATGAATGTTTTATTTTAACATCCTTTTTAATTTTTAAATTAATTTAATTAATTTTATACGCATCAATTTAAAGATTTAATTAATCAATTTAATCATTAAATTTCTTTAAAAGAAATAAATAAAAATTTTCCAATTTTATTTCAGCAAATTACATTCGTAACTTAAATTTTCTAAATTAAAAATATTTAAAATTTTTGTTTTAGGTTTTGTTTGAATGGAAATTGAAAATTAATCCATTTTTTTATTTACCGTAATTCATTTAATCAAATGATTTTGATACAATGAAAATGAAAATTAGTGTCATACGAATTATAGTTCAATAATTTAATTAGTTTTTTTGTAACAAACTTTTTTTGCAAAAACATTGTCGTAAAATCATAAATTTTGGGAAATTGTTTTTTAATGTGAAATTAATTATTTTAAATAAAAATTTAATTAATAAAATCAATTATTTTATTTACGCATACCTAAAATTAATAGATATGTATTTCCTTAAATAATTTTGAAACAATTAAAAAACGGATTTATAACATCATATTTTCTATAAAACATTAAAAATTAAATATATCAGGAATAAATTTTTTTAAATAAATTTATATGTAATCTAAACCTTTGGAAAATTGTATTTTAATGTGTAATCAATTATTTTATTTACGCATACCTAAAATTAATAGATACGTATTTCATTAAATAATTTGAAACATTGAAAAACGGATTTATAACGTCATATTTTCTATAAAATATTAAAATTAAATATATCAGGAATAAATTTTTTTAAATAAATTTATATGTAATCTTAACCTTTGGAAAATTGTATTTTAATGTGTAATCAATTATTTTATTTACGCATACCTAAAATTAATAGATACGTATTTCATTAAATAATTTGAAACATTGAAAAACGGATTTATAACGTCATATTTTCTATAAAATATTAAAATTAGGAATACATTTTTTTAAAAATAATTTATATGTAATCTAAATGTTTGGAAATTTGTTTTTTAATGTGTAATCAATTATTTTATATATGTATACCTTAATTTAATAGATATGTATTTTATTAAATAATTTTAAAACATTGAAAAAAGGATTTATAATGTCATAATAATCTAATTTAGATAGTTTTTGTTTATATACAATTTTTATTACAATCATTAATCATACTAAGTAATTTTTTATAAAATATCTTAGATAATCAAAATTTTCTATAAATGTTCTTTCTTTTTTTCATATAATGTGATATAATTTATTTATTTTATTTTATTAAACTTAATATGTGATTGGATGATTTTTAAGAAATGAAGAAATTAATTTTTTGAGACATTTATTAACATTAAAACTTTAATTAATACGTAAGTTGTAAACTTGTTTTTAAAAATGTTTATAATTTATTTACATGAAAGTGCTTATTTTGAAGATATTAAATAATATTAATTATTAACAAGATAATAATTAATATGATTATACATTTCAATAATAATAATCATTATTATCCATTAATTTTATCTTATAATTTTAACTATTTTACTATATTTTAGTGATAATTATTATTTAAATGCTATTTTATTTAATTGTTTTATTAAATAAATGAATATTAATTAACTGAATAATTATTATGTTTTGAAGTTTTAAATTGTCGGTTTGAATTTTGCGCCTTTTTCGCTCAGTATAGGTTAGTAAAAAGCATGCAAAAAGGTTAGGTACTCGCGAACTGACGGAAAACGAAAAATCCTCACACCAACAGGCTATAATTTACATGTGTTTGTGCTTAGCTCGGGAGTTATGGTGGGGGTCAACTTCGGCTTCCATCTGGCATCACTGATTGGTACCTAACATCCAGCTTAAACAGTGTGCAAAATTAAGAAAAAATTGCAACTCTGTTGCTTAATTTGATAAAGAATTGAAGTTAAACAATCGGTCCAATTGTTATGTTTAGTTTGTTGTTATAAATTGGTTACTTTCGTTTCAAAAATTATAAAATTGAGATAAAATTGCAAATCTGTGGTTTAATTTAATCAAAATTTGAAATTAAACAATAATTGTTTGTTTAAACAATTGTTAGAACTGTTGTTCTTAGTTTGTTGTAATTGGTTACATTCATCTTAAAAAAATTGATAATTAAGAACACGTTGCAACTCTGTGGTTTTATTTAATAAAAAGTTATTGCAGTATTTTTTTTTAGTTATTATACACTCGTTTAACGGCCTTACAGGTCCAATGAGTGTCCTCCGTTGGGAGTTCCTAGAGTTCAGTACTTTGTATATATTCTCTAAGTGTTTTTGCGTCTACAGAACGGCTTAAAATTAGGAGTACTCGCATTTGCCTGGACCACCCGGTATATTGGGTTTGCTCGCCAGTGGAGAGGGAAAACTTTAGAAAAACCTCTCCTGAGTACAACCGGTTTATCGACAGTCGAGTTCTAGTGATCTGCACAGGTCGATTACCGACAGTGCATATCATTATACCTCGACGTCTTTACCTTCCACTGAAGTTATCTCACAGCCGAAAAAAATCCCAGACTCCCCGGGGCGCGAACCAAGCAAGCTTGATGCTTGACTTGGCGCGACCGTAGAGTCCAGGACCTTAACCAACTGAGCTAACTCCGTGGTAAAATAACAGTATTTTATTTTAATATAAGTATTTTTTAAACAATAATAATTTGTTTAATCAATTTGTTATTTTTAGTTTGTTCTTAGTAATTGATAACATCTAGCTTGAAAAGTTGTTAAATTGAAAAAATTTTGCAACTCAGTGGCTTAATTTGATAAAGAATTGAAGTTAAACAATAATAATTTGTTTAAACAATCGGTGGATCTGTTATTTTTAGTTTGTTGTTAGTAAGTTGCAGTGGTTTAATTTAATAAAAAGCATTAAAATTCCGTCTTTTTGTTCCCTGTATTTTTGGACCACCTTAATTTTCAATGAATTGAGAAAATCTTCAACCAGTGATTACAATATTCAAAATTGGTTAGACAAAGTAATTAAGTTGTCAGTTATTACAATTATGAAAATTCATAGCGCTACTCCTGTCCAATTTATATAGCGATAATTTACCTCAAAATTATCTTACTAAAATTTTTGAGTATGACGTGATATACCAATCAATTAACAAACAATACATGATGGGACCATAACGTCTATTCATATTTAAGGATTTAGGAATTTCTTCTTTTACGTATCGTCATGGAAAGCGAATAAAGCCTCACCTTTCGCAACCGAAAACTAATATATGTGACGCTCTCCGAAGAAAGGTACCTAAGAAGCAAAAAATCGATATTTGGATTATGATTGAGTTAACGTCATTAAATGTTCCTTTTTCATTATCAAAAGTCAGAAAATGTTCTTATTGATTATTTTTCAAGTTATGACAATTTAAACATCAGCAGTTTGTACAGACTACCATGCGCGTGATCTAAAATCACTTTTTAAAAATCAAAATTTAAAAATGTCGATCGATTGAAACTTGGGTAGGTTTTTAGATTCTCTATAATTACAAATCTCAGGTAACATTTTAAAAATGCAAAATATCGTGTTAAAAATCAAAATTATTTTAGGAAATACTGTTTTCAATGTCAAATTGATAATTTGATTTTTCAAGGTGAATTGAGGGATTATCGAAAGTGATGATTTTTCGGCACAAGGAAGTTGATGTCTATTGACATGTTTACATTGGGCATGTGTGTCTGTCAGCAGGAACACCTTGTTCACGTGTAACTAATGCCCTAAAATAGATCAACTTGTGTCATCCAATTACGTCACTAGTCTAAGCGGATTACGCGTTTACGCTGCGTTTATCCTGGAAAATTGTCGATAGTTCTCAGTTTCTCTCGCAATGCTCACGAGCAACAAGTGCTTTAAACATACATCTTAATAATTCATTTCAATAATTTTGAACCCGCTGTATGAGAATTTTTACATTAATTCTATAGTCATAATCACTAATACTTATTGCATGAAGGCATATAACTAGCTAAAAATTCTTTAAGTCCATAGGAGATAATTCTAGCAATAATATCTAATTAAACTATTTGCAATTAAATTTAACTCTATATAATTATTATTACAGAAATCAGGCATCTTGTTAGAAAGCAGAGTACGATAGACGTACATTCAATCAAAGTTAGTTTGAAAGATATCGTCTGTTACCTGTCCCTCCTGGAAGCTGGAACTCCTGAAGATAAATTGGAATGTAAGTTTCAAAAACTATGTTCGTATACGTATGACGTTCAATCTCAATTTGGGATTAATAAAATATTAATTACGCAATGATTAATTAATCAACAATTAATTACTTGAAGAATTATTATTAATTTCTACATCCCTTATTTTATTTTTGATTTCCACTTTTCATTTCCCTTTCCAAATCATCTAAATGTTCAAACAATCATCAGTTTTCAGAATATTCAACATCCAATAATTTATTTATGAATAATTCAACTATTTTTTATAGTATCGCGAAAAACCTCGACAAATTGCAAAGTTATGCAAAAATAATTTTAAAAAATTATATTTGTGAAATTATGAGTTATTATTAAAAAATTCATGCAATTGTTAATTTGTTTAATCAATTGTTTATCAAATAAAGGTAAATACTGTTTTCTTTTTGTAATTTTCAACCGTTTATGATTTGAATAACTAAAGAAATACCTTATTAAAAATTCACGATTTTAAAAGTTGTTTAAACATTAATAGTTTGATTGTTTAAGTTACAAGAGTTTGTTTCATGTTTCTTTCGCTTTCAAGAAAATCGCCATTAAAAACTCACGATTTCAAAAGTTGTTTAACCATTAATAGTATAATTGTTTGAGTTATAAGATTTTGTTTTATGTTTCTTTTAGTTACACAAAGCATTAGAAAATTTAAACTACATAAAATTGTTAATTTGTTTAAACAATTGTTTATCAAATTTGTATCAAATGAAGCTAAAGACTGTTTTTTTTATAATTTTCAACTGTCTATGATCTGAATATAACTAAATAAAAGCGCTATTAAAAACTCACGATTTCAAAAGTTGTTTAAACATTAATAATATAATTGTTTACGAGACAAGATTTTGTTTCATGTTTCTTTCAGTTACTGAAAGCATTAAAAAATTTAAAATACATAAAAAAATTATTTATCTTCATTTGCTTATAAGTTGAAATAAACAATACATATTTGTTTAAAGTATAAGTTTTTAATAATTGTTTTTCTTTAATTTTAAATTATAAAAGCTTGCAAAATACAGCTTTTTCTAAATTTTCTGCCTTCTGGATATTTTAGTTCTCTTTTTTTTAAATAAAATGGTTATCATTATTGAAAAAACATCTCTTTTTTTATTATAAAGTTATATAATATTTAGATGTAGCTTAAAACTTTTAGTAGGGTTGAAACAGAATCCTAAAAATTCAATTCTTTTAACAGATTTTAACATATTGTCATTGTTAATGTATTTAAACAATTGTTTATCAAATTTTTATCAAATAAAAGTAAATACTTTTTTTTTTTGTAATTTTCAACTGTTTATAATTTGAATAACTAAAAAAAACCTTATTAAAAACTCACAATTTCAAAAGTTGTTTAAACATTAATAGTATAATTGTTTAAGTTACAAGAGTTTGTTTCATGTTTCTTTCAGTTAATCAAACCATTAGAAAATTTAAAATACATAAAATTGTTAATTTGTTTAAACAATTGTTTATCAAATTTTTATTAACTAAATCTAAAGATTGTTTTTTTAATCTGCAACTATTTATGATTTGAATAATTAAAGAAAAACCTGATTAAACAACTCAGGATTTCAAAAGTTGTTTAAACATTAAAAGTATAATTGTTTAAGTTCCAAGATTTTGTTTCATGTTTCTTTTAGTAACTCAAAGCATTAGAAAATTTAAAATACATAAAAAAATCATTTATCTTCATTTATTCAAATGTTTAAATAAACAATAAATATTTGTTTAAACAACTGTTTAATTGGAAAGTTTTTAATTAATGTTTTTCTTTAAAGATTTTTAAAGATTTTTATAATAATTTTGTAATTTGTCGAGGAACTTTGCAGGGCTGCGAAAAATAGTTATAATCATAACATATTCATAAATAAAATATTTAATGTTATTAATTTGTTTTTTTTTGTACCCAAAATCCAAAAGTTTATTATTGCGAATCTTATACCATTTGCAATTATTTGGCAAAAATTAGAAAATAATTTTTTTTTTTAATAACCCATGAATAAGATTAGAAAAAGTCATTTACTAAATTAAATTCGTGTCGTTCATTTGCACTATTTTTCAAGATTTAAATTCCAATTTTTGTTCACAGAGAGAAAAAAACGATATTGCACTGATTGCACGTGAATTAAATATCGTCCAAAACTATAATGTAATTGATTTGATAAAATATTTATTTAATTTCATAGCATTGCCTTTGAATAAAAGATTACAATTTTCATTTCAAAAGCAATGCTGCAAAATCGACCAAATATCAAATCAACTATACAGTATGCTTTTTGATATTGAATACGTGTGGTATTAATAATTCTATATCAATTTTTTTTACTAGATATTTAAAAAATCTATAGTAAAAATACTGAATGTATTTTTATGAATGCTGACGTCAAAGTTGCGTTTATTTATTTACCAAGAGACAAAAATAAAAGTGCATACCGTGACAATGAAACATTTTAAGAGGGTAGTTTATAATTACTCTACTTGTTGCTTTTAATGAATTATAATTTTATTCTTCTTTCAGTTATGTTCCGACTCTACGATAGTGACGGAAATGGAGTTCTTGATACAAACGTAAGTCAGCTTTATTAACAATTTAAACCAATTTTTCACGAAAAAGACAATAAAAGTTTCCAAAAAAGTAAAAATTGTTTTTAAAAATTTTTTAGTTATATAAAAAGGAAATAAATATTTCATGGTATAAATATAAGATGGTTGAAGTATCATTTTATAATATAAAGATTCAAGTTTACAAATGAAAATGTTCGTGAAAATGTAAAGAATAAGAAGAAAGTTAAATATTTTAAACTTCCAACTTTTGAGGTTCTCTCACTTGATTCATTACCGACGCAGTTTTATCTTTTTCTTTTAAACAACTTTCCTCCTTCAGTATGTAAAGTAAACGAAAAAAGTTCTTTTATTGTTCAATAAGACATTTCAAAAAGGAAAAAGTAATTTATTTTCTTTAAGAAAAGATTTCATAAAAGTTAATGAATTAGCAATATTTATATTATAAATGATGGTATGACATTTTTAAAAACATTTTTATAGAATTAAAAAATATTTCAAATAAATTTTCGCGTTTCTTCATTCAGAAGCTGCGTATTATTTTTAATAAATTGAAACTGCTGCTAAATTACTGCTCTTGAAATTCTTGAAATGTTTTTCTAATTTGGCCAATTTTGTTATACTGTTATACATGCTTTTTTCATATTTATTTCTGTATTGGGTACTTCATATAGAATGCCCTTTTCAGTAGAAAAAATGCGTGTTGCAGATCGATTGAATTGAAGATTAATTAAAATCAGAATGAATTGAAATTCGTGTTGTTTAAAATGCGAATTAATTAAATTTTAAATCAATTAAAAATAGTAGTTAGTGGAAATGTCAGTTAATTTAAATTTAACCAAAGTTAATTTCTTAAAGCCTAATTAATAGGATGGACAAAAAATAAATGAGAAAATAGTAAATTCAGAATTTTAATGCTCTGACCCCCTAGGATTGTTCTATGTCAAAAAATAAAATAAAATAAAATAAAATAACCCTGTTTTTTTGTTTTAAAATAAAAAAATATTTAGAGGTCGCCCAAAAATGCAAAAATAAAAAATAAAATAATTAATAATAAATAAATAAAAAAAATATAAATAAGCGTTTAAACTATTCCTTAATATTAAAAGTAAGGTTTTTTTTGACAATTTTGCACAATTTTTAATAAACAAATTATTATTGTTTAGTCTCAGCTTTCTATTAAATTAAGCTATAGATTTGCAACTTTTACTCAATTAAAGAATTTCTAAAGATGAATGTAACCACTTTCTAACAACAAACTAAAAATAACATTGTTTAAACCAATTATTATTGTTTAATTTCAACTTTTTATAAAATTAAACTACAGAGTTGCAATCTTTTTACAATTTTGCAAATTTTCAAGATAGATCTTACTAATTACTAAAAACATTCTAAGAATCAATTTTCAACTAATTGTTTAAACAAATTATTATTGTTTAGTCTTATCTTTTTATTAAATTAAACCACAAAGTTGTAACCTTTTCTCAATGTCGCAATTTTTAAAGAAAAATGTAACCAATTACTAACAACGAACTAAAAATAACAATTCAACCGATTGTTTAAAAAAATTATAATTGTTTAATTTCAACTTTGCATCAAATTAAAAAGAGAGAGTTGCAATTTTTTCTCAATTTTGCAACTTTTCAAGCTAGATGTTACTAATTACTAAAAACGTACCAAAAATCAAAATTCTACCAATTTTTTAAACAAACTATCATTAGTCTCTACTTTTTATTAAATTAAACCACAGGATTGCAACTTTTTTCAGTTTTATAATTTTTGAAGATGAATGTAACCAATTTCTAATAACAAACTAAAAATAATAAATCGACCGATTGTTTAAGGTATATCTCTCAGTTAAATACAGGATATTAGAAATTAGCAATTGTTTATTTACACACATTTTTATGCAATCTAACTTTTCTCTCAGATCGCATCTTTACAAATTTTTTAAATTGATGCGATTTTGATTTATAATAGCTCAATTTCTTTAGAAATAGATTATCTACGAATTTACGAAAATGAATTTTTATAAAACTGCACCGTTTTTTAAATATGATTATTTGCTTAACAAATGAAGTGCAATTTCTTTTAAACAAATAATCTTATTTAAAAAACGGTGCAGTTTTTTAAAAATTCACTTTTCTGTATTTGTAGATAATCCATCTCTAAAAAAAATGAGTTAATTATAAATCAAAATCGCATCAATTGAAAAACTTAAACCTATTATTATTGTTTAATTTCAACTATTTATCAAATAAAGCTAAAGAGTTTTTTCTCAATTTTTCAATTTTTTAAATGAATGTAACCAATTACCAACAACAAACTAAACATAACAATTCGATCGATTGTTTAAACAAATTATTATTATTTATTGATTTCAAGTTTTTATCAATTTAAGCCATAGAGCTGACATTTTTCTATCAATTTTGCAACTTTGCAAATTGAATGATGCCAATTAGTAACAACAAACTAAAAATAACAATTCTAACAATTATTTAAACCAATTGTTATTATTTAATTTCAAGTTTTTATTAAATTCTACCAGAAAGTTGCAACTTTTCCACAATTTTGCAATTTTTAAAGACAAATGTAACCAATTACTAACAATAGTATAAAAATAACAATTCGACCGATTGTTTAAAGAAATTTTTATTGTTACATTTTAACTTTATATGAAATTAAACTATAGAGTTACAATCTTTTCTAAATTTTTCACCTTTTTAAGCTAGATGTTACCAATTGTTAAAAACATACTAAAAATCAAAATTCTAACAATTTTTTTAACATATTATTATTGTTTAGTCTTAAATTTTTATTAAATTTAACCACAGAGTTGCAACTTTTTCTCAGTTTTAAAATTTTTGAAAACAAATGTAACCAATGGCTAATAACAAACTAAAAATAACAATTCGACAAATTGTTTAAACAAATTATTATTGTTTAACTTCAACTATTCATCAATATAAAATACAGAGTTGCAACTTTTTCTCAATTTGCAATTTTTGAAGAAGAATGTAACCAATTACCAACAACAAATTAAAAAAAAAACAATTTAACCGATTGTTTAAACAAATTTTTATTGTTTAACTTTAAGTCTTTACCAATTTAAGCTATAGACAGAGTTGCAATTTTTTTAAAATTTAATTTAAAACTTTATCAATTTATTATTATCTTAATGTTCTATACTGGCTGTTATTTTTACTATAGTCGCAAAAGCAACATTTTTGAAATTCGTACGGAGATTTCTTCAATTTCAACAGTATGTATTTATATAAACAATTGGTACCTTTGTTATTTCAGTTTGTTATTAAAACTTGGTAGAAGAAATGTAAAACTAAGAACAAGGGACAACTCTGTAGCTTAATTTGATAAAAAATTAAAGTTAAACAAAAATTATTTATTTAAACAATTGATACAATTTTTATTCTTAGTTTGTTGTTAGTACCAGGTTACATTCGTTTTGAAAAGTTGTTAAATTAAGAAAAAATTGGAACTCTGCAGTTTAATTTGATGAAAAGTTTAAATTAAACAATAATAATTTGTTTAAATTATTGATTGAATTGTTATTTTTAGTTTGTTGTGAGAAATTGGTAAAATTTATCTTCGAAATTGCAAAATTGGAAAAAAGTTGCGACTCTGTAGTTTAATTTGATAAAAAGTTCAAATTAAACAATAAAAATTTGTTTAAACAATTGATAAAATTTTTATGTTTAGTTTCTTGTAATTGGTTACATTCATCTTCAAAAATTTCAAAATTGAGAAAAAGTTGTAACCCTGTAGCTTTATTTGATAAATAGTTAAAATTAAACAATAATAATTTGTTTAATCAAATTATCAATTACATAAAACACAGCTATCTTACTTTTTTATTTAAATCAAATAAATTTTTATTTGTGCCACTTCTATATAATTTGAATATATATATATATAATTTCTATATAATTTTCTATATATAATTTTCTATATAACTTCTAAATAATTTGTTTAATCAAATTATCAATTACATAAAACACAGCTATCTTACTTTTTTATTTAAATCAAATAAATTTTTAGTTGTGTCACTTCTCTGGGTGTGGATTTTTGCATTTTTGATTGTTTTTGGAAGACCCATAAAAAATAGTTAATATTTAAAAATGGTTAAAAAAAAACAATTTGTCATTATTCTTTGAAGTCTTCTGGTGAGAAACAGAGTTTGGCTATTGAAAAATATTAAATCGTAAGGCTTCTATACCATTTCTACGAAAAAGTTTTTTTTACCATGTAAAATATATAGGAAACTTTGAGCGTTTTGAGCGACCTTGAAATATTTTTTGATTTCAAAACAAAAAAACAGGGATATTTTTTTTCAACATAGAACAATCCTAAAGGATGATAGCATTAAAATTACGAATTTACTTTTTTTGGACCACCATAGAAATTAAGTTGCTAAAAAAGTGTTTACTTTTAAAACTAACCACTTGTAAACCCTATTAAGTCAAATTTAACCATACTTTTATAAATTTCTTGCAAAAAATAACTGTAACATTTTTTTCGGATTAGGAGACAGATTGTATCGTGAGTCAAATGATGAATGTCGCAGAATATTTAGGATGGGATGTCTCTGAACTGAAACCGGTAAGAATATTTCGTATTTTATATTTCAAATGAAACCTAATATTTGTGTTGAATAAGAATTTAAAATAAAAAACAACTTATTATACAATTTAAGTAAATCTACTCTTACATAATTATTATTCAGGGAGTTTTGAACAGAAGACATTGTCATTTATTGTTATAAAATCTGTTAGTCTAAGTTATGGAAATTGAGGAAGTCGAGTCTGAAATGAAAATGCTTTCAGATTCTGGAGGATATGATGGTAGAAATAGATTACGATGCAGATGGAACGGTTTCATTGGAAGAATGGAAGAGAGGCGGACTGACGACAATTCCTCTCCTAGTACTCCTCGGTCTAGATTCTCATGTCAAAGAGGATGGTAATCATCTCTGGAGACTAAAACACTTTAGTAAACCAGCTTATTGCAATCTATGCCTCAACATGTTGGTCGGACTAGGCAAAAAAGGACTTTGCTGTGTTTGTGAGTTTCGGAAGACAAAATCTTTTACCTAAATTCCCTTAAAGAGAATCAGACTATATTTACTCTTTCAGTCATTAAAATTCTAAGAAGTTTAAAATTTTACCTTTTTATGTTTTTTTTTTTAAGTTTTCAAATGGTTTTTACAACTCGTGACTTTTTTTTAGTCTGCAAGTACACGGTTCACGAAAGATGTGTACAGAGAGCACCAGCTTCTTGTATAGCAACGTATGTAAAAAGCAAAAAAACTTCACAAGTTATGGCACACCATTGGGTCGAGGGAAACTGCCACGGAAAATGCTCAAAGTGTAAAAAGACAATAAAGAGTTACAACGGAATCACAGGTCTTCATTGTCGTTGGTGTCAAATCACAGTAAGGATATTTCAATTTTTCAGCATTTGAAAAAGATTTTCATAATGATTTAATTTAGTAAATTTAAACAGTTTTAATTTTGAGATAGAAAATCGTGTGCATTTCCAAAAACAATTCTCAGATTTCTTTGCTGGAAATGAAAAGATAGAAATGGATAGAATCAATGGATTGGTTCTATCTCCCAACTCAGTAAGAAGGAGAGAATTGAAAAGAATTGGGATTTTATGATTTTCGAAGAAAAAAGGAAAATTATTCAATGCTTTTGAATACGTTTTTTTGACAACTCCACTCGAATCCGGTGATAACGCCAACTTTGATCGAAAAGTCAATACTTAATAATACGTTTCTTAATATTTTGCAATCCAAATGAATGCCTTTATAATGAAAAAAATAAAATTTATATATTTTAATACCCACAGTTTAGATTATTGAATCCAAATGAATCACTTTATAATAAAAAAAAAAAAGAAAATAATATGAATGTTTTTGAATACCCATAGTTTCGATTTATTTAATCCAAATGAATACCTTTATAATGGAAATAAAAGAAATGTAAAACGAAGATTTTAGAGTATTCGCAGTACAGATTTATTAAATCCAAATGAATCCCTTTGTAATTAAAAGAATAAAATTAATATTTTTCTATACCCGCAGTTAAAATTTATTGAATCCAAATGAATCTCTTTATAATGAAAAAAGTAAAATGTATATTTTCGAATACTCACAGTTCATATTATTGAATCCAAATGAATCACTTTATAATAAGAATACAATAAAAATAATATGAATGTTTTTGAATACCCACAGTTCCGATTTATATAATCAAAATCAATCCTTTTATAATGGAAAAATTAAATTAATATTTTTAATACTCACAGTTAAGAATATTGAATTCAAATGAATCACTTTATAATAAAAATAAAATAAATATAAAATAAATGTTTTTTAATTCCCACAGTTCAAATTCATTTAATATCCAAACAAATCCCTTTATAATGAGAATGAAGTAAATAAAATTAAATATTTTCTAATATAGAAAATTCAATTTTATTTAATCCAAATAATAAATATTCCCTTTATAATGAAAATGAAAAAAAATATTACTCTGGATTTATTTAATTTAAATGAATTTCTTTGTAATAAAAATAAAATAAGATAAATATTTTTTAGGTATGCTATTAGTTAAAGGGAGGCTACGGTGAAATTTCAACCCATTAAAATGTTAGGTGTTCGGTGGAGTCAATTTTTTTTTAACAACTTTAAATTGTTGGATACTATCAAAAATTAAATTTTTGACTAGTTTAAATTATTTATTTTTGCAAAAATTATAAATTTTGATAATCGTTCTTCTTCCACAATTTTTATTAGTTTCCTTCCTCAATTTTTTCCTTGCTCTTTTAATAATTCTCCAAATCTCTTAAAAATTTAAATTTCAATGGTCTTTTACTTTAAATATCTATTACCTTCCAAAAATTTTCACCATTTTTAGCGCTAATTTTTTTGCTTACCTTTTTTACAATTCTGAACTAAATTACGCCTGAATTTTAAAAACTTTTGATTTTTTACAAAAATAAAAATTCTAAAATCCACAAAATTTGTTTTTTAATTTTCATGTATTGTAGCATAATTTTGTATCCTAAATAATGCCAAAAAAAAAATTTGGCACTTCTGAACAACGAAATTTATGGTGTGTATAAATTTCATTCATTTAATTCAAATGAATCTCGTTATAATGAAAGTAGAATAAAAATAAAAAAACTATTTCCAAAGACACTCACTTTATATTTATTTAATCAAATTGAATGTCATATTAATTATTAAAATAAAAGAAATATAAAATTAATATTATTTTAAATACCCTTCAATCTTGTAGTATAATTATTCCTTATACCTTGAATTACATTATAGAGAAGTTCAATCATTTTAATAATATAGAACAGTTTAAAAAAAAATTAATAAAATAAAATTAAGAGAGAAAAATAAATGGTAGAATAGAAAATAAATTATCTTTATCACTTATTTCATTTTTGTTACAGAATTCTTAAGGGCATGTGATGGAGTATGACGTAACTGACATAGGCAAAAATTGTCCGTAACTTTTCTCTTAAAGTATTGAATATTTTGTCATGAAACTTGGTAGAATTACTTAAAATATCATTAGGAAGGTCTCTCTGACCCAAATTTGTTTGAATTTTGGTTCAAAATTAATTTTTGAGAAATTTTCGAAAAATATAAAATTTTTGAAAAATCACTTTTGACCCAAAAATCAAATAAATTTGGGTCTGAGAGACCTTCCTAATGATATTTTAAGTAATTCTACCAAGTTTCGTGACAAAATATTCAATATTTCAAGAGAAAAGTTACGGACAATTTTTGCCTATATCAGTGTCGTCATACTCCATCACATGCCCTTAACAATGCAATTAAAAAAATGTACATTTTTTTATACATCAAATATCTCATATAAAAAAAAAGTAGTTTATTTAAGTAGATTTTGTTGGATTTATAGAAAAATTGTTAACTTGGAATATTATAGTACATACTATAATATTATGTGCATTAAAAAATACTCATTTTATTATTTTATTTATAAAGGGCATCATGTGGAATAAATATCTCTGAACTGTGGGTATTAGAAAATATTCAACTTTATTTACTTCATTCCCATTATAAAAGGATTTGTTTGGATTAAATGAATCTGAACTGTGGGTATTCAAAATCATTCAGTTTATTTTTATTTTATTTTTATTTTATTTTTATTATAAAGTAATTCAGTTGAATTCAATAATCTAAACTGTAATCGAAAATATACATTTTTTTCATTCTAAAGAGATTCATTTGGATTAAATAAAATTTAACTGCGGGTATTCAAAAGTATTAATTTTATTTGGTTCATTATATAGGGATCCATTTTGTTTTAATAAATTTAATTATAAATATTTATAATATTAATTTAATATATTTATTATAAAGTGATTCATTTGGATTAAATAAATCGGAATTAAGGGTATTCAAAAATATTCATAATTTTTTTTATTTTATTTTTATTAGAAAGGGATTCATTTGGATTCAATAATCTAAATTATGTGCATTAAAAAATTCTCATTTTATTTATAAAAGGCATTATGTGGAATAAATATCTCTGAACTGTGGGTATTAGAAAATATTCAATTTTATTTACTTCATTCTCATTATAAAAGGATTTGTTTGGATTAAATGAATCTGAACTGTGGGTATTCAAAAACATCTATTTTATTTTTATTATAAAGTGATTCATTTGAATTTAATAATCGGAACTGCGAGTATTAAAAATATTAATTTTATTTTTTTTATTACGAAGGGATTGGTTTGGATTAAATAAATCGGAACTGTGGGTATTCAAAAATATTCATTTTATTTTTATTATAAAGTGATTCATTTGGATTCAATAATCTAAATTATGTGCATTAAAAAATACTAATTTTATTATTTTATTTATAAAGGGCATCATGTGGTATTGAAAAATATTAATTTTATTCTTTTAATTATAAAGGGATTCATTTGGATTTAATAAATCTGTACTGCAGGTACTCTAAAATATTCGATTTATACATTTCTTTTATTTTCATTACAAAGGGATTCATTGGATTTTGTTAATCTGAATTGTGGGTATTCGAAAATATACATTTTATTTCTTTTATTATAAAAGGATTCATGTGGACTAAATAAATTTTAACTGCGGGTATTGAAAAATATTAATTTTATTCTTTTAATTATAAAGGGATTCATTTGGATTTAATAAATCTGTACTGCAGGTACTCTAAAATATTCGATTTATACATTTCTTTTATTTTCATTATAAAGGGATTCATTTGGATTCAGTTAATCTTAACTGTGGGTGTTACAAAATATTAATTTTACTTTTTTGTATAATAAATGCATAAATTTGGATTGAAAAATATTTAGAAACGCGTATCAATTAGGATTGATTTTCGAATAAAAGTAGATTCTATCGCCGGATACAAATGTATTGGGCAAAAAAAGGTATTCAAAAGTATTAAAAAAATTTAATACCTTTCAATTACTCTCTTCTTACTGAAAAGTTGTTTTTTATCATTTCCTATATCCATGTCTTTTTATTCTTCGTGGATAGGAAGGAATAGAAAGTTTCTGTCTGTTTGAATATTTTCTCCCCATCTATGCCTTTTCACAATATCTATCTCTTTCTACTCATCGTGGATTTAAACTCCTAAAATTTGTTTATCTAATTTAATCCATATATAATCTTGACATTTTTATCTTTTTTTATTCACTTAAATCCATATCAAATTCTTACATATATTTTAATTGACAAAATTTCTTAATTTTAAGAAATTGCTTGTCTTATTCAATTGTCATCTTGGATCGAAGTAATTAAATCCGGTATTTCTAAAGCAAATTAAACTAGATTAAGGGCAGAGTAAACTAGTTCCCCATATGGTGAAACAATGTCCTATTATCTGCATTGTAAAGTAATTGTGTTCTAGCTCCACAATAGATGCGCATCACAGGTACGAGCTGATTGCAACCTAGGAGAACATGCAGTCCATATTCTACCGCCCACGGCTATTTGTCCGGTTGTTTTGGACAGACAAAGGTCACTTTCCAGGGATAGTAAAAGGGGTAGTAAGCACGGCCAAGACTCAACCTCAAGTAGTTCGGTAAGAACTCAAAAACGAATCTTTTCGAAAAATAATTTTCTTATTTTCAGGGATCACAGTACCTATTGCTACTGAAAAAGGTGAATAGGTGCGAATTTTTTCAAAAATAGGGGACAAAAAGGGGACAAAAAATTTGCTTCAACTTATGTACTTGAAGATTTTATAGGACTTTTTTATTCACAAATTTTAAATAAGGAAACATTATACAGGGCTGCCAGCGGACTTGTAGATTGAAAATAGTAAAAAAAAGTGACTTTTTATTTTAAAAAGGTGAATAAATAGGGAGTTTACAAGTGAGAAAAGTGAATAAACAATAATTTGCAATAATAAACAAAAAATTACTGATATTAATTTGGGGCCCGCCAGCAGGCAAATAATGAATCAGGGCTCCCCAATATCAAATTTGAAAAAAAATTTGTGAAATGAGAAAACTAATTGGAAAATGAATTAAAAATCAAGAAATGAAGACAAAAAAATTTAATTTAAAACAAAATAATTGAAATTTAAAGAAAATAATTGAAAAATGTAAAGAATACTTGTAATTACAAGAAAATAATTGAAGCATGATAAAAATAAGTAAAATTTGACGAAAAATAATGATTCACATTTAAAAGAAAATAAAAAAAATTTACATATATAGAAAATATGTAGAAAACAGTTGAAAAATTACCATAAAAAACTGAAATTTGGAAAAAAAAATTAATGAGAAATATAACTCAAAAAATAAAGTAAAAAATAAAAAATGTATTACTTTAATTGAAAAATTAAGGACATAATTGGAACGTGAGGAAACTAATTGAATAATGTCATAAATAATCAAAAGCAAGTGTATAAATTAAAAATTTATAGACAAGAATAATAAAAAGATTGAAGAAAATGACATTTAAAGAAAATAATTCCAAAATGTCAAAAATATTTTAATAATAACAAAAATAATAGTTGTTTGAAAAAAATAATTGAGAAATGACAAAAATACTTGATAACTGATGTAAGTAATTGATAATTTATAGATAATAATCATTGAAAAATTGAAAAAAGTATTAGAAGTTTGAGGAAAATAATAAAAAGTTGAAGATATTAATTGACGTTTGAAGAAAATAATTGAAATTTAAAGAGAATAATTCAAAAATGCCAAAAAAATTAAATATGAGAAAAGGAATTGAAATTGGTAGAAATAATTGAAAAAAAAATTGAAAAAGTTGTAAAAAATTAATAAATTTATGAGAATAATAAAAAGGATTAAGAAAATGATTGAAATTTGAAGAAATTTATTTAAAACTGGTGTAAAATTTTTTTAATTTCTTGACAATAAACAAAATTGAATAAAATAATTGAAATTTGATAAAAATAATTTTAAAATGCCAAAAATAATAATAATATGAAGAAAATAATTTGAAAATGACAGAAATAATTGAATAATGACAAAAGTAATTGAAATTTGAATAAAATAATTTAAAAAATAACAAAACTAAATTGAAATTTGTGTAGAAAATTTAAATATTTCTGACAATAAAATAAGGATTAAAAACATAATTGAAATTTTAAGAAAATACTTGAAATATTACAAAAATAAATGAAAATTTGTGTAATAAATTAAAAAATTTATGTCAATAATTTAAAGTTTAAAGAAAATAATTTAAATTAGAAGAAAGTAATTGAAGTTTAAAGAAAATAATTGTAATTTAATAGACTAATTAAAAAAAGTCAAAAAATTTAAATATGAAAAAAGTAATTAAAGTTTCTAGAAAATAATTGAAATGTGTAGAAAATAATTAAAAAAGTTGTAAAAAATTAATAAATTCCTGACAATAATAAAAAGAATAAAGACAATTTTTAAAATTTGAAGAAAATAAATTAAAATTGGTGTAAAATTTAAAAATTCATGACAAAAAAAATTAAATATAATAATTGAAATTTGTAGAAAATAATTCTAATATGCCAAAAATAATAGAAATATGAAGAAAATAATTTGAAAATGACGAAAATACTAAGAAATATGACAAAAGTAATTGAATTTTTTAAGCAAATAATTAAAAAATGACAAAAGTAAATTGAAAATTGTGTAGAAAATTAGAATATTCTTGGCAATAATTTATAGATTTTAGAATATAATTTAAATTTTAAGAAAATAATATAAAAATGACAAAAATAAATGAAAACTTGTGTAATAAATTTAAATATTCCTGACAATAAGTTAGACAGAAGAAAATAATTGATATACGAAAAAATGAAATTCAAAATCTTAGAATTATTTGAAAATTGACAAAAGGACTTTAAAAATGAATAAAAATGAAAAAGATAATTGAAAAGAGATGTAAAAATTAAATATTTGTAGACTGTATTAAAAAAATTGATGATGTAATGTAATTTTTTTGAAAACTGAATTTTTTACACGAGAATGTATACCCAAAATTTTTAAAAATTAATTTTTGACTTCGGAATCTTTATTTGCGACCTCAAAAATCTCCAAATAAGACTTGTTGAATTTCCTTGAATATTTATGTGATAAAAGATTGCACATATATTGCAATGTATTATTTCTACATATTTTTTATAACACCCGAAATTTTGAAAATTTAATTTCTTTAAACATTATATCTTAAAATATGGCTAAAAATGAAGAAATTTATGACCTAAAATATTTTTAGCTTATAAATTAAAAAAGTTGGGAATTTATTTTTAAAAGTTTATTTTTTCCCATGTATTTTTAATGGGGATTTTCTATCGACTGATGCAGATTAATGTAAATTAATTGGGCTGGGGTTTTATAAAATTTTTTTCTTTATATATTGAACTGCTAACATTTTTGGCTATAACTATAAACTTTAATACTGAAAATTAGAAAAAGGGGAAATAGGGGACAATTCTTTAAAATAGGGGAAATAGGTGCAAAATTTTAAAATAGGGGAAAAAAGGTGAATAGGGGACAACCTGTGATCCCTGTATTTTTTATCCCTGTTTCTCAAACTAATTGTACTTGTAAAAGAACCTATTAAAAAAATGGTTTTCTCTGCTCATTGAATTGATGCAATTACTAGAAATATTGAAAAGTTTCAAGTGCTCATTAGTCGTGAAAATAATGATTAATTATCTTCCTCTTAAATCGAGAGTTCATTATATTAATGAGCCGTGAATGCATTTCCGATAAATTCTGAGTACAAATTTATTCAAGCTGCGATGGAAAACGTTTGAATTTAATGAAGTCTTTTAGAGCTTGCTACTGAATATTTCATGGTTTCTGTCTAGGGTGGCTTTCTCACATGCAACAACACATCTAATCAGCAACCAGCAATGTCTTTTCAAATTACTGCGCCAACCGGAGCTATACCCCTTCTCGTATTTATAAATCCGAAATCAGGCGGAAGACAGGGAGAGCGAATGCTTAGGAAATTTCAGTACATTCTAAATCCAAGACAAGTTCACAATTTAGCGATTGGAGGACCTATGCAGGGTTTGCAATTGTTTAAGGACGTTGAAAATTTTAAAGTCATTTGCTGTGGAGGAGATGGAACTGTTGGTTGGGTTCTTGAAACAATGGGTAATCTAGACACTAATTTCGACGTAGCCTTTTTCAAAAACTACTTTCAGAAATTGCAATGTATTCAAAAAACAGAGAACAAATTATTTTTCTTATTTTTTAAAAAAAAATTACAGAGAATTTTTGCAGTAAAAATTGCTGAAGATTTGAAAACAGGAAATAGGGGAGACCTAGAATTTTTTATACTAACTGACAATTAAAATAATTTCTATATTTTGAATAATTATATATCATGTATATCATGTATATGATAATCGTATATGATTATTCAAAAAAGGTTTAAGAAAAAAAATAAATAATTGAAAAAATTCAGAATATACTTGAAATAAAAGAAAACAATTTAAAATGACTTAAAAAGTTGAAAATAAAAGTAAATAATTTAAAATTGAGATAAATATTTGAAAATTTAGGAAATTAATAGGCAAATAACTATAATAACTAAAAATTGAAGATAATAATTGAACAATGATAAAAGCATTGAAAAATTAAAAAATAAAATTTGAAAAATTAATTTAAAACATTAAGTAGGTAATATTTATGAAGTGATAAAAAATAATTAAAAAATTATTCTAAAAAATGGTAAATTGAAAAACATGAAATTTGTGATAAGTAATTGAAAATTTAGAAAACTAATAATTGAAAGATAATGAAAATTATTTAAAATCCGAAAAATAACAAATTGCTTATGTCATTTACCAGCAATTTTAATTTAATTTAATTATTATTCACAATTTTTTAAAAAAGCGTAATTTTCATTTATTAAAAATTTGTATTACCCAATTTTATCTATTAATTTTTTTTTTTTTTTTTTTGGTAGCTAAAGTATTGTTTTCTTAATTTTTAATTACAAAATAATACAAATCAAATTTTCGAGTCAAAGTTATAATAATGTTTTTATTTTCATAAATAATATATTTAAAATATAATATTATTGAAAGATAATTAAAATTTATAAAAATTAAAAAATGATGAAAATAAATTAACATCGGAGAAAGTAATTTAAATTTGAGAAAAATAATTGGAAAAATTTAAATCAGGAAAACAATATTATGAAAATCAAAAAGATAAATAAAAGTTGAAGTTCGAATTTTTATAAATGAATCGGAAAGTGGTGAGATTAATTAAAAATTGAGGAAAATAATTTAAAAGTTATAAATTGAAAGAAACAATTGACATTTGAATTCATTTATTGAAAATTTAGGAA
The DNA here is from genome assembly GCA_037103525.1 of Ganaspis brasiliensis. Taxonomy (NCBI): domain Eukaryota; kingdom Metazoa; phylum Arthropoda; class Insecta; order Hymenoptera; family Figitidae; genus Ganaspis; species Ganaspis brasiliensis. Next base: position 435,425 of record JAZKLR010000294.1, read on the forward strand.
TTTACTTAAAACAAAATGAAAACAATAAAAAAGAAAATAATAAATTAATTATAGAGCAAACTTAAAATTGTAGAAAACAATTGGAATTTAAGAAAAATAATTGAAAAAAGTCAGAACATACTTGAAATAAAAGAAAAGAATTTAAAATTGAGATAAATATTTGACAATTTAAGAAATTCATAAACAAATAATAATTATAATAAGTAACTAAAAATAGAATATAATATATGAACAATGATAAAAGCATTGAAAAATTAAAAAATAAAATAAAATTTAAAAAATTAAGTAGGTAGTATTTATGAAGAGATAAAAAAAAATTAAAAAATTATTCTAAAAAATGGTAAATTGAAAAACATGAAATTTGTGAGAAATAATTTAAAATTTAAAAAACTAATTGAAAGATAATGAAAATTATTAAAAATCCGAAAAATAACAAATTGCTTATGTCGTTTACCAGCAATTTTAAATTAAATTATTTATGCCCTTCATAATTTTTTAAAAAAAAGTATAATTTTAATTTATTAAAAATGTTTTACCCAATTTTATGTATTAATTTTTTTTTTTTTTGTATCTAAAGTATTGTTTTCTTAATTTTCAATTACAAAATAATACAAAATAATACAAATCAAATTTTCGAGTCGAAATTCTAATAATTTTTTTATTTTCATAAATAAAATATTTAAAAAATAATATAATTGAAAGATAATTGAAATAATTAAAAAATGGTGAAAATAAATTAAAAACGGAGAAAATAATTTAAATTTGAGAAAAATAATTGGAAAAATTAAAAGCTGGAAAACAATATTATGAAATTAATATATGAATTATATGAATTATGAAATATTATGAAATCAAAAAGGTAAATAAAAGTTGAATAAAATAATTCGAATTTTTAGAAATGAATCGGAAAGTGATAATAATTAAAAATAAAGGAAAATAATTTAAAAGTTATAAATTGAAAGAAATAATTGACATTTGAATTGATTTATTGAAAATTTAGGAATTTACTCAAAACAAAATGAAAACAATAAAAAAGAAAATAATTGAAATTTAAAATAAATAATTGAAAAAGTCAGAATATATTTGAAATAAAAGAAAACAATTATAAAATGATTTATAAAACTTATTGTTAATAAAATTTAGAGCAATAATTCTTGTAATTAATAAAAATCATATTTCTGCAAAATAGTGAATAATTAAATTTAACAATTTGTAATAATTTAATTTTTTCAACAATTGTGATTTAAATTTTACATATCATATTTGATTAATTTTGGTTCCTTAATTAATTCAATTCCTTAATTAATTTTAATTATTTTTAAAATTATTGTAAACAAATTTGTAATTCTTTGAAAATTCATTTTTTCAACAATCAAAAAATAATTTTATTCTATTAATTTAACTTTATATATATGTAAAAAATTTGGCATACAGCTTTAAAATAAATCGATTTTCTTATATTATGTATAGATTTGCTAAAAATTTAAAAAATTATGATTGATGTTAAAGACAAAACGAATAGCAAATAGCGAAATAAAAATATTCAAAGTTGAACTTTTATTGTTTATAAATTTTCGAAAAAATAAATAAAAATTTATAATATATTCCTAAAAATTATAGTACATTGAAAATTACATTTTCATTACATAATTTTTTTACATATATACCTATATAATTAAATTAATAGAATAAAATTATTGTTTACAATAATTTTAAAAATAATTAAAATTAATTAAGGAATTAAATTAATGAAGGAATCAAAATTAATCTAATATGTTATGTAAAATATAAATTACAATTGTTCAAAATATTAAATTATTACAAATTGTTAAATTCAATTCATCACTATTGTGCAGAAATATATTTTTTATTAATTACAAGAATTATTGCTCTAAATTTTATAATTCATAAGTTTTATAGAATTTAATAATTATTTTTATAAATTTCATTTTTAATAACTTTTTTTTGAATTTTAATTTTAACTAATACAAATGTTTTTTTATAAATAAGATTCCTCTTTATTTAAAAATTGTTTTGTTTATTATAACATTAATTGAATGATTAAAAATTATAATTTTTGATATTTGAAAAGTACTGAATATTTTCTACATATGTTATTTATGAAAATAAAAAAATTATTAAGACTCGAAAATTCGATTTGTAATGTTTTGTATTTTTTTATAATTAAAAATTAAGAAATCAATACTTTAAATACCAAAAAAAATAATTAATAGATAAAATTTGGTAAAACAAATTTTTAATAAATGAAAATTACGCTTTCTTTTAAAAATTATGAAGGGCATAAATATAATTTAATTTAAAATTGCTAGTAAACGACATAAAAAATTTGTTATTTTTCGGATTTTAAACAATTTTTATTATCTTTTAATTACTTTTCTAAATTTTCAATTACTTATCACAAATTTCATGTTTTTTAATTTACCATTTTTTAAAATAATTTTCTAATTTTTTTTATCGCTTCATAAATATTACCTACTTAATTTTCTAAAATAATTTTTCAAATTTTATTTTTTAATTTTTCAATGCTTTTATCATTGTTCAATTATTATATTCAATTTTTAGTTTATTAATTTTCTTAATTTCTAAATATTCATCTCAATATTAAATTACTTACTTTTATTTTCAACTTTCTAAATCATTTTAAATTGTTTTCTTTTATTTCAAGTAGGTATATTCTGAATTTTTTCAATTATTTTTCTTAAATTTCAATTATTTTCTACAATTTTAAGTTTGCTATAATTAATTTATTATTTTATTTTTTATTGTTTCCTTTTTGTTTTAAGTAAATTCCTAAATTTTCAATAGATGAATTAAACTGTCAATTATATTTCTTTCAATTTATAACTTTTAAATTATGTTTCTCAATTTTTAATGATTCTTATCACTTTCCGATTCATTTCTAAAAATTCGAACTTTAACTTTTATTTATCTTTTTGATTTTCATAATATTGTTTTCCAGCTTTTAATTTTTCCAATTATTTTTCTCAATTTTAAATTACTTTCTCCGATTTCAATTTATTTATCATTTTTTAATTATTTTAATTATCTTTCAATTATATTATATTTTAAATATTTTATTAATGAAACTTTAAAAATTATTGTTATATTAATTACGAAATTCGATTGAAGAAAGAGAATATTATTTAAATAAAAATAAATTATTTTCAACATTACATTATTACTGATACTGTGTAAGGGATTGCCTCTATACAAATTGTACAAAAATAATAAGTATTAAATATACATATTTAAATATATTTTGAGGTTAGGTTGCAGACTTTTTTTTTATTCAGTTTTTTTCCAAATAAGTTTAATAACTGTTTTACAATTATATTTTTCAATCATTAAATTAAATTATTTTTAAGTAATACAAGTTTGTTATTTGATTAAACTGTTAATTAAACAGAATAACTCAACTTTTTATAAAGATTCTGTTTTGTGTGTTATTATATAATTCGTGGAAAAATAAAATTAGAAAATCTAATTGAACACAATTTATTATTGAACTTCCAAATTTAAAAATATCTTTACTTAACATATTTTATTATTTTAATAATTTTAATCTCTTACAAAATAATTTTATAATTTCAACTACTTTTATTGCAATTATAACTGAAATTTGGTGAAGCCAGCAAAAATTTCTCAAGAACACTATTTTTTTATGAATACATTGTTAATTTTTTCAGTGATACAATAACCTAAAATTCATTTAGAATAAATACTATTTCAATTATCTAATTATTATTTACCATAACTTTCCCTTCTTCGAATGTCAATCTATCATATTCTTAAATCCCCGAAATGCTGCTCACATAATTCTTATTTTAACAAATTGCAATTTATTGTAATTTTATTATTTCGGATTATTCTTTACAATAATTTTCCGACTGTCTATTATAATATTTAATAATATTAAATTGTCAGAAATTAAATTACTAAATATACAAGCAGTGTTTCGGGCATTTAAAAATTATGACAGATTGAAATTCGAGAAAGCAAATGTTATATGGTGAATAATAATTAAATAAACAAAATATTAAATAGTTATGCAATAACATTAAATTTCTCAAATAGTTAATTAAATTAAACGTTAATTTGAATTAATCATCAACAAAAATAAAATAGATTGTTTAAAATATTATAATTTTTTTTAGATCGTGTACAGTTTGAAAGTCAACCAGCAGTGGGTGTAATTCCTCTAGGAACAGGAAATGACTTGGCAAGATGTCTTCGGTGGGGTGGTGGCTATGAAGGAGAATCTATTCATAAAATTTTAAAGGTATATTCATTGAAGAAAATTTTTATTCTTTTCTATTCTATTTCTTCGCGGAATAATTCCCCTCAGATTAACTCATATTTCTGAATTTAAATCGATTAAACGCCTACGTAATTATAAGCAAGTAATTATATAAGCTACTCTCTACTTATTATTCGAAACTTATGTAATTAGAGTGTAATTAGTTCTCGACGAACGAAACGGAGGTCTACGAACCTCAAGAAGGATTAAGTTTTCGTTTCACAGTCTGAATCAATAAACTTCAAAGAAGCAAAACTTTGGTATAGATTCATTGCGAAACTGTCAATCATTAATTACAATTAAGATAATAATTACTAGTATTATAAGAAGAGTTTATAAAGGTGGTTTCAATTTGATCAATAATTTTGTTGTAATTATCGTCCTATTCTAAAAATAAAAACATGTGTTATATACAGAAAATCGAGAAAGCAACACCTGTGATGATGGATAGATGGCAAATCGAGGTAACGGATCAGAAGGAAGAGAAAAAACCGAATCAGGACAGCATTCCCTATAACATCATCAATAATTATTTCTCAGTGGGTGTGGATGCTGCGATTTGCGTCAAATTTCATCTTGAACGAGAGAAAAATCCTGAGAAGTTTAACAGCAGAATGAAAAATAAGCTGTGGTATTTCGAATATGCCACAACAGAACAATTTGCTGCTAGTTGTAAAAATCTTCATGAGGATCTCGAAATTATCGTAAGAATCTATATATAAAATAAGAATTAAAAACGCTTTGAAAAGTTATATTTCTGGGACGAAATTGTTTGAAGAAACAAATTATTTTCAGTGTGATGGAGTACCTTTGGACTTAGCACATGGTCCATCTTTACAGGGTGTTGCTTTGTTAAACATTCCTTTCACCCATGGGGGTTCTAATCTCTGGGGTGAGCATCACACGAAGCATCGACTTGGAAAAAGAAAGAAGAGACCTGATAAAGAATTGAGTACAAGCAGTTTTAATTCTGTAGACCTGACGGTTGCCATTCAAGGTACAGTTTTATTAATATACTTCATAAATAAAAAGTGCACCTTGGGGCAGAAAACATCCATTAGGATTTTTGTCTAAAAGTGGCATTTTTGTTTATTTTACAATTATTCTTTTATATGGTTTTGCATTAAAAACATATTGTAGGATTTAATTTTCTGGGGGTCGATTACGTGGCTTATCAAAAATTTCTGATTCCAGACTCTACATTCTAAATTTTACATCCCATGTTCTACATTCGACTGTCCAGATTAGAACTTTACAATTCAGTTTCTACATTAAGAATTCTACATATTGGATTATATATCCTGGATTCGATATTTCATGTTTCACATTTCGGATTTCAAAAGGTGGATTCCACAGTCTCGATTCCACAACAGGAATTCCACATTTTAGGTTCTATATCCCTCAATTCCACATCCCTGATTTCAGAATCAGGAATCAACATTACACATTCATTAAGCCTAAAATGCATGTAACCTAAAACCCATTTAACCTAAAAGTTATTTAGCCTAAAATGTATTCTGCCTAAAACTCATGCAACCTAAAATGCATATAACATAAATGCGTTAATCCAAAAATGCATTCAGCCTAAAATGTATTCTGCCTAAAACTCATGCAACCTAAAATGCATATAACCTAAATGAGTTAATACAAAAATGCATTCAGCCTAAAATGTATGTAGCCTAAAACGCATATAAAGCATAAAATCTATTCAGCCTAAAATGCATGAAGACTAAAACCCATATAACCTGAAAGTTATTAAGCCAAAAATGTATTCTGCCTAAAACTCATGCAATCTAAAATGCATATGACCTAAAATGCGTTAACCCTAAAATGCATTCCACCTAAAACTCATTCAGCCTAAAATTCATAAAGCCTAGAATGCATGTAGCCGAAAACCCATTATACTTAAAAGTCATTTAGCCTAAAATGATGCTGCCTAAAACACATTAAACCTAAAATGCATATAATCTAAAATGCGTTTACCCTAAAATGCATTCAAACAAAAAATTATTCAGCCTAAAATACATATAGCCTAAAATGCATGTAATCTAAAATGTATTCAATCTAAAACTCATTCGGCCTAAAATGCATGTAGCCTAAAAGTCATTTAACCTGAAACGCATTCAGATTAAACTGCATGTAGCCTAAAAGTCATTTAGCCGAAAACACATTCAGCATTAAATGCATGTAACCTAATAGTCATTTAGCGTAAAATGTATATAGCCTAAAATGCATTCAGCCTAAAACTCATTCAGCCTAAAAGTAACATTTAACCGGAAACGCATTTAGCATAAAATTTATTCAGCCTATAACACATATAGCCTAAAAGTCATTTAGCCCAAACCGCATTCAGCCTAAAATTGATAATGCCCAAAATGCATGTAGCCTAAAACCCATTTAACGTAAAAGTCATTTAGCCTAACAAGGTTCTGCCTAAAACTCATTCAACCTAAAATGCATATAACCTAAAATGCGTTTAACCTAAAATGCATTAAAACAAAAATTATGCAGCCTGAAATACATATAGCCTAAAATCCATGTAGCCTAAAAGTACCATTTAACCTGAAACGCATTCAGCATAAACTCATTCAGCCTAAAATGCATGTAGCTTAAGAGTCATTGACTTTGAAACGCCTTCAGCCTAAAACTCATTTAGCCTAAAATGCACGTAGCCTAAAAGTCATTTAGGCTAAAACGCATTCAGCCTGAAACGCATTTAACCTAAAATGCATGTAATCTAAAACCCATTTAACCTAAAATGCATATAGACTAAAAGTTATTTAACCTAAAACGCATTCAACCTAAAATGCATCTAGCCTAAAACCATTTGGGTCAAATGGTTTTAGGCCAAATGACATTTAGGCTGGAATGCGTTTTAGATTAAATGACTTTTAGTCTAAATGGATATTAGGTTAAATGGGATATAGGCTACATGCACGCTAAATGAATTTTAACTTGAATGAGTTTTAGGCATAATGCCTTTTAGCATTATTATTATTTTTGAGCTAAATCAATTTTAGGCTAAATGCGTTTTAGACTAAAGGACTCTTAGGCTACATGCATATTAGGCTGAATGCTTTTCAGGTTAAATTACTATTAGGTTACATGCATTTTAGGCTAAATAAGCTTTCGACTGAATACATTTTAGGTTAAATGCATTTTAGGCTATATGTATTTTAGACTGAATGAGTTTTAGACTGAATTCATTTTAGGTTAAACGAATTTTAGGTTGTATGCATTTTAGGTTGAATGAGTTTTAGGCAGAATACATTTTAGTCTAAATGACTTTTAAGTTAAGTGGGTTGTAGGCTACATGAATTTTAGGAATAAATCAATTTTAGGCTGAATGCGTTTTAGGCTAAATAACTTTTAGGCTTCATGCATTTAAGGCTGAATGAGTTTTATGCTTAATGCGTTTTAGGTTAAATGATACTTTTAGACTACATGCATTTTAGGCTGCATGCATTTCAGGGTTAATGACTTTTAAGCTACAAGCATTTTAGGCTAAATGTGTTTTTAAAGCTGAATACATTTTTGGTTAAATGCATTTTGGGCTATATGCATTTTAGGCTGAATGCATTCTAGGTTAAATGACTTTTAGACTGAATGCGTTTTAGGCTAAATGACTTATAGGCTAAATGCATTTTAGGCTGAATGAGTTTTAAGTTGAATTTATTTTTGTTTAAATGCATTTTAGGTTTAATGACTTTTAGTCTATATGCATTTTAGGTTAAATGGGTTTTAGGCTACATGCACGTTACATGCATTTTAGGCTGAATGCGTTTTAGGTTAAGTACAGATAAGGTTAAATGACTTTTAGGCTATAAGCATTTTAGGGTGAATGCATTTCAGGCTGCATGTGTTTTATGCTAAGTGCATTTTAGACTGAATGTGTTTTAGGTTAAATGACTTTTAGGCTAAAAGGAATTTAGGTTAAATGCATTTTAGGCTAAATGACTTTTAGGCTCTATATTTGTTTTAGGCTTAATGGGGTTTAGGGAATATTTATGCGCCTCTTGATTTTTTGGCTTAGATTCCGTAGTCCGGATACAAAAAGTAGTTTTTAGTTTTAAAAAAAAATATGAAAAAAATGTTTTTTGGCAATCTGAAAATAAATATATAATAAAGTTCATAAAACTTATCATGATTAAAATAACAGTATGAAAACTGTAAAATCTACATTGTGCAACAAGGAATATGAAATCTGAAATGTGGAATCTGGGATCTGAAATATGTAAATTCTAATAGGAATGTAGGATGTGAAATTTGTAATGTAGAATCTGAATGTGAAATTACGAAACTGGTTTGTGGAATCAGAATAGTGGAATCACTAATTTGGGATTTGAATGATGAGATGTAGAACCTGTAATGTGGAATCTGAAATGTGGAATCACGAATTTGCTATCTAGAATCTGGAATGTGAGAATTTAGAATGTGGAATTTGAAATGTGTAATGTGGGATATGAAATATGAAAAGTTGAAAATCTAATCTGGGTTGTTGAATCTGGAAAATGGAATTACGAATTTGGGATTTAAAATCTGAGATGTGTAATCTGGAATGTGGAATCTGAAATGTGAGGTGTAAATTCTAGAATGTGGGATCCGGGATATAGAATCCGGTATGTGTAATTCTGAATGTGGAATCTGGATTATGAAATTTGGGAGTTACAATGAATATTATGAATTTCGGTAAAAATGTAAAAACAGTAAAAATGTACTTTTTCAATTAGTAAGATATTTCACTTCAAAATTAGTAGTTTTCTACTATTATTTAGAAGTTTTCTACTAAAAAATAGTAAAATTGTTCATTATCTAATAGTAACCGATTTTGTCGCTAATTCATTAGTAGAAACTCAGTAATTCAGATTTAGAGAGCGAAATGTAAAATCTCTAATACGGAATCCGGGACACTTAATCGACCCCCTTATTCATTTCAGTGTAATAATATTTAATTCGATTGATTTAGATATAGGAGATAATCTCATTGAAGTGATTGGTTTGGAAAACTGTCTGCACATGGGTCAAGTTAAAACTGGACTTCGAGCTTCCGGAAGAAGACTGGCTCAATGTAGTAGTGTTACGATCACAACCTTCAAACGATTTCCAATGCAAATCGATGGAGAACCATGGATGCAAGGTCCCTGTGCCGTAAGTGATTTATAATTTAAAACAGTGCTAAACTATGACCTTATTTAACATCAATTGATTATAATTTTCAAAAGTTAGAAAAGAAGGATTAAATTCTAAGAAGGTTCTAAGATTCTAAGATTCTAAGATTTTAAGATTCTAAGATTCTAAGAAGATAAATTCTCCTAAGAAGGAAAAAAATATAAGACTCTTTTAAATTGTTTCAATCTAATTTAAAAAAGTCATCAAATTTGAAATTTCACGAGAGAAAATTCATTTTAATTTGATTTTGTTTCCAGATTCACATAACACATAAAAATCAAGTTCCGATGTTGATGGCACCACCTCCAGACAAAAGAAAAGGTTTCTTTCGTTTTTTGAGGAGATGAACTTGCAATTCGAGGCGCGTAAATCGCGTCCACCCATTTCGGGAAATTTGAGCTTTTCCTCTAGTTTCCGTCTAGTCCAGCCATCATTAAAAATAGCCACGTCGCCTATAGATTATGATTGTATTAAATACTATTAATAATAAGTACATATATATTTAATTTTTCGCTGTCAATGTGCGAAGCGAACATTTTCGTACGTCCGTAATTCTTTTAGTGCTATATATAAAAATCGACCGTTAAATCGAATAGGAATGTCTTTATGTACAATATTTTCGAGATTATATTCGAGGCTACAGAATATATTATTAGATGCGTGATAGTTACTTGATAGGCTCGTTTTCAATCATGAACAAAGAAAATCATTTTTCCCTTTATAAGTTTTATTTCACTTATCAAAGTATTCTTAAAAAGTATTAAAAAGTCAAAAGTTTATCATATTCAGCAATTTAGAAGTTATTGAATATTAAAATTGAAATTAAATTTCTTTAACAATGTTTATAGGTAGTTAAAAACTGTTTAGAATAGTTATAAACTATTAAAACCTGTTTCAGATTTGTTTAAAACTATTGAGAATCTATTAAAAACCATTAGGAGCTATTTTGGACGACAGACAGATGACAGACCGACGGACAGACATTTAGAATTTACAAAAATAATTCAGAACTATTTTTCAAACCTTTTATTGGTCAATTTTAATACTAAATAATTTGAAAATCACTTAAAAGGGGAGAAAACAAACAATGCTTGATTTTTTGAGCCCTTATAATATAATTTTTTTATTATATTCGCGCGAGTTAAGAACTCACTGCGTAATTTTGTTTCTGTAAATTATCATTATTGTTATTATTATTAGTATTAATATTACTGTTATAGTATTATTTATTTTTATAATGAAAAATGATTTTGTTTAGAACCAAAAATCGTTTAAATAGAGAAAAGGAGCCTACCATTTTCGTCCATAATCGATTCGCAAAAATATTTTCATAGAATTGTAAATGTCTACGTATTATTACCAAACATGATGGCAAATGTTGCTGTGAATAGGAAAGTACGTGATATATAGAATGAGAAGTCTAAATTGTGAAAAGATAAAAAATATATAGATTCAATTTAGGAAAACATTATTCAATTAAAAATTACTTTCTTCAGGCAAATGATTTATGACATTTGGTAATCATAAAATAAATCTGCATTTTTTAATTTAAATCATTTCTTTCTACTTTTTATGAAAAAATACGTAATAAACCATTTTATGTAGAATCGACATCTTTGCCAACGTTGAAACATACTTTTAAAACTCTTTTTTTCTTTTTAAATAATAAGTTTAGTAAGACTTGACGGATAAAATATTTACAAAAAAAACCGTTTGTGACCTCTTAATTAATGTTATTTAAGATATTTAGTACTACGTTATTACTTTGAGAAAAAAAACTGTCGTGCACGTTTCTATATACAAGGGAAAAAATCTAGTCAATTTTTATTTTGCCGTATATTATTTTCTTTCTTTTATATTTCTATCTCTATAAGAACTGTTTAAAAAATATTTATTTTTTTACTGTTAATTATTTTTTTGATATTTTTTATTTTTGTATTTTAGCTCTAATTTCACTAGTATTGCTTTCATTAAATCTCTCTAACTTTTTATTTTCTATTGCATTATAAATCAAAATCACTAATTTAACAACAATACAATCTTTAAATCATTAAATGTTAACTGTCACATTGCTTTTGCAAAAAAAAATAACAATCTCGATATATATTTCTTGTTCAAATTTCATTCTAGTCTATTTATGAATGCTCCAAAGAACAAATTGCTGGTAATCAAGAATTCAGTGTAAAAAGTGAATTTTAGAGTTGTAATCAGAAAAGTAAAATCAGTTTTTAACACTGCCACCTTTTTAACATTTTTTCACAATCATCTTGTTCATAATAAAACAAATCAATATAAACTTCTCTCTTATTTTATCTTTCAATTTTACGTTCAATGCTTCAAGTTTGCCAAAACTGTTTAATCCGAAGCATATGGTGAATGTATATTCTAGTAATTATGACTTGAAACTAATTTTTTAGTCATGTTAAAACGCGACTGCTAAAAAGAAAAACATTCATCATGGACCACAGAATGTAACGAACTTTCCGTCCGTGAAATATAGAAATGAAATATTTACATTTAGTCATAAGGTCGTAGTCGTAATCATTTTTTTTAAATAGGTTCTTTCTTGCAGTCGCTTCACTATTCTCTTTATTTCCAAAAGTATCTACCGTTTCGGGGAAAAAAAAACTTTTGAGTTGAGTAATTCGTTATATTAAATAATCGTAAATTCTGATAAATATATATAGAATCCAAATTTGTTCAAATTTACCTGATCCAAATAAATTTCTCTTAATTCAAATAAATATGTTTTTGCATAAACTATTTATGTAAAAATAGTTGAATAACTCATTACTCGTCTCAAATATTCAAAACCGGCTCTGGGATACAGTAAAAGTTTGCCGAAATAGCCATTTTTTCACTAGTGCGGAAAAGTACCATTTTTTCACTGGTGACGAAAAGGGTCATTTTACTCCACTAGTGAAAATGGGCAAATTTTAGGATAATTTTCTTGATACCGAAAGCAAAAAAGGATCCAGAGCCGGCAATGGAAATACTTTTTGTTCAATTTCGGTAGATAGTTGATTATTAAAACAATTATGTTACAATTTTTTTTTCTAGATATTTGATGAAAACTTTGAAAATAAATATTTTACTCATAAACAATATTCAAACTTTAGAATAAATTCGAGAAACGTGCATAAAGAAACCGTTTTTAATCCCACAGGGACCAGCTCATCAACTGATAAAAAATATCACTATATCTGCAGTACCTAAACATTTCCTTTCAACAGTATAAAAGAACTAGCTTTTTATATTGGAAAATTGAATAAATTAAATCAGCTTAAAGAGAGAAATTACTTCTATAATTAAAATAAAATGCTTATATGTATTTTTAAAATAGTCATCTGTAAAATGTACATAGTGTTAATTTTTTAGCGAAAAAAATATATTGTTTACTTCAAACAAGAAGTACAAATATTTATATGTTTATGAATTTATTCAATTTGTGAAATATTTATTTAATTGGTTTTGTACTCTTGTTTTTTTTTTTTTTTTTAATATAGGAAATTTAATTAATTTTCTGTAAAAGTCAAAGAATGTTGAGTGTATGTTAATATTTTCTATATATTTCTGATTTTGTAACTTCGACTCTCTATAATAAACCTGAATCTGATAGTTTTAAATATTTTATATCTAAACAGTAATGTATAATCTCTTTTTCAATAATTCAATTATGTATAGACTTTGCGAATGCCAAAATGATAATTCTCTATCATTGTTAAAACTCATGTTTGTATTTATCGAATTTTAATAATTTGTATAGCCAGATTGAAATGTAGCCCTACTTAATAAATTAAGAGGATCGAAATATTACGCTTAAAAAAGAAATTATACCTATAATAGGTAGGATCTTTAATGTATGTATATATAGATATATTCCTTGATATATACATATATACATATATATTTATTTAAATATAAATAGCACTCGTGAATAGGAAAGTAACTAAATGGATTTGTCTGCAATAAAAACTCGCCAGTTTGCTTACAATTAGTGTTTAAGGCGTGATAATTTTAATTTTTAATCTTGAATTGAAGCAATTTCTCAGTGTGCTTATTCCGATGAATAATAAAACCAAAGACCCAAAAAATAAGGAGACATAAAAAGACAATTTTTTATATAATAAAATACGTAAAGAAATATTTATTATTAATATACTTATCGAATATTTATTCTTATTCTTTATCTTATTAACATGTATTAACAACTTTTATTATTATAATTAAACACATATCAATATTTATTTGGAATAGAACTAATTGTAATTTAAAAAGCTATTTGTACTTTTTTCCCATTATTATAAAAATTATGTAAATGTTAAAAAAAAAATTCAACACGTTCAAGTTGCAAATTGAATTAATTCTAATAAAAGACAACAAAACATATTCACCGTTTATAAAATGTCACATTGAAAAATTACCATAAAGTGTGTTTTCATATAATTAAAATAAAATCAACTCTTTTGTTAATGTTGAAAAAAAATAATAATAATAATCACTAGTGAAAAACTGAAATAACTGTTATATAGGCGTTTTAAGCACAATTTATAATTGACATGTTAGCTAAATTTACTGCCATATTTTTTCGGGTCTACCATGTTTGAGCACTACTGCCATTTTTCAGGATATCAGATTGTATAACACAAAAATGCAAGTGTATTTTGAGAAGCGAGTGCTGAGAATGAATAATTTAAAAATTATGTACATTTGTTCTAGAACGAATTATAAAACTCAAAATATCGTCCTCGAAAAATAAAAGGACGATTTTAAAGAACTAAACTATAATTGCTTTGCAATTAGAATTTGAATCAAAGTATGGCAACAACATGTACATTGAATTCCAATAAAAGATATTTGAATTAGAAAAAGCTTTATTATTTCCACTATTGTAGGCAATTTCACGTCTGTAATTTTAATTTGAATATATTTTTATTCAAAACCATTCAGAACTTGTTTAAAACTGTTTAGAACTTGTTTAGAAATAATCAGAACTGTTTAGAACTAGTTAGAAATATTTATAACTAATTAGAATTAGTTCAAAAATGTTCAGAACAACATGGAACTAGTTGAAAACAGTGACTTTTAGAACAATATAAAAATTATTAAAAACTATTTGGGAGTAATTTAAAAATATTCAAAACTTCCTTAAAACTGTTTAGAACTTGTTAAAAAATGTTTAAAATTATTTAAAACTAGTTCAAAAATATTTGGAACTGTTTAAGAACTAATTAAAAACTGTTCAGAACAACTTGGAACTAGTCAAAAACAGTGAAGTTTAGAACTATGTAAAAATTATTAAAAACTATTTGGGAATAATTTAAAACTATTTAGAACTTGTTAAAAAATGTTTAAAATTATTTAGAACTGTTTAGAATTAGTTCAAAAATGTTCAGAACAACTTGGAACTAATCAAAAACAGTAAAGTTTAGAACTATATAAATATTATTAAAAACTATTTGGGAATAATTTAAAACTATTCAGAACTTGATTAAAACTGTTTGGAGCTTGTTAAAAAATGTTCAAAATTATTTAGAACTAGTTTAAAAATATTTAGAACTGTTTAGAATTAGTTCAAAAATGTTCAGAACAACATGGAACTAGTTGAAAACAGTGAATTTTAGAACGATATAAAAATTATTAAAAACTATTTGGGAGTAACTTAAAAATATTCCAAACTTGCTTAAAACTCTTTAGAACTTGTTAAAAAATGTTTAAAGTTATTTAAAATTTATTAAAAAATGATTAGAACAACTTGGACCTAGTTAAAAACAGTGATTCATACATTATTTCAATTTTAATTATTTTTCCCTTGACATTAAATCAATTTAATTATTTATTCCCAATTTTTATATTGTTCATCGCAAATTTAAATTAATATTTATAATTCACCATTATTTTTGTGATTTTGAAATAATTACCTTCAATTTTTAATCATTTTCATAATTTTTGAATTAATTTCCTGAACTTTCAAATATTTCAAATAATTATTTTGTTCAATTTTCATTTCTTTTTATTATTTTGCAATGATTTTCTCCATCTTTTAATATTTTCATTATTTTTCAATTAATTTCCTAAATTTGTAGTTATTTTCACAAATCTATATTATTGTCATTAAATTTCCATATTTTAAACGATTTTTCAATTCTCTTTTGCTTAAAAATAAATTTTGCACTTTGTCTATTATTTTCTTCAATTTCTAATTATTCTTATTATTTTGCCATAACTTTCAAAAAAATTTTCAATTTTTTATCGAAAATTTCAATTATTTTCATCAATTATCCATTATTTCTGCGATTTTTTTTTTAATAATTCTCTCTAATTAAAATTTTTAAGTAATTTTGTAATTATTTTATTTCTTTAAACATATAGTTTATGATTTTTCAATTATTACATACTGTTATCATTTATTCATATTTAAATTATTTTCATCATATTTTAATTTTTTTCTCAATCTGAAGTTATTTATAGAATATTTCAATTTTTTTTTTTAAATTTTGAATTATTTTCCTCGATTATTATTCTCATTATTGTTAATTATTATTCACATTTTTAAAATTATTTTCTAAGATTTTTAAGTATTTTTTTAAAATTTTAATTGTTTTCATCAATTCTTGATTATTTCTGCGATTTTACAATTATTCTCTTTAATTAAAATTTTTTAAGCAATTTTATAATAATTTTCTTTTTTTAATCATATATTTTATAATTTTTTAAATTGTTCCTCTCAAATTTTATTTACTGTTTGCAACTTTTCATATTTATATTATTTTTATCATATTTCAATTTTGAATTAAATTTATCATTTTCCTCGATTGATAATTATTATTATCATTTTCTAAGATTTTTAAGTATTTTTATAAAATTTTAATTGTTTTTATCAATTCTTGATTATTTCTGCGATTTTACAATTATTCTCTTTAATTAAAATTTTTTAAGCAATTTTATAATTACTTTCTTTTTTTAAAAATATATTCTATGATTTTTTTTAATTATTTTACTCAAATTTTATTTACTGTTTACAACTTTTCATATTTAAATTATTTTTATCATATTTCAATTTTTTTCTCAATCTTAAATTATTTTAAGCATATTTTACTTACTTTTTTCAATTTTGAATTAATTTTATCACTTTTCAATTATATTCCACGATTGTTAATTATTATTATAATTATCTAAAATTTATTATTTTCTATGATTTTTAAGTATTTTTCTAAAATTTCAATTATTTTTATCAACTTTCGATTATTTCTGCGATTTTTTTTTAATAATTTTCTTCAATTACAATTTTTTAAGTAATTTTTTAATTATTGCTTCCTTATAGAGGAAGTATTTTATTTCTTTAAACATATATTCAACGACTTTTTCAACTATTTCCTTCAAATTTTATTTACTGTTTTCAATTTTTCATATTTAAATTATTTTTATCACATTTCAAATATTTTTTTCAATTTTGAATTAATTTTATCATTTTTTAATTCTTTTCTCGATTGTTAATTATTATTCTCATTTTTTAAAATTATTTTCTAAGATTTATGTGTATTTTTCTAAAATTTCAATTATTTTCTTCAATTTTTAATTATTTTTACTTGTTTTCTTAGTTTTCAAATTTTTTTTTATCAATTATCGTAAATTTCAATCAAGTTTAGTTCTTTTTAATCATTTTATTCCATTTTAAATTATTCTCATTTTTTTCAATTAATTTTCAAGATCTTTATATATTTTTCTCAAAATTCAATTAGTTTTTTAAATTAAAAAAATTTCCGTAATTTTTTTAATTATTTCTCTCAAATGTCATTTATTTTTTACAATTTATTTTTTAAACATTCCTATGATGTTTTAAATTAATTTCCCCAATGTTTAATTGATTTTATTATTTATTCAACTAGTTTGCAAAATTTTGAATTATTTTGTTTAATTTCATGTATTTTTTGCAATTTTTTTGTAGTTCTAAAATTTTATAAATTTTGTCCAGTATAATTATTTATTTTATTTATTTATTTGTTTATATATATTTATTTCTAAATATCACCCACTTTGCCCCTTAACAGTTACGCCACTGCAAATAAATAGTTATTTGATAATAGTCAAATAATCGGTTATTTCAATTAAACAAACTTTTTTCTCATTCAGAACATTTTTGTACTATTTAAAACTGTTTGGTCAGAACTATTTAAAAATTTTATTTTTTATAATAAAAAGAAGCCCCGTCAAGGTGAACTTCAAATATTTATTTTGAGGGAGTTACTTTTTGTGTTTATTTTATGAACTAATTGCTTCATCATAGCGGTTACTTAATATTTATCTTGTTAAAATTAAGATATCTTGTAAATTCTGCGAGAAAATAACAAAAAAAAAAACCTAAAATCAAGGTTTGCATATCTTTGATTTTTCAAGTCACTAACTTTTGACAAATAGGTAAATAAATAAAAGAACTCTTTTTTTACTTCCATACGTTTGTGGCTGAACAAGCCTCAGTCTCATTTATTCCAAAAGTTATTGTAATTGTAGTACTTAAAAAGCAGTTTTGTCGATGTTCAATTAAATTAACTTCTTGACAATTTAACAAATTGAAACTATTCAAACGTATTAGGATAAATGTTCCAATTAATGTCCTAATAAAAATTTTACTAGAGTCAATGAACGGAAAATTTGTTTCAAGTTCTCCCTTAAAAATACTGTACATTGAAATGAGATAAGATTTTTTTTTAAATTGAAAATGATTTTGATTGCAGTTGTATTAACAAAATATAATAAATTAATTGATTATTACATGTTAATTGAAATATTATTTTAATCTAATTGTACCAATTTGTGATAACATTTATGACAAATGGATAAATATTCCATAATTTTTTTGATCTGTCAGAAAGAGGGACACGATGAAAGATTGTCATTTCAATTGTAAAATTCATATAAACAATTGTAATAAAACACTAACTAGTACGAAAAATATAAAAGGTAAAATTACAAAAATATATTTGTAACCCTATTTCTATTTTATTTTAACGTTTTTTAATACGCTTCCAACGCAATTTGATACAAATTGGTACATGGATACTAATTGGGACATTTACCTTATTTTTAATTTCGTATTTTCTTAAAAATTTATTTATAAATTAACATTTTTATGAACTAATAATAGACTGTGCATAACTTACAGAACTATAATATCGGGTTTTCTCAATACACTCGTGTCTAATCAATGATTATAATCCGATATATAACGTATTGATTGACGGTATAAAAAACGGAATTTTTTTTACAGTTTTATACAACTTCTTAAATGAGCAATACTCTAGTAATGATTCTTAAATCTCATTAAATACTTTTAATTTAATGTTTTAAATAATAAATAAAAACATTATTTTCAAAATACTTATTTCAAAATTATTTTCAAGAAGTTGTATTCGATCTATTACACTTATTCGTATAAAAGGCACTAACAAAAATATTCTTTTTTTTTTTCTGACAACTAAACATTTTGTTAGTATTTGAGCAATCCAATTTTCGTTGTTATCTAAACAAATATTTTCACCAATTTAACAAATATTTGTTTTATTCAAAAACATTTTTGTACGTAACTAATGGTATTATTTCTACCTTAACTCACATTTTACAAAATTAACCTTCCTTTTTTTTACATTTCGTTCAAACATTTTCTGAAATTGATCAAAATTTGTTAGCATGACGAAAAAATAATATTGTTGCAACAATACAAACAAAATGATAAATATTTCTTTCTAATTATTTTCTGCAATACGTCGCAGATTTTTGCCAGCAAAAAGACGTTTGATATGTTTGTGATTTAAAAACTAATAAAAAAAAACACTGCAATGATGATGGCAAGAATTACAACGCAATAAACTAATCATTGCTGCGTTTCATTTACAGTTTTTATCGTATCCAAATTATTTTTATCTTCTTTAGAGTCCTTTTCTGGATTATCCCAAGATTGTCGCTCTCCAGAACCAAATATAAGGTAAAATGTGGCACAGATGATGTAAATTGCAGCTGATAACATAAAAACGACTCTCCATTTTGCTTGAGTGGGCTAAAATAATAAAAAAAGTGGTTAAAATATTATAATAATTGATATATGCTGATTTATAATTTTAGTGTTTTGTACTTTTAACCGTATTTCAATCATAGAGGACAAATAAGTATATATTATATTTTTCGGAAAATCTTTCGGAAATTCAGGAGTTTTTATCTTAAAAATTATTATCAAAACTGTTTAAAATTATTTAGAACTATTTAAAAAATTTTATTTATTTTTTTTAATTTTTAAAATTTGTTTAGAACTAGTATAAAGCAGTATTTACTACTACAACACAGTTTATAATTATTTATAAAAACGTAAAAATATTTAGAACTCTTTAGAACTATTTAAAACTGATTTGAAACTGTCAGAATGAGTCTAAAACTGTCTGAAACTGATTTTTAAATTATTTATAACTAGTAAAAAACAGTTCAAAACTATTTTTAAATATTAAAATATTAAAATATTTTTTAATATCTCTCTTACAAAGCAATTTTATGCAAATAATACATATAGAATTAAAAACAAAGAACTCAAGTTTTATTAATATTGACATGCGGAATATTAAACTTACGTAAAACACAATGGAAATAAATAAATGTCAATTTTAATATTTAGTAGCAGACGAAAATTTGAAGACTGCATTAAAGATTAAGGCGCGAAATTTGAAATCAATAAAGTAGAAGTTAGTAATTATGATTCTTACCTAAGTTCTAAAAAAATATTTTATATTATTATTGTTTTGGCATTATATTATATTATATTAACATTATGTATTAAAAATTTATTTTTGATTTTATGTTTAATAAATTATATAATTTGATTTTTCTATTAATTTTTGAAATTTAAAAGTTTGGAAATTTTTTTCTATTATTCTGAACATAATTCTCTGATATCTCTAGGTTTTCAAAAACTTTATCAAAAACTTTTTTCATGGTATAAAAATTAAAAAGCTTTAATTAATAAATTGAAAAATAAGAATAATTAGAAAAAGCTACTTAGAATAACTAGTAAATTAAAAATAAAATAAGAAAATAGGTATATAAAAAAATATATAACTATCAAAGAAATAAAAAAAAAACTTTAAATAAAAAAAGAATTTCTTAAAGAAAAAAGAAAACAAGATTTCTTATGATGTAAAAGAGACCTGTATTATTATAGTATGAATCAGATCAGGAAACTTTAACAGGTACAAAAACACCTGAGAAGAAAAAAAGTCTTAAAACTTAAAATACTATAGAAGTTTTTTTTTTAAATTCAAACAAATCATAAATTTTTATTTAAATCACGAAACACTAGAAATTTTATAAAGAAAAAAATTAACGACTAAATAAAACAAGCCGAGGATTAGGTTCATGAACATTTTGCTTCCTCATGGAGAAAGGAATAAAACAGTTTTTTTAAAGTTAAAAATTTCAATTTTTTTTAAAATTTGAAAATTATGATTTATTCTTTAAAGTTTTGACAAAATATAAACTTTATATATTTATAGGTCAATCAATTTGTTTTGAAGCAAGAAATATGATTTTTTTATATATTAAGTTAAATTTATTGGTAAAAAAATTTTTTTTGGATAAAAAGAATTTTTCAAAAATGAGAAAAATGAGAAAAATGAAATAATTATGAAAAATATATTAAAGGACAAAAAAGTAATATATTATTCCATTAAATAGGAAATTAGTGGAAAAAATAAAGAATTTCGGAAAAAGTGAAAATATTTATAAAAAATTGAAAAATTGTGATATTAAACTAGAAAATTTATTTAAAGTTAAAAGAAATACAAGAATCAATCAAATAATTTCAAAATTTACAAAAATAAAATTAATGCGCAAAATATTTAATGTTTTGAATAAAAATTAAATAAATAAAAATAATTGAAAATTGAAATTTTTGAAAAATGAATGGAAAAACTGAAAAAAATTTTTTATTTCATGAAACAGTAAATAAATTTGCGAAAATCTACAAAAAAAAGTAAAAAAATTGAATCAAATCTGCAAACAGATTCTTTTAATATCCATATAGTTACTAATATAAATGAATCATAACATTTAAAAATCGAATTTAATTAAATTTTTTAAAAGTAATAAATTTATATTAAATTAATATGTAAAACTGACAAAATTACTTAAATAAACTAATCAATTTTAAGATTTTATTAAGAATCACAAAAGAATTGAATTTAACGAATTCAAATTTCGCGCTTGATTTCACAACATTTTCAAAATTTTCGTCTGCTGCAGATTGTAAAATTCACATTTATTAATTTATTTATCGCTATTTAAAACTAGTTTGAATTTGTTTCGAACTTCTAAGAATTACTTAAAACAGTTTAGAACAATTTAGAACTACTTTAAACTGTTTAAAACAACTTAGAACTACTTGAAACTGTTTAGAACTTGTTTTAAAATGTTTATAAATAGTTCTAAATTTATTAAAACCTGTTAAGAACTGTTCTACACAGTTCACAATTCATTCAAATTTTTTAAGAATTATTTCTGCTATTTAAAACTATTTCTAACTTGCTTAAAACTGTTTAGAACTACATAAAACAGTTTATAACTTGTCCGGAACAGTTTATTACAAGTTAAATCTGTCTATAATCTGTTCAAAACTCTTTTAAACTATTTCTAAACTATTCAAAACTTGTGCAAACTAATTCAAATTTGTCCAAACCTATTTACAACTCGTTCTGAGCAGGTTATAATTGGTTTAAACCTGTTCAGAACTTTTTAGTATTATTTAAATTATTTATGACATGCTTAGAACTATTAAGACTCATTTAAAACTATTTATAACTTGTTCGAACATGATTATCACTAGTTTAAAATTGTTTTGAACTATTTAGAACTATTTAGAACTGTTTAGAACTATTTTGAACAATTTATAACCTGAATAAAATTTTTTAAAACTGTTTAGAACTATTTAGAACTACTAAAAACTGTTAAGAACTTATTTAAATCTGTTTAAGCTACTCTAAAACTGTCTAAAACAAGTTTCTAAATTATTTATAACTAGTCAAAAACAGTTTAGAAATATATGTTTAGCTGCTTAAAACTGTTTAGAACCCTTTAGAGATACAACTTTTTATAGTTTTTTTGCTTGTTTAAAACTGGTTATAGATAGTTTAACTGTTAACAATTTGTTCATATATTACATTAATTTAGGACTTGTTTGAACACTTTTAGAACTAGTTTAAAACTATAAATGGTTCACCATTTTTTAAAACTATTCACAATTATTAAAACCATTTTGAACTTGTTTAGAACTGTTCAAAATTACTTTAAACAGTTTATAACTTGTACGAAATCGTTTATTACTAGTTAAAAATAGTTTAGAACTATTTCAAACTCTTTAGAACATATTTGAAATTGTTTTTAACTTGTCCACAAATAATTAGAACTTTTAAAAGTATTTATAAATTGTTTAAAACTATTTAGAACTATTAAAAACTATTGCAAACTATTTAGAAGAAATATTTACAATTAAAAACTATTTAGAATATTTTTTATTTAAAAATTATCTAGGATAATTTTCTAGTTGGAATTGTTTAGAACAGCTCAGAATGATCTAAACTGGTTTAACTTTTTCTAAAATTGTTTAGAACTAATTTATAACTGCTGATAACTACTTATAACTTTCAAAATTTCATTATTTTTTTCAATGCCAAGAACTATCCGTAAAATCAAAATAAATTTTATATTCTCATGGTCGTTAATAGGTTAACCAAAATTTCAACATTTTTCGATTTTTCCTCTATTTTTATATCCTTCTATTTTTATACAATCTCTACGAATAATTCTAGTGTTAGTAGATCTCTTTGGTATCTGTTAAGAAGGTAAACTTGGTACGACGGGTTGTCAAACTACAGGGATCCTAAAACGCGTATATTATTATTATTTAATCTAGCTCATTTCGAATTAAAAAACTATTTCGAAATTGACGATTATGGTTCTAACAGTTCTTAAAAGTTCCAAATATTACTTTTGATTAAATAGTCAATATTATCGTTCCCTTAATATTTCTAAATCAGGGTGTCTACAAAATTCCCGGTCATTTCCCGGTTTTTCTCGGTTTTTTCTCTTGTTAACTTAAAATTTATTTTAAGTATAAATAGACCTACAAATGGCTACAAAAATGGAATATAACAGTTGATAATTGAAGAAAATAATTGAAAATTAAAGAATTAAATATTAAACTTTACAAAAAAAAAATTAAGAATTAAAAGAAACAATTAATAATGAAAAGAAATAATTAATAATGGAAAGAAATAATTCAACAATGACAACGATATTTGACCATAAGAAACAAAATCAAAAAAAAGTAAATTTTAATCTACAATTGAACAATAATTGAAAAAATTGAACAATGGTTATTAAATTCAAAGAATATAATTGAAAATTGGTCAACTAGATAGAAAATCCAAAAAAATAATTTAAAATTTAAGTTAATAATACAAAATTGAAGAAATAAATTGAAAATTAAATAATGAAATTGAAATCGGAAAAACACAGAATTATTGAATATTAAAACAAAAACAATTGAAAATTGAGAATTAAAATTGAAATTCGAATAAATAATTGAGAATGAAAGAAAATTACTGAACAATTGGATTGAAAAAAGAAGAAAATAATTTATAATTAAAAAAAAAAGGGAAAATGACAGGAATTATTTAATATTGAAGAAAACATTAAAAATTGAAGAATAGAATTGTTATTTAAAGAAATTAATTGAGAATTGAAAAAAATAATTGAACAATTGAACAATTAAATTGAAAATAGAAGAAAATTATTGAAAATTGAAGAAGGTTTTGAAACATGAAATAAATAACTGATAATTGAAGAAAAAATAACTGAAAAAAGTCGAGATTACTGAATATTGAAACAAACAATTGAAAATTGAACAAAATAATTAAAAATTAAAGAAAATAATTGAAAATTGAAGAAAATAATTAAAAATGGAAGAAAGTACTTAAAAATTAAATACAATATTTGGAAACAGCAGAAAAATTTAGAAATCGACGGAAATAATTGCGAATTTATGAAAATAATTTAAAAATTCTCAATTTAAATAGAAATTGAAAGAAAAACATAATTTAAAAAAGCTGAGAATTGTTAAATATTGAAGAAAATTGAGAAAAAATTGAAAAAAATTGAGAAACTGACAGAAATATGAAAAAATAATTGGAAATTGAAGAAAATAATTGAAATAAAAGAAAAAATAAGAATTTGAAGAAAATTTATTTATTTATTTATTTTTATTTATTTATTTGGATAACAAACAATTAACAAAATAATTGAGAATTAAAAAAAAATCATTGTAAAAAGCCTAGAGTTATTGAATATTAAAAAAAAAATTGAAAATTAAAGAATGGAATTGAATGTCGAAAATTATAATTGAGAATTAAAACAAATAATTCAAGAAATTACACAATGGGATTGAAAGTAGAAGAAAATAAGTGATAATTGAAGAAAAAATTCAAGTTTCAAAAACATAATTAATAATTGAAAAAAATATTGAAAAAAGCCGAGAATTATTGATTATAGAAGAAAATAATTCAAGAATTGAACAATGGGATTGAAAGTAGAAGAAAATAAGTGATAATTGAAGAAAAAATTCAAGTTTCAAAAACATAATTGATAATTGAAAAAAATATTGAAAAAAGCCGAGAATTATTGATTATAGAAGAAAATAATTGAAAAATGGAGGAGTTATTGAGATGTGAAATAAATAAATGATAATTGAAAAAAATAGTTGAAAAAAGTCTAGAATAATTAAATAATAAATTAAATAATTAAAAATTGAAGGAAATAGTTGAAATCTGAAGAAAATAATTAAAAATTGATGAAAATAATTAAAAATTGAAGAAAATAACTGAAAATTGAATCAAATAATTGGCAATTCAAAAAAAATAATTTATAGTTGAAGAAAATAATTAAAAATTGATTAAAATAATTAAAAATCGTAGAAAATATTTCAGAATTGAAGAAAATAATTGTCAATTGAAGAAAATAGAAAATCGAAGAAAATAATTGAGAAATGAAGAAATAATTTTAAATTAATGAAAATAATTCCAAATGGAAGAAAATAATTGTAGAAAATAATTGGAAATTGAAGAAAATAATTGAAAATTGAAGGAGGTTTTGAAACATGGAATAAATAACCCGATAATTGAAGAAAAAATAACTGAAAAAAGTCGAGATTACTGAATATTGAAACAAACAATTGAAAATTGAACAAAATAATTAAAAATTAAAGAAAATAATTGAAAATTGAAGAAAATAATTAAAAATGGAAGAAAGTACTTAAAAATTAAATACAATATTTGGAAACAGCAGAAAAATTTAGAAATGGACGGAAATAATTGCGAATTTATGAAAATAATTTAAAAATTCACAATTTAAATAAAAATTGAAAGAAAAACATAATTTAAAAAAGCTGAGAATTGTTAAACATTGAAGAAAATTGTGAAAAAATTGAAAAAAATTGAGAAACTGAAAGAAATATGAAAAAATAATTGGAAATTGAAGAAAATAATTGAAATAAAAGAAAAAATTAGAATTTGAAGAAAATTTATTTATTTATTTATTTTTATTTATTTATTTGGATAACAAACAATTAACAAAATAATTGAGAATTAAAAAAAAATCATTGTAAAAAGCCTAGAGTTATTGAATATTAAAAAAAAAATTGAAAATTAAAGAATGGAATTGAATGTCGAAAATTATAATTGAGAATTAAAACAAATAATTCAAGAATTGAACAATAGGATTGAAAGTAGAAGAAAATAAGTGATAATTGAAGAAAAAATTCAAGTTTCAAAAACATAATTGATAATTGAAAAAAATATTGAAAAAAGCCGAGAATTATTGATTATAGAAGAAAATAATTGAAAAATGGAGGAGTTATTGAGATGTGAAATAAATAAATGATAATTGAAAAAAATAGTTGAAAAAAGTCTAGAATTATTGAATAATAAATTAAATAACTAAAAATTAAAGGAAATAGTTGAAATCTGAAAAAAATAATTAAAAATTGATTAAAATAATTAAAAA
Source organism: Ganaspis brasiliensis (assembly GCA_037103525.1). NCBI lineage: Eukaryota > Metazoa > Arthropoda > Insecta > Hymenoptera > Figitidae > Ganaspis > Ganaspis brasiliensis. Next base: position 462,006 of record JAZKLR010000294.1, read on the forward strand.
TTGAAGAAAATAACTGAAAATTGAATCAAATAATTGGCAATTCAAAAAAAATAATTTATAGTTGAAGAAAATAATTAAAAATTGATTAAAATAATTGAAAATCGTAGAAAATATTTCAGAATTGAATAAATTACTTAGAAATTGATGAAAATAATTGAAAATTGAAGAAAATAATTGTCAATTGAAGAAAATAGAAAATCGAAGAAAATAATTGAGAAATGAAGAAATAATTTTAAATTAATGAAAATAATTCCAAATGGAAGAAAATAATTGTAGAAAATAATTGGAAATTGAAGAAAATAATTGAAAATTGTAAAGAATTTATTATCCCAGAAAAAAATTCCCGGTTTGACGAAAAATTCCCGGTTAATTCCCGTTTTTTCCCGGTCGATTTAAATTCCCGGTTATTTCCCGGTTTTCCCGGTTAGTAGACACCCTGTAAATGTATAAAAATAGTGCAATCCCGATTATAAAATTAAAGCTTTTTTCGAATTTAGGCTCAAGTGCGTATTTATAATTATTATTGACTGCATCAACATTTATGTTAATATCAGAACAATATCCTCATTAATAGAACAAAATTCTCCAAAAAGTACGTCAAAATTTCAGACAATGTGAAATTATCTACATCACGTAGAAAGGAAATGACATCATTACCTGTCAAATCGTTCAAACGGAAAATGGACGGAATAACGTATTGTTTCCGTGCTACTTTTAGTCCGTCGTGAAATTCGTACTTGAAACAATAAAGAATACACAAAAAATAATTGAGGCTAATGGGGTAAATGCTAATGAAGCAATTTGCAATGTCATTATCAAAAAAAAAAGAAAAGAAGTATTAGATACGCAAATCTATTTTTAAGTTAATATTTTTTTTACCCCAATTGTTACTTTTATCTCCAAATTCAGGGTGTCTACTAATTTCGTCCCACAAAATTCCCGGTCATTTACCGGTTTTTCCCGGTTTTTGTTCCTATTTTTCCCGGTTTTTTCTCTTGTTAACTTAAAATTTATTTGAAGTATAAATAGACCTACAAATGGCTACAAAAATTGAAGATAACAATTGATAATTGAAGAAAATAATTAAAATTCAAAGAAAATAATTGAGAATTGAAGAATTAAATATTAAACATTAAAAAAAAATAATAATTAAGAATTTTAAAAGAAACAATTAATAATGAAAACAAATAAATAATAATTGAACAATGACAAAGATATTTGACAATTAGAAACAAAATTAAGAAAAAAAAGTAAATATTAATCTACAATTGAATAATAATTGAAAAAATTGAACAATGGTTATTAAATTCAAAGAATATAATTGAAAATTGGTCAACTAGATAGCAAATCAAAAAAAAAAAAAATCAAAATTTAAGTTAATAATTCAAAATTGAAGAAATAAATTGAAAATTAAATAATGAAATTGAAATCAGAAAACCACAGAAATATTGAATATTAAAAAAAAACAATTGAAAATTGAGAAATAAAATTGTACTGAACAATTGGATTGAAAAACAGGAAAATAATTTACAATTAAAAAAAAAATGGAAAATGCCAGGAATTATTTAATATTGAAGAAAACATTAAAAATTGAAGAATAGAATTGTTATTTAAAGGAAAAATTGAAGGAGGTATTAAAACATGAAATAAATAACTGATAATTGAAAAAAAATAATTGAAAAAAGTCGAGATTACTGAATATTGAAACAAACAATTGAACATTGAACAAAATAATTAAAAATTAAAGAAAATAATTGAAAATTGAAGAAAATAATTGAAAATTGAAGAAAGTACTTAAAAATTGAAGACAATATTTGAAAACAGCAGAAAATTGTAGAAATCGACGGAAATAATTGCGAATTGATGAAAATAATTTAAAACTTATCAATTTAAATTAAAATTGAAAGAAAAACATAATTTGAAAAATTTCAACAGAATTGTAAAAAAATTGAAAATAGAAAGAAATATGAAAAAATAATTGGAAATTGAAGAAAATAATTGAAAATTGAAGGAAAAATTATTGAATATTAAATTAAATAATTACAAATTAAAGGAAATAATTGAGATCAGAAGAAAATAATTAAAAATTGATGAAAATTATTGAAAATTGAAGAAAATAATTGAATATTGTATCAAATAATTGGAAATTGAAAAAAATAATTTAGAGTTGAAGAAAATTAATAAAAATTGATTAAAATAATTGAAAATCGTAGAAAATATTTCAGAATTAAAGAAATTAATTAGAAATTGATGAAAATAATTGGAAATTAAGGAAAATAATTAGCAATTGATGAAAATAGTAGAAAATCAAAGAAAATAATTGGGAAATGAAGAAATAATTTGAAATTAATGAAAATAATTCAAAATATTAGAAAATAATTGAGAATTGTAGAAAATAATTGGAAATTGAAGAAAATAATTGAAAATTGAAAAGAATAATTGTCAGTTGAAGAAAATAATTGTAAATTTCTGAAAATAGTTTAATAATTGAAGAATTGAATTAAAGCTTCAAGAACGTAATCAATAATTGAAAAAAAATATTGAAAAAGCCGAGAATTATTGAATATCGAAGAAAATAATTGAAATATAATTAAAATAATTGATAATTGAAAGGACACAATATAATTGACCATAACTATATAAACTATTATGCATAATTACATAAAATTTAAACGCATAATCAGATTGGTTCAAAATGCATAAAGCAGGCATCACATTAACTTTTTTCTTCAAAAAAGGTAAAAAGGTAAATTTTTTCCCTGGAAAAGGTGACAGAAAGGTGACAAAAAATATATTAAACAACAAACTAGAATGTGTTTAAAACAGGTTTACCACGTTTTCAAAAGTTAAATATTCAATGACTTCCAGGTTATCCAGAACATTTTTCATCAAATTCCATGACCAAATATAAAATAAGTAGCAATATTAACAAGTCTTATTTGCAAAGAAAAACTTTGCATTGTTTTTAGTCATTTACAACTATAAATATTTGCAAATGCAATAAATAATGAAAATTACGAGAATAATTACAAAATTAAAGAAAATATGTGAAAAATGACGAAAATAATGAACAATTAAAAACAAAATTAAAAAAATGGCTAGACATCAGAACAAAAAAATTGAAAAAATCCAAGAATACTTATAAAATTTTGAGAAATTAACTGAAAAATGAAACAATTGTAGGGAATAATTGAAAAATTTTGGAAAACAATTGAAAATCGAAGAAAATAATTAATAATTGTAAGAAATAATAGAAAAATGACAAGAATAATTGAAAAATTGAAGAAAATATCTGAAAACTGACCAAAAAAATTGACAATTAAAAACAAAATTCGAAAAATGATTAGATTAATAGACAACTAAAAGAAATAATTGTAAAAACTAAACAAGAAATATTAAATTTAAAGAAAATATTTGCATATTGAAAAATTAAGAATATTATAAGAATAATTGTGGAAAATAAAAGCACATTTAACAACTGGATTGAAAATAAAAAAAATATATTAAAATTGAGAAAAATAAATGACAATTAAAGAAATTAATTAAAAATTGAAGAATAGAATTGAAATGTAAAGAATATAATTAAAAATTGAAAACAAGTAATTGAAAAAAGCCGAGAATTACTGAATATTAAGGAACGAGCGCTAGCGAGCGAGGTTCATTACGCTAGTTAAGGAATTAATTTAAAATCGATAAAAATAATTGAAAATTAAAGAAAATATTTGAGAATTGAAAAAATAATTAAAATTTGAAGAAATAAAATGGAAATTAAAGAATTAAAAAGAAATTTTAAGAAAATAATTGATAATTAAAAGAAAAATTACAATGTGACGAAAATAATGATTAAATATTGGAGAAAATATTAAATTATTAAAAAAAATAATTAACGATTGACAAAAAAGTTTGAAAAGTAGTAAGAATAACAAAAAAATTTAAATTAATGAATAGTCATAAAATTAAAGGTAAATAATAAATCGTCAAATGAAAACTGACGAAAAGTATGGATTGAAAATCGAAAAAAATTGAAAATTGAAAAATGGAATTAAATTTTAAAGAATATAATTAAAAATTAAAAAAAAGTAATTAAAAAAGCTGAAAATTGTAGAATATAAAAGAAAATAATTGAAAACTGAAAAATTAAAATTAGAAGAAAATAATAAAAAAATAAAAAAATTAAGAAATAAATTAAAAATTTAAGACTTGAATTCAAATTTTAAAAAAATAATTGATAATTGAAGAAAGGTAAGAATTACTGAATATTGAATAAAATAATTAAAAATTGAAGACTGGAATTTAAAATTGAAAATAATAATTGAGAAAAGAAAATAGTTAAGAATTGAAGAAATAAATTAAAGATTAAGGAATTGAATTAAAATTTTAAGAAAATAATTGACAATTAAGAAAAAATTGGAAAACTGTCGAGAATAATTGTCAACAGAGCAAAATATTAAAGAATAATTATAAACTTCAAGAATAATTGTAAATTGAAAAATTTGTAGAAAATAAGTGAAAATTGCGGAAAAAATTAAAAATTAAAAGAAATAATTGAAAAATGACGAGAATTATAATTGGAGAAAATATTAAAAATTGAAGAAATAAATTGAAGATTGAAGAATTAAATTAAATTTGTAAGAAAAGAATTGATAATTAAAAGAAAAATTACTAAATTACTAAATTGAAAATTGAAGAAGAATATTAAGTTTTTAATTAAAAACTGAAGAAAATTATAGTAAAAATTGTAGGAAATAAATAAAAATTTATGAAATTAATTGAAATTTTAAGAAGATAAGTAAAGAATTATATTCAAAGTTTTAAAAAATAGGTGACAATTGAGAGAAGAAGAGGATTATTGAACATTGAATAAAATAATTGAAAATTGAAGAAAGTAATTGACAATTGAGAAAATATTAGAAAACTGTCGAATATAATTGTCAACAGAACAAAATATTAAAGAATAATTATAAACTTCAAGAATAATTGTAAATTGAAAAATTTGTAGAAAATAACTGAAAATTGCGGGAAAAATTAATAATTGAAAGAAATAATTGAAAAATGACGAGAATAATTGAAAGATTGAAGAAAATATCTGAAATATGACGAAAATAATAGGCAATTTATTAGAAAAAAAAAGTCGAAAATGGCTAGATTAATAGACAGCAAAACGAAAAAATTGAAAACAAAATTATAATTATAAAATTTTAAGAGAATAATTGAAAAAATTGTAGGACATAATTATAAATTGTGGAAAATAATTAATAATTGAAAGAAATAATTAAAAATTACGAAAATTATAACTGGAGAAAATATTAAAAATTGAAGAATTAAAATTAATTTGAAAGAAAAGAATTGATAATTAAAAGAAAAATTACTAAATTAATTAAATATTAAGAAAAATACTTAGAAATTGAAAAAAGATTAAAAATCTGTCGAAAATAATCGACAATAGAAGAAAATAATTAAAAAAATTTTAAAGGATAATTAGGTACAAAATTGAGGTATATTAAGTTGTCAATTGAAAACTGAAGAAAATTAGAATAAAAATGTTAGGAAATAAATGAAAATTTATGAAATCAATTGAGAATTTAAGAAGATAATATTAAAGAATTATGTTGAAAGTTCAAAAAAATAATTGACAATTGAAAAAAGACGATGATTATTAAACATTGAATAAAATAATTGTAAATTGAAGAAAATAATTGAGAATTTAAGAAAATAATTAAAACCGGAGGAAATAAATTGAAAATTTAAGAATTAAATTGAAATATACATAAAATAATTGAGATTTGAAAGAAAAATTACAAAATGATGAAAATGGTATGTTATGGTATTGTTAATTCTATTTACATAAATAGCAGGAACATAGAAAAGATTAGTTAACTGTTTATTTGAATGTTTTCTTTTTTATGAACATTATACAGAACATTATCAACATTATATAGTTTATGAAAACTATACAAATATATATTTTTAATCCTAAAAAAGTAGAAAAAAGATGTAAAAAGGTGACAAGTCATCAAAAAAGGTGAAAAAGGTAACTAATCATCAAATAAGGTGAAAAAGGTGACAAAATTGAAAAAAGGTGAAAAAAGGTGAAAAGGTGACTGTCTGTGATGCCTGATAAAGTTATTATCTTTATTTATAAAAAAAATTGATTTATTAGTCACATTTTAGCCCAGAAAGAAAATTCCCGGTTTGACGGGAAATTCCTGGTTAATTCCCGGTTTTTCCCGGTGAATTTAAATTCCCGGTTTTCCCGGTTAGTAGACACCCTGCAAATTTCATAAATTCAGCATTTTTCAGCATTTCGAGTTGATTAAATAAAATGACACATTTTCTTTGATGTGTTATTAAAATTTAATTAATCAACTTTCTTACCTGGCCAACAATTATGTATCCAGCTGTAATGGGAGCAAGAAGACCGGCAAGATTTGCGAGGCAATTTGTAAATGACATTAAAACTCCTGCAAACCTGGGTGAAATGTCTAAATGATTTACTTTAAATCCAGAATAGATGCCACCATTTAAACCGACTCCAACGGTTAAAATGCCGACAGTAAGCCAAGGATCACATCCAGTATACGAAGCAGCAATTAGAGCAATTGCTGGACCGTACTGACCGATGGCATTAACAAGTTTACGTGTTTTAGTGTGGTTAAGTCTTCTACTAGAAATTATCCAATCAGCAACAACAGAAATTGACATTGAAAATATCCACATAGCTAAGTAAGGCAACGAAGAGACTATTCCGTTCTGAAACAATGATCATTATTGCACAATTTAATTCTTCAATGTCAGTGTTAATATTGCAATTATAATAATTGTATAATCAATACGTAATCAAAATGGTAATAAATGTTTTAATAGAAAACATATTCTCAATTATATAAACAGCAATTTTCATTATAATTGTGTTTCATTTTGTATTTTTCAACTGAAATCAAAAAAATCAGACTTATTGACTGTAATAATACTTGGATCAAGTTTTCAGTAGTTTCACTTTAATCTGAACTATACGTTTTATCAGAATCCTTATCATGAACGCTATTGGATTTCTTTCCCGTATTGAATGTATTAATTTAAACGGATCCTCACTGCGATGATAATAAACAATATTTTTATCTTTATCTTTTTTTTTTACCAAGAAAAAAAGAATAAGATATAAATGTAAGAAAGGTTAATTTAGAAGAGTCTAACGAAAATGAACTGAAATTTTAGCACAGTTTGTTTTTTTTTTACAAAAGAATCACTTACCGATTTAATATTAAAATGCAAAATTTGTTTCATGAATGTTGGCAATTCAGTCATTAAAGTTTCATATCCATAATTTTGGCCCATGTGTGCTATTAAGATAGCCCAGAAAGGTAGAGATGTAAAAATTGATTTCCATGGGAATGGTGGAGACTAAAAAAGAAAAAATTATGTAATATTTGCATAAGTAATTCCTTATTCTTGAGCAGAACAAGAGCATAAAGTACACTTTATTTTTTTAGGAAAATAAATAATAATTGTACGAATTTTTTGCTAAAAATCTTGTTATTTCTTTGACAACATTATCAGGGTGGACACTTTTTTTGTGAAATTAAATTTCCGGTTTTTCCGATTTCCCGGTCACAAATTTTCGAACAATTTAAACAGTATTTTTAATTTTACAAAATTCGCATTTATATTTAAAATACACTGTAAAAACAGGTGTCTTACAAGTGTCTTATTTTAAGACATAAGACGTTTAGAAAGTGTCTTACAGGTAGTTTTAAGACACTATCTCAATGGTTTAAAATTAAGACACCCTGAAATGTCTTAAAAGTGAGGACAAAATAAGACACTTGTTTTTAGAGTGTATAACTTTATACTTCAATTTAAAATTTACACATTCTTATAATCTTATTAATCATAATTAAAGCTTTAAGAGTTTTATTATCACAAAATATTAAAATCTAAATTTTTGGACCATAATTTATCTTAAACATTTAAAAAGAATTACTTATTATAATTCCACTAGAAACATTAACCAAACTTTGCATTGTTGTTGGTCATTTAACAGTATCAATTTTTTTAAACTCAAGTAATGAAAAATATTAAATTGAAGAATATATCTGAAAATGAGAAAAATAATTGACAGTCGAAAACAAAATTCAAAAAATAGCTACATAATTACACAATTGAAGAGAATAGTTTAAAAAATTGAACAATAAATATCAAATTTAAACAAAATAGTTGAAAAATTACAGAAATAATTACTGGAAACAATTGCAAATTAAACAACTGGATTGAAAAAAATCGAAAAAAAAAAATTTTTAATTGAAGAAAATAAAAAAAAAATTGAGGAATTAAATTAAAATTTGTTCAATTAATTGATAATTGAAGAAAAAACTACAAAATGACGAAAATAATTGTAAATTGAAAACAAAATTTGAAAAATGACTAGATTAATACACAACCGAACAAAATAATTTAAAAAATCTAAGAAGAATTATAAAATGTTAAGTAAGATTGAAAACTGAAAAAAATATATAGGAAATAATTGAAAATTGCGGAAAATAATTAATAATTGAAGGAAATAGTTTAAAAAAACGACGAGAATAATTGCAAAATTTAAGAAAATATGTGAAAAATGACGAAAATAATTGAAAATTGAAAACAAAACATGAAAAATGACTAGACTAACAGACAACTAAAAAAAGCATTGAAAAAATTAAACAAGAAAATCAAATTTAAAGAAGATAAATGAAAATAAAAAAATTATGACTATTATATCAATAATAGTTGGAAAAAATTGCACATTTAACAACTGGATTGAAAATCCAAAAAAATAATTAAAACTGTAGAAAATAATTGAAAATTGAAGAAACCAATTAAAAATTGAAGAATGAAATTGAAATTTAAAGAATTTTCTTAACAATTGAAAAAAAGTAATTGAAAAAAGCAGAGAATTAATGAATATAGAAGAAAACAATTGAAAACTGAAGAATGGAAATAAAGTAGAGAATGAAATTAAAAATTAAGAAAAATAATTGAACACTTGTTTTTTAAATTAAAATAACTTAATAAACTGAATTGAACTGAAATATTAAAACAATTTTTATGAGTGAAAAAAATAATTGAAAAAATCTAACAATTATTGAATATTGACGAATTAATTGAAAATCGATAAAAGTAATTGAAAATTAAAGAAAATATTCGAGAATTGAAGAAAATAATTAAATATTAAGAAACAAATGATAAATGTAAGAAATAAATAAAAATTTCAAGAAAATAATTGATAATTAAAAGAAAAATTACAATATGACAAAAATAATTAAATATTGACGAAAATTATTCACAAAAAAAACAAAGTTCAAATAATGGCTAGATTAAAAAAAAATCAAAGAATAATTATAAAATGTTAAAGTAATAATTAAAAATTGAAAAAATTGTAGGAAATAATTGAAAATTGCGGAAAATAATTAATAATTGAAGGAAATAGTTAAAAAATGACGAGAATAATTAAAAAATTTAAGAAAATATGTAAAAATGGCGAAAATAATTATAAATTAAAAAAAAAAAAAAAATTTGAAAAATAACTAGATTAATACACAACCGAACAGAGTAATTTAAGGAATCAAAGAATAATTATAAAATGTTAAAGTAATAACAAAAAATTAAAAAAATTGTATGAAATAATTGAAAATTGAGGAAAATAATTAATAATTGAAGGAAATAGTTAAAAAACGACGAGAATACTTGAAAACTGAAGAAAATATGTGAAAAATGACTAGATTAATAGACAACTGAAAAAAATAATTGAAAAAATTAAACAGGAAATATTAAATTTAATAAAAATAATTGCAAATTGAAAAATTAAGAAAATTATAGGAATAATTGTTGTAAATAATTGAACATTAAACAACTGGATTGAAAATCGAAAAAAAATAATTAAAATTTTAAAAATAATTGAAAATTGAAAAAAGCAATTAATAATTGACGACTGGAATAAAAATTTAAAGAATATACTTCAAAATTGAAAAAAAATAATTGAGAAAAGCCGAAAATTAATGAATATAGAAGAAAACAATTTCAAAACTAAAAAATGGAAATAAAAATTAAAGAATGGAATTAGAAACTAAAGAAAATAATTGAACGATTGTATATTTAAAGTTAAAGAAACTTAATGATAATCGAAAAAATTAATAGAAAAAAGGCCATAATGTTTTAATATTAAAGAAAATAATAAAAAATTAAAAAGTGGAATTTACATTTGAAGAAAATAACTGAGAATTGAATCATTGAATTAAAATTTTAAAACAATTTTTATGAGTAAAAAAGTAATTGAAAAAATCCGGGAATTATTGAATATTAATGAAATAATTAAAAATCGATAAAATAATTGAAAATTAAAGAAAATATTTGAGAATTGAAGAAAATAATTAAAAATTGAAGAAATTGTTTGGAAATTAAAGAATGAAATGGAGATTTCAAGAAAATAATTCATAGTTAAAAGAAAAATTACAATTCGACGAAAATAATTAAATATTGACGAAAATAATTAACTATTAAAAAAATAATTAACAATTGAAAAAAAAAATTTGAAAAATTGTGAGAATAATCGTCATTTGAACAAACTTTTTTTTAAATTATGAATAATCATAAAATTGAAGGAGAATAATAAATTGTCAATTGAAAACTGATGAAAATTGTAAAAAAAAATTGTAGAAAATAAATGAAAATTGAAAAAATAAATTGGAAAAGGAAGAATTGTATTGAAATTTCAAGCAAATAATTGATAATTCCGAAAATGCGAGAATTATTGAATATTGAATAAAATAATTGAAAAACGAAGAATGCAATTAAGAATTGAAGAAAATAATTAAAAACTAAAGAAATAAATTGAAGATTAAAGAATTAAATTGAAATTTTAAGAAAATAGTTGATAATTGAAAGGAAAATTACAGAATGACTTAAATAATTAAATATTAAAGAGAATAATTTAAAAATGAGGAAAATAATTGACATTTGAAAAAAAAAATCGAAAACTGACAGGAATAATCGACAACATAACAAAATAATTAAAAAAATTTAAAGAATAATTATAAAATTTAAAGAGAATAATTGTACCTATATTTAAAACTGTTGAAAATTATAAAAAAAATTTTTTATTATATATATTATATATATAAATAAATTTATTTATCAATGAAATTAAAATTATTTGAACTGATATTTATGAATTTAAATTTTAATCAATTTAAATCCATTTTTTAAAAAGTATCTGATTTAAAATAAAAAAATATCTTTGTGTCAAACTTTAGGTGCGAACAGACAAAAAATGAATGAAGAAATGAAAGAACTTGCGGATTATTATTATCATTATTATAGATTTGTGATATATGAAAAAAATTGATTTTCGATCAAATTTCTCAGAACTTTTAGATCCATGAAGAAATTTCCGGTTTAGTAACAAATCTCTCGGTCATTTCCCGGATTTCCGGTAAAGTGGCCACCCTAAATTATGATCAACAACTCCTAAGGAAGACAATATACGCTTTTTATTGTGCTAGGGAAATAAAATATATTTTATTGTCCTAGAGAGGTAAAATAACTTTATTGTCTTAGGAAAATAAAATAAACTTTATTATGTTGAGCAGACAAAGTTCACTTTTTATTATGATAGAATTATTAAGTACACTTTATTGTCCTAGGGAGACAAAATACTCTTTAGACAAAGGGCATTTTATTGCCCTAGGTAAATAAAGTATACTTTATTATCGTGCTAGGGTAATAAAGTACACTTTATTCTTGTACTAGGGAAATGAAATACATTTTATTGCCCTAGGAAGGCAAAATACACTTTATTGCCCTAGGGAGACAAAATTCTATTTATTATGCTAGGGTAATAAAATACTCTCTATGATAATAGGTCAATAAAGTAAATATTTTTTTTTGTTCTAGAAAAATAAAGTACACTTTATTCTTATAGTACATAAAGTCTAAATTCTCTCCCTAGGACAATAAACTAGACTTTTTTTTATCCAAGTCAAATAAAATTAGTTTTATTATCAGGATATTGACTGGAAAAGTATAAAATTTACCCAAAAATTGAGAAATCCGGCATTACTGTTTTAGAATAAGCTTTGCTTGAATCGAGTAAGGTTGAGTCATATTTCTTAGAACTATACCTTCCAGAATTGGTTTTTGTCACTCGAAGAATAATGTAGAAAGTTTTAAAATGTTAAATTTGCATTTCTACTTACCGTTGCTTTTGACGTTCCCCAAAGAGAAGTTAAGATATACTTTTTTTCATTATCTGTGATATGTGGATGATTTTCAGGATCTTCATGTACCATGAATAAAAATGCTATACACCAAATTGTTCCGACAGCTCCAAATACATAAAATATCGAGGGCCAACCACCGGAAAATCCATATTCAGAGAGTAGACCACTTAAGGGCATTGATATTACTGTGCCAAATTGTGCTCCTAAAATGATACACAACTGTGTTGTAGAATTATGAATTTTTTTATTATTTGCAAAAACAATACAAAATAAAGATATTTTTTTTTTTTTTATACAATTAGCATATAAAAAAAAACTCACCAGCATAGACAAAAGCCCCCATTCGACTTCTCTCATTTGGGGGTATCCACTTGGCCAACAGTGCGTGAGTACAAGGCACAATCGGACCCTGCAATAGGGATAATCGATTCCTAGGGGAAGGAAATATACCCGAACAATAAAATATCGTTCACACTTGATAAAATACATACAAGTCCTTCAATAATATAAATAATCAACATTTCGATACTTTTATTTGAATAAAACGACAAGATTCCAATCAGTGGAGAATATTAGACCCTTCAATCTTCACTCACAAAATCGGGTACGTAATTTTAGAAAAAAATAAATTCATTGTTTAAAAGAGTATATGTATCGATATGTTCAAGAAATATTAAAAATTCAAAATGTATATTATGTAAAAAGTGTATACAAGTATATACGTTAAAATAGGATTTCTTTTTAAATTATGTGAAACATGTAAAAATATCAATTGGTAATGAAACCAATATATTTGACTAATTATTACTAATGATTAATATTTTGTCAAATGACAGAATATTTCAAAATATCCCCAGACACAGATAAGCGATTTTTAATGACTGACAAAAAATGTGTCCGGATAGGTTAATTTGGACTTTGGATTTATTTTTAAAGCATCAAAGAACGTCAGAATATTATTGTCACGTTCTTGGTTGAAGCACGAATTTTTTTTTTTTTTGTGGGCCAGTGTCATCGTTCCAATTAATTTAACTTGCTAAACATGTTTACGTAATTTAAAATGAAAAACAGTTTCTACATAAGAATTCAATACAGATATTTTTCTGACTCACTTTCACAAACACCTGGATAAAATGTGGTTGAATGATGAGTTACAGGTTTTTTTTTGTTAAATTAAAACACTTTTTTTAATATTAAATTTCAATAATAGAATTGTTATTATAATTATTTGTTGATTTAACTCACCTCCCCTAGACCTTGAATAAAACGTATTGCCATCAGCCAATAGAAGCCCCAATTTGCCGAAACAGGTACCAGTAAACCAAATACTGAATTGATGAGCATTCCTATTCCAAGAAAATATTTAGAACCATAACGTTTGGCCAACATACCAAAAGGTATTTGAGTTATAACGTATCCATAGAAAAACGAACTGAGAAGATAGCCTTGGTCCTTAGTATTCCAAACAAATTCACCATCATTCTAAAATAAGAGGTAGAATAAAGTTAAGTGCAATTCGTAAGAGGAAAAACAAATTTGATTCATTTTTAACTTCTTGGGTAAATGTACCAATTACTGCGAATGACCAAATTACTGCCGTTTTTTGAGAAAAAGCTATTGTGTGCTATTTAAGAGTATACCTGTTAAATAAAATTGATTGAAGCAATTATTTAAAACCTAATCTCCAAATACACGTTATTTTCGCCGCAGTAATTAAGGCACAGTAATTCATGCCTGCCAGTAGTAATACCAGCACAGAGTACTTCAGGATGTCTACTAATTTCGTCTTACAAAATTCCCGGTTTTTCCCGGTTTTAGTTCCTATTTTTCCCGGTTTTTTCTCTTGTTAACTTAAAATTTATTTTAAGTATAAATAGACCTACAAATGGCTACAAAAATGGAATATAACAGTTGATAATTAAAGAAAATAATTGAGAATTGAAGAATTAAATATTACACTTTACAAAAAAAAAAATTAAGAATTAAAAGAAACAATTAATAATAAAAAGAAATAATTAATAATGGAAAGAAATAATTCAACAATGACAAAGATATTTGACAATTAGAAACAAAATAAAAAAAAAAAAGTAAATATTAATCTACAATTGAACAATAATTGAAAAAATTGAACAATGGTTATTAAATTCAAAGAATATAATTGAAAATTGGTCAACTAGATAGAAAATAAAAAAGAAATAATTAAAATTTTAAGTTAATAATTCAAAATTGAAGAAATAAATTGAAAATTAAATAATCAAATTGAAATCAGAAAAACACAGAATTATTGAATATTAAAAACAAAAAACAATTGAAAATTGAGAAATAATATTGAAATTCGAATACAATAATTGAGAATTAAAGAAAATTACTGAACAATTGGATTGAAAAAAGAAGAAAATAATTTATAATTAAAAAAAAATGGAAAATGCCAGGAATTATTTAATATTGAAGAAAACATTAAAAATTAAAGAATAGAATTGTTATTTAAAGAAATTAATTGAGAATTGAAAAAAATAATTGAACAATTAAATTGAAAATAGAAGAAAATTATTGAAAATTGAAGGAGGTCTTGAAACATGAAATAAATAACTGATAATTGAAAAAAAATAACTGAAAAAAGTAGAGATTACTGAATATTGAAACAAACAATTGAAAATTGAACGAAATAATTAAAAATTAAAGAAAATAATTGAAAATTGAAGAAAATAATTAAAAATGGAAGAAAGTATTTAAAAATTAAATACAATATTTGGAAACAGCAGAAAAATTTAGAAATCGACGGAAATAATTGCGATTTTTTGAAAATAATTTAAAAATTCTCAATTTAAATAAAAATTGAAAGAAAAACATAATTTAAAAAATCTGAGAATTGTTAAATATTGAAGAAAATTAAGAAGAAATTGAAAAAAATTGAGAAACTGAAAGAAATATGAAAAAATAATTGGAAATTGAAGAAAATAATTGAAATTTAAGAAACAATTTAGAATTTGAAGAAAATAATTGAGAATTAAAAAAAAATCAATGAAAAAAGCCTAGAGTTATTGAATATAAAAAAAAAATAGAAAATTAAAGAATGGAATTGAATGTCGAAAATTATAATTAAGAATTAAAGAAAATAATTCAAGAATTGAACAATGGGATTGAAAGTAGAAGAAAATAAGTAATAATTGAAGAAAAAATTTAAGTTTTTTGAATAATTGAATTTTGCATAATTGAAAATTGATCAGAATAATTGAAAATTGAACAAAATAATTAAAAAGTAAAGAAAATAATTGAAAATTGAACAAAATAATTAAAAATTTAACATAATAATTAAAAATTAAAGAAAATAATTGAAAATTGAAGAAAATAATTAAAAATGGAAGAAAGTACTTAAAAATTAAATACAATATTTGGAAACAGCAGAAAAATTTAGAAATCGACGGAAATAATTGCGAATTTATGAAAATAATTTAAAAATTCACAATTTAAATAAAAATTGAAAGAAAAACATAATTTAAAAAAGCTGAGAATTGTTAAATATTGAAGAAAATTGAGAAGAAATTGAAAAAAATTGTGAAACTGAAAGAAATATGAAAAAATAATTGGAAATTGAAGAAAATAATTGAAATTTAAGAAAAAAATTAAAATTTGAAGAAAATAATTGAGAATTAAAAAAAATCCTTGTAAAAAGCCTAGAGTTATTGAATATTAAAAAAAAATGAAAATTAAAGAATGGAATTGAATGTCGAAAATTATAATTGAGAATTAAAGAAAATAATTCAAGAATTGAACAATGGGATTGAAAGTAGAAGAAAATAAGTAATAATTGAAAAAAAAATTTAAGTTTCAAAAGCATAATTGAAAATTGAACAGAATACTTGAAAATTGAACAAAATAATTAAAAATTAAAGAAAATAATTGAAAATTGAACAAAATAATTGAAAATTGAAGAAAATAATTAAAAATGGAAGAAAGTACTTAAAAATTAAATACAATATTTGGAAACAGCAGAAAAATTTAGAAATCGACCGAAATAATTGCGAATTTATGAAAATAAGTTAAAAATTCACAATTTAAATAAAAATTGAAAGAAAAACATAATTTAAAAAAGCTGAGAACTGTTAAATATTGAAGAAAATTGAGAAAAATTGAAAAAAATTAAGAAACTGAAAGAATTATGAAAAAATAATTGGAAATTGAAGAAAATAATTGAAATTTAAGAAAAAATTTAGAATTTGAAGAAAATAGTTGAGAATTAAAAAAAAAATCATTGTAAAAAGCCTAGAGTTATTGAATATTAAAAAAAAATTGAAAATTAAAGAATGGAATTGAATGTCGAAAATTATAATTGAGAATTAAAGAAAATAATTCAAGAATTGAACAATGGGATTGAAAGTAGAAGAAAATAAGTAATAATTGAAGAAAAAATTTAAGTTTTTTGAATAATTGAATTTTGCATAATTGAAAATTGATCAGAATAATTGAAAATTGAACAAAATAATTAAAAAGTAAAGAAAATAATTAAAAATTTAACATAATAATTAAAAATTAAAGAAAATAATTGGAAACAGCAGAAAAATTTAGAAATCGACGGAAATAATTGCGAATTTATGAAAATAATTTAAAAATTCTCAATTTAAATAAAAATTGAAAGAAAAACATAATTTAAAAAAGCTGAGAATTGTTAAATATTGAAGAAAATTGAGAAGAAATTGAAAAAAATTGAGAAACTGAAAGAAATATGAAAAAATAATTGGAAATTGAAGAAAATAATTGAAATTTAAGAAAAAAATTCAAATTTGAAGAAAATAATTGAGAATTAAAAAAAAAATCCTTGTAAAAAGCCTAGAGTTATTGAATATATAAAAAAATATTGAAAATTAAAGAATGGAATTGAATGTCGAAAATTATAATTGAGAATTAAAGAAAATAATTCAAGAATTGAACAATGGGATTGAAAGTAGAAGAAAATAAGTGATAATTGCAAAAAAAATTCAAGTTTCAAAAACATAATTGATAATTGAAAAAAATATTGAAAAAAGTCAAGAATTATTGATTATAGAAATAAATAATTGTAAAATAAAGGAGTTATTGAGATGTGAAATAAATAAATGATAATTGAAAAAAATAGTTGAAAAAAGTCTATAATTATTGAATAATAAATTAAATAATTAAAAATTAAAGGAAATAGTTGAAATCTGAAAAAAATAATTAAAAATTGATGAAAATAATTAAAAATTGAAGAAAATAACTGAAATTGAATCACAAAATTGGCAATTCAAAAAAAAATTTATAGTTGAAGAAAATATTTAAAAATTGATTAAAATAATTGAAAATCGTAGAAAATATTTCAGAATTGAATAAATTAATTAGAAATTGATGAAAATAATTGAAAATTGAAGAAAATAGTAGAAAATCGAAGAAAATAATTGAGAAATGAAGAAATAATTTTAAATTAATGAAAATAATTCCAAATGGAAGAAAATAATTGAGAATTGTAGAAAATAATTGTAAATTGATGAAAATAATTGAAAATTGAAGAAAATAGTAGAAAATCGAAGAAAATAATTGAGAAATGAAGAAATAATTTTAAATTAATGAAAATAATTTCAAATGGAAGAAAATAATTGAGAATTGTAGAAAATAATTGGAAATTGAAGAAAATAATTGAAAATTGCAAAGAATTTATTATCCCAGAAAAAAATTCCAGGTTTGACGGAAAATTCCCGGTGAATTCACGTTTTTTTCCGGTCAATTTAATTTCCCGGTTAGTAGACACCCTGTAAATGTATAAAAATAGTGCAATCCCTATTATAAAATTAAAGTTTTTTTTCGAATTTCGGCTCAAGTGCGTATTTAATTATTATTGACTCTATCAACATTTATATTAATATCAGAACAATATCCTCATTAATAGAACAAAATTCTCCAAAAAGTACGTCAAAATTTCAGACCATTTTCCCGGATTTTCCGGTTAGTAGACACCCTGTTACTTTTTTATAAATTGATTATTTTTAAGAATACATTTAGTTAGTGATTTTTCTACATCAACAGGTAACAATACTGCTTTTAAAATCATCTAAATATTTATCTTTATTTTTCAATCTTTTTACCAGACTTCGATTTCTCGCCGCAGTAATTGGTACATTTACCCTAAATAAAAAATACAATTGTCCAAAAATCCAAATTTTGAATAAATTCTGTTAATTTAATTTATATTTTGTATGATCATTTAGGCAAGAGAATTTAACAAAATCTACTTACGTGTTTAGATGTATTAACGTTGATGACAAGTCCACATTCATTAGTATACTCAACATCAGTATCTGCTATAGCCGTATGATTGACCATTGCTACTATTGCCACTGACATATTTGTTCGCATTATGTAAGCATTTGCCATGCCAAGAAAAAGCATAAATGTCACTACATGACGTGTTCCCACTAGAGCTGCAAAATATTGAAGATACATTGTCAATAAAGTACCGTAAAAATGTTTTTTACCTATTATTGACAAAAGTTCAATTGATTTTTCAATCCTTGAGTATAACAGTGAATTGTCATTTCAGGAAAAAAATACAATAGTTTTTTAAAAATTGGCTGCCTTCTTGAATCCGACCTTTACAATTTTTGGGTTTTGATTTTAGATTCAAACAGTGTTACAGAAACACCTATATGCCAGTTTACATAAAAATTAAAGATTTAAACAAAAAGTTCATCCGTCATATTATAGCAGCCATTTTGAAATTTGAAATTCTGACTTTGGAAGCGTAACCAATTATAATATATTATAAATTAATCCCAGATAACAATTGGTATGGAATTACGATAATAAAATTTTTATTTTAAGTATAAATAAACCTACAAATGGCTACAAAAATTGAAGATAACAGTTGATAATTGAAGAAAATAATTGAGAATTGAAGAATTAAATATTAAACTTTACAAAAAATAATAATTAAGAATTAAAAAAAACAATTAATAATGAAAAAAAAAATAATAATAATAATGGAAAGAAATAATTGAACAATGACACAGATATTTGATAATTAGAAACAAAATTAAAAAAAAAAGAAATATTAGTCGACAAATGAACAATAATTAAAAAAAATTGGACAAAGGTTATTAAATTCAAAGAATATAATTCAAAATTGTACAACAAGATAGAAAATCTAAAAAAAATAATTCAAAATTTAAGTTAATAATTCAAAATTGAAGAAATACATTGAAAATTAAATAATGAAATTGAAATCGGAAAAACATAGAATTATTGAATATTAAAACAAAAACAATTGAAAATTGAGAATTAAAATTGAAATTCGAATAAATAATTGAGAATGAAAGAAAATTACTGAACAATTGGATTGGAAAAAGAAGAAAATAATTTAGAATAAAAAAAAATGGAAAATGCCAGGAATTATTTAATATTGAAGAAAACATTAAAATTTGAAGAATAGAATTGTTATTTAAAGAAATGAATTGAGAATTGAAAAAAATAATTGACTAATTGGACAGTTAAATTGAAAATAGAAGAAAATTATTGAAAATTGGAGGAGGTTTTAAAACATGAAATAAATAACTGATAATTGAAAAAAAATAATTGAAAAAACAAAAAAATCGAGATTACTGAATATTGAAACAAACAATTAAAAATTAAAAAAAAATTAAAGAAAATAATTAAAAAATTAAAGAAAATAATTGACAATTGAAGAAAGTAATTAAAAATTGAAGACAATATTTGAAAATAGCAGAAAAATTAAGAAATCGATGGAAATAATTAAGAATTGATGAGAATAATTTAAAAATAATCAATTTAAATTAAAATTGTAAGAAAAACATAATTTAAAAAAGCTGAGAAATGTTGAATATTAAAGAAAATTGAGAAGAAATTCAGAAATTGAAAGAAATATGAAAAAATAATCGGAAATTGAAGAAAATAATTGAGAATTTAAAAAAATTAATTGTAAATAGCCTAGAGTTATTGAATATTGAAAAAAATACTTGAAAATTGAAGAATGAAATTGAATGTCGAAAATTATAATTGAGAATTAAAGAAAATAATTCAAGAATTGGACAATTGGATTGAAAGTAGAAAAAAATAAGTAATAATTGAAGAAAAAAGAAATTGAACAACCCAGGAATTATAGAATTTGAAGAAAAGAATAAAAAATGAAGAATGTAATTGTAATTTGAAGAAATTAATTAAAAATTGTAGAAAATAATTTGAATTTAAAGAAAATGTGATTTTATGAAAATTGTTGAATAATAATTGACGAATTGAATTGAAGTTTCGAAAACATAATTGAGAATTGAAAAAAAATATCGAAAAAAGCCGAGAATTATTGATTATAGAAGAAAATAATTGAAAACTGGAGGAGTTATTGAGATGTGAAATAAATGAATGATAATTGAAAAAAATAGTTGAAAAAAGTCGAGAATTATTGAATATTGAATTAAATAATTAAAAATTGAAGGAAATAATTGAGATCTGAAGAAAATAATTAAAAATTGATGAAAATAATTGAAAATTGAAGAAAATAATTGAAAATTAAATCAAATAATTGTCAATTGAAAAAAAAAATTTAGAGTTGAAGAAAATAATCAAAAATTGATTAAAATTGAAAATCGTAGAAAATATTTCAGAATCAAAGAAATTAATGAAATTAATTAGAAATTGATGAAAATAATTAAAAATTGAAGAAAATAATTGGCAATTGAAGAAAATAGTAGAAAATCGAACAAAATAATTGAGAAATTAATTTGAAGAAGAAATAATTTGAAATTAATGAAAATGATTTAAAATGGAAGAAAATAATTGTGAATTTCCGAAAATAGTTGAATAATTGAAGAATTGAATTAAAGCTTCAAGAACGTAATCAATAATTGAAAAAAAAATTGAAAAAAGCCGAGAATTATTGATTATAGAAGAAAATAATTGAGAACTGGAGGAGTTATTGAGATGTGAAATAAATAAATGATAATTGAAAAAAGTAGTTGATAAAAGTCGAGAATTATTTAATATTGAATTAAATAATTAAAAATTGAAGGAAATAGTTGAAATCCGAAGAAAATAATTAAAAATTGATGAAAATAATTAAAAATTTAAGAAAATAACTGAAAATTGAATCAAATAATTGGCAATTCAAAAAAAAAAAATTTATAGTTTAAGAAAATAATCAAATATTGATTAAAATAATTAAAAATCGTAGAAAATATTTTAGAATTAAAGAAATTAATGAAATTAATTAGAAATTGATGAAAATAATTGAAAATTGAAGAAAATAATTGTCAATTGAAGAAAATAGTAGAAAATCGAACAAAATAATTGAGAAATTAATTTGAAGAAGAAATAATTTGAAATTAATGAAAATGATTTAAAATGGAAGAAAATAATTGTGAATTTCTGAAAATAGTTGAATAATTGAAGAATTGAATTAAAGCTTCAAGAACGTAATCAATAATTGAAAAAAAAATTGAAAAAAGCCGAGAATTATTGATTATAGAAGAAAATAATTGAGAACTGGAGGAGTTATTGAGATGTGAAATAAATAAATGATAATTGAAAAAAATAGTTGATAAAAGTCGAGATTTATTTAATATTGAATTAAATAATTAAAAATTGAAGGAAATAGTTGAAATCCGAAGAAAATAATTAAAAATTGATGAAAATAATTAAAAATTTAAGAAAATAACTGAAAATTGAATCAAATAATTGGCAATTCAAAAAAAAAAAAATTTATAGTTTAAGAAAATAATCAAAAATTGATTAAAATAATTGAAAATCGTAGAAAATATTTCCGAATCAAAGAAATTAATTAAATTAATTAGAAATTGATGAAAATAATTGAAAAGTGAAAAAATAATTGTCAATTGAAGATAATAGTAGAAAATCGAACAAAATAATTGAGAAATGAAGAAATAATTTTAAATTAATGAAAATGATTCAAAATGGAAGAAAATAATTGAGAATTGTACAAAGTAATTCGAAATTGAAGAAAATAATTAAAAATTGAAAAGAATAATTGGCAATTGAAGAAAATAATTGTGAATTTCTGAAAATAAAATAAAATAGTTGAATAAATGAAGAATTGAATTAAAGCTTCCAGAACGTAATCTATAATTGAAAAAAAATATTGAAAAAAGCCGAGAATTATTGAATATCGGAGAAAATAATTGAAATATAATGAAAATAATTGATAATTGAAAGCACACAATAGAATTGCCCATAATTATATAAACTATTATGAAATGTACGGTCTAATAAAAAAACAAGCTCTATCTACATTTTTTCATAATAATTCGACTTTTTCATGTTTAATGTCGTTTATTGTTTCTGCGGTATTGTTAGCGTTAAGAAAAAAAAATAGTAGACAAACATCTATATTTCATGAGAATATTTATATTATATTATTTTTTAATTTTTGATGTATATTTTTCATTTTTCAATTGCATAATTGTCGTATAATTACACAAAATTTAAACGCATAATCAGATTGGTTCAAAATGCATAAAGTTACCATCTTTATTTATAAAACAAATTGATATATTAGTCAAATTTATTAGCCCAGAAAGAAATGTTAATGAAAATCCAATAATTATTTCAGAAATTATTATTTATAAAACAAATTGATATATTAGTCAAATTTATTAGCCCAGAAAGCAATGTTAATGAAGATCCAATAATTATTTCAGAATTTGTCTGCAACCCCAAAAACCTCTATATACCAACTTATATGAAAGTCCAATATTTTTTTCAAAATTCATCCGCTATATTATATCTGCCATTTTGAAATTTGAAATACTGCCTCGAGAAAAGTAACGAACAAACAAAAAAGTCTAGATATCAATTTATAAAGATTTTAGTATCAAATATTCTAGGATACTATAAGTTTCAAGATTATATGTAATTATTTTTAAAAACTTAGTCTATACCTTTAAAGTACCTATCTATATAAATTTATCATGTTGTTTGTAAAATTCGTTATGTACAATTAAAATAATATTTATCCATTGTATATAAAGAACTAATTTTATTTAATATTGTCCTCCTAAAAAAATAATAATCTAACTGAGAAATCCAGCTGTTATAATTATTTAACTGAAATCGTGGTTGAAACATAAAAGATATCTCATACAGGAAAATTTGACCACATCATACATTAAACAACCAGAAGATTAAACAGCATTTTGATTTTTATTGATACAAGGTTTAAGATAAATGCACGTCTATTAAAATTTTAATCTATACTAATCCCAATGAATATGAATTTTTAATTTAGCTGAAGTAATGTGCTGACTCAAAATGCATACTTCATACATGCTTGTCAAACATGCTGTTACGTGAATAGCAACTTTTAACAACCAAGTTAAATAATATTGTAAACCTTAAAAGTCTTATGTTAAAGATTTGAAATCAGAATTGAAATCATAACTCCACATTTTCTTTAATACTCATTTGGAGATATTTTTGTTAATAATTAGTTGGTTAAGTTTTTATTTATAATATAATGTCTGTTTTTCGGATAAGTGGAATTTTTGACAATTAAGACAAATGACAAGTTAAATGAAGAGTTATTATAGGTTGTATGAAAATGTATTCAAATAGAAACTTCATTCATTAATTGTTATTAGATAATTTGACAGAATCAACATTACGATGAAGGAAAATTAGTCAAAGTAATAATTATTTCTAATATAATGTTGGTAATTATTAAGGAAGTATCAGACAAACAATTTTGTATACTTTTTCAACAAAAACAGCTAAAGATATAAAATTTTCCTCCAGAAAGAGGCATAGACATTTTATTACAATGTAGGCAACTATTAAAAAAAAATTATTTTCCTTTACAACGCAATAATCATCTCCAATTGAATTTCAGCACTCTAATCAAAAAAATTTGGATGCTAGAGTGCTCCCCTGATAAAAAGTTTCATATTCATCATTAAAGTACAAAAAGTCTAAGAAGGCAAACTCGAATCTTTTTCCCCTTCACAGAAAAAATGTTCCTGTTCACCCCAAAAATAAAAAAACTATAGTTCCAACTTCCGGAGAACTCCAAATTATTTTTGAATCAAAAAAACGAATTTTTAATTTACAAACTGAAAAAATGTGATTCTACCAAAAAAGTGAGTAATTATATTAAGCGTCTCGACTTTTCTCCCTCCTCTTTGACCGTCCTTTAAAGTTTGCTTTTTCCGCGTTAGGTTCCTTCTCTCGTGGAGCATCACATATATTAGTTCATATGAAATATTCATTACACTGAGAGACAGATTGTATTACTAATTGGTATAATGACGTTTATAAATAGGGATAGTATGCTAAAATTGTAATTAATAAGTAAGTATCTTTGTATTGAATTTTATCTGACCATTAAAATTTGAAATAAGGGCAATATGGAAATTGATATTCTTTGTGCGAAAGATTGATATAGTATTATGGTCTATCGCACGCATTATATCAAATTCCAAAGTTCTTATTTCAAATCTTGATACAAATATACCTAGTATTTAAAAAGTTGTCGTACTATCCCTATTTTCGAACGGTTTTATTCCAAAGTTTGAAACAAGCTGTTTCTCAGTGTAGTATGGCCTTAGAGTTTGCAGCAGTTTTGCTTGTGTGTGCGTATGTGAATGTGAATTTATCAGTAGGTGTATGTATGTATGTGTGTGTGACACGCATTTAAACTAATATATTGCATTAATCGATTAAAATGGTTTTTGATGTATCTTAAGAATGCGATCAGGTAGCATTTCGGTCAAAAATGATCCTTAAAGTATGACATACATAAAAAAGATGGCATCTTATGATAAAACATTAAGACATTTGCAAAAATGTCTTATGTCAGTCGTATGTCTATAAGACTCTTATAATGTTTTAAACCATAAGACACCTTTCTACGAGACACCCAAAAATGTCTTAAAAATGATCACATAATTGTCATAAAATAAGAAACTTGTTTTTACAATGATATATAATTGCATAACGAGCACATCATTCTTTTTCTTTTAACTTCAATGAACGGATTTCAATGATTAAAAAACATTTAGCATTTCCAGGAATCAGCTTATTGTCAGAAAATTGAACTAGTCTAGTACCACACCTACACGCATGAGATTAGTGTCATGCACGTGCATATTCCCACTGCCTCAGACTCTCCTACTTTACCGGCAATCAAGTATAGAAACTTTGTTGCACTGGTAGCAATTGCCGCCGATTCAATCAGTCAGTCTCTGTCGAGTCAGGTCGAGACATCGAGGTCTATCTTACAATTAGGTCATGCTGATTGTAACAAGCAATTCACCGGATACTCAGGTTCTTCTGAGGATGACGTAGAAGACCAGGT
The DNA here is from genome assembly GCA_037103525.1 of Ganaspis brasiliensis. Lineage (NCBI taxonomy): Eukaryota > Metazoa > Arthropoda > Insecta > Hymenoptera > Figitidae > Ganaspis > Ganaspis brasiliensis. Next base: position 487,581 of record JAZKLR010000294.1, read on the forward strand.
GATGCCACAATATAGGTTATTCCGTTTGGAATTGTGGGAATGAAATATGAAAATTTTGCCAGAGAAACCTGAGGTTCAATTATTATCATAGGCGAGGAACTTGGTTATTTAAAACACTCCGGATGTTCATAATCAGAAGTCCTTTTGCGTTAAGCTGAAGAAGCTAACCCAAATTGTCTAAGATGAGTTCTACGTGCATCACATTTTTAAATCAATGTCGAGGTCCTTTTCAATTGATTCCTAAGAATGAACATCTTCACAACAGTAATTTCAAGTTTCTTTAAGGAAGTATGAGTAACAGTTGTGGCAAACATTTTTTGATTGTAACGACACAAATAAACAAAACAAAAAAACTCTAATGCACCTCACGAATTTATCTTGAGGTTCTAGTTGACTAATTCATGAGAAGAGAACACGCTTGGAGGCACAGCCAAGGTCTTTCCTGTATCTTGTACAAAACAAGAAATATCCTGAGTGTTGCCAGATATTGGATCAGTTTTGAAAATAAGTAGAATGAAGAATTCCAGAATTTTTCTGGAATCATTTTTGAAAATAATGGCTTTGATTTGATGAGATGTTTATAATTATCCTGATCATTGATTCGAATAGTATATAGATTAACAATTGTTCAGATTCATAGAGTTCTCAAGCAGAAATGGCGAATGCAATTATATTCACGAGTAACAATAATAAAATTACAGAGAAAAAATCAGGGATAGCTGTTGCACCTTATTATGCACAAATTGATCGATATTTATAAGTATTGCAGATTCCAGTGGGCAATAAGACGTTTTTAGAATGTCTTCATATATGTAGGTCCAAGGACTTTAAGGGACATTGCCTCTTTTGTCCCTGAGACGTAATAAAGACGTATATGTTAATCCATCAAACTAACATTTGGGTATCGATATTCACTTATTATAAAGTTACATTTAAAAGTGTTGTAACTTGGCAAATATCTTTGAAATATATCTTACACCTTTTCCAGCAAGTAAACATAAGTACAAAAGTTTGCGAAAAAATTGCAGAAAGCATAACATACGTTAATCTTTCCTGCAAGTATCCCAGAAACGCTTAGGTATAAAATATCCTTATTTTAAGAATAGGACATACTAAATTTATGCATACAATATTCTAAAATAAGTACCAAGCGCATATTCTTAATTTCAGAATAATTTATTTTTAGTATTTCCATAGCAATTTTTAATTTTACATAAAAGCTCAATTCTAGAACACTATTTCTATATGGTTTGTACTAGGAAGTAATTTTTAGTCATCGGTTTCTGGTAAACCATTAATTAAGTTTTTACAAATCAAGTTTCAGTCAAAATCTCATTTTTCATTCTTTGATGTCAAACTTAGTGAAATTATTCAGTAAATTTCCCAAGTGTCGGACATTGTGTAATTTCCAGGAAACTCAACATGGTTATGTCTGTATGCAACACAAAAGAGCCTTATTGTATTATGTTTATGTAAAATCTCTGCAAATATTTTATTTCTCTTCCTTGTATCACAATATGTTAATTTTTAATTTTTTAATTTTATCCTTACTGAGTTTTAGTGCCAATACAAATGCCCAAATGCTTCCAAACTGGACAAAAATCATTTTCAAATTCAATATCTCCATATTGAATCCACCATTTTGAATTTTGAAATTTAATGTTCAGATTTTACCAGCGAACGCAAAAACATTAAAAATATAATTTTTGACTAGATCCGAAGAATTTTGAGTCCGACAAATTAAATCAGCAATTTTCAATCACTAAATTCAAATTCGTTATCATATACATCTTAAAGAACTTAAGGTTTTTGAAGACCTTATGAAGAGCCTAAATTTCTACTCGGGTTACTCGGAATGATTGATAATTAACTTCTTTAATAGCTTTCAATTATTTTCTAGTTAAAGACAACCAAATCACAGTCTTTTAAGATAATAAGATTAACAATTCTGATTCTAAGAATTTAAGTAGTTAGAGCCTAAAAAGATGACCCTTGTATAATTTACATCAAGAAACTTTATTGAGAGATAATTTTCTTTCTTAAAGAGGAAGCAATTTATAAATTTAATAAGTTTCGTGTCTGATTTGTATTAAATCTTTATTGAAATAATCACAAAAAATGATGCAATCGTTTCAAACCGCTGACAATTCCCACCTTTTAATGCTCTTAATATAATAATTTCAGTTTGCTTCAAGTACAATGGTGATTATTATAAAAATAGGTCAGTTATAAATATAAGATATTTTTAAAATATTCGGATGATATAAAGTTTTTAAATTATTAGTGAAATATTAAAATATTATTTTAAATAGTCCTGGAAAAATAAGCATGTTGTTTCTAAATCCGATAACGATATAACTAGACATTTTGATGACACAATTATATTCTAATCTATCTAAATCTCAAGTAGTAAAAAGCAAGTGAAGACTCGTTTTGATTGGCTGGTAATCTTTCTGGACATACTACCGACCAATCAGCGAGCTCTTTTAGAAATTCTACATTCCGCGTGCCGGGCAAACGCACATTCTGGAATTTTTGTGTTTGGGGAGTTTAAGGCGCTGATTTGGATTGAAATATTTACTAATTGAAAAAGAAAAAACTACTTTACCGTTTTACTATTAAATTATTAATATTTTATTAACTCAGATGAGATATTATTTTTCCACCTATTTGAATATAAAATTTTTTATTGATTTATTTCGACAATCAATTGTTAGCTGAATTAGCCATTCTTTTTTCCTCTTTACTCTAAATAAAAACTGCACAATGTGCGCTATGTTATTTTAAAAACATTACATGATATGTCGAAAGAGAAATTCTTTGTAGAAATGCTCGATATAAATGTGTTTTGCATTGAAATTGAGCATTTTTAAAAGACGATAAGAGATAACCGATAAAAATAAAAGTGATGTTTGTGTAAGATTTTGATTGGCTTTGTTTGAGACAATGCTTATGTGAAACTTATTTGTAAAAACATTGCATAAATCAGTCTTTTACTATTTAATTGGAAGAAAAACTACGACATTTCAGCATAAGGTTCTGAATAATAGGTACAAAAATAAAAAAAATTGTGGAAATGATATAGCAAAACTCCGAAAATTAATACAAATGCAATGTTGGAAAAAATCTATCTTCATTAGCAGCTCAATTATGGTTAAAATTTGATGTTTAAACTTGAGTATTGTGAAAGAAAATAGCTCATTTTACATGATAAACTATTTTGAATCTGGATTATCTTTTTATAATTTTTTATAATTTCGTCTCATTCATACATATATGTCTGATTTTCTGATTACGAAAAATTTGAACACTTTTCTGTGAAAATCTTTTATACCGCTAATAAAATCTTGAGCTAATTCTGAAACAAATATGACTTGTATTAAGATCAATGTATACTCATTTAGTCATATTAAAATTCTTTGTTTAAAGATAAAGACCCAGAAATACTTTTTCAGATATTATTAATTAAGAATTTATATTTGTCATTAACGAAATGAAGGAATGGTACCTAAAGATATTTTTGGTAACATTTATTTTTTATTTTTATTCTTTTCATTATTTAAGAAACTTAAAAATGATCATTTTTAATTTTTTTTTATAATAGCAACTAAATTATTAATACTACTTAAAGAAAATGTTTAATGTGAAAGAAAAATATAAAAAGTGGACATAAAAATGTTCTTTAATTTATCCGTAAAATCGTTTCTTAATGAATCCTTTTCAATTTCGAGAAAATTAATCACTTAAAAACAATAAGGAAGATTGTACGGTAAAATTGTTTTTCACAATTTCCTCAACATATTTTTTAAAAAAAATTACAATTCTAACAAAGTTCATTGACACATTTTACTTGTCTCGTTTTAAGAATCTTCAAATAAAACTTTATCTTTTTTTGTTTACACATTAACCAGAAAAAGTGCATTAGTTTTCAATTTGGAAATTACAACTTTTAAAATTCTTTCTCCGCTAATAAGAAATTATTTGTAATAATTTATATTTAATATACAAAAGAGAAAAAAAAAAGTGAAATAAATACTTTGTTTATGTTAAAGTTAATTAACTCCTCTGTATACCTAAAATACTATTTCTTTGCATAATAAAGAATAGTTTTAATACTTTAAAACCACACCGTGAGTCAAAAACTAAAAAAATATTTTCATATGCGAAAAACTTATATAAGATTTATTTGTAATATTCACTAAGAGATCATTTTATTTTGAAATTAGATAAAGTAATTTAAAGTGATCCCACTTAATAGTAAATCTTCAATTTATCACTCAGCAACGCATGAATTATATACTCAGTGAAAGCAACTCAACTTTTAACGTTTCAACGTTTTAAAACGTTTTAACTTATCAGAAACTAAGGATTTACTAATAAGTTATTGATCCTAATGATAAAATACAAACCGTATAAATGGGAATAATTAGTGACATTGAATAATTACTATATTTAGTTTTTCTTTCAAATTAAAAATTTCTTATCAGAAAATTTCATTGTTCGGTATCTCTTCACAATAAATTATAAAATACTTTAGTAAAATCTTTTAACTATTTTCTTTTAGCTCGGAGATAAATTGTTAAAATGTCAAAACGTTATAAATTTTATCAAGAAGTCGTATAATAAAATTCTCAGTGATCAGACGATAAAAATTAAATTTTTTACGATGTTTATAGTGACACTTAGCAACAATGTAAAGCAAGCATTAAATATCAAAGAATTGAAGATAAGAGAATTTTGATCATGAAATAATCGTTGATAAGTAATAGTACAATTTTTAAAGCACAAAGAAAATTTTTAATCTTGCCTACTAAATGTTGGCAAATTATTTGCAAATTTTATTATACGATTTATTTCTGAAAAAGGGGATTTTTTTAGTACTGAAGAATTTTCTAAGAATTGTGATTTCTAGTGTATTTTATTTTACATTTCTATTTCTGTTTGTCTATTTTTTTTTCTTTAACAAATTGCGACACTTATTGTCTATCTTGTGATTATTTTAATGCACAGATTTGAATATGTATATTTTTATGATGTCTGTTCCACGTGCCAATGATTATTCTGAAAATTTACCTTCAACTTTAAACAATTGCAAAATTTGATTAGCTATATGCTTATTTCAGTGGAATTTAAAAAATTTTAACAGAAAATACTCAAGCGGAATAATTTCCACTGAATTGGTATTTACCATATAATGTTTCTATGTGAGTTATTATTTGTTAAGAATACATGGAAATTTCACGGAAATATTACTAAAATTCCAGATAAAATTTTACAGAAATAGAATAGAAAATATACTGAATATAATTTCCTGATATAAATTCCTATTTAACGAAATTTAATTTTTACAATTTCTTTCCAATTGAATTTAAATAAAACCGAACATTCACTTAACAGAATTTCAACATCACCGAATTTTTACTGAAAAAATGTTTATTTCACGTAGAATTTCTTTTTAACTGACTTTTTATTTTAAAAAATCCAAATTTATAGGAATTTTCATTTATCAGAATTTGGTACAAATCAACAATCGGCGTTTTTTTTTTTAAATGAGGATTCTCTCAAACGGATATTCTGGCATTTAGAAATTCGACTCAATTCAAATCGCATTAAATTAAAATTTTTCTAAATGAGAATTCTGCTAAATGAAAATTCGAATGAAAATTTAAAAAGAAAATAAATAAAAATTAAAAATAATTTAAAATAAAAATTTGATTAAAAAAAAATCAACAAAATTCGATTTTTTTTTATTTAAATCACAAATTGTTTTTTATAAAAAGATAATTAGTATATAAAATCTCCAATTGTTTATTTGTAAGTAGATTATTTTTTAAACTAAGTACACTTAATAAGAAATATTAAAGAATCAAACGTTTAATAAAAATCAAATAAATTATGTCGAATAAATGAGAAAATTACAAAAAAATATCTTCAAATTGATATGATCTCAAAATTAGGAAAATTAGGTAAAAGCTGCGAAAAAAGAAGAAATTATATAAAAAAAAAAAACAAGAACGTAAAAAGATAAGAAAACAGTCTATTAAAAAAATGAGAAAATTCCTTTAAATAAAAAATATCATGGACACTATTAAAGAAATTTAGAAAAAATAAAAAAAAAACCTAAGAATGAAACAGTGACATCAAAATATATAAAAAAGTAGAAACTCTTTTCAGAAAATTAAACTATTTACGGACAATTTTTTTGCATTAAAAAAATAAATAATAAGATAATTAAAGAAACGTTAAAATATATTATTAAAGTAAACAAAATTTTCAAATTAGAAAAATTAGAGAATTATTTTACAAATGAAATAAAAAAAGATACAATTTAAAGGAAAATTTTTAAATTTTAAAAGAAAAGAAATTTTATGAAATAGAAGAACGATGTTAAAATGAGAATATTTAGCACAAGATTAAATTTACATAATGTAAAATAAAATAATAAAAGTTTGAAAAAAAAGTAGAAAATTGAGAAATTTAAAAAATGTAGATAAAAGCACCGAATAAATGTTTTCAAAAATTGGTAGTAATTATAAGATAAAAACAAAGCAATTTAAAAGAAGGAAAAATGTTTCTAAGTTTTCAAAAAAAAGTAGAAAATTGAGAAATTTAAAAAATGTAGATAAAAGCATGGAATAAATGTTTTCAAAAATTCATAATTACAATGACAAAAAAGAAACAATTGAAAATAAGGAAAAATGTTTCTAAGAAATGAAAAAATGATGACAAAAATTAAAGAATTCATTAAAACGCAAGAAAGGAAAAAAAAATTGAAATATGAAGAAAATTAAATAAATAGGTAGAAAATAGAGAAATGTTCTTTTCTTTAATTTATCAAAAAGTAAAAAAATGTAAAAAAATGTAAAAAAATGTAAAAAAAATGTAAAAAAATGTTTTTATCAAAAAGTACAAAAAATAATAACATTCAGTTAGAATTTACTAAAAAATTATAATTAATTAAAAAAAAATAGAAAAACGTATATATAAAGATAAATAAAAAGTCCACAAAAATTTTAAAATAAAAAAGTTTAGTCAAATTACACTAAAAACATTTTTATAATAATACACTTAAAACAAAACCAACAATAAATTTAGAAAAATAAAGAAAATCTAAAATTTTTATAAAAGAATAAGTAGCTTTGCAAAAAATAGACAAGATTTTAAAACAAATTGAATTTACAAAAAAAATGAGAGTATTTAATTTTTAAAAATATGGAAATAATTAAGAAAATCAACGAAATAAAAAGTTTAGTGAATGATATAATAACAAAATTGTGTAAAATAATATTAAATAATTTTTATAAAAAGAAGAAAATAAAGAAAATCCTAAAATAAAAATAAGAAATTATATAAGATAAAAATTAAATAATTTTGAAAAAGTGAAATCTCTTAGAAATAATAGAATTATTGGTATTATTTGATCCTTATATAGAATAATGTAATCCTAAAGCCAATATAACATTAATTACATTATTCTCTTAGAAATGTTGTAAGAATTAAAAAAAGGATTATTGTGAATATGGAAAATAGTCCGTATTATTGAATTATTATGCATTAATTAAAAATTATTTACATTTGAATAAAACGAAATTTAAAAGATTGAATAAATTTGAAAACGAGTTAATTGACGTTTGGAATTTATTTAAATTATAGTGACTTAAAGATATAAAATTTTTATACTATTTTTTGCTATCTTCATACCAAAAATTTGTAAATCGCAGGTATCTTAATACGATATTAGGACAATTTTAAAAAATTTTTAAAGATTGAACTATTAAAATTGAAATTTTTAAGATTTATCCACAAATTTTTGGGTTTTGTTTTACATGCAGTTTAAGAAATCTGGAGAATTATAAAGTTTTTTTTTAATTTAAATCATGATTTTAATGCAAATGTCCCAAGGATTTAAAACAAAATAAAAATTTCGTAAAATCATTATTTCACGACAAATATTACCTCGAATTTTATTGGAATTTTCCGGTGTCGTTTTCCTCAAAATTATTCTAATATAAGCATTAAAATTTCACAAAAATTACACGGAAATTCTTTAAAAATTTTATTTAAATTCAAGACATTACTTTTATGAAATTTCTATGAAAACTGCTACATAAAATTTTACGAAATTTTCTCGGAAACTGCTTCCTGGAATTTTACTAAAATTCTCAGTTGTTACCAATTCCCTTAACATGTAGTTTCTATTTCTAATATTCCATGGAATTTCCACGGAAATTTTACCGAAATTTCAACTACAATTTCCAATGGTGTTTCTGTGGAAAGTATCTTTTAATCTTTTTTAATTATTTTTTTACTTCTATTTTCATTTATTTAAATTGTTAACATATTTTAATAAAAAAATGTATCTGAAAATGACAATACTCTAAAAAAAAAATTGAAAGTAGGTACAATTTGTATTAAACTTTTTATTTCACCATTGTTTTACCAATTATTAATAAATTATAGTTTCAGACGAGGACAACCGTGCACTTAAAATGTTAAAAACCGTATCTTGTTTTTATCACCTTGACTCGGAAGGATTTGTATATTCTGCTTGTTATTGCTCTTATTTAATTTTTTAAAAAGTTACGAGTGCTTTGACTTGAGAAGTGATGTTGACTTGAAAAATTAAGTCAACACAAGAAGCCAATTAACAACTAAAAGTTAACTTTAAAGCAAAAAATAAATAAAATAATTATCCTTATCTATTTATTTTAATTTATCATCATTTCAATCATAGTTTCCAATAGATTAAAAAACGCCTGAAAATACAATTCATTATACATAAGAATAGAGAAAGAAGACATTGAACAGGGTTTTCGTGCACGAAAGTTGCGGGAGTTCAGGCGCATTTTTTGCCAAAGCAGACTGAAATACTATAGTATTTTTGCTGACACAGTATTCTCTTTTTAACCAAGATTTAGTTCCTCTCCGGACTGGATTACTAATATTAGATCAACAATGCCCGCAGGCACTTTTTGATTTTCCTGCTCTTATTATAAGAAAAAAAAACAGTGGAACTTTTTTACCCCCCTCTCTCTCGTCTCTTTCACGTGCCCCAGAGCACGTGTTAATATTCTTTAACGATCAATCCGGACTTAGTCACAGGATTTCCTATTTATTGATACAAGCGACTTTTATCAAAAGCAGGCCCGGATTTAACGAATATAGGGCCATAGGCAGACGCTGACTGTGTCCAATGCAAGCAACAAATTTTTCAAAACTGACAAAAAAGGTAAAATTCGAAATAAACGAAAACAGTCCTATGAACAAAAATCTATTCTAAATGTCGAAATTAATTTTTAAAAATGTTATTTAACGTTGGGGAATTTTTAAAAAGTCGAATTCTTTTAAAGGAGAACAATTTTCTAGTTTACTTCCATATAAATCCGGTCCTGATGAAAAAAGAAGAAGTTCTAGCAACTCATTAGCAAACATAATATACTATCTAATAGATATATGAATTTCAGGATGTTTTAAAATGACTAATACGAAGGAGATTAATACTAATGCTCCACGCTTTAAAAACGCTTTTAAAAGCGACCGATATTAAGATATGATCTAGAATAAAACTTTAGAAAGTATTTCTATAAATGTTTTCTTTTTTTCATAAAAGTGAATTTCACAGCGAATAATAATTTTCACCAAGCAATTAATATTCAGCATTTAAATGAAAATTATCAAGTTTCTTATGAAATTAGACAATTATATTTAACACTCGGATAAAATAATTAAATTAAACTAAAGCATCTTTATAGTTTATTTCAATGCACTGAATGGCAATTATGAAAATGTTATCCCCAGTTTATAAATGTATCAAGTTTGTCAATAATTCAAGGTCATTTATTAGAAAAAAATGTGTCAACTTGAAATTGATTATAACTCGTGTCTTTAAAAATTGCTTTAATGTATGATAAAATCACTGAAACAACAATACACACTCACAATTTATGCTAAAATTAAATAATCCACTGTACCAAAAATAAAGAACACGCCGTGCCAAAAATTATTATTCACTATGAATGATTTCTATCCACAGTATTCTAAAATCACGATATTCATTAATTAATATTAATTAAAATTGAGCCGACTTAATAGCATTAAATTGATTTAATTTGTGTGATTTGAATATATAGACGATAGACTTTTGTTAATTGATGGCACTCTTTTATTAAATCAAAGATGGAAATACTGATTTAATATTATAACTGACTGTAGCAAACCGGTCGTGGCCATACATAATAATAGTTTAAAATTGAGGAATAACTTACAAACAGGAACTGGCACTTCTGTATCAAAAACTTCTTGTTTCTTCATATTAAATGATAAATTGTTTTGTGAATCTTTTTCCTTCATTGTATAACGTTTGCTTCTTGAGTGATTCGAATTTAACCAGTGACACTTTTAGTTCAAGAATGATACTTTAAATACTATATACAGTGTGAAACCACAGAACTTTTAAGCATACACACGATTGGGAAACGGTCATTCAGTAACTGATGAAAAGTGAACAAGACGCTGACACAGCAATCGGTGTCTCATGCTTGACAACCAATCAATGTACATATCTCTAGATCCCCACTTATAAAATACGATACAATACGATAATTAATTCACCTGTTGTATTTAAGCTTCCGCGATCACTATCTCTCTTTCTTTTTAAAAATTGTTAACTTTAATTTCCCTCATCTTAAAATAAGAAAAGAAAAATAGATAAAAATAAATTTAAATAAAAAAAAAAAAAAACAGAAAACCTGTTGTGCAGTATGCATAATTAAAAGATTTTTCTTTGAGATTTTGTGTGAACATTAAAAATAAAGATTTTTACGAAAAATATTAATGTGAAAATATCCCTGATGATTTTAGAATAACGTCAAGGTTTCTGTACAATTCTAAAAAAACTGGTGATTCTCCCGAAAATTCTATTTCAGGGTCTAAAATCATAGAAACTGTTGCTACGCTTTACTCTCGTGTATATAATCGTGAACTTTCGTCTCGAACATGAAAATTTATTTCTCAATTTTAATCTTTTCTGAGAGGCTAGTTAAATTAAGGTTTTTTACTTTAGAGGTCGAAAGTTGAAAATTTTATATATTTTTATTATCCCTTTTTTTTAAACTATTTTTCTTCTTAAAGAATAAATTTTCCTTTAAATCGTAAATTGTTGCTTTGCTCTATGTAAGAAACATTAAATATTAGGAAAATCATTTTTGAAAAAAAATTATTGTACATTATAAATTTTATAGAAACATGAGAATTTTATAGTTTTATTTTATCTTTTAATCATTTTACATATTTTTATTATTGATACTTTTATAAACCCTAATTTTAATTCATTCAGCTTATTATGAATTTTAAATTTGATTTAATACGAGTTTCACAAAATATTCAGGTATTTATTAATTTCATTTCCCTAGATTTTTATTAACATAATTTTCTCTTATTAAAATTCTTATAATAAATTGCTATTTTTATAAATATTATTTCATATTCTATCTAATAATTCACTCTCTAAATCTGAATTAGTAGTTTTCTACTATGAATTAGTCAAATTCATGGCTCATTTTTCTCTAATTCATATAGTAGAAAACTACTAATTGAAATAGTGAAACTTTACTTTTCAAAAAAGTAGTTTTTTTTACTAATTTAATTAGTAGTTTTCTACTAATTCTTAGTAGTTTCCTACTAAAAATTAGTAAAATTCTTACTATTTTAATAGTAGCTCACTTTTCGCTAATTCATTAGTAGAAAACCACTAATTCAGATTTAGAGAGCATAGCGAAATATTAAAAAAAAATCAGTGTTTTAATCTTTCAATTAACCCCATACTCTCTAAATCTGAATTAGTGATTTTCTACTAATAAATTAGCGATAAGTTAACTACTATTAAATAGTAAGAATTTTTCTAGTTTTTATAAGTAGAAAACCACTAATTTTTAGTAAAAAACTACTAGTTGAAATACTAGAAAACTACTAATTGAAATAGTAGAAAGCTACTAATTGAAATCGTAAAACTTTTCTATTTCAATTAGCAGTTTTCTAATGTCTCAATTAGTAATTTTCTACTAAAAAACTAGTAAAATTCTTTTAAAAAACTAGTAAAATTTAATAGTAGCTCACTTGTCGTTAATTCGTTAGTAAAAATCCACTAATTCCGAGTTAGAGAGTATCTAATTCTCTGATTATTTAATATTTTTTTAACAAAACATTCAGGAATGAAAAAAATCATACATCCAATTTTTTTTAACTCTTACCTAAAAATTTTAAAAACCTAAAAGAAAAACTAGAAAGCCAAAAAATACAAAAATAAAATTTTATTTTGTGAAACTTTTCCGATTATTTAATATCTATAAATCTAAATTTATAAAACATATTCATGTAAGAGTAAAACAGTGTCCACAAATTTTTTTTCTATTTCAATTAGTGAAAAATAACTGATTAATAGTATAGAAAACTACTAATTCAGTAGTAAAATTTAAGTAATTATTAGTTTAAAATTACTAAATAAATTAGCAGACACATAGTATTTTAATTTATTTAGGGTTATAAGCTCAAAATCACTTTGACTAATTAAATTAGTAATTTTTTGCTAAATTAGTAGTATATTTACTATTTGATTTTTCAAACGAGTTTTCACTGTGAAATTAGTATTGTTTTAAAAATTAGAAAAAACAAAAGTTATTATAATTAGTAATTTAAATGCACAAAAATTATGACTGAAAATTCGGAAAAATAAAAATTTCGTTTTACAAATTTGACAATATTTAAATTTTAGTATTAATCTTTATTTTAATAAATCAGTTAGATTTTTTAAAAATTGCAAAGAAGCAAAATTACAAAGAGAATTATAAAAAATTATATGAAATTATATGAAAATATTATATGAAATTATATGAAAATTATGATAATGAAAAGTTCCGAAAAATTTAAATTTTACATTTCAAAACTTATAATAAATACAATATTTGGAATAAAAAGCAATTTAAATGAATGGAATTAATTTTTTTTAAAAATTCCTAAATATTTAAAATTACAAGAGAAAATATTTTTATAAATAAGGAATTATATGAAAATTATGAAATTCTGCAAAATTAAAATCCTAAATAATAAATTTTGTAGATTTTACTATATCATGCGCCCCAAAAGTTTTATAAAACTTATGAAAAGTAAGATTTTGGGTAGACAATAATTTAAAGTTATGAAACATATGAGAATTTTATAAATAAAAATTTATGATAATTTGTGACTCATGAACTTAAGGAGTCATTCCGAGAAAATTGATTTTATGTTTCTGGAAATTTTTAAAATTTGTAAATTATGACGTTTAGGATTAAAAAAATTAATAAAAAGTAACTGTTTCATGATTTTTACAAAAATTATTTTACACAATAATTAGAATTTGGGGCATTCCACGTAACATTTTCATGATAAAATGTTTTTTTTTTTCAATAATATTTTTCACATAAAACCTCATCATAAAAATGTTCAAACAAGTTTTCCTTTTTTTATACGTGGATGTTTTGTTAAAAAACAGAAAAATGTTTTTAAACAAACCTATATATCTTCAAAACGTCAACTTCTTTGAAAATCCATACAAAGAGAATACTTTTTTTCTGAATTTCAGCATCACTGCTTAAAATTCTACAATTTTTTTGTTTTCAATTCACGAGAAAAATGGTTTTAAAAAATTAATGAAATTAAAATCTTAATATTTTTTAATTTCATTTAAATAATCATAACAGAAACTAATGCTTTTTAATACATAAAGTCAATATTTATAAGAAATTATCAACGTGTAACAATGTACATATTTATTGAGAAAAATATTTTTAAATTTAATCATTCAACAGATACTGATCTAAATTACCTTTAACAACCGATTATTTTTGTAACATAAGATCGTAATTTGCTATTGTTTCATATTTTATGTGCAATTTTTAATTAAAGAATGCAAGCTACGATGATTTAAAAATAGAAATTAATTTTAATTTCCAAGCTTCTTAAAAAGATTTTGTCGTTTACGTTATATAGAAATAAAAACAAATTTTGTTTTTCAGCTGCTATTTGCAAATTACGTGTTTTACGATCGTTTTATCAACATATGCATTTATAAAGTTTTTTGCCTTAAGGACAACTAGAATTAAATAACAATTATGTTTGTATTAAAAAAAAGCTCATAACTTATGACATTTGTCTATATCATAAATTGTTTACGAAATTAGAGATATTAAATCAACAATCGTTATTCTTTTTCTACTTCTTTCTTTAAACATAGTGTTCCGTAGAAATATTAATTATCATAAAATAATTTATTGCAATTATATTCGTTTTTGATAACTCTCTGAAATTTATTTTTCAACTTAAATTCCCATTATTTAAAAAATTGTTTATTAAATTGTTAAATGTTATCAAAGAAAACACTTTTATCATATGAAGTAAAATTTTTTAAGCATGACAATTTTAATTCCTGTTTAAAAATAAAATGTTTTCCACTTTAGGGTAAAAATAAGGGCCCTTGGTGTGGACCTTATCAATGATAAGTGTTATTATCTGGAAAAGAATCCAACGAATGTGACAACACTACGATTCTTTTTATATGATAAAATTAGTCACTGACAAAAGTGGAAATTTTGAGAAACAAACTTAATATCCGCGTTTAACAGTTACTTGTGAATAACAAAAAATCACGAACTTTTCTAGCCAATTTTATTCAATGCTTTACACATTGAAAAGAAACTGACAAAAATATTTTGTTCAAACACTGTTTTTTATATACTTTTTTATGACAGTCTAATCAGCTAAACTCTGTCTAAACTTAGTACTATCGCTGCGTTTTATACTCTATACTACATTATCGAAACAATAGTCAATTTTTGTAAGTAAGTTTAGAAATAAAAGGAAATAGTATTTTTGGACCCACTCTATCTTAACAAAAAAATATGTTTAAAAATGATAAATACAATTTAACATAAAGTATTTTATTTCATGCAGGGTAAAGTACTGATAGATGTCCCGTCCGGATAGATGCCCTGTTCCTCAGATCTCCGAGTTGAAAGAGAAAAAGATAAAAAATTCCTAACTTTTGGCCAGGTAGGAAAAATAAAATAAATTTTAATTTACAGGTTATGATTTTAAAGTGCAAAATATTTAATTTTATTTAAAATGGTGCAACATCTATCTTACCCCGGGGAGATAAATGCCCCGAGATTAATTAAATTTAATAAAAATTAAATTTTATTTTAAATAAAAAATAAAAAACCTTCAATACAGATTCAGGTTGAGTTACGTTTATTTACCTCTGAAAAATTCCCCAACTATTATAGTCTTATCTACTTAACAGGAAAAGGAAATTATCGCCTGAGAATCCAGAAAATAACGACTTGCAGATGTGGAGTTGACCCTATTTGTATTACAAAAGTCTTTCTACCTATCTACGATTCACATTCCAGAAATTTAAAACTTTGCTTCAAGTATACAATTCTTATATAGTTATAGGTACAAAAACAATTTATTATAATAAAAAGAAAACTATAGTATTATACGTATAAGTATGAGTCATTCCATGACAACTCCAACATAATTTGTTTTTTACATCTCTGATTTTTTAAACCCCGCGGTTTTTAGTATTAGTTAAGACAAGCCTCAATTTTGTCAACTTATCAATGAAGATATATCAATTTTGAAAGAATTAGTTTTTGAAACATGCTCATAAATAAACAATCGATTAATTTTCATCGACATAGTTAAAATTGATTTTTTCTTTTTTCACCCCCACAGCACCGAAAATTTCCTGAAAATTTATTAAAGATTTATTTGCAAACTTCGGAATATTTAGGTGCAAAGCTTAACGAAAATTGTGTAAAGATTTAAATGTCCCGATTAAATAAATGTTTAGCGTAAAAGTTGACTGAACATTTAAATTTACATTTTCGTAAAATTTTCGTCGCGAAAGTTTCCTGAACATTTAAATTTACATTTTCGTGAAATGTTCGTCGTGAAAGTTGACTGAAGATTTAAATTAAATTTTCGTGAAAAGTTTGTCGCAAAAGTTGATTCAACATTTAAATTAAATTTTCGTGAAATGTTTGTCGCAAAAGTTGATTCAACATTTAAATTAAATTTTCGTGAAATTTTCGTAGTGAAATTTGACTGAACATTTAAACTGAATATTTGTGAAATGTTTGTCGCAAAAGTGAATTAAACATTTAAGTGAATATTTGCTAAATGTTGAGCGGAAAGTTGACCAAATAAAAAAAATTATATTAAATAGAACACACAGGAAATTGTAAGTTGAAAGATTGTATTAGATTAAGGATTTGTAAAACGTTACAGAATCTTCAAAATTGTATTCAATAAATGTGTTTATATTAATTTAATTACTGTTTAATTTACTTGTTCCCCTTCTATTTAATATAATTTTTTTATTCGGTCAACTTTCCGCTCAACATTTAGCAAATATTCACTTAAATGTTTAATTCACTTTTGCGACAAACATTTCACAAATATTCAGTTTAAATGTTCAGTCAAATTTCACTACGAAAATTTCACGAAAATTTAATTTAAATGTTGAATCAACTTTTGCGACAAACATTTCACGAAAATTTAATTTAAATGTTGAATCAACTTTTGCGACAAACTTTTCACGAAAATTTAATTTAAATCTTCAGTCAACTTTCACGACGAACATTTCACGAAAATGTAAATTTAAATGTTCAGGAAACTTTCGCGACGAAAATTTCACGAAAATGTAAATTTAAATGTTCAGGAAACTTTCGCGACGAAAATTTTACGAAAATGTAAATTTAAATGTTCAGTCAACTTTTACGCTAAACATTTATTTAATCGGGACATTTAAATCTTTACACAATTTTCGCTAAGCTTTGCACCTAAATATTCCGAAGTTTGCAAATAAATCTTTAATAAATTTTCAGGAAATTTTCGGTGCTGTGGGGGCAGTTATCATCAACTATGATTAAGTCTAAATTTTTTTAAATCCTTAAGGATAAAACAAAGAATGTAACAGAAAGAAAACAAGAAAATATCATATTAGAACGAAAATGGTTTTAAACAACTATTATAAGAAAGTTAAAAACAAAACTTACTTAAAACTATGTGAAATACATTTGACATTTTTTAGAACAAGATTAAAACTGTTTACAACATTATAACTAGTTATAATGTTATTATTATAAATATTATATTATTATATTATTATTATTATTATTATTGTTATTATTGTTATTATTATTATAGCTAATCACGAGGATAAAAAAGATTGCAAATTTTTAGAACCTCTTAAAAACACGTTGCAAACATTTTAGAACTGGTTCAAAAGTCATTATGACTATTTAAAAATGTTAAATTTGTTTAGAATTGTTTAGAACAACTTACAACTGTTTAGAGCATGTTCGAAACTATTTAGAAATAAATACAAACAGTTTCTACCTAGTATGAAACTATTTAGAATAGTTTAGAAACACTTAAAACTATTTAGAATTTGTTTTAAACACTTAATAGCGGGTTCAAGATTGTTTAGAATTCTTTAGAACTACCTAAAATTATTTAGAAATGATTTAAAAAACTTAGGAATAACTAAACTATAAGTAATATACGCACAGTTTAAAACTAGTTTTTGTGAGTTAAAATTATTCTATCTTAGTTCTAAACAGTTTTTAACCAGTTCTAAAGATTTTAAACTATAGTTACAAACGTAATTAAATTATACAGTTTGAAATAATTTTATACAAATCTAAACAATTTTGAACTAGTTATATGCCGTTTAAAACCAGTTTTAAACATTTTTAAACTGGTTTTAAACAGCATTAAGTTCCAAACAGTTTTTAGTAATTTTGTATAGTTCTACACAGTTTTGAACCAACTGAGTTTGAAACAAGTTTTAAACAGTTTCTATAAGTTTTAAACAATTTGACACCAGTTCTAAGCGATTTTAAACAGTTTTGTATAAGTTCAAAAAACAATGTTCTGTAGTTTTAAATAGTTCTAAACAGTTTTGAACCAAATATAAATATTTTTAAACAATTTTGTATTAGTTATAAATAGTTTTAAGCTAGTTCTGAACTAGTTTAAGCTAGTACTAATCACTATTGAATTCTAAATTGTTTAAAGTAGTTATAAACACGAAGTAATAAAAGGTTTTGAACTAGCTCTAAAAATGTTCAACAAATTCTAAACAATTATAGACAAGTATGTATATACAGTTTTGAACTAATTTTAAACAGTTTCAAATGACAATTTTTCAAAAATACATTTCTCTTTAATTGCTTGATAAAAATCACGAAGGTCAGTTTCAACCAATCCTAATGGAAAAAAGTTTTAAAAATTCAAATGTACAGCAAAATAAAATTATGCCAGTTTTGTCGAGAATGCTAGATATAATAGATTATAAAAAATTCTATTACGTTTATAGGAGAAGGTAAAATATATAGAAAAAATTTAATTAGGTATATAGGGTCCAAAAAGGCAAGTCAGAAAGGTTACACTATCGATCCCTATTTTATTTAAATCAAAGATTATTTAGAGATCATTTAAGGATTATTATTTATTCATTTAATACATAAAAAAATATTATGAAATTTTTAAGAAATATTTTTTCCTGCTTTTCATGTTTTCTAAAATTACATAAAAAATAGTTAATATTGACAAATTATTAAATAAATTATGAAGCAATATTTCCTAAACATTTCTTAAGATCTGGTCCGGTGGTTTACTGATTTGGGTAGGTAATTTTTTTATGATTTTATATCAAATTTACAAAAAAGTGTATTTTTCCCATTAAACAAATGTTACATTTGAAACAAATAAAAACTTACAATTTGTTTGAACGTAGATCAAAGATAAAATATAGTTAATTCAAATGGAACATTTTTTAACCCAATCAAATTTTAATTATTTAAAACAAAACTTATTTGATTAAAAGAAATTTATTATTTAATCCTCTTATGTATATAACAAATCTACATGTTCGGATCAAACAAATATTTCTCTTAAACAGGTAAGAGCAATTTTAAAGAGATAATACTAAATTAAGTGAGATAAACGGCATTAATCTTGATTGCTTTAATTAACAAAATATCAAAACTTTATCTTTTGTATTATCTGCGATCCGTGCGTCACTAATCAAATCCATGCGTCAGGATGATTTAATTCCTTGCAAGTTTCACAAAATATATTAAAAATTAATCAATATATCATAATAATGGCTTCTACGCATTTTATATTTTACACTCACGCATACTAAATATTTGTTAAATATTTTAATTACCAGAATATTTATGAATTATACTGAAATGTTAAAGTGAGTATTGAAAAACGGCTATGAGTCACACTATATTAATTATTCTAAAAAATATCTTAAAAACAGAAAAACAACGTTTTAAGGTAGAATCCAGAAAGGTATGCTTATTTTTTTTAAGACTATAAATGTCATTTTATGATAAAAAATAATAAAAAGTTACTTCATAGTCTAAATTAATAAAAATAGTTTAAAAACACATGCCTTATTGTACGTAAAAATACCCTTAAATGGGATTTCTATATCAAATAACAAAATTTAAGAAATATTGATGCACCCGTTTTAGAAGGTTTTACGAAGTTTATAGAAAATTCCATCAAGTTACCACGAAGTTTCTAGAAAGTGTCTTAACGTTTCTGAAAGACTCTAATACATTGAGGGACTTTAGATATTAATTTAGAACAGACTTATTTATATTTTTGTTTAAACATCCTTCCTTTCATGCAATAAAAATTTACTTTTGGCACGATTATCCCAGATTAATATAGCTATGACAGGTAAAAGTTAATTTTTAAAAATTTTCATTGAATTCTATGAAGTTTCTATGTAGTTTTTAGAAGATCATCAAGTTAATAGAAAATTCACTCGAATCTTGCAGATATTTTTAAGAACTTTTTAAGAAAGTTTTATGGAGTTTCTAGAGAGCTCTATGAAGTTTCTAGAAAGTTCTATGGAGTTTCTAGAGAGTTCTATGGAGTTTCTAGAAAGTTCTATTGAGTTTCTAGAGAGTTCTATGGAGTTTCTAGAAAGTTCTATGGAGTTTCTAGAGAATTCTATAGAATTTCTGGAAGGTTCCCTGATATAGAAAGTTCCCTAAAATTTCTATATAGAAGGTTTCATAAAATTTCTCTAGAAGAATCCATGATATTCCTACGCAGAAAATTACATGAAGTTTAATAAAATGTTCATAACATTTCTAAAAAAAAAGCATGTAACTTCTTTTGGTTGTCCAACAAAATTTTCGTATAGTATTACCAAAGTTTTGATCTTATTAACAAATTGTTCATTCAACCAACAAAATACAATTTTTTATTTGGTTGTTTAGAAAGTTTTAGGTGTTTTAGAAAACTAAACATCTTAATCTGTGGTTTTTCAGCGATTTGAGAGTTAAATTTGTGATATTTGTTGGACACTGTTTTTATTACATTTGTTTCAATGTCAAATACCGTTTTTATTTCTTGCGATAAATCTGTAACAAAAGATTATTCTCTTCTTAGAATTTGTATTGTTTCCTGTATGTTAATCTGCATATACACAACTAAAAGTGTTTTATTTATTAATTTTGAACAGTGACAAAAACGTTAACTAACACTTTATATTATGTACTGTGGCGCGTTATTTAAACGCAATATTAATAATCTATTAGTTCTTCCTCGGCCTTAATTTTGAAACGGAAAAAAACTAAAAGACAATAAAAACACATTAAATTTACTGGAAATCGTCAAGATAATGAAACCAGTTTTATTTAAATACTTTGGGAAAAAAAATACAATTTAACTTGTATACAAATAGGCTCTTTTGTTTAGAGAACTGAACTATTACTAACCCATTTTTAAAAAGTAGATTAATAAATTTATAAATTTTGATGATTTTGAACATAATCGTGATTAAAATCTCCATATAAGTGTATGATCATAATCAGTTAATCATTTATTTAATTACAGTTAGTGAAAAACGGCCCTCACAGAGTGTGTACTTGAGAGATAAAAAATAACATGATTATATCACTATCTTCTCACTTTTGGGAAGATTGATATATTCTATATTTAGATTCTCAAGTGCCACCACGCGATAAAATGTAAGACGTTAATTGTCACCAATTTTTTAACCTTTTGTTACACATTTGATCGAAAGAGATCATTCGCTTCATGATGTTGACAGCGCAGATATTATCGAATCAGGAATAAATAAATTTATTTATAAAAGAATTTACAAAGAAGAATTAATTGAGAGTGACGAAGCAAAGTTCTTCAGAAGAATAAAATATTGCAATAAGGAAAAGTGAAAGAATCGTGTTACAAAAAAGCGATGAATATTAGACTGGAATCCTGATCGTTTAATGAAAAAAAAAAACCAGTAATTAAATGGTTACCAATTTAAATGTGACACATAAATTTCAAAAGAAACAAGAAGTGCTTCATTTATGTTGAGCACACACAGAAAAAACATTTTAGTTTCAGAAAAACTCTCCAAAGAACTTTGACAACCCAGTATAAGATTCAGTCGAATTAGCTGGACGGATATTAAGTGGATTTAAAAAAAGTAGAAAGCGAATTCAAATGAATTAAGAAGTAGAAGAAGTATTCAAACGGATATTAATAGATAAAAGATATTAAATGGATTTAAAAAAAAGTTATAATCATTACATATATCATTGATCACTTATGTATTTATAAGATAAAATATAACTTAAATTGTTTATTATTTAAAAAAAAAATTGTATTAAGACGAATTCAGAAAGTACAGTTTCCAAAAATTCATGTCTCAGAAAATATTGAAAATTATAGAGTCGACTTCCAGTTCAAAAAATGTATATTTGGCAGCCAATTTTTAAAAAATCACATCCAAATTATTTTCCCGGCCTCAAAGCCTCCCTTTAAAATTCAAAATTAGTATACTTAAAAATTAGTTTACAAGAAACAAATTATTTTATAACTTACCAGATATTTGGGATGTTTTAGATGTATGAAGACGATATTTCGAAGAGAAAGTATTGTTTTTCAGAAATATAAAAACTTTGACGCAAATAAATTATTTTCTGAATAACAGGTAGCTTAATCTGAAGATGTTCATGGCTGCGCATAATTGAGGGAAAGAGTACAGCATCTTTCATTAATTATTTAAGCACAAAACAAACACTAACTACACAATATAACAACGCTCGGTCAATTTTACGACACTAAAAATGTAATAAACAAAACGCAGAACGATTTTCTTAAACTTTCTAATTACCTATTAATAAAAAGTTAGTAATTTTAAAAAATCAAAAATATTTTTGAAAATTAATTTGTCTTGTTTTTTTTTATTTTATTGATTACAATATGATAAATGAATGAAAAATAAATAATATCAATTAATGTTAATAAAATAAAAAAGAAAGTAACCCCTATGGGGAAGCAATTCTATATTTTTTGTTAACGATTCATCTAGTTATAAGCTGAATTTCAGCCTTTTTTGTCATAATTATAGTTAAAAATATTATTAGGAATCTGACATGACTTAATAATAGTTATTTATTAAATTTCATGAATTTAAAATTACGATTAATAACATAATGTCGCCAGTTCGATTGGACATTAATGTAAGTAAGTATATCTGAATTTAAAGAAATTTTATTTTATATAATATAAATAATATATTATTATTTATTATATATTAGATAATTAAACTATATAATATAATAAAAACAATATAATAATCTGCTAGTGTCCCCGAACTTCGATGTCCACCGAAAAGGCGGAGCTTACAATAGTCTTATAACAAAAAATAATAATACTAAGTCCAACAGAGGGCAAAAGTTTATTATGGATTATAAATAAATGATATTAAAATGATCGTATAATATAATGCATGTGTTCATAATAAAATGTAATGATATTATAATAAATTGATATTCGTTATCTATCAAAGTAGATGGCAGCAGGAGAGGGTCGTAAGTACCTCTCCCTTTTGCTAGTATTAAAAACAACATAGTGATTTATAATAATTATTTCACCATGTACAATTGTATTAAAATGTAATTATTATATTATTATTAATGTCTCATGAATCTCTCATAATTATGTTTCCCTGACTATAGCTATATTTAAAAAATCTAATTCCAGACGCATCCGTCGTCTGAGCTCAAAATACTGAAAAATGTAACTTTGTTAATAGTAAAAAATAAAAATTCATCAATTAAATACTTTAACGACCAGAATTTTAATGTTTAGGAATAAAATGGTTTAAAGGTTAAATTGTTTTTTTTAGAACATTTATTGCCAACGTTTCGAACTGGTACCAGTTCATCTTCAGGGCTACAAATAAATTAAATAAATTAACTAAATTACACAACTAATTTTTAGGTACATAGTTCTTTAATTTTAAGAGTCACATACCAAATATATTACAAAGGTTTGACTCTCCATGGAGTCAAACTTAAAAACAATAAAAATTCAGTAACGACTACGTAATAAAATTTTTAAAATAATTTTTAAATAAATCAACTTAAAAATTTAAATTAGCAACTAAGTAATAAGCAATATTATTAGATTGACGTAATATGACTTTAAGTTTTGTTAAATAAAACGAGTATTTATAATAATTTTATTTTTAACAAATAGAAGAAAATAAGTTTAAATAAGTAAAAGTTAAAATTTAAATATTATAAATTAAATGCTGTAGAAATTTTATGGCACAGACTTATGAACCGTACACAATATTAACCCTCAAGTGGCAAATTGGTGTTCATAAGTAATATAGGTTTCAAATTTTACACGCAAATCAAAAACTTATTACTCAAAGACAATAAAACAGGATAAAATAGTTACATTATTTACAAAAACGATTGCAATTAAAAATTAAAAAAGACCCGAGTATATCCTAAAAACCTAAAGTATCGCAGTACTGAATAGTTAGTAACCACCATTTGAGGGTTATAATGATAATATACACTGATATTAGCATTATATTTTCATTAATGTTAAATGTTTTTATTAATATCAATGGTGTCACTATGTTGTTTTAAAAAAAAAACATGAAAGTACTCACCGATCGCGGATACCCACGTCGAAGCGATGGCAGCATAGCTTGTTCAGCTCATACTTCAGAAATCCCTCCTCTACTGCGGAGACCTGAGACTATGCAGAGACCACTATTTCGTCCGCATCCTCCTTCCTGTCATTTATTGGATCTGAATTTTTTTTAAAAATCCATTAATACCATTTTATATAAAGCTTATAGGAAGTGTTTTTGACGTTCACGCTCTAAGCAATTGCTTGTTAATGTAAACTTGTTCATTGTTCTGATACCATCTACCTATGTGAACGCGTACATGTTCATACACAAAAACATGAATTTTCAAGCAGTTAAATTAGAAAGGAATATATTATTCTCTGAGCGTTCAAAACGCGAATGTCAAAAACACCAAAAATCTAAACAACAAAATCTAACAAAATGTAAAATTAACGTCCGTTTTATAACTAGACTATGA
Source organism: Ganaspis brasiliensis (assembly GCA_037103525.1). NCBI lineage: Eukaryota > Metazoa > Arthropoda > Insecta > Hymenoptera > Figitidae > Ganaspis > Ganaspis brasiliensis. Next base: position 512,078 of record JAZKLR010000294.1, read on the forward strand.
GTGCGAAAGTGACAACAGTTTATCTGCCTCTCTTTTTCACACATGGTCTAGTTACAAAACGTGCGTTAAAATGCAATCATATGACTTCACCCTTAAAGTTGGGTATAAATCTGGTCAGCTGTTTTCAGAATGCCAACTTAAGGGGGCAGAATGGTTTCCAAGGCCGAAAAAACGCAGATTTTTGAGATTTGTTTTCTTATTTCTGAGTGAATATAATTATTCAGTTTTTTTACATGTTAAAGTGCTGTATTTGGAGAGTATCTAGGAATTTTTGTATTAAAAAATATTAATTATTTATCCCATGGCGGCGGTCGGTCGGAGATGTAGCACCCCACTCTCACTATATCGCATATATTTCTATTTCTGAACCATTTGCAACCAAATTCAAGTCACTAAACTAGAATTTTACCCCTTACTCTTACTTGCGGATCGACGCGTGGGACTTATTAAAAAATTTTACTAAAGCCCAGAGATACTTTTTTCCAGAGACATGCGCAGATGAGTTTAGAGACGGTCGTTGGCACCTCTGTTTATTAAAGCCCTGTAAAAAGAGATTTTGGGAGTTCCGTTTGCGACTTCGTCGTGTGAAGACGTGCGTTAGCACGTGCAATCTAAGTACTTTTTTCCGTCGAAAATGTAATCATTTCGTTTTAAGCTTTATCAGATCAGTGAATGTTTTACTTAATTAAATTAACTGTTTAGTACATTTGAAAGTGAGTAATTTATTTGTAGACAATTCTAGACTAATTGTGGATCTGCCAACTTAAAGTTAAGATATCTGAGAAATGCTGTAACTCTCCTGAGATTTAAGCGCTTAAATGCTTCAATCTGGATTAGTGAATAATCTTCTTCTTCTTCTTCTTCTTCTTCTTCTATTCTTTATTGGCCTGCAGCAGAGCCTATTGTCATAACTCTGTAGATCACTTCCTAGTCGATTGTAGACTTGTATTTCCAGATCTTACTAATGGTAAAATTATAACTAAACCATACGCTAGCGATCATAATGCCCTTGCGGCTACTCTAGATTTGGACTCTACTCAACATGGCCTCCGGCCAGCGTATCCGCCACCAACCACCTTCAACTTCAAGAAAACTAATTGGAACAAATTCAAGTTTTACTTAGAATATAATTTCAAGCCAACTATACCTTATGGTAAAAACCTAAACTCATTCCAAATTGACTATGCAATAAAATCCTTTGAAAACTCCATATTATTGGCTCCCAAATAAGGCCTCTGATAAGCATTTTAATATTTACACCAACAAAGTAATGAAAAAACTTCTTTAAGTTTCTTTCTTCTAATTTATTTGCCCTCCAAAATCAAACTGATAATTCCTTTAACCAAATATCTATTATCATACATAAAAATAAAATAAATCAATAAAAAATTAATCTCTGAGTACGCAAAAAATCGACTACGGCATATTGGACGGCATTATATAAATCGATTTCATATAAGGACACCAACACATTCTTCTAAAAAATTAATTAATTTGTTTAGAAGAAAAAGTTTGCCTGTCATAGCGAACCTTCAGATTGATTCTAAAAATCCTGCACTGGAGGAAGCCAACATTGACTCAACTACGCTTATTCTAATAAACAATAACAGGTTTCACGTTATTGGCAATATTACAAAGTAAGAAATCATTGGTAAACACTTTGAAAGCATTAACTCAGCCAGGTTCACTGAATTGGCCATCGACTCTAATGAATTAATATATCCAATAGCCAAAGATACTATAGACCTCATACAATACAATAGAAGATTTAACATCACACTAGAACTGTTCACCTTAGATAATCCAGTTTATGATTCCGTTAATGATTTGGATAATAAAATATTCCATAGCCAGTTCGAGGTAGCCATCACTGTTAAACATCTTCGTAAGGGTTATTTCTCCAGCCAAAATTTCACAGAATGAACATTTCAGTCAACAATGATCTTCTATAGTTAACAGACGAGGCTCGTTTGCTTCTGACAACAAAATTGCACGATTAAGAAATTGCCTCAAAGGAGACGCGTTAGTATCAGTTCCGCATTTATTGATGACAACCAATGTCGACAAAATAATGGATCTTTAAGAGCAAAGATTCGGACGTACGGAGCACGTGATTCAAGTGTTGATATATGTAATGCGACAGATTTTCCGAAAGTTCGTGATGACAATCCAGAAAAAATAATTAAATTCGCTGCCGCTGTAACTAACTTGGTAGCAACAGTAGAAGCCGTTAATTGTCCGGAATATTTAGTAAACACAATATTAATTGAACAATTAATACAGAAATTACCGCTCGCAATAAAAAACAGGCAGGGAGAGCGTGTTGCCAGAGATAAGGTTCCGTTGACTCTGACTAGTTTTTTAAATTCTATTGATATTGAATCATCAATAATGAGTACTTATTATAATCCTCTTTTGGATGGAAAACAAGTTGAAGGTAATAAAACAGTGCTTTTACGTTATCCGAGAACAATGAAACGAAAGAAACACAGTGCGGGTACTGTGAAAAAAATCATACTTTGACAGCGTGAACCGAGTTTAAAAGATTAGATACTAACGCGCGGTGGTACTGGGCTAAAGGGAAACTTATTTGTTTTAAATGCTCATCGGGAAATCATCGTAGGCAACAGTGCAAACGATAACTCTGTGGAAAAGGTGGCTGCAATCTAGGACACTATCCACTTTTGCATCATGACAACCGAGAAAATAAAACAAGCAATGAAACTAAAGCAAATGTTCTTAAATTTCAAACGCTTCAATCAGCCGTGCCCGAGAAAATAACAGAAACTCTATCAACCGCGTCGGAAAAAATAAACGTAATAAGACAAAGTAAACGTCAAGTGCTCTTAAAAATCGTGCCAGTAACGTTAGAAAGTTCGGACGGTAAAATTCAAACATACTCATTTTTAGACTCGGGGTCTTCGGGAATGTTGATAGAAAGTAATTTGGCTCATCGTTTAGGACTTCAAGGTCAGGAAGATCCATTGTGCTCAAAATGGAAGTGTCAAATGACCTTTGAAGATTCTTCATAGATGCGAGTATCAGTAAGGATTGTTGGAACCATTAAATCGTTCTATCTCAAGGATATAAGAACACTAGACGGATTAGATTTGCTTGTCAGTTCCAATTGGCGGAGTTAAAGTCCCGCAGGAGAGTGTTTTATGCCCCCTTTTGTTTAACATCGCTCGAAGGAAATTAGGATTGCATTTACCGAGGGGTGTCTTCGTACTGCAATACGCGGATGACATTTTCCTGTACGCCAAATCGACACAAATTCATGCGGCTCTTTTTCTGATAGAAGAGGCTCTAGGTGACCTGGCACTATGACTGGACTCACTGGGCCTCAACATCTCTCGAAAGAAGAATCAACTGTGTGTTTTTACTAGGAGAAGTTTTGACCCAGATCTGATAACGATTGATATCCTGGGTGAGACTGTTAGATGTTCCCCCAATATTAAATATCTGGGACTCATCCTGAACCCTAGACAGTCATGGATACCCCACATCAACTATTTAGAAAGCAGAGCTTTCGCAACTATCAAGGTACTTAAGCCACTTGCCAGGGTTTCATGGGAAGCCATTCCCGATTTCTTGCTGGTCGTATATGATGACTAGAGCAATCTTCGAGTGGGGTGCCCCACTAATATATGGATCATGTAAATTCTTTCTTGCTAATAGATTTGTATCGAGAAGTGGGTCTTGGAAAAAACAACACTGTCGTTTCTAGACATTTTAGACAAATGTCTAGAAACTGAACTGTCCGGGTTATTTATCACCTGGAGAGAGATCTCTTGGGACATGTCCCCACTAATTCACACCACTAGCGGCTTCGAGTTTAAAAAAGCTGACAACTCAAGTCTAGCATTCATCAGATTTATCAATGGAAAGTTTTTAAGAGCAAATGTCGTCTTTACTGATGGCTCATATTGTGAGGATGATGGCGTGGGTGGCTCTTCATATTATCTCTCAGGGCTATAGAGACCACTAGGGATAGAATGACGGATTTCTTTTCCAACTTAGTTATTCACGATATTGTAAAAAGAGTTATTAATTTGCAGGATCGGGAATTGATAGTCAGCTTGATGTGGATACCTGGTCATGCTGGGATTCCGGGAAACATCATAGCGGGCGAACTGACTAGGATGGCTGCTCATTTCTCTTTTAAGACAAAAATGGCCCTCCAGCCCGAAGAAAATATGAAGATCATTTACAAGACGTATAAAGAAATTAAAGCGGATTACTGGCCTCATTTCCCACGAAGAAACTTGCAGAACAGCTATTTTAGAAAGATAACCTTCTCTTCAAGTTTTAAGGGCCTGGAAGCTGAAATTTCAAGAAGGGACTGTACGTTGATCTCAAGATTACGATCCAATCACTACTGTAGCAGTCAGCGTTCTGAAGAAATGAAATGGAAGATAAACTCGGCCTGTGTTTGCAGTTTTTAGATAAATCCCCTAATAGAGTCCGGGGTCGGAGCCCCCGCAACAAGGAAACCGACTCTAAAGATTTAATATATTTCACTTTCATTGTAGAGATTTTGAGGTTAGTTTATTTTTATCTTCGTATTAGATGTCACCTATCACTTACACGTAGGTCGTGGGTCTATGAGTTAGACTAACAAAATCGCGCACTTAATTAATTAAGGCACTAAGTCCTTTTTAGGGACATACATTCTTCCGAACGTGGAATATTTTTAAACAGAAACAACACACAAGTCATGGAAATGAGGCAAGTCGCGTTACAGCCAGTTACAGCTGATAACAGCTAGTAACGTTTTCAGTTGCTAAAGAGAAATTTGGGTTGGTAGCACTGTTGATGAAACTTGCGTGGTGGGTGCACTGTTATGAAAAGTTAAATTTCCTCCCTTTTTAAGCTCTAGATAATTTAAAACTACTTTTTAAGTCGAGTTTTTGACGCAAGTGTTATAGAAAATTATTTATCCCTACTTCTATCCTTATCTCTATCATTTTTAATTCCAAAAACTTTATCTAAATCAATCCCAACTTAATACATTTGAATCTCAGTCTATCCATCTCTATTCTTTAAGTCAACCTATTTATTTTTATCTTAAGGGGGGGGGGGGGGGGTAGGGTTTTCAAATGTTTTTTCGTTTTTTTTTTATTTTTTTATCTGAATGTATAATATTTCAACAATATTGTGTCAAAATTTCAAGTCGATCGGAGAAAAATTGACGACGTTATGAGTATTTTTAGACCTGCCTGATTTTCATATCTGTCCGGTCCGAGCGCGCTATTGTTATCTGGCAGTTGATTCGATTTTTATATAATACCTTAAAACAGGAGTAAAAAATACTTTAGACATCATGGATGATGGAAACATACCTTATAAACCTGGAGTCAATAATTTAGTTTGAGGTAAGCCGATAAAACTCGCTTATGAACGTCTTTAGTGTTTAAAACTTTAAAGCGTTTTTCCCAAAAGTCACATTTTCAAAGTCGGTGCCCCTCGTAACTCCAAAACTACTCAACCGATCCTTTTGAAATTTGGAACATTATTTCTGTATAAAATTTATGAGGTAGTGACGAAGCCCTTTTTTTAATTTTTCTTTTTTTTACAATAAAAAATAAGCCGATTTTTTGGGTAAAAATCACGTTTTTAACTTCAAAGTGTTCCCAAAAATCGAAAAATTAAAATTTCGAAAATCCCCCTCTACATGACCTGGGGAAATCGATCTTCTAACGAAAAATCTTTGGTTTTTTCATTTCAGATGATTTTGCACTTAGTTACGAGGGGCACCGCAATTCATCTTTTTTCTGAGGCGCCTCACAATAATTGCTGCCATTGCTCTATTTTCAGATATTTTTCAGTAAAAATTTGACACAATATTCTTCAAATGTTGTACATTAATGTCCAATAAGTTTTAGTGAACTGATTTTAACTGTGTCATCAGAAAAAATTCACAAAAAAGTGCCTTTTTTTGCACGAATTAACCCTACCCCCCCTTAACTCTGACGGTTTAACCCGAGTATACTCGGGGTGACGTTTTCTCCTTTTCTTAAAAAAAAAAAAACGTTTATTTGAAATATTAAAAAAAAAAGAAATTTTTAATGAATGTTGAAGCTAAATAGCTGTATTTCAAAACAAAAATCTCATGGTTAGGTAAAATCAATTTTTATAAAGTTCTACATTAAATTTCATCTAAAATTAAAAAGTACCAAAGCCGTCAGAGGGTTAATTTCTTTATCTACGTGGAAAAAGCCCTTCATTTCATATCCAAATCAATAATTCTGAATCCCACCTGAATCTTTTTCAATCTCATTTAAAAAATACGAAGCAGTATATCCATTTTATCTCTGGTTTTCTACAAAATTTAATCTTCTAATTCACTTTTATCTTTTTTTATCCATTCAAAAACTGAATAACGAACAATCTTTTTCAATATCTTTTTTTTATATCAAAAAAATAGGTCGAAATTTAAAATGTTTACCATGCATGGTATTTACCAAATTTCAAATTATTTTCCAATCCGTTTTAATCCCAAATTTATAAAGTTATTATTTTATATTTAATCCTATAGCAAAATATTTCTAAAATCCAACATATATTATAGTCAGTTGTAGCAGATCGCAAATCCAAGTTGAAATCTTTGGATTATTAATTTTTTTTAAAACTTTAAGCTTAAAAGCTAGAATAGTATCTTGGGATTGAAAAAGATTGGTAAAATAAATCAATACTAAAAATTTGTACCTATTAATAAGGATTCATTCGAAGGTAAAGGTAGGTTAGTATAAAAATGTATTAACAAAAAAGGTATTCAAAATTATCTTAAAAATGTAATTCTTTTCAATTACTCTCTTACTCGGGATTCAAATTCTGTATTAAGAAATTGTGTTACATAGTAAGATTAATAGTGTGATTAATCAAAATTATTTTCTTAAATATAGGGGAGGAATAAAAATATTTGAATGTTTTTCAGATTTGGAAGGGATAAAAAACAATTAAAAAGCACAAAGAGAAGAAAAATTTTGATAAACAGTCAGCAATAAAAATGGATATACTGCTTCGTAGTTTTAAATGGGATAAAGAAAGATTGATTTATGGTGGATTCAAAATGATTTACTTGGTTATGAAAAGAAGGTATTGAAAAAAATTGTTTGTTATTCACATTTGGAATGGATTAAAAAAGATTAAAGTGGACAAAAAAATGATCAAATTGGGTAGAAAATCAGAGATGAAAATGGTGGAATGACGTTTGGAATAAATAAATTCAAGCTTCGGATTTTTATGTTTCAGCTTGAAAATAAAATTGTCATCAAATTCTTCTCAAATATTTCATTTAATCACTTATGTGTTGGTTTGCTCGAAATTAAGCGGATAAAAGTCAAAATAAACGTTTTTTTCTATGGAGACTTTCAAGAATTTTTCAGGAGCTAGTTCATCATTTATCAAAAATAGATGTGTTTAAATTATTACTGAATTTTCTTCCTTCTCCCAGACTCAAGTACAAAGTTCCCGAATATTTCACGAATTACTTCGTTCCGTGTAAAAAGTACTTTGACCGATAATAAAATTAGAATTGCGTTTACACAATTTACTTCATAAATAAAATAAGCTTAATATTTTCCTAAAGAAATAAAAATAAAAAATTATTCTGCGCAGGCTAATATGAAATTTAATAATTAAATAATTTTTTAAAATATTCTTAAAAGGTTCTGCATGCATACACTTTTAGTCTGTTTTCTGCCTCGAAGTATACATGTCGACGAAAGAATTTAAAACCACAATCTAAAATACGAAAACACATTATAAATTTCTTCATTGACGCTGTAAACTTACAAATGGTTTTTTTCTCAGTGTAGGCAAAATTTGTTTTTAAAATCCATCAACAAAACTTTTCATTATTACTATGTATGATTAATAATTATACAAATAAAAAGAGATTCAATTAGTAAAATTAGAAATATTCCTTTCAAATAATCAAAAACTTGCTAGAATGTTTAAAACAAATATGAAATATTTTGTACGATATGACTTCAAATATACCTACATATTTCTTGTATAATTTTTTCTATTTATTTTTTCAGTTGATTATTAATCTAATAATTTTACATACATATTTAGGTCAAAATATTAAATAGTTTACAATTGAAATTTCGAAAAAAAAATTTAAATAGCAATATCTTCCGTTCTATCAGTCGTATCAAGGTTTTATTTTTTTAAAATGCTCAGAAAAATAATTGTTTTAATAAAATAAAAAAAATTCTAAAGTTTTATTGCCCGCCGTTAACCTGCCTGAAAATAACGTAAATTTAATTTGGAATAGCACATATACCTTTCAAATAAAAAACCATTTATAAAATGTTTCAAAACAATGTAAAATATTTTGTACGATACGTCTTCAAATATGCAAAAAAATATGCAAATAATAATAATAATACCGTAAAAAGTTTGAATTCATATTAGAATATACCAAAAAGTGGGTATACATAAAAACTTTTACAGCGCGATAACACGGCTGAAATTAAAAATCTTTAAAAAAATGTTTGGACTATATAAATAAATATATATTGTTAAATATCTTTTAATTTGATCTCAAAAAACCAGATTTAAATTCTGAATATTTCTGATTCACATGAAAAACCGCCATACTTTGCACTTTGCGCTTTCTGGTGGAAATTCAATTAAACAAAAGACAATTTTTTGGTTATAATTTAGCAATTACTTTTTTCAAAAATACTCATATTTACCCTAAAAGTGGAGTCGAACTTTTTTCGAATTTTCATTTGGAATGTTTTACGGAAGGTAATTAAGCAAAAGTTTATATTAAAAAAGATAGGATTATAAAGATAATAAGAGATTTTTTCAAGAAAAAAACGACAACGACTTCTCCATTTTTTCAACATTTTGCTGCCAACCCCAACTTATGAAAAGTAACTAACCAGCCGCAAGAATAGCCAACCCTATAAAGTTTATTTCTAAAATTTGAAAATAGAAAATACACACATTCTTAAAAATTATAGATTATTATTACCTAATGAAGCTAATGAATAATTTTTTACTGAAAGAGTTATTTTTCCATAAATATTTCAATAATTAAAGACAAGAAAACTGTTTTATCTGTTTGCATCGGGTGCAGGAAATTTCCCAAAAACCCAAAAGGTCGAATTTCCAAATGATCGAATATCCAATTTGTCGAATTTCCAAATTGTCGAATATCAAAATTGTCGAATATCTATTTTGTCGAATTTCCAAATCATCGAGTTTCCAAATAGTAGAATTTTCAAATTGTCGCATTTCCAAATTGTCGAATATCCACTTTGTCGAATTTCTAAATTGTCGAATTTCCAAATGATTGAATATCCAAATTGTCGAATTTCCAAATTGTCGAATCTCCAAATGTTAGAATCTCCAAATGTTCGAATTTCCAAATGATCGAATATCCAAATAGTCGAATTTCCAAATTGTCGAATTTCCACTTTGTCGAATTTCCAAATTGTCGAATTTCCAAATGATCGAATATCCAATTTGTCGAATTTCCAAATGATCGAATATCCAATTTGTCGAATTTCCAAATTGTCGAATATCAAAATTGTCGAATATCTATTTTGTCGAATTTCCAAATCATCGAGTTTCCAAATAGTCGAATTTTCAAATTGTCGAATATCCAAATTGTCGAATATCCACTTTGTCGAATTTCTAAATTGTCGAATTTCCAAATGATTGAATATCCAAATTGTCGAATTTCCAAATTGTCGAATCTCCAAATGTTAGAATCTCCAAATGTTCGAATTTCCAAATGATCGAATATCCAAATAGTCGAATTTCCAAATTGTCGAATTTCCAAATTGTCGAATCTCCAAATGTTCGAATCTCCAAATAGTCGAATTTCCAAATTGTCGAATTTCCAAATTGTCGAATCTCCAAATGTTCGAATCTCCAAATGTTCGAATTTCCAAATGTTCGAATTTTTTTTTCATGTAAGTTTCCTATCTATGAAATGTGTTGGTATAGTAGAGTGGACAAGCGCGCGAAATTTAAAATTTCCACAACGAATTTAAATTTCGCGCACTTGTCCACTCTACTATACCAACACATTTCATAGATAGGAAACTTACATGAAAAAAAAAATTCGAACATTTGGAAATTCGAACATTTGGAGATTCGACAATTTGGAAATTCGACAATTTGGAAATTCGACAATTTGGAAATTCGACTATTTGGATATTCGATCATTTGGAAATTCGAACATTTGGAGATTCTAACATTTGGAGATTCGACAATTTGGAAATTCGACAATTTGGATATTCAATCATTTGGAAATTCGACAATTTAGAAATTCGACAAAGTGGATATTCGACAATTTGGAAATTCGACAATTTGAAAATTCGACTATTTGGAAACTCGATGATTTGGAAATTCGACAAAATAGATATTCGACAATTTTGATATTCGACAATTTGGAAATTCGACAAATTGGATATTCGATCATTTGGAAATTCGACAATTTGGAAATTCGACAAAGTGGATATTCGACAATTTGGAAATTCGACAGTTTGGACATTCGACAAAGTGGATATTCGACAATTTGGAAATTCGATAATTTGAATATTCGACAATTTAGAAATTCGAAAAAGTAGATATTCGACAATTTGGAAATTCGACAATTTAGAAATTCGACAAAATGGATATTCGACCAAATGTATGTTCGACAATTTGGAAATTCGACAATTTAGATATTCCATCATTTGAGAATTCGACAAAATGGATATTCGACCATTTGGATATTCGACCGTTTGGAGATTCGACTTTTTGAAATTCGACCATTTGGATATTCGACCTTTTGGGTTTTTGGGAAATTTCCTGCACCCGTGTTTGCATAAACTTAATAAAAAACTGCTTTTACTGGGGTGAAGTCAAATGTGGAGTTAGGGGTTCAGTGGAGTAGAATAGACCAATCAGAAAATGCTTTCCAATGTAACCAATTATCTGATTAGTCTATTCTAGTCATCTGATCCCCTAATTTCCGCAATTGACTTCACCATTAATAATCAAATTTATTGTGACGTCACTTTGCAAAGGAAGTCTCTGATTGGTGGACGCTTTTTAACAATTGAATCTTACTTCCGGTTCCTTTTAGAACACCAATTCACAATTGTATGAATTGTATTCACACACATTCATACACATATACACTTTTCTGACAAGTGAAGTGATCTTTTGATTTTTGTTTTGCAGTCTATTTTCAAAAATGTATAAATAGTGAAGTTCTTTTTGAAGTATCTTTGTTAGGGTTTTATTTATGCATAAAAAGGTGAGTTTTTGTTACTAGAAAACAGTGAATTTACCACTAGGCGTGCCACCGGTTGGGGTTAGAAAATGTCTTTAGACCTTTGTCACAATTGCAAGTTTCAATTATAAATTTAATTAAGATATCCCAGTTTCAGGAAATTAAACTAAATTCTTGTCAATATGATAAAAGCAGACGATTCTCTTCGACAATATCCACCTTATCCACAGACTGTGTAAGTTGAAAGATAATTTTATTTTTCATTTATCACTGTTATTTAATCAACGATTTTGTTATGTTTCCTTGAATTTAAGCATGCATCATTATTACCAGCATTCATTTCAAAGAATCTTGTGTCATATTTTTTATCTTACAACACATTTCGACGATGAAAATGATGAAAATTAAATAAAGATTTGTAGGTTAGGTTTCTTAAAAATTAATAATGCTTTTATGATTTAATATTTAGTTAAAAACTACAATATAAATAAAAAAAATTACAAAATATTGTAGTGTACGGTATCAAAAATATATTTTAAATATAAATCTGACTTAGTTGTGTTTATTATTTGATGCTTATAAGGATAAAACTATAGATTTAAATGTATCTAAACCATAAAAACTATTTTTAAGATTTAATTCTTTAAATGTTGAATTCTTTTTTAATTGCAATATTTGTCTGATAATTTCTTGTATTATTATTTATTTGCTTCATTCCTTTAATAATGAAAATAATATAAACAATGAATTTTTTATTTCTGTGTAAAAATAAAAATATGACTTTGAACTGTGTTTCTAATTTTATTTGATTTAAAATTAATGAAATTGATCTTGTATACACCTAATTACTCGAATGTACAAAAAGTCAGTATTATTACGAAAATATAAATACAAATATTTTGATCTTTTCTAGGGACTTCAATAAACAAGATGATCAGTATTCCGCTGATATTTTTAGCAATGAAGTAACAGTTATTCCGTCTCCAGGAAATCATAATCATGGAAGTTCAAAAGTTAAACTCAAGAATATCGTCGATTTTTCATGGGAACATTGCCTATATACCGGGAATTTGTTAGCAATACATATATCTGGAAAATATATTGCCTATGGCATCAAAGGTACATTTTTTCACGCTTAATATTTAAATCATTTTTGTAAAATGTTTAAAACCAATTTTTCATTTATTTTAACGATATAAAATCTTTTCTGCTTTTAGAATAATTAAAATGTATAGGAAACATTACAAAATGTTCAATTTTGATTATTAAGTTCATAATTAAAAACTGTTTTTATATAATAATTTAAATCAAGGTAATTTAAAATGTTTACATTGATGTTTTCATTAAATTAAATTGATTTAAATTATTGTTACGGGGTGTCTAGCAGTCAGGAAAAAAGGGAATTTTTAAAAAGTTTGGGGAATTCGTAGAAAAATGAAGAATATCTCACTTTTACGATATTTAATCATTTTAAGTAGTTTGGAATTTATTTTAAATAATAATATTCAAGAATTTAGAAATAAGAAAAGTACATTTCTTTTTTAATAATATTAATGTCAGGGCTCGAACTAGCTCCGTAAATCCCGTAAAAGTCCGTAAATTTACTTATGGTCCGTAAAAGTCTGTTTTTTTAAAAAAAGGTCCGTAAAGTCCGTAATTTGTTTAGAAAAGTCCGCAAATTCCGTAAATTCTAAGATAAGAAGCCCTAAGCAGTGTAAAAACGGTTGAGTTTCAATTTTTCAATTCCTTGCTTCAATTTTTAATTATTTTATTTAATACTTAATAATACTCGCCTTTTTTCAATTATCAGTTATTTTCTTGAAAATTTAATATGTCTTTCAAGTTGCAATTGATTTCTTCAATTTTCATTTATTTCCTAAAATTTTTCCTACAATTTTCTTTAGTTTAGATTATCAATTAATAAATTCATAATTTGAAAAAAGTTTTTTCAAATATAATTATTTTCATTCACTTTTATAATTACTCTTTAATTTTTAAAATTACTTCGTTCTAATAACGATTAGTCTCGACACATTTCGAATTTTTTTCAACTGTCAATTATTTTCGTATATTTGTAATTTTTCCTTCAATTATCAATTATTATTTTAAAACTTCAATTTAATTCCTTTACATTTAAAAATTTCCTTGATTTTTTCAATTATTTGTTTTACTCATAACAATTTTAAAATTTAAACTCAATTGTTCGATTCTAAAACTATCTCCTTCAATTCTCCATTATTTCCTTCAAATTTTAATTGCATTTTTCAATTTTCAATTTTTTTCTTTATTATTAAAAATTCTTGCCTTTTGTCCTTTTTTTTTTATTATCAATAAGTTTCTATGACTATAATTTACATGTTCTAATATAATGAGCTTTCTAGCTTCTTCAACTCTGAATTTTTTTTCAAATTTCAATTCTATTTTTCATTTTTTAATTATTTTCTGCTACATTTAATAAATCACGCCATTTATAAATTACTTTTTTGAATTTTCAATTAAATTATATAAATTTTAATTTCATTTTTAAACTTATAGTCATTTTTTCATTTTTAAATGATTTTTTGAATTATAAAATTGTTTTAATTTAGCGATTTGTCGAAGTTTGTTATCAGTTGTCAATTATTTTCGTTATTTTTCAGATATTTTTTTCAATTCTTTAATTATTCTCGTCATAAACTGTTTCTTTCAATTATTATTCATTTTCCGCAACTTTCAATTAATTTCAACAATTTTTTCAATTTTCATTTATTCTCTTGAAGTTTTATAATTATTCTTTAACTTTTTAAAGTATTTTGTTCTCTTGTTGATTATTCTTGACAGTTTTTCGAATTTTTTTCATTTGTCTATTATTTTCATTAATATTTGATAATTTTGTATTTTGTTATTTTTCTTTTAATTATCTATCTGTCTTCTTCAAAATTTTATTTAATTCTTTAATTTTCAATTATTTTTAAAAAATTTAAATAACTTTTCCAGTTTACTTTTTTGTTTATAATTTTTCTTTAATTCTCGGCTTTTCTCAATCATTTTTTTCAATTATAAAAATGGTTTTAAATTTAAATTCAGTTTTTCAATTCTACAACTATTTTCTTAAACTCTTAAATATTTTCTTCAATTTTACATTTTTTATTCAAATTTCAATTTAATTTTTAACTTTTCAGTTGTTTAATTCAATTTGCAATTATTTTTTTTCACTCATAAAAATTGTATCAAAATTTCAATACAATTGTTTAATTCTACAACTATTTTCTTCAAATTTCATTTTTCAATTTTAAATAATTGTCTTTAATATTAAAAAATTCTCGCCTTTTTTAAATTATTTTTGTTTTCGAGTATCGCAATATATTTTTTTAATTTTAAAAGCAGTTGTTTAATTATGTTATTATATATTCAATAATTATCTTCTTTTTTCAATTTTAAGTTTATTCTTTGAAATTCAATTCCTTTTTGCAATTTCTAATTATTTTCTTAATTTTTCAATTTTTTCCCCCTTTTTTTTTGTAATTATTGCTTTCAATTTTCAATCTAGTTGTTCAATGTTTAATTATTTCCAACAATTGTTTATATAATTTTCATATTTTTAAAGTATTTTTTTCCAATTGTCAATTAATATATTTTTCAACTATTTCTTGCAATTATTATTTATTTTACCCAATTTTCAATTGTTTGCACACTTTTCAATTATTCTCTAAAAATTTTATAATAATTCTTTAATTTTTTCAATTTTAATTTTTTTTTAGTCCTTTTGTAATTTTTTTAAAATTATTAATTATTTTTCCAATATCAATTCAGTTATTAAATTTTCAATTTATTTCTCGAAATTGTTATTATCTTCTTCAGTTTTCAATTATTTTCTTCAATTTCCATTATTTTGTCGATTTTCAATTCAGTTTTTCAATTTGCAATTATTACCAACAGTTTATTTTTTAATTTTCTTGTTTAATTTGAATATTTATTGTTCAATTATTTAAATTATTCTTTTTTAATTGTATAATTATCTAGACATTTTTCGAGTTTTGCTTTCAATTGTCAATTATTTTCGTTATTTTTCAGTTAGTTTCTTAAATTTTGTAATTATTCTCCTAATTTTCATGACTTCAAGTTGCAAAAATTTATAGTTTTTAAGAACAAATAACAATGCAAAGTTTCTGGCGCACGTTAATGTTGCTAGTACTATAATAAGACTTATAGGTCTATATTTTAATGCACAGAAAGCTTTTTTTTTGTGCCTATGTTATAAGTATACCTACAATAATTGTTCTCTTATTTGCCTCAGACTCATTAATATTTTTCTATTTATTATTAATAAAATTTTCTATAATTTTCAAAGAAATAAATTATTTTAAACATAAAAAATACAATTTCTTTTTACTTTTCTACTGTATTTTAATTCTATCACACTCAAAATAGTCTTTTGAGATACAAAATGTTTATTCGTAACTAGTCTGTAAAAGTCCGTAATTTTGAATTTTTGGTCCGTAAAGTCCGTATTTTTAAGTACTTTTACCGGTTCGAGCCCTGTAATGTGAGCAAATAATGAAAAGACAAAAAGTAAAATCATCAAAGACAGAAAGCAAAAATAATAATTTCAGAAGAAATGTCCAAAAATTTTATAATATTTACATTTTTCTTTGATTTCATATTTTTTCCAACATTTTCATTAGTTCTTAATTATTTTTATTTTACGAAATTTCTCAATTTTGTTATTAGATTTTTTGTACTTTTCTCAATTTGTCGTAAAATAGTTTAGTTTATTTAAAGATCTTTATGTTTAAATAAAAATATTTGTTATCGTAAAAGTTAATAATTTAATAATATTAGAAGAAATATCGTAACTCTTTTAAAATTTGTCACTAGAAAATGTTTTTGTCTTGCAAGTTAATTAGGATATTCAATTTATTTATATCTTTATTAATTAACTTTTTAAAATACCCTAAAAGTCCCTTATTTCTCCTAAAATATTTTTCATTATCACTATAAAGCCTATAATTATTCAAATTAATTCTAATTATTTTTTTGTTTTTCTAATCTAGTCGCCAAATCATCAAGTGGCATCGTTCGAGTTGTAAATAAGGAACTTGAGCATCGGATACTTTTGAGATTGCGTGGTCCTGTTCACGATTTAGCTTTTGCCCATGTTGCCAATGCTATTTTAGCTTGTGTTGATTGTTTTGGAAGTCTCAGTGTGTACACAATAGAAACTCTACCCGGAGAATTGGCATACTCTTTGATATTACAAGTAGATGCAGAAGATGTTGCTCCAATCAGTCATAGAGTAATTTGGTGTCCCTATATTCCGGATGATGATATAACCGACGGAGATGAGGTCTCAAAGTTACTGGTGTTAACCAGGGGTGCGACGGTCGAATTATGGTCCGTGGCTGGTGCTTCCAGACTTTGGAATAAACCTGTTAAAGTAGGTTTAAATTTGGAAAATTATCCCTAATGATATTTTCAGGAAAAAAAAAGTATTGTCATTCCTGACAGGACTTTTCTTTTCTTTGTTTGTTTTTTTTCTTTTTACATTACCAACTCAGAATGAAAAGGTATTAAAATTTTTTGTTTTTTTCTCAGATTACAGATCCTGAAGTAAAAAATAGTGGAGTAGTTTTGGAAATAAAGGAACACAAGGATACAATTGTCGAAGCCACTTTGAGTCCTGATGGAACAGCTCTAGCCACTGCTAGTTTTGATGGAGAAATTAAATTTTTCCAAGTTTTTATGTTGAGTCATGGCGCTCAGCAGAAGCCACGTTGTTTGCATCAGTGGCGACCACACGGTGGTCGACCTATATCTTCTCTATTTTTCCTGGATGATCACAAAAATTACCAGCCTGAGTATGTTTTAATCCATTTAAGTTAAGTTTTATTAGGGGTATTCTATTTCTAAACGACTTCCTTCAGAAAGAATTACCAATTTCGGATAATTTGAGACAATTTTTAAATAATTATTTCTTCTACTTACTAAGGCTAAATTACTTTTGTAATTAGCAGTTTTTAACCTGTATTTTCATTATTTTTTAAAAATAATTTTATTTTTGGCAGTGCATGACGATGATATCAAGGGAAATATGTGTTTAAGTACAAAACTACTTATAAACAGAAGATTCATAAAAAAAATTAATATTTAAACTGAGATTTCAAGTTTGAAATATCAATTGCTATTGCTGTAGAAAAATAAATGCATTTTTTTAATGATTCACGAACATGCTTTTATGCAATTTTTTAATATATATAAATAAAAAACTTCAATTACAAGAAGTCAATTAAAATTGAGCCAGAAAATAAACAAAAGTCTATGAAATATTAGTGTAAAGTAACCTGGCATTTTAAGTAAAATTTTAACTTTCATTCTTGTTCGATTAAAAAACAATATATATGTTTTTTGAATTATATTTTATGAAATTGCTTTTGGAATCACAAAATTTAAAGTTTTTTCTTTATCCTGAGCTATTTTTTTAGCATAAATAATTGAATTTAAAATTTCAACCTCCTTTTGAGACCAAAAAGAAAAAAATAGCTTGGGCCCTTTTTGAAAAAACACATTTTTACTATATTTTAAAAATAAAAATTAACATATTTTTAGGAAAATAGACAATAATAAGATTATTATAGGTTTAAATTATTTAAATTAACCTAAATAAAAGGTCTAGGTGCTGAATTTTTTGCAATGACTAAAACTCATAAAAAACCTAAAAATGGTGAAAAATCTGTTGAAAGGGTGTATTTTTTTAGAAAATTACTTCCTTCCATTGCATTTTAACTGGTTAATGCCCTTTATAAAGATTAAAGCTTATAAAATTTTTTGTAAAGTAAAAAGAAATTGAACGATTTATTTTTAAAACTGTCGGAGTTATGACCTTTAAACTGCAAACATTTTTTTTTTTTTTTTTTAAATAAATAAATTTCAGTTTTTGTGAAATAACTAGTTACTATCGAATTTAAAAATACTACTACTTCAGCATAAATTAAACTAGACTTAATTTTGAAGAAATCCATAAAAAGTAGAGCTCTTCAGCTTAATTAAAACTAAAGTTATGGCCGTTTGAAAATTACTCTAGTTCTTTTTACTTCTATAACATTAATTATTTAAAGTTTGTTTGTTTGGTACAATGTTAGTTGAAAAATAGTCATTAATCAGCCTATTGACATGACCTGAAACTAGAAAATGGTTTTCCATGGGTTTTTTACATAAAATAAAAAATTATTAAAATTGATTTCGCCCAATTTTGAATGTCCCAGTTGTACATTTTTCAAAAAAAAGTTAAGTTGAGACAAAATTTATTATCAAATAATAATTATTTAACATTTTGTGTTTTTTCTTCAAAGTTAGTGAACAATTGTAATTTTCATCCAATTTTGACAAATAATAGGTTATTTTAATTTTTGAAACAATCTCTACAAGTCTATTCGTTGAATTGTGTTAAAATATGTTTTGTTTAAAAAATATAAAATAGAAAAATTTCATTTATTTAATAATTCTTTTACAAAATATTATTTACAAAATTCAACGAACAGATTTATAGAGAAAGTTTCAAAGATCAAAAGTATTTTTGCTATTTTTCAATTATTTTCTACATAAATTTTCTATTATTTTCGCCATTTTAGAATTATTTTCTACAAATTTCAATTATCTCATTCAATTTTTGTTGTTGTTGTCATGAATTTTAAAATTTTTTACACTAGTTTTAAATTATTTTCTTCAAATTTCAATCGTTTTCGTCATTTGTTTTATTATTGTCATGAATTTGTTATTTTTTTAAACCTTTTTCAATTATTTTCTAAAAATTTTAATTATGATTCTAAAACTTGAATTACTTTCTACATAATTAAATTATTTTGATATTTTTGAATTATTGTCTTTAAATTCTTAATTTTTTCCACCAGTTATCAATTATTTTTTTCAAATTACAATTATTTTTGTCATTATTCAAATATTTTTGACATTTTTAAATTATTTTCTTTCAATTTTTCAAGTATTTTCCTTCAAATTTTTTATTTTTTACACCAGTTATCAATTATTTCCTTGTAATTTCAAATATTTTTAAAACTTTTCAATTATTTTCTTCAAATTTCAATTATTACGTTCCAATTTTTCAAATTTTGTTTTCATTTTTTTATTTTTAATCAATTTTTCATTTAGTGTTGTCATTTAACAATTTTTTTTGAAATTTCAATTATTTTTGACATTTTTAAACTATTTTCTTCAGAATTTAATTAATTTCTTCATATTATTATTATTATTTATTTATATATATTTAATATAATAAAAAATTATATAATAAAATAAATATTAAATTATAATATAATAAAAAATTTAATATAATTTTTTATTATTATTATTATTATTATTATTATTTATTATGAAATAAATAAATATTTAAGTTTCTTTAATATTTTTGAATTATTCACTTCAAATTTCAATTATTTATTTCAAACTTCAATTAATTAATTTCTTAAACTTTCAATTATTTTCCTTAAACTTTTAATATTTTATTCAACTTTTCAAATATTGTCTATAATTTTTTTTATTTTTACACCAGCTTTCATTTTTTTATAACTAAAATTAATAATTAATTTGTGATTATTAAAGAATGTTCAGATTTATACGAAAACAATGAATTTTTTTTAAAATTGTCCTGGAATTTATTTATTGTCATGAATTTTTAAATTTCCTACACCAGTTTTCAATTATTTTCTTCAAATTTTAACCATTTTCTTCATTCTTATTATTATTGTTACAAATTTATTAATTTTTATTATTTTTTATTAATTTTATATTATTAAAATTTTTTTGCCATTTTTGAATTATTCTCTTTAAATTTCAATTGTTTTCTTCAAATTTCAATTTATTTCTTCACGTTGAATTATTTTCCTCAAGCTTCAAATTTATTTTTTTCAATTTTTCATTTATTGTCTATAAATTTTTTATTTTCACACCAGCTTTTATTTATATCATTATTCAATTAGTTTCTTAACATTTCAATGGTTTGGCAGTTTTTCAATTTTTGACTTTAAATTTTTAATTTTTTACACCAGTTATCAATTATTTTTGTCATTATTGAAATATTTTTGACAATTTGTAATTATTTTCTTTCAATTTTTCAAGTATTGTCTTGAATTTTTTTATTTTTACCACCAGTTATCAATTATTTTTGCCACTTCTCAATTATTTTTTCCAAATTACAATTATTTTGGTCAATATTCAAATATTTTTGACATATTGGAATTATTTTCTTCAATTATTTTATTATATTGTCATATATTTATTAACTTTTACGCCAGATTTCAATTATTTGTGTCATTATTTAATTAGTTTCTCCACATTTTAATTATATCGTTAATTTTTCAATTATTGTATACAATTTTTCAATTAATGTATTAAAATGTTTATATTTTACTCCATTTTTGAATTATATTTCTCATTTTTCATTAATTTTTTTTCCAAATTTCAGATATTTTTATCAGTTTTTAATTCTTGTCTTCAAGTTTCAATTATTATTATTTTTTTTTTAAAACTTCTAATATTTTTCTCAATGTTTCAATATTATTATCCATCAATTTTTAATCTTTACACCAGTTCATTTATTTATGTCATTATCCAATTAGTTAATTGAATTAACTAAAATTAATAATTAATTTGCGATTATTAAAGAATTTTCAGATATATACAAAAACAATGTATTTTGTTTGAAAATTGTCCTGGAATTTTCCCAAAATTTGTTCTGAAAAACCTGGAAAAATCATGGAATTTTTAATCCAAACTTCTGTAGCAACCATGCACATTTTGTATATAAATTCAATATGTTTCTGAAGTGAGTCTTTTAGAAATAGAGATAAATCGAAAATAGAATAGAAATGCCCCATTAGTAGAATTAATCAACCATTTATTAAATTGAGTAGAACTTTTTTCATAAACTGTATTAAACGCCAATTTAGGCTTTTTCCTCCTGACAGTGCTCAGTTCTGGCGATTTGCAGTAACCGGCTGCGATCACAATCAGGAATTGAAGATCTGGTCGTGCGAGGTATGGACTTGTCTGCAGACTATACAATTTTCTCCAGGCATAACTCCGGGTCCTGTTTTGAAAGCTGGTCTAGATTTGAGTGCGGGATATCTTCTTTTATCGGACATTTACAACAGGCTTCTATATATTCTGAATATATCGAAAAATGGTGGAGAAATGGGAGGAGCGTATGTCAACACGATTTCCGAATTTCTTCTACCTTCTCCAATGCTATGCTTTGCGATTGTAGACGCTGGTCAGAGAAGAGTAAAACCAACGGGTGAATCTTTGGAAGATCTGTGCCCCGGCGAAGACGAGAATGAAGATCATCTTGTCATTAGAATGTATCTTGTGCAACCGAAATCTCTTCAGGAATGTCACATTGCGTATAGAACTGCGACCCAGGTTCCTGGAAATCGTTTAATGGACACGCTCACGCATGATTCTCTCGATTACGCTGAAGATCTTCGGGAAATAAGAGCCGTGAATCACAATGGTCTTGTTAATAATGAAGAAGATCGGTCTGTTTCGGCTGCTATTGAAGCTGCAACCAATCACGCAGCTGCGCTGAATCTTATGACGCCTGATGCTTTCAGTTCACCTGCCAAAAAAGAAACTACCCTGGACTCAAGTTCGAATAGTCCTGAGTTAGGAAATGTACTTTCAGCAAGCCCGTCTCTTGCTCAAGCGGTTCATGCGTTAAACGCTTCCGAGCCACCTCTCGCAACTAGTGAAATTGAGGAACAAGCTCCGCCAAGTGGTGGAAGTAGTCCTTCCAGAGAAGTCAGAGAAATACTTTCTCTTGCCGAACCAGAAGAAGGCGAGGGAGAGACTAAAGATGACATTGATGATCTCCCTACAAATGAGGATCCAAACTGGCCAGATATTTCAATCGCTTTGCTGAAAGACGTCAATATTTGTCCATTGAAGGAGGCAACTGATATTATAATGGGAGCCGCAGATCAACTTAATATTATCAAGGTAAAACTAGTATTAAATTAAAATAGAAATTTTTTAATTTAGGGTCAAAATATTATTTTATTTCAACCAAAGTGGTCACGGATCAAGAAAATTGATACTTTGAGATATTATTCAGGGACATTTTTTAAGTTTAAAATACAAGGAATTGTTTTTAAATTATTATTATTTCTTTTGAATTATGAGTTTGAAGTATAGGTGTTATGGAAAAATGTCATTTTTTCAGCTAGTGGAAATTGCAAAAATTGACCCAGCAACAAACAAAAAAAAATTTTTTTTTTTGTATTTTAGAACTAATGGATACCGTGAGAGTAGAAACAAATGTTAAAGACGGAATATCCCGAAATAACCCCCTAAATTTGCAAAAATCCAATTTTCAATACAAAAAAAGCCAAAATTCAAACTAAGGCCGTAGATTTGCAAAATTCTCGGTAATTTAAAATCTGGTTACATTCTCGAGAATATAACCGAGAATATTCTGTTTGAATGAGCTCCACTATTTTGAAACACAACAATTTATTGAAATACAAATGGATAAATAACAAAATAATTACCATTACAAACTAACTATAAGTCAAAGAAGTGTAAAAATTATTATTGAATATAGCAATTTTAATTTTAAAATTAAAGAAAATAATTTAAATTTGAAAAAATACTTCAAAATCTTATAAATAAATTGAAAAAAATTAGAGTAATGAAAAATTGGAGAAAATAATTGAAAATTGAAAAAAATGATTGAAATTGAGATAAATAATTAAAGATTCAGAAAATTATGAAGAAATAATATAAAATAATAATTTAAAATTAAAGAAAATAATTAAAATTCGAGACAATAATAAAAAAAATTTCATAAGTATATTTTTTTAATACAGGAAATTTAAAGAAATTTTCAGAAAAATACTTGAAGCTTTTATAAGTTCATTGCAAAAAAAAAAGAAATAATAATTAAAAATTAGAGAAAATAAATGAAAAAAGATAAAAATATTTTAAAATTGAGAAGAACAATTTTTAATTTAAGAGAAATAATTGCAAAAAATACAGAATATAGGTACATAAAGTACAAGAAAATCGTAGATATAATTAAAAATTTAATAGAAAAATGAAAGTTTCAGTTAAATAATAAAAACTTTTTGGAAATTATGAAAAAAACGTAAGTAATGGAAAATAATAATCAAATAATATAAATAATTGAAAATTTAATTAAATAATTAAAAATGATTAAAAATTAAAGAAAATAATTTATAAAAATAAGAATAATTATAACTTGGGGAAAATAATTGAAAAATGATTTTAAAATTTGAAATTTGAAGAAAATAACTGAAATATGATACAAACAATGATAAGTTGAAAAACATTAATAAAAAAAAATAAGAAATTGGAGAAAATAATAAAAAAAATTACAGAATTTATATTTAACCAAAAGAAAATAATTGAAAAATCGTTTAAAAAATTGAAAATTGAAGACAATAATCTAAAATTAAGTTAATAACTGAAAATTTAGAAAATTACTTGAAAAATAATTAAAAGGTAAGGAAAATAATTGAAAATTGATTTTAAAATTTGAAACTTAAGAAAATAATTGAAATATAAAATAAAATAATGATAAGTTGATAAAAATAAATTAAATTTCAAATAAATAATTGAGAAAATTGCAGATTTTTTTTTTAAATAAACAATAATAATTAAAATTTGATGTTAAGCAAGGCTATTTTTAAGTGTAAAACATTATTGTAGCACTAATGAGAAATATATTCTATTCTATTCTAATTAAAATTTGAGAAAGATACTTGAAAATCTAAGAAATTAATTGAAAAAAATGAGAATAGTTAAAGAATCCAATAAAAGAATTCAAGAAAGCTAAATATAATTGGAATTTAAGATAATTAATAAAAAAATTTTAAAATTATGTAAACAAAGGAAAATAATTAAAAATTGAAAAAAATAACTGAAATATGATGAAAATAATTAAAATTTCAGATAAATAATTGAAATTTTTGAAAATGATGCCAAAAGAATGAAAATAATTATAAATTGGAGAAAATAATAGAAAAATTGCAGGGTTTATTTTTAAGCAAAAGAAAAAAATTGAAAAGTGAAGATAATAATCTAAAACTGAGATAATAGCTGAAAAATAATTAAAATATAGAGAAAATAATTGCAAAATGATAAAACGAAATGAATATTGAACAAAATAATTGCAAATTGATATACATATATATATTTGAAAGTTCAGGATATTAATTCAGAAATAATGAAAATGATTAAAAATTAAATATAACAATTGCAAAATAAAAAAAAATAATGGTGAATTAAAAAAATTAATTCCATTTTTTGATAAATAATATGAAATTTGCAATAAATAATGAAATTATTCTATTCTCGAAGAGAAAATAATTAAAATAAATTATTATACATATATAAGTCTTACTATTAACATTGAAATTCAAATCATTACTAATAAGAATGACACTAGAGATTCTATTTTTATGCACTGATTGAGAGAATTTGACTTAATTTGATAAATAAATAAAAAATTTAAATTCTTATAAATTCTCGATTAGAATTTTGGTCAGTTATATTCCCGGTTATATTCTCGTTCTCATTACCGTTCTCTAGGTAATATTACTTCTTCGCAATTCTATAAGGACGGGACCAAATTTGTTATCACTCTGACTTAAAGCAATAAATGTCCAAAGAATGTAAAAAAAAAATTGGAACCGATATCTCTCCCAGAATATTC
Source organism: Ganaspis brasiliensis (assembly GCA_037103525.1). NCBI lineage: Eukaryota > Metazoa > Arthropoda > Insecta > Hymenoptera > Figitidae > Ganaspis > Ganaspis brasiliensis. Next base: position 537,049 of record JAZKLR010000294.1, read on the forward strand.
CCAAATAATTCCTTAAATGTACAAAAATTCCAATTTTCAATACCAAAAAAATGCCAAAATTCAAACTAAAGCCCAGACCAAATTTTTTATCGCTCTGACTTTAAGCAATAGCTTTCTTAAAGAATGTTAAAAAAAACTTTAAGACCGATTTCTCCCCTGGAACATTTCCAAATCATCCCTTAAAATTGCGAAAATTCCATTTTTCAAAAACATACCAAAAATCAAATTAAAGTCAGGATTTCCAGCGATCCGGAAATTTGCAGGGAATTTAATATTTCGTAAGAAAACCCAGGAATTTGCCGGGAATTTTTGGAAATGTCGGGAAAATATAATTTAGTGTAGGTACTTTAAAATTTTTAAAAGGTGGCGCAAACTAGAGCTTTTTAACTCAGATAGACTTCGAGTGGACTAAATCCAAGAAAATATTTTAAGGTTAAACTAAATAATTTAAAAAAAATAAGAAAATAAACGAAACTGAAGAAAATGATCAACAAATTGGAAGAATGTAACTGAAATTTGAAAAAAAAACAATATAAAATTTAAGAAAACAATTGAATTGACTAAAATAATTGAAACTTTGAAGGAAATTATTGAAAACGGATTAATATAATTATGAATAATCAAAAATAGAAGAGTATGACTGAAATTTGGAGGAAATAATTGAAAATTCAACAAAAAAAAATTATGGATAATCATTGAAAATTGAAAAAGCTATTGTAAAATGACAAAAATAATGGGAATTAAAAAAAAACAAAAGTAAACAAAGTTTAATTGGAATTGCAGAAACTACATACAAATAGATAAGGGGGCTTGTAAATATAAATTACAAAGATTGAATAAAATAACTAAATTCATCAAAATATTTAAAGTTACAAAAAATCAAGAAATTCGAAAATAATTGAAAATTGTCAAGAAATTGCTAACAATGTGAAAAATTTGATTGCAATGAAAAAAGAAATTGAGATTTTACAAAAAAAATTTATGATTACGAAAATAATAGAAATTTAAAGAAAATTAGTTAAAGTTAAGAAAATATTGTTTTAACTTGAAGAAAATAACACGAAAGTAAAGAAGAGTGGAGAATGAAATAATTAAAAAAGGTAGTACAATTAAAATTGCAGAATATAATTATATCACTTCAAGAATCTAACAAAAAAATTTTTAAAAAATAATAAGAAATAAGGAAAAAAAATTTGTAAATAAAGTTAACACTTTAAAACTGAAGAAAATAATTGTAAAATCCAGAAAATAATAAATTACAAATTCAAGCAAATAATTAAGAATTGAAGAAATAATTGAAAATTAAAGAAATTATTTTTAAAAAAAATTGTAAAATGTAAATGAAACTTGAAAATAATTATTTAGAATTGAAGAAATTGAAAATTTTTAAATTCAGAAACATAATAAATTGAGACTTGGAAAAATTGAATAATATAACTTAAGTTCGGAGAAAATAATTTTACATTGAGAAAATAATCGAAAAATGAAGGAAAATGAATAAAAAATAGAAAAATATAATTGAATTTTTAAGAAAATAATACAGAATTGAAAAAAATAATTCTAAATTGAAGAAAATAATTGAGAAGACAAGAAATGACTTTAAAATTGATTAATAAATAATTTTTAATATTTGAAACAAATTTCTTAAGTAACAATATGAAACCTAATAAAAAGAGTTAAAAAAGCTACTCAAGTACTTTATACACTGAAAAAAAAATAAAAAATAAAAATGAGTGTGTAATAAGGCAGTTTTTGCTTGATAATCATATATCATTTTATCAAAAAATGTAATTTTTTTTCTTATAATTTCTTATTTTTTATTAATTGTTTATTAATTCTAATAATTTCCTATCATAATTTCTCATTGTTAAAAAAAATCTCAGTATTTTATTATTATTATTATTATTATTTTTTTGTATTTTTATACAATTTTTTAAAGCTAATCACTTTTTGAAAATATTTATTTTATATTTTTTGTTGAGTTGTAAATTATCTTCTTTTTACGCAAATTATTTCAGATTATTTTATAAAATTTTGGTTTTATAATATTTCGAAAAATTTATTAATTTCTTTTATTGTTTTTCATATTTAAAATTATAATAATTTAAAGGGGGAGGGAAGTATAATTTTTTTTCATTTATCTGATTACTTTCAGATTAACTCGTTTTTTATGTAAATTATAAATTTATTCTATTTTCTTTACATTTTGTCTATTTTTTCGCAAATTTTTTACCCTTTCATAAAATTTTTAGATTCTAAGACTTTTAAAACAAATTTTTGTCGTTAAAATTGTTTAAATTTTTTTATTCTATTTTTTAAATTTATGTACATATTCCTTTTTAAATTTTTCTTCAATATGTGAATAATTTTCTAAATCTTTTTAATTTTTAAAGGAATTTGTCATTCTGTTTATACAATTCTTATATTTTCTTATTTTATTCTTACTATTCTTTATTTTGTAGTTCATTTTTCGCTATTTTTATATTTTTTCTAATTTTTTCACAGTTTAATACACTTTTTTTTAAAGATTTTCTCCCATTTCTCAATATATTGCTTTGTTTCGTTTTCTTCTTGTATTATTTTTTTTTCTGTAAAAAATATTAGTTGATTCAAATTTACTAATAGATCCAGTCGTAAATTTATCAAAATTTTAATCTATTCAAATTGTATTACATTCAAATTTCATCTATGTATTTAAATTTTTATGAATTAAATTTTCATCTGATTTACATTCAGATTAGTTAAAACCAGGATTTTTCTAGCTTAGATTCGCTAGAAAAGTTAGAGAAACTAAACTGGGACCAATTAAAGTTTTTTTAAGAAAGGTGGATAAAAAATTTCTATATTTCATGAATTAATTTAAACTTGAGAATTCTGTTGCTTTGTATTATGAAAAAAATGGGTAGTTTGTTGTAATTTTTATGCCCGTTTGTAAAAATTCAAATTTTTAAAACAATAAATTTCTATAAATAAAAACTAAAATCCAGACCAAACTTTTTTTATTGGGGTTTTCAAGGCAATCGATGCGCGAAAAATCAGAAACTTTTTCTTTACAAATTGTAAGAAAGAATTAAACAATTTTGAGGGGAGATAAAATATCTAAGAAGTAGAAAAAATATTAGAAATTTTGAAAATGTGTTAAAAGATCAAAAGTAGAAGTCTGGGCTTCAGTTTGAATTTTGGCATTTTTAAAATTCGAATTTTTGCGAATTTAGCGTATTTCAAGAGTTATTTACAGAAAGGTGAATTTATTAAAATAAGTTTTAACTTACTGCTCAATTTGAAGTAATTACTTCGAACTTTCAAATTTCCTTAGCACTTTTTTAGTTTCGGATTTTCTCGAAAAAAAACTGATTAAAACTTATTCAAACTGAATAAAATTATAATCCGATACAAAGTCAGGGAGAATAATTCTATAATAATTTTTTTTCGCAATTTCTACTAGATTCTACTAGATAATTTAAAAATAATTCCTTGTATTTTAAAAAATAAATATCATCAAATCATTTCTAAGAGTATCAATTTTTTAAAAATTGGTCCACGACCACTTTGGTTGAAATAAAATGTTTTGACTCTTTAATTAATTCCAAAATAGAATATTCAATAGACTACAAAATATACTTATCATTTTTATTCTAGGATGAATCAAAATCAGTAATGAATTGTGAAGAGGATTTGAAATGGCGTCTTCTTAATGATAATAAAATACTCGCTCTTACGGACAAATTTGACACAATACTTGAAATAGTCAAGGAGCAACGACAAGAGGTTAGAGAATTGAGATTGGAACTTTCAGCGCTAAGAAGTGAGACACCTCTTGGCAACAGAGTAGAAAATGCAGTGACAAGAGCAACTCAACAGCAAACAGCTACCGTTGAACAAATTTTATACAATCACATAACTCGACAGCACGAAGTTTTAGGCAGCATAGAAAAAACTATCAAAGACAATATTGAAGCATCTCTTCCTCAAGTTTGTGTAAATGCCGTGGAACCCTTGAAAAATCAACTCAGACTCGACTCTGCAAAAATGGACGAACTTTTAAAGGCAAACTTAAACCAATTAGTAACCGGAAATCAAATGAAAGAAACTATTGCTCTTGCAGCTGCTAATGCAGCCAAACCAACTCTTGAGATCCTTTTTAAAGAAACATTTACCAATACAATTCTTCCTGGAATTGAGAAAACTTGTCAAGCAATGTTTAGACAAATTCAAGATACTTTTGTTAGAGGAACCAGAGAATGTGAGTAATTTCATTTAAATAATTTTCAATTAATCAAATTTTACATCTTCTATTTTTCTAAATTTTAATAATTAATTGATCGAAATTTGAATCATTGTTAACTGAAATATTTTTTTATCCAAATTTAAAAAGAAAGTACTGTTGTCCCTGAATATTAAAAGTTCGTTGGTAGTTTAACTTTTCAATTTTCAGATTTACAAAATGTAGACACGGTTGTGGAAAGAACTTGCCAAAAGCGATATGAACAAAAGAATGAGGCTCTTGTTTCCCTCGTGAAAGAAGAGATGCAAACTGCAATGACTAGAGGATTGTCTACTTTACAAGAAGGAACATTGAGAACAATTCGCGATTCTGTTAGAGAAAATCTCACTCATCACTTTTCTGATATTTCTGGAGTCAGGTAAATATAATAGCATTTTAAAGAAGACTAAATCCATTTTAAATCATACAGGCAGTTCGATGGTGCAACGAGAATTGAAATTATGTTTTTCCGTTCGAAAAATAGAGAGACACGTGTTTTTTTAAATTTTCATACGCTTTTTTTAAAAAGATTTTAACAAAAAAATACAATTTTTATAAATTTTTTCATTAAAATCTCGTAATTTACACAATTTTCAAGATTTTTAGTTGATCCTTGGCTCATTTTTTTCTATTTTTATGCTTCTTAAAAATTTATCAAGAAAAGTCCAAAATATTGATGAACAAAAACAATACTTTAATTTTTTGAAAAAACAAAATAAAATTTATTTTAAAAAGGACACCTCTTTTTTTCTTTAAATATTTAGGGCTTATAGCTACTTAAGTGTTGTACTCACCACAAAAATTTCATTTGATATTTTTTTTTCTTGGAAGAAAAAACTTTGTTTTTTAAAAAAAAACTTCCTAAATTTCGCAATTTTAAAATTGGAAATCGTTCCTTCGACCCTTCATTTAAATTTGTAATATCATTTTCAAGAAGATGATAAAAAATAATAACCGCTGATAAATAGCAATATTATTTAACTTTTTTGAAAAATATAATTGATTACATACAAATTATTAAATCCTGTAAGGCTCTAAAATTTTCGATAAGAATATGTTCAACTTAAAATCAAATTTTTCTTTTTTAAAGAAAGTTGAATAATATTGCAATTTATCAGGGTTTATTATTTTTTATGATAATTTTAAAAATAGATTTAAAAAGTAAAACATAGATCCCAAGGAACGGTTTTCAATCTTAAAAATTGCAAAATTCAGGAGGTTTTTAAGAGAAAATAGAAAATAATCTTTTTCTCCTAAGAAACAAAAAATCCCTTAACCCTAAAAATTTTAAGAAAAAACAAAATAATAAGATCTTTATCAGATAAAATTTTTTTTCCAATAAATTAAAATATTGTTTTTGTTTCTCAATATTTTTGACTTTTCTCTATAAATTTTTAAAAAGTACAAAAAATAGAAAAAAAAAAGAGTCAAGGACCAACTAAAAAACTTGAAAAATGTGCAAATTACGAGACTTTAAAGACGAAATTCATAAAAATCTTCAAAAAATCATAAAAATTAAAAAAAGAATGTTACGAAAATTTAAAAAAAAAAGTGTCTCTTTATTTTTCGAGCAGAAAAACATACACGGGAATTAATATGCAGTTTCCGAAATTCTTAGAAAAATTTCGTAAATTTTAATTTTAATCTATAATAACAATATTTTTTCAATGAAATTTTAAATTCGATATAATTTCTTCAATATTCTTCCACAATTAGAAAAATGGAATAAAAAGATAATCAGTTTTCAACATTTTTCTAATTTTATAACTTTATCATCAATTTTTTTCATTTTTTCATATTTTTTTAATCTCTTTTTGGTCTTCTAAATCAATTTACTAATTCAATAATGTATTTTTTTATATCTTAAAAATATCACTCTCTTAACATTGTGCAATTTTTGTATTTTGTATTTCATCAAAAAATTTATTCGAGATTTTTTATCCTTTACCTAAACTTTTTTCATAAATTCTCAACTTTTTCCATTTTTTGTAGGGCATATTAGATTTTTTAAAAGATTTCCTTAATTTTGAAAATTATTTTCTTATTTTTTATCAAATGTTTTCTCTTTTTCTCTTATTTCTTCAGCTTTTTTTTTTTGCTTTTTCTATAATTCCTTACAATTTCTTTGATCTGTTTAATTCTATATAGACTTTTTTATACTTTCAGGATTTTTCCAGTCTTTCAAAATTGTTTTCATGTTTTTTTATTTTATTTTTTCTTTAATAATTTCATAAATTTTTAATTTGAAAGAATTTTGTCATATCTTTTGTAGATTGTTTACTTGTCTTTTTCCATTTCTATATTTTATGCTGACATTTTCTTATTTTTTAGTCATTACTCCCCGATTTTCTAGTTTTTATATTCAAAAGGATTATGGTATTTTTTTTGTAATTTTTTTTTTTTTTCATAAAAAGTTTGATTTTTGTTAAAAACTTTCTCAATTTTTCATTATTTCTTATTAAACATTACTCCTTTTTCTCTTATTTCTTAAGACTTTTTGATTTTTTTAAACCTTACTTTTTCGTAGATATTTCTTCATTTCTATACTTTTTAATACTTCCAAGATTTTTTCATTCTTTCACAAATGTTTTCATGTTTTTAATGAATTTTCTCACGTCATTTGTAATTTGTTCACTTATCTTTTTACATTTCTAAATTTTATATTTACAATTTCTTATCTTTGAATTCGTCAAATTTGTATTATATTTTTATAATTTTCTCATTTATTTATAATTTTTTTGATTTTGAGAAAGGATTTTCTCCTTTTTTCATTTTTTAAAACTAATTTTATATTTATATTTTAAATTATTTATTATTATTTCAAATTGACATAATCAATATTTAAAAAGGCTCTTTTTATTTCTTTAAAATGACTTAATATTTAAATACTACAGCTTTTAATCATCAAGGGAATAAATTCGAAAAAATTCTAGTTTACGGTTCGGAAATCCGGGAATTAGAAAATGATAACTAACTAAACAACCTGTAAATTAATTAAAAATTCTTCATTACAATTTAGTAAATAGAATATAAATCTATACGTTAAAATTATAACTTTTTTCAGATCGAGGGCCACAACGCCAGGACCACCAGCTCCTGCGGTTGCTGATATTCAGACTCGAGTTTTAAAACTTTTGCAAAGAGGTCAATTGAATGCAGCTTTCCAACAAGCATTAAGTGCAAGCGACTTGAATTTAGTTACACTAGTCTGTGAAAAAACGGATCCTGCTCACGTATTTATTAGTCGGCCAGGACTTCCAGAAAATCCAAAATCCATTTTACAGCAACCTGTGATACTTTCTCTTGTACAGCAACTTTCTGCAGATTTAGGACACCGAACTGAACTTAAACACAGGTATTTTTCAAAACTTTATATCCTAAAATGTTGATTAGATTTTATAATTTCAGGTATTTTTACATTTAAATATCTTTTAAAATTGATTTAAATTAATGTTTTATTCGGTAATTTACATTTTTTCGATTTTCTGATTTAAATACTTAAGATAATTCAGAAAAATAAATTAAAAACCGGGAATGAGCTGGGAATTTTCTTACTATGATTAAAATAAAGTTTAGTTGTACATCAATTTGTTTTGAAAAATTATTTTTCACTATAATTTTATTTGCATTTCATTAAAAATATTCAAAGTTTATTTATTTATTTAATTGTAAGATTTTTTATTTAATTATCAGAAAATTTGAACATACTTTTAAAAGCTCCATTAATTTCGAATACTATTAAATCCAAATAGAAAAATTTGGATTACATTTCATTTGTATGATTTTTTTTATTTAATTATCAGAAATTTTAAACTTACTTTTAAAAGCTTAATTATTTTCGGATGCTATTAAATTTAATATAATATATTTATTAATATAATAAGATTATTATTATTAATTATTAATATAATCATATTTAATAGCATCAAAAAATAATAGATCTTTTAAAAACTAAGTTGAAAATTTCTGATAATTATCTAAAAAAATTTATTTTATTATTTTATATTATTTTAAGAAGTTATTTTAAGAATCCAATAAATCTCTTAACCTGATGAGGACTCGAATGAGTCAAAACGTATCTTTTTAATATTTTTTAATATAAAATTACCGCAAAAAGCACTGTAAAAAGTTTTTAACAAAATTAATAAATACGGCTGTAAAAATATTTATAATAAAAAGAAATTTAAATTTGACAAAAGAATATAAACCGGGGAAAAGAAGGAAAAATACCAGGAATTTTTTTTTTTTAAATTAGTAGACACTCTGATAAATATCAATTTAACTTGAATAATTTCTTATTTGAATTTCAGATATCTAGAAGAAGCAATTTTAAGTTTGGATCCAGCCGATCCTGTAACGAGAGAACATATAAGAACTGTTTTGAGCAACTTATACACTCAATTGAGGCATTTCGTGACGACAAATCCGAATCATCGATCAGCTCGACCTATGAAAATGCTTACAATGGCCACTCGTGCGATGTTAAACGATCATCCTTGACCAACATTTTCGTGAGACACCACGACACATTTTTATTTTCGTGATATAAAACCAAACTGTCAGTTTTGCACAGAAGCTTCTCGTAAGGTGCATTTTTCTCGAGAAAGCAATAGAAAAGTTCTTTTTTTTCCCGAATTTTTGGTCATGTATAATAATCTCATTCAATTTTCAATCTCTGCTATTTCATTTTCAGTAATTTCAATATTTTTTTCGCCAATCATTTCGTTTGTACTTCTTTTTCTTGAGAAATTTAATTGAAATGAAGAATCGGAATAAAATAGTAATATATTATATTGCAGTAGTGCAACAAAACTTATTATTATTTTAGTTCCCATTTAAAGTTTTTATGTACATTTACGTTTGATAACAAAAAAATTGATAATACGTACTTTGAGATCTCAAAGTTTAAAAAGGTATTTTATTGTTTTTACTCAGGATTATAATTTTATTTTTTAAAGGAGCATTTAGTGTGGTTTCTTTCTGTTAAAAAATTCAAAGAGTGAACATTGTATTTGAGCTTTTTTTTCAAGCTTCAGTACGTTTAACAATATCAGCTTGATAAAATGTTTACTTAAGAACTTTTCTCTTATCGTTAATAAGTATAAATTTTTATACTTCAAAAGTTAAAATTTACTTTTAAAAAAATGTTCTTCTTTTTGGTTTTTGTACCTATTTTTAAAGAAACAGTATTTTCGAAAATAATCTCGAATTTTGAAATTTTTAATATTAAAATCTTCTTATATAGCATGAAAAATAATGCATTGCAGTAAACTTTTTCTAAATCAAAACAAATCTACATTTTAGTAAAATATATTTCAACTATTTCGTCACTGTTCATATTTTGTTTTTATGTCGAAAACTAAAATCACTAACTTTGCAACAATAGTCGACTTTCATAAAAAGTTTATGATTGATAATTTAAAAAATTAAGATTTTATTTCCTTAGATTTTATTTTTGATATTTATCGATATTAATATGAGAAATTTAATGTTAATTTCTGAGAATGGGAGACTAAGCAATAAACAGTAAAACTGTTTTTATTATTTTTTTTTAATTCCACTTTATCTTTAACTTCATTCATTTTTCACTTTCTTTTGATTTAATTTTCGATCCTTATCTTTTCATTTTCTAAAACATTTAATTTTTTGTTTTACATATAAAGCTAAAATCGATAGAGAATAAAAAACTGAAAATTTTATTTTGTAATATTTGAAAGTATTAGTAATATGTTTTCCTACTTTTTTTGTATTAACTATGGAGTTCCAAGTTGAGTTTTAAGTATACTCAAGTAAAATAAATGCGATGTGCTGAATTATAATTATGATGAAAATATAAGTTAAAAAATGATTTAATGTAAAAAGATAACTTTTTCGAAATGACGCTCGTTGCAATTTTTCTTTACTTAGATTATTTATAAGTTTGTAATATATAGATTTTAAACCTGTGTTTTAGACTAAATCTCCACACATAAAAAAAAAACTGTGCCACGTTTTCGAAACTTGTAAGCGAAAATAGAGTAATTAAATGGAACTGTTTGTATTAAGTTGTACACAAAACAACTCGTTTACTCAAATGAAATTTCAGCAAATATTCTTATTAAGTAAAATGAAGTATATTATAAGAATAAAGTCGTTTCTTATATATAAATTGTACATTTTATTTTAATATTTACATTAATTCATCGATCCTTTATAGAGCTGTAACTTACATTTTTAAAGCTTCTTTTATATGAGCTGAAACTTTAATCCTCTTACGTTTTCTCACCTTTCCACTTGTTGATACTGGTTGGACAATACTTTTTTTCTGTTTTTTCTTACAACTCAAAGAATTTGGACCTCCCTTTTTTCGTTTTTTCTTTGGCTTAATTTGTTCATCTACCAGATTTGATTTCTCTTTTAACAGTTTGATAGTTTCAACTTGTAAAGCATTCGAAACACTTCCGTTGCGCAATTCTTCAGCTAATTTTAAGGTAGCTTCAGAAGGTTTTTCAAGAGTTGGAGTTTTCTCGTGTAGATAAAGCAGAGGAACCCCTGGAAATTTCCTGATGTGATTCTGAAGTTCACGATCTTGTGTTGCGATTATATACCTAAAAAATAGTAATATTAATATCATATTTTCTTAAAATACAGGCTTCACAGCGCTTCCCTTATTTTTCCTCTATTTAAAAAAACTTTACACCTTTTTCAGAATTTTTCCTCCTTTTTTCATAAAAAATGGAACTTATAAAATATAATTAATTTAAAACTAAGAAATAAACCCTTCACTAAAACTTTAGTTGAGAAGATAAAAACTACTAAATTAAATAGTATAATATTAACAATAATTAGTGGGAATATGTTAATTTATTAATTAAAATCAGCAGTCTACTTTCTATTAATTCAGATTTAGAAAATTGTAAAATATAAATAAAGCTCTCTGTTTGTTAAAGAGTTAATTTTTTAAGTATCGCAATTTTTTGTCAACTTCTACTGATAAATTTATGTAACTTTCTCTTTTTCATTTCTTCAATTTTTCAGTCTTCTTTATAATGTTTATAATATTTATTTTTAAATTTTAAGGAGGTTCTCTCAATTTACATAATCTTAAACTAGAAAGTCGTTTTTCACCCAAAATAAGAATATTTTCAAAATCGATTTCACCAAATTTTGAAAGATTCAGTTGTACATTTTCCAGAAACAATAAAGTGAAAGGTATATTTTTAAATTAATTATAAATCATATGAGTTTTTTTTTTATGTATCTCAGGGTGGTTACTTGACGGGGAAACCGGGAAATGTTACTAAATCAGGAATTTCTTCGTAGATCTAAAAGATCTGAGAAATTTTATCGAAAATCAATTTTTTTTCATATATCACAAATCCATAATAATAATATTAATCTGCAAGTTCTTTCATTTCTTTTTCATTTTTTGGCTGCTTACATCTGAACTTTGGCACATAGATATTTTTTGTTTTAAAACAGATTTTTTAAAAACTGCATTTAATTAAAATTAAATATTATAAATATCAGTACATACAAATAATTTTAATTTCATTAATAAATAAAGCTATAATTTTTTCTATAGTTTTCAACAGTTTTCCATAAACGATTATTCTCTTTAAATTTTACAATTGTTTATAATTAATGGCCTAAAACTTGTTTCTCATTTAACATATAAAAGTGCATAAAAAATTGACACTAATTTATAATTATTCTTTACTTTTTTTAAATTATATTGTTCTGCTGTCAATTATTTTCGACAGTTTTCGAATTTTTTTATCAATTGTCAATTATTTTTCTCATTTCTCAATTATTTTCTTTAAAATTTAATTATTTTCGTCATTTTGTAATTTTTCTTTCAATAATCAATTATTATTTTCTTCTCCTTTCTATTTAATTCTTTAATTTCTAAATAATTTCCTCTATTTTTAAATATTTTCTACAATTCTCAATTATTTTATTCGATGTTCAATAATTTTTGTCTTTATTCAATTACCAATTATTTTTTTGAAATTTCAATACAATTCTTTAATTATCTTTTTGAATTTTCATTTATTTTTTATAATTTTTTCAATTTTTAATTGACAACTTAATATTCTCCTTCAATTTTATAATTATTCTTTAATTTTTTTAATAATTTTGTTCTATTATCGATTATTCTCGCCATTTTTTGAACACTTTTACTTTTTTTTCAATTGTCAAATAATTTTCTTAATGTTCAATTATTTTAGTCATTTAGTAATTTTTTTTTTTAATTATCAATTATTTTCTTACAATTTCAATTTAATTCGTTAATCTTCAATTTATTTCTTTAATTTTTAATATTTCCTCCAATTAGGTATTATTTTCATCATTTTTCAATTATTTCTTTCAACTATTAATTTTTTTCCGCAATTTTCAATTATTTTCTACAATTTTTACAATTCACCATTAGGTTTTCTTAAATTTTATATTTATTCTTTAATTTTTAAAATTATTTTGTTCTGTTGTCAATTATTCTCGCCAGTTTTCGAAATTTTTTTTTCGAATGTCAATTATTTTCCTCATTTCTCAATTATTTTCTTTAATATTTAATTATTTTAGTCATTTTGTAATTTTTCTTTCCATTATCAACTATTTTCTTAGTTTTCAATTTAATTTTTAATCTTCAATTTATTTCTTTAATTTTTAATTATTTTCTTTAATTTTCAATTGCATTCTTTGTTTTTCAATTATTTTATTTAATAATTAAGAATTCTCGTATTTTCTCAATTATCAATTAATTTCTTGAAATTCCAATACAATTCTTCAATTTCCATATATTTTCTACAATTTTTTTCATAATTTACATCAGTTTTCAATTAACAATTTATTATTCTCCTTCAATTTTATGATTTTCCATTAATTTAAAAAAATTTTTTGTTCGAATGCCGATTATTCTCACCATTTTTCGAATTTTGTTTTCAATAGTTAATTATGTTCGTCATATTATAATTTTTTCTTTAATTCTCAATTATTTTCTTGAAATTTACATTTAATTATTAAATTTTCAATTTATTTCTTCAATTTTTAATTATTTTCTTCAATTCTCAAATATTTTCTTTAATTTTCAATTATTATATCGCCCTTTTTCTATTATTTTTTTCGATTATCATTAAGTTTCTTTAATTTTAAATACAATTGTTCAATTATTTTCTTTAATTTTTAATTCTATTCTTTAATTTTTATTTCCATTCTTCAGTTTTCAATTGCTTTTTCTATATTCATTAATTTTCGGCTTTTTTCAATTCCTTTTTTCAATTTTTAAGTATATTCTTTAAATTTCAATTCCGTTCCTTAATTTTTAATTGCTTTCTTCAATTTTCAATTATTTTATTCAATTAAAATTATTTCGTTCCATTCTCAATCCAGTTGTTAAATATGCAATTATTTCCAACAATTATTCCTATAATTTTCTTAATTTTTCAATTTGCAATTATTTTCTTTAAATTTTATATTTCTTGTATAATTTTTTATATTTATTTTTTCAGTTGTCTATTGATCTAATAATTTTTTGAATTTTGTTTTCAATTGACAATTATTTTTGTCATTTTTCATGTATTTTATTCAATTTTTCAATTATTTTCGTCATTTTTCAACTATTTCCTACAATTTTTTTAGTTTTCAATTATTATCTTAGAATTTTATAATTATTCTTTGATTTTTTAAATCATGTTTTTCGGTTGTGTATTAATCAGGCCATTTTTTGAATTTCGTTTTCAATTGTCAATTATTTTCGTCATTTTTTTCCCCAAATTTTAATTTAATTCATGAATTTGCAATTTTTTTTCCTTAATTTTTTAATATTTTCTTCAATTTCAATTATTTTTTTCGATTTTCAATGCAGTTATTAAATTGGTAATTAATTCCAATTATTTCAAAATTCTTTGCAATTTTTTGAATTTTATTACGTGAATATTACGGTAATATTATATTAAATATTATTAATATTACCATGTGATATTGTGGTGAAACTGCGTTTTTAAACTGAAAAATAGATCAAGGAGAAGGGGCTTTTTTTATATAAAATATGAAACCAAATATTTTAAACTAAATTAAATTCTAATAAAAAGTAACTTTTTTACATTATTCTTGTATTTTACGTCCGAGATTATTAAATATTGAAAAATAACGGAAAAAAGGACTGAAAGAAAATACTTTCTTTCTTCTTTTTTCTTTATGTTTGTCATTCATATGTGTTTTATATTGTGTTTTTGATGTCCTTGAAAATGGGAACGGTTCGTTCTTAAAACGTTGGACTTTATAATAAATTAAAATTTCAAGACTGTCCGAAAGTGTCGTTATTTTTCAATAACTTATTTACAACTGTTCTCTTTGCTTTCTTTTAAAGATTTTTGAAAGATTCTTTTTAAGTGAAGAATCCCATATTTCCCCTTTTCTGAACCTAATTTATGCTGCGAAGCCTGAAAATAAGTAAAACATATAAAATTATCTTTAAATAAATATTATGTTTACCTAGACGAATTATTATTAGAAATCATAGAAAGTAAACACTTGGACCCAGAAACCGAATGTTTATCATGTCCACATTGATGAACTGGAAATTGTTTTATGATTTGTAGAGCTCCATTTAGTTTTTTCTCTAAACTTGCTAATTTTTCAGTTTCCAGAATAATACACTGAGTTGTTAGCAGTTTAACTTCATCTTGGAAATATTTTGTCAACTGCTCTTTAATATTGAATTTAGCCTAGAATATAAAAATTAGATTCATTAGTACCTTTGATTTTAGTTTTTAAGTAATGTAGTTAAAAGAATATTGATGAAAAAGCATTAATTGCTTAACGTATTTCAATAAATATGTTTAATATTGTAAATATTTCTAACCTCAAGAGCAGCAAAGGCAAAAGTTCCATCTATAAGAACCTGAAAAGGCGACCTGAATTTAAAATTATTTTTATAGAAGTTTACGTTCTTTTGAACTTTTTTTTGTCGAGAAATTTTCATTTTTCAGGCTAATAAAATTATTTTTTACAAATTTCTTTATTTATACACGAAACACATGTTTATTTACAAAATTGCGCACGCGAAAAAATTCTATTGCGCATCTTTTTCAAATTAACACGTGTTTACACACACACACACATATATATATATATATATACATATGGTAGCCACATAACCTCAAAATTGCATAAAATAATTTTATTCTGTAATATAGTTTTTACGTTAAATGCATCAAATAAAAGAAATGTACAGTTGTAATTATTAATTTAAAGTGTCGAAAATATGATACCGGTTAAAAGATGTGTTTCAGAAGTATTAATGAGAAGAAATTCTATTTTCAACACAACCTTACTCAAACGGTTTGTTTGTCAATTTATCTTAGTTTTTAATTAAAAAAAACTTGTATTAAAATACGTAATCCTTTTAGCGATGATTATTCAACAATTTATCATTGTTTATCAATTGTTAATAAGTCTACATTTAATTTAATCGACGTTTATTTTAAAAACTAATCTATTTACTCAAGTTATCGGTTGTTAAAATTTGGTTTTATTATTTTTTTTTTACAGATCTTTAGGACCCAGTTTAACAGTAATAGAACAATGGCACGGAAAAGGAAAAAATGATAACTCTTCTCTTACTGCACTTTTTAAACCAGTAGCTTTAAAATCGAATCCTGATGATATAAACGTTGGTCTAGAATTAACAGGAGCTATTCATAAACAAGATATTCAGAATATTTTTGAGAAATTTCGAATTTTGAAGGAGATTAAGACACTTGCTTTAGAATATGGATTGGACGGTAAGGCAACAAATTAACGAATTTATCGTTTTAAAAATGTAACCAACTATTTCAAGAAAATAATAATACTGCGATCTCTAATAAAATTTTGATTTACAGATCATCTTCAACGTCAAACTCATGAGAGTTTCAAACAATATTGTTTACAAACGAAAACGTTACCAGTCGATCTTCACGTAATTTTAAGTGATATCCTTCAAGGAGCTGGACACATAACAGATCTATTTCCTTATTTTATTCGTCACGCCAAGCAAATATTTCCCCACATCGACTGCATTGATGATCTTAAAAAAATCAGCGATCTTCGAACACCAATCAATTGGTTAATATTTACATATTTTCATTAATATTAATTTATGATTAAAGAACAGACTTCGTTCTTTTCTATATTAGTTGCTATTTTTCTTAACGAGCATAGACTTTAAGCTAATTTCTTTAAATATAAAAGGTAAAGTTTATTGAAATTTAAGAGAAATGATTGGAAAAAAAAAAGTAATAAGCAAATGAAAGAAAGAACTAAAAAATTAAGCAAAATAACTAGAAAAGGATAAAATAATTAGAATTTGAAGAAAATAAACAGAAATTTAAGAAACATAGTAAATTTAAAAAATAACTTGGAAATACAGAGAAAATCTGAAAATTGAATAAATATTTACTTAAAAATTAAATAAAAATAAGTAGATAATGTGATAATTGTTATTTAATTGATTCAAAATAAGTAGTGAGTTTGAAAAAATAACTTTAAAGCAGGGCTGATAATCATGATTTAAAAAAAAAAAAACGATTTTTTTTATCCGATTGTTTTAATCGGATTTTTTTTAATTAAATCAAAAATTGATTTTATTAAATATAATCAGTACATGACATCTCCATATGTTTATTTTTGAGTATTTTATTAAGGAAACGAAGAAAAATTTAAAAAAAACTACACAAGAATGAAACAGTGACATAAAAATATATAAAAAAGTAGAATTTTTTTCAAAAAATTAAACTATTTACAGACATTTTTTTAAATTAAAATAATAAATGAGATAATAATTATAAAAAAGAATAAATAAATTATTAAGTAGAACCCAATTTTAAAATTAGAAAAATTAGAGAATTATTTGACAAATTGAATAATAAAAGAATGGATAAAATATTAGAAAATTTAAAAGAAATTTTACGAAATAGAAGAACGATGTTCAAATGAGCATATTTAGTGCAAGATTAAATCTACGTTATATAAAATAAAAGAATAAAAGCTTTCAAAAAAGTAGAAAATTGAGAAATTTAAAAAATGTAGCTAAAAGCATGGAATAAATGATTTAAAAAATTCACAATTATAATGACAAAAACGAAACAATTTAAAATAAGGAAAAATGTTTCTAAGAAATGGAAAAATGAGGACAAAAATTTAAAAAATAACTAAAACGCGAGGACGGACTAAAAAATAGTGAAACATCAAAAAAAAAATTAATAAATAGGAAGAAAATGGAAAAATGTTTTTTTTTCTTTCATCTAACAAACTGAAAAAATTAAATCAAAAACATTTTTATAATATTACACTTAAACAAGTCCGACAATAAATTTAGAAAAAAAAGGAAATCAAAAAATTTTATGAAAGAATAAGTTTGCAAAAAATAGACAAGATGTGAAAACAAATTGAATAAACTTACAAAAAAAAGGTTATTTATTTTTTAAATTATGAAAATAAGTAGGAAAATCAACATAATAAAAATTTTAGTTAATGTTATATAAAAAAATTTGTGTAAAATAATAATAAATAAGTAATAATAAATAATCATTTGCATAAAAATAAGAAAATTAAAGAAAATCATAAAATAAAAAAACAATACAAAAAAATCTCAAAAGTAATTAAAGGGAAAAAAATCTTAAAATATTGTAAAAATAAGAAATTATAAGATAAAAATTAAACAGTTTCGAAAAATCGAAAAATGTTAAAAATCTTGTAGGAATTAAAAAAGGATTAAATTGTGAATATTTAAAATAATTAATATTATTTAATTATTTTGCATTCATTAATATGCATTTAAATTTGAATTAATTGAAATTTCAAAGTTTGAATAAATTGGAATATGAGTTAATTGACTTTTGGAATTTATTTAAATTATAATGACTTAAAAATATAAAAATTTAATACTATTTTTTGCTATTTTCATAAAAAAAAAAATTTAAATCCTAGGTATTTTGATCATCTGTATTAACACAATTTTTTTAATTTATTGAAGATTAAAATATTAAAATTCTCCAATGATTTAAATCAAGATTTAATTGGGATCCATAATAGCTCTGCTGTAAGGTAAAAAAATTTGATATTAAAAGAAGGTAACTTAAAAGTAAAGAAAAATTATTTGAAAGTGAAAATATAACTAGAAGTTTTAAGTACAAAGTAAAAGTAAAATTAGAAATTGAAGAAAAAGATTTTAAAATAAAGATAACTATTGAAAAGTGAAACAATACATCGAAACTGAAGAAAAATAACTAAAAATTGTTTTTTTAATTATTGGTAAGTCAAAAAATGACTACGAAATAAAAATAACTGAAAACTGAAAAAAGATAACTAGAAAATTACAAAATAATTAGGAAGTGAGGCAAATAACCGTAAATTGATTGAAGAAAACTAGATCACTTGAACGTGAAAAATAATAATTAATGTTAAAAACTTTTAGAAAGAGAAAGGCATGTAAAAAATAAAAATAACTAGAAAATAAAGAAAACTAAAAGTGAAAAAAAAAAAAAAAGTGAAACATATTTTGAAATTTGAGAAAAACCACTACAAAGTTTTAATAATCACTATAAGTTTCAAAGAACATTTAGAAAATTAACATTTATTTTCAAATTTAAAATTGAAAGTAATAATAAAAAAATAAAAAAGAGAACAAGTAGAAGGAAATATTTACTAGAAATTGACAAAATGACTTAAAAGTTGAAAAAATAATTAGAAATTTATAAACAATTCTAATAAACAAAATTCTTAAAAATTACGTGTAAATACAGAAATAATTTGAATAGTGAATAAATAGTTAGAAGTTATCGATAAACTGGAAAAAATTACACAAACGAATAAAAAGGAACAATGTTTAAATATTAAAAGAAGATAATTAGAAAATAATAATAAAAATGATTAAAAACAAGAAGAATAACTTCAAGTTAAAGCAAAAGGACTAGAAAAGAAATAATAAAAGCAGTATTTCCATTTTTATTAATTTTTATAAACCAATTTTCAGTTAATAAAAACTATTCGAAATTAAAATTTGTATTCAGAATTATAGAATTCAATAATAAGTAATTCTAATTTTGATAAATTCAATTTAATTATTCAGTCAAATGTAAAATTCAATTTAATAAATTTATATCAATTTTAACTTCAATTTGCTTCAAACTTTGTTGACACATATATTTTATTCTCTAAAAATTAAATTAGAAATTTCCTAAAATCAAGCGCTTCACTTTTATCCTGATTTTAATTTCGATCTACTAAAATAAATTGTAATTTATGGAAATATGAATAGTTATTTGAAAAAGGATTTAAACTGCAGTTTTCTCTTCTTTTTCATTTTTGTTTATTTTTAATTCATTTTTAAAATACTTTTTTTTATAGATTATTGTAACGTTTTTAAATTAAAGTCTACAGGATTCTCTCTTACATTTTCTGATATTTTTAGTTCTTGTACCAATATTTCATTAATCAATTTTCATTGTTTCAGGTATCCATTAGCCAGACAAAAACATAGAAAAATTATTTTTCACGCAGGACCCACAAACAGTGGAAAAACTTACCATGCTCTTAAAAGATTTATGAGTGCGTCTTCCGGAGTTTATTGTGGTCCTTTAAAGTTATTAGCAGTCGAAGTTTTCAATAAATGTAACAACGGCGTAGGTGCTTTCTAGTATTTATATTATTTATAAACATTATTAACAACAATTTGGCATTTTTATCTTTTACCAGATTTAAATTTCATTTAGTTTTTTACAAGTTAATTATTATTTAAATGTTACATTAATAATTTATCTATTCTAAGGAAATAATAATTTGTTTACATTTTATTTTTCTAGGGAACTGCTTGTGATTTAGTAACTGGAGAAGATAGAAGATACGCCAGTAAAACGGAAGAACCCGCAAATCATGTTGCTTGTACAGTGGAAATGGTCAATGTTAATATGCCCTGTAAGAAAATCTATTTTTCATTCTATAATAATAATTTAATTTGATATCTGTAATTCAATTTTTAAATTATAATATTCAAAAATATCTGGGAAAATCGCAAAATCCGAGAATTCGTAAAAAATCTTAAAGCGTAAATTGGCGTCGTTTATTGAATTTAAATTTAATTTTTAATTAAATTAAGTTTACGTAATTTAGTACTAAAATTAACAGAGCTGCAATTGATTTAAATCATTGGGGCATTTGCATTAAAATCATGATTTAAATAAAAAAAAACTTCACATTTCTCCGGATGTTTAATACTGTTTGTAAAAAATCTTTAACCATACAAAAAACCAGAAATTTGTGGATTAATCTTGAAAATTTCAATTTTAAAACTTATTTTTTTATAAAATTTAAAAAATTGGGCTAATACAGATGATCAAAATACCTACGATCTACAAATTTTTGACATAAAAAAAAAAAATAGTATCAATTTAAAAAAATTTTAAATTATTATAATTTAAATAAATTGCAAACGTCAATTAAGTCATATTACAATTTATTAAAACTTTTAAATTTCAATTAATTCAATTTTCAATGCATATTAATTAGTGCATAATAATTAAATAATATAAATTATTTTAAATATTCACAATTTAATCCTTTTTTTAATTCCTACAAGATTTCTAACATTTTTCGATTTTTCGAAACTCTTTAATTTTTATCTTATAATTTCTTATTTTCATAAAATTTTAAGATTTTTTCCTTTTACTTTTGATAATTTTTTTTTTTTGGATTTGTCTTTTTATTTTAGGATTTTCTTTATTTTCTTCGTTTTATGCAAATTATTATTTAATATTATTTTACACAATTTTTTATTATATCATTCACTAAACTTTTTATTTCGTTGATATTCTTAATTATTTCCATATTTTTAAAATTAAAAAATACGCTCATTTTTTTTTAAATTTAATTTGTTTTCACATCTTGTCTATTTTTGGCAAAGTCACTTATTCTTTCATAAAATTGTTAGATTTTCTTCATTTTTCGAAATTTATTTTTGGACTTGTTTTAAGTGATAAAATTATTTTTGGTTTAATTTTCTTAAACTTTTTTTATTTTTAAAGGATTTTTAAATTTCTTTTGTTGACTTTTTATTTATCTTTATATACATTTTTTAATTTTATTTTTATTAATTCTAAATTTTTATTAGATTCTTACTAAATTTTTTTATTTTTTGTACTTTTTACATTTTTTTTCCAGTTTGTTGGAATAAGAAAAAAAAATATTTCTCCATTTTCATCCTACTTAATTATTTTTTTTGTTGTTTCACAATTTTTTTCCTTCCTTGCATTTTAATTAGTAATTCTTTAATGTTTGTCACGATTTTTCTATTTCTTAGAAACATTTTTCCTTCTTTACTCGATGCATTTGTCTACATTTTTTAAATTGTTAAATTTTCTACTTTTTTGAAAACTTTTATTCTTTTATTTTATCTTCTGTACATTTAATCTTATACTAAATATTCTCATTTTAGCATCGTTTTTCTATTTCATAAAAAATATCCAAAATTTTATTCATTCTTTCTTTTTTCAATTTGTAAAATAATTCTCTAATTTTTCTAATTTTAAAAAAATGTCTTTTTAGTAATATATTTTAACGTTTCTTTTAATTATCTTCTTATTTATGTTTTTAATTTTAAAAAAATATCTGTAAATAGTTTAATTTTTTGAAAAGAGTTTCTACGTTTTTATATATTTTTATGTCACTGTTTCAAACTTGTGTTGATTTTCTTAAAATTTTCTTTATTTCTTTAATAATGTTCTTGCCTTGTTATATTTAAAGCAATTTTCTCCTCTTTTAAATAAGCTGTTTTCTTATATTTTCATTTAGTGTTTTTTCTTTTTACAATTTATTATTTTTTCTTTGCTCTTACCTAATTTTCTTAATTTTGCGATCATGATATGAATTTAAAGATGTTTTTTTTTTATTTTCCCATTTATTTGACATAATTTGTTTGATTTTGAGTAAAAGTTTTATTCTTCATTATTTCTTATTAAATGTTTCTAGTTTAAAAAATAAACTACTTACAAATAAATATTTGAAAAATTTATATACTGATTTTATGTATGTACCTATTTACAAAAAAAAAAATTGATTAAATAAAAAAAATGTATTATATTTTTTTTTAAAATCATGACTTATCAGTCCAGAAGATTAATATAATTTGTAAGAGTTGTTAATATAATTTATTATATTCATATTTATTATTATTTACACAATACAATTTAGGATAAAAAACCGACATTTTTGGTAAATTAATAATAAACAACAATCTTACAATTTTCAGATGAAATTGCTGTAATAGATGAAATTCAATTGGTGAAGGATTACGGAAGAGGTTGGGCGTGGACCAGAGCTTTTTTGGGGATCTGTGCAGACGAAATTCATGTCTGCGGGGAAGCTGGTACAATTGATCTTGTGAGTCTTAATTTTTTTTTTTTTTAGCTGAAAATAATGTTCATTTATATAATAAAAAATAATATTTTTCTCTCAAAGGTAAAAGCTCTATGTGATTCCACTGGGGACACTCTGGAGGTTCGAAAATACAAACGTTTGACGGAATTGTCAGTTGAAAGTCGAGCACTTACTACCCTGAGAAATGTCAGGCCAGGAGATTGTATAGTGTGTTTTAGTAAAAATGACATTTACACGGTTTCTCGTGCTATTGAAGCCTTTGGAAAAGAAGTAGCAGTTATTTATGGAAGTTTACCTCCCGGAACAAAATTGGCTCAAGCAGCCAAATTTAACGATCCGAATAATTCTTGTAAAATTTTGGTAGCCACTGATGCTATTGGGATGGGTTTAAATTTGTAAGATTGTTTTTATCTTTAAAATGAAATTGCAACTAAGAAATTTTAAATTTAAAAATGCTAATTGCTTGCTTGATAGGATAATCTTGATTGATCGATAATATTAAGGTGGTTGTCTTCATTTACGTAACATTAAACTAGAAAGTCGTTTTTTACCCCAAATAAAAATATTGTTGAAATTATTATTATTTATGCTAATAATAGCTCATTTTTCTCGTTGAAACATTCTCTGTAATTATATTTGTTGGATTTTGTTAAATATTATTTTGTTTAAACAATAATTAAGAAAACAAATTTTATTTGTCTTAACTTTTTATTAAAATATTTTTTAATAAAACCAAACAAATAAAATTGTAGGGAATGTTTCAGCGAGAAAAAAGAGCTATTATTTGTTACAATTGGATGAAAATCACATATTTTAACTACTTTTAAAGAAAAAGAATAAAATGTGAAACAAGTATTATTTAACAACAAATTTTAGCTTTACCTAATTTTTCTGAAAAATGTACTACTAAAGCTTTCCGATTTTGGTGAAATTAATTTCAAAAATATTTTTATTTGGGGTAAAAACAACTTCCTAGTTTGAGGTTATGTAAACGGAGAGAACCTCTTTAATTTTTTTTTAAGTTGAGTTGCTTAAGTCAATTCTTTATTTTTTAGACACATAAGAAGGATAATATTTTATACATTAGTAAAACCGACTATAAATGACAAAGGGGAAAAGGAAATGGACGTTATTAGCGTTTCCTCTGCTCTTCAAATTGGAGGACGTGCTGGTCGATATGGTACTCAATGGGAAACTGTAATTTTAATTTATTACTACTTTTTTAACGAAATATATGACGCTTATTTATTGTTATACATAATAATTACTGTTTGTTATTACGTATTTGTTATTCTTATTTTTTATAAACTAATATTTGTTTCTTATCATTTTATTTCTATTTTTTATGTAAATATTTTTTTTCTATTTTTTTACACATATTTGTATTTTTAAACATTTATTACAAATTCACAATACTGGAATGAAAATCAAACATTTTCAACTTTAAATCGTCTTTTTTCAGGGTTACGTGACGACATTTAGCCCAGAAGACTTACCGACTTTAGTTCAACTAATGGCTCAAAATCCTGAGCCGATAAATAAAGCTGGCTTACATCCAACTGCAGATCAAATAGAATTGTACGCTTATCATTTGCCTGACGCTCCTCTTTCGAATCTTATGGTAATTTTATTTATCAAATTCATTCATGTATCATCCATTTGTCAGAATATTTAATTTTCCGATTACTAAACAGACATAATTTGCGTCTGAGCGACCAAAGTAATGTAGAATTGCTAAAAGAGCTTTCTGATTGGCTGGTAATTTTATTGGAAACATTGCCAGCCAATCAGAAAGCTATTTTAGCAATTTTACATTCGGTCGGACAAATGCAAATTGTATCTGTTTAGTAGTCGGAGAATTAAATATTCTCACAAATTAAAAGTCGGGAAGTTAAAAGTTCTGACAATAGAAGATTCGGAAAGTTGAATATTCTGATAAATAAATTTCGGTCCATTGAAAATTCTGTCAATTGGTTTTTAAAGAAAATGATGGCGACCCGATTTAATTTAAAACCTTTTTAAAATGAAAAAAGGTTTTTAAACTTAAAAGCGTCTGAAATTTAAATCAGGGTGTCTACTAATTTCGTCCCACAAAATTCCCGGTCATTTCCCGGTTTTTCCCGGTTTTTTCTCTTGTTAAATTAAAATTTATTTTAAGTATAAATAGACCTACAAATGGCTACAAAAATTGAAGATAACAGTTGATAATTGCAGAAAATAATTGAAATTCAAAGAAAATAATTGATAATTGAAGAATTAAATATTAAACTTTACAAAAAATGATAATTAAGAATTAAAAGAAACAATTAATAATGAAAAGAAATAATTAATAATGGAAAGAAATAATTGAACAATGACAAAGATATTTGACAATTAGAAACAAAATTTAAAAAAAAGTAAATATTAATCTACAATTGAACAATAATTGAAAAAATTAAACAATGGTTATTAAATTCAAAGAATATAATTGAAAATTGGTCAACTAGATAGAAAATCAAAAAAATAATTTAAAATTTATGTTAATAATTAAAAATTGAAGAAATAAATTGAATATTAAATAATGAAATTGAAATAAGAAAAACACAGAATTATTGAATATTAAAAAAAAACAATTGAAAATTGAGAAATAAAATTGAAATTCGAATACAATAATTGAGAATTAAAGAAAATTACTGATTATGAAAAGAAGAAAACAATTTATAATTAAAAAAAAATGGAAAATGCTAGGAATTATTTAATATTGAAAAAAACATTAAAAATTGAAGAATAGAGTTGTTATTTAAAGAAATTAACTGAGAATTGAAAAAAATAATTCAACAATTAAACAATTAAATTGAAAATAGAAGAAAATTATTGAAAATTGAAGGAGGTTTTGAAACCTGAAATAAATAACTGATAATTGAAAAAAGTCGAGATTACTGAATATTGAAACAAACAATTGAAAATTGAACAAAATAATTAAAAATTAAAGAAAATAATTGAAAATTGAAGAAAGTACTTAAAAATTAAATACAATATTTGAAAACAGCAGAAAAATTTAGAAATCGACGGAAATAATTGCAAATTGATGAAAACAATTTAAAAATTATCAATTTAAATAAAAATTGAAAAAAAACATAATTTAAAAAAGCTGAGAATTGTTAAATATTGAAGTAAATTGACAAGAAATTGAAAATTGAAAAAAAATGAGAAACTAAAAGAAATATGAAAAACTAATTGGAAATTGAAGAAAATAATTGAAATTTAAGAAAAAAATTGGAAATTGAAGAAAATAATTGAGAATTTAAAAAAAAATCATTGTAAAAAGCCTAGAGTTATTGAAAATTAAAAAAAAATATTGAAAATTAAAGAATGGAATTGAATGTCGAAAATTATAATTGAAAATTAAAGAAAGTAATTCAAGAATTGAACAATGGGATTGAAAGTAGAAGAAAATAAGTGATAATTGAAGAAAAAAGAAATTAAACAACCCAGGAATTATAGAATTTGAAAAAAAACAATAAAAAAATGAAGAATCTAATTGTAATTTGAAGAAATTAATTAAAAATTGTAGAAAATAATTTGAAATTGAAGAAAATGTGATTTTATGAAAATTTTTGCATAATAATTGATGAATTGAATTGAAGTTTCAAAAACATAACTATTAATTGAAAAAAATATTGAAAAAGGCCGACAATTATTGATTATAGAATAGGATAATTGAAAATTGGAGGAGTTATTGAGATGTGAAATAAATAATTTAAAATTGATGAAAATAATTGAAATCCGAAGAAAATAATTGAAAATTGAATCAAATAATTGGCAATTGAACAAAATAATTTAGAGTTGAAGAAAATAATTAAAAATTGATTAAAATAATTGAAAATCGTAGAAAACATTTCAGAATTAAAGAAATTAATTAGAAATTGATGAAAATAATTGAAAATTGAAGAAAATAATTGGCAATTGAAGAAAATAGTGGAAAATCGAAAAAAGTAATTGAGAAATGAAGAAATAATTTGAAATTAATGAAAATAATTCAAAATGGAAGAAAATAATTGAGAATTGTAGAAAATAATTGGAAATTGAAGGAAATAATTGAAAATTGAAAGGAATAATTGGCAGTTAAAGAAAATAATTGTGAATTTCTGAAATAGTTGAATAATTGAAGAATTGAATTGATGCTTCAAGAACGTAATCGATAATTGAAAATCAAATATTGAAAAAAGCCGATAATATTATTGAATATCGAAGAAAATAATTGATAATTGAAAGCATTTCATAGAATTGACCATAACTATATAAACTATTATGCAATGTACAGTCTAGTAAAAAAACTGAAGTTCTATCCACATTTTTTCATAATAATTTGACTTTTTCATGTTTAATGTCGTTCATTGTTTCTGCGGTATTGTTAGCGTTAAGAAAAAAAGATAGTAGACAAACATCTATATTTCATGAGAATATATTATATTATATTTTAATTTTTAATGTATGTTTTTTATTTTTCAATTGCATAATTGTCGCATAATTACACAAAATTTAAACGCATAATCAGATTGGTTCAAAATGCATAAAGTTGTTATCTTTATTTATAAAACAAATTGATATATTAGTTAAATTTATTAGCCCAGAAAGAAAATTCCCGGTTAACTCCCGGTTTTTCCCGGTCGATTTAAATTCCCGGTTATTTCCCGGTTTTCCCGGTTAGTAGACACTCTGTTAAATTCACTCAATTTTCAAACATCAAAATTTCAACTTTGAAAATTGAATATTTTTAATAGTTCGATTCGAAAAAATTGATTTTTTAATTAATTGTCACAAATTAGAAGGATTTGATTCAAATTCGATTAGATGGAAATATTCTTACATTTCGATAATTTAGGAAGATAATTTTAATAATATTTTCGTCTTTTTAGGATATTTTCGTTTCATTATGCACTGTAGATGACTCTTTGTATTTTATGTGTGATATGAATGATTTTAAATATTTGGCCGATATGATTCAACATGTAAAACTACCATTACGTGCCCGATACGTTTTTTGTTGTGCACCTATAAACAGGAAATTACCATTCCTTTGTTCAATGTTTCTAAAGGTAAATTGATTACTATACTTTTGATTAAAATATTTGTTATTAATTATAATTAATTTGTTGATGAGAGTAATTGTAATTTATTTACGATAATAAATATTAATTTCTCTTTTTTACAGTACGCTAGGCAATACAGTAAAAATGACATTATTTCTGCGGAATGGGTTCAACAAAATATTGGGTGGCCTCTACAGACTCCGATGAATATCCAAGATTTAATGAATTTGGAAGCTGTGTTTGATATACTAGATCTTTATTTATGGCTCAGGTAATTTATGCAAAACATTTGGTACAAAAAAATTAGTTTAGAATAATTTTTCAACACCCAGTATATTTAAATTAAGGAGGTTCTCCCCATTGACATAACCTCAAACTAAAAAATGTTTGTCAAAAAAATCTCCCATCAAATAAAATTATTATAAAAATAAATTTCACCAAATTTTGAAAGACCCAGTTATACATTTTTTAGAAAAATGTTATGCTTTTTCTTCAAATCTAGTTAAAATCTGTGATTTTAGACTAATTTTAACAAATAATATCTTACTTTCCTCGTTAAAACATTCTCTAAAATTTTTTTTTTGGGTTTTGTTAAAGAATATTTTTTTAAAAGGATATTATATAAATAAAATATTTTTTTACGTATTGTTAAAACAAAATAATATTTAACAAAATCTAACAAATAAAATCTCAGAGAATATTTCAACGAAAAAAATAAGCTATTATTTATTAAAATTGGATGCAAATCACACATTTTAAATAGTTTTAAAGAAAAAACATTAAGAGTAAATTAGTAAAATAATTATTATTTGACAACAAATTTTGGCTAAACCTAATTTTTTCTGAAAAATGTACAATTGAATCTTTTAAAAATTGGTGAAAATGATTTCAATAGTATTTTTATTTGGGAGAAAAAAAAGCTATTATTTGTTACAATTGGATGAAAATCACATATTTTAACTACTTTTAAAGAAAAAGAATAAAATGTGAAACAAGTATTATTTAACAACAAATTTTAGCTTTACCTAATTTTTCTGAAAAATGTACTACTAAATCTTTCCGATTTTGGTGAAATTAATTTCAAAAATATTTTTATTTGGGGTAAAAACAACTTCCTAGTTTGAGGTTATGTAAACGGAGAGAACCCCCTTAATTAAACATTTTACCTTCTAATTTAAAAGTACAATTTCTACTTTATAATTGGTTTCAAACTATCTAAATTCTTTATAAAAAGTGTTTTAAACATTAAAAAGTAATGTTTAAAAATCTTTCTGAACTAATTATACTTTTACTGAATATTTTGAAATACATTTATTCATTTTACAATGTTTAATTTACAGTTATCGATTTCCTGATTTATTTTGTCATGCTGATCAAATACGAAAAATGCAAGGAGACCTGGATATTTTAATCCAAGATAGTATTATCGCTTTGACTAAATTACTTAAAAATACAGAAGACGGTACGTTTTTAAAGACAAGTAGTTTTAAATGCACAATATAAATAGAAACGTATATATTATTTTTACAAATTTAATTTAAAATAGTAATAAAACGATTAAAATTGAATTTATTAATCACTCGGGATCAATATTCAAAGTCATAAATTAAACTTTAATGATAAGTATTCATATTAAATAGTATAGCTTCTATTTGATTTGATTCACAATTTACATAAAGAGTTACTGATTTGAAAATAATAAATTTAACTAAATTTTAAAAACTTGTGCAGGTGTGGTGAGCAGAGACTTAGATATACCAACTTTCTCATCAGGTACTTAATTAAATAATTGATATTTTATAAATTGTACTCTTGTTTTACATATTTTTTTTCTTTTGAAGGAAAAATATCCGAATCGTTGATATCAGAAGGACGTCTAACGTTAGATATGCTTAATGAACTCCATAAAGAATGGGCAAAGGTAATAAATTATTGATATAAAATTGTATATAAATTATCATAATAACAAAGTATAATAAATACTCTGTAATTAATACAAAGTATAGTAAAGTATATAATTATCAACTAATAACGAAGAAAAACCTTTTTGTAGACAAACAAAACAAAAATCTTAATCATAAAGAAAAAAGGGCCAGCTGTAGAGGAAGGAGGACCAAAAAGAGGAAGACCGAAAAAATCCTGAGCAATTGTTTTAATGCTTATGAACATACATGTAAATCAATTTCTCAACTAATTATACATAAATAAAAAATTTTTATTATAAAAAAAGAAACAAAAAATTATAACGTAAGAGAAGTATATATATATATCCTTATAATTTACTTATTACATCTTTTTTCACTTTGTGTCTTTTTTATTCTAACTGTTTTGCATTTAATTCATCCTTAAAGGGTTGAAAGCCCTCGACACTTTGTTGAAATATTTTATAAAACTCACGATCACTCTTAACCCTTCTCAAATACGCTCGAACTGTGAATAATGGTGGAAGATTCATGTATTTATTTAATAGCATGTACTTGTACATTTCTGGAGACTCTATGTACAAAAGAAGACAAAGAAAGATCCAGGTTCTTGAAAATTCAACATCATTTGTCTCTTCGTTATTTTTCAATTTAAAACATTCTTTAATCATTACTTTCTGTATTTCTGGAAGTTCTGTAAGATCAACGATTTCGGAGATTAGATTCTGTGATCTTACAGATAGAGCTGAAAGTCGATCTTCAACTGTGGAATTTCGTTGTTCTTCAATTGATTCATTAAGAGCCTTTAGACGCTTTTCTCCCCCTTCCAGTCTAGATTTTCGAATCAAGGAAAGATTGTGTTCAAACCTAGGTTTTCGCTTTGATAGAGAGGCACATTTTGAACATCTTGTCACTTCGTTATCTATTAACAGAGGACAGGAATTGTGCCGCCAAATGTTTGATGCATCCTTATAGGCTTCTTTACTTATTTCGTTTATTAGATATTTCGATACATTTCCTGTAAAGTTATTCAATTATTAGATTTATTAGACAATAGGATGGTCCAAAAATGAATAGTTAAAAAAAATCGGAATTTTAATGCTTTTAGCCCCTGATGTTATATTGTTTATTTAACCATTTATTAATGTTAATTATTTTTTATGGGTCCCCCAAAAACCCCAAAAAAATGCAAAAATACAAAAACAAACGTTAAACAGCATTTTTTAGGAATTTTTTTTGACAATTTGTTGCACTATTTTCAATAAATAGGTATAATGTAGATATTTAAGAATTGTTTTATTTAATTGATAATTTGTTTAAACAAACTATTATTGTTAATTACAACTATTTATGAAATTAGGCTAGATTTTCAATTTTTTTTCAATTGTACGACTTTTCAAATGTAACAAATCACTAACAAAAAAAATAAAAAAAAAATTCTACCGATTGTTTAATTTCAACTTTATATTAAATTAAGAGCTATAGTTGCAATTTTTAATCAATTTTGCAACTTCTGTAGCTACATGATATTAATTATCAACAACAAACTAAAAATTTAATTGTTTAATTTCAACTTTTTATCAAATTAAGCTGAAAAATTGCAATCTTTTATCAATTTTGCAACTTCTGTAGCTACATGATATTAAACAACAACAAATAAAAAATAGCAATTCTACTAATTTTTTAAACAAATTATAATTGTTTAAGTTCATTTTTTTATGAAATTAAGCTGTAGAGTTTAATATTTTATCAATTTTGCAACTTCTGTTTATAAATAATATTAATGAACAACAACAAACTAAAAATGACAATTCAATAATTGTTTAAACAAATTATAATTGTTTAATTTCAAGTTTATAATAAATTAAGGTATAGAATTGTAACTATTGATCAATTTTGCAAATTCTATAGTTAAATGATGTTAATTATCAACAACAAACTTAAAATAACAATTGTAGCACTTAAAATTTTAACTTTTTAATAAATTAAGCTTTTACAAATTTAAGCTACAGAAGTGCAATTATTCTCAATTTTATAAAATTCTGTAGCTTCTACTAGTTGCTTTAACAAATTATAATTGTTTAATTTCAACTTTTTATGAACTTAAGCTGTAGAGCTGAATTTTTATCAATTTTACAACTTCTGCAATTGTTTAATTTCAACTTTTTAATAAATTATGCTATAGAGATGTAATTTTTTATCAATTTTGAAATTTGATAAAATAAAATTTGAAAATTTAAGAGCGTTGAAAATAACAATTCTACCAGTTGTTAAACAAATTATAATTGTTTAATTTCAACTTTTTATGAAATTAAGCTGTAGAGTTTAATTTGTTATGAATTTTGCAAATTTTGTAAGTAAATGATATCAATTAACAACGACGTTCTAAAAATGACAATTCAAATTTTTTCTAATTTTACAACTTCTGTAGATAAATAATATTAATTAATAACAACAAACTAAAAATGACAAACGATTGTTTGAACAAATTATAATTGTTTAATTTCAACCTTTTAATAAATTAAGCTATAGAGATTTAATTTGTTATCAATATTGCAACTTCTGTAGATAAATAAAATTAATTATCAGCAACGAACTAAAAATAATATTTATACCAGTTTTTTTAACAAATTATAATTGTTTAATTTCAACTTTTTACCAAATTAAGCTACAGAGTTGCAATTTTTCTCAATTATTGAAATTCTATAGCTAAAAGATATTAATTATCAACAACTAACTAAAAATGAGATATCTACCAGTTGCTTAAACAAATTATAATTGTTTAATTTCAATTTTTTATTAAATGAAGCTGCACAGATGAGTTTTTTATCAAATTTGCAACTTCTGTAGATAAATAATATTAATTAACAACAACAAACTAAAAATGACAAACGATTGTTTGAACAAATTATAATTGTTTAATTTCAACCTTTTAATAAATTAAGCTATAGAGTTTTAATTTGTTATCAATATGACAATTTCTGTAGATAAATGATATTAATTATCAGCAACGAACTAAAAATAATATTTATACCAGTTTTTTAAACAAATTATAATTGTTTAATTTCAACTTTTTATTAAATTAAGCTGTACAGTTGAATTTTTTATCAATTTTGCAACTTCTGTAGATAAATAATATTAACAAACAACAACGAACTAAAAATTACAATTCTTTAAATGCTTAATTTCAACTTTTTTATAAATTATGATATAAAAATGTAATTTTTTTTATCAATTTTGAAATTTGATAAAATTTGAATTTGAAAATTTTATTATGTTGAAAATAACAATTCTACCAGTTGTTAAACAAATTATAATTGTTTTATTTTAACTTTTTATGAAATTAAGCTGTAGAGTTTGATTTATTATCAATTTTGCAACTTCTGTAGACAAATAATATTAATTAAGGTATTTCTCTCGCTGTTATGTGCCTTAAATCTGGTTGAAATTTCAAGAACATTTACCGTCTAAAATTTAAGATACTCATATTCGAAATTTCAATTTTTTATCATTTTGCATGTAAAATTGAAATTTCGAATATGAATATCTCAAATTTTAGACGGTAAATGCTCCTGAAATTTTCACCTGATTCAAGGCACATATAAAATAACGTTTTCTCACAATTTGAAGAAAATCCATAGAAAATCGATTTTTTCAAGTATAACTGGGAGAGAAATACCTTAAAAACAACAAACTAAAAATGACAATTCAACAATTGTTTAAACAAATTATAATTATTACATTTCAAGTTATTAATAAACTAAGCTACAGAGTTGATTTTTTTTAATTTTTCAACTTCTGTAGATAAATAATATTAATTAACAACAACAAACTAAAAATGACAATTAAATAATTGTTTAAAAAAATTATAATTGTTTAATTTCAACTTTTTAATAAATTAAGCTATAGAGTTGTATTTTTTTATCAATTTTGCAAATTCTATAGCTAAAAGATATTAATTATCAACAACTAACTAAAAATGAGATTTCTACCAGTTGCTTAAACAAATTATAATTGTTTAATTTCAATTTTTTATTAAATGAAGCTGCACAGATGAGTTTTTTATCAAATTTGCAACTTCTGTAGATAAATAATATTAATTAACAACAACAAACTAAAAATGACAAACGATTGTTTGAACAAATTATAATTGTTTAATTTCAACCTTTTAATAAATTAAGCTATAGAGTTTTAATTTGTTATCAATATGACAATTTCTGTAGATAAATGATATTAATTATCAGCAACGAACTAAAAATAATATTTATACCAGTTTTTTAAACAAATTATAATTGTTTAATTTCAACTTTTTATTAAATTAAGCTGTACAGTTGAATTTTTTATCAATTTTGCAACTTCTGTAGGCGATTGAAAAATATTGGTTTTCAAGGATTTTATACCATTTCTACGAAAAAGTTTTTTTTCCCTATGTAAAATACATGGGAGACTTTGAGCGCTTTGAGCGACCTCTAAATATTTTTTGATTTTAAAAAAGGGGTATTTTTTCGACCTAGAACAATTCTAGATTGTGAGAGCATTAAAATTCCGACTTTACTTTTTTTGGACCACACAATTAGACTATGTTAATTCAAATAAATTAAAAATTTGTTTGTTTAATTAGGTTTATAAAGCTAATAGTTTAATTTGACTAAGTTCATAGATTTTAAATCACCTATTGTAGAAAATTATGAGATAAAAACAAATGTGAAGATGAAGGAATTTTGGAACAGGCATGAACTGAAAAAGGTGTCAGGAACCTGGTCACGGTGAAGATGTGTCAATTCTCTGAAAGAGAGGAAGAAGGGTATTCTCAAATGATAATTGTAGAGGATGTGAAAGGGTTACTGAAAAATAAAACATGTTGTTATAAAAAAGAATGAATAAAAAATAACGTAAAGATTGAATAAACAACAATTTAAAAAAGAACTTTTAAAACGTTTTATCCAATTTCAAACATAAAGTTTTCTAAATAATTAATAGATATATTATTATTACCAGTGCAAATATGTTGTTTACTGAATTTTTCAATAAATTCTTCAACATCTGTCAATGTTTTCACCGTTAAACTGCTGCTGTCTTCTACAAGATTATGAACCACGGGATTAATACTTATATTTTTTGCAGTACAACGTAATTGCATGTTGTTTTTCACAAAGACTTGTTTATCAGCAAGAGGCAGTCCACTTTTATTTATTGTCATTAAACAAAATACTATAGTTGTTCCATGACCTTTGGAAATCACAAATGAATTCCATCCTTTTGGTAAAGCAACTTCTTTATGCATTTCTAAAAGATCTTCGAAGAGCATCGATTCACTAGTTGAATGTTTCTTACTAAAATTGTTATTTTTTACCTCCAAACTTGGAGTTGTATCCTTTATTAAACATACTTCCTTTTCTTCATATAATGGATGTTCAATGACTTCAGAAGCAATAAATCTTTCAACTTCTTCACTCTCTTCAATTTCAGTACTTTTGTCATCTGTAAAATAATAATCAGGTTAATAAA
The DNA here is from genome assembly GCA_037103525.1 of Ganaspis brasiliensis. Classification (NCBI taxonomy): domain Eukaryota; kingdom Metazoa; phylum Arthropoda; class Insecta; order Hymenoptera; family Figitidae; genus Ganaspis; species Ganaspis brasiliensis. The sequence continues at coordinate 572,208 of JAZKLR010000294.1, forward strand.
ATTTACTGCCTTATTAGTTAAAATATGGATAAATTATGTTTAACCATAATATTATAAAATAAATTTTAATTCCTTCGATGATATTACTAATTAAAAACAGGATGTTCACTATATGATTTCGTAACCTCCAATTTTGCATATTTTTAAAAACGTTATTATTAAAAAACTACTTAACAATATGTATTATTACTTACAAGAAACATAATTAATTTTATTCCATCCATAGAAATTATGATATTATTATTAAATTGTTTCATTTTATGATTATAATTAAATTTAAACTTTTTTTCGTTTACAAAATTTCATAATTTTTTAAAACTCGTTATTTTTTTCTGAAAGCTCAAAAAATTTTGATACTCTCTAGATATATATTTTTTTAATATAATTTACCTACTATTAAAATTTGACGAGGGTATTTTGCTTCGTTTCGGAAATATTAAATTTGAAAATTTTTTACTCAAAAAGGTTAATTCGAGGATTTATAAAACATTTTACATCTATGTTTTCTCAAAAAAGAACAGAAAGGTGTAAAATTGTTTTGCTAACTTTAAGTCCTCGAATTAACCTGTTTGTGTAAAAATTTTTCAAATTTAATATTTCCGAAACGAAGCAAAATACCCTCGTCAAATTTTAATAGCAGGTAAATTATATTAAGAATAAAATATCTGCAAAGTTCCAAAATTTTTTGAGCTTTCAAAAAAAAAAATGACAAGTTATAAAAAACCATTAAATTTTGTAAGCGAAAATTTTTTTAAATTTAATTATAATCATAAAATAAAATAATTTTTTAATAATATAATAAGTAGAATTACCCAATTATTTCTATAATTTTCAACAGTTTTCAATATGAAATTATTCTCTTTAAATCTTATAATTATTCTTTGTTTTTAATTATTTTCTTTCGTTGTCGATTTTTCTCGACAGTTTTTGAATTTTTCTTTCAGTTATTAATTTCTATTTTTAAATAGTTACTTATTTTCGTCGCATTGTAATTTTTCTTTTAATTGCCAATTACTTTCTTGAAATTTCCATTTAATTCTTTAATTTTCAATTCATTTCTCCAGTTTTTAATTATTTTCTTTAATTCTCAAATATTTTCTATAATTTTCAATTATTTTGATCAATTTTCAATTAATTACTCGCAATATTAAATAATTCTCGGATTTTTTCAATTTTTTTTTTGACTCATCAAAATTGTTTAAAAATTTCAACTTAATTATTCAACTATTCTATTCAATTCTCAGTTATTTTCTTCATAATTAAATTTCACTTTTCAATTTTCAATTATTTTCCTTAATATTAAAAATTTATCGCCTTTTTACTATTTTTTTTTCCATTATCATTAAGTTTCTTAAATTTTAAATACAATTTTTCAATTATTTTCTTTAATTTTTAATTCCATTCTTCAATTTTTATTTATTCTTTCTTTAGTTTCCAATTGTTTTCTTAATATATTCACTAATTCTCGACTTTTTTCAATTATTTTCTTTAGTTGTTTATTAATCTAGTCATTTTGAGAATTTTGTTTACAATTGACAATTATTTTCTTCATTTTTCACATATTTTCTTTAATTCTTCAATTATTCTCGTTATTTTTCAACTATTGCCTTTAATTATTAATTATTTTTAGCAAATTTCAATTATTTCCTACAATTTTTTCAATTTCCAATTTTTATCTTAAAATTTTATAATTCTTTGATTTTTTAAATTATTTTGTTCGGTTGTGTATTAATCTAGAAATTTTTTAATTTTTTTTCAGTTGTCAATTATTTTCGTCATTTCGTCATTTTGTAATTTTTTTTCAAATTTGAATTTGTTTCCTAAATTTTCAATTTATTTCTTAAAATTTCAATTTATTTCCCCTCTTTTTTATTATTTTCTTCAATTTCAATTATTTTTTTCGATTTTCAATCCAATTGTTTAATTTGACATTACTTCCAACAGTTATTTCTATAATTTTTCAACTTTTTTGTTTAAATTTAATGTTTATTGCTTAATTTGTTAAACTATTCTTTTGTATTGTGTAATTTATTATGTAGCCATTTTTCGAATTTTGTTTTTAACTGTCAATTTTATTTTCATAATTTTTCAGATATATTCTTCAATTTTTTAATTTTTATTATTTGAGTTTGCAAAAATTTATAGTTTTAAATGACCAACAACAATGCAAAGTTTGTTAATGTTGCTAGTGGAATTATAAGACGTAATTCCTTTTAAATGCTTGAGATAAATTATTGTCCAAAAATTTAGATTGTAATATTTTGTGATAATAGGACTTTTTAATCTTTAATTATAATTATTAAGATTATATTGGAATTTTTCTTTTAAATGTCAATTATTTCCTTGAAATTTCTAATTTATTTCTTTAATTTCTAATTATTTTCTTCAATTTTCAAATATTTTCTTTCATTTACATTATTTTTATCCACTTTCAATTAATTCCTCAATATTCAATGATAATTCTCGGATTTTTACTATTATTTTTTCACTAATAAAAATTGTTTTAAAATTTCAATTCAATTCAATTTTAGAACTATTCTCTTCAATACTCAGTTTTTTTTTTCAAATTATATTCTACTTTTCAATTATTTTCTTAATTATTAAAAAATTATCGCCTTTTTCTATTATTTTTTAGATTATCATTAAGTATCTCTAACTTTAAATACAATTGTTCAATTATTTTCTTTAATTTTTAATTCCATTCTTCAATTTTTATTTCCATTCTTCAGTTTTCAATTGTTTTCTTCTATTTTATTAATTCTCGTCTTTTTTCAATTTTTAAGTATAATCTTTTAATTTCAATTCCATTCTTTAACTTTTAATTGCTTTCTTTAATTTTCAATTCTTTTTTTCAATTTTAATTATTTTTTTCGATTTTCAATCCAGTTGTTAAATGTGCTATTATTTCCGACAATTATTCCTATGATTTTCTTAATTTTTCAATGTGTAATTATTTTCTTTAAATTTCATATTTCTTGTTTAATTTTTTGTATTCATTTTTTCAGATGTCTAATGATCTAATAATTTTATGAATTTTGTTTTCAATTGACAATTATTTTTGTCATTTTTCACGTATTTTATTCAATTTTTCAATTATTCTCGTCATTTTTCAACTATTTCCTTCAATATATTAATTATTATTCGCAATTTTCAACTATTTCCTACAATTTTTTTAGTTTTCAATTATTATCTTAGAATTTTATAATTATTCTTTGATTTTTAAATCATGTTGTTCGGTTGTGTATTAATCAGGCCATTTTTTGAATTTCGTTTTATTTTTTTCGATTTTCAATGCAGTTATTCAATTGGTAATTAATTCCAATTATTTCAAAATTATTTGCAATTTTTTGAATTTTATTACGTGAATATTACGGTAATATTATATTAAATATTGGTAATATTACGATGTGATATTGTGGTGAAACAGGGTTTTTAAATTGAAAAATAGATCAAGGAGAAGGGGCTTTTTTATATAATATGTAACCAAATATTTTAAACTATTCCTATAATTTTCTTAATTTTTCAATTTGCATTTATTTTCTTTTAATTTAGTATTTATTATTTAATTTAAAAAAAAATTGTAGTTTAAAAAATTTTACGAATTTTGTTTTTAATTGACAATTATTTTCGTTATTTTTCACATATTTTCTTCAATTTTTCAACTATTTTTTTCAATTATTAATTATTTTCTGAAATTTTGAATTATTTCCTGCAATTATTTCAATTTTCAATTATTATCTTGAAATTTTATAATTATTTTTTGATTTTTTATTATTAGTTTGTTCAGTTGTGTATTTAGCCATTTTTTGAATTTTCTTTTTAATTGTTAATTATTTTCGTCATTATGTAATTTTTTTTCAATTATGATTTATTTTTCAAATTTTAATTCTTAATTTTTTTTATTTTCTCAATTTTTTATTATTTTTTTTAATTTCAATGATTTTTTTTTCGCTTTCCAATTCAGTTGTTCAATTTGCAATTGTTTCTAACAGTTGAAGGGTAGCATGACATAAGGTGTCAAGCGCCAATTTTTCGAATTTGAGATTTTTTCATTAAAAAATCAAGAAAATTCATTCACACATTTTTGGAAAAGAAATTTCTTTTGAATTGTGTTTTTAAACCTATTTTAAAACAAAATTGAAATCACAAATGCATAAATTTTTATCTACAATCACAAATTAATTGAAAAACAATAGAAGTGTAAAGTGGATAATAATATGAAAATAAGGTTAAAAAATCTGAAAAAATTATATTTTTACAACGAAATTACCACATAAATGCAAAAAATAACCTATAACCTAAATTTTATTGCTCGATTTCAAGAAAAACATTAATTATTGAATATTTTCTTCAAACCAATCAATGTTTTTTTAACAAACTTTTTTGCATTTGATTCGTCAATTTGTTAATTCAAAACTAGTTTCCCAATTTTTTTTTTAATCATATACTTTTTTCACAGTTAACTTTAAAAAAAAAATGCGCACTTTTGATGTAACCTTAAAGCAACACAATTTTTTTTATATTTCTCGCTAATATATAAGTTTTGCTAAACAAATTATTATTTTTCTAGTAAAACATATCAATATCTCGAAAAGGTTTTCTTAGTTTTGTTTTAAATAACCAGTAAAACCTTTAAATTTGTTTTTTTCGCTTCCTGTAAAAATATGAAATTGGCGCTTGACCCCTTTTGTCATGCTACCCTTCAGTTATTCCTATAATTTTTCAACTATTTTGTTTAAATTTGATATTTATTGTTCAATTTTTTAAACTATTCTTCTCAATTGTGTAATTATGTAGCTATTTTTTGAATTTTGTTTTCGACTGTCAATTATTTTTCTCATTTTCAGATATATTCTTCAATTTAATATTTTTCATTACTTGAGTTTAAAAAAATTGATACTTTTAAATGACCAACAACAATGCAAAGTTTGGTTAATGTTGCTAGTAGAATTATGATACGTAATTCATTTTAAAGGTTTAAGATAAATTATTGTCCCAAAATTTAGCTTTTAATATTTTGTGATATTATAACTTTTTAAGTTTTAATTATAATTAATAAGATTATAAGAATGTGTAAAATTTAAATTCAGGTATAAAGTTATATTTTAAATATAAAGGTGAACTTCACAAAATTAAAAATATGACCTGGAAAAACAAAAAATTAACCAGGAATTTAATTTCATAAAAAAAGTGGCTAGTACTTAAACAATTACATACTTTCTTCAGAAATATAATCTGTAGGAAACTTCATAAGTTCCTCTTTTGGAGGACACTCGGTAACGATCTCAAAAGACTCTTGAGAATCCATATCTTCAAACTGAATAGTTTCGATTAGAGTTTCCGTAAAATGTTCTCGAGGTACAGAATAAATTTCGTAACATTTAGAGTGTGTTAGTGATAATGGATTCGAAGGGGAACTGCTCCTATTAACCCTGAATTCGTCATCGCATTCGACAAATTGAGGGTCTATCTCGTCAGGATCAACTGTAATTTTAGGTATTGCCCCAGGTCTCAACCGGAACTTTTTGTATTTAATCTGCGTGGAAAAAATATTGATAATTTGTTAATAAAGGTAATTTTACACAAATAGAGGTAAACTTGATAAAAATTAAAATAAACAGCAGAAATTACTTACAGTAATAACATTCGGTGGAACTCCACTGACCCAATGAGTAATAATATCTGTCGAATAAAAATGTTTACTGCAAACAAAAGTTTCATCTTTTACTACATGATTTTGAATTCCAATGACTGCTTGCCATAATCGTCGAGTTTCTGGATCTTTTGGCGCAGAAAAGAAACTACTACCATTTTTGTAATTAGTTTCTTTGCAAATTGCACATTTACGTGTCATTCTGAACTTGCACTTTTCCCTCTATTTCCTAACTTTTCTCCAAATAAAGCTTTCACTATTAGTTACACTTTTCAGTTTATTAATAAAAGAAAAGAATTTCCTTTAACCAGTAAAGTAATTTTCAACATTTTTCACATTTCTATAAACTTTTTAAGGTTAGAAAGTTTTTTCTTTAGGTTTCAACACTTTAATTCTCTCAAGCAGGTGATTCACAAACTTTTCCGTACTCCTGTTTATCAGAATCTATTAGTTTCTAAAACAAGGGCAAATGTAAACTTTTGTTATTTTAGATTTTTATGTTTAATGTTCAAATGTTTACCAATGTTTACATAAAAACATTAGTGTTTTAAGGTTTGTTATGTAACCGCGAGAGGCGCTTTAAAATGTAGTGAAGTTAGTAACGGATTCTCGTCACTTGTTAAATTATAACAATTTCAAACAATTTACAAGCTTTATGCTCAAAGTACTTTTACCCAATTCAAGAATAGGATCCTTTTCAATTAAAATTCCGGTTTTAATTTTATCGTTTTAACAAGCAAGTACGATAGTTTTATGAATTAAATTTGCAATTCAATTAATCCGCCATTTTCCACCTGCTGCCCTCTAACAACAACAAATTTGAAATTGACCTGAAGTCTGCCTAAAGTGGGTAACTTCACGTCGATGCACTATTTAACATATTTAAATTTACGTAATAATAATTATTATATTTATTACAAAACAATCATATTTCAATCGGCCCACATGAACTGAAGCGTGATTGTTTTGTAATTTTCATTGTTACTTAAAAAACCTAAAGTGTAGCACACACACACGGGTGTGGAAATTTTCTCAAAAGCGGAGAATATTTCCCGAAAAAGTGAAAATTCTCGAGAACTTTTTAACCTCGAGTTATCCAGTCTGTGTGATCGACATACATTAGTAGCGAGAAATTGATGTAATAAATGTGACTTTTTATCAGTTTGTGTTGAAAAAAAATTGGTGAAAAAAAGCGAGTGGTGAAGTTTTTGGATTTTTGGACGGAAAACGAAGTTTTTCCAAAGGTGAGGGCCAGTGGCCGGGTGATGCTTGCATATGTCTAGATTCGGAAGAACACAGCTTCTGGGCTCTGCACAGGTGAAGAGGTCGTCCACGGAACACACGACGGCCACGGGCACGGTGCTTAAACGCACCAAATACGCTGCCTTGGCCACGGAATTAGACGAGATTGAGAATATGACGGACACAGCGGCTGCCACGACTAACTCACAAAAGAGGGCAAATTTTTCAGCATTGACTGTCACTAATCCCAATGGTGTTAACAAGATTTCACCGAGTTTAGCGAATGCAAAACCAGGTTCAGCTAAAAAGCTGGTCATCAAGAATTTCAAAAGTAAGCGATAATTGTCCACACATAACCTTCAAATCAGCTGGCATTGATCAATTTTGCCATATAAATTTTTTTTTGGCACTTTGCCTCCCTTGTCTTGCGAAATTTCTTTCACCATTCTTCACAAAGTATTTACATTCCTTTCCGTATCAAGGATTTGTCAAAAATTTCCCTCATTTATTTCCTCTTAGCAGTCATTTCATTTTATAGTCTTTATCTTAATCATCTTTTTTCCGTTTCCAATTCTAATTTTCTTACCATTACAGTTTTCAGAAACAAAACACTTTGGTCTAATTGAAATGCTGTTGTCATTGTTTAAAAATTACGCAAATCATTCATTTGAGAATATTCTATATTGTGCTAAGGATTTCGTTTTTTCAACTTGTGTTTACATTTTGAAAACGCCATGTTCAACAATCAGAATAGATAATTGTATGACGATCCTCTGATAAAATAATTCAGATTGTTTATAAGAGAATATTGTGTAAATTATTCTTGATACACGATTTTAAGAAAGAAAGGTGAAGGTTATGTAGTTTCAATTCTAATTAAATTAAATGACGACCAAGTTAGGACAGTGCTCTTGGTTTATGTTATACATTGTAATTATATAATTTTAAAAACAAACTGCGCATTTTTAATCGTGTGCAATTTTGTCAATTGATATTGGAAACATTTCATCTTTCTTTATTAATTTCTCAATCTTCTTAACATGTTTTAAATCGAAAATTCACTTTTGATCGATTAGAAATTAAATACTCTGAACAATTTTAATCGGACTTAAAAATTGAAAAACAACGGAAAAAATTGTGTTTTATTAATTTAGAGTGATTATTTGACGAAACTGATTTAAAAATTTTTTATTTGCAGATAAGCCAAAGCTACCTGAAAATTACCAAGAAGAAACATGGGAAAAATTGAGAGAAGCAGTGGTCGCCATTCAGACGAGCAAAAGCATACGATATTCCTTAGAAGAGCTTTATCAGGCCGTGGAAAATATGTGTAATCACAAAATGGCCTCAACACTTTATTCTAATTTAACAAATTTAACAGAATCGCACGTTAAGGCAAACATAGAGCAATTTGTGGCAGAGTCCATGGACAGGCACATATTCTTAAAAAAGATGAATGAATGCTGGCAATCGCACTGTCGACAAATGATTATGATTAGGAGTATCTTTCTGTATCTTGATAGAACCTATGTTCTGCAAAATTCCGGCATTTCATCTATTTGGTGAGTATTAGTTAATTATTGTAAAAATTTATATATTTTATAATATATCAGGGCTGCAATTGATTTAAATCATTAGGGAATTTGCATTAAAATCATGATTAAAAAAAAATTAAAGAAAACTTTACAATTCTCCGGATGTCTAGTACTGTATGTAAAAAATCGCAAACCATAAAAAACCAGGGCTGATAAAAATCATGATTTTTTTAATATCAAAATTAGTTTAACGTCTGAAAACAATATAATCTATGAATAAATTACTAAATGATTTTTTAAACAAAACCAAAAACATCCAATTGTGTTTATTTAAATCAAAAATTGATTTTTTTAAAAAATAAAATCTCCAAACGTTTATTTGTAAGTAGTTTATTAAAGAAATGAGGAAAAAACAACACAAGAATGAAAAAGTGACTTAAAAATATATAAAAAAGTAGAAACTATTTACGGACATTTTTTTTTAATTGAAATAATAAATAAGATGATAATTGGCAAAACGTTCAAATATGTTACTAAAGAGAACAAAATTTTAAAATTGGAAAAATTGGAGAATTATTTCACAAATTGAATTAAAAAAGAATGAATACAATTTTGGAAAATTAAAAGAAAATACATTCTTTGAGATAGAAGAACGATGTTAAAATGAGAATATTTAGTACAAGATTAAATTTATATAATATAAAATAAAAGAATAAAGGGTTTCAAAAAAGTAGAAAATTGAGAGATTTAAAAAATGAAGATAGAAGCACCAAATAAATTTTTTCAAAAATTCGTAATTATAAGATAAAAATTAAACAATTTTAAAGAAGGAAAATGTTACTAAAAATGGAAAAATTAAAGAATTAATTAAAACGCAAGGAAGGACTAAAAAATAGTGAAACATCAAGAAAATTAAATAAATAGGAAGAAAATGGAGAAATGTTTTTTCCCTTAATCTAACAAACTGTAAAAATATGTATAAAGTACAAAAAATAATAGAATTTGGTTAGAATCTACTAAAAAATAAGAATTAATAAAAATAAAAAGCCTACAAAAGAAATTTAAAAGCCCTGTAAAATTAAAAAAGTTTAAGCAATCTAAACCAAAAACATTTTTATAATATTACACTTGAAATAAGTCCAACGATAAATTTAGAAAAATAAAGAAAATCTAAAAATTTTATGAAAGAATAAGTTTGTAAAAAATAGACAAGATGTGATAACAAATTGAATAAATTTACAAAAAAATAAGGTTATTTATTTTTAAAAATATGGAAATAATTAAGAAAATCAACGAAATAAAAAGTTTCGTGAATGTTATAATAAAATTATGTTAAATGATATTAAATAATTTACATAAAAAGCAGAAAATTAAAGAAAATCCTAAAATAAAAAAACAAAAACATAAAAATATCAAAAGTAAACTAGGTGATCAAAATAACTACGATCTACAAAGTTTACAATGAAAATTTCTGCAATCTAAAATTCTACAAATTTAAACTCTACAATGATAAATTCTACCTTTTAAATTCTGCACAATAAAACTCTCTACAATATGATTTTTTATAAAACATTAATATTAAATCCTACTTAGTTAAATTCTACAATTTAGAATTTAACAAATTTAAAATCTACAATGATAAATTCTACAAAATAAAACTCTACAATAGGATTTTTTATAAAATATAAATATTAAATCCTGCCTTGTTAAATTCTACACAATAAAACTCTACAATAGGATTTCTATAAACCATTAATATTAAATTCTACACAGTTAAAATCTATAGACATTTATAACTTCTTTCATTTATTAGAAAATAAACAAATAAACGTGTATAGAATTTTAGATTGTATAATTTAACCGTGCAAAGTTAAATAAAGATAATATCAAAAATATATATTATATTGTTATAATTAAAATAATATTACATTTTATAATATAAATTTTGTTTAGATTTGAACGGAATATAATTCCTTTGTGTAGAATTTATCGTAGAGTTTAAAAGTGTAGGATTTGAAATTGTAGAATTTAACTATGTAGAGTTTAATATTAATGTTTTATAAAAAATTTTATTGTAGAATTTAACATGTAGAATTTTTCATTATAGAATTTAAATGTGTAGAATTTTAATCGCGATAATTAACTCACATTCCAATTTATTGAAACTTTTAAATTTAAACTAATTCAAATTTAAATGCATATTAATTAATGCATAATACACTATCTTTTTTTAATTATTACAAGATTTCTAAGAGATTTCACTTTTTCGAAACTGTTTAATTTTTATCTTATGATTTCTTATATTTACAAAATTTTAAGATATTTTCTTTTACTTTTCATATTTTTTTGTATTTGTCTTTTTATTTTTGGATTTTCTTTAATTTGTCTCTTTTTATACAAATTATTTAATATTATTTTTACACAATTTTGCTATTAAAACATTCATTAAACTTTCATTTCGTTGATTTTCTTAATTATTTCCATATTTTTGAAAGTAAATACCCTTTTTTTTTGTAAATTTATTCAATATGTTTTTACATCTTGTCTATTTTTTTGAAAACTTAGGTATTCTTTCATAAAATTTTTAGATTTTCTTTAGTTTTCTAAATTTATTTTTGGACTTGTTTTAAGTCTAGTATTATAAAAAGTATTTTTGGTTTAATTTTTATAAACTTTTATTTATTTAAGAATATTTTAATTTTTTTTGTGAACCTTTTACTTATCTTTATATTCATTTTGTTATTTTATTTTTATTCCAATTTTTTAGTAGATTTTCACCAAATTTTTTTATTTTTTGTACTTTTTACATTTTTTACAGTTTGTACATTAATTTAATTTTTGTCATAATTTTTCTATTTTTCAGAAACATTTTTTCTTCTTTTTAAATGCTTAGTTTTTATCTTGTACATAGTTACGAATTTTTGAAAAACTTTAATCGATACTTTTAATCTAAATTTTTAAAATTTCTCAATTTTTTACTTTTTTGAAAACTTTTATTCTTTTATTTTATATTATGTAAATTTTATATTGTACTAAATATTTAACATCGTTCTTGTTGCATATAATTTTTTTCTTTTTTAAATTTTCCAAAACTTTATTCATTCTTTTTCTGTTCAGTTTGTAAAATAATTCTCTAATTTTTCAAATTTAAAATTTTTGTCTCTCTAGTAATATATTTTAACGTTTTTTTAATTATCTTCTTATTTATTTTTCATAAAAAAAGAATGCCCGTAAATAGTTAAATTTTTTAAAAAGATTTTCAACCTTTTTATATATATTTATATGTCACTGTTTCATTCTTGTGTTGTTTTTTTTAAATGTTTCTTTATTTCTTTAATAATGTCCATGACTTTATTTATTTAAAAGACTTTTTTCATTTTTTACGTTTTTTTTACAAATTATTTTTTGTGGCTTTATTGATTAAGTGTTTTATTCTTCGTTATTTCTTATTAAAAGTTCTCAGATTAAAAAATAATCTATTTACAAATAAACATTTAAAAAATCAATTTTTGATTAAAATAAAAAAAATTGGATTTTTTTTTAAAAAATCACGTTTTTTATCAACCTTGTAATATATACATTTGCTAAAATTATTTTAATTTACTCTTTATTACAGGGAGATGGGACTTTATTTATTTAGACTTCACATCGTTTTAAATAATCTCGTGCAGACTCGAACGGTAGAAGGACTTCTTATGCTCATTGAAAAAGAGCGACAAGGTGACACAGTGGATCGTACTCTTCTTAAGTCTTTACTGAGAATGTTGTCTGATTTACAAATTTACCAAGACGCTTTTGAAACAAAGTACGATAACATTTACTACAAATTATTTAACATATTTACATTTAATTTAGTTTTGTTTAGAAATTACAAACAATGTTTTTTACGTCTATAGATTCCTTCAAGCTACAGAAAGACTGTATGCAGCAGAAGGTCAACGGTTAATGACAGAACACGATGTTCCCGAATATCTAGCTCATGTGGACAAACGCTTACAAGAGGAAAATGAGCGTTTGCTTCATTATCTTGACACCTCTACAAAGTAATTAGACAACAGTTTTTTTATTTTACTGAAATTTTATTTTATTAAAAACTTTATTGAAGAATTTTATTGATATTCTAAAACCTGGTAGTTTTTATGTTTAAATTTAATACTTATTATATATTAATTGCAAATTTCTTTTAGATGGTCTCTTATTCACACTGTGGAAAAGCAGTTACTGTCGGAACACATTTCAAGCATTCTTCAAAAGGGTTTAAGTGGCTTATTAGATGAAAATAGAATTCATGATTTATCCTTACTTTACAATTTGTACAGCCGAATTAAGAATGGACTTGCAGAGCTCTGTTTAAATTTCAATAGTTATATCAAGGTAATTTTACTTTTTAACTTAACATTCATGGCATCCCCTATTTTAAATAAAAGTATTTTCCCCTATTTAGAAAATTTTACCCTAAAATCCTCTATTTTTCACGAAAATAGATTTAAAGTCAAGGTATCTAAAGATTTTCAATTATTTTCAATCTTTAAATTTTTATTATCTTGTCAATCTTCAATTATTTCTATCATTTTTAAATTATTTTTTTCCAATTTTTAATTTATTAAATTATATTTCAATAGATTTCCTCAATTTCCAGTCCTTCATCTCAGATTTCAACTATTTTCTTCAATTTACAATTATTTTTATCATTTTTCAATTTTTTCCTACAATTTATACTTGTTTCGTATTATTATTTCATTAATTTCATAAACTGTCAATTATTTTCATCAAATTTCGATTATTTTATTAAATTTAAATTATTTTTTCTACTTTTTAAATATTTTCATTATATTTCTCAACTAATTTTTTCCATCGTTTTTCCATTGTGCTCATTTAATTTCTCAGTTATTTTATTAAATTTCAAAAATGTTTTGTAATTTTATTACTTATTTTTCATGAATTTTATTTATTTTCTATAATTTTCAATTATTTCTATAATTTTGAAAATATTTTCTTCATTTTTTAGTTTTTAAAAGTATTTTTTTATACACTTTCTACATTTTTAATTTATTTATCACAAATTTCAGTTATTTGTATTATTTTTCAACTATTTCCATAATTTTTAAATTGATTTTTTTAATTTTTTAATTTTCTTCTCAAAAATTTTTTAAATTATTTTTCAACTGATTTACTAAACCCATGACTAAACCTTTAATTATTTATTTCAATTTCCAATTATTTTAAAAAAAATTACAATTAATTCTTTAATTAATTTTTTTCAAATTTACCATTACTTTCGGTATTTTGTAATTAATTCAATAAATTTTCAATTATTTGCCTCAAATTCCAATTATTTTTAAAAATTTAGAATTTTTTTCCCATTTTTCAATAATTTTTCTCAATTCTTGATTGTTTTCATCGATTTTGAATTTTTTTTCAATTATTCTCATCATTTTCAAAATTAGTTTCTTTAAGCTTCAATTATTGTCTTGAATTTTTAGTTGTTTCTATAATTTTGTAATTATAGAAACAATTTTTAATTTTCTAAATTATTATTAAATTGATTCATTAAATATTCAATTATTTATCTCATATCTAAATTATTTTCTTCAATTAACAACTATTTTTATTATTTTTTAATTTTTTCCTAAAATTCATGGTTATTTGTACTTATATAATAATTAATTTCATAAACTGTCAATCATTTTCATAAACTGTCAATTATTTTCATCATATGTCAATTATTTTATTCCATTTAAATTATTTTTTCTACTTAGTAAATATTTCCATTATATTTTTCAATTAATTTCCAAAGCTTGGAATTATTTTTTTACATTCTAATTTTGTCTATCGTTTTTTCATTGTGTTTATCATTTTTCAGTTATTTTATTAAATTTCAAAAATGTTTTGTAATTTTATTACTTATTTTTCATAAAATTGTATTTATTTTCTTTAATTTTCTATTATTTCTATAATTTTAAAAATATTTTCTCCAATTTTTAGTTTTGAAAAGTATTTTTCATACACTTTCTACATTTTTAATTTATTTATCTAAAATTTCAGTTATTTGTATTATTTTTCAATTATTTCCATAATTTTTTAATTGATTTCTTTAATTTTTCAAGTTTCTTCTCAAAATTATAATTTTTAAAATTAATTTTCAACTGATTTACTAAACCAATAATTATTTATTTCAAATTTCAATTAATTTAAAAAAATTTAATGGATTTTAGAATTTTTCAATTATTTTTTTCAAATTCACAGTTTTTTTCGGTATTTTTTAATTACTTTTCCTAAATTTTCAATTATATGTCTCAAAATTCAATTATTTTTACAATTTATCATTATTTTTGCTATTTTTAATTATTTTTCTCAATTCTTGATTGTTTTAATCAATGTTGAATTTTTTTCAATTATTGTTTTCAATTTTTAGTTGTTTTTATAATTTTGCAATTAAAAAAACGATGATTAATGTTTTAAATTATTTTTTTAATTGATTTATTGAATTTTCAATTATTTATCCCAAATTTGGATTCTTTCTTTTAGTTTTTATTAGTTTTATAATCTTTTAATTGTTTTTTTTTTTCAATTTTTAATTATATTTATCATTTTTTAACTAATTTTATAAATTTTTTCTCTTTTTCTTTTAATTTACCATTAGTCTTAACTTTTTTCAATTTATTTCTCTTAGTTCATATCTATTCTGTACTCTTTCAAATTATTTTTCTCATTTCTCAATTGTCAATTATTTTTATTATTTTTCAATTATTTTCCTTAATTTTTAATTATTCTCATCATTTATATTTTAATTATCATCTTGAATTTTCAATTATTTCTAAAGTTCTGCATTCATTTTCTATAATTTTTTATTATTATTTATCAGCTTTAAATTACTTGTCACAATTTGTAGTTATTTTCGTGTTTTTTTTTACCAATTTGTATTTTTTGTAATTATATTTTTTTATCCTACAACTTTGCAATCTTGTCTTACCCAAAGAAAATAATCGAGGTTCTACTGTATAAATTCTTTTATCTTTATTTACGAATATTTTCACATCCTTTGTATATACATAATTTGTGTATTTCTTTATGTATAGAAGAAAGGCAAGACGATAGTCATAGATCCGGAAAAAGATAAGACAATGGTTCAAGAACTTTTAGACTTCAAAGATAAAATGGATAATATAGTTAATACTTGTTTTCACAAAAATGAGAAATTCGCGAATAGTTTGAAGGAAGCTTTTGAAGCGTTTATTAATCAAAGAGCAAACAAACCAGCCGAACTAATAGGTATGATTCTTTCAAATATGTATGATCCATTTATATATTTAGTTTCGTTACAAATAAAATAACACGTGAATTAATAATATTTTTTCAGCGAAATTCGTGGATTGTAAGCTTCGAGCAGGAAATAAAGAGGCTACTGAGGAGGAATTGGAACGACTACTTGACAAAATTATGGTTTTGTTTAGATTTATTCATGGAAAGGATGTTTTCGAAGCTTTCTATAAAAAAGACTTAGCTAAGCGTTTACTAGTCGGAAAATCTGCGTCAGTCGATGCTGAAAAATCAATGCTGTCTAAGTTAAAACAGGAATGTGGAGGAGGTTTCACAAGCAAACTAGAGGGAATGTTTAAGGATATGGAGCTCAGTAAAGATATCAATATTGCATTTAAACAAGTGCGTGTTTAAAACCAGTTACAATATTTTTTAAAAATTTGAATTTAAATCATTTTTGAATTATTAAGAATGTGTAATTATTCAAAATTTTAAATTACTGGTTATTTTTTTCAGTACT
The DNA here is from genome assembly GCA_037103525.1 of Ganaspis brasiliensis. Taxonomy (NCBI): domain Eukaryota; kingdom Metazoa; phylum Arthropoda; class Insecta; order Hymenoptera; family Figitidae; genus Ganaspis; species Ganaspis brasiliensis. The sequence continues at coordinate 588,418 of JAZKLR010000294.1, forward strand.
CTGGTAACCTACAGAATGAACTATCAGCGAGCAGTTTAGATTTAACAGTATCAATTCTAACGATGGGATATTGGCCAACTTATCCTGTAATGGAAGTTACTCTGCCGCTAGAAATGGTCCAATATCAAGACGTGTTCAATAAATTTTATCTAGGCAAACATAGTGGTAGAAAGTTACAGTGGCAACCTACTTTAGGCCATTGTGTCTTAAAAGCTTGGTTCCATCAGGTAAGCTTCTTGGCTACAATTTCTATTTATCAATAGAGTCAAATGTATTTCACAAATTATTATAATTTATAAAATTGAATAGAAATTTTAAACGTACATTTGATTAAAAATTTTTTCTCAATAGGGAAATAAAGAACTACAAGTATCATTATTTCAAGCACTTGTTTTGATACTTTTTAATGATGCCGATGATTTATCCCTCGAGGAGATCAAAGCTGCGACAAATATCGAGGATGGTGAATTAAGAAGAACATTACAATCGTTGGCATGTGGTAAAGCTAGAGTTCTCCAAAAAAATCCCAGAGGAAGAGACGTTGCTGACAATGATAGATTCGTATTTAATGCGGATTTCACTAACAAGCTCTTCAGAATAAAGATTAATCAAATTCAAATGAAAGAAACGGTAAAAAAAACCTAACTATTTATTTCTCTTTTTCTTTAAATGAAAGTAAATTTTCCTACATTTGGAGATATTGTTCACTTTCTGGTCTATATTCTTTTTTTAAAATAGCTTTACTCATCTCTTTTTTTGTTTTGAATCTCTTTGAATCCTGTAGTTACAAAGGTTTTTGTTAAATATTATAATTTGAAGGTTGCCAGTGACTCACTTTTACTTACTTTTTTTTAAAATCGCTCACTGTTACTCACTTAAACAAAAACCTCACTTTTCTCACTTTTAGTAAAATGTTTATTCCAGATAAAGGGGGGGGGGGGGGGTTCTTATAATATTGGGTGCTTGATTAATAATTTACCTTATAAATCAATTTATTAGTTTGTTTATATTCTAATTACATCGTTAATTTTTTAATTACAGTCTACAAGTATTTAATTTCTTCACCTCTTTTCACTTTTTTTTTTGTTATTTTTAAAGTACTTTTGACAACTTTAAAGTATTTTTGTCAATTTTCAAGTATTGTTGCGATTTTGAATTAAATTTTGTCAAATGACGATTATTTTCTTCAGTCTTCAAATTATTGTAATAAATATTTAAATTTATTACACAAGTTTTCATTTATTTTTGTCATTTTTCAATTATTTTCTTAAAATTTCAATTATGTTCTTCAATCTTTAAACTATTGTCAGGAATATTTAAATTTTCTACACAATTTTCAATTTACTTTTGTTATTTTTTTATTCAAACTTTAATTACTTTTCTCATATTAAATTTTTTTTTTAAACATTTTTGAATTATTCTCTTCAAATTTCAAATATTTTCTTCAAACTTCAATTAATTTCTTCAACTTCCAATTATCTTCCTCAAACTTCTAATATTTTTTTCAATTATTGTCTAAATTTTAAATTTTTGCACCAGCTTTCAATTATTTGTATGTCATTATTCAATTAATTTCTTAACATTTCAATTATATCGTTAATTTCTCAATTAATATATTAAATTTTTTATTTTTTAGTCCATTTTTGAATTATGTTTCTTATTTTCCATGAATATTTTTTTCGAAATTTCAGTTATTTTGTCATTTTTCAACTGTTTTCTCCATATATTAATTTTTTTTGACATTTTTAAATTATTTTCTTCAAATTTCAATCATTTCCTTCATTCTTTTTATTATTATCCTGAATTTTATGAATTTTTTTAGACCGCTTTCAATTATTTTTTTCAAACTTTAATTACTTTCTTATTAAAATTTTTTTTTTTTAATTTACTATTCTCTTCAAATTTCATTTATTTTCTTCAAACTTCAATTAATTTCTTCAACTTAAAATTATTTCCCTCTAACTTCAAGTATTTTCTTCAATTTTGCAATTATTGTTTAATTTTTAATTTTTATTCCAGCTTCCAATTATTTATGTCATTATTCAATTTATTAGTTTCTTAAAATTCCAATTATATCGTTAATTTTTCAATTAATGTATTAAATTTTTTATTTTTTAGTCCATTTTTTACTAATTGTTTTCTAAATTTCGTTTAGTTTTGTCATTTTTCAACTCTTTTCTCCTTATACATAAATTTTATTTTGCCATTTTTGAATTGTTTTCTTCATTCTTTTTATTATTGTCAGGAATTTATGTATTTTTTACACCGCCTTCAATTATTTTCTGCAAATTTCTATTATTTTTATAAAATATTTCTTTTTACTTTCTTCATATTTTAATTTTTTTTTGCCATTTTTGAATTATTCTCTTCAAATTTCTATTATTTTCTTCAAATTTCAATTAATTTTTTCAACTTAAAATTATTTTCCTTAAACTTCAAATATTTTTTTCAATTATTGTCTAAATTGTTCATTTTTACATCAGCATTTAATTATTTATGTCATTATTTAATTAGTTTCTTAACATTTCAATTATATCTTTAATTTTTCAATTAATGTATTAATTTTTTTTTCTCAATTATTTTTTTCAGTTTTTGAACTATTCTCTAAAAAGTTTAATTTTTACACCACCTTTCAATTATTTATATCATTATTCAATTAGTTTCTTTACATTTTAATTATTTCGACAATATCTCAATTATTTTATTAAAAATTTTAATTTTTTACGCCATTCTCAAATTCATGTTTTTCAATCTTTTTATTATTGTCATGAATTTATTAACTTTTATACCAGTTTTTAATTATTTATGTCATTAGTCAATTAGTCTCTTAATATTGCAAATAACGTTAATTTTTATTTTATTTTATACAATTTTTCAATTATCGTATTAATTTTTTTATTTTTTAGTCCATTTTTGAATTATATTTTTTATTTTCGATTAATTTTTTTTCGAAATTTTAGTTATTTTGTCATTTTTCAACTGTTTTCTTCATATATAAATTTTTTTTTGAAATTTTTTAATTATTTTCTTCCAGGATTATTTTTTTTTATGAAAAGTAGTTTTCGAAAGTAGTAAATTTCAATTATTTTCTTGAAACTTCTATTATTTTCTTTCAAGTTTCCAACAATTTTCTAAAGAGTTGAATTTTTACACTTAAATATTTATGTCATTATTGAATTAGTTTTTTCACTTTTTTTTCGTCAATATCTCAATTATTGTACTCAAAATTTAAATTTTTTAAACCATTCTCAAATACATTGTTTAATTATTTTTGTCATTCTTCATTTATTTTTTTCGTAATTCAATTGTTTTTAAAACTTTTCAATTTTTTTTTCAGTTTTTGAACTATTTTCTAAAAAGTTAAATTTTTACACCACCTTTCAATCATTTATATCATTATTCAATTAGTTTCTTTACATTTTAATTATTTCGTCAATATCTCAATTATTTTATTAAAAATTTTAATTGTTTACGCCATTCTCAAATTCATGTATAAACTATTTTCTTCAAATTTCTATTACTTTTTTTTTCAATTTTTTAACGATGTCTAAAAAGTTTAATTTTTATACCAGCTTTCAATTATTTATTTCCTTATTCAATTAATTTCTTCACATTTTAATTATTTCGTCAATATCACAATTATTGTACTCAAAATTTAAATTTTTTATGTCAGTCTCAAATTATTTCTTCTTTAATTGCAATTATTTTTGTCATTCTTCAATTATTTTCTTGTAATTCAATTATTTTTTTAAAATTTTAATTATTTCGTTTCAATTTTCAATTTTTGTCTTCATTTTTCGATTTTTAATCAATTTTTCAATTATTGCCTTCATATTTCAATTATTTTTGCCTTTTTCGAAATGTTTTCTTCATATGTATTTAAATGACTTTCCTCAATCTTTGTATTGTATTGTCATGAATTTTTAAGTTTTTTAAATACCTGCTGGCGGACTCTAAATCAATATCAGTAATATCAAACTCATTATTGTTTACTCCCTTTTTTTCACTTAAAAACTCACTATTTACTTACTTTTTTAAATTAAAAAGTCACTTTTCTTACTATTTTCAATCTGCAAGTCTGCTGATAGCCCTGTAAACTTTGTATATATTCCCAATTTAAAATCTGTCCGCAGAATGAAGAGCAGAAGGCAACTGAGGAGAGAGTTTATCAGGATCGTCAATATCAAATAGACGCAGCTATTGTGAGAATAATGAAAATGAGAAAAACCCTTACGCACAATCTTCTTATAAGTGAACTTTATAATCAACTTAAATTTCCAGTTAAGGTAATTAATAAATTAAAATAAATATTTGTACAAATTTTAACTATATTAAGGTCATCTTATAATTCTTTTTATTCCAATTTTTATTCATCTGTGACTAATTCTTTTGAATTATTTTTCAGCCCGCAGACTTGAAGAAACGGATAGAGTCATTAATTGATAGAGATTACATGGAGCGAGATAAGGACAATGCAAATCAGTACAATTATGTCGCATAACCGCGACTACCTGCCAAAATTACATCAAAGTGTAAAGTGTTTACGTTTGCAACAAAGGCGAATAAGTTTTCATTGATTTTTGCACAAGTCAGAGACAATTTCCATTTTAGAGAATTGATATCTCTTTCTCGTTAATCTGTGTTCCTGAATTTAATCTGTGCAAGCATGAAAAAGAAAAGATGAAGAGTTCTTTAAAATAATTTCGCACATTGAAAACCTCCGAGAATGTGTTAAAGTGTTTAAAAAATCAACATCATTATGCAGTGCTTTTTATTTATCCTTTTGTGTTGGTTTTAAAAATTTATTGAAAAAGAAGCATAGGAGAGAATATTAACTATAATTGTCCGTTTTATATAACAAGAGTTTTTACGCAACGCAGTTTTTTCTAGCGGACTAAAAGTGTAGAATTTGGAGTGAATAGAAAAGAGAGACATTTTTGGGACGAAAATCAGTGATTCTGCACAATAATTTGCTAACCTAGAAATATCAAATGGATCTTTTCTTTAATTTAAATGAGGTCTGTAAAGTTTCATGAGAGACTGAGGAAAACAAAGACGTTAATAGAAATCAAGATGGTTAAACCAAAATTAAAACACAAGGCACCCTTGTATTAACTGAAAGTTGGAAGCTCGAAGAAATTCTTGAGATTTTTTACGTGCCTATTTCTTAAGATATTCATAAGTAAGTGTATTTATTAATTCAAGTACATAATATAAATGAACAGGTTTTAAATCACAAAACTAAGTCGCATATTTTCTTAGAATTTTTTTTGTATTATAAACTTCGTTTCAAAAACGAAATTAAAATATATGATTTTTTTTCCTTGTTTGCAAATATCGAGAGAAAATTAATTATTATTTTTAAGTTTTTGATTGTGCGCCTTTATTGTAAATATTATTTTTTTCCAATTTGTGACTTTTGTCGATTTAACAGTCAAATCTCACACTCTTAATTAATTTTTACTCGACTTGATCGATGAAACCAACACATTAATGCCAATTTTTGATATATATATATATCTTTATTATTTTAAAAAAAAATTTGCAAATTATCATTTTTAATTTTAAAAGGAGATTGAATCTATTTAAAATTTAATTTATTTATAATTGTCAATTACAATAAAAGTGATTTATTACAAGGCGCATATCAAACGTTAAATTTCCTTTAGAATAATATTAGAGAAAGATTTTTAAAACGTGGTTTTTTTGTTGATAATTTACAAATAATCTCTTTTTAAAGAAATGAAAAAAAAAATTGTCACGCGACTAATTATGCATAACAGAATTACCAAAATTACATTTGTTTATATATATATAGCTTAAATTTTTTCATTAATTAAAATTCAATTTAAATTTCAAGAAATAATGATTAGTTGAAAGAAATGCGTGAATGAGCAGAAGTAAGACTAAAATAACGATTTGACATCAGTTCTTGAGATTCAGTAATGTAGAAAAAATGACTGCTGTTTCGAGTTAAGAGGGTACTTGTGAGCAATATTACTTTTTGCCTTAGTGTTATTTATAGACTGGCTTCTATTGCTGAAACTTTTATATAAACACGAAGAGAAAGTAATGAGAGAATAGTGAATTAGAGGAGCAATTCAGTGAAGAATTTTATTACAAATGCAATTACAAAGAAATGCAGTAGATAGTAACATATGCAAGCTTTGCTCTAATTTTCCAAAAGATTGAAATTTTTATTTCACGAGTTACTTTATACTGCATTTGCTTTGATTAAATAGGTTTATGCTACAAAACTTATTTTTGTGTAATATTTCGTAGAATTCGTCAACACTGTAAATAGCTTAAGGTTCTGTATTTGTAATAAAAAAAAGCAACGAAAAATGCAAAATATTTAAAGACTTACAGACTTTTATTTGCTTTATCAATTATTATTATTATTATTATTATATAGATATTGTATATGTATATTTATTTACACAAAAAACTTTTTTTTTCTCCATTTTTTTCGCTTTTTCGAAAATTTGGTCAGAATTTTTTCGCTCGCGTAATGATGCTATTTACAATGAAAAGATTTGAGACGTTAAAAATTTAACTTTTTCTTCATTACATGTAATTGGTCGTTTCTAATATCAATTTCATTGATTAAAGATTCGGCAAAAAGCGATGGACTAGCTTCCTTATTTAGAAAATCTGAAACTAATTTTGATGGAGGTTTGCCACCTCCGTGAGCTAGACACTCGTATCGATATTTTTCGCCAGATGATCTACTAAGAGGATCATTTTGGAAGTACGTTTGCCAAGTCCAATACGCAATTGCTCTCGATGTCAAGTAAGAATAATACTTTGCTCCATATCCAACCAAATGAGAAAATCTCAACTGCCAAGCCTGTAAATAGATTTTCAATAAATTTTTTAAATCTCACTCTCAACCCTCTATTTAATCAGTTAATTACCGTATCTTCTACATAAGGGAGACCATAATAATTCTTCTGGATTTTTTCCAAAATCGATGTAGTATCGGATTTTACCTCGCCACTGTGATAAACCTGATCCAACATGCTGTAAAAAACTTGATTTTGCATTTCACAAGCAGGAAATACACTTTTTGAAACGAATAACTTTTCCACTAAATTCTGGGGAATCGGTTCCTGGGTCTGGAAATGCTTGGCGAAGAGTTTTACAATCTGAAAATATTTTAATTATTTTAAGGATGTTCAAACCATTCACATAACATCAAAATAGAAAATGCTTTTTCAGGTAAAATAAAAATATTATTAAAATTGATTTCAGACAATTTTAAACGATACAGTAGTACATTTTTTTTTTAAAATAATAAAATAATATAATAATATTTTTATTTTATGTAAAAAACCAAAGTTTATTTGGAAACTATTTTGTGTAAATTTTCTAAATAATTATATTGGAAATTTTTAACGTACTCGAGGGTCACTAGCAAAATATTCCATTAAAATACTAGGAACTTCTGCAAAATCTGTGCTGCATCTTGTTCCAGTTACATGTTGATATTTCGTTCTTGCAAGCATTGAATGCAAGGCGTGCCCCATTTCGTGAAATAAATTTTCCATTGCAGATGCTGATAACAGGCAAGGATTGGACCATCGTGATATTGGCAAAGAAATCATTATGACGACTATTGGATTCTAAAATAAATTACAAATTGTAGAATTTTAATGAAGTAGTATGATAACAAATTTCGTCACAATATTTCCGCTTTTGTTTGTAAATTGATTTTTAACAACTGACAATTTTTCTTCAGGATTTCTAGCGAATAATCATTTTTAAATTCCCGTATTTCCAGGATTTTGAATGTAAAATTAAAAAACCTTTCCTTTTAAACATCTACTAATCTATTAAAAAGTAAGAAGTACAGTAAAAATAAAAATATAATAAATTAAACTAGGTGAAAATTATGTTCATGTTGAACATGCTTTCATGTACGCAAATTAAATTTAAAAAAAGCAAAATAGATTGAAATAATACAAATAAAGACAATTTTAATTTCGTTAAAAATAAAATATAGCTATTATTTCTATCAATTTTTGGGGAAATATATACTTTGTGTCGACTAATTAGTTCGTTTTTTAATCTAAAATATTTTTTTCCAAAGGTACTGTGGTTAAAAAATAAAAATTAGAGAAGTTATAGAAGGAAAAAAATTTAAATGAAAAAAAAACAGGTAAATCATGAATTATTGTGGCAATTTTTGATGGATTATAAACGTTAAGTAGGTCAATCGATTCCTGTTGAGACAAGGAATATGATTTTTTTATTCATTAAGTTGTACTTTTAGCATAAAAAAAAATTTGGCAAAAAACGGTATTTTTTAATGAAAAATGTAGCTTAAAAAAATTTGGTTGGGTATTTTTAAAAATCCCTGTGTCCAAATTTAGATATTTATGAGATTGATTAGCCATCAAAATTTTATTAGAATCCTTTGAGACGTTCTCGAGATATCCAAGGGACAAAAAAGTTACTACACACACACACACACATATATCTGGACTTTTCCTTAAAAACGAAAATTTAGGCTTTTTAGATGAAAATATGACGATTTAGACAATTTTTGGAAAATCGAAAATCTTAAGGAGGTTCTTTCCATTTACATAACTTCAAACTAGAAAGTCGTTTTTCACCCCAAATAAAACTATTACAAAGTACAATTTATTTCTTTTGTATGCCCTTTCAGGCGTTTACAATTTATAATACAAATGTTTTACACGAATGTTTTCCTTACCGCTCTAAAATTATTGACACATTAGTACTATTTCATTTGCATTCTTCCATACCTTACAATATAAATACACCCTCCTTCATTCCTCCACATCTGACTCTTCTCTATCCCTATTCCATTCTACTCTTTCTCTAGCTAATTTTTCAAATTGGCTCCCATATCTACAGAGACCGAGGCTTGGCTCCCCATTTAATGTTTTTATTAATTTTCTTTCTATTTCTCGTTCATTTATATCGCCAGCCCACTCCTCTACTATTTTAACCCATTCGTTGTCAATTTTCTCCTTTGCTGTTTCACAAAACCATATGTGAGTCAGGTTCTCTTCCTCCTTCCTGCAGAGCCTGCATTTTACATCCTTAAACCCTTTGTTTCCAGCCTTGCCCACGTTCCCGCATCTTAACCTAGCCCATTCCGTTTTCTCCCCATAACTAAGCTTCTTATTTCTCCAATATTTTTCCATTCCCATTTCTTTCTTTATTGCCTTATAGTTTCTACAATACATTGAATTTTCTATTTTTTCCCAATCTCCTTGTATTTCTTGATCCCTTTTAATACTTAACCCTTTTCTCAGATTTTCGTAACATTTTTTACTCTCTACTCCTGTTTCTATCCATATCAATGTTTCCCCATCACCAACTTCTTTTAGAGATTTTACTAAAGACTCTCCCCAGGTAGTAGGATTATTGTTTCTTATCCCTCTCAGTTCCTCTTTCAGGCAAATTTTTGGGAGTCTTTCATCCTCCATTTCTAATACTTCGCAGATGTATCTAAAAACCCTTTCCTTTGTCTCTATCTCTAAACTCTTTCTTCCTGTCTCCATCCTCCAAATGTACCCTGGAGTGTTTTTATCCAACCCCATAGCCATTTTAATAAATTTACTTTGAGCCCTTTCTATTTCCTCCCATCTTTTACTTCCCCAAATTTCTACCCCGTATACTCCTCCTGATTTTACCAAAATGTCCATTAAATACAATCTTCTGTCTAAATCGTTTAGTCTTGCTCTAGCCATAACCCCCCAAGTCGCGTTCATTGCTTTTTGCATTTTCGCCTCCATGACCTTTATATGCTTTTTGTATGTTCCCCCTTCCGAAAACCAAAAACCTAAATATTTATATCTGTCGACTATTTCCAATTCTGTGTTAAAAAGTTTCCATTTTTCTCCTTGTGCCCTTCTCCCCCCTTTCTTGAAAATCATGATCTTAGATTTTTCAGTGTTAATTTCGAGTTTATTTTTTAAAACGTATTTTTCTAAAGACTTTAGCATACTTTCCAGTCCTTCCGGGAAATCTGCTACAACCGCCAAATCATCCGCGAATTTTAATGCAAAAACTTTCTTTTTTCCTATTACTGTTCCCCCTTCGTTTTTCTTTTCCCATATTTCGTCCATGTCCTCAATAAATAAATTAAATAACGTTGGACTTAAAGGGCAACCCTGTCTTACACCCCTGTTTGTTTCAAACCCTTCCGTCACACCTTTCCCTGTTATCACTTGATTAATTGTTTCCCTATATATTTCTTTTATCATTTTGAACATTCTCCCTGTTATTCCCATCTTTTGTAATTTTTGAAACATTTTCTCTCTGTTAACCGTGTCGAAAGCTTTTCTAAAATCTACAAAGGCCACATATAACTTCCCTCTTTCTCTTTTCAATTTATTGTTTATAAGAGAGTTCAAAACAAATATGTGGTCCCTTGTAGACCTTTTCTTTCTAAAACCAGCTTGACTTTCCTTATATAACCTGTTTCTTTCCATCCAATCCCTAATTCGTTCGTCCATTATGGATGTAAGGATTTTATACCCTATGTCAAGCAAAGAAACTCCCCTATAATTGCCCGTATCATTTTCATCCCCCCCTTTAAATATCGGTACAATCCCTGCTTTTTCCCATCCTGTTCCTAATTTTCCTGATACCCAAAAGCCGTTAATCACCCTATGTAGTTCTTCTGCCCAAATTTTAGGTAAACCCTTAATAAATTCTATCGAAATTCCATCTTCCCCTGGAGCTTTTCCCTTCTTCATTTTCTTTATGCTTTTTACTATTTCTTCGAAGGAAATATCTTTATTTAATTTTTCTAGTTCCTCATCTTCCCTCTCCATTACCCTTTCTTCCCTTTCATTATTAACCCTTTTTTCCCTTTCTGATTCCGAGCATTCCCCTTCTACCTCTGCTTCTAATAAATTTTTAAAGTGTTCTACCCATTTGCTATTTTCTATTTTTTCTCCTTTTTTCTTATTCTTTCTCGGTCTAAAGTTCCCTATCGCTTTCCAGAAACTACCCATTGTCCTGCTCTTTTCTACTTCCTCCCATTTTTTATTATTTATTTCCTTTTTCTTTTTTTTATATAGTTTTTTCAGGGTTTTTCTTTCTTCCTTCAAATTTCCCCCGTTCTCTTCGCTTTTGTTTTTTAGATATTTTCTTAAACATTTCCAGACTTTTTTCCTCTGTTCCCTGCAATCCTTTTCAAACCAAAAACTCATCCTACCCCTTCTATTATTTACTTTTCGTTCCCCTGTGATTAATCCTACTTTTTCTGCTGCTTCCCAGATATTGTTTACGATATTTTCCCACCTTTTATCCCATGAGATTCCTTCTTTAATATTTTCGTCCCATTGTTGCTCCATCTGATTACTGAATTCCTCCTCTTTACTATTATCCCATTTTAGTCTTTTCTCACCTATCTTTTCCACTTTTCTCTTTTCTACCTTACCCTTTTTGACTTTTTTTATTTCAAAGCAAAACCCTACAGGAAGGTGGTCCGATTCTATCCTAGTTCCGATTTCAATTTCCTCTATCAAACAATCATTTTCATTCTCTAATATCACTATGTAGTCTAGAACCGAGCCTCCGTTTCCATCGACATGGGTCCACTTGCCTTCCGCATCCCCTTTCAATCTGCCATTTAAAACTAAAAGCCCTTGCTCCTCGCAGAATTTTAACATCTTTTTACCTTCCGTGTCTAATTTCTTATCCTCAGATTTTCTTTCAAGTCGATACCCCTTACAAGGTTTTCCCCTTTCTTCCTCTCCCCCTCCCTTTGCTTCTCCTATCCTAGCATTCCAATCCCCAATTACTATTAACTCATCCCCATTCTTCGATGCTTCTTGTACAATTTTTGATAATTTATCTTTTATTACATTTATACCTACGTTATTATACAATGATACAATCTTAATATTCTTACCATTTAATTTCCATCCTGAAACAATCAAACCATACTCCCATTCTGACACTTTCACTCCCTCACTCACCTCCTTTCTTATTCCTATCAAATGTCCTCCTTTAGCTCTACCTTTCTTCTTTTCCCTTTCCGCTACTTTTATAGTCCACTCATAATTACCGTTTAGTTTCTTCTTAAATTCTTGAGCTTTATCTTCTTCCCACCATGTCTCTTGTATTAGTATTAAATCGTAACCCTTCCAGAATTTTTCCGTTTGTTCCATCTTGTATCCCCCTGCGATGTTCCACGATAATCCTTTAATCTTTCTGCTGTTTCTGACGAAAATTCCCACTTGACACTTCTCTTTTTTCTTCGTCCCAGAAGTACTCACAGTCGTCGATCCACCACGTCATATATCTTTTGCTGGCCACCCTTGAATTTTTCCTCGCCTGTTCCACTTCATTTTCAATCCATTCCATGACTTCCTTCTCCCTATTTGTCCAATCATTTTCTATTAGAATAGCCGTGCCTTTAAGATTTTTCTTTTTTCTCATCAACTCTTTCTTCGATTCAAAACAATCTAATTTAATCAAAATTCCTCCCCCAATCACTCTCATCTCTGTTATATTTATTCTTACCCTTATTTTGTTCCACATCGTGTTTTGTATTTCTCGTTTAACAATTTCCCCCCCAACAGTACGGAATCCTCTCACTAATACCCACAGTTTTCTATTTTCTCTTTCCTGCCATTCTCTTTCTAATTCACCTTTTTTCAACCAGTCTGGTTTTTTATTTTTTTCTACAGATTTTTCTGTCCCGTTTGGTACATTTTCAAGCCCGTTGTTAATTTCATTTATTTCTTCTATTCGTTGTATCCCTGATTCTTCACTTTTTAATTTCCACACCTCCAACTCTTGCCTTAAAACATTTATTGTCTCTATTAGATTGCTTTTTTCTTGCACCCATGTTCTTTCGCGTTCTCTGGCCTTTTCTAACGCCACTTCTGCTGCTATTTCCCTTTCTATTCTTATTTCTCTTATTTCACTATCCTCCCTGCAATCTTTTTTGACTTCATCCAACATAACACTTATTTCCCGTTTAACTTTGTTTTCCCACCAATTATTCATGGTTTCTTCAATAATTTGTCCCAAACACTCATCTTTATGCATTTCCCCACTGTACTTCACTTTTTCTGAACTTAATGCTTCAACTTTTTGGTTTTCACTGTCTTTTTCATGTATTTCTTTTCTGTTTTCTGACTTTTTTTCTTTTTCTGTTTCTACTTTACCATCACTTTTATCAAAATCTAATTTCCCATCACTTGTATCACCTAACCCTTCGTTTACCAAAGATTCTGTAGATCTATTAGTCTTCTTACTTTTGTTAAATGCCCAATCTTTTAAGTTACCCTGCGTAAAGTCTTCGTTGCCATTTTCCAAAAATTTTTGCATAACCTGCGCACTCTTTAAATCAGTTTCTGCCATCTTGGAATTCTTGAGCGGTCTCCCCAAATAAAACTATTTTTGATATCAATTTCACCAAATTTTGAAAGATCTAGTTGTACATTTTAAAAAAAAAATTAGGTTGAGCTAAAATTTGTTGTTAAATACTTAATAATTATCTTACATTTTATGTTTTTTCTTTCAATCCAATTAAAATTTGTGGTTTTCATACAATTTTGACAAATAATAGCTTATTTTTCTCGTTGAAACATTCTTAGCAATTTTGTTTGTTGGATTTAGTTAAAGAATATTTTGTAATAATATTGTTAACAATAAGTAAAAAACAAATTTTATTTGTCTAATCACTTTTAAACAAAATATTCTTTAATAACAAAACCCAGCAAATGAAATTTTGTAGAGAATGATTCAACGAGAAAAATGAGCTATTATTTGTTAATTTGGATGAAAATCACACATTTTAACTTGATTTAAAGAAAAAGTATAAAATGTTAAATAATTATTATTTAACAACAAATTTCAGCTCAACCTAATTTTTTCTGAAAAATATACAACTGGGTCTTTCAAAATTTGATGAAATGACTTCAATAGTATTTTTATTTGGGGTGAAAAACGACTTTCTAGTTTGAGGTTATGTAAATAAAGAGAACCTCCTTAAGGATCACAAAACTTTCTCTATGAGGAAGAGAGGAAGCAAAAATCTGAAAAGATAATTAAAAAAACTACAAAATAAATTTAAACAGCTTAGAAAAACTAAACGAAAAAAAATTTTAATTTTAGACAAATTTTTAAAACATCTAAAATTTTATAAAAGACTGGGTAAGTTTGCGAAAGTTATAAAATTAAAATTGTATATGAAATAATGATAAATAATTTGTGTATAAATAAGAAAGTTAAGTAAATTAAAAAAAATATATATTAAAAGCAATAGAAGAAAATCTTTTAAAAACGAAAAATACAATATTTATGAACAAAATACTGAATAATCAGTAAAAAGGAGAGAATTAAAAAGAATTGAAATTTTATGATTATTGAATCCAAATGAATCACTTTATAATAAAAATAAAATGAATATTTTTGAATACCCACAGTTCCGATTTATTTAATCCAAATGAATCCTTTTTATAACGAAAAAAATAAAATGAATATTTTTAATACCCACAGTTCATATTATTGAATCCAAATGAATCTCTTTATATTAAAAATAAAATTAAAATAAAGTGAATATTTTTGAATACCCACAGTTAAGAATTATTTAATCCAAAGAAATCACTTTATAATGAGAATGAAGTAAATAAAATTAAATATTTTTTAATGCACACAATTCAAAATAATTCCCTTTATAATGAAAATGAAATAAAATATTATTGTAGATTAATTAATCTAAATGAATTTCTTTATAATGAAAATAAAATTAAATTAATATTTTTTAAGTATGCTAAACTAGTTAAAGGTTATGGGCAATTAAAATAAACATGTTTTTATACATTAAATGTCTCATATAAAAAAAATGTATTTTAGTAATTTAAGTGGATTTTAGAAAAAATTTTAACTTGGAATTTTATAGTATACATATGTGACGCTCCGCGAGAGAAGGGACCTATCGCGGAAAAAATCAATTTTCTTTTTTTTTATGCTAAAAGATAATTTTTGAGTTGTTCTTTCAATTTCATGTTTCAAAAAACATTGTTTTTAATTACACTTTTTGTTATAATGCTTCAAACTTAGGCATACTAAGTGCATCGCATTTCTTGGTTTTTTTTAACGACCGTCCCGTAAAATTAACAATTTATTATTTTGATTTTTTATGGTAATTGATAGTTTTTGAGTTGCTTTTTGAGTTCCAAAAATCAAAATTTGATTCCTACAATTAGTTTTCTTGTTATGAGGCTTTAAACATAGGCATGTTAAGCGTCCCGATTTTTCTTCCTTCTCTTTTCCCGTCCATCCTTTAAATTTTGCTTTCTCAGCGATAGGTCCCTTCCCTCGTGGAGCGTCACATATACAGTTCTTAACATTTGTATAAAACTGTTTCTTAATGTTTGATTTCAACAAAATTAATCTAAAGAATTGAGAAAGCTTAGTTACATATTTAAGAAATTGTTCCTACCTTACATTTGATTTAGAGAAAACAAAATTTTAAATATTGTTTAATATAACATTTATTATACTGATTATTTATATATAGATTACAAGAATCTGAACTGTAGCTATTTCAAAATGTACCTTTTTTTATTATAAAGGGATTTATTTGGATTAAGTAAGCCTGAATTATGTATATTAAAAAATACTCATTTTATTATTTTCATTTTAAAGGGATTCATTTGGATTTAATAAATCTGTGCTGCGAGTGTTATAAAATATTCGATTTACTCTTCTTTTATTTTCATTATAAAGGGATTCATTTGGATTCAGTTAATCTTAACTAGGCGTATTACAAAATATTAATTTGTTTTCTTGTATTATAAATGCATTCATTTGGATTGAAAAATATTTAGAAACGTGTATTAATAAGGATTGATTTTCGAATAAAAGTAGATTCTATCGCCGGGAATTAAAATATGAATTAATTGCCCTTTGGGATTTATTTACATTACTAGCAAAATAAAACGCGCGCCAGCGCGCGATTAGTTATTCATGCATTTTAGAAATTATATAATATTTTAGAATTAAAAAGAATTGCAAAAAATAATTGAAATTAAACAAAATAATTGCAAATTAATTGAAAAAAAATAATGAAATCAATTAAAAATTAGGGAAAGTAATTTAAACAATCATAAAAATGTTTTAAACATAAAGAAAATAATTTAAATTTGAGAAAAATACTTGAGAATCTTAGAAATCAATTTAAAAAAAAAAAAATAACTAAAAATTGGAGAAAAGAATGGAAGAAATAAGCTAAAAGTAATTGAAATTTTAGAAAAATTCTTAAAAATCTTAGAAAATTATTTTAGATAATGAGAATAACTAAAAATTGGAGAAAAGACTGGAAGAATGCTAAAAATAATTGAAATTTACGATAATTAATAAAATTTTTTGGAAATTATGAAAACAAAGAAAAGTAATTAAAAATTGAAGAAAATAATAGAAATTTGAGAAAAATACTTTAAAAAATTTAGAAATTTATTTTATAAAATGAGAAAAACTAAAAATTGGAGAAAAGTCTAAGGAAGAAAGCTAAAAAGAATTGAAATTTACGATAATTAATAAAAAAAATTTAAATTCTGATAACAAATGAAAATAATTAGAAATTGAAGAAAATATTTGAATTTCCAGAAAAATACTTAAAAATCTTAGAAAATAATTTTAGAAAATGAGAATAATAATTAACAATCGAGAAAAATAATTAAACTAATTAAAAATTGAAAAAATAATTGAAATATGCTGAAAATAATTTAAGATTGAGAAAGAAAATTGAATTATGATGAAAATAATTTAAATATGAAAAATTGAAAACATTCAATAAAAGTTGAGAGAAATAACTGAAAAAAATCATAGAATATAATTATGTTTAAAAAAAATAATAATTACAAAATTACTTAAAAAATTTTAATTAAAGAGAATAATTAAAAAATCGCAGAAATAACTGAAAATTTAGGAAATTAATTGCATGTTTATATATTTTAAACTTTTTCGAAAACCATAATAAATTTTTAAAGCGTTTTTCGCAACTTTTTTTTTACACAAATGATAATTAAAAACCAGCACAACACAACACTAACGAAAAAGTTTACCTTATTCTTTCAATTCAAATTTCAAAATATTTCCTGATAAAGAGAGTCAAAATCAATAAAATAACAGGGGTTAAGATTAACTTCACTTCGGTTTTTAAAACGTGGACAGAAAAAGATGAATAAATATAAATACTAACTAACTTCAGGAGTTTACGAAGATTATTATTATTTAATAATAATAGTTAATAATTAATAGTGACTTGAAGATCTAAAATATAATATTATTTTTGACTTTGTTTATACCCGAGTTTCATTAAAAAAATTTCAGATCGTATTATCATCATTTCTAGTTCAATTTTTCAAATTTTAACGAATAAAACATTGAATTTTTCGATATTTATCTAGGAATTCTCGGCACTTCTTGAAAAGTCGAGGGTAGTTTTGAAAATTCCCGACAATTTTCCTGATCACTAGACACCTTAATTCTTTGTTTTTTAAATGTTTAAAGTAAAAATTAAAACCATAAAAATTGAAACCATACTTGATAAGTTCCATCAGGTAATTGTCGTCCTCCTCTAATAGTAAAATGACAATCTTGATGTGATTTTCCCTCTCGTTCGAACAAATCACAATAAATATGACCTAGCAGACCTTCTTTTTCATCTATCACAGCTAATTTATGCACATCATCGTGCCAAACTTCTCCTTTTAATACAGGCTCTGCCTCTAAATGAACTCCAAATAAGGCTTGCGTTATCATATTAATACCTTCCATACAAGCTCCTAAAGAAAAATACGGCGAATAGTCTGTCGTTGACATTTGTAACCAGGAATTTCTCGCTTTTGTTGTAAAATATGTTGTGTCCCATGGCATCACTCTCTGTAATTATTTAAATTTTTGAATTTGTATAAAGTCAACTTTTAATTACAATATTATAATAATTATACCATTAAATTTATCATCTATATTGACAGTAATTAACTACAAATATTTTGTATTCTTACTAACCGTGGTTAAGTCTTCTTTCTTCATGTCCAATATTACATTAAAATCTTTTTCTGCTCTAACTTTTAATTCACCATTTAAAATATTTAGAAAGTCTACTACTCTTTCGGGGGTTTCCATTGTACTTCCTTTTACAGCCCTGTACAATATATTTTAAATTAAAAAAATAATTTAGTAATTATTAATTAATAAAACTACAAGTGTAATTAAAATTTTATTAGGCTCTTTACGAATTTGAATATACCCTTGAAGTTTAAATTCCAACAAGGTTAAAAAAGCTAATCTAATTAAAATTATAATAACTCTAATTAAATTAATAACTAAAATATTTATTCCGTTAATATAAATAAATTTAAATTCCAATTTTTATAAAAAAAATTTATTCCTTTAACATTCAAAATTAATAGTATTTATTAACTTAAAATTATATTTTTAAAGATGAATTTATTTGGTTTATTTTCGACCCAATAACAAATTATTTAATATCTTTAAATTCATTAATAATACTAATATTTTTAATATTTATCCCTCAAATCTTTTGAATATTATCATCAAAATATTTAAAAATAGAATAGTAGGTGAGAAAAACAATTTTAAGTGTTAATAAACGTGTTTTTTACCTATGAGCGTATGAAGGAAAACCGCAAATTTGAGCAAGTTTATGCCTGGAATTTAGGAGTTCTTTTAATAATCTTTCTTGGTGTCGATCAGGTTGTAAAAATATTTTATAAGTAATTTCACGCATTATTGCACTTGGCGAATCCGCAAAATGACCGCTGACCACAACTTGATCTCCCTCAGCTACAAAACTGTTTAAATGAAACAAAAAGTACAATTAGAGATTGATTATCAAATGAAACGCTAATTAGAATATTAAACAGAAAATTTCTTACTATTTTCTTACTGAAAGAGGTATATTATCTATTCGTATCGTCCTCGGGGCGAGAGCTTTTGCGGTAAATTTTTGTTCAATCTATAACAAAAGTAAATTCGTTAATTAAATAAGAAACATGTAAAGGAACAATTTAAATATAATAAAATGTATAATCTGTATAGTAATAATAATAATAATAATTTTCTTAAGAATCAAAGAAAGTTCTAATTACTTGCAAGATGTAGTCATTGAGTTCAACAACTTCCCGTCTTTCCTTTTCTGGAAGATGAATTCCACTCTGCTCAAAATCGATTAAAAATAATTTTGAAACGTGATTATCAATATCCGTCGTACTTTTAATGTCGCCGTTTTTAATAACATTGTTCAATGAATCGTATAAATTTCGATCAGTGTTTAATCTAAAAAAATACAAGATATAATTAGTTTCTAATTATGTTGAAGAATAGTACAATTAACAGGGTCGTCACATTTTTTATAAAATTAAATTCCCGATCATTTTCAGGTAAATTTTTTGGATTTCCCGGTCACAAATTTTCGAACAATTAAAAAGTTTTAATATCACAAAATATTAAAATCTAAATTTTAGGACAATAATTTATCTTAAAAATTTAAAAAGAATTACGTATTATAGTTCCACTAGCAACATTAACCAAACTTTGCATTGTTGTTGGTCATTTAAAACTATACATTTTTGCAAATTTAAATAATTAAAATTAGGAAATTGAAGAATATATCTAAAAAAAATGACGAAAATAATTGACAGTTGAAAAAAAATTCGCAAAATAGCTACATAATTACACAATTGGAAACAATAGTTTATAAAATTAAACAATAAATAATAAATTTAAACAAAATAGTTTAAAAATCATAGAAATAACTGTTGGAAATAATTGCAAATTAAACAACTGGATTGAAAATCGTTAAAAATAATTGAAATGAAAGAAAGTAATAAGAAAGTGAGGTAATACATTGAAAAGTTAAGAAATAAATTGAAAATTTAAGAACTAAATTAAAATTTAAAAAAATAATTGACAATTGAAAAAAAAAAAATTACAAAATGACGATAATAATTGACAACTGAAAACAAAATTAAACATTTTTAGATTAATACACAATCGAACAAAAGAATTTGAAAAATCAAAAAATTAAAAAAAACTTTAAGATAATAATTGAAAATTGAATAAATTGTAGGAAATAATTGAAAATTGCGGAAAATAATTAATAATTGAAGAAAATAGTTGAAGAATGACGAGAAATAATTGAAAAATTGAAAAAAATATGTGAAAAATGAAGGAAATAATTGTCAAATGAAAACAAAATTCGTAAAATGGCTTTATAATTACACAAATAAAAAGAATAGTTTAAAACATTAAATTTAAACAAAATAGTTGAAAAATTATAGAAATAACTGTTGGGAATAATTACAAATTGAAAAACTGGATTGAAAATCAAAAAAAAAAAATTGAAATTGAAGAAAATAATAAAAAATTGAGGAAATAAATTGAAAATTTAAGAATTAAATTAAAATTTAAATAAGTGGTTCATAATGGAAAAAAATTACAAAATGACAAAAATAATTGACAATTAAAAAGAAAATTCAAGAAATGGCTATATTAATACAGAACCGAACAAACTGATTTTAAAAATCAAAGAATAATTATAAAATATTAGATAATAATTGAAAATTGAAAAATTGTTGGAAATATTTGAAAATTGTGGGAAGAAATTATTAATTGAAGGAAACAGTTGAAAAATGACGAGAATAATTGAAAATTATGTAAAAAATGACGAAAATAAATGTCAATTGAAAACAAAATTCGAAAAATGACTAGATTAATAAACTAAAAAAACTAATTAAAAAAATTAAATAAGAAATATTAAATTTAAAGAAAATCACTGCAAATTGTAAAATTAAGAATATTATGGGTATAATTGTCGAAAATAATTGCACATTTAACAACTGGATTGAAATAAACAAATAAATAAATACATCGAAAAAAATCATTAAAATTGGAAAAAATAATTGAAAATTAAAGAAAGCAATTAAAAATTAAAGAATGGAATTAAAATGTAAAGAATATACTTAAATTTAAAAAAAACCAAAAATTAATTAAAATAGAAAAAAACAATTAAAAATGAAAGAAAATAATTAAACAATTGTATTTAAAATTAAAGAAACTAACCAATCCATTAAAGAAGATAACCAAAAAAAAATAATAGAAAAAGGCAATAGTTTTGTAATATTAAAGAAAATAATTAATAATTTAGAAAATGCGAGAATTATTGAGTATTGAATAAAATAATTGAAAAAGAAAGAATGCAATTAAAAAAAGGCGATAATTTTAAAATATTAGAGAAAATAATTGATAATTGAAGAGTGGAATTTAAATTTGAAAAAAATAACTTAGCATTGAAGAGAACAGTTCTAGAACTGAATAATTGGATTTCAAATTTAAAACAATTTTTATGAAAATTAATTTAAAAAATCCGAGAATTATTGAATATTGAGGAGTTAATTAAAGATCGATAAAATTAATTGAAAATTAAAAAGAATACTTGAGAATTGAAGAAAATAATTATAAATAGAAGGATTAAGTTGGAAATTAAAGAATTAATTGGAAATTTCAAGAAAATAAGTGATAATTAAAAGAAAAATTACAATATGACAAAAATAATTAAATATTAAAAAAAATAATAACCTATTAAAAAAAATTATTAACAATTAAAAAAAATAATTAACAATCGAATAAACATATTCGAAAAATTGTGAGAATAATAGGCATTTGTACAAAAATATTTTTTACATTAATGAATAATCATAAAATTGAAGGAGAATAATAAATTGTCAATTGAAAACTGATGACAATTGTGAAAAAAATTGCAGAATCTAAATGAGATTAGAAGAAATCAATTAACGAAATAAATTGAAGGCTATAAGTAGAATTAAATTGAAATTTTAAGAAAATAGTTGACAATTGGAAGAAAAATTACAAAATGACTAAAATAATTAAAAACATTAAAGAAAATAATTGACAATCGATAGAAAAATTCGAAACTGTCTAGAATAATCGATAACAGAACAAAATAATTTAAAAAAATGAAAGAATAATTATAAAATTTAAAGAGAATAATTGTATATTGAAAACTGTTGAAAATTATAGAAAAAATTAAGTTAATTACTTAATCAGGGTTGCCACAAATATTTTATTTTAATTTTCCCTGACTTTTCCCTGATTTCCAGACCAATTTTTTTTCTTTTTCCCTGACCTTTATTGAGTTATTAAAACCAATTTTTCGTATATTTACTATAAAATTAGATTATACAACGCGCGCTAGCGCACGCTTAGTTTCTGAGGCTTGTGTTATCGTCAATTATAAATATTTTTAATATAATATTTAAATATGAGTAAAACAAGTTTTATTTATGAATAACATTTTAGAATTGGAAAAAGAAATTGAAGATAATATAATTAAAATTTAAAAAATTGCATATTTGAAAGTATGTAGTTGGACTTCAAATACTGGGAAAAATTAAAATATTTACAAATTTTGCAAATTCATTGAAAAATAATGAAAACAATTAAAAAAATTGAATCTTATTTGAAAATTATTAAAAAAAAAAAATGATTTAATGATTAAAAATGATTTAAAAATCACAGAAATATTCTTAAATTGAAGAAAATAATTGAAAGTTAAGAAAAATATTTGATAATATTATAAATTATTTGAAGAAATGAGAATAATAAAAAATTGGGGGAAATAATTGGAAATGTTAGAGATTAATTGAAAAAAATGAAAATAATTAAAAGTTTGTGAAAATAATTGAAAAATATATTAATAATAGAAAATTAAATATCATTATGTAAATTTGACAAAAATAATTGAAAAAATTACAAAATATCTATGAAATAGAAGAAAATAATTGAATTTTCAATAAAATTATTAAAAATCTCAGAAATTAATTAAAAAGAATTCCAGAATATATATTGAATAATAGAAATAAATTGAAATTTTGAACCACAATTTTAGAAATTATGATAAATAATGAAAAAAAAAATGAAAATTCGAAAATTTGGAG
This sequence comes from Ganaspis brasiliensis, assembly GCA_037103525.1. Taxonomy (NCBI): domain Eukaryota; kingdom Metazoa; phylum Arthropoda; class Insecta; order Hymenoptera; family Figitidae; genus Ganaspis; species Ganaspis brasiliensis. Next base: position 611,406 of record JAZKLR010000294.1, read on the forward strand.
AAAATGTTTTCACTACCGATAAAATGGGAAAATAATTGGAACTGAATGAAATTAATTAAAAGTTCAAGAAAATAATATTGCATAAGAAGAAAATTAATGAAAAATCATGTAAAATTAATTAAAGTTTGAGAGAAATAATTGAAAAAATTACAAAAATTATTTAAAAAAAAAAAATAATTGAAAAATGATCTTAAAATTAGAATCAATAGGCAACTAAAATTTTAGAAAATTAATCGAAAAATAATAAAAATGTTGAAAAATTGGACTTGCAAAATGAAATCCTTGAATAATTATTAAAAATTGAAGAGAATAATTCAAAGTTGAGGTAATTAATTAAAAATTCAAAATTGAGAAAATTAATTGAAGTATAATAAAAATAATTAAAAATTGAGACAAATAATTTTAAGATGATATACATAATTTGAAAACAAAGAAAATAATTTTAATTTAAAAAAAATAATTGGAAAAATTACAAAATATATTTGAAGTGCAGTGGAAAAAAATAATTGCATTATAATGAAAATAATGGTAAATTGAAAAAAAGATAATTGAAATTTTCGTAAAGTAAATTTAAGACTTAACGAAGAAATTGAAAAATAATGAAAATAATTGAAAATTGAAGATAATAATTCAAAAGTAATGAAAATGTTGAAAATTTTAGTCGGAATCATAATAGAAAAGAATTGTTAAAAATCGAAGAAATTGATAAATTGTGGAATATAATTATTTTTCAGATTGCAAACATTATTCATTTTTAGTATGTTTAAAATATGACTTCCAAAAATTTGTTTAGTAAATTTCTCTACTTAGTAAATTTCAGAAAAATATAATTTTTCGTCTTTTTTAGAGATTCTTTGCATTTTTCAGTATTTTTGATAAAAATCCCTGACTTTTCCCTGACCCATTTCAGTTTCCCTGATTTCCCTGAATTCCCTGACCTGTGGCAACCCTGTTAATTAATAAAGTAACAGATTTCCCGGTTTCCTGGTCAAGTTGCAACCCCCGAATTAAATTAAAATAAAGCATACTTTAATATTTTTACAATAAACTACAAATAATTGAAACTGTTTGAATTGATGATAATCAAAAATTGTAATAATTAATGGATAAAAAAACTAATTGTAGAACTAAATTAAGTTATTACTTTTCAACTATACTACTAAGTGCCAAACAAGTATTCTCTGCAGCTGCCGCAAAATCTTCTTCAGGATGAGCTGTTCTAATAAATTCTGCCAGATCCGCGACTTGACACAGAGTATTTGAAAGCTCATCAAATATTTCAACCATTTTTCTCGTTCGATTTGGACTAGTGGCTTCTTCCATAAGTGTATTTGAATGTGATATTGCAAAGTTTTTGAGTGTTTCGAAACCTGATGCATTTTCGAGTTCTGGTATTTTAAACAATCCCTGAAAAATAAAAAAAATATTTATTTAGGTTTGAAAATATAAGAAAAAATTAATGTTTTAAATTATTTTAGCATTACCAATTAAAATTAAGTTTTATTATAATTAATTTTAATTATAATGCGAGAATTTTTGTAGATAACAACAATTAAAACAATTTTACAAAAAACTCACTTTCGTTTTAATTTTACAAATTTGGATAATTTAAAATGAAATTGTTGTTTTATATTTTATTTATTTACATAATATACGGGACATGCCCTTTCATACAGAGTATTCCTATAATCTAATAATTGCAAAGACCGCAATAAATTATTACAAATATTTATTTATCAAAATTTAGCTAGGTTGGCATTCTATAAATAAAATAAATAAAAAATAATTAAAAAAAATTTTAAATATTAAATAAAATGTTACAAATTACTATTAATTTATATCAATACAAATACCAAGACAAAATTTTATTTTTTTGCATAAAATTTTAGGTTATGTTTTGATAGATAATATGAACACAAAAAAAATCTTGATTATAGAAATTATCATAAAAGTAAATCAAATGAGTACATACGGTTTCTTTGCTTTGTAAACTAAATCCAAATTTGGGTGCATTTTTTGAATTAAAAGCAGTAGCCAAAGGAGACCAAGTAGTGACAAATTTAGCTCCTTGGATTTGTCTCGCGAAGTTTTGAAGCAACATTCGCGACATGTTTACTAGATTATTAATTTACAAAATACTTAAAAATCCATGAACAAATAACTGTATATAAACAGTGTACATAAACCGCAACATTTACATTTCGTATACAATTTCACCAGGTTAGGTTAAGTTTCATAAACCACGTGGGAAGGGATTTCTGACGTCACACGCATGTGTAGGCAGCGTAATTTTTTATATAATTAAAATATACATTTATAAATAAACTGTTTAATTCTTTCCCCCCATTTAATTGCGTTCTTTTATTTTTATGACTTGACTTTTCAAAACGGAATTTTTTTAGTTCAAAAGTAAAAGAAAAAAAAAACAATTCGGCAAATCGAATTTAATTGACGTCATCGCGGCCTAATGGCGGCCTACACGTGCGCAGAAGAAATGACAGATGTCAAAATTGTGATAGATATTTTTATTCTTCCGTAGAAACAAATAATTCAGTTTAAATTTACAATGGATAAGTTAAAGAATAAGAGTATTTTTAGTCAGTTTCGTTGGATACTTAATTTCTTATGACAGAAATGCGCAAATGTTTAATAAATTGATTATTATAATCAAATGACGAATCTGACGACGAACAAATGCTTTTAACCTGAGGGTCTTATTTCTTGACTAAAATAGAGAACTTGAAATAAGCAAAATGATCGAGCCAACGAGTGAAGCGTCAAAATCCAGTGAAAATGATGATTTTTATAATTCCGACGAGAGTGAAAAACCTTTTGGAGAAAGATGGGCTCCAGTTGGTGCAAATGATGGAGATGAATTTAAGGATGATGAATTTAAAGACTTTAAAGAAGACTTTAAATATTATCATTCTTTCGAAAAGTAAGTCTTAGATTTTTTTTCTATAAAAAATGTTCTGTTTTTCTATTGGCATTTTGCTAATTTTATATATTTTTTTTATTCAGTCTACCTTACGATTTGGAAAGGTTGAGGATTTTAGAAGAGGAACAAGAGACTCTGAACTCGTCGTTAATTGCTTTAACGACACATTTTGCTCAGGTAAAATTGCATAGTTTTATTTATTAAAAATTTGTATTTTGCGCATTTATACACAGATTTTTATATTAATAATACATTTGCAATTTTATTAGAATATTTTGGAAAAAATTTAACATATTTTGTATTAATACTAAAAATTCACGTTTTGTAGGTTCAATTTCGACTTCGCCAAATTGTAGATGCACCAACTGAGAAAAAAGAAAGCTTGCTCAAGGAATTAGAAGAATTTGCATTTAGAGGCATTCCGGATGTTCCAAATAAATTAAAAGACATCAGCAGATCGTCTACACCTACTTCTGATAAGCAAAACGTATATTTTTGTTTTTTATATTTCAATTTCAATCAGTCTCAAATTTAAGTCTAAATTTAAAACTAAACTTTTATTAATCTAAACTTTTATTGATCGAAATTATAATTTATTCAAATTCAATATTTAATCTGAAATTAGAATCGATACAAACATCAAGTGATTAAACCTTTACTTTATCAAATTCAAATTTGAATTTTGAATAATTTCTTCACCAGTTTAAATTTCAACTTATTTAAATTTATATCTAAACAACATTTCAACGAATCTTATTTTTTATTTGCACAGAAACTTAATTTGATGAACATTCTAATAGATTCTAAATTTAATTCATTCAAATTTGTAAAGGTTAAATTTCTTTTTATTATTTGTCATGATTTTCAACATAATTTAATAATAATATCCCTCTAATTATTATTTTTAACCTTTATAGAATTAAAGGATTTTACATAAAAATATTTTATTATGTAATTATTTTTATTATTTATATAATAATTAATATTACTTACACAGACTTATTTATAGAACTTGGGAGAATTAAAGGATTTTACATTAATTATTTTATTATGAAATTATTTTTATTATTTGTAATGATTTTCAACATAATTTAATAATAATATCTCTCTAATTATTATTTTTAACCTTTATAGAACTTGGGAGAATTAAAAGATGATGAACTCGAATTAAAAATGGCACTTCAAAAAACCAAACAAAAGGAATTGATAAGCCAATTAAAGACACAACTCGAAGATTTAGAAAAATATGCGTATGAAACTGGCGATGCGGATTTACCTCAAAGTGTCGTTTTAGAAAGACAAAACGTCATTATCAGTGAGTTTAAATAAAAATAAAATTCTAATTTTATTGTAAGACATTTTTTATTTTAATGTACTTTTTTTGTCATTTAAACTTTAATTTTCAATAATTTCAACTCATAGTTTAAATTAATCCAGGGATGCAATTGATTTCAATCACTTTGATTTAAATCATGATTTAATCTTGGGTCATTTGCATTAAAATCATGATGTAAATAAAAAAAAAACTAAATAATTCTCTGCATGTATAAAAAAATATGTGACAATCGCAAACCATAAAAAAACCAGAAATTTGTGGATGAATCTTAAAAATTTTAATTTTTTAATATTTTAATCTTTAGAAAATTTAGAAAATTGTGCTAAATTGTAAACGCCAGTTAACTCATATTTCACATTATTAAAACTTTTAATTTCAATTAATTCAAATTTAAATGCATTCTAATTAATGCATAATAATTCAATTTTTTTTTTCTTCTTTTTTTTCGATTTTTTTTTGTATTTGTCTTTTTATTTTAGGATTTTCATAAATTTTCTTTTTATGCAAATTATTTAATATTATCTTACACAATTTTATTAATATAACATTCACTAAACTTTTTATTTCTTTGATTTTCTTAATTATTTCCATATTTTTAAAAAAAATAGGCTCATTTTTTAAAAAATTTATTCAATTTGTTTTCACATCGTCTATTTTTTGCGAGATTTTTTGCAAACTTACTTATTCTTTCATAAAATTTTTTAATATTCTTTATTTTCCTAAATTTATTACTGGACTTGTTTTAAGTGTAATATTATAGAAAATATTTTTGTGTAATTTTCCAAAACTTTTTTATTTTTAAAAGATTTGTAAATTTCTTTTGTGGACTTTTTATTTATCTTTATATACATTTTTTTATTTTATTTTTATTAATTCTAATTTTTTAGTAGATTCTTACCAAATTTTTTGATTTTTTGTACTTTTTACATTTTTTTTCAGTTTGCTAGATTAAGAACGGAAAAATTTCTCCATTTTCTTCCTATTTATTTAAGTTTCTTGTTCTTTTATAATTTTGTTGGCTTTTCTGGCATTTTATTTAATTCTTTAATTTTTTGCATCATTTTTCTATTTCTCAGAAACATTTTTCCTTCTTTTACGTTTTTGTCTTAAACAAATTTAATTTTTGTATTTTTTTTATAGTTTTTGTCTTGTAATTACGAATTTTTGAAAACATTTATTTCATCCTTTTTATCTACATTTTTTAAATTTCTCAATTTTCTACTTTTTTGAAGAATTTTATGGTTTTATTTTATATTGTGTAAATTTAATCTTGTGCTATAAATATTCTCATTCTAACATTTTTCTTCTATTTCACAGAAATTTTTTTCTTTTACAATTTTTCAAAAATTTTCAAAATTTTATTCATTTATTTTTCCTTTAATTTGTAAAATAATTCTCTAATTTTTCTAATTTTAAAAATGTTTTCTCACTGGTAATATATTTTAACGTTTGTTTATCTTCTTATTTATGTTTTTAATTTTATAAAAATGTCTGTAAATAGTTGAATTTTTTGAAAAGAGTTTCTTGTTTTTTTAAATATTTTTATGTTATTGATTCATTCCTATGTTTTTTTTTTCTTTATTTGTCTAATAATGTCGATGATTTTTTTTTATTTAAAAGAATTTCCTTATTTTTTGAATAGACTGTTTTCTTATCTTTTTACGTTTTTGTTTTTTGCTTTTATAATTTATTATTTCTTAGTTGCTTTTACAATTTTCTTAAGGAGGTTCTCTCCATTTACATAACCTCAAATTCGAAATTCGTTTTCCACCCCAAATCCTCCAAATAAAAATATATTTAAAATCAGTTTCATCAAATTTTGAAAGATCCGGTTTTCAATTTTTCAGAAAAAATTAGGTTGAGCTAAAATTTGTTAAATAATAATTATTTAATATTTTATGCTTTTCCTTTAAATCTAGTTAAAATCTGTGGTTTTCATCCAATTTTAACAAATAATAGCTTATTTTTCTCGTTGAAACATTCTCTACAATTTTATTTGTTGGATTTTGTTAAAGAATATTTTATTTAAAATTTATTAGACAGATAAAATTTGTTTTTTACTTATTGTTTAAACAAAAAAATATTTAACAAAATCAAACAAATTGCAGATAATGTTTCAACGAGAAAAATGAGATATTATTTGTTAAAATTGGATGAAAATTACAGATTTTAACTAGTTTTAAAGAAAAAACATAAAATGTTGGATAATTATTATTTTTTGACAACAAATTTTAGCGCAACTTAATTTTTTCTGAAAAATGTACAACTGGATCTTTCTAAATTTGGTGAAATTGATTTCAAAAATATTTTTATTCGGGGTGAAAAACGACCATTTAGTTTGAGGTTATGTAAATGGAGAAAACCTCCTTAATTTTCCGATCATATATATGAATTTGAAGATATTTCCTTGAAGTTTTCTCATTTATTCGACATAATTTGTTTGATTTTGATTAAATATTTTTTTTTATTTATATCTCAGTTCAAAAAATAAACTACTTACAAATAGGCATTTAAAAATTTTATATACCTACTGATTTTATATATTGAAAAAAAATCAATTTTCGATTTAAATCCGATTTGAATTAAAGAAGTCGGATTCTTATTATTTTTTTAAATCATGATTTTTATCAGCCCTGAATTAATCCAAATGTAATTTTATTTAAAATTGTAATTTCAACCAATAATTCAAATTTCAATATCAGGGATCAATTTGCTCTATAAATATAATAAAAATCATATTCCCATTTGTAGCTCATCTTAAAGAAAAATTGAACTTTGACGTCGATGATTTATGTAAATTACCGCTGGATGATTTGAGGTGGCAAGTGGACTGTGCAATTAGTCAGGTTTGTATTTTGTATTTCTTTTATTATTTTCCTCTTTATTTTTTATTCATCCATATATTCACACATTTTTCATTTTATTTCTTTTCAATTTACATTAATTAACTCCAATTTTCCAGATTGTCAGCCCTTTGAAAATGAAAGAACAACTAGTGGGTCAATTAAAAACTCAAGTCGCTGATCTTGAGCGATTCATAAACTATCTCCAGGGTGAAATTAGTACAGAAACTTTATCCTGCACCTGTGAATGTCCAGTTCATACTCACGGAACCACCTCAACATCGTCATTCTCGAAAAAATCTTTTCACAAAAAACCCATCCAAGAAGAAAAACAAACCGAGAGTTTAAACACTGTCCGAAAAGTTCTGATGCTGTTGCATATGTACGTTTTGTCGCAACTTGGCTGCAGTAGCGAAAGATCAAAGCGAAGTTTTAAAAAGAAGTCGGTCTGCAGTTGGCGAGATTTACGGACTAGATTGGACATTGGTGTGGAGCATATTTTGGAATGTCTCGTGGAAAACGAGCATCGTCACGAGGAATTTGAGAATGATGTTGATTATTCTTCCGATTCAGATTCTCCGGTTACTCAGAATAATGCAAAGATTACTTCTGCGGTCAGAAAACATCTAGCTATTGCAATTCGAGATTTGATGCAGCACGGATCGAGTACGGATGTTCAAGTGACAAGTGTCGTGCCATTTGTTGGATGCTTTCCACAGAGAAGTCAAACTGCCAGCAATACCATTCATGCTTGGTTGATTGTTTTAAAGTACTATGAAAATAAAAATGGACAGCGGTACAATTCTGCACCCGTTCAGAAGCTCTCTCAAAGCTTTAATTTGGACCTGGCTGGAAGTAAATCTATCTCGTCCAAGCAGGTAAAAATAGTATTTTTAACTATTTAATTAATATTTTTAACAATTTAATTAGAATTTCTAACAGCTTAATTAGTATTTTTAAATATTAAATCGGTGATTCCATCGACTGAGAGGTGTTACTGGCATATCTAAAAAAAAATTATTTTATATGTAAATCATTATTAAACACCGTAGAATTAATTTTTAATTAAGATTTTGTTAAATATTTTCTTATTTATTCAGAAATTGTAATTAAAGACGACAGAGTAAGGTTAAAATGGCGTTCTAGTCCATATTTCAAACTTTTTATAATTAATAAATATAGGCTTAAATAAAATTTTGTTGAGAAGGAATGGTAATATATATATATATATATTCTAAAGATTTGTTTTTGGTAATTTATTTTGTGTACAAAGCATAATTATAATAAGAAAAATCGATTTAAAATTGATTAAAAACTGTTAATTATTGTCATATTTAACAGCATATTTTTTATAAAAGTATTTAATAGAAAACTTGGATAAGCTTGGATAAATTTGGAGCTTCTGAAAATTGTTTAAAGATTCAAACTTTACACATATTTAAGTTTGTACAAAATATATACTTCATTCAAATTTCACAAAGGTACCTATTTTGCTTAATTTCTGACAAATTTAAGTTTGAAATTTATGGCAAAGGAGGTTAAATTAAAAAAAATTGAAAATCCCTGCAGTTATTTGATTTGGCAATAATCGATTTTAAATCGATATTATTTCAATTAATAACATTTTAATAATTAACATTAATTAGCAGGCAATTATTAAATAAACATAATTTTTACCTATCATTAAAATAATTGCATAAAAATATTTATTTAATATATGTATAAAGAAATCCATAAGATATCAAAAAAATCTATAATAATAATAATACACAAGATTCATTCATGCTTTCATTCATTTTTTCATCCTGTCCAGACCTGAAGTGTGGCACATACATATTTTTTGTTTTACTCGAAAAAATGTATTTGTTTAAAATTTAAATTTTTAAATATCATTTCCAATAATATTAATTTCAATAATAAATAAATCTATAACTTTTTCTATAATCTTCAACAATTTTTAAGATACAATTATTCTCTTTAAATTTTATAATTATTCTTTAATTTTTTTAAGTTATTTTGTTATGTTGTCGATTATTCTCGTCACTTTTCGAATTTTTCTTTCAATTGTTAATTATTTTTCTTATTTCTCAAATATTTTCTTTAATATTTAATTATTTTACTCATTTTTTAATTTTTTTTTTTAATTATCAATTATTTTCTTGAACTTTTCATTTAATCCTTTAATTTATATTTTATTTTTTCAATTTTTAGATATATTCTTCAATTCTCAAATATTTTCTTTAATCTTCAATTATTTTGATCGATTTTCAATTAATTCCTCAATATTAAATAATTCTTGGATTTTATCAATTATTTTCTTCACTCATAAAAATGGTTTTAAAATTCAATTATTCAATTCTAGAACTAGGATTCTCTTCAATTCTCAGTTATTTTCTTCAAATTAAAATTCCACTTTTCAATTTTCAATTATGTTCTTTAATACTAAAATTTTATCGCCATTTTTCTATTATTTTTTTCGATTATCATTAAGTTTCTTTAATTTTAAATACAACTGTTCAATTATTTTCTTTAATTTTTAATTCCATTCTTCAATTTATATTTCCATTTTTCAGTTTTCAATTATTTTTTTTCTATATTCATTAATTCTCGGTTTTTTTTATTTACTTTTTTCAATTTTTAAATATATTCATTATATTTTTATTCCATTCTTCAATTTTTAATTGATTTCTTCAATTTTCAATTTTAATTTTTTTTTTCGATTTTCAATCCAGTTGATAAATGTGCAATTACTTCCAACAATTATTCTAATAATTTTTTTAATTTTCCAATTTGCAATTATTTTCTTTAAATTCAAGATTTCTAGTTTAATTTTTTCAATTATTTTTTTCAGTTGTCTATTAATTTAGACAACTATTTCAACTATTTCTTTCATATATTAATGATTTTCCGTAATTTTTTATTATTTTCTATAAGTTTTTTCAATTTTTAATTATTATCTTAAAATTTCATTATTTTTCTTTGATTTTTAAAATTATTTTCTTCGGTTCTGCATTAATCTAGCCATTTTTTTAATATTTAATTATTTTCGTTACTATTTAATTATTTTTATCATATTACAATTTTTCTTGCAATTATCAATAATTTCTTAAAATCTCTATTTGATTCTTTAATTTCCAATTTATTTCTTCAATTTTTAATTATTTTCTTCAATTCTCAAATATTTTCTTTAATTTTAAATTATTTTTATCGATTTAAAATTAATTTTTCAATATTCAATAATTCTCGTATTTTTCCAATTATTATTTTTACTCAGATAAAAAATTTTAAAATTCCAATTCAATTATTCAATTCTAGAATTATTCTATTCAATTCTCAATTATTCTCTTTATATTTAAATTCCACTTTTCAATTTTTAATTATTTTCTTTAATATTTAAAAATTATCGCCTTTTTCTATTATTTTTTCGATCATAATTAAGTCTCTTTAATTTTAAATTCCATTTTTCAGTTGTTGTTTTCTACTATATTCGTTCATTCTCGGCTTTTTTTCAAGTTTTAAGTATATTTCATAAATTTTAATTCCATTCTTCAACTTTTAATTACTTTCTTCTATTTTCAATTATTTTTTTCAATTTTAATTATTTTTTTCCTATTTTCAATCCAGTTGATAAATGTGCAATTATTTCCAACAATTATTCCTATAATTTTCTTAATTCTTCAATTTATAAATATTTTATAACTATTACAAGCTAATTAATAATTATAAATTTAAATTTAAATAAAATCGTTTATTGCCATCTCAACCAACTGCAGATATTTACAAAAATTTTTAAATTTAACCTCATTTGCAATAAATTTTAAACTTAAATATTTTAGAAATTAAGCAAAATACCCTCGTGAAATTTAAATATAGTTTATATTTTTCAGAAACTTAAAATGTGTGAAGCTTGAATCTTTTAAAAGCATTCTGAAAATAGATATGATATGTTGAAATATGTCATTTTTTCTGAATTTACAATTTTAAAATTGAATTTTATAATAATTAAAATAATTTTTTTAAATAATTTTATTTTTGAGATATGCCAGCAACATCTCTTAGACGATAGTCAGTGGAATCACCCTAAATTAGTAATTTTTTTTTTAAATTCATTTATTATATTTTTTAAAAATCTTTAATAAAATTGGATCAATATTTGATAAAAACAATTGTGGAAATCACAGAGTGATTGTAATACTTTTCTTTTCAGAGCTTATTAATAACTATCGGCAACATTATCACATCTCACACTCCGTACAAAAGAAGCTATGATACACATTTTAAGGCTTTTATCTGTGCAGCTTTGAAGTGAGTATTCATTTCACGTTTAAATAACTACCTATAGAAATAAAACAATAACTTGTTCTATTATTTCCAGTGCCAATAAATTAGTTGTATGGTTAAAATTGATTTTGCAATGTCAATATCTGCTGGAAAACCATTATTTGCCTTGGAGTTATGTTATAAAAACTGGTGGGTATTTAAATTTAGAACAATTATTATATAAACAGTTTTAAATTAATTAACTCTTAGTATTTTTCTTAATTAAGAATTTAGATATTTAAATAATTAAGAAATTAGGTTTCTAGTGAATGACCATTTTAAAATTCCCGGATAGTAAATAACAATTTTTTCGGATTTGTTTATGTTTAAGTGGGTTTAAAAAAATATTAAAAAGAACGGTTTTAAATATTTAATAATATGTCATTCTTATTTAGAAAAAAAAAATTTTAATTAGTTTGAAAAAGAACCAGATTAATTAATCTAATGATTTGAAAACATTAAAAAAAATCAATACGAAAAAGTCAGGTTTACAAAAAAGTCATAAAGTCTTAAGGAAGAAAAAAAAACATTAGAAAAGTTAATAAGAAGTAATAAAGAAAATAGAGAAATGGAAAATGAACAAAATCTTGAATCAAAATCAAACAAATTATGAATAAAAAAGCAAATAAAATAAAGGAAAATTGAAAAAATCTGAAAAATTAAAAAAAAGTGAGAACTTTTAATAAAAAACACAGAAAAAATTGAAAAATGTATTTTAAAAGTATTGTAATAATTTCTAAAAATATTACAAAAATTAAGAAATAATCCTTACATTTTTTTTAAAAAAGAATTCAATAATGTACAAAAAAAAAGTTTTTAAAAATGAAGAATTCAAATTAGACAAAAATGAAAATATGACACCAAACTGTATAAAAAAATGTAAAATCTTTTTAAGAAATTGAATGAATTGCAAACTTGTTTTTAGTTACGGAAACAAATAAAAATAAATGAAAAAACTTAAAATTTTACCAAAGAAGGAAATCTTTAAAAAATTTTAAAAAAGACAACGAATTAATTTTTTGACAAGATAAGATATCAAATAGACAAAAATTTGACTGTTTTGAAGAAAGAAAAAAAGTTCTAAGAAATAAAAAAAATGAGGATAAAATGAGAGAAATTTTAAAAGATAAAATTTACATAAAATAAAATAAAAGAAGAAGAATTTTTTAAGAATTATAAAAATTAAGAAATTATGGAAAAATGTAGAGAAAAATACCGAATAAATGTTTTGAAAAAATCGAGAATATAAGATAAACATTAAATAATTTAAAAAAGGGAAAACATTTCTGAGAAATAAATAGTTGCAAAAACGTAAAAAAAATTTAAAAGTAGAAGTTAAAATATTTGAAAAAATAAGAAAAACTGAGAATACACAATAAAAAAGTGATATGAAAATTGGATAAATGGAGTACAGTTTTAAAAAACTTTTAAGAAACTATGAAAAACATAACAAAAAAGTACTGAAAAATTGGAAATATATAATTTGACAAAAATCTAGTAATAACATAAAAAGTTTTAAAATTTCCTTAAAGTTTTGAAAATTCCCAAATCTTTTAACAAATACCCGATATTTTTTTCATAATGTATTAAATTCTCATATAACTAGACACGATAATTATATTTTAAAAATTTTGATTATTATTCAATTCATTTAATATATTATAAATATCTAATCGAATTTTATTTTAGGTTTCCAAGACGCTTTTCACACTCTCGATCGACTCACGAATCACAAATTTGATTTGCCGGTTGATCTGGCCATAAAACAATTTCAGAATATCAAAGATGCCTTCTAAACAAGTCCTTCCACAGTTTTAATTTCCTAGTCAATCCACGTAAGTGATTCAAACTACAATTTTCGTTATATTTTTTTCATATATACGTATAAGAAATAATTAACTTTCTGGAATATATTTATATATTACAAGTTGAGAATAATCGTTTGGTGTACGTTCAAAGAAATATTTAAAAATGTTAAGCAATGAGTCGATAAAAAAATGTGTGCTTCATATTATACAAATCTCAACTTTCTTTTTTGTGAAATTTCATTAACGCTTTTTTATTTTCTCTCTTCTTGATTCCAAGTTGAATTGTAAATTGAGTTTTTAATCATAAATTGAAAAATTGTAAAATTTTATAAATTATTTTATGATTTTGATAAAGTCGCATAAATTACGCCATTTAATGAATTAATTTCTCTTAACATTTCTCTCGTATGCTTTGAAAATATGAAGAAATTCTGAGAGATTTTTTTTCAAATAAGCCAAACACTTAGTAATTCACTTTAGCTAGCATTTAAATATGTAATTTTAATATAAAAAAGTGCTTTAAAAGTTTATTAGTAAAAGTAAAAGTATTTCTATTGTATCTTGTTAATATAGTAATTTTTAATATTCTATTAATTTAACATTCCAGTGTTTTAATAGTCTGAATTTAATTACAAATCCAAAGTTTAGGCACTAGAATTTTATGTAAATCTAATGTTTAATAGAGTTAAATTGTGTTTGGACTGTTAAGTTTTAAGACATAATTACTTATTGTATTCTTAAATTACTTAAATACACTTATTGAGTTAATCATAATCTTTTATAGAAATTAATCTAATAAATAGCACACCAGTAAAATAAAAAATGTAATTAAGTTAAAGCTGCGATATTTTAAATTATAATTTGTAAGCTTCGCTATCTCTACAAACTGAACTCACTGAACTTTTTAAAAATGTGGATCTTTTAATCATGAGAAAACAAATGTTAACAGTGTTGAATGTTTACAATAACCTTTTGAATGTTAATTTTCGAGAAATTAATATAATAATGTTTTTATCAAAGATTTAAATATTATAAATATGTCAGAGAATTGTTAGCTAATTAAATTGTATTAATTTAGTTAAATTATGAATGAAAGCCAAAAATTAGAATCTGCGTTGTGATAATTATTTTATCAGTTCAATTGTGATTTTTAGTTAAATATCTACATATCCGGAAAAATATCGTTAAATTAAAAAGAAAAATAATTTTTGTACATAAGGTGTACAATTAATTATACAATAAATTGTACACGTCCATAAAATGTACTTATAGCATTCGATTAGTTGAAAAAAACTATATTTGTTTTAGAATATTGAAACAGGAATAATCTCACACTTGTTCTCATAGCACTTAAAAAATATAATAAATATTACACCTAAAGTGTAAACTGAATCATATAAACAATGTAATGCAATGTATAATGATGTTATCAGGTACAGTTAAATATTTTTGCAACAGATGTAGAAATAGTTTACAAAATTGTCTTCACAAAGAAAATAATTTACATTTTTCAAAATGGATTCATAATTAATTTGTTTGAGATTTGTTTGAGAGGGTGTCTAGAATATTTCAAATAAATTCTTATTTTACTAAAACATTTTTTAAAATTAAAATATAAAATTTTCAATCTTAAAAGTTATCAATTTAAAAAGTTGAATAAAAAAATTTTAGCATTTATGGAGAAAAGTTAAAAAAATTTACAAAGATTTTTAAAAGATACGCTTTTTCTAAAAGAAAAATTGTTCAACTGAAGCTCAACAATTTTTTAAGAAACTTGTATAAATAGCTAATGATAAATTTAGTATTTTACATTCCAGTTAACGATTAGATACCCTCTAGTGTTTCTCTTACAATTGATTATTATTAATTTCGTTTTCTGTTAAAAATCGAAAATCCCAAGAAGCTAGAAATATAAATGAATTTTAGATAAAATGTTTCGATTTTTTAATTTTAGGACTATACATGTCGAATTATTTAATTCGATACGTGTTAAATACACATTCTGTGTAAACATATAATCACCGAACCAAATATTTGTAATATAATTTTATTTTAAGCTATAATAAATTGTACCAAAATGTAATTGACTTACTTTCTTTTTGCACTAATTATCCTACAAAATTTTTAAATACATGAAATTTTTTTTTCAAAGATACATTAAAGAAAGAATAAACCATAATTATGAAAGTTTCCCTTTATTTTATGTGAAAATTGTACATATCGGAGTTTTATAATATTTTTCTTTCTTAACATTTAACGTCACATTAACTCATTGTCAGTATGTATATTATTAAAATCATTATTTTACAAAATTTAATTGCGCAAAAACTGATTTCAAATCATTTAATATTTCATCTATGATATATTGACAACTAGATTAAATAATTAATAAATAATCATAATACTTGAAAAGTACTTTAACATAATTATTTTTCAATAATTTAAATTTAAGCAAAAAAATTGTTCTCAATTGAGAATTTTTTTTTTAAATTGCTATTTTGAGATGATTTTATTCCCAAAACGTCTTATTTCTCTCAGATTATTTAAAATCATTGGTTTTTGACACTGTAGATTATACTTACATTACACTTAATAGATTAAATATAAAGGGTACAAACATTTGCTTACAATTCTTAAATGTTTTCATAAAAACTCAATAATAATAATTTTTAATATATAATAATAACTAACACATATTTCCAGTATTTTTATAATAAAGTTTTATCCAATCTAAACGATTGAAAGTAAAATAACAGAAGAGACAAAACTTTATTACAAAATATAAAATGTAATAATTAATTATTAATAATATAAATTATTAATTATCATGATAATAATAATAGTGATAATAGCTATAATAATAATGATATTAATAATGATTAATAATTCACATGATTTCATAAAAAATAAATTCAGATAATGGACAGTAAAATGTCAATAAATTTATTTAATAAAATTACCGATATAAAACATTTTACGGTATTTGCGTTGGCTTGGAAGTTTTTTATTCTTTAGAGCTACAGTTTTGTTAAACTGATAATAATTTTTTTTATAGGCTGAGGTAATCGTGTGTTGTGTTCATTAAGATTAGACATATATGTTTTCAAGTTTCATAGAACAATAAAATTATAAAGTATAAAATCAACACACGATTTAAAAGGTGTGTCTTTAAAGATTGTTTAGATATTTACAAATATAGAGTATTTATTTAAAAAAAAAAAAGTCTTTAGGTTGAAACTAATTGACAGGTTTGTTTAAAATTGAAAAATAGAGCTTTTTGGAAAAATAGTTTGAAAGTCGAGTTATTCGTTTCATAAAACGATAAATTCGTGATATACAGATAACAATACTGTTGTAAGTTTCAGGTAATCTAAGTTTTACTTTAACAAGTTTTTCTTAATGATATAATAATAATAGATATACATCTGAATCTTCCATACAAATTGTTTCTTTAACTAATTTTAGTAACTGTCACTATTTTTCGTTATTGTTTCTAGTTTTAGTTGCCGTTATTATAGTCACTAGATTTTAGTCAAAGAAATAATTTCTATTCCATAATACTTGAGTATTATTTATGCATTTTTTATATATCAACGATGCCGACACCTAACAATTATGAAATATGTATATAAATATAACATATTTAAATATACATATACCAGAATGACAGCAAACACACATGCAAGAACAAAAACTTTAATAAAGTTCAGATTCTTCAGAAAGAACAGTGGTGAAACACTGTGTTTTGATATTTTAATAAAAATATGTTTTTATTTTACGATTTAAGATTATTTGGTATTAAAATATCAAAACACTTTATTACAAAAAGTGAATAATTATCGTATAGAATTGAAAGCTTAAAATATATAAAAGCTGCGCATAGATTTCACAATATTAATTTTCGGTTTTAGAAATACATTCGTAATTCTAGTTTCTCTTATTTTTATGATAAATAAGCCAAGATTCCAAAAACAGAAACCCCCACTTCCTAATTAAAAAATTAAAATCTCTCAGTCTATTTTGAGGTCAGAAAATTTCTGACAAAAAATGTGTATAAAACGTTTTATTGTAAAAAGAAAAAAAAATGCAATTTACAGCTCACAATATTAGAAATTTGTTTCAAAAAGGCAGTGCTTGAAAAACGAATGTTTCTGCGAGAATAAAAGCGCCTTAAATATTAAAATAACTGTGACGGTTTTTCGGCAGTCTTATTATGTCAAAGAAAATGTTCTTTTCTCAGTTCTTGTCTCCATTTTTGGTAGACTTTTTTTTAAAAAAGTTAAAAAAAAAAAATTTCTTATCAAAAGAATATTCAATATTACTCATTTTTAATAATTTATAAATTTTAAATCTCAAACTAAATTAAAAGTAATTACAAAAGTTAACAGAATAATGATTCTTAGAATCGTTAATTTCATATAACTGACCAGCATCAAGATAAATAATTCCTAAATCTTTAACTCAAACGTGAATTCGCAATGGTACATTTTCGGAAATATTTGCAGTCTCCATGTCCGTTTTGATGCTCTCCAACGTCATGTAAATTTTCCGGAAAGTAGGTCGTTCACACGGTCTCTTATTCCAACAAAGTTTCATCAATTCGTAAACAGCTGGAGGGGTATTGTCTGGGCACTTAAGTACGTTTCCTTCTTTGATATAATTAACAACTTCTTCGTGTGTCATTCCATAATAAGGCTGAAGCGCAAAACTGAAAATTTCCCAGAGACAGATCGCGAAAGCCCAAACATCCGATTCAATTGTATATTTATTATAAAGTATACTCTCTAAAGGCATCCATCTTATGGGAATTGCATCTTGTTCATCGCCTTTGTAATAATCTTGTAAATAAATTTTCTGCGAAAGGCCAAAGTCAGCAATTTTCACCACCATTTGATCATTGATTAGGCAATTTCTCGTTGCAAGATCGCGATGAACAAATTTTCTGTCAGACAAATAAACCATCCCAGAAGCAATCTGTCTTGCAATATTAATTAGGTCCATGTGTGTTAGACGAGAATCTGTAAATGAACCATCATTTTCGAAGCTTCTAACAATATAGTTTCCAGGGGAGCATGATCGTAAAAATTCGTTCAAATCACCACGTCCCATGTATTCAAAAAGAAGACACATCGGTCTTCCAAGAGCACAAACTCCAAGGAGTTTGACGATATTTGGATGATCAAATTCAGAAAGTAAACACGCCTCGCGCTCAAAATCCGCTAAAAGATCATCTGTTGCCTCATCCTTGAGCATTTTTACCGCCACATTAGTGAACTCTTCTCCAGGAACTAAACCTGGAGCTCTTGCTTGAAACACTCGACCGAAAGCACCTTGACCCAAGTCTCTGATATAGATGACATTGTTCCGTGGAAACTCGAGCTTTTCTAATTTTGGATTTAACATCACTCCGGTTTTATGATATGCATCGTTACTGGGCAATTTGTCAAGATCGATATTTATGTCCTGAAATTATTTATGAATTATTAATTAGGATTAATTAAGCAATTACAGGGCTCGAACCGGTAAAAGTACTTAAAAATACGGACTTTACGGACCAAAAATTCAAAATTACGGACTTTTACGGACTAGTTACGAATAAACATTTTGTATCTCAAAAGACTATTTTGAGTGTGATAGAATTAAAATACAGTAGAAAAGTAAAAAGAAATAGTATTTTTTATGTTTAAAATAAATTTATTTCTTTGAAAATTATAGAAAATTTTATTAATAATAAATAGAAAAATATTAATGAGTCTGAGGCAAATAAGAGAACAATTATTGTAGGTATACTTATAACATAGGCACAAAAAAAAAAAGCTTTCTGTGCATTAAAATAGACCTATAAGTCTAATTATAGTACTAGCAACATTAACGCGCGCCAGAAACTTTGCATTGTTATTTGTTCTTAAAAACTATAAATTTTTGCAACTTCAAGTCATGAAAATTAGGAGAATAATTACAAAATTTAAGAAACTAACTGAAAAATAACGAAAATAGTTGACAATTGAAAACAAAACTCAAAAAATGTCTAGATAATTATACAATTGAAAAAGAATAATTTAAATAATTGAACAATAAATATTCAAATTAAACAAGAAAATTAAAAAATAAACTGTTGGAAATAATTGCAAATTGAAAAACTGAATTGAAAATCGACAAAATAATGGAAATTGAAGAAAATAATTGAAAACTGAAGAAAATAATAACAATTTCGAGAAATAAATTGAAAATTTAAGAACTGAATTGATATTGGAAAAATAATTAATAATTTAAAAAAAATTACAAAAGGACTGAAAAAAAATTTTAATTGAAAAAATTAAAGAATTATTATAAAATTTTTAGAGAATAATTGAAAAAAGTGTGCAAACAATTGAAAATTGGGTAAAATAAATAATAATTGCAAGAAATAGTTGAAAAATATATTAATGGACAATTGGAAAAAAATACTTTAAAAATATGAAAATTATATAAACAATTGTTGGAAATAATTAAACATTGAACAACTAGATTGAAAATTGAAAGCAATAATTACAAAAAAAAAGGGGGGAAAAATTGAAAAAAGAAGATAATTATTGAATATAGAATAACATAATTAAACAACTGCTTTTAAAATTAAAAAAATATATTGCGATACTTGAAAACAAAAATAATTTGAAAAAGGCGAGAATTTTTTAATATTAAAGACAATAATTTAAAATTGAAAAATGAAATTTGAAGAAAATAGTTGTAGAATTAAACAATTGTATTGAAATTTTGAAACAATTTTTATGAGTGAAAAAAATAATTGCAAATTGAATTAAACAACTGAAAAGTTAAAAATTAAATTGAAATTTGAATAAAAAATGTAAAATTGAAGAAAATATTTAAGAGTTTAAGAAAATAGTTGTAGAATTGAAAAACTGAATTTAAATTTAAAACAATTTTTATAAATGAAAAAAATGATTGAGAAAAGCCGAGAATTAAAGAAAAATTATAAACAAAAAAGTAAACTGGAAAAGTTATTTAAATTTTTTAAAAATAATTGAAAATTAAAGAATTAAATCAAATTTTGAATAAGACAGATAGATAATTAAAAGGAAAATAACAAAATACAAAATTATCAAATATTAAAGAAAATAATAGACAAATGAAAAAAATTCGAAAACTGTCAAGAATAATCAACAAGAGAACAAAATAATTATAAAACTTCAAGAGAATGAAAAAAAAAATTGAAAAAATTGTTGAAATTAATTGAAAGTTGCGGAAAATGAATAATAATTGAAAGAAACAGTTTATGACGAGAATAATTAAAGAATTGAAAAAAATATCTGAAAAATAACGAAAATAATTGACAACTGATAACAAACTTCGACAAATCGCTAAATTAAAACAATTTTATAATTCAAAAAATCATTTAAAAATGAAAAAATTACTATAAGTTGAAAAATGAAATTAAAATTTATATAATTTAATTGAAAATTCAAAAAAGTAATTTATAAATGCCGTGATTTATTAAATGTAGCAGAAAATAATTAAAAACTGAAAAATAGAATTGAAATTTGAAAAAAAATTCAGAGTTGAAGAAACTAATTGAACATGTGAATTATAGTCATAGAAACTTATCGATAATAAAAAAAAAGGACAAAAGGCAAGAATTTTTAATAATAAAGAAAAAAATTGAAAATTGAAAAATGCAATTAAAATTTGAAGGAAATAATGGAGAATTGAAGGAGATAGTTTTAGAATCAAACAATTGAGTTTAAATTTTAAAATTGTTATGAGTAAAACAAATAATTGAAAAAATCAAGGAAATTTTTAAATGTAAAGGAATTAAATTGAAGTTTTAAGATAATAATTGATAATTGAAGGAAAAATTACAAATAGACGAAAATAATTGACAGTTGAAAAAAATTCGAAATGTGTCGAGAATAATCGTTATTAGAACGAAGTAATTTTAAAAATTAAAGAGTAATTATAAAAGTGAATGAAAATAATTATATTTGAAAAAACTTTTTTCAAATTATGAATTTATTAATTGATAATCTAAACTAAAGAAAATTGTAGGAAAAATTTTAGGAAATAAATGAAAATTGAAGAAATCAATAAATTGCAACTTGAAGAACATATTAATTTTTCAAGAAAATAACTGATAATTGAAAAAAAGCGAGTATTATTGAGTATAAATAAAATAATTAAAAATTGAAGCAAGGAATTGAAAAATTGAAACTCAACCGTTTTTACACTGCTTAGGGCCTCTTATCTTAGAATTTACTGAATTTGCGGACTTTTCTAATCAAATTACGGACCTTTTTTTTAAAAAAACGGACTTTTACGGACCATAAGTAAATTTACGGACTTTT
Source organism: Ganaspis brasiliensis (assembly GCA_037103525.1). NCBI lineage: Eukaryota > Metazoa > Arthropoda > Insecta > Hymenoptera > Figitidae > Ganaspis > Ganaspis brasiliensis. The sequence continues at coordinate 632,990 of JAZKLR010000294.1, forward strand.
ACGGGATTTACGGAGCTAGTTCGAGCCCTGCAATTATTATTTTTGTGGTTAATTAACAGGGTGGACACTTTTTTTGTGAAATTAAATTCCCCGTCATTTTCTTTGTTCTTTACGGTAAAAAATTTTCAATATCCGTACAAGTCACTTTTGGCAAATATTTTGAAATTTTAATTTTGAAGTTAATGTGCACTGAAAAAAGGTTATTTTTCAGCTGTAAAAACTCAATAAAAAACACAAAATTAATTTAAATAGAATACCTAAATGTTCTGATTTATATTTGTTCAAAATAGTTCAATTTACTTATAAAAAGTCAGCCCAACATATGAAAGCATATTGAAAGTACTTAAAGTTAAGTAGTAATAAATTTCTTAATATTTGCAAAATTTCTAAAAAAAAGTGTAATGAAAATATTAGGAATTTTAGCACTTGACAAGTAAATTTAAAAATCTATTTTTGCCTAATATTTTAAACCTTCTTACATAGCAATCAATTAATATAAGTAAATTTAACTATTTTGAACATATATAAATGAGAACGTTTAGGTATACTATCTAAATTATTTGTGTGTTTTTTTATTGAGTTTTCACAGCTGACAAAATAACCTTCTTTCAGTGCATCTTAACTTCAAAATTAAAATTTCAAAGCAAATACAAATAATTTTATAAAATATTTGCCAAAATGAATTGTACGGATATTAAATATTATTATTACGAATTATCAAATTTTTCTAAAAATAGGCAGTAACGACTTCAAGTAAAATATAATGGAATGACCCTATAACTTTATACTTAAATTTGAAATTTACTCATTCTTATAATCTCATTAATTATAATTAAAGCTCAAAAAGTTTTATTATCACAAAATATTAAAATCTAAATTTTTGACCAATAATTTATTGGTCATGTAAAACTATAAATTTTTGCAAATTCAAATAATGAAAATTACGTTGATTTTCTGAAAGATATATCTGAAAAATGACGAAAATAATTGACATTTGAAAACAAAGTTCGAAAAATGGCTACATAATTACACAATTGGAAAGAATAATTTAAAAAATTAAACAATATTAAATTTAAACAAAATAGTTGAAAAATTACAGGAATAACTGTTGGAAATAATTGCAAATTGAACAACTGGATTGAAAATCGAAAAAATAAGTTGAAATTGGAAAAGATAATAACAAATTGAGCTAATAAACTGAAAAGTTAAGAAATAAATTTAAATTTGAATGAATAATTGATAATTGAAAAAAAAAATTACAAAATGAAGAAAATAATTGACAATTAAAAACAAAATTAAAAAAATAGCTAGATTATTACACAACCGAAAAAATTAAAAAAAAAAATTATAAAATTTTAAAATAATAGTTGAGAATTGAAAAAATTGTAGGGAATAATTAAAAATTGCAAAAATAATTAATAATTGAAGGATATAGTTGAAAAATGACGAGAATAATTGAAAAATTGATGAAAATATGTGAAAACTGACGAAAATAATTGACAGTTAAAAACAATATTCGAAAATGGCTTTGTAAATACACAATTGAAAAAAATAATTTAAAAAACTAAATATTAAATATAAAATTTAAACAAAATAGTAGACAAATTTTAGGAATAACTGTTACAAATGATTGAAAATTGAACAACTGGATTGAAAATCGTAAAAAAATAATTGAAATTGAAGAAAATAATAAAAAATTGTGGACATAAATTGAAAATTTAAGAAATAAATTGAAAAACAAAAAAACAAATTGAAAATTTAAAAAAAAAAATTTTAATTTAAAGAATTAAATAAAAATTTGCAAAAATAATTGATAATTGCAAAAAAAAAATTACAAAATGACAAAAATAATTGACAATTGAAAACAAAATTCAATAATGGCTAGAATTAATTAATAATGGCAAATTAATTTAAAGAAACAAAGTCTAATTATAAAATTTTAAGATAATAATTGAAAATTTAAAAAGTTGTAGAAAATAATTGAAAATTGCGAAAAATAATTATTAACTGAAGGTAATAGTTGAAAAATGACAAGAATAATTGAAAAATTGAAGAAAATATTAGAAAAATGAGGAAAACAATTGTCAATTGAAATCAAAAATTCGAAAAATGACTAGATGAATAGACAACTGAAAAAAATAATTGAAAAAATTAAACAAGAAATATTTAATTTAAAGAAATTAATTACAAATTGAAAAATTAAAAAAATTATAAGAATAATTATTGGAAATAAAAATGTCCATTTAACAACTGAATTCAAAATCGAAAAAAAACTTAAAATTGAAAAACATAATTGAAAATTAAAGAAAGTAATTAAAAATTGAACAATGGAATTGAAATTTAAAGAATATACTTAAAAATTGAAAAAAGTAATTGAAAAAGGCCGATAATTAATGAATAAAGAAGGAAGCAATTAAAAACTGAAGAATGGAAATAGAAATTGAAGAATAGAATTAAAAATTAAAGAAAATAATTGAATAATTGTATTTAAAATTTGAAGAAACTTAATAATAATCGAAAGAAATAATTAGAAAAAAGTAATCATTTTTTAATATTAAAGAAAATAATTGAAAATTGAAAAGAGGATTTTAAATTTGAAGAAACTAACTAAGAATTGAAGAGTATAGTTCTACAATTGAATAATTGAATTGAAATTTAAAAAGAATTAAAAAAATAAAAATTGAAGAAATAAATTGGAAATTAAAGAATTTAATGGAAATTTTGAGAAAATAGTTCATAATTAAAAGAAAAATTACAATATGACGAAAATAATTAACTATAAAAAATATAATTAACAACTGAAAATAAAAGTCGAAAATTTATGAGGATAATCGGCATTCGAATAAATTTTTTTTTAAATTAATGAATAATCATAAAATTGAAGGATAATAATAAGTTATCAAATAAAAACTGATGAAAATTATGTAAAAAATTGTAAAATACTTGCTCTTTGAGAAAGCAAAATTAATGAAAATTGAATAAATCAATTGAAAATTGAAGAATTGTATTGAAATTTCAAGAAAATATTTGATAATAGAGAAAATGCGAGAAATATTGAATATTGAATAAAATAATTGAAAAACGTAGAATGAAATTGAGAATTGAATAAAAGTATGGAGAATTAAAGAGAATAATAAAAAGTTAAATGTATAAATTGAAGATTAAAGAATTAAATTGAAATGTAAAGAAAATAATTGATAATTAAAAGAAAAATTACAAAATGACTATAGATTAATAGACAACTAAAAACAATAATTGAAAAAATTAAACAAGAAATATTAAATTTAAAGGAAACAATTGCAAATTGTAAAATTAAGAAAATGATAGGAATAATTGCACATTTAACAACTGGATCCAAAATCGAAAAAAAAAGTTCAACTGAAAAAAAAGAATTGAAAATTAAAGAAAGCAATTAAAAATTAAAGAATGGATTTAAAATTTAAAGGAATATACTTAAAAATTGAAAAAAAGTAATTGAAAAAGCCGAGAATTAATGAATATAGAAGAAAAGATTAAATCATTATGAGAGAAAAAATAATTTAAAAAATCCAAGAATTATTGAATATTGAGGAATTATTCTGGATAATTTATTAATTAATATTTATTAATTAATTGGCAAATACCTGATTTACAGTAGAATTGTATCCCTGGTGACGTTTTCTAAGCTTGTGACTTAAAAGTAAAGCAATAGATATTCCCAGAATTATTATAAGTCCAAGAAACGAGAGAGTAAGAATCACAGTTGGAGTAAAAACAGAATCCATTATTAAATCATTCGGCTGGATTTTTAAAATGTCGTCAGTTGAATTGTCTACGGGAAAATGTTTTAAGAAATTACCCTAATTTTAAATAGATTGTCACTTACAGAAAAATTGTAGAAGAAATGAAGATAGAATTTAATTAATTCAAATTTACAGTTTATTTAGATAAATTAAGATGCAATTTTGGAATATTTACCACATTTTGGAATATCGCAATATTGCCACCGAATTTCGGGATCGACAGTAAAGCACCAGGGCATAGGTTCATTTCCACCAACATTTCGACAGTAATTTTCACCTTCAACAATTTGTGGAAATACATTAGGAGGTCTGTCGTGAAAATGTGGTTCTTGAGAACTCCAAGCTTGACACTCAAGACCTTTATTTGTTTTATTAACTTTGCCCATATAAAATCGTCCATTATTATTAACACAATCATCTGAAAGTAAAGAAATGTTAATTAATCATCGAAAAATGGTAATTTATACTTGTTTATAAATAAAGATAATATACTCACAAGTAATGAGATCTTCATTTATATCAGTCAAATGAATATTTGAGCAAGCATCTGCATCGTCACTAATTTTTGGAAGACTTTCACAATTTGGCAGCGAAAAATGCCCTCGAGATCTAATAAAAATCCCTCTTTCCTTATCGTCTTCGATTAGGGCCCATTCATTGAAACAAAATTCGTGTCGAACTGCCATGCAGTCTTCGTAACAGAGAGGTGCTCCGACAGAATTTCGACATTGTGGAAACGCGTATAAACAAAGCATTTTCTGTATGTGAAAAGAGTTAGTTTAGTAAGATAAATTTTAAAAAAATAAGGAATTAAAACGAAAACAGGCTTCACAGTGACAATGAAGAATATTTTAGGGGAAATAGGGGACTGAATGTACAAAAATAGGGAATTTTTAGGGTACTTTAAAAACTTTATAATTAAACATAAATGAATTATATACAGTAGAACCTCGATTTTATTTGGGTAGGACAAAATTACAATGTTGTAGGATAAAAAGAATATAATTAAAAAATATAATTACAGAATTTTAAAATTAATAATAATAAAAAGAAAGGAAAGGAAAATAACTACAAATTTTGGAAAATAATTTAAAACTGATAAATAATAATTTAAAATTATATAGAAAATTAATGTAGAACTTCAGAAATAATTAAAAATTCAAGATAATAATTGAAATATAAATCATGAGAATAATTAAAAACTGAAGAAAATAATTAAAAAAAGATAAAAATAATGGTAAATTAAAGAAAATATTAAAAATTTGAGCAATTAATTAAAAAATAATGAACATAATTAAAAATTGGAAAAAAACAATTAAAAAAGATCAAAAAACTAATCAAAATTAAAAGGAAGAGTTCAAAATTGATATAAATAATTGAAGATGTAATAAATCAATTTAAAAATAATTCAAAAAATTAAAAATGGTTTCTATAATTGCAAAATTATACAAACAACTGAAAATTTAAGACAAAAATTGAAAATTGAAAAAATTAATTTAAAAATGATAAGAATAATTGAAAAAAAAAAAAAAAAAAACAATCGAGAATTGAGAAAAATAATTAAAAATTTAGGAAACAAATTAAAAAATGATTAAGGTAATTTAAAATCGAAGAAATCAATGAGAAGGTTATAAAACAAATTAAACATTGAAAACAAAGAATTGAAATTTAAGATTAATAAATTAATATATGAAGATTAAGTAAATCAAACTAAAAATAATGTTAAGAATTGAAGACAGTAATTTAAAATTAAGAAAATATTTGAAAATTAAAGAAAACAATCGAGATTTGAGAAATAGATTTTTAAAAAATTACAGAATATATATCAAATTAAAGGGAATAATTGAAAAATAACAAAAATAATGATAAAAATTTTAAAATAACTGAAATTTTAGGTACAGAATTGAAAATAAAGGAAATTATTTACAAAACACCGAAAGTAATTGTAAATTTGAAAAAAATAATTCTAAAATTTATTAAAAATATTTTTAATCAATTGAAATTTCAAATATATGATTAAAGGTTTATTACATCAGTTAAAAAATAATTTTAAAAATTACAATTTGTAGAAAATAATGGCAAAATTATAGAAATTACAAAATACCGAAAGTAATTGTAAATTTGAAAAAAATAATAAAAAATTCTAAAATTTATTAAGAATTTTTTTAATTAATTAAAGCTTGAAATAAATAATTAAAAGTTTAGTAAATCAGTTAAGAAATAATTTAAAAATTGATAATTTGGAGAAAAAAATTGAAAAATTAAGAAATTAAAGATATTAAATTAAAAATGATGGAAATATTTGAAAAATAATACAAATAACTGAAATTTGAGATAAATAAATAAAAAATGTAGAAAATAATGAAAAAATACTTTTCAAAACTATAAATTGCAGAAAATATTCTCAAAGTTATAGAAATAATTGAAAGTTTAAGAAAATAAATAGAATTTATGAAAAATAAGTGATAAAATTACAAAACATTTTTGAAATTTAATAAAATAACTGAAAAATGATAAACACAATGAAAAAATAATGAAAAAAATTAGAATGTAAAAAAATAATTGCAAGTTTTGGAAATTAATTGAAAAATAATGAAAATATTTAATAAGTAGAAAAAAATAATTTAAATTGAATAAAAGGATTTAAATTTGATGAAAAAAATTGACAGATTCTGAAATTAGTCAAATAATAATTCAAATAAGTATGAATTGGAGGAAAAAATTGAGAAATAATGATAAGCATAATTGTAAATTAAAGAAAAATTGATTGAAATGTTAAATGAAGGATTGGAAATTCAGAAAATCTATGAAAAATGGAAAATTGGAGAAAATAATTTAAAAATGATAGAAATAATTGAAGATTGAAAAAATAATAAAAATTTAAAAAAGATTGAAAATAATTTAAAATTTCTAGATACCTTGACTTTAATTATAGTTTCGTGAAAAGTAGGGGATTTTAGGGTAAAATTTTCTAAATAGGGGACTTTTAGGGACCAATTGCAAAATAGGGTACATTTAGGGGAAATAGGGGACGGCCTGTGAAGCCTGCGAAAAGAAGATTATCAGTAGTCAAAAAAGATTCACAGTAGATAAAAAAAATGTATAGTAGACAATTTTATAATAGATTTCTAATAGATAAAACAATTTTACAGTATTAAAAAAATAATACCTCGGCCGCTGATCGACATGGTTCATTTAAATTTAATATCAATTCTTCCCAAAGATTCGTTGCTGTTTGTTCGTTTAAAAATCCACCAGGATTATCACGAGTATCGTTAAACCACACCTTGCCTATTCCTGTAAGGTATTTTTTGCAAACTTTGCCACTATATGGTGCACAATAACCTTGACTTTCAAATTCTGTAAATAAAAGTTCTAAATTAAAGTTTGTTTATAAAAGTTTAAAAATAAAAATTCTGAAAAGTACGGCAATTTACTAAGAAAATGTAAACCAAAATTGTATGAAATTTGATTTAGACAAATAGGGTTGATACGTTTTCAGAATTGCAAAATTCCATGACCAAAATAATGAATAATTGAAAACCAAATTCAAAAAATGGCTAGATTAATACACAACCGAACAAAAAAATTGAAAAAATCAAAAAATAATTAAAAAGTTTTAAGATAATAGTTGTAAATTGAAAAAAATTGTAGGAAATAATTGAAAAGTTTCGGAAAACAATTGAAAATTTAGGAAAATTATTCATAATTGTAAGAAATAATTGAAAAATGACGAGAATAATTGAAAAATTGAAGAAAATATCTGAAAAATGGCAAAAAAATTGACAATTAAAAACAAAATTCCAAAAATGATTAGAATAATAGACAAGTGAAAAAAATAATTGAAAAATTAAATAAGAAATATTAAATTAAGAAATTATGAAACAAAAAAAATTAAGAAAATTATAGAAATAATTGTTGAGAATAACTACAAATTCAATAACTGGATTGAAAATCGAAAAAAATTGATAACTGAAGAATGGTATTGAAATTTGAAGAAAATAATTTAAAAAATTAAAAAAATAAGTAAATTGAAAATTTAAGACTTAAATTCAAATTTAAAAAAATAATTAATAATTAAAAAGAGGTTAGAATTATTGAATATTGAATAAAAAATTTAAAATAGAAGACTGAAATTGAAAATTGAAGAGAATAATTAAAAGTAGAAAAAGTAAATGAAAGATTAAGGAATTGAAAAATTTGTAGAATATAATTGAAAATTGAGAGAAAAAATTAACAGTTGAAAGAAATAATTGAAAAATGACGAAAATAAATGAAAAATTGAAGAAAATATCTGAAAAATGACGAAAATAATATACAATTGAAAACAAAATTCCTAAAAAAGACAACAAAACAAAATAATTGTAAAAAATTAAAGAATAATTATAAAATTTTAAGAAAATAATTTAAAAAATTGAGGGAAATAATTGTAAATTGTGGAAAATAATTAATATTTGAAAGAAATAATTGAAAAATAACGAGAATAAGAATTGGAGAAAATATTAAAAATTCAAGAAATAAATTGAAGATTAAAGAATTAAATTCAAATTGTAAGAAAATAATTGATAATTAAAAGAAAAATTACTAAATGACTAAAATAATTAAACATTAAGAAAAATACTTCACGATTGAAAAAAAATTTCGAAAAATGGCGAGAATAATCGATAATAGAACAAAATTATTGAAAAAATTAAAGAATAATTATAAAATTGAAGGAGAATATTAAGTTGTCAATTAAAAACTCAAGAAAATTATAGAAAAAATTTTAGAAAATAAATAAAAATTGACCAAATCAATTGAAAATTGAAAATGATAATTAAAGAATAAATATGTTAATTGAAAAAAGACGAGAATTATTTAACATTGAATAAAATAGTTGAAAACTGTAAAAAATAATTGAGAATTGAAGAAAATTCGGAGGAATTATTATTTAAAAAATTAAAGAATTAAATTGAAATGTGATGAAAATAAAAGATAATTAAAAGAAAAATTACAAAATGACGAAAATAATTAAATAATTAAGAAGATAATTGAGAAATGAGGAAAATAATTGACATTTGATAAAAAAAATTCGAAAGCTGTCGAGATTAATCGACAACAGAACAAAATAATTAAAATAATTAAAGAATAATTATAAAATTGAAGGGGAATATTAAGTTGTCAATTAAAAACTGAAGAAAATTATTTAAAAAAGTTTAGAAAATAAATGAAAATTGAAGAAATGAATTAAACATTAAATTAAAGAATTGTATTGAAATTTCAAAAAAGTAATATGTAATTGAAAAAAGACGAGAATTATTAAACATTGAATAAAATAATTGAAAAGTGAAGAAAATAATTGAGAATTGAAGAAAATAATTAAAAATGGAGAAACTTATTTGAAAATTAAAAAATTAAATTGAAATGTGAAGAAAATAATTAATAATTGAAAGAAAAATTACAAAATGACGAAAATAATTGACAATTGATAACAAAATTCCAAAAAAGGGAAAAATTAATACACAACAGAACAAATAAATCTAAAAAATTAAAGAATAATTATAAAATTTTAAGATAAGAATTGAAGATTCAGAAAATTATAGGAAATAATTTAAAACTGCGGGAAATAATTCATAATTGAAGGAAATAGTTTAAAAATGATGAGAATAATTGGAAAATTGAGAAAAATATGTGAAAAATGAGGAAAATATGTAAAAAATGACGAAAATAATTGTCAACTGAAAACAATAGTTGAAAAAATTAAACAAGAAATAATAAATTTAAAGAAAATAATTGCAAATTGAAAAATTAAGAAAATTATAGAAAAAACGAATTAAAAAATTGGTTTTTGAATTGAAAAAATTAAACAAGAAATAATAAATTTAAAGAAAATAATTGCAAATTGAAAAATTAATAAAATTATAGAAAAAAAGAATTAAATTTTTTTTTTAATATTAAAGAAAATAACTGAAAATTGAAAAGTGGAATTTAAATTCGAAGAAACTAACTGAGAATTGAAGAAAATAGTTCTAGAATTAAATACTTGAATTGAAATTTAGAAACAATTTTTATGAGTGAAAAAAATAATTGAAAAAATTCGAGAGTTTTTGAATATTGAGGAATTAATTAAAAATCGATAAAAATAATTGAAAATTAAAAGAAAATATTTGAGATTTGAAGAAATTAACTAAAATTTGAAAAAATAAATTGGAAATTAAAGAATTAAATGTAAATTTAAGGAGAATAATTTTATATTGAAAATCACTCTCTATTCACGAGTTCAATCAATGAAATTTCACAGGAAATCAGTTAAAAATTACTAAATTGTCAGTAATGTTTCACTGATTGATGTAGATGTAAATAATTTTCAATTTCAGTAACAGAATTGAAAATTTCAATTATTTTCTATTGATTAATCAGGTAAAAGTCACCGATAATTCAGCAGTTTTCAACTTATTTCAAATTAAATATAACTGATTGAAATCATAAAAAGAGAAATTAATTAAATTAATTTTTCAATACAGTTCCCTGCCAACAAAAAAATTCCATGACAATTCGAGGTTTTCCAGAACCGTAGCAACCCTGATAAATTAAAAATTAATTAAATTAAATTTCATTTAATTAAAATTTAAGAATTTTAGACAATTTTTAAAACCCCTGAATAACAAGTTTATGAAAAAATTATTTTTTAAAAGCCACTCACTATTAAAAGTAGATCCAAAATGCAGTCCAATCACCGCTAAAAATATCGACCATAGCACCATGGTGCAAATTAATATGTATTTTTAGTACCTTTACACAGACATTAAAAACTAAATAACAATTAAGTGATGTCCTTATCTTCCGAAGAAATTAGAGAAACTCATAATATATATGAGAATTTGAATTCTGCTTCACATTGTGCAGAAAAATGTTCAATTTTGCAAGATTTTTTTTTCAGATTAAAAAATCTTAAATACTACTTAAAAATACTAAATGATATTATTTCGTCAGTCTTTTTTTATTTGAACACATTTTAAATTGTCGATAACTTGATTAGTTATTTTAAATACAATAGTAATGATAATTTTAAATAAATCTCAAGATGTGCGAAATTATAGAGGTTATAATTGTCTCACAGTACTTGCACTTAAAAACATTTCTTTGATATAAAATCAACAATTTCTATTTGTAGTTATTCATTTTTACAAGAGTTTAAAAAATTTTAATTAATTTTAACGTCTTAATTAATTAGATTCATTGACTCTTTTCTTTTGTATATGTTATTTTAAAGACGAATTCACAATCACTAAGTTTGCATGTTTTGCTAATTTTACGTATAAAGGTACGATCACACTTTTTGTCTTGCGCAGGGATGGGAATGTAGAAAGTCGAGGAGAGATGACGTCACTAGAAGCTAACCAATGAATAGTAATCCCATATTTCTCCATATTGGAATTTCCCCTTCTTTCATGAAATGACAAATTTACTTAAGCTCCGTAATGTGAATTAGCCTTTAAACCATCAGCTGATTTTGATCACGTGACCTCTGTTTTCATTCAATATGGCAGATGTTTGGCTATGGAATCGACAAGAAGTTTTATTGAAGAAATAAGTTGGATTAAAAGCAGTTTATATCAGTTTTATATACCCATGTAATTATTTATTATTTAAAAATGCCGGTGGACATTAATCGGTTAACTGAGGGATGGCTAGAGCTTGAAAGTGATCCAGGTAAAACCTTATTTTCATTTTGACAGTTGAACTACTTTTACATTTCTTATTGTTCACATATTGATTACTTAGCAGAAGTTATAAACATATTTTTCTTTTACTATTTATTATTTCCTACATTCTTTGATGCAATTTAAATTAAAACCGCAAACTATTTCAAGATTTTAAACAAGTTTAAAATAAGTAAAAGTAGCCAGGATAAGAATTATTGAATTTGCTAAAGAAAAATATTTTCCTAAGTTTTATATAAGTATGCAATTTTTTATTTTTACCGACTAAAAGATATATAGAATCTAATTAATGTTTCATTACTAGAAATAAATTTTAATTGAACAGTGTAAAAATAGTTGAATTTTTGCTACTTTAATAAATAAACTCAATTTTTCCTTTTTTTTTATATTCTATTGTTTTTTATTTTGTGAGTTAAATAGCTGATGTTTGTTATTTATTACAGGTCTTTTTACTCTTCTATTAGAAGATTTTGGAGTAAAAGGAGTTCAAGTTGAAGAAATTTACGATCTGCAAAAATCATTAGAAGGTCCTGTTTATGGATTTATTTTCCTATTTCGTTGGATTGAAGAACGTCGCTCACGTCGAAAAATTGTCGAACAAGACGAAAGTTTTGTTAAAGATGAAGATATTGTTAACAACATCTTTTTTGCGCAGCAGGTAATCAATCTTTTAATTTAATTTTTTATTATAAATTTAGTTAATGGGACTGTAATTAATTTAAATCATTGGAAAACTTGCATTTGATCAAAATACCTACAATCTACAAATTTTTGGTATAAAAATTGCAAAATATTAATATCATTAAGTCATTATAATTTAAATAAATTCCAAAACCCCAAAGAGTCCACTATTTAAAAAATTTTGCCCTAAAATCCCCTATTTTTTACGATAATATATTTAAAGTCAAGATATCTAGGGATTTAAAATTATTTTCAATCTTGTTTAAATTTTTATTATTTTTTCAATCTTCAATTATTTCTATCATTTTTAAATTATTTTCTCCAATTTTCAATTTATTAAATTGTATTTCAATAGATTTCCTGAATTTCCAGTCCTTCATTCCAATTCTTTTCTTCAATTTACAATTTTGTTTATCATTTCTTAATTTTTTTCTACCATTCATACTTACATGTATTATTTTTTGAATAATTTCATAAACTGTCAATTATTTTCATCAAATTTCAATTATTTTATTCAATTGTACTTTCTTTTCCCTACTTATTAAATATCTTCATTATTTTTCAATTAATTTCTAAAACTTGCAATTATATTTTTATATTCTAATTTTTTTTTCATTATTTTTTCATTGTATTTATCATTTTTCAGTTATTTTATTAAATTTAAAAAATGTTAGTAATTTTATAACTTATTTTTCATAAATTTTATTTATTTTTTTTAATTTTCAATTATTTTTTTAACTTTGAAAATACTTTCTACAATTTTTAGTTTTAAAAAGTATTTTTTCATACACTTTCTACATTTTTAATTTATTTATCTCAAATTTCAGTTATTAGTAAAAATGTTCAATTATTGCCATTATTTTTAAATTGACTTCTTTAATTTATCAATTTTTTTCTCTAATAATTATAATTTTAAAAATTATTTTTTTAATTGAACTAAACATTTAATCATTTATTACAAATTTCAATTAATTAAACAAATTTTTAATACATTTAAAAAATTTTCAGTTATTTTTTTCAAATTTACAATCACTATCGGTATTTTGTAATTAATTAACTAAATTTTCAATTATTAATCTCAAATTTCAATTATTTTAACAAATTTATCATTTTTTTTGCCATTTATCAATTATTTCCTTTAATTTGTTGTAGGTATATTCTGTAATTTTTTTCAATTATTTTTTTCAATTCTCGATTGCGTTTTTTCAATTCTCAAATATTTTCTTAATTTAAAATTACTGTTTTCAATTTTGACTATTTCTATAATTTTGCAAGTTTGTTTCTTCTACTTTTAATTTTTAAAATAATTTTCAATTTAATTTACTTAATCTTCAATTATAAATCTTAAATTTCAATTCTTTTTTTTAATGTTGAATTTGTTTTATAACCTTTTCATTGATTTCTTCGATTTTAAATTACCTTCATCATTTTTTAATTAGATTTTTAAATTTTCAATTATTTTTCTCAATTTTTGATTGTTTTCATCAATTTAAAATTTTGTTTCAATTATTCTCATCATTTTTAAATTAATTTTTTCAATTTTCAGCTATTTCTATAATTTTGCAATTATAGAAAGAATTTTTAATTTTTTAAATTATTTGTAAATTGATTTATTAAATCTTGAATTATTTATCTCAAATTTGAATTCTTTCTTTTAATTTTTATTAGTTTTATAATCTTTTTTAATTGTTTTTTTTCAATGTTTTTTTTCAAAATTTATCATTAGTTTTGATTTTTTTTCAATTATTTCCTTCAATTTGATATATATTCTGTAATTGTTTTCAATTATTCTTTTGAATTCTCGATTGTTTTCTTCAATTCTAAAATATTTTCTTAATTATTAATTAGTCTTCAATCTTCAATTATTTCTATAATTTTGCAATTTTTTTCTGCAATTTTCATTTTTAAAATTATTTTCAATTTGATTTACTTAATCTTCAATTATTATTCTTAAATTTCAATTCTTGTTTTTTCAATATTCAATTTGTTTTACAACCTTTTCATTGATTTCTTCGATTTTAAATTACCTTCATCATTTTTCAATTAGTTTTATAAATTTTCACTTATTTTTCTCAATTCTCGATTGTTTTCTTCAATTAAAATTTTTTTTCAATTATTCTCATCAATTTTAAATTAATGTTTTTCAATTTTCAATTATTGTCTTCAATTTTCAATTATTGTCTTCAATTTTCAGTTGTTTCTATAATTTTGCGATTATAGAAACAATTTTTAATTTTTTTAAATTATATGTAAATTGATTTATTAAATCTTGAATTATTTACCTCAAATTTGAATTCTTTCTTTTAATTTTTATTAGTTTTATAATCTTTTTTCATTGCTTTTTTCCAATTTTTAATCATGTTCATCATTTTTGAAATAATTTCCTAAATTTTCATTTTTTTTTAATTTACCATTATTCTTATCTTTTTTCAATTATTTTCTCTTATTTCATATATATTCTGTAATCTTTCAAATTATTATTCTCATTTCTTAACTAATTTTCCTCAATTTTCAATTATTATCTTGAATTTTTAATTCTTTCAAAAGTTCTGCATTCATTTTCTATAATTTTGAATTATTATTTATCAGTTTTAAATTACTTTCCACAATTTGTAGTTATTTATCTTTTTTTTTTATTAATTTGAAAATTTTGTAATTATATTTAATTTTGTAATTTTATTTTCTTTATCCTACAACTTTGTAATTTGTTCTACTCAAATAAAATAATCGTGGTTCTACTGTATATAATTCATTTATCTTTATTTATTAAGTTTTTAAAGTACCCCAAAAATTCCCTATTTTTGTATATTCTGTTTCCTATTTCCCCTAAAATATTCTTCATTGTCACTGTGAAGTCTGTTTTTATCTTATAAAAATTTCTTTTTATTGCAAAATTTAAAAATTTGTTTTTTTTTTATTTTTGTTATTTTTCTTTTATTTATTTATTTATTTTAGGATTTTCTTCAATTCTCTTCTCTTTATGCAAATTATTAAATATTGTTTTACACAATTTTGTTATTTTATAACATTCACTGAACTTTTTATTCCGTTGTTTTTCTCAATTATTTCTATATTTATAAAAATAAATACGCTCATTTTTTTATAAATTATTTTGAAGACTTATTCTTTTATTTCATATTATGTAAATTTAATCTTGTACTAAATATTCTCATTTTAACGTCGTTCTTCTATTTAATAGAATTTTCTACTAAAATTTTTTTAAATTTTCCAAAATTTTATTCACTTTCTTTTTATTTAATTTGTAAAATAATTATCTAATTTTTCTAGTTTTAAAAATTTCTTCTGTTTAGTAATATAATTAAACATTTTTTTTTTGTATCAACATATTTATTTTTCTTAATTTAAAAAAATGTTTGTAAATATTTTAATTTTTTTAAAACAGTTTCTACTTTTTTATATATTTTTATGTCACTGTTTCATTCTTGTGTTACTTTTTTTAAAGTTCTTCTTTGTATCTTTAATAATGCCCATGACATTTGTTATTTAAAGGAATTTTCTCATTTTTTAAATAGACTGTTTTCTTATCTTTTTACGCTTTTCTGTTTTTTTTATAATTTATTATTTTTTCGTTGCTTTTACCTAAGTTCCTTAATTTTGCGATCTTATGAATTCAAAGATATTATTTTGAAATTTTCTCATTTATTCGACATAATTTTTTTGATTTTGATTAAATGTTTCATTTTTCATTATTTCTTATTAAATATTCTCAGTTTAAAAAATAAATTACTTTTAAATAAACATTTGGATAATTTTTTATGTACTGATTTATCTTTAAAAAAATCAATTTTTGATTTAAATACAAAAAATTTGATTTTTTATATATATTTTTAGAAAATCATGATTTTTATTAAATTTTATTAGTTAATAAAAATCTAAGTTAAATTATTATAATAATGTTTTTCTTTAAAAATGATTTCAGGTCGTTCCAAACAGTTGCGCAACTCACGCTCTATTATCTGTATTGTTAAATTGTCCAAGTATACATCTGGGAACGACATTGTCTCGATTAAAAATGCACACATCTGGAATGTGTCCCGAAAATAAGGGCTGGGCAATTGGAAATACGCCAGAATTAGCATGTGCTCATAATTCTCACGCAATGCCTCAAGCTAAGAGACGTCAAGACAAAAATACCGGTGTTTCGACTGGTCGATTTACCGGAGAAGCTTTCCATTTTGTCAGTTATGTCCCTATAAATGGCAGATTATTTGAATTAGACGGCCTAAAGCCATATCCAATGGACCACGGTCCGTGGAAAGAAGATGAAGAGTGGACGGAACAATTTAGACGCGTGATAACAGATAGATTAGGAATGGCAACGGGAGAACAATTGCAGGACATAAGATTCAATTTAATGGCCGTTGTACCCGATCGTAGACTGGCCATTTCTCACAAACTGACAATGTTAAAAACTAATAGGCAGATTGTGCTTGAAGCTTTACAGCAACTTGTCAAATTGAGCCATCCAGATGGTGAGAAAGCTTCCGCAAATTCAGAAAAAACGGAAAAAGTTAATGAAAAAAAGGTGAAATTTGAGGGAGAAATTGTTCTCACTAAAAATGAAATTGAAACAACTTCTATACCCACCATTAGTGTTGAGCACTGTAATAATTACGGAACTGATCATGAAGAGACGACTATTGTTGCCACAACGAAAACAGAATCAAGGTACAGTGAATTATTTTAAATTGTGTACATTTTATTCGATTTTTTATTTTGTAAATATATAAAATTGTCAAATGTTCGTTTGTAGGTTGTTTCTTTTTTAAACTGAGAACATTTAATAAGAAATAATGAAGAATGAAACATTTAATCAAAATCAAACAAATTATGTCGAATAAATGAGAAAATTTCAAAAACATATCTTCAAAATTCATATATTATGATCGCAAAATTAAGAAAATTCGGTGAAAGCAACGAAAAAAAAATTGCCAATAAATTGATAAATTAAAGCATGATAAAAATCATGATTTTTTTTATTTAAATTATATGTTTTTTATTTAAATCAAAAATTGATTCTTTAGTAAATATATAAAATGAGTATATAAAAATTTCAAATGTTTATTTTTAAGTAGTTTATTTTTTAAACTCAGATCATTTAATAAGAAATAATTAAGAATAAAATCAATTGAATCAAAATCCAAACAAATTATGTAGAAAATTAAATAAAAGCAACGAAAAAATAATAAATTATGAAAAAAAAAAACATAAAAGCGTAAAAAGATAAGAAAACAGTCTGTTAAAAAAGTCTTTGCCGTTTATGTTCCAAATAAATAAATAAGTGAGCAAATTCTTTTAAAAAAAGTTATGACCATTATCAAAAAAAAAATAAAGAAAAATTTAAAAAACAACACAAGAATGAAACAATAACATAAAAATCAGGGCTGATAAAAATCATAATTTTTTAAAAAAAAATCAAAACAATCCGGTTTATTTGATTTAAATCGGACTTTTTGGATTTAAATCAAAAAATTTATTTTTTCTAAATATAATCAGAATATAAAATCTCCAAATGTTTATTTGTAAGTGGTTTATTAAAGAAATGAAGAAAATTTTTAAAAAAACACAAGAATGAAACAGTGACATAATTATAAAATATATAAAAAAACTACAAACTCTTTTCAAAAAATTAAATTATTTACGGCCATTTTTTAAAATTAAAATAATAAATAAGAAGATAATTTAAAAAAAGTGAAATTATATTATTAAGGAAAAAAAAATTTAAAATTAGAAAAATTAGAGAATTATTTGACAAATTGAATAAAAAAAGAACCAATAAAATTTGTAAAAATTAAAAAAATTTTAAAAGAAAAGAAATTCTATGAAATACAAAAACGATTTTCAAATGAGAATATTTAGTACAAGATTAAATTCACATAATATAAAATAAAAGAATAAAAGCTTACAAGAAAGTAGAAAATTGGGAAATTTAAAAAAATATGGATAAAAGCAACAAATAAATGTTTTAAAAAATTCGTAATTTTATAAGTGAAAAACTAAACAATTGAAAAGAAGGATAAATGCTTCTTAGAAATGGAAAAATGATGACATAAATTAAAGAATTGATTAAAACGCAAGGAATAACTACAAAAATAGTGAAACATCAAGAAAATGAAAGAAATAGGAAGAAAATAGAGAAATATTTTTTACCTTAATGCTTAATCTAACTAACTAAAAAAATGTAAAAAGTACAAAAAATAAAATTAAAAAATGTATATATCAAGAAAAATAAAAAGAAAGTTCACAAAAGAAACTTAAAAATCCTTTAAAAATAAAAATGTTTAAAAGCAAATTAAAGCCAACAAACTTTTATAATATTACACTTAAAATAAGTCCTACAAAAAGTTTAGAAAAATATAGAAAATCTAAAAATTTTATGGAAGAATAAGTAAGTTTGCAAAAAATCTCTCAAAAAATAGACAAGATGAGAAAACAAATTGAATAAATTTACAAAAAAATGAGGGTATTTATTTTTAAAAATCTGAAAATAATTATGAAAATCAACGAAATAAATAGTTTAGTGAATGTTATAATAACGGAATTATGTAAAATAATATTAAATAATTTCCATAGAAAGAGGAAAATTAAAAAAATTCTTAAATAAAAAAAAAATATATTAATAAGTAAAAGTAGAAATTCGGAAAAGTGACATTTCTTAAAAATATTTTAAAAATTAAAAAAAGGATCTTTGTTAATAGGTATGAAAAATAATTAATATTATTTATTTATTTTGCATTAATTAATATGCATTGAAATTTTAATTAATTAAAATTTAACAGTTTAAATAAATTGGAATATGGGTTAATTGACGTTTGAAAATTATTTACATTTTTTTGGTATCTTCATACTGAAAATTTGTAGATCGTAGGTATTTTGATTATTTGTATTAGCTGTTATCACAATTTTTTTTTAATTTTATGAATATTAAAACATTAAAATCGAATTTTTTAAGATTTATCCACAAATTTGTGAGTTTTCAAAAAATCAAATTATTTACTGACATTTTTTTAAATTAAAAAAATAAATAAAAAGATAATTTAAAAAAACGTTAAAATATATTATTAAAGAGAACAAAATTTTAAAATTAGAAAAATCGGAATATTATTTTAGAAATTTAAGAATTTTAAAAGCATCGAATAAATGTTTCAAAAGATTCGTAATTATAAGATAGAAACTAAAAATTGAAAAAAAGGAAAAATGTTTCTAAGAAATTAAATGACAAAAATAAAAGAATTAGTTAAAATGCAAGGAAGGACTAAAAAAATTGTGAAATAGCAAGAAAATTAAATAAATAGGAAAAAAATGGAGAAATGTTTCTTTTCTTAATCTATAACCAATTGTAAAAAAATGTAAAAAGTACAAAAAAGTTGGTAAAAGTCTACTAAAAAATTAGAATTAATAAAAATAAAATAAGAAAATGTGTATAAAGATAAATAAAAAGTCCACAAAAGAAATTTAAAAATCCTTTCAAAATAAAGAAGTTTAGAAAAATTACATCAAAAATATTTTTATAATATGACACTTAAAACATGTCTAGCGATAAATTTAGAAAAATAAAATTCTAAAAATTTTATGAAAGAATAAATAGGTTTGTAAAAAATGGATAAGATATGAAAACAAATTGAATAAATTTACAAAAAAATGAGCGCATTTATTTTTAAAACTATGGAATTAATTAAGAAAATCTTTTGATTTTCTTAAGGATGTTCAACCCATTGACATAACCTCAAACTAGAAAATGGTTTTTCACATAAAATAAAAATATTTTTGAAATTAATTTCACTCACTTTTGAAAGAACCAGGTGTACATTTAAAAAAAATGGGTTCAGACAAAATAATTATTTACCATTTAATTTAAATTTAATTTCAATTTTAATTTAACTTAATGAAATTCTATGAAATGAATATTCTAAATAATTAATTTTAGAACTTAATCATACGTCCCATGGAAATGGTCGTTAATTATGAATTTATCACAATATTTTTGTTTTAGAAATAGAAACGAGTTTATTTTTAAAATAATATTAATCACATGTTTTAATATTTAATGTACGATTTTTCAGAAGTATGGAAAAAGTGGTGATGTGCGCTTTAGATTATGCTACCCCTCTTCAAATTCAAACATCTCCTGCTCATAGTTCTTCAAGTACAGATACTTCTTCAGAAATTGGATCAGCTTTTAATTCTCCTACTCAAGGTTAGTTTTTGTTGCTCTAAAGTGTAATTTGTTTGATTTATTTAAAGAATAAATAAATGTTTTACTTTTTATTTAAAGAAAGAATTAACAAAAAAGAGGGTAAATAATAATCTTATTTTTCAGGCTATCTTTTCATACATAATCGCTTTCTACTACAAATCTTTTTTTCAGCACAGAAGATGCGATTTTTCGGACACATCATTCTAATAGAGGATAAATTTGGGATTATTCCATTGTTAGAATAACACAAATAGTAATGTGAAGGTGAATTTGGATCAGGAAATTTACCAGTAGTTTCGCACAATTTTTTCTTTGGTGGATTTTCATTTTCTATTTTAACAGGAACCATTTCGTTCCTTTTACATAAAGAGTATGCCTTTGCGTCGCACATTTTAGTTTCTTTATTAAAACTAGTGTATGGAGGACAAAAAAATTCCTGTAAAGTAGCAAACTTTGTTTCGCATGTATAATATTTTGTACAGTTATTTCTATCAGCTAGACGAGTTTCAGAAGAACAAGGAATAATATTCACTAACTCTAATTTCAATTGATCTTTCAAAGAATCGTATGTTTCACGCGTAACATACTCTTTCTCGCCTAAAATATTTTTTATTTCAATTATACTCGCATTATTTATCGAATGATTCAAATTAAAAATCACTGGTTGCAATTTAACTTCCGAAGTTGGATTTTTCAATGTTGTTTTATTCCTGGTTACTCCAATTTCTTCGTTCAATCCCTGTTTTTCCGTATCGACATTATCTCTAAATATATAATTCGTTACGAAATGATTCAACAAAAATGGTTCTTTATTCATTGAGCTTTCAGACAAGTATTTAGAATTCGGTAAAGTTTCATCAAATATATTTTTTATGCCCTGATATATCAGTAGATTAGTGACGACTTGACCAAACCATATTACGTTATTGACAACTTTCTTGTTTTCAAATTGGGGCAAAAAATTTTGTTTCATTAATTTCTTATCCGCGGAATCTTCTGGTTTATTGTTAACAAAGCTCTCGTTTAAATGAAATTCGTTATTTAAAAAATATGAATTGATTTTTTCATCAGAAACTGGATCTAGAGAATAAGAATTATCTAATGTTTCACTAAAAGGGTCTGAATTGAAGTCGAGATAACTTGTAATTATTTCTTCTTGATTTTGCTTGATTGTAGTAACTTCTAAGTTTGAGTCACAAACCCAAGATTCACTTGGAAGGGCACATATTCCTAAATACGATTCGAAGACCTGTTGAACCAAAATTATTTAGGTTTAAATAAATTTAAGAAGTTTTAGAAAAACAAAAAAATTTAATCATTAGGGTTTTAATCGATTATAAATTCAAACTATAATCTACTCTTATTTTAATAAATCTTAAATTCAAACAATCGATCAAAATCTTAATTTATTCAGATTCAATCGATGAGACTTTAATCTAATCAAACTTCAAACAATTTTTACTTTTTATTGACAAAAATTTGTGGAAATGTTGATTGATTCTAAATTTAATTCATTTAAATTTTCTTTTATGTAATCGTAATTTAAATCGTATCAAATTTCAATCGATCCAAACTTTAGTGTATCAAAATTTTCATTTATTCGAATTTCATTTCATCTCAAATTTAAATTAATTAACGTATCAAAAGATAAAAAATTCAATTAATCTGAATTTCAATCTAACTAATTATTAATCAATTCAAAAAGTATCTCTCTGAATTAATTTAATTTAAATTGAAATCGATCGAAACATTATTTCTTAAATTTATCACAATTTTGATTTAAAATGTAATTGAACAATTCTTTAAGATTTAATTTTAATTTAAGACATTAAATTAAATATCTTTACCAATCCTTCGGAGCATTTCGAAGGTATCCAGACATAATCACCTGAAGGCAAATTAACACAATTATAAAATAAAGTGCAATTTGTAGGATGAGGCTTTCTTGTTTTTGGACATTTTATTGTCGTTGTACTCACAATAATAATAAAGAAATAAAAAAAACGAATTTTTCGGAGCATTGTACGTTGAGGACGATAGTCTGAATTCAACTGAAATTTCAGGTTCTGCTAATTTTCTTTATATAGTTTTCACAAGTTCTTTCAAGCAGAATTTCTATTTACACTAGTTTAGTATTGACACCCACTTACAGTTATTTTAGCCTCTTTTTAAAAGAGAACAATTAGATACTCAAGATTTTACTTATACGAAAAAAAAATCCAGCACGAAAAATAAACAATTTTTACTTTTATTTTTCAGCTTGGGGCTGGAACTCTGGGCAAAGTAGTCCAACTTCTACGAAGGATTTCAAAAAATTTGTCGTCATTCGAGTCGCCGGTGATGAAAAAAATGAAGCAGGTTTGAGTAAGTAACAATTTTTTGTAAAAAAAAAAAAAAAATCTTAAATCTTAAATTTAAATCTTTGTTTTTATGTAAAAAATAGTTTATATAGAAAAATAGTTTATACAAAAATAATTAATTTGTTTAAATTGATTTGTAGGTCGTTCTTTGGGCAATATAAACATCAATGGGAAAAGATTAGTTTCTGATAGCGGTCACTTGCATAAGAAAGTGTGTTTATCAGGAGAAGTTAGGATACCTCATGCAAGGGTTAAGACTAGTAATGGTGACACGGTAGTTGAGGAAAAGAAAGTGGAAAAAATTGACCCCAAATTGTGCTCCAAATATCCAGAACTCTTTGAGCCACACACTTTTGCACCTAAAGATCTTCTTGCATTGCTTAAGAATCTCGAACACGAAATTTCCATTTGCGAAACTAGCTTAAGAGATGAAAATGATAAGCGAAATAAGTACAAGGTATTTATTTTTTTACTATTTATTATAAATTATTTTATTATTTAAATTTATTTAATTTCTGAGTGATCAATTTCCGTGAATTAAATTTATTTTTATTTTTAGATTGATGATTGCAGAAGGACTCACAATTATGATGAATTCATCTGCACATTTCTCTCAATGTTAGCTCAACAGGGAAAACTTGCCGAACTTGTTCAGCAACATTTAACTTTGAAAAAGCACACAACTGTATCAGTTAATCGAGTTCACAGGTCCGATATCAATTAAATTTTAACTTTTTTCTATTGTTTTTCAAAATTTAAAATTCAACATTCCTGACATAAATTATGTTGACACCTTTTTTACAACTGCAAAAAGATTTTTATTTTCTAAAATATTCTAATTGCAATGTTTTATCTTTGAAGAACTAAAAAGAAATAAATAAAAAAAGGCGTGTCCTAATAATTTTTGTCAGTAGTGTAATAAACCTAAATGGAATAAATAATATTATAATGGACTAGAGAATAATGAGAAATTTTTAATTCCAGGTCGTCAAAGAAAACAGAAACTCGACCAAATTCATCTCGAAGACGTCGTGGAAGGACCAAATGCAAAAAACGAAAATAAATGACTGATGAAGTTTTTAATTTTAATCGAGAAAGAATTCCTGTGAAGAAAGACTTTAATTTAATTCTTTTTTTTAACAAGCTTTACGTGGACCGTATTTGCTACCCAGTGACAATTTTAAGAAAATCTTATACACTAAGGTTAAAATAATGCTTTTGTCCTCAAATATGTCAAAACCACTTTACACTAGTTTTAAAAACTTTCCCACTGATTTTTAAAAGTGATTAAGAATTTTATTCTTAAGTATTTTTTACTTGATCCCAGTTTGCCAACTAGAAACTAATTAGAAATTTTTATTAATCTACAAATAAACTATGTAATTATTTTAAGCTTCCTTCTAATTTATGTAATTTAACATAACACGTGTTTTACTTAGGTACTAAATTATATTACCAGTTATAAAATACAAGAGTATTAAAAAAAAAAAATTAATAAATTGTGACATTTTGTCTGAGTGTGGAGCAACACAGTTTCTTTTTCATTGTAAAATTTATAGAAATAATGCGAAAATTTCAATTCCATTTTTATATTCTTTAAAAACTTAGAATAATTTGAAATTAATTATAAAAAAGTATATTGATAAGTTTATAAAATAATAAGATAACAATTTTCTGTTTAACTTGCAGTAAAAGAAAGAAACAAATTTAAATTCTTCCCGAAAAATTAATTAACAAAAAAATACATAGGTATAATGAAAATGATATTTCAGATTTCTGATCTTCCGAGAAATGGACAAAGAGAGTATTAAAAAAATAATTTTAAAACGAATTTGTATTTAAAAACCAACAAAATTTTCGTACTATTTTCATCATTGTGTGGCCTTTTAATATTTTTTTTCGAAAATTAAATTCGCTAATTCATGAGAAAATTTAAAAACTAGCCCCTGTTTAAGATCTATTTCTCTTTTTAACCTTAAGTTGGGTTGCCTTTTAGACCTAAATTATAAGGATCATACTGTAACTCTATAAAATAAATTTAATAAACATGATGAAGAATTTAAGGGGCGAGACGGGCATATGACAGGGAAAACGTGTCTCGCGATTTTTTTAAAATATAAAACAGATTTTATTAGAGGAAGTATTAAATTCGAATAATGAAAGGATACTGCAAGTCTTTCTACAAAAAACATTTTATATTGTCAATAAATGCAAACAAAACGAAGGTTTATAAATTTTATATGTAGTAGTTTACCCTACTAAAAAATCCGGATGAATTCCGGACGAATTTCCGGACATGTCCGGATTAATTCCAGATCTGTAATTAGTCCGAAAGTGTCCGATTTAACGTACATAGGTTTTTTTAGTCCGGTCTTATCCGAAAAAAACATGTGACGTATCGCGGACATTTTCTGCAGCAAGTCTGTCAGTTTGATTCCTGTTTTTCGTTTTTCTGCTCGTGGAAACATCCAATCGTGGAAAACTTATAATTTTTAAATTCCTTATTACCTACGATTTTGTCAACCAGAGCAATTTCGTGAAAATTTCTAAGTGAAATCTGTTTTTCGTCCGATAACATCCGAAAGTTGTCCGGCTGTCAATTCCGAAATTATTTATGTAGTCAAAGTGAAGTCTGTTTTTTGTAAATATATTTAATATAATTCTTTGAAGTAGAAATAAATATAACGTGATCTTTAAATCAGCGTGATAATATAAGTAAGATTTTTTTAAGGAATTAAATATTTTATATTTGAAGTAAATAAATTTGATTGGATTGTCAAAAATCTGTAAGAGGATTTCACTTAGTCTATAAATAATTTTTTTCGACACCAGCTCAAGTTAAAAAGTGTGGCGAAAATGATACTTTTCACAACTCAAAACAGTGGCAAAAGTAAATATTACGAAAAAAAACTAGCCGCTTGGAAGAATAGGCCCACCACTAGTGTTTTATAATAATTACGCATGCGGAATTGTGTTTTATGAAAATTCCGAGCAAGGAACAGTGCTTTATGAAAATTCAGCCTACGAAATAGTGTTTTATGAAAATTCCGCGTGCGGAATAATGTTTTATGAAAATTCGGCAGGCGGAATAGTGTTTTATTATGATAATTCCGCATAATAATTGCACATGCGGAATACTGTTTTACACTGAGAAATATATTGTCTTATAATAATTCCGCATGCGGGATAAAATGCGGAAAATGCTAAGACCCTTCATTCAAAGTTACTTCAAGGCCACCGTGTTCGGTTATAATCAACAAAATGTTAAGAATGACATTAGAGTGCTTTTTAAAAATTATTCTCTTCTAATTTGATCATTGCTACCCTTCATTTCGTAATAAATGAAAAAAATAGATACTATTTTTTTATCTTGATTTTGCTTAATGTTTTATGGTGTCGCATTGTCCACGATTTTTTACTTGCAACTGTTATGAAAAAATTATTTCTTAACTCCCTGCTTGAAAGTACGAAGTTCGGCTTCAATTTCCAATAGGAAAGCCAAAGATTTGCTCATTGTTGGATGCACACGTGCGCTACCTGGATTATCGGGAGTAAAAGCAGTTATTTTGGGAGCGAATACATTGCGCGAGTTTTAAAAACAATGATTTATTTCTTTTTTCTTTAAATTTATTTAATATTTCTGTTTAAAGGAAGTGTGGATATGTCTCTGATTTTGTTTAAAAATGCGACTAAAACAACTTTTTTTTGTTCCTTTTGTCGATTCGAGGCCTGCTTAGCTTAATTTGTTTTTTTATATATAATATGTGTTTTTGATGCCTGCCCACGACCAGCAGCACTCGCTCCGTTCGTGCCGCCAAATGTCGGGCAGGCATCAAACTTTCATGAGTCTCCGACAGAGACACGCAACACCAAAGATGGCCGCGCAATCAGACTCTTAATTTTGTCAATTGGAAAGTTGTTAAATTGTTTTTAATAAGTTTAAGTGAATTTTGAAACGTGCTTTCGACTGCATGTTAAGAAAAAAGTTTACGCTACATATGGGCAAAAAGTTTTAAATTCCTAAAATGTGCGACATGAAACGTGCGACATTACAGGAATTTGGAACATTCTTCCCTTGTAACGTAATATACTATTTTTTTATGATTTACTGTATAAAAATTAAAAATTTAATATATCATGCAGGAATAAATTTTTTTAAATAAATTTATATGTAGTCTAAACCTTTGGAAAATTGTTTTTTTGATGTGTAATCAATTATTTTATTTACGCATACCTAAAATTAATAGATAAGTATTTCATTAAATAATTTGAAACATTGAAAAACGGATTTATAACGTCATATTTTCTATAAAACATTTAAAATTAAATATATCAGGAATAAATTTTTTTAAATAAATTTATATGTAATCTAAACCTTTGGAAAATTGTTTTTTAATGTGTAATGAATTATTTTATTTACGCATACCTAAAATTAATAAATATGTATTTCATTAAATAATTTGAAACATTGAAAAACGGATTTATAACGACATATTTTCTATAAAATATTAAAAATTTAATATATTAGGAATACATTTTTTTAAAAATAATTTATATGTAATCTAAATGTTTGGAAATTTGTTTTTTAATGTGTGATCAATTATTTTATATATGTATACCTTAATTTAATAGATATGTATTTTATTAAATAATTTTGAAACATTGAAAAAAGGATTTATAATGTCATATAATAATCCAATTTAGATAGTTTTTGTTTATATACAATTTTTATTACAATCAAGTACAAGTTTATTACAAGTTGTAAACTATTTTTTAAAAATGTTTATAATTTATTTACATGAAAGTGCTTATTTTAAAGATATTAATTAATATTAATTATTAACAAGATAATAATTAATATGATTATACATTTCAATAATAATAATCATTATTATCCATTAATTTTATCTCATAATTTTAACTATTTTACTATATTTTAGTGATAATTTATTTTATGCAACTCAGGTGTTTTATGGTTACTTTACCTACCTATACAGGCTCATCCTAAGTTCTTCCTTATAGCCCAGCGGTCAATAAAGTGCCCATTATTACCCTAGGGCAATAATGGTTACTTTATTGACCTGCTGGGCTATATGGAAAAACTTAGCATGCACCGGCATAGGTAGCGTAGAGTGACCATAATACGCCATTGTTGCATAAATAATCGTATGTACCATGTGTCATAGGTGCGTCTTTCGTCTCGCGCGATATTTCCAAACTCGTCTCCGGCTCGAGCGACCTCTGGTTCGCCTCGGTCTTGCTCTCGCCTGCAACTCGTTGGAAATATCTGCGCTCGACTATAAAGACGCACTTATGACGCTTGGTGCATAATATACTATTATTTAAATAAATGCTATCGATGCCAATTGCTTGGTTATTTATCTAGCTCCGAATGTTACAAGCCTAATTCAGCCCATGGACCAGGGGGCTATTTCAGCGTTGAAGCGCCATAACAAAATGGGTTTTTTTTAAAAGAGTTATTAACACATAATCATAGTTGTACTACAAACTTTTTTTTTGCGTAGGATGTGAAAACCTGCTCTCAGGTACCCTGTAGCCCGTCTACAGGGTTATGCGGGGATGGTGACTTGCCGACCCGCTAAAAACACACCCTTTCTTGGGGACCTTAAAACCACTCCCGGCTAGGACATTCAGCGCGTATCGCCATCAAGAGTGGTCCTATATCCCCTACCCTGTCGCCTAAGCGACTTTCTCCCTTAACTTACGGGAACCTACCTTCGTTGACGGACATCGAGATCTTTGACCCTCATGATATAAAGTATGAAGGTCTCGATGGTCTGCCAGTCCTTAACTGAACAAGTCATAAGCAGAATCATGTTCTCCGGTGTAATTTTGCAGTCTACACCGCCGAACATAACCTGTTTCTCCGCGTCCAAACGCTTACAACTGAAGAGTCTGTGTTCTGGGTCGTCCACAGGGAACTTACAGTACACACACTCTGAGCTGTCTATTCTTTTAAAATGCTCCAGATAGGAGCCAAACCATCCATGCCCTGTGAGAGCTTGGGTCAAATAGTAGGAAACTACTCCGTGCTTTCTATTTAACCATGTGGCGAGTGTACACGGAGAGAAATCTGTTACCTTTAACGCATGGAAACCTAACCTTTGCTAATCGCAACTGAAGTGCCGTGCTTTTATTCCATAACTTCATGAATTAATAGTAAGGCAAAGTTCTGTACAGAAATAGTAAACGCCTCATTACTAATATCGTTCTACAGTGGCGCTGATAGCGCACGTCAATTTTGGGTACTAGAATTGCACCGAGCCCGTGCGCTTTTCGCACGACCTTCCTTGCATTTGTTTCATCGTGACATGGACAAAGCGCATGAACTTCTGTTGCTTTACTAGTTCAGAAATAAAACGTGCGTTTTTAGCGCCATAGAGGTGGAGATATTGTACGAGTGGTTTGAAATTCACGCACCGAATAACCTAGTACCAGAAAGGTATGATTTTCGTGGAAAAATAGTTACTGTCATATACGTTTCTTACATCGTAAACAACCATGCAAAAATGGCAACCGTCCATCATGCAATTTGAGTAAGAGATTTCTCTCCGTGTAGGTATCAGTCGATACGTCCATCGGCCTGTCTCCTCCCCGCTCCATTTATCCTGCAATCTGTCGACAAGTCTGTTTCTCGCATCTCGGCGAATTTGGTCCTTGCTGGGTCTATTGTCATTCGTGTAACGGTTGGACATTCTATCTTTGAAAAGAAGAAAAACTTCCTTCCTTTCTTGCGCCAAGAGATCTGCCGGCGGGACGCTGGCAAGGACCTGAGCAGAACATGGTACTGTCTAACAGACCGAAATGATACGTTTTGTAACGTTTCTATGCGCGGACAGCACCCTTTTGCAGATGGTTTTACTTCTATCATTTCGCAGGGTAGAAGCCCACACAGGTGCTGCGTAGAGCAGCTTCGAAAGGGCAATACTCGCTACTAGTCTTCTCTTTGGTTCGGAAGGCCCCCCAATGTATACGGCTACGGCTACGGCTATATGGTGTTTAAAATTAAGGAACTTATCCAGCTCCACGCCAAGGTACTTAATATGTTTCCTCCACGGGACCTCGAATCCGTCTATCTGGATACCAGAGGATATATAACCACGTCTGTCTGTGACTAGCAGCGTTCTGGTCTTTTCCGGGGCCATCTGAAAGCCTCTGTCATCCAGCCAGCGCTTTGCCCGTCTCAGACATTTATTCACCAATATGCCTAGGGCTTCTGCGGATTCGGCAGTGTACACGATCAACGCGTCGTCGGCGAAGCTGATGATCACAGCACCATCAGGTATACCCATTCGTAGAAAGTCATCTTAAGAGACGTTCCATACGAATGGTCCTATCCTCGAGCCTTGAGGGGCACCTCGTTGCATCTCTTCCTTCAGAGTGCAGGTGTCTCTCTCGTATATTACCCACCTGTCGCTAAGATAATTACACATAATCCGCAACAGGTAGGGCGGTATTCCTTTGTTTCTCATCGATTCGGTGAGATCTTTCCATCGCGTGGTATTAAACGCGTTGCGTAAGTCAAAAGCTACCAACGCGCAGAAACCCTTTTTCTTCCCTGGTCCCAGTTTGTCCTTTCCATGTCTGACTAGGTTCACTGCTTCCTGAATGACATTAACAGTAGACAGGCCCTTACGGAAACCAAATTGGTTATCAGATAGACTATTCTCTCCGGTCAAGTGAGACTGCATTTTTTGCAGAACCATGTTCTCTAGAAGTTTGCCCATCGTATATAGCAGGCAAATAGACCTGTAGGATGAGATTTTATCTAGAGATTTGTCTCTTTTCCTTAGGAGGACTAGCTTCTGTCTTTTCCAGTAGCGGAAGAACTCTCCTCTTTTCAAACAGTTGTTACCAGTCTAGGAGAATCTAAGGTGAAGCAACGATCACTTCTTTGAGGATCTCGTTGCTTATCCCATCTGTTAGGAATTACACTAAATTAATTGAAGACACAATCACTTGTTTTTAGACTCTTCAACACATGATAGTTTATTTTTAATAAAAGAATATAAGTACATAATAATTGTCTATTAATTATAAAAATATAACAAATCAATCACTTATAATAGTTTTGATGATATCACATTAATAAATGATTATAAAGTCCTTTTACATTTATTGTCAATTATAACGAAATTTAAGATTAAAGATTCTTATTTACTTTTAGATTACAATGATAATTTAGAAAGATTTATAATTCAGTACACTATTAGTTGAAGTTTTGATAAATGATTATAAGAAACTTTAAAATAGATGTAAAACTTTAAGAAAGAATACAGAAAACTTCAAAGATAGATATGAAATTCTGGAGGTGTTTGTAAGATTGACCCAAATAAACTGATAACTCTTCTTTAAAGTTTATTAAGGTCGATAATAAACCAAATCTTACAAACGATTGATTTACTTGTCCAGAATTTCCTATGAAACTGATTTTGAATTTAATTGAAGAAACTTATTAGATTATTTTTGATCCCGTAATAGATTTAGATCACGATTCACAATGATTCTTAGTCGTTAGATAACAAATCAACGTACATTCTTATTCGTTCTTTAACAAAGATTATTGAATCAAAAAAATAGCGTGAACTTGACTGTTCGAAAGTCAACGAAAAACTGACTTCGATGACCTCTTCATGCCCCTTGGTAACAAGGAATACAAAGAAAAGGTCTTTTCATTAGAAAACTAGAGCCATGTGTTTTAGATTCTTTAGCAGTTTTGTTTAGAAATATGACACTCGATAGTTGGTACCGGCCGGACCCATACTGTCGCTGCGCTCAGAATGAATAAAACTTGAAGTAAAAAAGAAAGAAACCAAATTTTTAAAAGAAACTTTTATGATTAACTTTAACTTTAAGAAACTAAAAAATTCTGCAAAAATCGTTCAATTTTAAACATTCTCCCCCCATTTTCGTCAAATGGATTTGACGAAAATTCTATAAACAGTTTGTTTCTATTGGCAAAAGGCTGATCTTAGTAATAGGTCTTTTAAAAGTAGATGTTTGAGTTTTGATTGTTACTACTCGTATCTTTCCATCTTTTCCTGGATGCACCTGAATAATACGAGCTAGTGGCCACTTGGATGGAGGATAACGTTCATCTAAGACAAGAGCTAGAGAACCTGTCTGAATAGATGGCCTTGATTGATTCCACTTGTAGATTGATTGGTAGCGTTGTAAACATTCTTTCGACCATCTCGTCCAAAAGCTTTCAAGCATTTGTCGTAGAAGCTGCCAGCGTGATAGTCGTGCAACATTGATATTCTCTAAATTAGGCTCTGGAATCGTGGTTAATGGTTCTCCAATCAAAAAATGACCAGGTGTGAGGGCACTCAAATCATCGGGATCGTCAGTAAGTGGAGAAAGAGGTCTAGAATTCAAGACAGCTTCTATCTGTAAAAGAAAAGTGTTCATTTCCTCGTAAGTGAGAAGATGATTACCAAATACTCGCCGGAGATGATGTTTGACGGACTTGACTCCGGCTTCCCATTTTCCACCAAAATGAGGAGCTGCTGGTGGATTGAAGAGCCACTGAGTCCCATCTTTAGCAAGAAGAGACGATATGCTTCCAAGCTGCTTTATTGACGATGAAAGCAGTTCTCGAAGTTGAGAATCTGCACCCTTCAGATTCGTTCCACAATCACTGCGTAGAGTTGCACAGATACCTCTCTTTGCAGTAAACCTTTTGTAAGCTGCGATGAAAGCATCTGCACTGTAGTCAGTGACCAATTCTAGATGAATTGCTGATGTTGAATGGCAAACGAAAAGTGCGATATATGCTTTGTATGTGCGTGCTGCTCTTCCTTTCCAAGTCTTTAGAAGTAAAGGACCTGCGTAATCAACTCCAGAATGAAGGAATGGTCGAGATGGTGTGATTCGGTCCGTAGGTAATTGACCCATTAATTGCTGAGATCGTAACTTTCGAAATCTAAAGCATTTGACACACTTCCAAATGAATGAGCTGATTGCAACTCGTCCTCCTATTATCCAAAATTCATTTCTGATAGATGATAAAGTTTGCTGAGTTCCTCCATGCAAAACTCGTTGATGAGCGTTGGAAATGATCAGTTGCGTCAATAATGAGTTCTTTGGTAAAATAATTGGATGCTTGGCATTAAAAGATAAAAAAGATGCTTGTAATCTTCCTCCTAAGCGGATAAGATTTTCAGAATCAATAAACGGTGTCAATCGAGAAAGATCATTATTTTTAGGAAGGGATTCGCCTTTTTGCAATAATTTGATTTCCTTACTAAAAGCATTTTGTTGTGTGACTCGAACCCAGAAGTACGTAGCTGCATTTAATTCTTGAGTAGTTAACGGATTTTTTGAGATTGAATCAGCCTTCTTTTTTAAGCAGAGAATAAACCGTTTGCATAAAGCAGTAATTCTTATTAATTTGTTTAAATCTGAATATTTTTGTATTAACTCCCATTCAGGTTTTAGAATTTCGGTGTTTACAACGTTAACTGGAACGGGACGCTCTTCTAAAAGATTTTTCTCGACAGAAGATTCAAATTTATTAGGCCATAATTCAGCAGACTTCCGAAGCCAGTCTGGACCGATCCACCAACAGGGGTGTTGAGAAAGTTCAGCTGGAGTAAGACCTCGCGTTGCAAGATCGGCCGGATTTTCCTTTCCAGGTACAAAATGCCACTTTGCTGCAGGAAGAGATTCTTGAATGAAACAAGTTCGGTTATGGACAAAATCTTTCCATCGGGAGGGGTGATTATTAATCCATGTATAAGCAATAGCTGAATCTGTCCATATATGCACTTGAATATTATCGAATTCTAAAACTTGTAATAGATGATGAACAAGCTTGGTGACGAGTACTGCTGCAGATAATTCGAGTCTGGGAATAGTTAATCTTTTTATGGGTGCTACTTTCGTCTTTGAACAAACAAAAGCTGTTTTCACTTGTTCATATTCTTCTGATGTTCTTATGTACACTACTGCTGCTAATGCATGTTGTGAAGCATCACAGAAGCCGTGAAGTTCTATGGAAGATTTTGAAGTTACTTCAAACCATCGTGGAAAAGATAAAAGAGGCAATTCCTCGAGATGCTGCAGAAATTCGGTCCATTTTTCAGATAAATTAGAAGGCAAAGAATCATCCCAATCTAATTTGATAGTCCATAAATCTTGAATGAATCTTTTAGCTGTTATTGTAATTGGAGACAAAAATCCTAAGGGGTCAAAAAGTTGAGCGATAATTGATAGTACAGACCTTTTTGTTATTTTAGATTGTTTTTTAATTGGCCAATTGAAATTGAATTTGTCAGTAGAATTATTCCAATTCATTCCTAAAGTGTGTACTGTTTGTTGATCAATTGGAACTGATGATGAAAATAATTTCTTCTCTACAGGTAAATTTTCTAGAATCTGTGGATCATTACAAGTCCATTTTTGAAGTGGAAAACCACCTGCTGAACACAATTCATTTACTTCTTTAACAATTTTCTGAGTTTCCTCAATTGAATCAGCTCCACCAAAAACATCATCAACATATCTTCCTTTAGTTAAAGTTGACACAGCTAAAGGAAATTTAGAGCCTTCATCTTCGATAAGTTGTTGTACTACACGAAGAGCTAGAAAAGAAGCACATGCAATTCCATAAGTGACTGTAGTTAGTTGATACACAAGAATTTTATCTTGTTTTCCATTCCATAGAATTCTTTGTAAATTCCAATCCAGAGGGTGAACTTTAATCTGTCGGTACATTTTTTCCATGTCTGATGAGAAGACGTACCGGAACTGACGAAACCAAATTAAGACATCGATGAGTTCAGTTTGAAGTTTTTGTCCGGTGTGAACAATATCGTTTAATGAAAAACCTGTTGAAGTTCGACTTGAAGCATTGAAGACAACTCGAAGTTTTGTTGTAGTGCTATTTTCACGAATAACTCCATGATGTGGGAGATAATAAACTGCTGAACTGGTATCAGGAATTAGATTTTGAGCAATTTGCATGTGCTGCAGATCTTCGTATTCCTTTAAAAAATCTGAATAAGCATTTAGAAATTTTGGGTTAGATTGCATCCGTTTTGATAATTTTGAAAGCATTCTTAAGGCGATTGTTTTGGATTCTCCTAGATAAGAAGTTGATTTCTTAAGTGGTATTCTAACGATATAGCGTCCATCGGAATCTCGAGAATGTGTTGATTTAAAATGATCTTCACATTCTTGATCCTCGTTTGAGATTTTAGATTTATGATTAGTTGGCATCTCATCTAGTGTCCAAAAACGTTGCAATAAATCATAAAGTTCTTGATCGATTGAAATATGATAGCTTTGAACTTCAAAAGTTGATGGCGAACATCTCGATGGTCCGAATAAAATCCAACCAAATATTGTAGCTTGCGCAGTCAGTGAATTAATCGGACCTCGACGAAGACCTTCTTCCAAAATTTGACCATAATGATCAACTCCAATTAAAACATCAATACTACCAGAGGATTTAAATTCAGGATCAGCAAGTTGAAGATCCTTCAAATGCATCAAGTTTGACTTATCAATGTTAGCACGCGAAAGACTTGCTGTTAATTTCGGAAGTATATATGCAGATATTGGATATTTTGTT
The DNA here is from genome assembly GCA_037103525.1 of Ganaspis brasiliensis. Taxonomy (NCBI): domain Eukaryota; kingdom Metazoa; phylum Arthropoda; class Insecta; order Hymenoptera; family Figitidae; genus Ganaspis; species Ganaspis brasiliensis. Next base: position 668,332 of record JAZKLR010000294.1, read on the forward strand.
GTAGATTTAAAATGAGGTGTTAATATACAATGAACTAAGCCTCGTGTTTTGCCAGCTTTTACATCACCTATTCCAGATAAAGGTATTGAGGATTGCTGTCTAGGCAATTGCAGTTGTTGAACTAATTTTTCAGAGATGAAAGAAATTTGTGAACCAGGATCAACAAGAGCTCTAGCTGGAATTTTCTCACCTTTTTCGGCAATCACTTGAAGTTGAATGGTGGCTAAACGATTCTGAGTTGGTGATGATGAATGATAGCAACCAGCAAAATTGACTTGTGTATTAATTTCTGAAGTTGACACCTCGCTCGTTTTTAAGATTGCAGGGCTTTCTTGTTCTTGAGAGCGATGAATTGTAGTGTGATGTTTTTTAGCACATTTAAGGCAGCGTTTAGTAGAATAACATTCTGTTACCCGATGTTGCCCGAGACAATTAAAACATAGTTTATGTTTCTTAATGAGTTCATACCTAGCTTCAGTTGTTTTTCCTGAATATTCCGGGCACTTAAGTACATAATGATCGGAGGAACAGATTGAGCAATGATTTTGTTTATCTTCAGAAACGAGATTAACCTTAGCTGATTGTTGATTACCTTGAAATCCAGTTTTACGTGATTTTTCAAAAGCCTTTAAAGTAAGTAATCTATTTAACAAAAATTTTAAAAATTGTTGCCAAGTTGGAGGATTTTGAGATGATCCTAAATGATGCTCCCAAGATTTAACTGATTCAGGATCAAGTTTTTGCACTGTATTATAAACAAGTATGTCATCCCATGTTTCAACTGGACGACCTAAAGTTTCTAAAGAACGATAAATCTGAGTGACATTTGTATGTAAATTTTCCATTTCAGTAGAAGATTCTTTTGTCATACGTTTGAGCGTCATAAAAGAATGTAATGCTGAATTGACCAACAATCGTTTATTTTCGTAAAAAGAAACAAGAGAATCCCATGCTTTTTGGAAATTATCGTTAGTTAGAGTTGTATTTTTTAACAATTGTGAAGCAGTGCCTTGTAAGCTTTGTTTTAAATAATGCAGTTTCCACACGGGAGTCAAGTTTGTGTTTGAAACAACCATAGAATCAAATAAATCTTTAAACTGTAACCATTCTAATGGAGATCCATCAAACGTAGGTAAACTTAAATAAGGTAATCGTGGACCACAATTGAATGTTGTAGGGAAATTTGATGCTTGCGATGAAGAATGAATAGAAGGAGATCGCGAATCCTTTTGCAAACGAGCTAACATCGTATTCATTGTTTCCAATGATTCAAGATAACCTTCTTGAGTCACTCGGAATAAATTATCTTTGAAATACGGAAGATTCCATAAAGATTTTTTATCATGAGATGACAGTTGTCTCATCGCAATTATAATTGCGTCATGTTTTAATGAGAATTTAGACCATTCTTCTTTCAGTGCAGTTTCGCGGGTTTCGATTCGATGCGATGAAATTCTTGACACTCCGACACTGGTTAGATTTGTCACTGCACTTGAGATGAATTCCATATGCGATAATTGATCGTCAATGTGGTTTTTGATATGACTAACTCTCATTTTAAGAGCAAACAATATTACACAACACTTAAAAATTCACTAATATTCCTTTATATCCGGCTCGAAGGACCAAAAAATGTTAGGAATTACACTAAATTAATTGAAGACACAATCACTTGTTTTTAGACTCTTCAACACATGATAGTTTATTTTTAATAAAAGAATATAAGTACATAATAATTGTCTATTAATTATAAAAATATAACAAATCAATCACTTATAATAGTTTTGATGATATCACATTAATAAATGATTATAAAGTCCTTTTACATTTATTGTCAATTATAACGAAATTTAAGATTAAAGATTCTTATTTACTTTTAGATTACAATGATAATTTAGAAAGATTTATAATTCAGTACACTATTAGTTGAAGTTTTGATAAATGATTATAAGAAACTTTAAAATAGATGTAAAACTTTAAGAAAGAATACAGAAAACTTCAAAGATAGATATGAAATTCTGGAGGTGTTTGTAAGATTGACCCAAATAAACTGATAACTCTTCTTTAAAGTTTATTAAGGTCGATAATAAACCAAATCTTACAAACGATTGATTTACTTGTCCAGAATTTCCTATGAAACTGATTTTGAATTTAATTGAAGAAACTTATTAGATTATTTTTGATCCCGTAATAGATTTAGATCACGATTCACAATGATTCTTAGTCGTTAGATAACAAATCAACGTACATTCTTATTCGTTCTTTAACAAAGATTATTGAATCAAAAAAATAGCGTGAACTTGACTGTTCGAAAGTCAACGAAAAACTGACTTCGATGACCTCTTCATGCCCCTTGGTAACAAGGAATACAAAGAAAAGGTCTTTTCATTAGAAAACTAGAGCCATGTGTTTTAGATTCTTTAGCAGTTTTGTTTAGAAATATGACACTCGATAGTTGGTACCGGCCGGACCCATACTGTCGCTGCGCTCAGAATGAATAAAACTTGAAGTAAAAAAGAAAGAAACCAAATTTTTAAAAGAAACTTTTATGATTAACTTTAACTTTAAGAAACTAAAAAATTCTGCAAAAATCGTTCAATTTTAAACACCATCGAATCCCGGCGCTTTGCCTAGTCTTAACCTACTGCCTGCTTTTTGTAATTCTGTAAAATTACGTCTAGACCGGGGGTCTTTTGCCTCGTTAACAATTTTTTGCTAACGATTTTATAAGCCCGACCCCATGGATCGTTTTCGACTTTCCCGATTAGGTCTTTCCAGCTATTTCTTTTCGCTGCGCGTTTCTCCTTTCTGAGGATTCTCTTATAACTCTGTATATAACTCCTTCAGCAGAGGATCTCCGTTAGAGACTGCCGGCCCAGTGCTGAATTTCCGTTTTACCCAGATCTTTGCAAGTGATGCACTTGGGCTCCTGAACTGTACGGGCTTTGGCCTGGTGACCTGCGCGGCCTCATCTTTGACAGTTTTTCATTCTGTCGGGGCCTTTGCAGACACGAGTTGGATGGCCGTATGCCATGCACCTTTGGCATCTAGTAGCCTCTAAGTGCTCACGAATTGGGGCGTTAATCCAACCATCCTGGATTTTTTCCACCTTTAGCAGAGTATTATTCTCTACCTCAGGTAGGCGTACCATCGCAAGCATTGATTCGCGGAATCGCAAAACAATGCTGATCGATTTTTCCGGGTTAGCACCGCCAAGCTTCTCATTCAGTGCCTCAGAAATTTCCTTTTTGGAGATTGCTTCGCCTCTTGTTTACGAGAGCCGTGACTGTGGCCTTCTCTAAAGAGCCTCAGTCAACAATCCCGCAAACCGAGACGCATTTCCTCCTTTTTTGAAGACAAGGAGAAACTCATTGTTAAATGTTCTCCGTGTCCTCAAAACCTCTGCTTCTGAATCCTCTGGGTACAGGGTCTTCTTCAAGTCCTTAAGGATTTCAGCGTAGGAATTAGGATCCTCTGCTGCAATCCTGACGGCCTCGGTTTGCCTAAGCCTTGAAAGAGGTTTTTCTTTCCGAGCCTTCTCGACTTGCCTTTTTTTATATTCTCGGTAGCGCTTACGAACTCTCTTTTTTTTGTCTTAATAAAGCTCGAAGCCTTCCTTATCTTTGCCCACAGGTGGACGTGGTGGCTGGATGCCAGAGGGGCCGGCTGCTATCTTTATGCCTAAAAGAACCTGGGCACAGGTCCTCTGAGGCTGAGGGCCTTCGGCATTCTTGGGCACCTCGCCGGACTTAGAGGGCGTTTCTGTCTTCGCCGGAGGGAGCGTACCCCTTATTAATGGGGCCCTTCGCTTCGTTTCCCTTGCAGGTACAGAAGGAGGGCTTTTGCCTTCGTTCCGGAGGCGCTTCTTCCCATCACCTGGCTTTTCCAAGCTTGCTTTTTCGAGGTTGCCTTTGCTGACGTCTGGGTCTGCGCTTCAATAAACCGCAAATTTTTGCGGATTGCTTCAAAGGCTGCCTCGAGCGCTGTAATTGCCTCTTGGACTTTCTTCTTACTATTTTTCTGCTTTCCTATTCCCTTCTTAATGGTTTCGAAGAACTAAGGAATTTCGCCCAACTGTTGGACAACGTTTGCCCTAAACCGTTCTTGTTCACCAATCCGGACACTCGGAAGAAGATTAGCTTGGCCAGACGTAGATGGCAAAGCCACTACTTAGTCTTCACTTACCTCCATTTTCTCGCTAGATTTTTTCACTTGGTTCTCCATGCGTAGTTAGTTTATCAGCGCCTGGTGCGTAAAGTGGCGGGCCGTCATGATTGGGAGTAGGTACACCCTCGGATACTGCGATCCTACCCCAGATCCCTGGAGCCCAATCAACTGCTTAGCCGTTCCCGGAATACATGGACGGAACGGACTCGCCAGTAGCAATGAAGGTTCCGACCCCTTATATCCATTACGCACTTGCCGATCAATCCCGAAGGGGCTGGCGCCTGGTACCCTACTCCTACCCTACCTACCTCGGCAGAGCTACGCTCACATCAGACCAGTACCTGCTACGGTTGGAACCGCGGTGACAGGACTTATCACTCCCAATGTACTACCGGGCAACTAGCATCTGGGCTGTCCCCTTCGGTATGCGGGTGCTTTTTTCTAATCCTGGTTTTTCCAGAGGACCATTTTTCGCGGTCGTTTTTGCCGACGTCTGGGTCGGCCTTTGAACAAATTGCAAATTTTTGCTGATTTTGTCAAAAACATCCGCTAGATCTTGGATTTCTTTTTGGACCTCATTTTTTATACTTTTCTGGGTTCCGATGCCCTTTTTTATGACCTCAAAGATCCTTGGAACACCGGCCAACTCGTTGGCGATAATTTCCAAAAATCTCGAGGTTGACATAATCTGGTTATCGATCTCCATACTACTCTCAGCTGTATTAAGCATCAAATGAGATTGGCTTCCCTCAGAATCCCTGGATCCAGTGTTGGCCACCGTCGCTTTCACCCGATCGGAACCAACGGCAGGACCATCCTTAGAAGAGGGGCCTACCTGGGGACGTGTGTTCTGATCCGCAGTTTCCATTTTTCAGTAGTTTAGTGTCGTTGGTCAGACCGAACAGATAACCGTCCCTTCGGGCGCCAACCCTAGATCGAGACTACACCACACCAACTTAGAAAAATTAAGAAGGCAGGAGTGTTCTATTCCTCCCAGAACCCATTTCGTCCACAGCTGACGAGGATGGTTAGTCACCATTTGGAATACGAATTGACATCATCCTCACAGGTTAGCTAGTGCACAGGTTCTAAAAACGGCGGCTACCCAAATGATAAAGTTTTAATAATTCTAAATCAACAAAAACGGAATGTTATATAAGGAATGGCCAAGCCATGCTTGTACCATATACCCAAAGTTTGTTAAATCTATGTTTCCCAGTTCTCTGTGTAGCATGTTAGCATTTACTGTAGGTTTTGCGACAATCAATATTGAAAATTTTTAAATAAAAAAAATTGTTAATAAACCATGGAATTATAATATATTATAGAAAAAGCTTGGGGCATAAAAAGTCCCCAAATTTAGGAAATATAGGCAGGTTAAATTTTGAATATTTAGAAAATTGAGTTCTGAGAAAATAAGAAATAAATATATTAAGTAATAAATAAAATTTTACTTTAGATTTGAAAAATTTAAGATTGCTTTGAGTTACTTATCTGTTGATTTGGATTTGCTTTGCTTTTGAAAGTAAGAAATGTTTGTTTTGCCTTAAAGTATATAAAAGACATTAAAATTTACTAATTTCGAGTCTAATGAAAATTAAATAAATTCTGATTTCTTAATTTATTATTTTAGAAAAATTAAAAATTTAAATTGAATAGTTAATTGAAATTATTATTTTATTTGTTTAATTTTTAAAATGTTTATTGTTCAGATAAATTGAGGAATCTATGATAAATATTGAAAATTTCGGTTGGATTAGAGTTTCAATAACAGAGTTGAGTTATTATATTAAGTAAAGAGGGATTCAAAGGTTATTCTCAAAATAAATTTTCATTGTTTATTTAAAAGTTTGTTTATTTCTACAATAAACATTTTACACAGGAAATGTAGCCTTTTCTAATTGATTTTCAATTAGTTTATGGTATTTTCAAAACCATCTTTTGACAATAATACGTTACATGTCTTTTTCTGGGGTAAAATATTGTTTTGATTGCAACTGAATATTTCAGCGAATTCTTCTACATTATGCACTACCTCGTTAATCCTTACCCTTCCTGATGCATGTAGAATTTCATCTTCTTTAACAGCCCTTTTACAGTAATTCTAACATGTGGATAAAAAAATACATTATTCTACGAAAAATCGACTTTAAATTGTTCTGTATACTTACAGAGGCATAAGATATAAAAAATAATTTTCTCGCATCGATATTTTCAAGTCCTGGTAATCCAATGTTATTTACATCATTACGTCGTTGGAATGCTTTATAACTTGTTTTTATCCCAACAGTATCTGCAACATTTTCTTCGAAAGTAACGGTTCCATCGACCTGTGTTGTGCGGAAATATAATTTGATAAATACCTTACCCCCTTGTAGATAATGACCCACAATGTCTGGAGTTTAGAATTGTCACCAAGAAATTGGTAACAATCCACCAGATACGGTCAAAAAACTGTACAAGATCCTACATTTATAGTATCGATAATATTTCGAGTTTACAAAAAAAGATTTCACTAATTTTGCTCCTAGAAAGTTTTCAGAGTATTGGAATCTTTTAAAATGTTCTAGCGGCAAAGCTAATAAAAATTAGTGTAATCTAATTCATAAAAAAAATTTTTTTGCAATAAGAATTTTACTTATGTCATTAAAAAAATTCTACTAAAATACGAAGTCACACTCTTAAAAATTTTTTGAACAATATTATAATAGTAAACAGTTTAAATTTTACTTACTCCTGCTTTATCATATTTTTCTTTGAAACAATTAAACAATTCTTCAAGCATTTGCGTCGTAGAATTAGGTAAGTTTTCATTTGAATCCAATTCTTCCGAAATTTCTGTCATAAATATTCAATTAATTAATGTTATTATAAAGTATGCGCATGATAAAATTAATTTGAAACATTTACGGAGAAAAATCGTTTTGCATATTTCTACGAAATATGGAATATTTTGGTTCCAAAAATGAAAAATATAAATTCTAAATAGAACTCCAGAGGGTCGCATGCGTTTCCTTCAAAACCCAATGGACCGAACTTGCAACTGTTTCAATTTATTTGTACAAATTTGTAATTCTCCGAACTTGCATATGTCAGAATTTGTAATCCCCTGAACTTGCATTTTCAAACCTATAACTTTCAAATTTGCATTTGTCATAACTAAAATCAATGAGCTCGCATTTACTGAAACATTTAAGTCGACGAAATTATATTTTCTAAAATTTTAAACTCCCCGAATTCATATTTGTCTAAACTTTGAAATCACCGAATTTTCATTTCTCAAAACATTCAATTACCCGAACTTGCATTTATCCGAACTAGTATAAAGTTGTGACAAAAGCACATTTTGGAAGTCCTAGGTTCGGACAATTACCAATTCGAACAATTAAATTTCGGAATTGCAAATTCGGTCAATTGGGTTTTGAAGGAAATGCAGGTGACCCAACCCAGATTGCACCATTTTTCCAGGAAGTTAAAAGAAAGTTACACGTGTCAAGTTCAGTGTTAACTTTCTGTTAAATTTAAATGTTTACCGATTAAAAGTTTCCAATGCCAACTTCCTAAAAGTTATAAATAGAAATTTCGCGAAAAAAAAGAAAAGTTTAAATAAATATGCGGAGTAGTTTTAAGTTACCTTCCTTTATAGGGGCAGGTATGCAAGTAATAAAAGCTCACAGCATAAGAGTACAACCATTTTTCATGGTTAACTTCCTGTTAATTTCCTGGAAAAAGCGTTGTTATACTCTAAAAAATTAAAGACTAAAAAAAAGTAAGGTATTGAGTGTACAAAACTAAAATACTGCAATCGCTTCTTTGAGCACCAAACTTTTTACTCATTGGAAAATAACTACTTTTAGCCTCTTACTTCACTTTAAACGTTTGATAAATACCATTAAAAATTGTGTGAGTCATTTCATGACCAAGTAGAAAGCCCAGGATTCCATAGTTTACCGCACTGTTGAAATAAAAATAAAAATCAATTCCCGTAATTACAATCGCCTGAAGACTACTATTGCTCACAAAAACATACATAATATAGAAACTGATAATTTAAGAGGGAATTTTTTCAACAATTGTGTAAAAAAAAGTATCAAAAAGTAGCATATGTGACACGCTGTGAAGAAAGAGAGCTTAGCAGTAAGAAATTTTACGTTATGTTTATGATTGTTTTATCTTGATTAATGGATTATTCTCTTTTGTTTTGTAGCATCAAAAATAGCTTTTATTGAATATTTTTAGATGCATTGAAAATGTTGAATGACAAGCATTATCCTTATCAAAGATAAAGTATTTGTCGACGTTGATCTTTTGTAAATTAACTACTTTCTGATCTTTTGTAAAATAGTTTGTTTTGGTTTCGTAAAAACACGATGTGTATTTTATAGCTCTGATTCTATTAGTATTTAAATTACCGACGCGAAGCACAGTCCGCGAGCCGCACTGCACAAACACAACACCCACGTACCACGAGACGACGCGGCCAACGTGGAGGATCAGGACGATCGATGTCGCGATCGTTGGTCAGCTGATCGAACCGTGTTGACATCTGGTCAAGCACACGACGTGAAGTGACAGCTAATCTTGAAAGTGACTACCAGTGTAATTATTTTCCTAATGTTCCAACGGTTAATTAAAGTTAGTTTATTTAACACGAGCTTGTTTTGTTGAGTTTAACCCGCAGCAACGCGCATGTGTTTATCGAGTAACTTAATTGTGTTCGTCTATCCACTTGGCGCAGAATACAATATAAACGGACTTCGCGGGGATCTCGTAAGTCGGATGAGCGTGACTTACGAGTCGAGAAGGGTTAAAAGTGCCGATACGCCATTGTGGTAAATGTCAAGTAATATAATCGTTCTATTTTGCACGCATTGTCGCTGCAAGTTGCGTATGTTAGGAGGAGAACGGTTACAATATATATATATACAATGTATTTGTGTGTGTGTGTGTGTGAGTGGATGTAGAAGTAATTTTTTTTGCGAACACGTTCCTGTCTGAATTAAATTAGTTCTTATTTAGTTTGTCAAATAATTACCCTTAACCCGCAGTGATCACACCTATAAATGGTCACATGGGGCGTTCCGCACCCCAGGCCGCAAAAACGCTATCATTCTACTTCTTTATGATATATCCATATATGCCATGTATTATGCAAAAAGTATATTTATTTTGAAGATTAAAGATTTTTATGCGTGGTTTCAAAGACATTGAACGCAAAGTAGTCCTGGGGTGTCCTACACCCCGGGTGACCACAACGGGTTAAATAATACATTTTAAAAAATTTAGTTTTAACCGTTATTTAATTTTTTCTTACCCTGTTTCATTTAAACATTTTACTTACATTGGTGCCTCCGGAACAATGAACGGAAATATGAGAAATCCGTATGTGATAACTGTAAAAATAAAAATACGTTCATACAGTTATTTTTTTAATTATTTAATAGTTTAATTTATCGTCGCTTTAACTATACTTAGGGTTTTAGCGACGTGGAACAAATTACTTGAGGATCCTACTATTTTATATATAGGATATTAAATATATTTCAACAATTGATATCATATTTATGAAATTAATAATTAACATCTATTATATTATAAATATACTTTAACATACACTTACGAATAAAATCGGTTTTATAATAAGCATTAGGTTCGATGTTTCTTCGCTTCCTACTCCTGTACAGAAAAAAAATAAAATATGTAATATATTGAATTAGCAATTAACATAAGAGCGTGCCAAGACTCGCGAGGAGTAGATTAGTCGAAGAGTGGCAGGTGAGATAGAATGGGGAATCTACCGGAAGGTGGACTTACCGCCTTATTCCCCACCTCGCTAAATGGCTAGAAAGAAGGCACGGAGAAGTTAGCTACTATCTAACGCAGGCGCTAACAGGTCATGGTTGTTTTAACGAGTATTTGAAACGTTTTAAATTACGAAGAGATGGATCATGCTCCTATTGCGACGCCCTCGTGGACACCGCGGAACACACCCTCTTTGTTTGTAGATATTGGGAGGAGAGAAGGCAACATATGTTTCGGGTGGTGGGTACTCAAGTCACCCCCGAAAACATGATTAACCTCATGTTAAGGAATGTAGACTCGTGGCAGCACATTGAATCTTTCGTTACCCAGGTAATGAAAACCAAGGACACCAATGGTCGCAGGAAAAGGCACCAAGGTTAAACTGGATACAAACGAAGGTAAAAAGGTAGGGAAGAAATCCATATAGAATCCTCCACCTGCCATCATTTCGAAGTCCGCCGTTGATCGGTGGGGTTCTTACCCCCCTTGATTTGTCGGCTGATCGAGATCTGATGCTGGGCTGAGGGATCTATGGGTATGGGTGGAGTTAGCACTCGGCGATGTTGGTTGCTTATTTCAATCGTCCCGCTGAGTGTTAAATACTCCTATAAAGCGAGGAAGGTTTAGTGGGTATTACCCAGAGACAAACCCAAGTAAACTATTCTCTGGACTCGAGTCCCACACACGGGTAGCACCCTCTTTAAATAATGCTAGCATTATTCATTGTAAGGTGTTCTTTATGGTGCGTAAACGCATTTTCCAAACCTCGTATTAAAAAAAAAAAAGACTGGTCTTGGACACATTGATACGATACTAATACTACTGTGTCGTGAGACCGAGATTATCGACGCGGCTTTTAAAGAAAACTCTGGCGATCCCTACACAATTATATTTAACTAATTTCTATTAATTTTTTAGTAGGTTTCTCCCAATATTAAAGAAGAAATCTGCAAAGAAGTAGATCGCATGCTCAATGAGGACATCATCGAATGAAGCAGTAGCGACTGATCCAATCTTAGTCTCATGATAAAGAAGCCAAGTGTAGCTTTTAGGTTTTGCCTCGGTTTTCGTAAGGTTAATAGTATTATGAAATTACTTCAATTATTATTATCAGATGTTTTTTCACTCCTTTAGAATATTAATGGCTAGTTTAAATATTCCGTGAGCTGCGCATTTGAAGCGGTTTAACTCAACGCCACATAGGAGTGCAACCTTACTATTATTCTCGCATCTGAAATGCCGTATTATTTTTATATAACGAGTCAGCTTTTAGTTGTTTCTTCGTAGTTATCTTCCATAATTTTTATAATCCACTACCTTCTGCCTCTTCTATTTTAGAATAGATGGAAAAATAAAAATTACACAGCCCCTCAAAAAAAAAAAGTTGTCCGAGAAACTACAGTAGTGGATTCCTACGTACGTTTTTTCGCTGAATCCGAATAGTCAGAACTGTTAGATTGGTTCTACTTTTTGAAATAATCTCAAAAAAATCTTAAAACACAAAATCAAAACAAATTTGCCGAATTCGAATTCAAAGTAAGAATAATCAAATTGGCCTAGCTTTCTGAGATGGTCTCAAAAAACTGCTCAAAAAAAAAATAAATAAATAAAATAAATAAATAAATAAAAATTTTATCCGGGACAATGTGCGAGTGTATTCCAAGTATTATTCTCCGCTGAATCCGAATCCAAAATTAGAATTGACAGATTGGTTCAACTTTTTGAATTTGAATTTATTGGCAGAGACGTGGACATCCCATGATTTAAACAACAATGGTCCAATAATGTTTGCTATTAATTAAACAAGAAAAATCCTTGGCTCTGTATATTAGATATGGATATTTCAATGCATGAGAAACCCTTTCTAAGCTACTCATAATTAGATAAATAAAATTAAAAGATACTTTAATTTTACTTTTTAGCTTAAATGAGTACACTAGAACCTCTGAAGAGCGGACGGCTAGAGTCTTCGACCGCTCTACGAAAATTTAACCTTGACGCCACCTTGACATCGAAAACTCTAAACATTCAGGGCCGTACCATGAATTTCAAAGATGTGCTTTTTGGCTTAGTACATTCTGTTGAATATAATATAATATATATTATACATCCAAAAAAAGTTTTTCTTGTTTTTTTTTTCATTCATTTTACGACCGTATTTAGTAACTCGAGAACAAATTTAACGTAAGCAAGGGAGGGACAATTCAACAGATGTATGTAGACGCTCCTGAAGCTGCGCTGACTTTCTGACTTTCTGTTTCTAGTTCCGCCCATTTCTTCCCCCCTTACTCCTCAACGCGTCCCGCATATAACTCGTCCGCTCTCTAGAAGACCGCTCTTGGGAGATTCTAATGTATTTTTCATACCTTTTTTTAAGTGTTTTTGGTTTATAAATCTCAGCTATGCTTTTCACTTGGGCTTTGTTAAAACGACACCAATTATGAAAAGTATCTGGGCCAACATCAAACTGAAATTAATTTATATTACCAAAAAATTATTCAAAATATAATTATGTATAACTGACTAATTTGTGTGATACTATAATAAATCATTTTTTTATTTCATTAAATAATTTTAATAGAGACAGAGGTGAGTTGTAGCAATTTTCAAATTGTCGAATATAATTCTAAATCCCAGCAGTAAAACGTCTCTAATTTCAAAATTTTATAAGAGCATGAAAGTATAGACGTAGGGCCTTTTAAAAAATCGAAAAATAAACCTTTTCGATTTTATTTATTTTTTTATTTTTATAAGTATTAATCTAAATTTGTTTACATATTAAAATTGATGTATTTTGAAAAAGAAGAAAATTGTTTTTCCACATAAAATATTATATTAAAGGGTCATATAGCTTTTCAGAAATTTAATTTGTTACAACTCATCTCGATCTTTCCTATTACTATTTTCTTACTTCATAAGATATTTTTTGATTTTCACTTTCATATCCGTCCATATTCTTAGAAAATTCAATTTTTAATTTATCCAATTTGTAAATCAACTTGCTTTTTGTACTTTCGTCTAAGAAACTATTTTGTATCTCTGTTTTAAGTTCGTTTTTATTATCATTAAATAGACGATCAACCTAAAAATTGAAAATTTACAAAATTTTATAACATTGTTCTCACTATATAAAACTTTTGCATTATGTACACTGTTAAAATTTTCCACTAGATTTTTCTGTTACATGTGACATAAGTTTTTTTCCGACCATATGTGACAGAAAATTCTGTTGCCTTGTCAGAAATTTAACATAACCTTATTGATTCTGCGCATGCGCGAGAAGGATTGTGATAGAAATTTCTGTCACACGTATCAGAATTTATTCTCTGCGACAACATTTAGAAATTTACTTATTACAACTTTTTTTTCAAGCAAAACACATGTAAAAGTAGAAGATTTGTTATAAATGATATGAATTATACATTCCCAAAAAAGTATCTTGATCTGAAGACCAGAACTTATACTTATGTATTTTGAAATGTTAAAACCGAATTCGCCATCAGAAATATCAGAATTGACTCAATTGATTTAGCAATTTGAAATTTTTGGATTAAAGTTTTAGTAAAAAATTATTAAAATTTGGTTTTTTTAATATTGTTTTTTTTTTCAAATTGAAACTAATACAATTAAGAACTCTCTTTTCACTAACTCAGATTTAGAGAGTTTTAACACAAATTAGCACAAAGTTCCTGACAAAAAGAGGTTGATTGGAATGAATAAAACAATCCCGAATTTCGTAGAATTTTGAATGTCTTCAATCGAATTTAATGTCGTTTTTAGACTTTAGTATTTTAATTTTTTTGAACAGCATTTCCTTTTCAATTCCGATACAGTAGTTACAATTGAAATCAATTTAATCCCGTTTTATCCCTAGAAATGCAATGTCATTTTTGGACTTTTTCGTAATATTAATTTTAATCAACCTCTTCTTGACACGTTGACAGAAATTGAGATAAATAAAACTTGGTGTATATTTTTATTGAAGTTAAGTTTGAGCTTAAAAACATGGTCCTTTCTATTGTCGGATTAGGATTCAAAACATTAAGGGGACTTTGTTAAACATCGTAAATATAGAAGTGAAACAAATAATAATTTAAGTCCATTCTTTGTTTCAACTCTAATGCAAAAAATATAGTAGTCTAGTTGAAAAATAATCACAATTTTATTGTGAAATGCAATCAATGTCTTTTATTTATATATCATTTTGTATATACTGTGACGAGGTAAAGTTACCTAGCACAATATTTTTAAATGAATTCAAAAATATAATTATATAATATTATATCGTTTAATAATTGATATAATGTTAATATATTAATTGTTTAATTAAATTATTACACACAAGTCTGGAATCAATTCTATGCTATTGTTCAGCTTTAATGTAAACTTGGCGATTTGTGCCTGTTATTATTTTGAGTTCACATTATTTAATTTTATTTAATATTTAACATTTAAAAGTTTATTTTAATTCTTGTCGAATTTAAGACTTTGGTATATTAAGATTTACTTCTATTTTGATTTTGTATTTAATTAATTAAATTGTTGAGATAATATTATTATTTGAACTTTCGGTTTTATCTGCCAACTTGTCTGAGCGGAGTGCCAGGACCAGAAAATGATGTCGTCAGTCATGTTTATAAACTGTGAAAACACTGGTGGCAGCCATTTTGTTGTAGCGCTTGACATCAGCGCCACCACCACTACACCTGATTCACACTTCTCGGTCGATTGCCGCCTGATCTTTCCGTCCGCGGGTAATGTTACTTGGCGAGCTTTAAAATGTGATTTGTGAGAGCTGCACCGTGGCGCATGTGTCGCCGCACATGAACTTGTCAACGAGGCGTTCTCGCTGTCGTCGGTGGTCGAGTCCATACCAAGTGATCACACCAATTTCAGTCATATTGAGTAATATTTACGAAATTGATATTTTGGGTTCCTTTAGGAGTAAAAAAAATAAATTTTAATTATTTTTAAAAAATTCAAAATATTTTCGAAAATATTCAAATTCGAAATTTTATGTACTATTTTTTTTGTGTTATCATAACTTCTGTAAAAATTATAATAATTAAGAAATTGTTTATAATTAAATTTTTATTAAAAAAATTAAATTATTTATTTAAACAAAATCTAAAGTATATCATCGTTCTTTTTCAAAAAATTCATAAACATAGCCTATAATGTGCTTAAAAATTTAAGCCGAAGAAAAAGATGGTATGTATTATAGTTTTTGAGAAAAAAATTATTAAGTTATGCTAGCGCGGCGCGGACCGGTGTCACCGCTACTCAACGCGTAGTTCCGTAGTAACCGAAATGTATGTATATTTTTACATAATGTAAATATAGTTAGTGTATTATATTTAAATTATAAGCTTCAGAAAGTCACACTGATCTTTTCATAGTACATGGACATCAAACTTTAGAATTAAAAAAATCGGAGAAAATAATTAAAGTAAAAAAAAGTAATTAAAAAATAATAAAAATAACTAAAAATTGGGAAAATTATTAAAATTTAAGAATAATAATTGAAAATTTGTTAAATCAATTGAAAAATAATTAATATAATTAAAAACTGGTAAAAATAAGTGAAAATAAGTGAATAATTAAAATAATTTAAAACTGAAGAAAGAAAAATAATGGACTGGTAAAATTATCAAAATTCGCGATGTTCCGGGGTGTTAATTTTTTTTCTTATGCAATTTTAGACCTAAAATTATGGGGTAATGTCAAAAATAGAGAAACAAATAATTTGCGGAGTTTGAGAAATTTATTCTAAAAAAAACTTAAATTTTAAAAATTAAACCTCTTTCACAATTTTCATTTTTTCCATCGACAATTTTTTTGTGGGATTTTTAAATGATTTTCTACAATCCATCGTATGGATTTTGAAAAATAAAATTTCGAAAATGACCAAAAAAATATTGTTTTTTAATTTTTATGTAATACCATAATTCTACATCTTAATTGATGTAAGAAAAAAAATGACACCTCTGAGCATCAAAAATTTTGTTGAGTTAAAATTTCACCTATCTCTCCCCTTAAAGAATGATAAAAATAGTTTGAAAATAGTTGAAAGAAGCAAGTTTACAACGACCATTAAACAATCAAATTGTTACTCCTCTTGACTTATACGAGTGGGCAAAATCCAGTTTAGAGAAAATTAATGTAGAATTTTGTAATTACGCAGAATATGAAGCTGAAAAACAATTGTTAAGTGAAAGATTTAATCAAGCTATGACCATTAAAGGTACACAAAAATTTCATTCCTTCGTACCCCTTGAGAATAAAATTGAAACAAAAATTTTTTCAAATTCTGTGCACAGCACAATTTGTAAAATAAAAAAATAAACATGACGATTAACTGTATTTATATTATGTAATAATATACATACATTTCGGTTACTACGGAACTACGCGTTGAGTAGCGGTGACACCGGTCCGCGCCGCGCTAGCATAACTTAATAATTTTTTTCTCAAAAACTATAATACATACCATCTTTTTCTTTGGCTTAAATTTTTAAGCACATTATAGGCTCTGTTTATGAATTTTTTGAAAAAGAACGATGATATACTTTAGATTTTGTTTAAATAAATAATTTAATTTTTTTAATAAAAATTTAATTATAAACAATTTCTTAATTATTATAATTTTTCTTGAAAGAGTATTTAAATACGAGTAATTTAAAAAAAAAATGATCTCAATTGCTTCAAAATTACAGAAGTTATGATAAAACAAAAAAAATAGTACTCAAAATTTTGAATTTGAATATTTTCGAAAATATTTTGAATTTTTTAAAAATAATTAAAATTTATTTTTTTTACTCCTAAAGGAACCCAAAATATCAATTTCGTAAATATTACTCAATATGACTGAAATTGGTGTGATCACTTGGTATGGACTCGACCAGGTTAATCCGCCATGATTCTTTATAATCACGTGACTCACGTAACTCTGTATTTTTTCTGCGCATGCGCACTTCTTTTGATTCTTCCCGCGCTTATTTAAAATCATGTTTTAAAAATATATTAAAAATGATTCTTCAATGCACAATTATCATAATTATTATTAATATAAATGCAATAATTAATATAAATAATTTGTTAAAACACTGATTTTTTATACAGAAGCAGTAACAACTTGATATTTAGTTTCTACGTCACAATATTAAAATATTTAAATATAATTAAATAATAATAATAATCTCCGTAAACTCCTGAAGTTAGTTACTATTTATAATTATTCATTTTTTCTGTCCACGTTTTAAAGTCTGAAGTGAAGTTAGTATTAACATTTATACATCTTTTCTGTCTATGTTTTAAAAACTGAAGTGAAGTTAGTTTTTTAATTGTCATTTGTGTAAAAATAAAGTTTCGAAAAATACTTTAAAAATTTAATATGCTTTTTGAAGAAGTTTAAAATATATACGCATGCAATTAATTTCCTAAATTTTCAGTTATTATCTCAAATTTAGATTATTGTCATCAATTTTCCATTATATAACGATTTTTTAATTATTTTCTTTTGCTTAAAAATAAATTCTGCAATTCTTCTTGATTTTAATCAATTTATAATTATATTCATTATTTTGGCATTACCTTTAAAAATTTCAATTATTTATCCGATATTGCAATTATTTTCATCAATTTTCGCTATTTCTGCGAGTTTTTAATTATTCTCTGTAATAAAAATTTTGTAATTACTTTTTTTTAACATATATTCTATGATTTTTTCAGTTATTTTTCTCAAATTTTATTGAAAGCTTTCAATTTTTAATATTTAAATTATTTTCATCTTTCTCAATCTTAAATTATTTTCAGCATATTTCAATTATTTTTTTCCATTTTGAATTAATTTTATCATTTTTCAATTATTTTCTTCGATTGTTAATTATTATTCTCATTTTCTAAAATTTGTTTCTAAGATTTTCAAGTATTTTTCTGAAAATTCAAATATTTTCTTCAATTTTTAATTATTTTCATTTGTTATCAGAATTTCAATTTTTTTTTTATTAATTATCGTGAAAATTTTATCGTTTCAGATTCTTCTCCAATTTTTAGTTTTTCTCATTTTAAAAAATTAATTTCTAAAACTTTAAAGTATTTTTCTCAAATTTCTATTATTTTCTTCAATTTTTAATTATTTTTATTTGCTTTCATAATTTCCAAAAAATTTTATTAATTATCGTAAATTTCAATTATTTTTAGCATTCTTCCAGTCTTTTCTCAAATTTTTAGTTATTCTCATTTTCTAAAATTAATTTCTAAGATTTTTAAGAATTTTACTAAAATTTCAATTGTTTTCTTCAATTTTTAATTATTTTCATTTGTTTTCATAATTACAAATTTTTTTATTAATTATCGTAAATTTCAATTACTTTTAGCTTATTTCTTCAATTCGTTTCTCCAATTTTTAGTTATTTTCTTTTTTTTTAATTGATTTCTAAGATCTTCATGTATTTTTTTCAAATTTCAATTATTTTTTCTTATTTCTTTAATTCTTTTCTGGAATTTTAAGTTATTTTTTTCACATTTCAATTATTTTTTCTTTATTTAAAAAAATTCTGTGATTTTTTCAATTTTTTCTTGAAAGAGTATTTAAATACGAGTAATTTAAAAAAAAAATGATCTCAATTGCTTCAAAATTACAGAAGTTATGATAAAACAAAAAAAATAGTACTCAAAATTTTGAATTTGAATATTTTCGAAAATATTTTGAATTTTTTAAAAATAATTAAAATTTATTTTTTTTACTCCTAAAGGAACCCAAAATATCAATTTCGTAAATATTACTCAATATGACTGAAATTGGTGTGATCACTTGGTATGGACTCGACCCGGTATTCTGAACTGGTGTGTTCGACCGTCTAGTCGTGTATTATTTATAAAAAGTGTTACAACTTTATTAAAATGTAACCAACATTATAGACGGGGCTTCATTAGTGGGCGTAAGACATCCCAAGTGAGCTCCAATAAATAATTTTGTTTTATTTTCGATGGAGTCAATCTCTAAATAAACATTAATTTTAGAGTCAGTGTTCATTGCGCGTCTTTGTAAATAGCCGTGCCATGCGGCCGACCATTTTCATTCTTGTAATCTTTTGATCATGTTAAAATTTAATAAATATGTTCTTTTATAGTGTAAAATTTAAATTTTAATTTGTGCTGCTCCTTATCCCCCACTCTCCGGAAAGTGAGTTAGTCGTGGCTTAGTGTTTACAATTTTTTTTGAGTTGATTAATTTCATTAGTCTATTGTTTTATTATTTTGTTTAGTTATTTCTCAATAAAATAACTTAGCGCGAGATATTTATTTTCATTATGTTTTTACTAAATATTAAAATTTAAATAATTAAAAATTAAACATAATGTGAAAGAATGTGTCACAAAACTTACCAAATTTCTGGCTTCTTTCGACACATAAGTTTTGTTTATTTCTTCTATATATCCGTCCTTGATAGGCATCATATCAAAACAACTGGTGAAACTACAAAATAAAAATAGATTTACCTGTGAAAAATGTTTTAAAAGATTTGGTAAAAGCATAACCGGCGGAACAGGACCAAGCAGAGTTTTGAGTTTTAAAAAAGGTTACCTCTTCACCATAATCTCACTGAGAGACTAAAAATTTAATCTTTGTGAAATTCTTTGAAATTTTAATATGTATGTTATGTTACAGGTTATAGAGAAAAACGTACTTTTTCCAAATATTTATCTTATGTTTCATTCACGATTGATAAGAAATCTACCAAACTCTCTAAATATTGTATTGATGGGCCCAATCTCCTTTATGAGTTTTTTTTAAGGAATAAGCTAAAAATCGTGAAGAACATTTCAGACATAAATATAACTTTCAGAGCATTTAATATATTTTTGAGAAATTCCATACCTTTCATACGAAATACATTTGGAAATAGTACGTTTTTCTTAGACCTGTAACATTACATATCAAAATTTCAAATATTTTTTACAAAGATTAAAATCTTGACTCTTTTAGTGCATGTTATGTATCTCTCGATTTATCCCCTCTATATTCATTTTCTCCACGATTTTGATTTCTCTAAACCTTAACCTACTGTTACACGCACTGACGTAGTCAGTTTTTTCTTTTTCTTTTTTAAAAGCATAAAATTTTATATGTCCTTTTGAATTCGAGTTTTTAATTAAACAATCGATATCGTATAGAGTGGCAATTTTTTTAATAAGCACAATACACTTTCCGCCATCCCTGCATAGAAAATAATCTTTTATTGTAAATTTACTCTCTAGGTTTCCAGTATAAATAAGATAGAGAATCCAGTGCAAACTTGTAGTGAATGTAATTTACTGAAAAACAAAATGTTACTTAAAACATAGTATGAATGTATTATTACTGAAAAGTGGAATATTACCTAGAGCAATAATTTAAACATCAAAACGTTTACATTACAAAATAAACTTACTAATTTCGTCATTTTTGGCTTTACTTAGAAAGTTACATAAGTTGCTGTAATAACCAGGATTGAACATCAATTCCTGGTTTTTTTTAACAGTCCATTTAGTTCCATCAAATATTGCTCGAATCGAATCAATCCATTTTATCTGAAAGGTTTATAAGAAAAACGTTTAGTAACGAGTTAATCTCAGATTAATACTCTTTCTATTTGGCGACTCATATTGATATAATGCTATTTAAACTGCCAATGCTGTAAAATTCTATTTCAAAAATCAGTGCAACAAAATGCAATCTCATAAAATTAAATATTTAGTTTTGTATATAGGTACAAATATAAATGTAATTTTCATAATTATACCAATATATATATATATGTGACGATTTCTGGTGAAAGGGACCTTACGCGACAATAACATTAGGCTCAGTATTTCGTTGCGCAGTGCACGAAAAGTGAGTCTAATGTTCTTGTTGCGTAAGGTCCCTTTCACCATAAATCGTCACATATATTGTACAAAACGTATAAAACATCTAAGATTCAATACGGAGTTAATTTCCATTCGATATAAAGACATTTATTGTTAAAATAAATATTCTAAAATAGCATTTTGCTGTACTAAAAATAAATTGTCATTTGCTTCCTCATAGGAAGATTTGTGATTGTTAAGATTACCGATTTTCCAAAAATAGTCCAAATCGACTCATTTTTATCTAAAAATCGTAAATTTCCATTTTTAAGCAAATGTCCATATGTATGTATGTGTGTGTATGCTTGTATAACTTTAATTTGCCATTAAAAATACGCAAAAAAATTTTTTTCCGTCTTCCTTACCGTTAAACTGCGATAAATCCGCGAAAAATAATGTTAAAAAAATTTCCAAAAAAGATTCGGAAGCTTATAAAATTTCTGAAAAGATGATCGGTATCCAAAAGCAAGAGCTTAAACAGTTTTTTAATGATCACAAGAGAAATATTAAGTAATTTTTCAATTTTTGAAATTTTCTAACTTCAAATTCAACTCTTTCCCTAAGCCATTGATACCAAAAACTCATTTTTCACCAAAATATGACTTAACTAAGTTTTTGCTGTGCACGGCAGAATTGTGTCCGGTAGTGTATATTTTACTAAAAGTATTAATAATTATTATTAGAAAAATATGGAAAAGAATATATATAGAAACATTTGGATTCGAATCATTTTAGAGATGAGAAGGTTGTCTTTGACCAACAGTTCTCTTCTACAAAAATTATTATATTACAATATCCTTAATTAAATTGCATAAAGAATATATAAATAAAATCATTCTTTCTCTAGGTATTTTCTATAATAATTGTGTCTGTACTCAAAAAAACATTTTGCTCCTGGGTCAAACCATGCCTTAAATATCAAAGTTGTCCCCTAGGTCTTTGATTTTGATGAAACTTGGTAAAAGTGTATAGAAATACATCCAAAAGAAAATTCTGAAAACAATATTCAAAATTTTTGAAAATTTTTCGATTTACATGTGTTTAAAATTTTGTTTTGAAATTTTTAAAACCTTATAACTCTGACAATAATAATTCGATTTAATTAATTTTTTCAGAGATTACTTGTTATTTGGTGAAATTTAAAAAAAAAAATTATGTCCAAGAAAAGATTTTTTTTTCCATAAAAAAAAATGAAAAAAAAATTTTAAATACATTTTTCGTTGAAAAGCGTATTTTTATTTCTTTCTAATATCGATTTTTAAATTTCTTATGATTTCACGAGTATTTAAAAAAAAAAAATTGATGGAGGGTCTGAAACTTTCGGAGATATTGCATTTATTGTCTTTGCGAACCGCCGCGTTGAGTGCGGCTCAGCGCGTAGACCTAAGTGCACTATACGTAAAAACTACTGAGAAACACTAACAGCCCGTAAATTTCAATTGAATTGAAATCTTCTTTTTGGCAAACATTCAGTGATAAACTAAACTATAGTTTTTCATCTTGATTTTATAATTATTAATTAATTAATTAAAATTTTATCAATAAACAAATAACCTGCCAACATCTGAGGTTTTAATAATATACATATTTTTTTAAGACATTATATCGAAAACGACTGATCAACTACCAGATCTTTTTAATCTCAACACTACTAGGGCGGAATATACTTAATTCCATGAAAAATAATTATTCATCATAATTATTTTTAACAAATTCTTCATCAGGTCAGTTTTTTCAAATTTTTTTTTTCATTGCTAAGAATTTTTTTGCGCTTAAGATTAATGGCTTTAACGAAATTAAACAATATTGTGTTACACAATACTTGTTTAATGTATAAAATCATTGAATATTAATTTTTTCATACACCTGGGCATCAGAAAAAACTTTGCAGATAATTTTTTTTTCACTTTCGGGCACAAAGCAATGAAATCCTCTGCAACCGCTGATGGTTTTTGCTTTAGAAAATCGACTTTCCAAGCGAATTCGATTTTGAAGATGCTCTTCTATTGTACAAAATAATGCCGTAATATTATTAAAAGCCGATGAAGTTCATTCATAAAAATCTCGAGCTGTGAGAATGTGTCTTTTTTTAATGTTTTGAAGGCTGGCACGAGTAGCCATTCGTTTCACGATTCCTCCAATACCATCACATGGTCCTTTTCCATGTGACGTTTACAGTCGTAGAAAGTGTAATTCAATATTTTCGTTGCTCAAGGGAAAATTTTGCCTTACGAAATACAGCTATAGTTGAAGTGGTTAAGGGTAGCAGGATTTCTATTTCCGGCACTGCTTGAATCGTTAGAACTTGGGTACTCTCGCTCATCTTCGTAACGCGATTGCGCATTTGACTCAACGTGATCAATTTTGTCAAAGTGGGGATAGCAAGAGTTTCATTTTTATTTCAGCCTTCGTACTGATACATTGTTTCCTTCCATAGATTATCAGAACCTTTTTTCTATTTTTACCTTTGATTTAATATTTTCTTCGTTTTTAATTTTTTTAATTAAGGTTTGTTTCACTATTTTTTCGTAGGTTTAGGTTTATGTAAAATTTGGTCTTATTTTTAATTTTACTTATTTAGATGTAAGGTAAGTTTCTTGTACTTTTGTTCTTATTTCTTAAGTGGTTTCTTGTCTTTATTTCTTTACTTTTTTAGGTTTAAGTAAATGTAATTAGTTTTAAGCACAATGGTTTTTAAAATTTGTTGTAATCCTTTAAAGAAGAAAAGGCATTCAAAAAAATACAATGAAAAAACTTTGCGCCTCATAAGTGTTTCGCTACAAACAACATTTAACCTTCCAGCAGAAAGTTTAATTTGTGACTCCTGCAGATTAGACAGCAATATTAAAAATGGTACTACCAATTTAGATAGTTCTCCTTCAACATCTTCAATGGCGAATTTAGATGCAGAGCAGTCTTCTTCTGCAGATTTTAAGATTGACGACATCGAAATGGAGAATGTTGAGGATTTAAATCACATTGTAACTCAAGATGAAAAGACTGAAAATCTGAACAAAATCCTTTTTCTTTTAGATCTTGCACCTACAAAGAAAGAAGATTTTCATTCGCAATCATCCAAAAGAAGGAAAATTAATGAAATAACAACCGCTTTTAGATCTTACTTAGAGTTAGTTTTTGAGTTAAAACTTGATTCTGCTGATTCGGAGGTTCAAGAACTCGTTTCAGAAATAAAAGGTGCTATAAACAAAACAGCTAGCAAGTCTGAGGTTGTAAAACTATTAACTAATGTACCAAAAAGTTGGGGTCCTCGAAAATTAGAAAAGTATTTTAATGTTCCATACAGTTTAGCTTATAATGCTTCCAGTCTTCACGCTAAAAAAGGTATCGGTTCATCTCCAAATCCTCGCAAAGGTACAAATGTACTTTCCGAAAGAATAGTAACGTTAGTAAAAAATTTTTATCATGAAGATGACATAAGTAGAATGCTACCAGGGAAAAAAGATTATGTTTCATGTGTAATAAATGGTGTACGCACTCAGATACAAAAACGTTTGTTACTCGGTAACATAAACGAACTCTATGCTCTTTTTAAAGAAAAACATCCTGAAATTGAGATTGGTCGATCGAAGTTTTCTGAGCTTAGACCAAAAGAATGTGTGTTAGCTGGTAGCAATGGCACACATTCTGTTTGTGTTTGCAAGAGCCACCAAAATATTAAACTCATGATTGAGAGTGCATGTTTCGAAGAATTAACAAAAAATGATGAAAAAACATTGTTTCTAAATTCGTACAAAACAATTTTACCTAAAATTATTTGCGATTCTCCATCACCTTCATGTTTTTTATTTCAGTGCGACAATTGTGAAGGAATTGAAAATTTAATTGATATTTTAATAAAAATATTTGACGATCATTGTATTGATTCTGTAACGTACAGAAGCTGGGTATCAACAGATCGAACTAAGCTTCTGACTTGTGTTGAGTCCGTCGATGATTTTATTGAAAACTTTTAAACTGATTTACAGATACTCTTAAAACATGATTTTATTGCTAAAGAACAAAGCAAATATGTGTCTAATCTAGAAAAGACCTTAGAACCAGGAGAGTTCTTAGTAAAAGGAGATTTTTCTGAAAACTTTGCAATTACTATTCAAGACGCAATTCAAAGCCAATACTGGTCCAAACAGCAAGTTACCTTGCACCGTTTTGTTGTTTATTATAAGAACGGTGAGAAATTAGAGCATGAAAGTTTTGTTGTCATTTCGGAGGGTCTAACTCACGATGCGAGCGCAGTTAATTTATTCATACAAAAACTTATTACTCAATTGAAAAACAAACATGAAATTAAAAAAATTATTTACTTTATTGACGGAGCTGCGTCACAGTACAAAAATAAAAATAATTTTATAAATGTCGCATACCATCATTCTGATTTCCAAATTCTTGCTGAGTGGCACTTTTATGCCACGTCACATGGAAAAGGACCATGTGATGGTATTGGAGGAATCGTGAAACGAATGGCTACTCGTGCCAGCCTTCAAAACGTTAAAAAAGGACACATTCTCACAGCTCGAGATTTTTATGAATGGACTTCATCGGCATTAAATAATATTACGGCATTATTTTGTACAAAAGAAGAGCATCTTCAAAATCGAATTCGCTTGGAAAGTCGATTTTCTAAAGCAAAAACCATCAGCGGTTGCAGAGGATTTCATTGCTTTGTGCCAGAAAGTGAAAAAAAAATTATCTGCAAAGTTTTTTCTGATGCTCAGGTGTATGAAAAAATTAATATTCAATGATTTTATACATTAAACAAGTATTGTGTAACACAATAATGTTTAATTTCGTTAAAGCCATTAATCTAAAACGCAAAAAAGTTCTTAGCAATGAAAAAAAAATTTTGAAAAAACTGACCTGTTCAAGAATTTGTTAAAAATAATTATTATGAATAATTATTTTTCATGGAATTAAGTATATTCCGCCCTAGTAGTGTTGAGATTAAAAAGTTCTGGTAGTTGATCAGTCATTTTCGATATAATGTCTTAAAAAAATATGTATATTATAAAAACCTCAGATGTTGGCAGGTTATTTGTTTATTTATAAAATTTTAATTAATTAATTAATAATTATAAAATCAAGATAAAAAACTATAGTTTAGTTTATCACTGAATGTTTGCCAAAAAGAAGATTTCAATTCAATTGAAATTGACGGGCTGTTAGTGTTTCTGAGTAGTTTCTACGTATAGTGCACTTAGGTCTACGCGCTGAGCCGCACTCAGCGCGGCGGTTCGCAAAGACAATAAATGCAATATCTCCGAAAGTTTCAGACCCTCCATCAATTTTTTTTTTTTTTAAATACTCGTGAAATCATAAGAAATTTAAAAATCGATATTAGAAAGAAATAAAAATACGCTTTTCAACGAAAAATGTATTTAAAATTTTTTTTTCATTATTTTTTATGAAAAAAAAAATCTTTTTTTGGACATAATTTTTTTTTTTAAATTTCACCAAATAATACGTAATCTCTGAAAAAATTAATTAAATCAAATTATTATTGTCAGAGTTATAAGGTTTTAAAAATTTCAAAAAAAAATTTTAAACACATGTAAATCGAAAAATTTTCAAATATTTTGAATATTGTTTTCAGAATTTTCTTTTGCATGTATTTCTATACACTTTTACCAAGTTTCATCAAAATCGAAGACCTAGGGGACAACTTTGATATTTTAGGCATGGTTTGACCCTCCTCGTAAATTAAGAGAAATATGTATTATGCTGTTTAAATATTGTTCAGAAAAATAAATGCAATAATAATAAATTTAAATTTTCAAATATTATTCTGTTTGAGAACTATAGTAAACCAAAGATTAAATATTTTATAATTATCATAAAAGGAAATTCTGAAAATTGATGATCAATTGTGTCAATTAATCTTTGAAAATGTATTCATTTAGATAACTAATTACAAATTTTTAAAGCATTACTTTTTATCGAATTTAATAAGAGATTAATCAATATTTTGAAACCTTATTGATAGATTTATTAAACCATTCATCACTTTTGAGTTGTATTTTAGAAATCGTATACAATTCTTCATCCCCTTCCGACTTCTGTGCAATCTGAAAATTGAAATAAAGTTTTCTATAAGAATGTATACCACAGGGTAATACTACTTTTGCTGCCGGAAATGTCAGCTATTTTTAATGAATTTTTTCGCGCTGATTACGATTCCGTAATTAAAAAATTTCTATCAGCTCTGTTTTTTGAGAAAACCGGGTCAAAATCAATAAAAACCGTATTTTTGTCAAGTCGAAAGTGTAAACTTTAACACTAAGTTTAATACTACTTTAATAATATTAATACTAAGTTTTAATATCTGAATACTTAATTTTAATATTCATGAACAATTGAACAGTCATTTTTCTCGATGCAGTTTTTGTAGGGGAGACCGAGGAGGAAAGTAACAAAAATCAGTTTGTTGATGCTAGCATTAAAACTATTTGTTGGATAAGTTCTGTAAACATATTAATCGAAAGCTTGGAATTTCACCTATTAAATAAAATTGGAATTAAACATTAATAATCAGTTGATAGTTCACTGCACGACTTTTTAATCAGCTCTTTATTTGTTACTTTCCTCCTCACCCCTGAGGTGGAAAGTAACAGCACGAAGGAGGAAAGTAACACTTTAAAATTAAGGCTAACATTTCAAATATAAAACTGCCATTAATTTAAATCATTTTTATTATAAGCATATAAAAAGACAAAGTGATATTAACTACATTTTGTACATAATTAGCAGATATTTTTGCACTATTTGGAAATTAGGTTTTTTTTATCTATTGATTATTCGTTAAATAGCAATGACATTAAAAAAGCATCGTTTCTTAAAAATTCAAATGAAAAGTCCAATATATCTTTAAAATATAAAATAAACATATAAAATCACATAGTTATAAAAAAGGAGGTGGTTTATAAAAATAAAGCATTAGATGAGGAGGAAAGTAACAGCCGTTACTTTCCACTTCACCCCTCTTTTCCTTAAATTTCAAAAACAAGTTTAAATTACACAAAAAAAATTTCGCATTTTTTAATTATGCACTAGCACGACTTAAAGATAATTAAAAAAGCTTCAAAAACCAGAGCTGATGGAAACGTTTTACTTACGAATTTATAATCAGCACAAAAAAATGCATTGAAAACAGCTTTGCCATTTCCGGCACCAAATTTTTTTCAATTTTTTTGCCCTGAGTACTTAATAAACAATATATCTTTTGCAAAAGCGAACGGTTTTCGTATTATTTCGTACGCATTCTTGAGATGCAAAGAGCTTTTCCTTGGTTGACAAATAGAAACGGAGATTTTATGTGCTAAATATTAGGCGAATTTTTCGATTTTAGTCAATTTTTATTATTTTGTTATCTCAAGATAGAGAATGGACCAATTTTAACGTTGTACCTACGTTGCACCTAAAATGACGCGAGAAAGATTGTCAGCTTTTAAGAGGAGATTTAGCAATCATTTGAATGATATTCATTTCAAAACTTGTGAAATTTGTTAATAATAATTTATTTCAGGTGTCCTTAAATAAAAATTTAAAAAATAAACTGTTAGAAACGTTAACGAGTGGTATTGAAATACATTTTCCAACATTTTCTAATAAAGTAAGTTTAGGTTACCTCTTGGTCTAAAACCAAAATTACTTTTTTGACAGGAATTTCGAAAAATTATATAGTCCTGTTATTTTATTGTTTAAAATTTGTTTTAGCAGCCCTAAATTGAATTATAATTAGCAAAATTTTTTTTGCGTAGGATGTAAAAACCTGCCTTCAGGTACCCCCAGGTAAAGCCCGCATTCAGTGGCGTATTGCCGTCAGGCCTGATCATATATCCCGGCTCCATTGCTTACGCAATTTTCTTCTTTATCTAATGGGACCTACTTTCTTTGACGACCATCGAGATCTTTAACCCTCATAACATAGTGTATGAAGGTCTCGATGTTCCGCCAATCCTCAGGAGAACGAGTCATAAGCAGGATCATATTCTCCGGTATAACTTTACAGTTTACACCGGCGAACATGACCTGTCTTTTTGCGTCCCAACGCTTACAACTGAAAAGTTTGTAAGTTACAAGTTAAAACACCCGTGACTGGTGAGCGCCTGAGTTAGGTAGTACGAGACTACTCCATGCCTTCTATCTATCCATTTGGCGAGTTTCGGTATCAGCCGATGTGTCCATCGACCTTTCTCCTCCCCGCTCCATCTTGCTTGCCATCTTTCAACGAGTCTGCCTCTCACATCTCGGCATATTTGGTCCTTTCTGGGTCTATTGTCATCCGTATAACGGGCGGACATTCTATCTTTGAAAAGAAGGAAAATTTCTTCCTTTTCTTGCGCCAAAAGGTCTGCCGGCGGGACGCTGGCAAGGACCTGAGCAGAACTCGCAGATACTGTCTTGTAGGCAGAGATTATTCGCTTTGTAATAACCCTTTGCACAGCCAGTATCTTGTTCAAGATGGTCTTGCGTCTATCTGTTCGCAGGGAGGGAGCCAACACTGGTGCTGCGTAAAGCAGCTTTGAGTTAAAAACACTCGCCACCAATCTTCTTTTTCTTTCTGAAGGCCCACCGACGTTTGGTATCATACTTTTCCCAAAGAGGCCAACTCGTCTGACCACCAGTATACGTTGCGTCTTCTGGGAGTGTTGCTTCTACCGTTTAGATTGTTCCTCCTCTTCACCCATCCAAGTTCCTCGATGAGGCGGGATTCTTCAAGGGACCGGCCGAACTTCTCAATGTCCAATTTCTTAATGTTTTACCTGGGGCCGTTCTTACCAGTGTTGCCAACTCGAGCTCTGATGAATCTACTAGACAGCAGTACAGATTGTACTAGAAATTTACCAGACCTCAAAATTTTTAAAAGTACCAATAAAGCGGAATCATTTTTTTAAACTGATCTTTTTAAAAACTATTTTGTGAATTATAGTATAAAAATAAATTATTTTCCACTTATTAAGAATAGGTCTTTTATATAAATTTGAAGTTTTCTAGTGTAAAAAAGATTAAAAACCCTCGAAACGTTTCAAAAGATTCAAATTATTAATATTTTTTGAGATTTTTTAATTATACTAGATAATATACTAGACACTAGATTCAAAATTTTGCCACTAGACGTAGTATAAATTATACTAGATCTAGTATAAAATATACTGACTTAGCAACACTGGTTCTTACAGGAATGTACCTGTTTTCTGGCTCTAGGTGTGTCTCCCTTTGAGACTGAGAACTTGATGTATTGGTGGTCACTCTCGGTATGATCCTCTGAGACCTGCCAACCCTTTATACGCTTGTTTAAGAGAGACGTTGTTATCGTAAGATCAATAATTGATCCGATATTATGATCTCTCCTAAGCGTCCACTTTTGGCCCTTATTGACAACCATCAGATTGTTCCTGGAGACTATTTCTACGATTAAGATTTCTCTATTGTCGAGCCTTGTCTCAACCCAGTCTGGCGATTTCACATTGAAGTCGCCGGTGACGAGAACATCCAGCCTAGGTTCCCGCAGACTCGACTCGAGTTCGTCAATCTCAGATTCAAAGGCTGTCAGCGAGTCGTGGGGTGAGAAATAGCTGCTGTACATGCGTATATCAGAAATTTCCAACCACACGAACTCCCTGCTCATCTCTAGGAAGCTCCTGACTAGCTGTCACCAGCATCAGGTCTTGGGCCTTCTTAGATGTGTGCAGGTTTATCTGCAGAAACTTTAGGCTTTTGCTTGTTAAGGCTTCTGCAGATCCAGCTGATACACCGGACAGGTATTACTGCCAGCCCAGTGTGCGATGTCAGGTTTACCCATGTCAGTACAAGTAATGCACTGTGGGCTCTCTACCGAGCAGTTTTTCAGAAGAAGGCCCTCGCCACCGCATCTCCGACAGTTTTTTGTCCTGTCGGGGCCGTTGCAGCTTCGAGACAAGTGTCCGAATGCAAGTCACTTAAAGCACCTTGGTACTTTCAAATGCTCCCTGATTCACGGTGAGTTTTAAACAACTTTAACCTAAAAGTTCTCCCACTACAAATGTTTTTGCAGATATTGAATGTGGACACTTTTCTAAGAGTTTTGCAAAAAAAAACCAAAATCTTTCATCGAGCCGTTTTTGAGAAAATTGTTTTTTTAGGTTAACAAATTTAATTTTTGGACTTTTATTTAAAGTATATGCATGGTCGCAACAAAATAAAACTCAGTTTGAATTTGGACGCTTTCTTGAGTATGTTGCAAAAAAAAGTAATACTAAAAACACTTTCATTCAGCCATTTTTAAGAAAATCAGTCGTTTAGGTTAAAAAATTTAATTATTGAATTTTTATTTAAAGTATGTATAATATCGTTACAATAATTAATATTAAAACTTCATTTTTGAAAAAGAAATATTGAGTGGGCCGTATTCTTTTTTCTTTATAGAAAATTACTGAAAAAAAAGTTTTAAATCATTAAAGTGCGACCTCTATATTCGAATTTAATTGCTTTCGTCCTATTTAATTTTTATGCCCGACCCTCTAGGTAACTTGCACAAAAATTGAAAGCGATAAAAACAATTAAATTCAAAGGTAAAAATCGCACTTCAATGATTTAAATTTTTTTTCAGTAATCTTCTAAAAAAAAAGATTACGGCCCACGCAATACTTTTATTTTCAAAATAAAGTTTTAGTATTAGTTATTTCAACGATATTACACATCCTTTAAATAAAAATCCAAAAAACTAAATTTTTTAACCTAAACGACTGAAAAATAGCTGAAAGAAAGTGTTTTTAGCATTACTTTTTTCTGCAACGTACTCAGAAAGTGCCTAAATTCAAACTGAGTTTTATTTTGTTGCGACCATGCATATACTTCAAATAAAAAGTTCAAAAATTACATTTGTTAACCTAAAAAATCGATTTTCTCAAAAACTGCTCGATGAAAGATTTTGGTTTTTTTTGCAAAACTATTAAAAAAGTGTCCACATTCAATATCTGCAAAAACATTTGTAGTGGGAGAACCTTTAG
This sequence comes from Ganaspis brasiliensis, assembly GCA_037103525.1. Classification (NCBI taxonomy): domain Eukaryota; kingdom Metazoa; phylum Arthropoda; class Insecta; order Hymenoptera; family Figitidae; genus Ganaspis; species Ganaspis brasiliensis. Next base: position 700,196 of record JAZKLR010000294.1, read on the forward strand.
ATTAAAGTTGGTTAAAACTCACCGTGGATTAGGCAGTTGATCCAACCGACCGGGATTTTGCTTATCTTCAATAGAGTCAGACACTCTGCTTCTGGTAGGCGCACAATTGCCGTTTTGATTCCCCCATATCGGATGATCAGGCGGCATGTTGATTCAAGGTCGGTTTTTTCCAGCTTTTCTTCCAGGGGCGAGATTACCTCTTCTTTGGTAATCGTCTCGTCGAGATCTCTTATTTCAAGAGACCTCATGCTCTGAAAAGCCTTTACCTCGATCTTATCCCCCACCACTTCAGTGACAGCCTTCGCGAGCTTAGAAGTATCTCCTCCCTTCTTCAGAACAAGAAGTACCTCATCCTTTTGTGTCCTCCTGATTCTGAGGACCTCTGCGTTGTTTTCTGAAGGCTTCACCTTGCCTTTCACGAACTTTAAGATTTCGGCGTAGGAGCATTCTTCCTTTGCCGACAATATTATAGCTTCGCTTTTGCGAGGCTTGAAGAAAGCTCATTCCTATTTCTTTTCTCCCTCTTCTGTCTTCTTTTCCTTTTTTTTTTCAATTTACTGCTGTTTCTTTTTTTTTTCCTGTCAATGACGGGCCTAAAACCGTCACTGGAAGGAGCCTTTCCGGAACCTGCAACGATGTCCGCCAGGGTTTCTCTCTTCTTCTCCTCCGATGCAGGAGAGGTCTTCTTAAAAACACTTTCCTCCGGAAATCCGTTTTTCCTCTCTTTTTTCGGGGCCCTTTCCGGAGGAGTACCGGGAGCTTGCATCTTCTTTTCAGATCCTGTAATGGGAGAAGGATTCCCTAGGGAAAACGACCGTGGTCGAGTTACCACAGGTTTCCTTTTCATGTTAGCTGCCTTGGCATCGTTCCTAATTCCCTGAACGATTGCTCGGGAATTATTCTGAAGGTGCTTTTCGGTGAGATTCTTTTGCGCCTTCTCGGCTTCCTCACTTACCAAAAGCTGCTTCTCCAAGAGCTGCGTGATCCTTTCCCAGGATGCAGCCCATACTAGAACCCTTGGTTCCTTTTTTTCCTCTTTCTCCTCTTTTTTGTCGCTTGCTGGCTTGGTGACAGGCACCTTTGCAGTGTTCGCGACAGATGTGCTGGGTCCTGGATCGATAGGACCCAGCTTCATCTCCATCTCAACTCCAAAAATCTCCTTTAATGTCAATCCTTCCTTAAACATTTCGTGAGATTGGCTCTCCCCAGAATCCATGGAGCCAGCAATGGCCACCGGGGCTTGCACCCGATCGGAACCAACGGTAGGACCATCATCGAAAGAGGGGCCTACCTGGGGTCGCATATGTTTATCTGCACGTTCGGTCATGATTACTGTTTGTTTTTCTGGTTTTAGTTCGCTCCGGGTATTTGATTTTCCCGGTACCACCTATATCTAGGAAGCATTCCCCTATCCACCACCCGGGGACGCGCGCGATGGAGGTTTAATTAGCAAATTTGACAAGTTTTGAAGTGAATCTTAGTCAAATGAGGGGCTGATAGTAAAGACGGATTATAATAATGATGGGAGAAAAAGTGGGTAATATTCACTGGGAGCAAAAACGGGTCAAAAGTTCCAAACAATTTCTTTATTTATAAAAGATGCTATCAACGGTTTTGGAATTATTTTAATTTACGAATATTATTTTAACAATTTCGAATGTTGTAATGCAAAAATAATTAACAGACAGTCGATAGGGTATTTTATAAATAAATTGTTTGTAACTTTTGACCCTTTTTAGCCCTAGTGAATATAACCCGCTTTTGCTCCCATCATTATTATAATTCATTTTTACAAACAGACCCTCAAATGATTACTAAATCTCTTTTTAAAAGGACGACAATCTTTCTCGCGTCATTTTTGGTACATCGTGAAAATCGTTTAATTCTCTATTTTGAGATATTGGCAAACAAAAAAATCACAGTTAAAATTTCTGAAATAAATGATATATCAGATGATATTGATTAGTAGATTATGTTTTTAACGATCGATTATTACGTCTCATTAAAATACTGTATATGAACATTTTAAAATTAAGCTAAGTAAAACCGTGAACTTTTAACTTTAATATAAACCACAGAAAACGTGAATATCTTGTCTGGTTCTAAAGTTATAAGTAATTGTATGTCATGAGAAAACTTAAAGATTCTATAGTGAGCATTCCACTTTTGGCTTACTAGTACATAGGAAAATGTGACGAGAGGGGACGATGTTAGAAATTTTTGACGGGACTTCACAAAAATTCATAGCACTTTTGATTTCACAAGGATAGTTAATTCTTATTACACGGTTGAGAATACGTAACATTTATTCACTCGTTATAAACCAAGTTGGAGAACCAGTTATGAAACCGTCGGGAAATGCACGTGAAAACGCGCTTGATTTGTACTGTATATTGTTCCACAATGTTCACAGAAAGCCATAAACCACCCATCCAAATTTCACACGGAAGCTTCCTTATAACTTTAAATATTTTAAACATTAACAATAGTCGTTACGTTTCACTGTATGGATAACTTGGAAATGTCAGGGAATTTACAAACTCAACCTGTAATTTAATTCCTTTCAGCACTTTCTCTAAATTTCTCCAAACATAATTAAAATAGTGTAAATGATCATTTACACTAATTAATTAATTTTTTTTAAAATCTTTTAATCATGATTAACACTTAAACAGTTGAATAATAAGCAGGCAGTATGATAATATAGTATAGTCAATATCTTAGGTAAACCATATAATATAGGTATAGCAAGCAATTTAAAAATTAATTTGCGATCATTTAAGAATTTTCAGAATTATGCAAAGACAATGAATTTTTTCTGAAAAATTTTCTGGAATTTTTCCAAAATCTGTTCTGGAAAACCTGAAAATGTAATGGAATTTTTAATCCAGACTTCTGTATCAACCATAGTTTTCTTGTATCATACCTTATAACTTTAGCACCAGTCAAAATAGTTAAATTTTCCCTGGTTTATTTTAAAGTTAAAAATTCAAGGTTTTATTTAGCTTAGTGAGGTGTTTTATTGGCTTTAGGGTCCATGAAAAAAGACACTTCAAATCCTTGCCTAATTTCAAAATTTTCTTATTACATAGTTGTCTAGAAAATGCAGTTCACCAAACTTGATAAAGGTACATTTTTTCTATCACATCTAATCTGCGTTTTTATTAGTCAAAAAGCTTCAAAAGAAGACCATTTAACGCGGACATCAAACGTGTACTTTGCTGGGTCGTAGCACAATATACCTACTATTAATTGTTTTTCATTTATTATTAATATTACCTTCCAGACAGTGTCACTAAAATTTTGTATTTGTTGCAATTTTAATCCTAACATAGTGATATTCTGTATGCTACTACACTCTTGAAGCAAAGAAACTAAATCTGTTTCATTTAATTTTTCATACTTATTAATATTAGTTATGAACAGAGGTGAAACCTGTAAATAATTTCTATATAATTATTCTGCTTTTAAGGTAGTTATGTTAAAATTAAGACACTCTTTAAGCCATATTCAGTTTTATTCCTCTTCTTTTCCTCAAAATTACACGAATGTTACTACGCAAATACATAAATATTAGGGTTGTCCAAAAATATAGAAGTCGGAAGTCTTTTCCTCCTACCCCCCAAAAATTTAGATTTGAAAAATGCACTTATTTTTTGAAAATGTTAGAATATTTAAAGGTAGTTCAAAAGCTTTAAAATTTCTCATTGACTACCTATGGAGAAAATGTTTGGCTACGATAACAAGGAAATCAAAGTCTGTAGCATAACAAATTAGATGACTAGAAAACCGAAATTTGTAATAATAAAACCATAGCTGTTATTATTAAAATTAAGAGCAATCGAAACGATAACTACGGTTTGTGGAAATTGTAGGAAAAGAAAAGCTGACAAAAAAAATAAAATCAATAAAGAAAAAGATAAAAATGCTGAAATCACGTCAAAAGAACTTGAGGATCCAAACACATCATATATACAAATATCTACTCAGACTTCCGAAGATAATTTATTAGCTGCAGAGTATAAATCGTTAATGGAAGAGCTTAAAAAAAAGATTAAGGTTTCCGAGAATATAGATAATAAAATAAAGATGTTAAGTTTGTTACCTGAATTTTGGGCAATTAAACTTTGTGAAGAGTTTGATGTGACTGATTACACAGCCCAAAAAAAAAAGTTTCCGGATCTGGGTACGAGAATAATATTTTTCTATGTATGTTGATGGGTTGAATCCGAATCCACCATCAAAATTGGTCCAGCGGTAGGGGTTGCTTGTCTATGGTTGGACCTAACTGCGGCCTCCTTCGTGGTGACCTGATCCGGTTCAGTATTGATTGCCGGAACCACTGCAAATGCTTCTTTTATATAAAGCAATCAATGGCTTTGATTGCTTATTCGTCAGTCTGCTTCGCTATTTCTTCATCCGAAGAATATCTACCAAAAATCTCTTCCAAAATCTCTCTTTTGGATTGAGGCATCTTGATGAAATGATTTAGAATTCGATGTTAATCCTATGCGAATTTCCAGGATAATGAGGCCTAATGGGGTAGGCACCCATATTTATACAAATTTGGACCAATGAGAGAGCTGCTTTTACCTCATTGATTCGCGCTTGGTGGTTTAAGCGCGCACCAGCTAATCAGCGTCGTCCTGTGTTTCCAAGTCTAAGGGCGATCAGTCGCCGAAGGTTCATACAGTGGAATGGTTGTAGATCCTTGAACCGACACCTCTGCTAGTAGTAGGGAGGGGTACGTTGGTGAGATAATTAATCATAAAAACATTGTCAAATATCTTGGATTACACATAGATCACTTAGTAAGATTGGACACCCATCTTATAACACAACTACACAAAGCTACCGTACTCTTTAAAAAATATGGGAACATCTTTTTCCAAAAACACTTATCGAAGAGAGCTAAAGTTATTTGTTACCTCCTACTGATAAGGCCAATAATCACTTACGCGGCTCCTATATGGTGGAACTCCAGCGCATCTATAATAGAAAAATTAAGAGCCTTTGAAAGAAGATGTCTAAGGATATGCCTATCGATGAATCGATCCAGTCATAGTAACTTTTTTAAATATCACAGCAATTTGGACTTGTATAACACTGCAAAAATCCCTCGAATTGATTATTTTCTCATCACCCTCACCAGAATTTTTTTTACTAAAGTTATCAACATAGACAATACCTTCATCAATAATTTATCTGTTATTCCCATCAAATGAACACAGAATCTTGCAACTGGATATATTCCCATACAATGTTTTCTCCAACTGGATCATTTAGGAATGATCCAAAAGGAAAATAATATTCCAATCCTCTACCATTGGTCAAGGCATAGGAAAAGGAAAGAAATCCCGGAATCATATGAGGAAATTAATGACAAAAATAAACAAGTTTATAACACTACCATCCCTCTGCTAGACTTCATCAATAAGGAGAGACTGAGCAAAGAATATTGGTGGCTCCATCAGGACAGCAAGCATCTATCAGAAATTAGAAAACAGACCAAGAGAAAAAAAGAAGACATAGAATCTGATTATATTGAAAAATTTCCAATCAGCAATTTAATCTCATCAAGTGAAAGTGTTCCTTAATAGTGTTTCCTTTTCACAGGGCTTAGTGAATAACATAACAAAAATCATGACATTAACTAAAAAACTTTAAGATTTTTTAGTGTAATTTACATTCCATTATATCTATTCTACTTCTTTCTTTCTTATTCTTTTGTACATAGTTTACTTTTTATTTTTTATTTTATTTTATTTTTTTTTATTTATCTTAGTTTTAAGTTATTATTTATAACAAAATGTATCCACAAGAGTTTTTCCGAAACTTTCTTTTAGCTGAACAAATAAATGTATCTTCGATACGCAACGCGTAAACCACATTCAAGCAAAATGTTATTAAATACAAACTTATTTTTTTATAACAAAAGTATTTGGTACGAGACAAGTTTCAGACTTGCAATACCATATTAAAATGCTTATTGTACAAGGTTTTTTTGTATATTGTTTATACCTACCAATGTATAATGATTTTGAATGAATAAACAATTTATAAATAAAAAAAAGGTACGTTGGTGAGTAACTCTGAACCACTCAATTTCTTCAAGAAACCTAAATTGGTTATCAACAAGCATTTTCAAATTCTTTCTCACCATCGAAATCGATTGGAATCCAATGAGAAGAATTATTATCTTTAACCCTCTGACGGTTTAACCAGAGTATACTCGGGGTAACGTTTTTCTTTATATTTAAATAATTTCCCCATAAGCTTAAATTAAAGCTGAATATATGTGTTTTCTAGTGCCCAATCATTGAGATAATCAAAATATCCCTATGCTAAAAAACAACCTTTGTAATATACAGCGCTTAAAAAATGTCTTAAGAATTAGGAAAATATATTTATAAAGAATAAATAGTTCTTTTCATACAGTTAAGGCGTCCTCATATTGTGCAATTTCAAAAAATGTGCTATAGCCAATGATACGAGCATAAAATTTATCAACTTCTTGCCAGGATATATTATTATTATTTACGGGCCAGCCTCCGTATTTTTGTACTATTTCTTTAAATGAATTAAAACTACGCTCAACACTCCCTGCAATAAACAATTTAGTCTTTTTAATAAAACCTAAATTACATTAGTGTAAAAAGTACTATATTTTAATAGAATAATTTTCCATTGTACATTCATAAGGAAGAATTTCTGAAATGGTCCTCAAATTATCAACTGACTCAGCAATATTATAATAATACCTACATTCTTAATAGTTTATGATGACTATCCAGACCTACAAACGGTTTTACAAAATTGAAATTTGTTCAAAAGTTATCTACAATTGAAATTTTTTGCACCTTTGAGAAACTTCAACTTTTAAAAAACCGTTTACACATCTAAATACATAGTGTCATCATGGGTTATAAAAAATATAATCATTTGTATTGTTGACCCAAAATATTACCTTACCTTCATTTAAGCATGATGCAATCCACTTCTTTTCTTGCTTAAATTTAAAACTGTCCTCTTCTTCGTTTATACTTTCGGTTAAAATCTCTGACAAATATCAAAATTGTATAAAGAATGAGTTTGGGCGTTGTATTTTAAGTACTTATTTTGAGACAGTAATTGTTTTTGTCAATGTTATGAACACAATATTGCTACCTCATAGCGGTAGCTTAATGCGTGCATTTATATATAATTAAAATTAAGAAATCAGTAATTCTGAATAATAAGGATATTCCTGTAGTTACATTTTTGAATTATCTATGAAATTAACAATTTGTTTTTAAATTTTAAATAGAATTAAAAAAATGTATGACTTGAATTTTTAAAAATTTTGGTTACAGAGCCATCAACAGTAGATTGACAACATAGAATATGATGAAAAACAAAAAAAAAATCCAGGACCGCGAGTCTGAAGATAGATCGGATAAAGTTTTTGATAAAATGACTTAAAGATTGGACGATTTCGTAGGTAAATAATAAAAAATCAATTGTCCAATATTAAAATTCGATTTCTCTGTAATCAAAATAAGGATGAAAGATCTAACCCATCTAACTCTGATTTTTTCTGAAAATCTTTTATGTAAATATAAAAAAATTAAATTTACTCATAGTCAAGTTCATCCTAAATTCCTTATTCTTTTCGAAAATAGAGAAGTGGTTATAAGAATAATTAATATCCCGAAAAGATCCACAAACGTATGAATGAAAGTCATCGCAAGGATTCACATTTGTGTCCATTTCGTTTTTAATCAATTTACCTAGACGAAAAAAACATTATACAATAATTATTACGAAAAACATTGCTGGCCCAATATTGTTTTAACTTTTGACAGTATAGCTTTGTTCTAAAATTTTCTCATGATCTGGCAATTGCTTTCACAAAAACACCTTTAACAAATCATTCTCTAAAAGTTAGGATAAAGACATCCTTGCCGATCATTAATCATCATTATTGATGGAATAGTTATTATGATTAATTTATAAGATTACATATATAAATTAAGTGTATAGGAAAAAAATAGTTTATACTATTCAAAAACAAGTCTGATTTTTTAACAAGTACGCCTCTATAAATTTAAATAAGTGCGACGTTTTGCTTTGAATTGTGTCAAGCATGGTTAAAATAAGTGAGGTTCAGGTATTTATAATTATTTTATTGTTAATGAGAAAGATAAACCAGTTTTTGGACACTAAAAACTATTTTTTCAGTGTAGTTTTTTCAAAAACAAAATTAAATATAAAATAAAGAAAAACCAATGATTTCATGTGCAATTAATTTCTAAGTAAACTTACCAAGCTCATCTAAGTCATTAGCCTTGATATAGGCATTAAAAGTCAATAAAAATCTAAAAAAAAAATAAAAACTTTAAAATATATTACTATACGCTCAGTGTAAAAACAGGTGTCTTACGCGTGTCTTATTAATAAGACATTTAGAAATCGTCTTACAATTACTTTAAGTTATTTCATTCGTAAATAATTCATGTAAGACGGTCTTCTCAATGGTTACACTCAAAGTGTCTTAAAAATGATTAGATAACTATAAGTACCTTACGGTAAGGCACATGTTTTAAACAAACTTTTCTTTATAAATAATATTTAGGGATTCTAAAAATTGCCTCATTGAAACCCACACAACATCTAAGTCTAATAAATGGAAATGCTAAAAAATATGCTCCTGTTATTAGACATTTAATTATTTTGAAAAATATTTCCCTAAAAACTTCAGTTTTCTTGTTTGCGTGATTATTTTAAAGTATACTGAGTCAGTACGTTTACGTTTTACATTGCTCAGTTCGAGCTCGCCTCCTATCACGAGGAGTTTATGAGACGTTTATTTCTGCTGTGAGGTATAAAAAGACTCTTTTCTCAACTGAGATTTGCTCTTCTTTGGCTAATTCTCGTCTCTAAGTAAACACACTACTTCCTCTAGCATTTTTTAATCTTCTCAAGACAACCCGAGATAAGGCTTAATTATTGAAATATAAATATGTATGGCATAGGGATGGCACAATATTTGTTAGACGCAAAGAAAAAGAGGATGTAATTAAAGTCAACTGCATTGAGGATCTGGATCAACTCACTGAATGACTATCTTTAGCTCCTCTGCTTTTTAGAGGGGTAAATCTGGCGGTGTCTTCTTCGAATCTCTGCAACCATTCGTCCTTGAAGATTTGTCACAACAACATAAACTCTCTTAGACAAAACATTATAATGTTTTGCGGGCTCATTTGGCCGACAGTGAATATGATGTTGTTGCCTTGAGTGAAACGTGGCTGTCTGATGCTATTAATGATGGTATGATTGATATTTTTAATTATAACTTGATTTGAAGAGATAGAGCTGATAAACGTGGTGGTGGAGTTGCAGTGAATATCAGAAATGACTTTAACACTAAAGTCCTTTTTGCTTCCCCAAGTTCCTTTGATAATAAACCTGAATTTATAATTATTGAAAATTTAAATATTGAAATTTTAAATATTGGCTTTAAACCTCTTCTCCTTGCAGTTGTCTACCGCAGACCAAGAGGTGACAATCTTATTGATTTTGAGTATCATCTTACTCGATTTTATAATGCTTATGTTAATATTGTAATCTGCGGTGATTTTAATTGTGATCTTAGTAAATTAACTTCTGAATCAAACCTAGAAAAGAAATTTTTTTGAATCCCTTAATCTTTATATTGTTCCTTATGCTGCAACTCATAACACGAAATCCTTACAATCCTAGCTTGATTTGTGTGTTATCGACAATGAGAATAAACTGATTTCTTCCTCCCAATCTCTTGCACCTTTTGTGGCTGGACACATGCTTATTGCGATTGCTTATAAATGGAATTTTAATGTTCTTTCACATGCGGTTTAACTTTATCGGAATTTAAGAGGAATAGATAATAATGCTTTTGTTTCTTTTTTTACTGATGTAAACTGGAATGATTTGGTTGATCTTGAGTCTATTAACTGTGAAATTATTTTTTTAACTAATATAATTATCACGGCTTTAGATGAACATGCTCCTTTCTGTTCTCATGTTCCTTGTGGAAAGAAATTTAAAAATGCTTCTCCGTAAATGACGGATGAGATACGAAACTTGATAAAACAGACTTTCTGATGTTCTCTCTGATATGGTCTATAATGATACTTAATTTTTCTCTAATGATATATGTCCTTCACATTTGTTGGATGCTCTTAATTCTATCAAAACTGAGGCTCAAGGACCTGATGGTATTTCTATTAGTGTTATCTTAAAAGCTATAACTGCACTTTTTAATCATGTTCTTGCTCTCTTTAATCAGTCTTTGCAAACCTCCGTCTTTCCTAGCAAATGGAAAAAAGTTCTCATAAAACCTATTAATAAAGTAAAGATTACTCAGCAACTTAATGATTATAAACCTATTTCTATTTTTTGCTGTTTTTCTAAAGTTCTAGAGACTTGTATTTAATCAATTAATTGAGATCGTTGAGTCAAATAATATTCTTGATCCTTTTCAATCTGGTTATAGGAAAGGTCTTAGCACTCAGACCCTTTTGCTAAAGGTAACTGATGATATCGCAAATGCTATAGATAAAAAGAAAGTAACTATAATTGTTTTCTTTGATTTTAGCAAAGCTTTTGGCATGATCCCTCATACCCTTCTTTTATCTCAAGCAATCTTTTGCTTGATTTGATCACAAATCTTTTGTGGATGACTTGCAAATCTATTTAAATACTAGTATAGATAAATTGAACGAGTCACTTGCTCTGATTAATGAGGATGTTATAAAGCTGTTAGTCAGTGGGCTGAGGCAAATCATCTTAAAATTAATCCGAGCAAAACTTACTTAATGATTATTGGATTTTCTTATGGTATGTAAATAACATTAATCTTAACGAGTAATTATTAAAAATCCCAAACAATCAATATTTAAATACATTAATACAGTTTATCATTTTTATTTGATTGCGTGAAGGGTCGAGCATATTTTTAGCTATATTAGGGTCAGTTGGGGTAATTCGGGACAAACGATATGTAAGCTAAATTTGCAGACTATTAAGTAAGTACGATATAAATATTTTAACCTCAGATCACCTACAAGAAGTTCTGAATATTTGCCAATTTTTCAATTGTCAATTATCAGCAAGGTATAGGAAGATAATTCATAATCGATAAAAAGCTGCCAATCAAAAAAAACTGTTTCAGTAGTTCTTCTCGTATTTAAAAAAAAAACAATCCTAAAAATTCAACAAAAATTTTTTCTTATGTGTTATTAATACTGTAATTGAAATTCACTTGGGTTTTTGTTCTTAGTTAATTTATATATAAAAAATAATCTGTCCCTCAATACCCCGAGAATTCGACAAGACTGGGGTACTTCGGGACAGAATTTTAAATGAATTTTTTTTAATAACAGCTAAACAAACTTGCATCTTATTGACCACTACACTATTCTTGCAGTGTAAAATTACAAAAAAGAAATGTTTATTATACTTTTCTCGAATTTAAGTATAATATTTAGGCATAATGTAATATTTCACAGTGCAAAGTAGATAGTTCTTACTGCAAATACGTAATACCTACAAAACGAGCTACAGGTAAATGAATTTAAGAGAAAAAGTTAGTGATTGAATGAGAGAGAGAGAGAGAGAGAGCAAAAGAGAAAAAGAGAGAAAAAGAGAGCGAAAGAAAGACTTCAAATTCGTATTAGATAACCTTCGGGTGTCAAAATTGAAGCAAATTAGATTAATTTTACGAATTTTTTCAGAATTGTCCGTCCTATTAAATTCGCCATTTTTAATTTTAAATGTCTGATTTTAGATTAATTTTCAGCGACCTCAGAAATCTTTTTTTACCAAGTTTAAGATAAATCCCTTAAAATGTGTTCAAGTTATTCAATTTTTCACATTGTTACTTACGGTATGGTTGATTTTTGAACATATATGATACATTATCATTCATATGATTAAAGTATCATATATGGGGCAAAATTCCTGAACTGTCCAGGTCAAAAAATAAAATTTATTCAAACTTTGCTAAAATATTTCCATTGTTAGTGGAAGTGTAAATACCAAATATTTTCAAATTCCATGAAATAATTTTTGAGTTACACAGTTTTAAAATTTTGAATTTTTTTAAAATGTAGTTTTTCAAATTTACTATATTTCTAAGTAGATTGCATAAAAGTTAACATATATATAGTGATTTTTAAAGCTTTTTTTACAGGCTATTCGATGATAATAAATGTTTTTTTGTAAAAAAAAAATTTGACCTTTAAATTCAAGGTCAAAGTGTTAATTTGATTGTATCTCGAAATCGGAGATTTAAAAAAAAATTTAACCTATCTCAGTGGAAAGCTTGACTTTTTTCCTATAAGATATGTAAAAATTAGAGTGGAACTCTAAATACTTCTGTCAAAAATACATCTCAAATACCCGCGCGCGCTCAAATAGCGCGACCTCGCGCGAGTAATCACTGGTTAATCGAGAGCGCGCGGGTATTTGAGATGTATTTTTGACAGAAGTATTTAGAGTTCCGCTCTAATTTTTACATATCTTATAGGAAAAAAGTCAAGCTTTCCACTGAGATAGGTTAAATTTTTTTTTAAATCTCCGATTTCGAGATACAATCAAATTAACACTTTGACCTTGAATTTAAAGGTCAAATTTTTTTTTTACAAAAAAACATTTATTATCATCGAATAGCCTGTAAAAAAAGCTTTAAAAATCACTATATATATGTTAACTTTTATGCAATCTACTTAGAAATATAGTAAATTTAAAAAACAACATTTTAAAAAAATTCAAAATTTTAAAATTGTGTAACTCAAAAACTATTTCATGGAATTTGAAAATATTTGATATTTACACTTCCACTAACAATGGAAACATTTTAGCAAAGTTTGAATAAATTTTATTTTTTGACCTGGACAGTTAAAGAATTTTGCCCCATATCTATTATGAATTTTTTTCAAGCTATTTCATCCCTTAATACAGAAGTGTACTTTAGATAACTTTTTTCGTAGTCTTTTCTTAGAAAAAATTCTGTCCCGAATTACCCCTAAATTTTGCCATTTTGTCAAAATCGTCGGGGTAATGCGGGACAGCAGTTTTTCGCGATTCAGGGTCATCTATAAAATCTACTAACCCATAAAATTATTCTAGGGAAGTGACGTAACAAGTTAATGCAAAAGAAAACCGAAAGTATTGCTTATTAAAATAAGAAACTTACGTTATTAGTAAAAATTAAGAATTCTGTCCCGAATTAGCCCAACTGACCCTAAATCATTATTTTAAATGATTAACAAAATTATTTTTATAATAAGTTTTTGCGGAAATGTCAATGGTCAAAAATCAAAAAGGTTTTCAAAATTGTTTTGATTAATTATCAACAATACGTGGTCTAAATAGTCTAAATTTGACAAAAAATTGCATTTTTTTACCAAAAAAACTCATTCAAAAATTAAAATTTCTTTTTTTAATCCTTGACTCAATTTCTAGCTTTACTCACCTGCTAACAGATAATTTTTAGATTTTTAATTTTAGATAAAGCTGTCACGATTTACTGTGACAACCGTAAAAATACATTTTTCTCATAAAAACCAATGCGTAAGAGCGAAATTAAAACAATTTTTTATGAAAATTTCAAAATTTATTCTTTAAATATAATTTTAATAGCTATAATTTCAAATGCTGTGGTTTGAATAAAGTGATTGGTTTATTACGTTTAGAAAAAATTATATAGAATGTAGTTTGTTTTAACCTTTGAAACCCATGTTTTTTCTTTGAAAAAATAAAAAATAAGCTCGCTGTATATGTGACGCTCCGCGAGAGAAGGGACCTATCGCGGAAAAAATCAATTTTCATTTTTTGGTGCTAAAAGATAGTTTTTGAGTTGTTCTTTCATTTCCATATTTCAAAAAAAATATTTATTAAATACACTTTTTGTTATAATGCTTCAAACCTAGGCGTGCTAAGTGTATCGCATTTTTTGGATTTTCTTTGAAAGACCGTCTCTTGAAATTGGCTTTTATTGATTTCATTTTTTTTATGGTAATTGATAGTTTTTGAGTTGCTTTTTCAGTTCCAAAAATTAAAATTTAATTCCTGCAATTAGTTTTATTGTTATGAAGATTCAAACAAAGATATGTTAAGCGTCTCGATTTTTCTTCCTTCTCTTTGCCTGTCCGTCCTTTAAAGTTTGCTTTCTCAGCGATAGGTCCCTTCTCTCGCGGAGCGTCACATATACACAAAAAAACGAAAGATAAAATTTTCCTCGATTTTGGTATAAAAGTTCCAAGCTATTATAAATTCTGAAAAAATAAGAAGTAAGAAAGTAACAACTTTCTTAAATAATTTTAACATCCAAGAAATATGAGATTTTTGAAATGTGGAGGAAATTTTACTTGTTTTATTTGATATTTTTAAATATTTTCTTTAAGAAGTTAGTAAAATGAAAAATAATAATTAATTTTAACAATTGTTAATGTGAAACACATTTTAATTTAATTTATCGCAACCAAATTCAATAAATGAAATATAATGTATTTTTTATTACTTACAGAACTGTAAGTGACGAATACATATCAGTACTTTTCCCATATCAGTACACAGTAAAGAACTACTCAATTTTTTATACTGCTCTATTAACACAAGATTGTTGGCAGTTTTTGAAAACTCGGTGTTTATAAGCAAAAAAAACTAAGACCCCCCACTCCGTAGATGATCAAAAGTACAATATATTTTTTTAAATTTAATGCTTCTTCAATCACGAAAACAAAGAAAAAACGAATACTAAAAAAAATTATAATTCTGTCTTTTTTAAAAATTAAATTTTTTTAGTCACGTATAAATAGTAAAAATTATGTAACTCTTTTAGTTTGAGATGGAATTGATTTTTAATAGCAGGAACAGAAGCATAAAAAAACATTTAAAAGAAATACAGTTATATTTAATTTTAATAAAGTTCAGGCCCGTGCGCAAGGGGGGGGTTTTGGGGGTTTAAACCCCCCCCAGAGAGGTCTGAACTTGCTTTAAAAATTTTCAACTTTTTTGATTAAAAAATTATTTTTAATAAATAACGAAGTTTACACAATTTATTTTTTGAAAACCCCCCCCAGAAGCAAATACTGCGCACGGGCCTGATAAAGTTTATACTTTAACAGAAAATAAAAAATTTCTGTTGCTACAAATTCGGTATAAAATGATTTCCTGTTTTTAAGTCGCAGTTGTTTTACTAAATGAAAGTTAAGTAACAATATTACATAAAAAGATTAAAAATGCCAACATCAGGCACTTAACTTTATATATTCGATAAATCTGTGTGCTTTTTAAAAACTTAATATTTGTGAAGTCACGAAATCCGAACATTTATAACACCAAAAGATAAACACTAAAAGTTTTAAAAAAACATCTAAACAAATAGCGAATTTTTATTTTAATCGTATCTAAAGAATAATTTTCCATTCCTTTCAAAACGAAAGAAAGAGTGATCTCATGATTAAAAAAGTATTAATAAAAAGTTTTACTGTCTTCTTTAGAACGTTGGCAAATTTTTTAGCACCAATTTTTTCAACTAAAAAAAAATTATAAATAACCCAAAATTGGCCAAACATTTGGACACAAGCCCTTAAGAAAATTTTAAAATGATTTTTAAATCTTGATTGCATTCAATTATCCTAAAAACAAATAAACAAATGAAAAATAAAAGCGAAACGTTATTTTTATGAAATTATCAGCTGAGAATTTCTGCTAATTTCGTAGTTGTTGACGATTTACATAATTATAAAAAAACACCTAAAAACTTTAATTTGTTATTTATTATGCTAAAATAGCGAAAATAGGATTCATTCCAAGATTTTGGAAAATAAAATAACAAAATGTCAAATATAGAATCGTCCGGGGCCATTTCTGAAGAATATAATCTGGAGACTTTGGTAATTATTGATGAAATTGGAAATATTTGTGTAAAAATAATCAATTTCTCGATAAATTAGTGAACGTATTTTATTAAATAAATAAATATTCCAAATTTCTAGATAACTTGTAAGAAAGTTTTTATTCTTTTTTTATCCAATTATCAATAGGCTAAATATAAAGAAGATCGAATTCAAAGAAAACAATTATTGACAGCAACTCATCGTCAAGTTTTGGAAGTTGCAGCTTTTATTCTTAATTCTAAAGCTTCAATTTTAGAAGAGGGAATTCTTGACCAAGATGAATATATAGCAAATTTTTGTAATTTTTTTGAACAAGGAGGAGAAAAAATAGTTGCTATTTATTTGGAGGAAATGCCACCTCCACCCGTTGGTAATTGAAATTTTATAATTTTTTTTTTTTCATAAATGTGACTTTTAATTAAATTAAAGTGAATAGTACAATTAATTAAAATCTAAACTTATCAAGTTTGTTTCATTTTCCAATTATTTAATCAATTTAAAATAAATATCACTGGTATAAATAAATAAATAAATTACTCTTTGTGGGCCAAATTAATTATTTTTTCAGAATCCGGACGCTGGACGCCAGAATTGTCGAAAGAGAAGAAAATGTTTCGATGTGTAGTTACTGATGGATCTATGAAAAAATTTTGCGGAAAGTGTGTTTTTGTTTATCGTTTAAATGCAAATATTGAATTTGAAATGGAACAGTTCCTTGAAGTAATTTAAAAAAAAAATTAATTTAAAAAAATACTTTTTATTAAAGAAAAGATTTCAAATTTTAATACTTTTTAATAATTTTGTAACAGGAAACAATTTTTTCGTACTTGGATTCTGACTCCGAATCGTCAAATTTTCTTTTAAGTCTCTGTGACCTTTTAACTCGATTATATATTCCAGCCACATTTGATGATGCTGATTGGGGCGAATCCCTAGAAAACAAATCGGGTCGCAAAATTAAAATAAATTTTATAAATGATTTAAAAGATTTTTGCTACTTTCTTGAAAGTAAGTGTAATTATTACAAATATAAAATAACAGAATTTCTTTAAATTAAATTTTGACTATTGGTCAGTAAATATTAAATAAAATGTCTATTATTAGAACAACAGTCAACTTAAAATTAATGAATTTAATATTTAATATTGAATCGAATTTTCATTTAATATTCAAAATTGTATTTTTAATTACAAATAATATTTAAACCAGTGACGAAAAACGACTTGGACAATGTTGCAAAGTTTTTTATTGATTGGGAGATTTACCAAAAATGCTTAGACTCACCAACAGAACTTGATCAATGCTCTAAAAATTATGATACGGTATTAAAAGTTGAAGATATTGTTAAAGGATGGATGTTAATTATAGAAAGGGTATTGATGTTTTTCTTATTTATAAATTTTTTAAAATTTTTTGATTAATAAATTAATTAATAATAATTAGTATTTTTTATTCTACTTATTATAAACCGAAACTTTTTCGTTCTTTAGGCAATTGTTCAAACTCAACAATTAAGAAGAGAAACAGAAATAGTTGGACCCAATGAAGAACTTGCCTATTGGCGAAGAATGCTAATTAAATTCTCATCTATTAATGATCATATAAAAAAAACCGAATCACGAGCTTTCATTGACTTTTTGGAAATAACTAAATCAAAACTTTTAAAGGTTGTATTTCTTCTATTTTCAAATTCATTTTTCCCACTTTTTAAATAAATGGACATTTTCTAACATATTTAATAATAAGCATAAAAATTAATCAAATTTATTCTTCCTGTATTGTATTATCCATTTCATGACTATTTGAATTAATTACTGACTTTCTGATATTAAATTAGTTATTTTAAAATTAATTCTAGTTTAATAATTGTATTTTTTAAATTTTAGAAATGGAAAAAATTGGAAGATCAAGTGAATAGTATTGAAATTTCGGCAAAAGATAATGTGAAATATTTATTTGCTTTAGAAAAATTCACTAAGCCTTTGTATAGATTAGATCCGACTGAAATTGGAGAATATTTACCAGCTCTTATGCATGCAATTCGGATGATTTATACAAATTCTCGGTTTTTTAATACGAGACGAATGATTACTCCGATATTTGTTAAGGTATAGGTAAAGAAACTGATTATTCTCTTTTTTAAAACCAAACAACTTTCAATTAAATTAAACTATAGATTTTTAATTCATAATTTTAATTGTAAAACATTTCAGATAACAAATCAAATGATTCTATCATGTAAAGCTTATTTAACTGAGAATGGATCCTTGAAAATTTGGCAAGACTCCAAATCAGCCATGATTTCAAAAATGAAGGTAAAAAATATATTGTGTAAATAAAAAATAAATTAAATTATTAAATAAGTATGAAATAAATAAAAGAAAAATCAAACAAAATGTGAAATTTATTCCAGGATTGCATCAAACTTTGTGAAGAATATTTCAACTGTTACAATGAAATGAAAACAAAAATTAAAGAATCTCCTGAGGGAAATTCATTTCAAATTTCTGAGATGTACGTGTTTGGGAAATTCAACACTTTTAAAGAAAGACTTAACAAAGTCAGTTGACGGATAATTGTAAATTTTTTTTATGCAATTTTGCAAATTACTAATAATTTATGGAAAATGAAATTTTCCAGATTATCGATGTGCTTGACATTACTCTTGAGTATTCAATTTTACACAGTTCAACTATAGAAGGAATACAAGTTTTAGCGAAAAAATTCACTTCTTATTTTGAGAAAATAGTTTCACAAACTTATGATCCTTTGGATCACAGAAAATCGTTTTTTGAACTCGATTATGAGGAATTCAAGAAAAATGTCGCTGATTCTGAAGTAGAACTGAGAAATTTTTTTTTCAAATCTATTTCTGAAGTTGCTAATATTTCTCAGGCTCTTCAACTGGTAGCCAGGTAATTGCAAAAAAAAAATATAATTAATTTAAATCATTTTATAATTTTTTAAAATTAAAAAAGACCATTTTATCAATTTTTTTTTAATTTGATGTTAAAATATGATAAAAGTTTAACAATTTTATAAACGAGTAAATAAAATTAGCGAAAAAATAGAGGAAATATGAATAAAGTTGGAGAAAATCTACAAAAAGATAAGTGATCCTAAATGAAAACAGAAAAGCAAAGAAAAAGATTTTAATCTTCTCCCTCCTTTTCTTAATTGCACCCCAAAAATTCTTCTAATAAGGGAATGAAAAAACACAAAAAAAATCCTATAAAAACAAAAAATTTTAAAATGTAAAACATTTGTCGAACAATTTTTAAAAAAATTGAAAAAATAGATATGACAACCAACGAAAAACAATAACATTTTATTCCTGTTTGTAAAAAAGTAAAACTTCATGAAACAAAGTAATATAATGTACGTAAATAAAAGTCGAGAAAATTTAATAAGAAAAATATGAAAAGCAAAAAAAATGTAAAATCCTTAATAAATTAAAATACCTAATTTCGAAAATTTGTTAATCAGTTAGATCCCTGTTTTACAAAATATTTACTTTCAATAATAGAGCCTAATTTTTCTTTCTTCACTTTTCTATTCCGTAAATTATATTTTTATTCTAAATCTTATAAATTTTTCTTTTACTATCTTTTAATATATTGAATAGTGGTCTTTTTGTAGATATATTTAAAATTTTTTAAAATTAGTTTTTAATATCCTATATTTGAATAGTTTGGCAGTATTATATATTTCGGTATATTTCGGATCTGAAGATACTTACTTCTTATTTGAACAAAAATTACTATTAAATTTGTTTAGCAAAATTACGTATTTTATTATTCTTAATATTTCAAGCAAGATTTATTATTACTTTTAATATTATTATTTTTTCTTACTTTACCATTATTATTAATATTAATAAATTATAATTTGTCAATTTAGGTTTGAAAAGTTGAATCTAAGGGTTTTGAATATCGATCGACAATATTTCGAACTTGTTGCGTCTTATCAGGAAGAAATTGAAAAAGTTAGAGATTTGTATAATGAGGATAGATCAACGCCAAGTATTCCTAGAAATGTTCCACCGATTGCTGGTCGAATTTTGTGGATTCGACAACTTGTTAAACGGATTGAAGATCCGATGAAAATTTTTAAAAATCACAAACGTGTCATTAATCATGAGCAGACTCAAAGAGTCATAAGAATGTATAATGCACTAATTAGAGTTTTTATTCACTATGAAATGATTTATCATAAAGCCTGGCACGATTCTTCTGACGTGGTTAGTTCATTAATTCATTAAAAATACAAAGACGAAACTTTATTTATTTATTTCAATATTTTATCTTTGAATATAAAGCGAATAATTCATATAAAAAATTTACATTTTCAGGTTCGTTTGGCCTTATCTTCACCTCTTCTTATCCTAAATCCAAAAACGAACAAATATACTTTAAATTTTGACCCCTTCATTATTGAAGTTGTTCGAGAGTCTGAGCACATGATGAAATTTGGATTAAATGTATCTGATTTCATAAAGATTTTAATGTTCTGCAAGGAAAAGATTTTTTCCTCTTGCGAAACTGTAAAAAAATTAGTTCAAGATAACGATGACTTAAGGTAAACATCAAACAATTTTTTTTTAATTAAGTCTCAAAAAAGTGATTTTATGAGACTGAAGTTTGCACCTCCGAGCATTATACCTTACTATAATGCCAAAAAATGAATTTTAAAAGAAATTAATTTTTTTTTTATTTATAGACGATCTGTTCCAATTTTATTCCTAAATTTAATGAAACCTTCTTTTGTGAAATTGGAAGCTGCTTTTCAGCCTTGCTTATCGGTAATAACGTGGACCTCATTAGGAATGGAAGAAGCTTGTCAAACAATAAGAAAGACAATTGAGGATGTTGAAAATTTTGTCAATGAAGTGAAAAACGTGAAGGAAGCAAGAGTTGACGATGTTTTTGCATCAATTGCAAAAACACAAATGATAAAATTAGAAAATTTTCCCCTCGATCCTGCTGAATTTTTCGAAATAAATGCCTCTTTTAAAAATTCAGTTGCTGCTGAATTGGAAATAAAATCTTTGACTGCTGAAAAGGCAGTAATTGATATTATAAATAAATTCATGGATTTAATCACTGATCCAAGCATATCGGAAGAAAAATATGATTGGTTCGATCCGGAAAAGGAACTTAAAGTTGTTGGATCTCAAGTTAAATTAAACAAAGATTTTGAACCTGGTGATAATTTTTAAAATCTTTTTAAATATTTACAAAGCCGGCGATTTTTTTTTAGTTTTCCATGGAAAAATTTCATTATCATTTTAAGTAAATAATTAAAAAGAAACACTGGTTTATTATTAAATGTGATAATTTTCAGGTTTTGGCCCCATAGACAAAACTGCAAAAATAAATTTAACACAATTGCGCAACGATTGCATGGAAGTATTTGCGTATTTTAATTTCAAGATGATAGACTCTTTAGTAAGAAGTACAAAATATTCTTTGGACTTGTTAAAAAACCGTGTGAAAACGAATAGGTTAATAATTTTTTTAGAATAGATAAAAATATTAATACTTTTTTTTAACTATAATTAAATTTGCAGTATTTTTCTGAGAGAAAATGTGGCTGAAGGAGAGCTATCTCTTTTTTTGACTCAATTTGTCTTAAAAATCCCACAAATTGGATTAGCGCCAAATTTTGAAAAATTGCAGGAATATTTTCTGAATGTAATTTCAAATTTAATTGATATCCACAAAAGTATTGTAATGTGGGGTCAGAGGAAATTACACAAAGCACAAAATAGTGATGATGAAAATAGTACGAAAAACCTAGTATAATTTTGATTAATTAATTGTTATTATTATTAAATACTAATTGAACTGTTATAAATATTTTGTTTACACCGAATAAAAATTGGGTGGTATAAACAAACTCAAAATCAAAATTATAATAATTCAAAAAATTTTCAGTTGACGATTCGGAAAATTTGAAAAGTTATTACAAAACTATTGTCAATCGTAGATTAATTTCATTATCGATATTAAGTTTACAAGGATCACTATCGATTTTAAAGGACGATATAGATTTATTAGCAAAAGTAAGCGATTTGAAATTCTTCTTTTTGATTGTTCATGGTTTAATTTTATCTGTTAAATTTATTTTTTTATTGATATTTCGAAACATTTTCTGATTGTTTGGTTCTTAACTGTTACCAATTATTGTCATCATTTCAAAATTATGTTATTTTAGTTTCTAATTTGATTTCACAAATTATATTTCCCCACAGTCGTATCTACGTTTTTCCTACATTTGGGCAGAAGACAGAAATAATCAGTTACAAGAATTTGTTGATGCCCAGCCAATAACTCACGAAATAAAGGAAAAATTTGAAGAATTTGAAAACCTCTTTTCTGAAATTAACAATATTCCTCAACAATATATTGTAGGATGTTTACAAATAGATATGGGTAAATATTCTCTGAAAATTATTACATTTTAAATCAAACATTAATTTGTATTAGATTGATAAACTAAAATTTTTAGATAAAGCAGAAATTAAATAATTTCTCTACCGGCTGTACTTTGTTTATAAAATCAATATAAACAAATATGTATTATTTTTTATTAAAATTAAAAATTATATATTTTTAATTATGAATACCAATCAATTCTATGAGAAAAATTATACAGATTTGGTATGTACTATTTTTTAATACCAGTTGTACTTTGTTTATACAATCGTTATAAACAAATTAGGTATTATTTGTTTATAACATTTTCATGAACAAAGTACAACTGGTACAAAAAATGATCAATACAAAATATTTATCATTTTTCTCATAGAATCGATAGGCATAAATAGTTTTCAAAATTTAAAATTTTTAATCATTTGCTTAAACAGCTATTGTTAAACAATTGGAAATTGTAAACAAAAATAAGAGTATCTTTTTTTGTGTATGAATCCAATATTTAGTTTCGTCTTGGTAATCCTTGGGTTAATGTTTAGCTAAACCAAAAGTAATTTTTAGCTAAACAAACAGTAATTTGTAGCTAAACAAACGGTAATTTTTAGACTAAGAAATAGTAATTTTTAGGCTGACAAATATTAATTTTCCTAGACCAATTGAAACTGGCCTTGACTGTGGAGGTCCAAGCTTGGAAGACGGCCTTTGGTAAAATTCTGTCAGAAGTTTATAAAGAAAAATTAAAAACATTGACCGAGTACATGAAAGACAAAAATCGAGTTCTGGCAAGAAATATTACAGATTTGGAAGATGTAAGACTTGCTATGAAGTGCCTTGGAGAGATTCGAGACGATTTTATAAAATTCGATGTAGAAATAATTTTAATTGAAGAAACTTATGATTTAATGTCAAAATACAACATTGATTTTTCAAGAGAAGAACGAAATATAGTTGATGGTCTGAGGGATAATTTTTCGAAATTGCTACACACGGTAAAATTTCTCTCTTTTCAATGCATTCTTTTTATTTAATTTTTTGAATTCATGTTAACTTTTTTATTTTTCATTATAAGGATTTAATCTTCCTTGTGTTTATAAGAAAAAATGAAATTAAAAGAGATTTTTATTTGGCAGGCGAAACAAGTTCAACAAACAATTTGTGAAATGCAAGAGCCATTAAAGATAGAATTGATTGAAGGGGTTCAAGTTTTTAAAAAAGATGTGACAGATTTTGATACTGATTTTGAGTATAATGGACCGATGGTAGAGGGATTGCCGGCCAAAGAGGCCAGTGAAAGGTATTATTTTACTCTATACCGTAACGGACGAACAGCGTAACAGCTACAAGCGTGTAGGATTTTTAAATTTAAATTTCTAATTTCAATTGAATTAATTTAGTAAGTTATTAATTCGCTTGTAACAAATTAAATATTTTTCCATTATATTTCAGAATGATAACGTTCCAAACTCAATTCGAGGATTTATGGGGCAGATTTGAAACCTATAATAGTGGAGAGAGATTATTTGGATTAGAAGAAACGGATTATCCTGCATTAGAAAAACGGAAAAGGGAACTAACATTGTTGCAAAAATTGTACAATTTATATTTACAAGTGAATCGAGCAATCGATGGTTACTACGATATTCCTTGGTCTGAAATTGATATCGATGTGATTATCGCTGAACTGACTGATTTCCAAAACAGGTTTTTTATGATTTATTTATTTGTTTTTAATTAGTCTCAGGTCGTCCAACATCTTGCAGCATACACTTGCCAGTGATAATGTTAAATTATTGGAATTAAAATTGATACAAAATATAACAAATTAAACATTTATTGTCAGGTGTCGTATGTTACCAAAAGCAATGAGAGATTGGCCGGCATATAACGATTTAAAGGAAAAAATCGATAACTTTAACGAAACTTGTCCATTGCTAGAAATGATGGCCAACAAATCAATGAAACCCCGACACTGGGAAAGAATGTCAAAGCTTTGTAATTATCATTTTGATGTTGAATCAGAAACTTTTCTCTTATCTGATGTCATGAAAGCTCCTTTATTAAAGTACAAAGATGATGTAGAAGTGAGTTAGAAATTCATTACTAATTGATTGAATAAAATTATTTACATTACTTCAGTTATTAATAAAATCAAAATGATTTAAGGAATATGGAAATCACAAAATTAAAAACTCATATATGAGTATAATTTTTTTAAAGATCTAAATAATACTTTTTACCGATTTTAGGATATTTGTATTAGCTCAATAAAGGAAAAGGATATTGAGAGTAAATTAAGACAAGTGATAGCTGATTGGTCGATTGTTGATTTGCAGTTTTCGACATTTAAACAAAGAGGAGAATTGCTTCTTAAAGGCACAGAAACTTCGGAAATAATTTCTCAACTAGAAGATAGTTTGATGATCATAAGTTCGCTTATAGCTAATCGGTAAATTGAAACCTCTTTTCAATTATCAATTATTTTCTTCACTATTATATCCTTATTTTTCCATTATAGTCTTACTATTTTTACTTCATTTTCCAATTATTTTCATAAATTTAAATTACTTTCTTAAAATTTCAATTATATTATTCAAGTTTCCAATAATTTTCTTCGTGTTTAAATTAACTTTTTTTCAAATTGAATAAAAGGGATAATTATTGTGGTTTATTTTAGATACAATATGCATTTCAAGAAGGAAATTCAACTGTGGCAAAATAAATTGAGCAATACTTCCGAGATATTATCAAAATGGATGTCCGTGCAAAGTTTGTGGGCTTATTTAGAAGCCGTTTTTATCGGGGGTGACATCTCGAAACAATTGCCAGAAGAAACGAAACGATTTAATGTAAGTTAATAAATTTGCAAATTCCATCAGGAAATTAATATTTGTTACGAAGGTTAACAATTGCATTTACGCACCATAAGGATGCATCTTTTAAAGAATAGGACTCGGGTCCAGGGAGAGTTAACACATGTAGCAAACTCCTTCCGGGCAATACCCACTAAACTTCCCTCGCTTAAGGGAATATTTAACACTGCTCGGAATTATTAATCTGAAGATTACTAAATTTAAGTATGCGTCTCCAAACCAATTGAAATTAGGAGTAATCGAATTTGCCTGGACGACCCAACATTGGGTTTTCTCGCCAGTGGAGAGGAAAAACTGCAGAAAACCTTTCTTGAGTACAACCGGTTTATTGACAGTCGAGTTCTAATGATCTGCATACGTCAATTACCGACAGTTTGCGGACAACTTCGTCCTGTTGACAGACAAAGGATTCTATAACGATTCAATATGCTGTCACATGTCCACATTTCTTAACATGACGACAATCATGTTATCGGAGGTGACCTTAGTGCCCACCGCCCGAAGCATGTCGTGTCTACTTACCTCCCATAGCACACAAGGAAAAAAGGTGTTCTCCACGTTGTCCAAAAGGTCGTCGCAGTATGAGCAAGATTCCTCTTCCCTCCATTTAATTAGATTTAAATACTCGTTGAAACAACCATGACCCGTTAGCGCCTGCGTCATGTAGCAGACTATTTCTCCGTGATACCTTCCGAACTAAGTATTGAGGTGAGGAATAAGGCGGGTGAGTCCAACTTCCAGTAGATTCCCCATTCCATCTCACCTGCCACTCATAGACTAATCTACCCTTACCAATGCTACGGATTATAGCCTGTATGCGCTGTCTGTCTTTATCTGGAAGTGAACTCATTCGATCCCTAGCGAGGAAATATGCAACTTGCCTCCCTCTCGCCAGCAGATCAATCAGCGGAACGCTATACAAGACCTGAACAACGCTGGTAGGTGCCGTATGGCAGGCTGGAGACTATTCTGAACAACACTACTATCTGAGCTGAAAGGAGTCTCCTAGAGATAGTATATTTTTCTAGGACAGCTGCCCACACTGGAGCTACGTGTAACAACTTCGATTGTACCACACTCGCTACTGATCTACTTTCTTCCTGCCGTCCGGCAGGCTGTGACTATTCTAAACAAAACTATTCTCTGAGATTAAAGTAGTCTCCTAGAGATTGTGTATTTTTCTAGGACAGCCGTTCATACTGGACCTGCGGATATCAGCTTCGAGTATACCACATTCACTACTAATCTTCTTCCATACTGCTGTCCGGCGGGCTGAGACTCTTCTGAACAAAAATATTCTCTAAGCTGTTTCTGCGGGCCCACTGTGTGATCCTATCTGACAACACAGCCGTGAAGATCTTATATGTTGTGTTCGTCATGGTAAAGGGCCTCCAGTCACTAATTCGTGTAAGGTCCCCTTTCTTTTGTAAGAGGACCATTGTGGATTCTTTCCAAGAATCCGGGATCGCAATCAAAGCGATGCCTGCGCAATACATGTTGGTAAGAATTTGGCCTGACGGATCCGTCATCCTGCGTATAACAGCTTCGAGTATACCACACTCGCTACTAATATCCTTTTCTCTTGCCGTCCGGCAGGCTAAGGCTATTCTGAATAAAACTATTCTCTGAGTCAAAAGGTATCTCCTAGAGATAGTATATTTTTCCAGGACAGCTGCCCAAACTGAAGGTGTGTATAACAGCTTTGAGTGTTCCCCACTCGCTACTAAACTCCTTTCTTTCTGCCGTCCGGCAGGCTGAGACTGTTCTCAGTAAAACTATTCTCTGAACTGAAAGTAGTCTCCTAGAGAAAGTGTATTTTTCTAGGGCAGATGCCCACCCTGGAGCTGCGTAAAATAGCTTCGAATGTACCACACTTGCTACTAATCTCCTTTTTGATTCCCTGGGGCAACCAATGTTAGGCATAAGCCTAACATTGACGACGGCTTTTGCCGTAGCAGATGTTAATTGTTGGTTAAAGCAAAGCTTGTTATCCAATTAGACTCTCAGGTACTTTATTGTGTTCCTTCATTGCACTTTAGTTTCATCGATTTCAATAGATGGAATTACCAAGGGTCTCCGATCCGTGACCTCTGTCTTTTTCAAGGCCATTTCCAGACAATTCTCATCAATCGAACATTTAACTTGTCTTAGGCTTTCATTGACCCTTATACCAAGGATTTCTATTTTTTTGCACCGCATACGATGATTTCATCTTCCACGAGACCAACAATTTTGGTGTCCTTAGGTAGTTTCATCCGCATGGTGATGTCATACATAACGTTTCTTACAAATGGTCCTCCTTTCGACCCTTTGACCTTTCGACCCTTCGACCATTGTGAATCTATGCTTAATCTGTCACAAAATCTTTAATTGAGTTTAAGGTTTCTATTGAGGTGGGTTTTCCCCTGTTCTGTGGCCATATTTGCTATCTTTCTCTCTCTACAGGATGGAGCTCGGATCGTTGGTAGGAGCTCTCCCACCCTTTTAGAAAGTCAGCGAAGATCTGATGTGGTGAGGCAGTGCAGTTCCGTTTTGGCTTTTATACAGTCCACATCAGGCGCGTATTCGCGCGCATTTCCCGACGGTTTCTTAACTAGTTCTTCAATTTGCTTTTATAACGGGTGAACAAATGTAACGTATTCTCAGTTTTTTAATTAGAATAAACTATTATCTGTAAAACCGAAAAGTGCAATAAATTTTTGTGAAATGCCATAATTTATTTTCAACACATCTCCTCTCGGATCCGAAATATATCACCCTCATACCCATATTCATCGATTGCTAGCAAGTAAAACTACCTAAGTATCAATGCCTGATTTTCTTGAAACTTGGCACAAAACTAAAATATTGGACACGTATTTTTTATATCTGCCCATTTTGAATTTAAAGAGTAGAACACCCTTTTTCAATTTAGGGGATGAAATCAGCATCTCAAAAAAAATTTGTTGGATTCGCTTAAACTCGGTGCTTTTTGGGCCCATCTATCATAATAGATCCGTCGTTTTAAATTTTGAAAACCGAAATCATATTCGTAATCAGCGACTCCAAAAATTTCCGAGTAGTCAGTTTCAAGCGAATCAAACAAGTTTTTTCTAAGATGCTGATTTCATCCACTAAGTTAAAAAAGGGTATTTTTAACCTTAAAATGCAAGACGGGTCGATATAAAAAAGTCCGTGTCAAATATTTTTCAATGTTTTAGTTGTGTGCCAAGTTTCATAAAAATCAGTCATTGCCACTTGGGTAGAATTTTTTTAAAAACCTACGATTATTTTCCTGATAAAATTAATTTGATAAAATATCTAATGAAATATTTAAAAAGGAATTGAATTTAAAAACCTTTGTAAAATAATGAAGAAATTTATCTTTGTTTTAGAATATTGATAAGTCGTGGGTGAAACTAATGGTTTATGCACATGAAAAATTAAATGCAGTTGAAACATGCACTGGAGATGAAACCATGGGAGAAATGCTGCCAAATTTATTGGAGCAATTAGAATCTTGCCAGAAATCACTCAGCGGGTAAGAAAAATAAAAATAAGTTTCTAACTTGAAATTAATTTTGTTAACTTCATTAATTAAATATCATTAAAAATTATTAAAGTTGATAATCATCCACAAAGAATTTTTTTCGATTTTTTTAATTTTGATTACTTCAACTAAAAAAAGTTAAAAAACATTTTTAAAGCTAAAACAATAACAATATCGACTATATTTAATCAGTTTGCCAAATTAATTTACTTAATAATATATTTCTTTCTTTTCTCTAAAAATAATAGATATTTGGAAACGAAACGAGTTATTTTTCCCAGATTTTGTTTTATATCCGATCCCAGTTTATTGGAAATTTTGGGACAAGCAGCAGATTCTCACACGATCCAAAATTATCTGGATGGTTTCTTTGACAATATTGGTAAAGTAAGAAGCACCGGAAAATTTTAAATTTATTTTAATTATTTAATTTCTAACAGTCTGAAACAGTTAATAATTATTTTTTTCTTGTAATATTAAAAATTTCAGTTGGATTTCCACGAAACAAATTACGATATGATAACAAATATGTACTCCCGAGAAGGCGAAAAAATTGCACTCGAGAAGAAGGTTCTTTGCATAGGAGGTGTAGAAAATTGGCTCAATACTTTATTGAAAGTGCATCAATTTTCAGTTGGCTCTGTGATTTCACAAGGTCTTTTAACTTTAAAATTGCCTGAAACTGATTTGTTAACTCTTATTGACAACTCCGTTCTACAAGTAAAAAAAAGTTATATATCAGAAACAAAATTTAGTTTAAAAGGATTTTTTAACAAATTAAAATTAATTTAATTATCGAGAGAAGATTAAAAATTGTAAAAAATGTTAGTTAGTTTTTAAACCGACTTGAAGAAAAGTCAATTAAAAATCAAACCAAGGATTTAAATTAGTAAAATAAATAATATAATTTCAGGTTGGTCTTCTCGCACTACAAGTTTTATGGACACGTGATTCTGAGGTGGCTTTGACAACTTCAAGACGCGACAAAAATATTATGAAAAAAACAAATCAATGGTTTTTAGATTTGTTGAATAATCTCATTGAAGTTACAGTCAAGGATTTAACTAAATACGCGAGAGCCAAGTACGAAGCTCTTATAACAATTCACGTCCATCAAAGGTAAATAATTACCTAATTTAAAACATTATTTTAATAAATAATATACAAATACTTTGATAAATCTACGATTACAAATTTATTTCCA
Organism: Ganaspis brasiliensis; assembly: GCA_037103525.1. Taxonomy (NCBI): domain Eukaryota; kingdom Metazoa; phylum Arthropoda; class Insecta; order Hymenoptera; family Figitidae; genus Ganaspis; species Ganaspis brasiliensis. Next base: position 730,156 of record JAZKLR010000294.1, read on the forward strand.
CAACTTATTGTTGAAATTACTTTTATTACAAATTTTTTTAAACAAAAATATATAAATTTTAATTATACGATTTTTGTAATTAAAGAGTAATTGAACAACTACTCAAGAACCTCCTCAATTTTCGAAAATCTGTTATTAATTTTTAAAATTTTAGGGATATCTTTAATGATCTATTTCGGAGTAAAGTAAGAAATAAACAAGATTTCGAGTGGTTGAAGCAAGCTCGATTTTATTATAATGAAGAAACAGAGGAAGTGCCTATAGGAATTACTGATGTTAATTTTACTTATCAAAATGAATTTTTGGGATGTACTGACAGATTGGCCATTACACCTTTGACTGATAGGTGTTATATAACACTTGCGCAGGCAATTGGTAATTTCTTAAATATTTAAAAATTAATTCTAGAACCCGTAATTTCTTTTGTCGACCAATTTTGAATAATATGGAAATTTCCTCTTTCATTCGATAAAAAATAATCTTGATTTTTTTCAGGTATGAATTTTGGAGGAGCTCCTGCAGGTCCTGCAGGAACTGGAAAAACTGAAACTACCAAAGATATGGGAAAAGCTCTGGGAAAATATGTTGTAGTTTTCAACTGTTCTGATCAAATGGATTTCCGAGGACTGGGCAGAATTTTCAAGGTTAATCTAAATTTATCCAATTTTCAATCTATCCAAATTTTAAGAGATTCGAATTTAAGTAATCTAAATTTAAATTAACTCAAAGGTTAAAATAGTAAATAATGTTTTTAATAGGGATTGGCCCAAGCTGGAGCATGGGGATGTTTTGATGAATTCAATCGAATAGATTTACCTGTTTTGTCAGTAGCTGCTCAGCAAATAGCAATTGTTTTAAATGCAAGAAGAGATAAGAAGTCTTCATTTATATTTAGGTGAGATTTTTTAAATATTTTGTTAAGGATGTATTATTAATATTATCTAATTAAATTTTCAGCGATGGAGAAACCTACTCCTTGGATTATGAAGTAGGATTATTTATAACAATGAATCCTGGATATGCAGGCAGACAAGAACTACCCGAAAATTTAAAAATACAATTTAGAAGTGTAGCGATGATGGTTCCCGACAGAAAGGTATACTGATGAAAATTTCAAAATTTTCGATTCTTGTAAAATGAACTTAAGTATTGAAAATTTGTCATTTGTTGAATCATTTAAGGGGAAGGTTCAGTGAAATCTCAACCCTCAAAATCACTTTCAGTAATTTTCAAGATTTTTTAACTCGTCCCAAAAAAATCTTCTATAATTTTTATCTAATCAAATTATCATTTTTCTTGAATACAGATAATTATGAGAGTGAAACTTGCTGCTTGTGGATTTAAGGAGAATATTATCCTTTCTGAAAAATTTTATACACTCTATACACTTTGTGAAGAGCAGTTAAGTAAACAGGTGCACTATGATTTTGGACTGAGAAATATCTTGTCTTGTTTACGGACAATGGGCGCTCAAAAACGTGCACATCCTGGCGAATCTGAAGAAACAACTTTAATGAGAGTATTGAGGTTGATAGATAAATAATTAATTATTTATTGGCTTAATAATATTATAAAAACGAACTCTTAAAAAGAGCCAAATCTAATCTTCGGTAAAAATCATATGGTTAGAGACGTGAGAGGGAAAATCACAGTAGCTCCAAAAAAGCATTGCGTATTTTTTAAACGATCCCTAAATGCATTTAATAATTTCATCAAATTTGTGTAGTTGCACATTGAAAATATAATATAATTAGTTACTGAACAAGATAATCAATTGGTACAATTAAAAAAACCTTATTCATATTTTCAGGGACATGAATTTATCAAAATTGGTTGATGAAGATGAACCACTTTTCCTTTCCCTAATTGAAGATATGTTTCCGGGAATAAAATTATCCGTGCAAAGCTATAAAGATTTACAGAAAGCAATTGCAAATGCAACAAGTCAACTGGGACTTGTAAATCATCCTGATTGGAATTTAAAAATTATACAAGTAAGATTTTTAATATTAAAGATTGTATTATAAATAAAAATTATTAGTTTTTTATTTAATAATTATTTATTCATATTTTCTTCACATCATTATTAAATTTTGTTCCACCGAATGAATTAATTTTTAAATAATTTTTAGTTTTTAATTAACTCGGAATTTTTAGTTATATGAAACTTCACTTGTTCGTCATGGTTTGATGGTTTTGGGACCAACTGGATCAGGAAAAACACGTTGTATGTGGGCCCTTATGAAAGCCTTGACGGAATTAGGAAATCCTCACAAAGAAGTCAGAATGAATCCAAAGGTCAATAAAACTTACTCAAACGCAGAAATTATTTTTCTTTTTTATTAAAAAAGCAATAAATAATACAATAATGATTACTAAGAATATTTAATATTATACATTTGGTTTAATTATTCAACTATTGCATTTTCTACTTTTTAGGCCATAACTGCACCCCAAATGTTTGGTAAATTGGATGTGGCAACAAATGATTGGACAGATGGAATTTTTTCCACTTTATGGAGGAGATCCACCCAATTGAAGAAAACCGAAAATCTTTGGATTGTCTTGGATGGTCCAGTGGATGCTGTCTGGATTGAGAATTTAAATTCCGTTTTGGATGACAATAAAACTTTAACACTGGCCAATGGAGACCGAATTATAATGGCCCCTAACAGTAAACTTGTCTTTGAACCGGATAATGTTGATAATGCATCACCTGCAACTATTTCCAGAATGGGCATGGTTTTTGTCAGTGCTTCTGTATTGAAATGGTCTCCTATTTTAGAAGTAATTTCATTAAAGAAACATTTTACATTAGATTTCATTACTAAATTTCTATAAGATTAGCAATTTAATAAATTAAATAAAAAGAGATTAATTAGAACAATGTGTTTAATTGGAACTGGCCCTAGTTCTAATTAAAGAATTGCTAGAATAGGAGTTGCAATTAATCAGGTTGTATTTGTGACGAACCTCACAATTATACTTGACTTTTAATTTTCAATTAAACGAATTATTTGTAAGTTAAATAAACTTAAGTTTGAGGTTAAATTATACTTTCGTCTTATTTTCGAACTGTCAAAACATGGTTAGCGGAAGGATTTGCTAAACAGACCTCGCATCCTGTCGTACGCAACGTCAGAAGATGGCGCAGACCGCCAGCGCAGACGGCGCTAAGTAGTACGACCGCGCAGCTCCACAGCGAGCCGCGTCTATATATTAATCTGCTTGCTTGCAGATCCTTCAGTCAGCTCGGGTGAGCAAGCCGAGGAACATCTCGGTCTCTAATTCTCCGACTCAGAAAGTTCTGGTTCTTTAGAAATTAACTATTAATGGATGCTGGACTTCTCGAACTGGTCTTTCAGTCGAGAAAATAACGGCCCATGATTCGAAACGATGTAAAGAACCCCCGAACTCCGACTTTTTCAGTTACCATCGTCTTGGTCCTTCAATGAAAAATCGAAAGAATAACCTTAAACTTTCCTCTGGCCAGGATCGTCCTGAGATTTGTCACGGTACACCGTTGAGTCTCAGTTACGATAAAATTCTGGACATCTTCGTAACAGTTCTCCAATTAACTTCACCGCGCACCTGAAATTATGCGCTTATATTTTTATTTTTACCGGACTGAAATGCGCAATTAACGTAAAACGAATTAATTAATTTCTTTTCTTACCTGATAATTAATTTTAAATTACGTATCCGCGAATTGACCAAACATGTCTAGATGGCTGATTTTATTTTAACATCACGGTGAATGATGGCGACAATACTTTTTAGCGGTTCGTCCGTAACTAGTATTGTAATAGAGACGGAGTTTTTCCGATTATTTTGCGTGCGATTATTCCGGTTAATTCAAATTGAATTGAATTATTTTTATTTGTGTTAATCTACATTATTTTTATAATCAGCTTATAGATTTCCGGTAGACAAACTCTTAGAAAGTTCTGGCAGGATGTGAACCTGGATACAGTACCAAATTAAAACTATGATTAATTTTTTATATTATTAAATTTTCCAGATCTGTGTTATTATAATATATAAAATCAATTATAAGATTAAGTACAACTTATTTTGTAAAAGATTTAAAATTTTAGTTTACGATTAATTTTTTTTCGCAATAGGCTTGGCTGAAAACACGACCAAATGAAGCGGAAGTTTTTCGATCATTGTTTAATAAAATTTATGACGATGCACATTTATTTGTTCAGACAAAATTGGTAACAAAAATGGCCATTTTAGAAGCTTTGTATATTCGACAGTGCATTGATTTACTGCAAGGGTTGCTTACTCTTAATGATGGTCCTCCACGTAAATATTATAAAATAAACACAATTTAAATACAACTTTTTCTAAATACAATATTTATTCAATATAATATGTATTCCTTTTCAGAATCATTTTCGGAATCTCATCTGGAAAAATTATTTTTATTTTCTTTAATGTGGAGTTTGGGAGCAGTTCTTGAACTTGACAGTCGTTTAGCTTTGCAAGAATTTGTCGTCTCTCATCCATCAAAATGTAATTGGCCCAAATGCAAGGTTGGTTTCTAAATTAATTTTCATTTCTGTTTTATAATAAATAATTCTCGTTTTGATTCTTTTAATTTTTTGTATTATATAACTGGGATAATAAACAATTACTTGATCTTTTAGGAGGATGAAACAATTTTCGAGTTTCTTGTAAGTGATGATGGAAAATGGGTGCACTGGAACCAAAAAGTTCCAGAATTTGAATATCCAATTACAGAAGTCCTGCCGTATCATTCGATTTTAGTTCCTAATGTTGACAACACGAGAACTTTATTTTTAATGCACGTCATTGCTAAGCAGAAAAAGTCCGTGCTCTTAATTGGTAAAATTATACAATTTAGGGGAGAGTCTACATCAGTGAGACACTTTTGTTAATAAGATATTTAGACTGTCTAAATAGTAATTTTAAAATTTTTACTAAATTCTAGAGATATAAATAAAGTTCTCACTTTGTCGAAAAATTAAAATTCACGTTGATTTGATAATTTAAAAAAAAAATTGAAATGTGTTGTAAAAAATGTGACATTGTTGCCGACTCTCGACTAATTAAACACTAAATTAAAAGACCTGGAAATATGTTTAATTATATTTCTTAAAACAAATAACAGGTGAACAGGGAACAGCAAAAACTGTCATGATAAAAAGTTATATGTCTAAATTTGATCCTGAATATCACTTGCACAAATCCTTTAACTTTTCTTCTGCTTCTACTCCTAACATGGTCCAGGTAAATCAATTTAGATTACTAATTTTAATTTTTTCAACTTGTGAGTAATTAATTAATTTAATAATTTTTTTCAGCGCATATTTGAGAGTTACGTGGAAAAACGTGTTGGAAGCACTTTCGGCCCTCCAGGAGGAAAAAAAATGACAGTTTTTATCGACGATATAAATATGCCAGTTGTTAATGAGTGGGGTGATCAAGTGACAAATGAAATTGTCCGCCAATTAATGGAATACGGAGGATTTTATTCGCTAGATAAACCTGGCGATTTTTCAACATTACAAGACATTATGCTGATGGCTGCCATGATTCATCCAGGTGGTGGAAGAAATGATATTCCTCCACGATTGAAGAGACAATTCAACATTTTTAATTGCACTCTACCTTCAAATAAATCCATGGATACGATTTTTAGTAAGAAAGCTTGAATTCGTATTTTTTATTTGTACTTTTTAGTTCCTATGATTATTTTCTTTTGTAATACTGCTTATATGAATTAATTTCTTTATACTTAATGTTTGATTCTGTTAATATTGGTTTTATTATTGATTCTATGATTTAATTTAATTTATTTAATTATTTACTTATACAAATTTATTTACTGTTGCAGGTTCCATAGGACAGGGATATTTCAACACTTACAGATTTCCAGAAACAATAGTAAATTTCGTTCCAAAATTAATTCCATTGACTCGAATTTTGTGGCAGAAGACAAAAGTGAAGATGCTCCCGACACCTGCCAAATTTCATTATGTTTTTAATTTAAGAGACTTGTCTCGTATTTGGGAAGGAATCCTTAGAATAGAAAGAGACGAATGCCCCTCCATTTCTATGATTTTAAAACTTTGGGAGCACGAAGCTACAAGAGTCATTGCAGACAGGTAATTAATTTGTAATTAATTACAAATTATACTGCTTGAAGAGGAAAATGGTCTTTTTTAATTAAAATAACGAGATACGGTTTTGACAATTTTTTTTTTATTATATAGAAATTCATATTGGAAATCATTTTATTGTTGAAATGTTTTGCTCTGACCCACAGTGGAACAAATCCGGATTTTCGTGGAAAAATTAACTTCTAGGTCAGAATTTTTGACTGATTAACATGATTTTTTTTTAATTTAAAACTTACTAAATTACGTGCCTAAATTGTCGTGGCCGATTGTTAAATTTTTGCTTGTTTCGAAAGTCATTAGCAATTTAGCAATGAATAATTGAATTTTTTTCAAAAATTTGTTCTAAAGCTTTTAAATCCAAAGAAATTAAACTTTCTTACAATTTCAATTCAAAAATAAACAATTTCTGTCATAACTAATTGTTATAAACAATTTTCATAAAGAATTAAGCAACAATCCATAATTTTTATGAATTAAAAATTCTTTTTTCGACTAAGTGCCTAAATTCGTTCTTCATAAATAAACCTTTGAAATAATATGATCAAATCTCAATAACTTTATTTGTTCTAAACAAATTTTTATAAACAATTACACAACAACCATAGTTTTGATGAATTAAAAATTCCTTTTTAGACAAGTGCCTAAATTCGTTCTTCATAAATAAACATTTTATGACCAAATTTTATGACATTATATGACCAAATCTCAATAACTTTATTTGTCATAAACACTTTTTATAAACAATTAAACAACAACCATAATTTTGATGAATTAAAAATTCTTTTTTAGACTAAGTGCCTGAATTCGTTTTCCATAAATGAACATTTGCCAGAATGTGACTAAAAGTCAATAATTTCATTTCTTATAAACAATTTTTATAAAAAATTAAGCAACAATTTATAATTATGATGAATTAAAAATTCTTTTATAGACTAAGTGTTTTGAATTCGTTTTTAATAAATAAAAATTTGCTTGAATGTCAGTATATCTCAATAAAATAATTTGTTATAAACTATTTTGATAAACAATTAAGCAACAATCCATAATTTTGATGAGATAAACAATCTTTTTTATACTAAGTTTCTAAATTTATTCTTCATAAATGAACATTAGCTATAATATGACCAAATCTCAATAACTTTATTTGTTATAAACAATTTTTATATTTTTTATTTGATTTTTTTAAGCTAAGTGTTTAAATTCGTACTTCATAAATGGACATTTGTCAAAATGTAATTAAATTTTAATACTTTAGTTATAAACAATTTTTATAAACAATCGCTTGAAAATTGGTACCTTCGATACAATTATTATTAACATTTAGTCACATTGAGCGAAATGTCCATTTATAAAGAATGCATTCATACTTTTACTGTAAACAAGAAATTTTAACTCATCAAAATTATGGATCGTTGCTTAATTGTTTGTAAAATTTTTTTTATAAGAAATTAAATTATTGACATTTACTCATATTCGGGCAAATGTCCATTTATGAAGTACAAATTTAGACAATTAGTCTAAAAAAGAATTTTTATTCATCAAAACTACAGATTGTTGCTTAATTGTTTATAAAAATTGTTTATAACAAATAAAGTTATTGAGATTTGGTCATATTATAGCTAATGTCGAATTAATGAAGAACCAATTTAGAAAATTAGTCTAAAAAAGAATTTGTAATTCATCAAAACTACGGATTGTTGGTTAATTGTTTATAAAAATTAATTACTCAAATAGCATGTAATATTGCAGCAACGTTGCAGCAACATTGTCGTGCAATGTTGGCAATATTGCCGCGCAATATTGCTGCAACGTTGCCTCAATGTTGTCCATGTCCACATTGCTGCAACTTTTCCTGCAATGTTGCTGCAACGTTTCCCTGCAATGTTGTTGCAACGTTGCATTGAAATGTTGCCGCAACGTTGCAGCAACTTTCAAAATATAGCAGTTCAAAATTTTATAAAGGCTTCATTAACTTTTAAAAACAGTACTTAGTAAAGATGACATTTACGGAATAAAAGGAAAGTTCAACCAATGCAAATTACGTTAACTGTTCATTTTTTTGTATAATCAACGTTGTATTTAAGCGTTGTATTGAGCAACTATATTATTGCAACGTTGCGGCAACATTTCAATGCAACGTTGCAGCAATATTGCAGTGCAACGTTGCGGCAACATTGCAGGGGAACGTTGCAACAACGTTGCAGTGCAACGTTGCAGCAACATTACAGGGCAACGTTGCATCAACATTACAGGGCAACGTTGCAGCAATGTGGACATGGCCAACATTGAGGCAACGTTGCTGCAATATTACGTGCTATTTGGGTATAAGGAATAAAGATATTTAGATTTGGTCATATTATAGCTAATGTCCATTTATGAAGAACGAATTTAAAAACTCAGTCTAAAAAGGAATCTTAATTCATCAAAATTATGGATTCTTGCTTAATTGTTTATAAAAATTGTTTGTAACAAATTAAATTATAGAAATTTATTCACATTCGTGCAAATGTCCATTTAAGAGAAACGAATTCAGTTACTTAGTTTAAAAAAGAATTTTTAATTCATCAAAATTATGGTTGTTGCTTAATTGTTTATAAAACTGGTTTATAACAAATAAAGTTCTTGAGATTTGGTCCTATTATTTCAAATGTTTATTTATGAAGAACGAATTTAGACACTTAGTCTAAAAAAGAATTTTCAATTCATCAAAATTACGGATTGTTGTTTAATTGTTTACAGAAGTTGTTTATAGCAAATTAAATTAGTGAAAGTTAGTCACATTCTTGCAAATGCTTATTTATAAAAAACGAATTCAGGCACTTACTCTGATAAATTTTTTAATTCATTAAAACTATGGATTGTTGCTTAATTGTTTATAAAAATTGTTTATAATGAATACTTATGGCAGAATTTATTTTTTTTTAACTGAAATTATAGGAAAGTGTAATTTTTTTGGATTCAAAATCTGTAAAAAAAATTAGAAAAATTATTCTATTATTTATTGCCTAATTGTTAATAACTTTCGAGACAAGCAAAAATGTATCTATTGTCCAGGACAGATCCTCGCACTATTTAATAAGCTTTAAAATAAAAAAAAACATGTTAAGCCTGTTTTTTCCCACTATGTGACCCCCCAGATTTATTTATAATAATAAAAAATTTAAAAAAATTTTAAAAAAACTTATCTTCTTATTTTGAAATCGGACAATATTTAAAGGTTGCCTAAAGACCATAAAATTTTCCTTTGTACTTTTTCGTTAATTTGCTCTAAATAATTTAATTACAAATTTTAAATTATTTCAGATTTATCGACGAAGCTGACAAAATCTGGTTTAAGAATACTTTAGAAAAGACTGCAGAAGAATGTTTGGATTCAGATTTTCAGTATTACTCTCCAGAGGAAACTTATTTTGTAAATTTTTTGCGAGATCCACCAGAACCGACTGGAAACGAACCTGACGATTTTGTGCTTGAAGCTCCAAAAATTTACGAAGAAATTCCAAGGTTCGCATATTAAAAATAAATAATTTTTATTATAATTTTTATTATAATTTTTACTTATGACTATTTTAGTTTAGTTGTTTCATTATTTTATTTTAAAATTCGTAATGTTGTCTTATAAAAATCATGAATTTAAATTTATTTAAAAACAATTTTTATTTTCTAGTCATGAGATTTTGATTTCAAGAGTGAGTCAATTTATGGAACAGTTTAATGAATACATTCGAGGACTGCGATTAGATTTGGTCTTTTTTCACGATGCTTTGGTTCATTTGATAAAGATATCAAGAATTTTTGGTGTTCCCAGAGGAAATGCTCTTCTTGTTGGAATCGGTGGTTCTGGAAAGCAAAGTCTCACTCGTCTTGCTTCGTTTATTGCAGACTTGGACTTTTTTCAAATTGTTCTCACAAGGTGATTTAAATTAAATTATTTTCTTTTAATTTAATTTAATTTTTTTTTTTAATTTGACGGAATTTTTTAAAATGATCCGCGAATTTTGAAAACGATCCGCAAATTTTTAAGAAACTCTGGGAAGGTAGATAAATCCTAAAAACTTCAATTTCAATCTTGTATTCTTTAATAATAATATGAAAAATTGAATTCAAAACGATCGGAATTCAATCTAAAAAATTTTGATAAACGAAAAAAATTAAAAATTAAGAAAATTATAGGAATAAATGCTGAAAACAATTGCAAATTAAAAAACTGGGTTGAAAATAAAAAAAAATATTTAAAATTGAGGAAAATCATTGAAAACTGTAAATAATACTAAAAATTTGGAGAAAATAATAAAAAATTGAAGAAATAAATTCAAAATTTAAGAATTAAAATAAAATTTGAAAAAAATTAATAATCATGAAAAAAAAATTACAAAACGCGAAAATAATTGACAATTGAAGACAAAATTCGAAAAATAGGTAGATTAATAGACAAAAAAAAAATAAAATAACTGAAAATCTCAAAGAATAGTTATAAAATTTTAAGAGACAAATTAAAAATTGAAAAAATTGTAGTAAATAATTTCAAATTGCGAAAAAGAATTAATAATTAAAACAAATAATTGAAAAATGACTAGATGAATAAACAACTGAAAAAGAGTTGTTAAAATTTAGCAAAAACTTTAAATTTAAAAAAAAATAACTGCAAATTAAATAAATAAGAAAATTATAGAAATAATCGTTGAAAATAATTGCGGATTAAACGAATGGATTGAAAATCAAAAATAAAAATTAAAATTGAATAAAATAATTGAAATATAATTAAAAATTAAAAAATTAATCCAAAGAGCCGAAAGTTATTAAATATAGAAAAAAACAATTGAAAACTGAAAAAAAAATTGAAATTTGAAAAAAAATTGAGAATTGAAGAAAATAGTTGTGGAATTGAACAATTGATTTGAACTTTATAAAACAATTTTTATGAGAAATAATTGAAATAGCCTAAAATTCTTGGATATTGAAGAATTAATTAAAAATCGAAAACAATAATTGAAAATTAAAAAAAATTGAAAATTGAGGAAAATAATAATCAAAAATTGAAAAATTAGATTAAAAATTTAAGAATTTTATGGAAATTATAAGAAAATAATTGATAATTAAAAGAAAAAGTAAAAAACGACGAAAATAATTAAACATTAAAGAAAATAATTGAGAAATAAGTAAAATAATTGACAATTGAAAAAAAAAAAAAATTTAATCGATTGTAGGAAATAACTAAAAATTAAAGAAAATAATTATTAATTGAAAAATAATAATAATAACAAAACTGAAGAAAATATCTGAAAAATGACGAAAATAATTGACAATTGAAAACAAAATTTAAAAAATGGCTAGATTAATAAACAACTAGAAAAATTTTTTTTTTAAATTAAACTATAAATATTTAATTTAAACTAAATAATTGAAAATTAAGAATATTAGAGAAATAATTGTTGGAAATAATTGCTAATTGAACAACTGGATTGAAAATCGAAACAAATAATTGAAATTGAAGGAAAAATTGAAATTTAAAAAATGGAAATGAAATTTAAAGGATATAATTAAAAATTGAAAAAAGCTGTGAATTATTGAATACAGAAGAAAAGAATTAAAATCTTAAGAATGGAATTGAAATCTTTAAAAAATAATTGAGAACTGACGAGAATAATTGAACAATTGTATTTAAAATTAAAGAAGCTTATTGAAAATCGAAAAAATAATTTCAAAAGGCGAGAATTTTTTAATATTAAAGAAAAAAATTTATAATTAAAAAAAATATTACAAAATGTGGGGAATAATTAAATATTAATTAAAATAATTGAGAGATGCGCAAAATAATTGACAATTGAAAAATAAATTCGAAAACTGTCGAGAATAATCTACAACAGAACAAAATAATTAAAAATAAAAAAATTAATTATATAATTTAAGGATAATAATTGTAAATTGAAAATTGTTGAAAATTATAGAAATAACTGTAGATTTATTTACTTATTTATATCATTTTCTCGATGTATTTATTTTTCCGTTCTTGTAATTTTTTCTTTTTCAAAAATTTTGTTTTTTATTGCTTTTCTGTATTTTTAGAAAACCAATTAGGTAACTTTCATTTCTTTTTAAAAATTTTTCTTTTTTTTTTATGCGTTCAATAATACTTTTTTTGTTTTAGATTTTTTATTAATTTTATTCTTTTTACAAAAATTACGTCAGTTAATTTTATATAGTTTAATTTTTACAATATTTAGAAAAAAATTACTTTCCAATTGATTAATTTTATTTATTATTGTAATTTGGAAGATGTGAAATATATTTTTTTTTAATTTTATGATTTTTAAAATATTTAGAGTATTTGGTTTTTTGCCATTTGTCATAACTTTTTAATTATTATAATTTGTAAAAACGTTTCTTCTTTTATTTAATTTTTTGTAAATTTTCTCATTTGATCATAATTTCTTTATTTCTTAGAAATATTGTTTTTTTTTAAATTGTTTAATTGTTTTTATTTAATTCTTCATTTAAAAAAATTATTGTTTATTGCTTAATTTTTAAAATAAGTTTTTACAGTATTTTTTTATCTTTAGTAACATTTCTCCATTTTTCACTCATTATCTTATTTATTTTCTTAATTTAAAAAAACATATCCGCCAATATTTTAACTTTATGAAAATCAGTATTTCCTCTCTTTTGTAGTTTCAATTTTTTGTTTCAAAAACTTTTACTGTTTATCGCGTAGTATTTTGATTTTAAAAAAGCAATTTAATCAATCCTTTTTGAACTGTTTTATATTCCATAACATTATAACAATGTTTCTTAATTTTCTTTTCTTTTGCCTTCAATGATTTTTTAACTTTCTTATTTTTGCAGAATTTATTTATTTTTTGTAGGATTTTCAATTATTACATTTTTTACATATCTTTTTCCTTTAATTTTACCATTTCAATGTAAATTATCCTTAACTTTCTTATCTGTTCATTTATAATACTGATTTTAATAAAATTTTCAAATTTTTGTAATTTTTGTAAAATTTTATTTTTTACATTTTGTTAAGTTTCTTTGAAGATTTTCTCCATTGTTTTAATGATTATTCGCTAGAAACTCTGATAAGAAAATATGAGTTAAACTAACTTTTTTTCGATTTTGTCCAATTTCTCCTTAGAAGACACATTAAAATAAATTCGAATACAGAAAGTTAATTTCATTTTTAAATCTAGGAGTTACAATATCGGGAGTTTGATAGAAGATTTGCGCAAATTGTACCGAATGGCTGGAACTGGAACCAAAGGGGCAACTTTTATCTTCACGGATAATGAAATTAAGGATGAAGGATTTCTAGAATATATAAATAATGTTCTGAGTGTGGGAGAAATTGCAAATCTGTTCCCCAAAGACGAACTGGATGAAATTTTGACAACTGTGACTCCTCTTATGAAAAAAGATGATCCTAGAAGACCTCCTACTCCAGATAATTTATACGACTATTTTATATCCAGAGCGAGAAATAATTTACATATAGCTCTTTGCTTTTCTCCAGTTAGTTTTTTAATTTTTTATAAATTATTATACAGTTTTTTTTAAATTATATTATTTTTAAATGTGCTATCATTAATTTATAAATTCACGAGTAAAAAGTATTATGAACTTAGGTCGGTGAAAAGTTTAGATCTCGTTCTTTAAAATTTCCTGGACTTATATCGGGATGTACGATGAATTGGTTTTCAAGGTGGCCAAAAGATGCTTTGTGTGCAGTTAGTCAACACTTTATGGAAAAATATAATTTTGTTTGTACTCCGCAAATTAAGCGAGAATTAATTGACGTAATGGGCGATGTTCAGGAAAATGTAATTGACGCTTGTACGGAATATTTTAATAGGTAATTCTCAATTATTTTTTTTGTATTTCACTTATTTTTTTGTTTATATATTTTTTTTCGCATATTTTCTTTCGTATGGTTTTTATTCCAGTCTAGAAAATATGAGACAGAAGAAAAAAATAATTATTATTTCTTTTCACCAGATTTCGAAGACAGACATACGTCACGCCAAAATCATTTTTATCCTTTATTAGTGGCTATAAACATATTTATAAACAACGGCTTGATAATATAAATACGTTGGCTTTTCGAATGAGCAACGGTTTAAGCAAATTAGTCGATGCTGCAGCTCAAGTTGATGAACTTCGTAAAGTTCTTGAAAAAAATCAAGCTGAAATTGCAGTGAAAAATGTCCAAGTTGAAGCTGTTAGTAAATTGAAATTAATTTAGTAATTTGTATTAATTGAGTACTTTAGACTTCATTTAGTATTTTAAACTTCATTTAATAATAATTTAAACTTAATCTATAATATAATTTAAATTGTTGAACTAAATCTACTACTTTTAATTTAATTAATTATCTTTTAATCAGCTTAAACTTTAAATTAAATTTACATTCTCTAATGATTTATTAATAGTATATTTAAATTTACCGTATTGATTTCTCGACTAATTAAAAATAAATTTTTTTTTAGATACTTGTCACAGTGAATGAGAAGAAGAGTGATGCAGAAACTATAAAAGCTCAAGTTCAAACTTCAAAAGAAGAAGCGGAAGCTATATTGAAAGTTATTTCTAAAGAAAAATCTGTGGCAGAAAAAAAATTAAAAGCAGCCGAACCAGCTTTACTTGAAGCCGAAGCAGCTCTTCAGGTAATTTTAAAAAATAAGGATGAAAAATTGACATGTTAAATTAAAAGTACACAATTTATTATTTGATTAATTTTAGTTGTTCGTTAATTTTTATAATTTTAATTAATTTAAATACGTTACTAATTGCATATTTTATACAATTTTAGACTATAAAAGCAACTGATATTGCTACTGTACGAAAACTGGCCAAACCCCCTTATTTGATAACTCTAATCATGGATTGCGTCATTATTTTATTTGGAAGAAAATTAGAGTCTGTTAAACCTGACGCTGAGAAACAATTTTTAACACCGTCATGGAATGAAGCTTTAAAGGTTTTTAATTACTTATTATTTTTTAATGTGTTCATTATTAAAAAAATACTATGAACGCAATTTGATTTTAACAAAATGTTTAATCAATTTTTATTTATTAGTAATATATATTTATTATTATTATTATTTTCGTTAATTATTTTCTTTAATATTTAATTAATTTTTTTCACTATAATTATTATTTGTCTTTTATTTTCAGCTTATTTCTTTATTTTTTAGCTATTTTAATAAATTGTAAATATTTTCCTCCAATTACAATTATACCCTTTAATTTTTAAAATTAATTTCACAATACTTATGTAATTATTATTAGTAGTTTTTAATAAGTAGTCATTTTTTAAATATTATCATTTTTTTATTCAATTCATTTCTTCAATATCAAATCATTAATGTAAATTTCAATTATCCATTTGAAAATTTTCAATTATTATCTTTTATATATTCATGTTTAAAAACATTATTTAATATCAAAAAAACAACTGTCTTATTGCTTCAATTATTTTATTAAATTTCTATTATATTATATTATCCACTAAATATAATAAATAATGGATATTTTAAAATACAAAATAAATTTTTTTTGTACATCTGTTTTCATTGAAAAAAGCCGTTAAAACATATTTTTGAATTGTGCACCTTAAATATTAATTAGTACTAATTAATACACAATATAAGCACATAATGTAGTTTCATTAACTGTAAAAGTTTAAAAATATTACGATGAAGTATTTTCAAAACAATTACTTTTGCAAAAACTTTTTTTTATAACTGTTTAAATGTTTAATAAAATAAAATTTAAACAGTATTTAAATATAATTTTATACTGTAGCGGAGGATAATTAATAAAAATCATTATTTTGATAGTTTTCCTCTGCTTTGTTTCCGAGAATTTAGGTATAAAATTTTAAGGTTTTGAGAAAATTATTTCTTCTCTAAAGTACAATGGGATCATAAACTATAATTGAGTGGAGCTGAAAGTAGGTAGCGTTTACTAATTAGTGCATATTTTATTTAGTGTTATATTATGAAATTATAGTGATATATTCAAAACAATTACTTTTGCAAAAATTTTTATCAATTTTTTTGATATTTGTTTAAATGTTTAATAAAACAATTTAAACAGTATTTAAATATATTTTTACACTGTAGCAGAGTGTAGTAAACAAAAATTATTATTTTAATTCCTTTCTTCGGTTTTGTTTCTGAGAATTTAGGTATAAAATTTTATGGTTTTGAGAAAAATGTTCCATCCCTTATCTTATAGGCTCATAAACTAATTGAAGGGAGCTGAAAGTAGGTAGTGAGTAGAAAGAAAATTTTGTGGAATTTTGGGTCAGTAATGAGAGTGGTCAAGCTTTATTAAAATTTTCAGAATTTTGAAAATGTTCAGTTTACTCTGGGCATTTGACGAAGAAAGTTAAAGGGGAGTAACGTGGAGTTGTGAGTGTTGTGAGTGTTGTGAGTGTTGTGCATCATTTCAAATAAGGTGAAACACGAGGAAGAACGAAGAGGAAAGGAGAAGGACCAAGGAGAGGATGAGAAGAAGAAGAAGAAGAAGAAGAAGAAGCTACTTATTTGACAGGTAGAAAATAATTCTCAACTTATTTTTTATATTAGGGGAGGTGGGGGCAAGACAGGGTACCTGCCTTAATTAAGAAACTAATTAACCAATCATGATCATTTTTTGCATAACATAGCACCGTTACAATAGTTTTTGATTGACCAAGTCACCGATTGATGAAACCGAGTTTTTTATTTGTTACATGAAAAAACTGTTTTTGACGATTTTCTTGTCATTTTTGCATTTTATTTAGAAGTTGTTGGTTATTTTAATAACATTTTATATGCTATATAATTTTTTTCATGTTCAACAATGATTACACTTCAAGTGAAGCACTTGTTTATTTCCGTTTCGAAATTTAATTTTTAGAAATTAATTTTTTAATGAAATTCCGTATGTGGGGGCAAGACGGGGTATAGGGAGCGAGAGCATTTTAAGGTACAGAAAACCAATAATTTTTTCATTTTATGAAAACAAATCTTCTTTTTGGTGATTTTACACAATATTTATAACGTTTTGTTATGTAAATAATACATTTAAAATACAGGAGCAGGTAACCACTTGTTTTTTTTATTATAAAAGTTATTGTTTTTTGAGGTTAGCTTTGTAATTGAATTTTACATGGGAGAATTAAAATTACGCATTAAACTGGCTTTTTAGTTTATTTTATAAAATAAATAAAGGAGCTTGCGAAATTTCTAGGCAAAAATAGGTTGATTTTTATGCTACCCCATCTTGCCCCAAGGGGGTACCCCGTCTTGCCCCCACATCCCCTATAAAAAATATTGTAACTAATAACAAACTTGGATGATTCTTTAATAATATGCAATTATACTTTATTTTTTAATAACAAAAAAGTATTTATTTTTTTTTTTTGTAAAGAAAATAATAATTTTTTGCGTAAGTGCATTTGTTATTGGTTACATTAATATTTATATTAGTATGGTCCATAAAGACGAAAGTCTGAAATGTTTTACTACTACCTCCCAAAAAGTTTCCAAAATAAAAAAATTAATGCTATTTTATTTTTTTTGAATTCGGACAATATTTAAAGGTGGCTAAAACCCCTTGAAAATTTCTATTGTTTTTACATGGGGAAAACGCACTTTTTCGTAAATTCGCTACAAAATCCTCAAAAAGCACTCAAAACTAACTAACAGCCAATCAAACACCTTAAAAAGACCTCGAGCAACAATATTCCATAATTTATTTAATAATTTATTAATATTAACTATGTTTTATAGAGTTATAAACAACCACCATAAATGCAAAAAAATGATATTTTTTTTAAATTACTAATTAAGGTATTAGTCGCGTAAAATGATTTTCGTCAGATTTTTTTAAAACTTTGTATCTGTATTCATGAGGTATTTATCTATGAAATGAGATCTATCCTATTAATTTTGACCACTTCTGAGCTTCAAAATATTAATTCAAAGTTTATACCTTTTACATGCAATAGCACAAAATGCATGTAAAAAATGTCTCTTATATTCAATTATAAAAAAACAAGTCGTCAGTTTTTCAAATAAAACTACTAAGTTACACATTGAGATAAAATAAATCCTTTAAAAAAGAATTAATTTTATTGACCACGCCGAATAAAAAATTCAATAATTTAAAAATTCATAATTTTTCATTTTCACGTGGTTTCATTGAAAAATGTCGAAAACGTGTAAGCAATACATCACGATAACTTATATTACCTGACTCAAAATCGTGAAAATTACATATATTATATTAGAAGAGGTCACAAGGAAGCAAGTGAGTTGATATAAAAGTTTATTTTTTGTTCTTTTTATTTTGCGGGAGTTTTGCGGGAGCATTTACGCGACTAATACCTTAATATAAGACTTTTCAACAAAATTGTTACATATCGTCAATTTACGAATGTTTTAATATTTTTATGTACATTCCATTTGTTTAAACAATTTATTGTTGTTATTTTACAGCTATTATTCAAATGAACCTAGCGAGTTGTAGTTTTTTCTGACTTAACAATTTTTTACATTTAAAATTAAAAAAAGTATTTGGCAAAATTAATCACAACAATTTGCAATTGTTTAAACAAATAATAATTATTAAATTACGAATTCTTTACAAATGCACCTAGAAAGACACAACTTTTTCCTAATTTTACAAATTAATAGGCTCTGGATAGAATAAGACAAATTATAAACTATAATTTATTCTTTTTAATTTGTTTAAACAATCTATTACTGTTAATTTTTAACAACACTGAAAAATTTTTGGTGCAGGGCCTGAAGTTGAAAGTACAGTATCCGTCCCAAATAAAAAATTACATTATTCAGTTAATTTCACTACGTTGAAAATCCATACAAAATATTAAGTCTGAAGTTCACAGAATAATAAAATTTTTTCATGGTACGGATCCTTCACCAACATTTTTTCAGTGTAATGTTCAAATTAACCTAGAGAATTGTAGTTTTTTCTGACTTAGCTATTTTTTAAATGCATAATTAAAAAATTTATTTAGAAAAATTAACAACCATTTGCAATTGTTTAAAAAAATTATTGTTAATAATTATTCATTCTTTACAAATGCACCTAGAAAGACTCACCTTTTCCTAATTTTAAAAATTTATGGGCTCTGGATAGAATAAGAGAAATTATATTTAAAATTTTAAATTATTATTATAAAAAAGTCAAACACCGGGAGGAAAAGGAAATATGTTGAGCGGTAAATAAATTCTAAAAAAATTTAATAATTATTTATCCTAAGTAATAAAGAAAATTATTTAAATACGTATTTAATTATTAAATAATATGATACGGAGTATCAATTTTAATACAGACATTTGTATATATGCAAAAGTTATAAAAGGATAACAAATAGCTAAACTAGAAAAACACCGCATAGTTAAAAATAAATTCTGAAAAGCTATTATAACAGTAGCTATATGGTTAAATAATTTAAAAACAATAATTTGTATTCAATAATTTTAATTTTATTAACCAGAGCCCACTAATTTGTAAAATTAGGAAAAATTTGTATCTTTCTTGGTGCATTTGTAAAGAATGTATAATTATTAACAATAATTTGTTTAAACAAATTGCAAATGGTTGTTGCTGTTAATTTTTCTGAATACATTTTTTAATTTTGAATATAAAAAATAACTAAGTCAGAAAAAACTACAATTCTCTAAGTTTATTTGAATAATATAGTTAAAAATTAACAATATAAAGTTAATAAATAATTATGGTTAATAATTAGTCTTACTCTAACCAGAGCCTATTAATTTGTAAAATTAGAAAAAAGTTGTGTCTTTCTAGGTGCATTTGTAAAGAATTAATCAATTATTAACAATAATTTGTTTAAACAAATGGAAAATTCATAAAAATATTGATTCGTAAATT
This sequence comes from Ganaspis brasiliensis, assembly GCA_037103525.1. Taxonomy (NCBI): domain Eukaryota; kingdom Metazoa; phylum Arthropoda; class Insecta; order Hymenoptera; family Figitidae; genus Ganaspis; species Ganaspis brasiliensis. The sequence goes on from JAZKLR010000294.1 coordinate 750,222, forward strand.
AACGTTGAAAAGTCTTAAAGAAACTATTAATTTGTAATTTAAAAAAATTATCATTTTTTTTGCATTTATAGGGGTTGCGTTTGTAAAATCCTATAAAAAATATTTAATATTAATAAATTATTAAATAAATTATGGAATATTGTTGCTTGAGGTCATTTTAAGGTGTGATTCGCTGTTAGTAAGTTTTGAGTGATTTTTGAGGATTTGGTATCGAATTTACGATAAAGTGTGTTTTTCCCATGTAAAATCAATGGGAAATTTCAAGGGGTTCGAGCCACTCCTAGATATTGTTCTATAAAAAAAAAAAAATAAATAAGGGTAATTTTTTTCGATTTGGAAACTTTTTGGCATGTGATGGAAAATGACGTCACTGGTATAAACAAAATTTGTTCGTAAACTTTCTCCTGAAATAATAAATAGTGACTCAAAACTTTGTAGAATTACTTAAAATATCATTAGTAAGGTCTCTCTGACCCAAGTTTTTTTCAATTTTGACATAGAATTAATTTTTAAAAAAATGCGCTGTTTTTTGGAAATGCTAAAAGCAGTGTTCAAATATTTAGTATTTTAGGAGAAAGTTTACGGAAAATTTTTGCCATTACCGGTGACGTCATTCACCATCACATGCCCTTGAAAAATATAAGCTTTTATTGAAAAAATCTTTAAATTTTTCAGTTTGCAACATTGTAAAAAAAATTTTCGTTTGGTAGAAACATTTTTAGTATCTAACATAATAATTTTAACAATATTGTAAATTTTTTTTCTGTCTGTGCTGGTTTCCCGAATTCTGACACTTGTTTTTTTTCAGTTGTGCAATATGTTTTTTAAGTAAAACAACTAATTATAAGAAAGTACTAGAAGTTTTTTAATTAATCTATTAATCTGCACAGTGCAACATGAAAATTCTGAACCAATTTTTGAGAATTGCCTCTGAAAGTACTTGTAAAAACTAGAAATTCTGCATTATTACTTTTGCCAATTTGGTTCGGGTTTGGATTTTATGCTATCATCAATTTTTTTGCTCAAATTGGATTTTGACAACTTTTTTAATATTTTGATACGGCTATATCTCGTAAACCGAGAGAAATATCTTTTTTGTGTCTGCAGCAAAGTTGTAGGTATCGAATGAGAGAAAAAAAATGCAGAACAAACTTACCCGAAAAAATTGCATCTGGTGCCTCAAAATCGCAAAAATGACCATTTTTTAACCATTTTTTTAACAATTTTCTACCATTTTTAGCCAATAGCTCGACCACACATCCACAAATATATCGTTTTTTTTTTGCTTTATTTCGAATGGAACAAATGTATGAAATTTATTGTCAACAATATCTGTTTATTGGTTAAAATAATTTTGCAGAATAATAAAAAAATAAATGCTAAAATGAAATTATAATTTATTGATTATTAGGCTAATCATAAATATATAAATATTAATTTTCATAAATATAAATATTTCTTTATTATTCAAAATGTTTTGCAAATATTACAAATATATATTTCAAGAAAATAAACCATAAATGAAGGGTGTGCTCGTAATTTGAAAATTTCTATTTAAATAAAAATTGACTGGTTCTATGGATTTGCCCATAAATGTTAATTGCTGCCATCCATTGAACTTGATGCTGGTTCTGATATCAATCTTTTTGTGGGTAGTTCAAAATCATCATCTGGGTCTTCATTATCATCTTAAGATAAAGAATTTAATAACATATCTATTTCTGTGTGTCCTTCAAATCTAGTGTAATTTAGATCTTCAGTGTTTTCAGTGTCTTCATATTCGCACTGAAGATCCCAATTACACTAGATTTAAAGGACACAAAGAAATAGATATGTTATTACATTCTTTATCTTCAGATGATAATGAAAACTTTGAACCACCCACGAAAAGATTGAGATCATCAGAACCAGGAGCATTAAGTTCAATGGATGTCAGCAATTAAAATTTATGGGCAAATCCATAGAACCAGTCAATTTTCATTTATAAAAATTTTCAAATTACGAGCACACCCTTCATTTATGGTTTATTTACTTGAAATATATATTTGTAATATTTGCAAACCTTTTGACTAATAAAATATTTATATTTATGACAATTAATATTTATATATTTATGATTAGCCTAATAATTTTACCTTTTTTTTATAAATATTTTTGTAATTACTTAACAATCATTTAACGTAAATAATGCTTATATTTACAAGTGAAGACTTGCAATAAATATATTTCAACACGACTTTCAATAGCTTACGTAAAATTACTAATTCTATTAATCTAATATACTCTCTAAATCTGAATTACTGAAAATTACTAATTATTAGTAAAATCGTTGCTGAGTTTTTCCTTCAGAAATTAGAGAAAAATAACTGATTTAAGTAAAAAAAATGACTAATTGTTAGTAAAAAAATAATTAAAAAATAGTAAAAATTTGAGTAATTGAATTAGTATACAGAATTTTACTAAAATATTAGTTATTTTGACATAACCTAACAATCAATTTGACAAATAATTAGTTATTTTTTACTAAATGATTAGTAGAAATCGAGGTAGAAATATAACTATTTGAATTAGTGATTGAGTTTTTGCTTTCAAATTTAAGTTTTATTTAAGTCATTATAACAATATGAAACGAATCGATTTACTTATATGAAGTATGTATTTGTCGAAGAAATAATTTTTTTCCCTCAAACATGTTCCAATTAGAAATTAACTAATGGTGCAGTAGTGTTTGCCATTATTGGTAAATTACTGGCAGAACCTCGAAATTATTTTTAAAAAAAATGCAGTACTTAAGGTTTTTAAATAATAAAATCTGCATATTCAAATCTGCATATTTCCTCAACCTGCACTGGATACGTACCGGACCAGTACTGGCATATATTTTGAATAATAGTATAAAACGTGAATTAATCAAAACATTAATATTTAATCTTTATTTTTGAAATATGTTTTAAATATCAAAAATATTAGATATTCAATATATAATAAAATAATATAGTTATTAAATGTACGTAAACTATTGAAAGTCGCGTTGAAATATTTGGGGCCGTTCAAAAAATACGTAACGCTTACAGGGGGGAGGGGGGGTCTGAAAAAATAAACTTTTGTACGTAACATCCTATTACGAATGGGGGAGGGGAGGGGTAAAAATATATTTAAATAAGCGTCACGTATTTTTTGAACGGCCCCTTTACAGCGAGTCTTCACTCGTAAATATAAGCATTATTTACGTTGAATGATTGTTATGTAATTACAAAAATATTTATAAAAAAAAGGTAAAATAATTTAAACATTATATAAACAAATTGTTGTAAACAAATTGTAGTAACAAAGTTTCTTTTGAAAAAATTCTTATATTTTGCCAGTATTGTACCAATTGCATGGAAGTATTGCGGGTACGGCAGTGATCGTCAGTTTGTTCAAAAAAAGGCGTAAAATTGGGATTACGAAATGAAAAAAAAGTTTTAATTTTGATATTATTAGTTTCCAAATTTTGTATTAAAAATCCTGGTTTTCCTACGATAACAAAAATCTAAAAGTATCTCAAGAAATGTGAAAAGATTTCAGAGAAAACCCAATAGTTATAATATATTAATAATTAATAACATTATAATTTTTAAGATTTTCACACAGTACAACATATCAAGGAACTACAATTTTTTACTTAAAAATTGTTTATGATAAAATTTAAAAAAAAGTTATTTTTTATTGCCCTATTAAATATGTGTGAATCCTTGCAATGGGACTTGGGAGCGAAAGGTTTATGGATCCTAGATCTTCGGTGACAGCACGTTGAAAAAAATTTTTCCCTCCAGTGACCTGAAAAGAGCAAAAAAAAGTTTGTACGGTGATCCTGCTCTCGGTTTGCTGCGTTTAAAATCGCGTGCCATGCTCCGAAAAACCTGCGCGCGTCCGCGGTTTGTATATTAATTAGTGGTGTGAAAAATAAAAAGTTCAAAATGTTTTGCTCTCACCCCCTAGGATTGTTCTTTATCGAAAAAAATTACCCCTATTCATGTTTTTGTTTTTGTTTTTTTAATATTTAGAGGGTACTCAGAGCACTCTAAAAGTTTTCCTTGCAAAATGCATGGAAAAAAACAACTTTTTCGTAGAATTCATATAAAATCCAAGAAAATTAATATTTCTTTATCAGATAATGCTGCTTCTGTTCAGAAGAGTTCAAAGAATAAGATCCAATAATTTATTAAACAATTCTTTGTTATTAACTATTTTTTAAAGGTCCCTAAAAACTCCATAAAATGAAAAAAACGTAAAAAATGGTTAAAAAATATTTATTACCACTTTTTACAATATTTTTCACTAAAATTTCGTTTCTTTATATGCAAATAATTTCTAAAAATTACTGCACGTGTTTTTTAATTTGTTTAAACAAATTAATATTGTTTATTTTCAACTTGTCATCTAACATTCCTAGAGAGTTGTAACTTTTTTCTAATTTTGCAACTATTTATGCCTTGTAAACCCCAATATTAGTAAAAAACTAAAATATACAATTATAAAAATTGTTTAAACAAATTAATATTGTTTATTTGCAACTTTTCATCTAACAGAGGTAGAGAGCTGTAACTTTTTCCTAATTTTTTAACATTTCAAACTCATAAAAGCCTAATACTAATAATAAACGTAAATCCACAATTATAAAAATTGTTTAAAAAAATTAATATTGTTTATTTGCAACTTTTCATCTCACAGATCTAGCGAGTTACAACTTTTTCCTTATTTTGCAACGTTGCAAGCGTAATGAAGCACAGTACTAATTGTAAAGTAAAATCAACAGTTATTAAGATTGTTTAAACAAATTAAAATTGTTTATTCGTAAATTTTCATTTTATAAAGCTAGACAGTTGGTACTTTTAATTAAGTTTACAATCTTTTATGTTTGGAAAGATAAGAATAAATGTAGCGAAAAGTGTTAGTGGCTTTAGGATCAAAGTATATAAGATTAAACGTAAACGACAATAATGAAGTATAAATTCTGAACAATTTATTTTTTAAGCAGAACTCAACAAAATTCTATACCATTAATTAGATGAAAAGTTACAAAAAGACAAAACTAGTTTTTTTAAACAATTTTTATTATTGTTGATTTCAATTTACAATTAGTGCTGGTCTTTACTAGGTTTGAAAGTTACAAAATTAGAAAAAAGTTACAACTCTCTAGGAATGTTAGATGACAAGTTGAAAATAAACAATATTAATTTGTTTAAACAATTTTTATAATTGTATATTTTACTTTTTTACTAATATTGGGATTTACTAGGCTTGAATAGTTCCAAAATTAGGAAAAAGTTACAAAACCAAATTTTAGTGAAAAATATTTTAAAAAGTGGTAATAAATATTTTTAACAATTTTTTACGTTTTTTTCATTTTATGGGGGTTTTTTAAAATGGGCCCTTTAAAAAATAGTTAATAACAAAAAATTGTGTAATAAATTATTGGGTCTTATTCTTTGAACTTTCCTGAAGAGAAGCAGTTTGATCAAGAAATATTAATTTTCTTGGATTTTATATGAATTCTACGAAAAAGTTTTTTTTTACCATGTATTTTGCTTGGGAAAGTTTTGAGCGCTTTGAGCGACCTGTAAATATTAAAAAAAAAACAAAAACAAAAAAATAGGGGTAATTTTTTTTTTCGATATAGAACAATCCGGGGGGAGGGTGAGAGCATAATGTTTTCAACTTTTTGTTTTTGGACCACCCTAGTGACAAGCCTGCGCGATTTTTCTTTTACTTTGGTTTCTAAAAAAAAAATGTCACTTTCAAATAAAATGTAACGATTTGTATTTGAAGTAGTAATTAAGAATAATTAAATAGACCACTTTTTCAATAAAAATATACATGGAAAAATTTAAAGACCACTTATTCAAATTTATGTTTCGCTTATATGCTTTCCATATCAAATCTTTAAAAATATAGCAGAAAAAAGATATCGAAGACCAACCTTTAAACTTAATTCAAAAGTTCCATTTTTTTTTAATTTCATTGCATTGCTTTAGTATAAAAGTAAGTAATACTTACAACCTCAAGCAAGTTTTAAATTTTTTTCAGTGTATGAAAATCGATTTTAAATACATAATTTATTTGTAAATTAATTATCTATATATTATAATATTTTTTATATTATACAATGACGCTCAATAACTTTTGCCCACCCTAGAGCAATTAAATGCGTTTACAAAAAGTTTTTTTTTTTTACAAAGCTCGAAAAAAATTGAAAATATTCTTTTGTTTATTTATAGGGTTAGGCTTTGACAAGTGTATCAGCTAAAATTAATTATAAAAATTCTGTTTCTAATGAGACATCATTTTTGTTATCCTTAAACTATGTAAATTAGGCTCTAAAATTATTCGAACAAAAAAAATGTTTTTTCCAAGTTATTAGTGATTGAAATTTTCCATTTTTAATAGTGCAAATGAAAACATATTTTACTCGAGATCTTCTTAACTGATTTTAAAAGTTAAAACAGCATTTTAATTGCCTTGAAACGTAGTTTTTAAAAATATTTTTTGTTCTTAAGAGTTTTTAATTTTTATCGTTTTTCAAATTATTTATTTAGTAAATGTTAATAAAAAAACAGCTTTCTGTGTGTATTACGTATAATTTTAAAATACTGTTGTATTCTTTACACTTTTTTGATAATAAAACCGTTAAGAAAAAAAATGGCCCGCGACTAGAGACAATGATATTAAATTTTTTTTCGGCGTGCAGAAAACATTTTAAACCCAATTACATAAATCCGTTGTCAATAAAAACCATTGAAGACAAAAGAAAACTTAAACATAAATAATTTGTAAACTTTCATTCACTACCTATGCAAAAAAAAATTTTGAACGTCGAAAAAAAATTTAATATCTTTTTTCCTAATCGCGGGCTATTTTTTTTCTTAACGGTTTTATTTTCAAAAAAGTGTGAAGAATATTTTAAAATTTCACGTAATGCACGCAGAAAGCTGTTTTTTATTAACATTTATTAAATAAATAATTTAAGAAACGAAAAAAATTAAAAATTTTTAACAAAAAGTATTTTTAAAAACTACGTTTCAAGACAATTAAAATACTTTTTTAACTTTTAAAATCGGTTTAGAAGATTTCGAGAAAAATATGTTTTTATTTTGCATTATTAAAAATTTCAATCACTAATAACTTTGAAAAAAAAATTTTTTTTGTTCTAATAATTTTAGAGCCTAATTTACATAGGAGGATAACAAAAATGATGTCTCATTAAAAATAGAATTTTCATAATTTTAGCCGATCCGCTTGGCGAGGGCGATAATGGTTATAGCAAAATAAAAATTTCCATTTTTCATAATTGCTTTCTTTAATGTGATGCAGTTTTCTAGATCATTTGAAAGCAAATTTCATCATCTTTAAAATGCATTTTTAAACCTTTTGTACCATAATTTTTAACAAAAATATAGTCATCTGTTTAAAAAACTACCTTTTTTTTCAAGTGTTCATAACTCAAGAACGGTTAGTTGAAAGAAAGTTTAAGAACATGAATTGCTCCTCTTTTCATGTAGAATTCGGAAAAAAAATTTAAAAAACAGTATTTTACATCTTTTATAGTTTTAAGGAAAGTTTTTTTTCTTCAAAAAGTGTAAACAAATTATTACTTTTTCCTAATTTTACATAAAAAAGAAACAATTCATGTTCAACATTTTCTTTAAACTAACCGTTTTTAAATTATCAAAAATTGTAAAAAACGGTAATGTTTTAAACAAAAATTCATTTAAAAAATGATGAAATTTGCTTTCAAATAATATAAGTAAAATTAACATAAAATAGGATGATTTCCTAAAAAACTGTGTCACTTTAGAGAAAAAAAATTTTAAATTTTGGTTTGACATAACATTAAATAACCCTTATAGTCACACAATTCCAATATTTTATTATCATGACCTTAAAAATTCTTTTCCAGCGTACATTTGCGACACTGAGCCGTTTTCTTTTTTAGAAATAAAAAATCTAATTAAAAATTTGTCAATGTACCCATAATTTAAATTTTATGCAGATTCTAAAACTAATTAGACATTTCAGAAATATGTATTATTTGGGCTTCAGTTTTTGAACAAAATATTGAAAATTTTATTTGATAGGATGGGCAAAAGTTATTGAGTATCATTGTAACTGTAATATATTATATATTGCTATAATATATATAGAACATATTGTTTTGAAAAATATAGAATATATAAGATAATAGACATATCAATAATAAATACAACCATCGCAGAATATTATTATTTTCTTTAAAAAAAAAACACTTTTTTTGAGATTAGGTTAAAAAAATAAGTGTATATTATTAAAAAAGCAAGCAAGTTTTTAATTAGTTACAATATTTTTTATAAAATAAATTAAGAATTATCTCATACCAGTCAAATTAGTAGCTTCTTTTTCTTCCTCTTGTTTCTTCTTATTTGAAATGACGCACAACACTCACGACACTCACATCACTAACGTTACTTCCGTTTAACCTTCTTCGTCGAATGCCCAGGGCAAACTGAGCATTTTCAAAATTCTGAAAATTTTAATGAAGCTTGACCATTCTCATTACTGACCCAAAATTCCACAAAATTTTCATTCTACGCACTATCTAATTTTACCTCCCTTCAATTAGTTTATGAGCCTATAAGGGAAGGAACATTTTCCTCAAAACCATAAAATTTGATACCTAAATTCTCAGAAACAAAACCGAAGAAAGGAATTAAAATAATAATTTTTGTTAACTACACTCTGCTACAGAATAAAAATATATTTAAATACTGTTTAAACTATTTTATTAAACATTTAAACAAATATGAAAAAAGTCGTTAAAAATTTTTGCAAAAGTAACTGTTTAGAATATATCACTATAATTTCATAATATTTTTAACACTAAATAAAATATGCACTAATTAGTAATAATTAAGGAGGGTGGTGACCGTAAAATAAGCTGAGACTAAGAAATGGTTTTGAACGTAAACAAAAACATAATCAAATTTAATTTTATACAATTTTGAAAGATCTAGTTGTACAATTGTCAGAAAAAAATAGATTTAGCTTAAATTCGTTGTCAAATAACAATTATTTAACATTTTGTTTTTTTTTTTTCTTTCAAAGAGAAAAATCGCATTTTTTTATCAAATTTTGATAAACAATAGCTTATTCTACTCTTTGAAATATTCTCTACAATCGTAATCAATTTAATATTATTAAAAGTTTGTTCTTAAAAAAATATAAACAATACATATTTTCTTTATTTAATAATTTTTTAACAATAAACTTGTAATAATATTAAAATTATTACAATTGTATAGAGAATATTTCAAATAGTAAAATAAGATACTGAAAAAAATAATTGAAGAAAATAAACAAGAAATATTAAATTTAAAGAAAATAATTGCAAATTGAATTGACGTTTTAAAACAATTTTTGTGAGTGAAAAAAAATATTGAAAAAATCCGAGAATTGTTGAATATAGAGGAATTAATTGAAAATCGATAATAATAACTGAAATTTAAAGAAAATATTTGAAACTTACAGAAAGTAATTGATAATTAAAAAATAAAATTATAATATAACGAAAATAATTAAATATTGATGAATAATCGGGATTCGAACAAAAAGTATTTTTAAATTAATGAATGATCATAAAATTGAGGGAGAATAATAAATTGTCAATTGAAAACTGATGAAAATTATGGATAAAATTGTAAAAAATAAATGAAAACTTAAGAATTGTATTGAAATTTCAAGAAAATAATTGTTAATTGAAAGAAAAATTACAAAATGCCTAAAATAATTAAATATTAAAGGAAATAATTAAGAAAAGAGGAAAATAATTGACAATCGAAAGAAAAAATTTAAAATTGTCGAGTATAATCGACAACAGAAAAAAATATCTAAAAAAAAAGAGTGAGAATAATAAATTGTATATTGAAAACTGTTGAAAATTATAGGAACATTTGCGCCTAGAATTCTCTAATTATTGAATTGTTCTGGTTTATGGTTATTTTGATTTTGTCTTGTTTGTAAATTAAAGATAATTTTTAATTTGAAACTAAAAATTTAATTTTTAAAAATTCTTATCAATTAACAAACCCGACAAAATCAAAATAACCATAAACCAGAACAATTCAATAATTAGAGAATTCCAGTGCGCAAATGATAAATCAGAACATAATAAAAATTATTAGTTATTAATTATTATTTTCAATTTTAAATGTTTTATAAAAACTTTGAATTTTTTTTTTAAGTCGTTAGACATTCTGTTAATGTTTAGTATGATCAACAGAAAAAAATTGTAAAAATTCCAACTTTTATTTAGTTAAAGCATTAAATTTTACAAGTGAGTAAAATTCTGTTTAATAGAAGAATTAAAAATAACTTATCATTCAAGGTCATGGCGGATACTAGATTTTTGTACAATTTGCAAAATTTTCCAAAAGACAATATTAACGGAGAGACAGTGGATTTAATGAGGCCCTATGTAAATTATCCTATGTACACTTACGAAGCCGCAAAAACAGCTTGTGGAAATGTTGCTGGCTTAATTTCTTGGACTATTGCTATGGTCAAATTTTATGGAGTAAATAAAGACGTTTTGCCTTTAAAGGTACTATTTCTCAAGAATTAACAAGAAGACTTATCAAGAAAAATTATTTCATAAAAAAAAGAGAAATTAAATTTTTTGCTTCTTACAGGCTAATTTAGCAATACAACAGGGCAAACATAACAAGGCGAATCAAAATTTGCAGCAAGCAGAATCTTTATTGAAAGAAAAGGATGATGAATTGCGAAAAGTTCAGAAAGAGTTTGATGCAGTTATGGCGGATCGTCAAGTAAATATAAAAAAATATTTCTATTTATAAATTTACTTACAGTCGAATTTTATAAATTAAATAAAAAATTAAATTTTATTATTCAATTAGAAAATTAAAGATATTTATGAATCCAATTGTAGAAATTGTTCAAAAATTGAAAAAATTGGATACAAAATTAGATTTTAATTGGATTAATTTGCATTATTTGATTACTAATTACAGATAGTAGTTGATTTGGCGGATGCATGTCAAGCAAAGATGGATGCTGCTACAGCGATGATTGATGGACTTTCCGGAGAAAAAATTAGGTGGACCGATCAATTGGCGATGTTTAAATCCGAAACAGACAGACTTGTGGGAGATGTTTTGCTTTTGACTGGATTTTTGTCTTATTGTGGACCGTTTAATCAAGAATTTCGATTGCTTTTACAAAAGAAGTGGTTTGATTTAATTCAGGAGAAAAAAATCCCCGTTTCAGCGCAAATCAATATTGTCAATTCTTTAACTGATGCAGCGACTGTTAGTAAAATAAAAATTAAAATTAGATCATTTAGAATTAATTAATGAGACTGGTTATTCCGTTTATATTTTAAGATACGCAACTTTTGAAAAAGCACCTTATGATAAGTTAGGTTATGTTACTGCGTCTGCGCAGAAGTTCGTCGCCATGACAACTAACTTCTGCGCAGACGCCATCATAAGGAAAGAGTATTTTATATCAATATTATTTTTTTCAGACTGGTGAGTGGAATCTGCAAGGTTTGCCAAATGACGAATTATCAATTCAAAATGGAATTATTGTCACGAAAGCTTCAAGATATCCTCTTTTAATTGATCCCCAACTTCAGGGAAAAACTTGGGTCAAAAATAAGGAAAAGGAGTTTGACATGCAAGTGCGTTTTTTAATTCTGTGACAAATGTTTTGTATTATTTAATTATTTAGAATTTACTTTCCCAATGTTTTAATGTTAAAATGAGAAATAAATTCGATAATAATATTTTTTTCAGTTGACATTCCTGACGCACAAATATTTTAGAAACCATTTGGAAGATTGTGTTTCGATGGGTCGACCAATGCTGATAGAGGATGTGGAAGAAGAATTGGACCCAGTTTTGGATAATTTGCTGGAAAAGAATTTTGTTAAAATCGGAACTTCACTTAAAGTTCGTATAATAAGTAAATGATAAAATATCGAGTTAATGATAAAATCATTTATGTGTTTTTAAATAATGAAAATAATATTCTAGGTTAAGTTAGGAGACAAGGATGTGGATATTCACGATGATTTTCGATTGTACATAACAACAAAATTACCAAATCCTTTTTATCCTCCTGAAATATTTGCTCGCACTTCCATAATTGATTTCACTGTTACTATGAAAGGTAACTTGGGATTTTAGATGTATAAAGATTTTTGAAACAATTATAAAGTGTTTTTACCCAATTATAGAATTTTGTACAACTAAAGGAATTCCTAATTGTATACAAAAGAAATTTAAATCTTTATTTGCTATTTCAAATTTTATTTATTTTTCAATTTTATTTTATTCTTTTTATCATTTTCAGGATTAGAGGACCAACTATTAGGTAGAGTTATTTTAGCAGAAAAGCAAGAATTAGAAACAGAAAGAACGCAACTCATAACAGATGTAACAGCAAACAAAAGAAAAATTAAAGAATTGGAATCTAATTTACTTCATAAATTAACTACAGTCCAAGTAAGAATTTAAATTATTAATTTGACAATCATTGGAATTAATTTTGATTAGGAAAAATTGATTTGCTTGATTATAAAGATTACTTATGATTTTTTAATTTTAAATGATAAATAAAACTTATACTGCTAACTTTTGGCCAAAAGATAAGTTTTTGAAATAGTTTCTAAAATTTTAGGGACCACTAATTGAAGACGTGGAACTAATGTCAGTTTTGAATAATACGAGAACAACGGCAAATGAAGTGAATGAGAAATTATCAATCGCAAAAGATACCGAGATAAAAATTAATGCTGCCAGGGAGGAATTTAGGCCAGTCGCAACAAGAGGAAGTGTTCTTTATTTTTTAATTTGCGACATGGCACAAGTCAACGTCATGTATCAAACTTCCCTTGCCCAATTTTTGGAACGATTTGATCTTTCTTTAGAGAGGTAATAATATCCATTTATTATAAATGTTAATTTTTGTCCCAAAGGTTAATTAAACTAAAAAATAAAATCGCTAACATCAGTGCTCGTATGAGAATTTATAATAGGAAATTAATGTCATTTTCCCCCTTATTTCGTTATTTTTTGACGACAACAAGAAACATAACCTCTTCTCAAGTAATGTGTCAAATTAATTTTTCAAAAAAATGAAAACTTTTAAATAAAATACTAACCCTTGATGAGACACAATTATCGTATTAAATTTTTAACAAGAAAATTAAGAGAAAAGTCGTGGATAAAGAACTGGAACATATCAGTTTTATTATTTTATTTGTGGATGAATTTGTGGGAGTAGGAACTACTGACTGTATATGTAATCATTTGTTATGGTTCAGGTGTTGGAATGAAGATGAAAAAATACAAAAGATTTAAGGTTCAATCATATGGAGAGATTTATTAAATTAAAATCCAAGATTACACTTAATTCGGTCCGAATAGTTCGGTCAATCTACGACGGATCTTAGGTTTAAAGTGGACGGAGTCCGGTTCCGAGGAATCTGTGGGGGTGGCGATGCGTTTTCGCCCCTTGCAGGAGGGAGAAGGAGACCCACGGAGTGGGGACAAAAATCCTTTGTTCCGTTGATGACGGAATCCAAAAGATCATGGATTCCTACATCCGTTAGATTTCTGATACCGTCTAGGACCAGTCTAGGCTTTGGCTGCTGTCGGATACTCGTAACTTGGAGTCTTGTAACCAGGGGGTGTGACAGGGCAGCTGTCTGCAAACAGATCGTTTCGAGGGCCGTCGGGTAGTGGGGGGGTCACCTCCCCCACAGAAGAATCTTTAGGAAGCACGGTTACAGTGGAACGCGTGCGCGGTTTAATACGGGATACGTAAGGAGCTTCAGGAGACGAACTAGGAAGTGATGTAGGCCGGGGTAAAACGACAGGTCGGAGAGGACGTCGACGGGGTACACAGAAATTAGTTTGTTTTCGAGGTGAAATTTTTACTGGAGATACGGATTCGGCTACTGAAGGAGGGGATAAAGGAAAGGAATTCGGAAAATGGAAAGGTAGGGCGACTTTGTCACGGTGTGGTGGGGACAGAGGAGGCCCTAGATGTAGAGGTAGGGATGTCCCTACAGATGAAATCCCTCGAACGGTTAAAGTGTAATCGTGCCCTTGGCGACTCGCTGCTTTCCTTTGCAAGTGGGTATAGTAGGCGGGTACCTGGTGGATCACGGTAGAGAGCAACCGGGATTCAAAACTCCCTGACGTGCGCCCGTACGTCTCCGTCCTAGTAGACACGATTTTATTGATGACGGGGGCACCAATGTCAGAGGGCCGACATGAATGGTTTCGAGCCCCGGGGTCAGTCACGGGTGCCCTAGAGACTGGCGGAGCTGAGCAGTCCGGAGTGACTACACGTTGCTGATTTTCCCCATCCTGGGTAAAATATCCGATACTGCGACAAACTTCCTGCTGGCGATGGCGCAGACTCCTCTCCTGAGATTGTTTCTTGGAACGACCCTGTGACAGTAATGGCGGATTAGTATTGGGATTCACCACGTCTCCATGGCAGCAGAAGACGACGACTTGGTGGCTGACGAAAAATGAATACGAGCGGAGTTGAATGAGCGAAATACGAAAACGAAAAAGGGGGGGGGGCGTCCAAGGATAACCAAGACACGCCGTGCTCAAGGAAGCCAAGAGCGTAAGGGAGACCGGACACTCAAGGAAGCCAAGAGTGTTGGGGAGAGCGTCCAAGGAAACCAAGACACGCTGTGCTCAAGGAAGCCAAGAGCATAAGGGAGACCGGACACTCAAGGAAGCCAAGAGTGTTGGGGAGAGCGTCCAAGGAAATCAAGACACGCTGTGCTCAAGGAAGCCAAGAGCATAAGGGAGACCGGACACTCAAGGGAGCCAAGAGTGTTGGGGAGAGCGTCCAAGGAAACCAAGACACGCTGTGCTCAAGGAAGCCAAGAGCATAAGGGAGACCGGACACTCAAGGAAGCCAAGAGTGTTGGGGAGAGCGTCCAAGGAAATCAAGACACGCTGTGCTCAAGGAAGCCAAGAGCATAAGGGAGACCGGACACTCAAGGGAGCCAAGAGTGTTGGGGAGAGCGTCCAAGGAAACCAAGACACGCTGTGCTCAAGGAAGCCAAGAGCATAAGAAAGACTGGGTACTCAAGGAAACCAAGAGCGTTGAAGGCAGAGAAAAGCAAAAGGTATATTTACCATTAGTCTTTATTTCTAGCGGCTAGTACAAGGCTAGGCTGAGCAGGCTAAGGAAAAGGAAACCAATCCCTAAGAGAGCTCGACGACGAACTGAACATTTCCTTCGAAGGGCCGACTTTTATAGGCGAGGGGGCCTCGCCAGAGCGAACCTGGAATATGGGGGTACAAAGTTCGGTGGAAGGAGGAAAGTTGCGTGGCTGGATGCGCGCACGGTCCTTGCGTTCAGCGAGAGCCACGAGTGGCAGTAGAACAAGACGTCTTCTGAATCAGTCAGACTTCGCGGAGTCTGACTGTGAACGCCAGTGGATAAATCCGCCACGTCTTTCCCTCTCCACGTACTCTTTGGACTTATACTCCAAGCCCGCTAAACTAAGTTTCGATTACAAAATTATGCCCTGAAGAGATCTTCTACAATAATAGCTTAATTATAAAATATTATATTAATACTTAATCTATTAAGTTGACAGATGTGAGCAAGGTTAATACAAACTACTATTTTTGCACTAGTGTGCGTAACACATTGTCTAATGTTAGGTTAGTTTTTGCGCATCCTTTTCCCACTGAATTTTTATGCGCGTAAACTAACCTGCGATCTTATAACTTATAGAGTTGCAAAATTCTCGGTAATTTAAAATCCGGTTACATTCTCGAGAATATAACCGAGAATATTTTCCTTCTGGAGAATTTATGGGAATTTTCTATGTTTGATGAGCTCCACTATTTTGAAACACAAACAAATTATTGAAATAAAAATGGATAATTAATAAAATAATTATCATTACAAATTAACTATAAGTCAGTGAAGTGTTTTTTTTTAACGTGGGTAGTGGAGAATCTGGGACCAAATACCTTCTAGCCCGTACTGGAAGGTTATGCGGGGTTGGCATATAGCCGATCCGCTAAACTCCACTCCCCTCCAAAGGCGTTGCTCCACCTGGGTTCCGTTTATCACATTTCTTCCAGATTTTTTATTTATCCCTCTGCTTTTTCCATCTTATACAATGAAAAAAAGTATGGTGAGCATCATCAGTTCTTGCATCTCCATATATGCATTTGGCATCGTGCAATTTCTTTACGTCACTTAGGTACTTAGAAAAGTACCCGTGTCCACTAAGGAATTGGGTTAGGTAATACCCCACTTCGCCGGCTTTTCGTCCTATCCACATTTTAATGTCTGGTATGAGTTCACGGGTCCATTTTCCTCGGGTTTCCTCGTCCCATCTTCTTTGCCAGGCGATCATTGTATTTGCTCTGGCTTGTTTGAAGGCTTTTTCTTTGTCGATGATTTTTTTGTTTTGGTAGACCTCCTGTCTTTCCTTAGCAAGTAAATCTATAATTCTATAGGGATAGTCCCTGCAATGATTAGCTCAGCGGGTTCAGACACGGTTCTGTATGAGCATGCGACCCTTAGTGCTCCTGTTCTCTGCACAGCAGCTATGCGCTTCCTATATTTCTCTTTTTCCAAAGATTTGGCCCAAATTTCACACCCATACAGTAAGATAGAATGGGTAGTGGACATGAGTAGTCTTCTTTTACTTTGTGTGGGTCTGCTCGTGTTATACATGACCCCTGATGCTTTTTTCAGTAGCATACTTTATCTGCTCCCAGTAGTTAAGCTTATTGTCCAATCTGACTCCAAGATACTTAACTTGTTTGCTGCTGTTTATTATCTCTCCTTCGATCTGTATTGATATCTCGAGGGGTATCCGCTTCCTCAAGAGGATCAGGATTTCTGTTTTCTCCATTGCTAGGTCCAAACCGTGTTCTTCCATCCAGAGCATAATTTTTCCTATCACACTTTTCAGTACCATTTGTGCTTCTTCGATATTTCTTGCTGTTATTAACACTGCAATATCGTCAGCATATCCTATAATTACCGTACCTTCTGGTGTCTCGATGCGTAGTACTCCATCATATGTGTTGTTCCACAGGTCCGGTCCCAGAATGGATCCTTGGGCGGCTCCAGCAGTGATCACTTTTCTTCTTTCTTCACGGGATGTCTCATAGATGAGTGTCCTGTCGATCAGGTAGCTCTTTAGAATCCTTAGAAGATATTTTGGAATCCGATAATCGTTTTTAAGTGATCTATGGATTAATGAAAAATTAGAGAAAATAATTGGAAATTGAAAAATGAATGATTGAAATTTTGAGATGAAATAGTTAAAAATTAAGAAAATTAATGCAGAAATAATTAAAATGATTGAAAATTGAGAAAATAATGAAAAAATAATATAAATAATTTAAAATTTAAGAAAATAATTAAAATTTTGGAAAATATTTGAAAAAATTATATAATATATTTTAAATAAAGGAAAATTAAAGAAAATTTAAGAAAATTACTTGAAACTTTTAGAAGTCCATTACAAAAAAAAAATTAAAGAAAATAAATAAAAAAAATAATGTAAACATATTAAAATTGAAAAGAACTTTTTTTAATTTAAGAGAAATACCTAATTGCAAAAAATACAGATTATAGATACTTAAAATTGAATTAAATAATTAAAATATCAGATAAATAGTTTAAAAATTAGAAATTATGAAAAGAATTGAAAAATGATTAAAAATGAAATAAAATAATAGGAAATTTGAGAAAAATGTTTAAAAATGTTATAAAATAATTTTAAAAAATAGGAATAATTAAAAATTGGGAAAAATAACTGAATAATAAGGAATTGAAAAAATTGCAGAATTTGTTCAAAAATTTTAAAATTTGCCCAAATGTATGATTGAAATGAATAAAAATAAATAAATAAATAAAAGAAAAATATTAAAATTTGATAAAAATATTTGAAAATCTGAGAAATTTACTGAAAAAAATGAGATAAATTAAAGAAGAAGGCTAAAAATAATTAAAACTCAAGATAATTAATGAAAATTTTTGTATATTATGAAAACAAATGAAAATAATTAAAATTTGGAGAAAATAATTGAAAATTAAGAAAAATTCTTAAATACAAAATAAGAATAATTAAGAATTTAGGGAAATAATTGAAAAATAATAGAAATAATTTAAAATTGAAAAAAACAATTAAAATTTGATGAAAATAATTTAAAATTTGATGGAAATAATTTAAAATTTAAGGGCATGTGATGGATTATGACGTCACTGGTATAGGCAAAATTTGTCCGCAACTTTTCTCTTAAAATATTGAATATTTTTTTATGAAACTTGGTAGAATTACTCTAAATGTTATTAATGACTCTAATGACATTTAGAGTAATTCTACCAAGTTTCATAAAAAAATATTCAATATTTTAAGAGAAAAGTTACGGACAAATTTTGCCTATACCATAATCCATCACATGTCCTTAAAGAATAATTTTACAAAACAAGAATAATTAAAAATTTAGGAAAATAATTGAAAAATAATAGAAATAATTTAAAATTGAAAAAAAACAATTAAAATTTGATGGAAATAATTTAAAATTTAAAGAATAATTTTACAAAATAAGAATAATTAATAATTTAGGGAAATAATTGAAAAATAATAGAAATAATTTGGGCCCGTATCATTTTGACACAAATTTTTTCGTGCAACTTGTTATATTGTACTCCCGAAGATGAATGTTATATTTTACTCCTACGAAAATCAAAGATTTTTAAGTTTTAATTATTCAATAATTGAACTTACTGGATTAATTAAGTCTTTTAATATTAATTTAATGTATTAAAATCAATTATTAAATAAATAAGACTTGAAAATCTTTGATTTTAGTAGGAGTAAAATATAACATTCATCTTCGGGAGTACAATATAACAAGTGTACGAAAAAATTTGTGTCAAAATGATACGGGGCCAATAATTTAAATTTGAAAAAAAAAATTGAAATTTGATGGAAATTATTGAAATATGATGAAAATAATTCAAATTTCAAATAAATAATTCAAATTTTTGAAAATTTTGCAGAAAAAATTAAAATAATTAGCAATTTGAGAAAATAATAGAAAAAATTGAAATAATTAGCAATTTGAGAAAACAATAGAATAATTACAGAATTTATTTTTAAGCAAAAGAAAATAATTGAAAAATCGTTTAAAAAGTTGAAAATTGAAGACAATAATCTAAATTTGAAATAATAATTGAAAATTTAGGAAATTAATTGAAAAATGATTAAAATAATTAAAAAATGGAGAAAATAATTGCAAAATGATAAAAACAAATGAATATTGAACAAAATAATTGAAAATTTGGATATATATTTGAAAGTTCAGGATATTTATTCAGAAAGAATGAAAATGATAAAAATTGAAAATAATAATGGCGAATTAAAAAAAATTAATTATTTCATTTTAGTATATTAGAACCGTGGATTAATTAAACTTTTAATCAATGCAAATAATATTTGAAGAAATAAAAATTATTTTAAATTTAAAACTTGAGAACAATTTGAAAAAGTGAAATATGAAGTAAAAATTTAAAACAAAAAGCATCTAAGTGATAAACTTCAGATATGGACAGAATGAAAGAATTAATGAATGAAAGAAACTTGTAAATTATCATATATTTGTTACAAAAAATGACGAAAAAAAATTAGTTTAAATCGGACCTTGCCTAAGTTGTTCGTCATTAAAAACTATAAAATGTGTATTTTATCCCCCCCCCCTCATTCCCAAAATTTCATTTTAGAGCTAAAAAACAGTTTTTTTTTGTATTTTTTGTATAAAATACGCTGTTACTTCGTCATTTTTGGTCAGATTTCAAAAAAAATTTTTTTTAATTTAAAGCTGAAAAACAAGATTTTCTATACCTATTAGAGGTTTTATGATTGTATTTTTTCTATGTTAAATTAATTAAAGCGTTTTTATTTCTGCGTCGAATGAACTTTTTTAAATTAAATTGGTGATAAATTGACTATGTTATTGCATTTTTTGTGTTTACAATTACAGTATTTTTAGGGAAAATCAATGTTCAAAAATTTTCGTGACATTCTTAATTTATAAAATTTTATCGAAATTTACTAAAATAAGTATTAAAGGGATGTGATGGAGAATGACGTCACTGTCTAGGCAAAATTTGTCCGTAACCTTTTTCTAAAAATAATAAATATTTTGCCACCAAACTTTGTGAAATTACTTAAAATATCATTAAGAAGGTCTCTCTGACCCAAATTTGTTCAAATTTTGCGGATAAATTAATTTTTTTAAAAATTAGCTGATTTTTGGAAAACTAAAAAAATTAATTTATCCTAAAAATTTTAACAAATTTGGGTCAGAGAGACCTTATTAATGATATTTTAAGTAATTCTACATAGTTTGGTGTCAAAATAGTTATTATTTTAAGAGAAAGTTTACGAACAAATTTCGTCTATATCATTGACGTCATTCTTCATCACATGGCCTTAAAAAGTTGTTAGAAGATGATAAGTACCACTTGCAACAATTAAAGAAGGCAAAAAAAAAGAAACTACTGTTTTTTGCTTAAATAAAATACTGCTAAAGTAAAGACAAGGAATGCAATAACTCAGTCAATTTGTCACAAATTTAATTCAAAAAAGCTCATTCGACGCAGAATTAAATACGCTTTAAATAATTATATAATTAAAACTCTACTTATAACGACCACCTTCTTCTATTATGACAATTCTGTAAATATAAATATGACACTTCCAGTTCATTATCGGAAATTTGTATTTAATTTACTTGTTAAAAACTTACTACAATTTTTTATTCTTCTTCTTTTCTTTATTAGCAATTCTATATTACAAGAATGTTTTCCATAAAATTCTGTGTTAAAGACGAATTATTTAGTTAATGAGAATTTAACCGTATCAATATTGAATTGATATTTTAGATTAATAAATTCATTTAAATCAATAATAAAGTATATCTGACAATAAAATCACTTTAACCGCTCTAACTAACGTTGCCCTTCGGACAATAAAAATTATAAAGGTAGTGGATCTTTCCCAAATTTATTATTGTTCAATAAATCAAAGAGATTGTATACTGTGAAAGTTGGTTTAAGGATTTTGAAATAATTTGAAATAAGGAATTAAAATAAACATATTTAATATTTTCTTTAACAAATCAATTATATTATAGTTTCATTAGTAATTTAAACATTTCTTTACAATCTTCCAATTATATTCAATATCTTGCAAAAACTATTCTTTATACTTCAATTATCTTTGTCTGTTCTATACATTTATTTATTCATTGTAATAATTCATTGTAAAATATTCATTTATATATTCTTTTTCGTTAGTTCAATAATATTCATTCATTTATCTGTATTTTTTCTATAACAATGTGATATAATACTCACCAAGGAATTAAGCTCTCTCTTATTTTATAATCGTATTCTTCATATATTCTTTGTATTTATTTTCAATCTATCAATAACTGTATCTTAGATTATTTATACTTTTACTTTTTATCAATATTTAATCATTTACTATTATTTATTATTTTATTCTCATAATATCTTTTATATTCATTTGAAAATAATAACTTCATTTAAAACAATTCTTAATAGAAACCTTTTACAACTTGTATTCGAATTAGACTTCATCAACTAATACAACTTGAAGAGTCAAAACTTCAAATTACTTCATCTCATTTTGAGACTTTTTGATCAAAGAGTTAATCTCTAACCCTTTGATCTTACACTCACTACTTCACTTGACTCAAAAAGACTCACTCACTGAATGACTCTCCAACTGCTTTCTTCATCTCTTTTTTATACAGCATCAATCTATTTGTTTAACAAGATTGGAAGTAAAATTAAGATGTTAGTAAGCTGATTTCCGCTTACTTGCAGATTAATATAAAAGATTATTTAGTAAGCTTTCTTGGATTGCACCAACTTCCTGGTGTTCAAAATAGTTGTTTCGGTTTCCCAACATTTGTCTTATATTTAGTTATTCTGACTCTGCAAAATTAAGTTATTTGGAAATAAGTCTTCTACAAAGGATGAATATTCTTTGTTTACAGTTAAATAAACAATTATTACGTAACAGAATCTTAAAATGAAAGATAATAATTCCTTAATGTGTGTCAAAAGCATTGTTTCAATCAAATCCATATTTAAGAAAGATATTTGTTTATTTTACATAATTCTGTCGAAATTGTCGAAAATAAGATGCATTATAAGTTTTCCTTTAATTCATACAATGAATATGAGCTACAAAGTGACATAATTTAATATTGTGAATAAACTAATTTCTAAAGTAGTTACCAGAACTAACTTTTTAAGAAAGTAAATAATAATACAACAAGATACATGATTTAAATAACATTTGCTTAATATTTCTCTTTTGTAATTAAATTATTAGGTCACTTGTGCTCATTTTATAAATCACTATATATGTTTCAACATATTTTCTGAAGTACTTAATTAATCAAAAGAAATCTTTAAACAATTCTAAAATATTTAAATAAACAGCTAATTTTATAAAATAGATATAATAAGTAACGAAGTGGATCGTTACATTCTGATTATTACTAACAGCACAAATAATTTTGTCTCATTTTTCCCTGTCATAAATTTCCTAGCATAAATTTTCAAAAGAGCAATAATTGCATACTCTTTGATAATAATAAAGTATAAATAATATAAAAATAAGACAAAAATAAGAATAAAAAAAAAAAGAATAAAAATGAAATATTCGAGGCAAAAATAAATCCATTAAAATTGCTATCGAAATAAAACAGATCAGAGAAGAGTCCAGTGAACATGAAAAGAATAGGTTTTATCATCGAGTACCTAACATTCGAAATTTTCAAATACAAAGCTCGGGGACTTTATGAAAATCACAAATACATGTTTAGTGTTCTAATGACCTTAAAAATCGATCTTCAGAGAGCTGCGATATCTCATGAAGAATTCCAATATTTCATTAAAGGAGGAGCTGCTCTAGATTTAAATGCAGTCACCCCAAAACCTTACAAATGGATCACTGACATGACTTGGTTGAATTTGATTGCTCTCTCTTCTTTAAAACACTTTCAGAATGTTGTGCCTCAAATTTGTGCTTCCGAAAAACACTGGAAATCTTGGTTCAGTAAGGAAGCTCCTGAAGAAGAAATTATTCCCGATGGGTACCATAATTTGGATACTTTCCGTCGACTTTTGATGATACGGTATTTCATTTTTCTAATTCAATTATTAGAGCCAGTTATTCTAATTTATTTTCCATTCTTCTTATAGTTTCTAGTTTATTTTTCATTTCAGAATGTTTACTAATTTATTTTCTGTTTTTTAGAGCTTGGTGTATGGACAGGACACTTTCCCAGTCGAGAAAGTACATATCGAGCTCTCTGGGTGCAAAATATGCAGAGCCTGTTTTAACTTTACTCGACGTTATGCTCTCGGAATCAAGACCAGACACTCCGATGATTTGCTTTTTGAGCATGGGATCAGATCCTACATTAAGCATTGAACAACTTGCCAAAAAATTGGAAATTCGATGCAAAAGTATTTCTATGGGTCAGGGACAGGAGGTGCATGCAAGAAAATTATTAAATTCTGCAAAGACCGAGGTATCGTCTTAGATAATCACAACCCCACAAAAAAAAGTTCTCAGATCTGGGTATGAGACCAAAATTTTCCTACGTATTTTGATGCGCTGAATTCGAATCCATCATCAAAATTGGTCTGATTTTGAACCTAACCTCAAAATCAATAAAATGGTACTTTTTGTTCCATAGCGTCTGAACCCGATCTAAAATTTATACAAGTCTAGGATCAATAGAAAGCTTGATTTATTACCTTTAAAACACTTTTTTAAAAATTGTTGTACGATGATTTTTAACGAAGTTATGATGTTTTACTAAAAATCATTTTTTTCCATAACTCACTGTTGATGTGTTTTGGAAAAAAGTCATATTTTAAGTAAAACATCATAACTTCATTAAAAATCATCGTAGAACAATTTTTAAAAAAGTGTTTTAAAGGTAACAAATCAAGCTTTCTATTGATCCTAGACTTGTATAAAATTTAAATCGGGTTCAGACACTATCGAACAAAAAGTACCATTTTATTAATTTTGAGTTTAGGTTCAAAATCAGATCCAATTTTGATGGTGGATTCGGATTCAGCGCATCAAAATACATGGGAAAATATTTATCTCATAGAACTTTTTTTTTGTGAGGTTGTGATAATTAAACAATAGAAATTAAATGCAGGAATTTATTGCGGAATATATTTAGGCAACTTTCGTATTTTAACGAAATTTTGAAAATGTTATTTATGCTTTAATATTAAATTAACATGATTTTTTAACTGCACTTAACATGAATTGTAGGGTTTCTGGGCACTCTGTCAAAATTGTCACTTGGGTCTTGAGTACATGGTGGAATTGGTGAACTTTATTTTGGAACTGGAAGATCCTCATCCAGATTTTCGCATTTGGATAACGACAGAACCACATCCGGATTTTCCGATTTCCTTGTTGCAGATGTCGATTAAATTCACTTACGAACCACCTCAAGGTTTTGAGAAATTTTTTTATTTTTTTATTCAGGGTGTCTACTAACCGGGAAAACCGGGAATTAAAATTGACCGGGAAAAACCGGGAATTAACCAGGAATTTGCCGTCAAACCGGGGATTTTCTTTCTGGGCTAATAAATTTGACTAAAATATCATTTTTTTTTTAAATAAAGATTGTAACTTTATGCATTTTGAACCAATCTAATTATGCGTTTTTAATTTTGTGTAATTATGCGCCAATTATGCAATTGAAAAATAAAAAATATACATTAAAAATTAAAACATAATATATCAATATTATATTATTCAATTCTGCAATTATTCAACTATTTTCAGAAATTCACAATTATTTTTTTTAATTTCCAATTATTTTCTACAATTCTCAATTATTTTCTTCCATTCTGAATTATTTTCATTAATTTCTAATTAATTTTTTTACTTCTGAAATATTTTCTACGATTTTCAATTATTTTAATCAATTTTTAATTTTTTTTCAACTCTAAATTATTTTTTTCAATTTGTCAATTATTTGATTCAATTTTCAATGATTTTCTTCAATTTTCAATTATTTTCATCAATTTTTAATTATTTAATTCAATATTCAATAATTCTCGACTTTTTTCAACTATTTTTTTCAATTATCATTTATTAATTTCACATCCCAATAACTCCTCCAATTTTCGATTATTTTCTTCTATAATCAATCATTCTCGGTTTTTTTTAATATTTTTTTTCAATTATCAATTATGTTTATGAAACTTCAATTCAATTCATTAATTATTATTCAACAATTTTCATGAAATCACATATTCCTCAATTTTAAATTATCTTTTACAATTTTTAATTAATTTCTTAAAATTACAATTACATTTTTTATTGTTTCCTTCAAATTCTATAATTCCTGGTTGTTCAATTTCTTTTTTCTTGAATTATCACTTTTTTTTCTACTTTCAATCCAATTGTTCAATTCTTGAATTATTTTCTTTAATTCTCAATTATAATTTTCTACATTCAATTCCATTCTTCAATTTTCAATTGTTTTTTTTTTTCAATATTCAATAACTCTAGGCTTTTTATAATGATTTTTTTTTAATTCTCAATTGGGTCAAACCATTGACTTTCGTCTGAGAGCTGTCGCTGACATATTTTTTGAAAAAAAAAAGTTTCAGAAAATATGAAACTTTAAACTTTTCTGAATCCAATAACCATAGTATTATTGTGGAAATTCTATTTTTTTTAAGAGTTATTATTAATCAAATGTAGGAGGTTTACGATGTGATTTCGTAACCTTAAATTTTTCACTTTTTAAAAACACTTTATATTTAAAAAATTATTAAATATTAGAAACCAAAACTTACTAGAAATATAAATCCCGTTATTTTGATCCTAAAAGTGATAGAAAAGCTTATTAAAATACATTATTTTAAAATAATAATATAATTCAAAAATTTTGTACTTGTGAAAATTTTCAAGATTTTTTAAAGCATCTAACTTTTTTTTGGGAGCTCCCAATAATTTGAGGATTTGAAAATATATTATTATTAATATAACTTACTTGCTATTAAAATTTGGCGAAGGCGTTTTGCTTTATTTAGAAAATATTAAATTTAAAAACTTTCTATTCAAGAAGGTTAAAATTTAATGTAAATAGAGGAATGTGAAATTGTTTTGTTTACTTCAAGTACCAGAATTAACCTTTTTAAATAGACAATTTTCAATTTTAATGTATTCCAAAACGAAGCAAAACGCCTTCGCCAAATTTTAATAGCAAGTAAGTTATATTAATAATAATATATATTCAAATTCTCAAATTATTGGGAGCTTCAAAAAAAAAAAAGTTAAATGCTTTAAAAAATCTTGAAAATTTTCAAAAGTACAAAATCACATCGTAAACCTCCTACATTTGATTAACAATAACTCTTAAAAAAATAAATTTTCCACAATAACACTATGGTTATTGGATTCAGAAAAGTTTGAAGTTTCATATTTTCTGAAACTTTTTTTTTCACAAAATATGTCAGCGACAGCCCTCAGACGAAAGTCAATGGTTTGACCCAATTATTTTCTTCAATTTCCAATTATTTTTTTATATTTCTTTCAATTTCTCAATTTCTTTCAATTTTCAATTTTTCTCAATTAACTTCAGTATTCAACAATTCTCAGCTTTTTTAAATTATGTTTTTCTTTCAATTTTAATGTTAATTGATAATTTTTAAATTATTTTCACCAATTCGCAATTCTTTCCGTCTATTTTTAAATTTTTTTGCCTTTTTCAAATATTGTCTTCAATTTTTAAGTACTTTCCTCAATTTTCAATTATTTTCTTTAATTTTTAATTATTTTTTTTAATTTTCAATTGTTTGTTTCATTATTCAGTAATCTCGACTTTTTTCAATTATCAGTTATTTATTTCATGTTTCAAAACCTCCTTCAATTTTCAATTCAATTGTTCAATTGTTCAATTATTTTTTCAATTCTCAATTAATTTCTTTAAGTAACAATTCTATTCTTCAATTTTTAATGTTTTCTTCAATATTAAATAATTCCTGGCATTTTCCATTTTTTTTAATTATAAATTATTTTATTTTATTTTTTTTTGATTCCTGATCGTTCCTAGTAAATCTATAAATTATTTTCTTCTTTTTTCAATCCAATTGTTAAGTAATTTTTTTTAATTTTCAATAATTCTTTGTTTTTCCGATTTCAATATCATTATTTAATTTTCAATTTATTTCTTCAGTTTTGAATTATTAACTTAAATTTTGAATTATTTTGTTTTGATTTTCTATCTAGTTGACCAATTTTCAATTGTATTCGTTGAATTTAATAACCATTGTTCAATTTTTTCAATTATTGTTCAATTGTCGATTAATATTTCCTTTTTGTGTAATTTTGCTTCTAATTGTCAAATATCTTTGGAATTGTTCAATTATTTCTTTCCATTACTAATTATTTCTTTTCATTATTAATTGTTTCTTTTAATTCTTGATTATTATTTTTTGTAAAGTTTAATATTCAATTCTTCAAATCTCAATTATTTTCTTTGAATTTCAATTATTTTCTTTTATTATCAACAGTTATCTTCAACTTTTTTAGCCATTTGTAGGTCTATTTATACTTAAAATATATTTTAAGTTAACAAGAGAAAAAATCGGGAAAATAGGAACAAAAACCGGGAATTTTGTCGGACGAAATTAGTAGACACCCTTTTATTGAATTCAATTTGATAATGTTGAAAATAGAAAAGAAGGGATTTTTTATTGCAAGGAAAACATATAGAACCCTAACAATAAAAATTGATTCTTTTTTTACAATTTTAGTTTTATTATTAGTAGAAGATTAATCTTATTACTTTTTGTTAAAAAATCAATTTTTTTACAGGAATCAGAGCAGGTTTGTACGCAACTTACAGTGGAATGAATCAGGAAATGCTGGATCAGTGTGATTCTTCTCAATATATTCCATTAGTCTACGTTGTCTCCTTTTTACATACGGTTTTACAAGAGCGAAGAAAATTCGGTCCCTTGGGCTGGAATATTCCTTATGAATTTAATTCGTCCGATTGGCTCGCTTCCTGCATCTTTATGAATAATCATTTAAATGATTTGGACAAAAACATGAAAATTAGTTGGTCGACTGTAAGGTAATAAAAATAAATAAAATTCTTAATACTTTTAATTTGAATTTTAGTTTACTTCGGATTTGGTTTTTGATCTTCTGATCTAAATGTTCTTCTGTTTAGTTTTGATTTTTGTTTATTCAATAATAAGTCAAGTTAAATAATTAAATCCTGTATTATTTTTCTAAAATATTTATAAATCTGTGCCTTAAAAGATACATGATTGGCGAAGTGCAATACGGAGGACGTGTTACTGATGATTATGATAAACGTCTTTTGAATACATTTGCAAAAGTTTGGTTCTCCGAAGCGATATTTTCAGAGGCGTTTACATTTTACAAAGACTACAACGTCGTTAGTTATAAACAAGTCGGTGAATATATAAAAGCTATTGATGAAATGGCTAGTATAGATCCACCTCAAGCTTATGGTCTTCATCCAAATGCTGATATTACGTAAGATAAAAATTTATTTTAAGAAATCGTACATTAATCATTATAAAATAAATGTTTAATCCGATGTTAAGAGTTATGAATCTTAAAATTGAGTTTGGGAAAACTGAACCCAAAATAATCATTTTCGTTGCTATAAATAAATTGAAAATTATTTCTTGAATATTTAATCTAAATTTTGAAATAATAATGAGACTCAACTGCTTTATTTGTTATTACTTTTTTTTTAGATATCAAAGTAATACGACGCAAAAGGTTTTGGATACAATAATATCAATTCAGCCTAAGGAAGCAGGAAGTGGAGAAGGTGAGTCTCGTGAAGATTCTGTAGCTAGACAAGCCAATGAAATGTTATCCAAACTACCACCTGCATATGATCCATTTGAAGTTAAAAATAGGTTCGTAAAAAATCGCTATAATAAATAATTAATTATTTTAAAATGCTACATCGAATTTTAAAATAAAAAACTAACTTTTACTGTAATTTTTTTAGACGATAGGTGACAAATTTAATTTAAAACCAAATGAACCATTAAAATTCATAATTAGATAAAAATTAAAGATTTTTGAGACTCGGAAACAAATTTCAAGTTTTTCTGCTTTCTCTAAAAACGTTTCTGAATCTCAAAAATCGTTAATTTTTATCTAATGTATAAGATCTATAATTTCTTTTTTTTTTGTTTAAATTGAATTTGACACCTTTTCTTAAAAAAAATTATATTAATATAGTTTTTTCTATTTCGAAAAGCTAAATATTGACTCTTTTCGAGTATGTGTCCAATTTTTCTCAAATTTGAAAGTAGAGTTGTAAAATTCTCGGTAATTTAAAATCAGGTTACATTCTCGAGAATATAACCGAGAATATTCTCCTTCCGGAGAATTTATGAGAATTTTCTATGTCTGAATGAGCTCCACTATTTTGAAACACAAACAAATTATTGAAATAGAAATGGATAAATAATAAAATAATTATCATTAGAAATTAACTATAATTCAGTGAAGTGTACAAATTATTATTAAATGTAACAATTATGAACAGTGTTTTATAAAAACTATAATTTCTTTTATCTAACTAAAATAAACAACGTGCGCTGGCACGGGATTAGTTTCTACACCTTATATTATCAATAATTGCTAATATTTTAAATATAATATTGAAAAAAATAATGTCAAATTTTGCAAATGAATTGAAAAAAAAAGAAAACGATTAAAATTGTCAAAAGTAATTTAAAAAATAATAAAAATGTTTTTTAAAATTAAAGAAAATAATTTAAATTTGGGAAAAATACTTCAAAATCTTAGAAATAAATTGAAAAAGTGAGAGTAGTGAATAATTGAAGAAAATAATTGAAAATGTAAAAAAATAAATGATTGAAATTGAGATAAATAGTTAGAAATTGAGGAATTTAATTCAGAGATAATGAAAATGATTAAAAATTGAAAAGATAATGAAAAAATAATATAAATAATTTAAAATTGCAGAAAATAATTGAAAAAATTAGATAATCTATTTTAAATAAAGGAAAATTTAAGAAAATTTAAGAAAAAGACTTGAAACTTTTGAAAGTTTATTGCAAAGTTTTGAAAAAAATAAAATGTTAAAGAAAAAAAAAAAATAACATGTTTTAAAATTGAAAAGAACAATTTTTAATTTAAGATAAATAATAAATTGCAAAAAATATTCAGAATATAGGTACTTACATAAAATTGAATTAAATAATTGAAAAATCAAATAAATAGTTTAAAATTGTAAAATTTTGAAAAGAATTGATAATGATTAAGAAGGGATGAAAATAATGGTAAATTTAAGAAAATTTTTATAAAATAATTAAAAAAAATAAGAATAAATAAAATTGGGGAAAATAACTGGAAAATAATTTTAAAATTTGAAACTTGAAGAAAATAATTGAAATATGATAAAAACAATGATAAGTTGAAAAAAATTAATGAAATTTAAAATAAATAATTGAAAAACTTGCAGAATTGTTTTCAAAATTGTTAAAACACCATTTGTTGGTTTCAACGCCTAAATGTATGATGCGTGTAACCTAATCATTAAAATGTTATGAAAATATGAGAAATTAACTGAAAAAAATTAGAATAATTAAAAATTGAAAAAAAGAATTGAAGAAGGCTCAAAATAATTGAAATTCAAGATAATTAATAAAAAAAATTTGTAAATTATGAAAACAAATGAAAATAATTGAAATTTAAGAAAAAAACTTAAAAATCATTAAATAATAATTTTACAAAATGAGAATAATAATTAAGAATTTAGGGAAATAATTGAAAAATGATAAAAATAATTTAAAATTGAAAAAAATTATTTGACATATGATGGAAATAATTTAACTTTTGAAATATGATTGTAACCTGATGAAAATAATTTTAAAAAATGTCGTATTATATAGTTGAGACATGGTGAAAATATTTAAAATTTCTGATAAATAATTGACATTCTTTAACATTATAAAAAAAATGAAAATAATTAGAAATTGGAGAAAATAATAGAAAAATTACAGAATTCATTTTTAAACAAAAGAAAATAATTGATAAAGTGTTTAAAAAGTTAAAAATTGAAGACACTAATCTAAATTTGAGATAATAACTGAAAATTTAGGTAATTAATTAAAAAATAATTAAAATAATTAAAAGATGGAGAAAATAATTGAAAATTGAGATATATATTTGAAAGTTTAGAATATTAATTCAGAAATAATGAAAATGTTTAAAAATTGAAGACTAAAATTGCAAAATGAAAATAATAATGGTAAATTAAAAAAAATTAATTTCTTTTTTGTACATTTAAACCGTGGATTAATTAAAATGTTAATCAATGCAAATTCAAATTAACAGAAGTTTAAAGATATTAAAATTGCTATAAATTTAAATAAAAATAAAAGTAAAATAAAATAAAACGCAACGATATTTATGGTATAACTGGAAGTTACCAAATTAAAAAAATTGAAAATTCTTAAGAAAATTTTAAAATGTTGGAAATTAGTCTTCTTCAAAGATTAACAATTTTTACACATTCAAATTTGGGTGAATTTAGATTTGGACTCAAAAAATGTGGAAAATTTTATAAACTTGGTTTTTGAAATTTAGAATGCATTCAAATTCGATAGATTAAAATTTTTGAGGCAACGAAATTCGAGAGATTAAAAATTTTAAATCCACAAATTTTGATAAATGTTTATTTGATTTTCTCCAATTTGTAAATTTTGTAATTAGAAAACATTTAAAAATTGGAACCATTAAAATTGTTGAAAAAGGAAACTTAAAAATTTGATTAATTTAACATTTTAATAATTAAAAAATACAGCGTTGAATATTTGAACCTCGTTTTATAAAATTTCATAAATAAAACCAATCACTAATTAAAAATTGTATAAAAAATTTTGTTTTGATTCGAAACTAAGATTAACTAAAAATTTTTTTTTATTCTAGGTTGCAAATTATGGGCGCTACTGCGTCGATGAATATTTTTTTGAAACAGGAAATAGATCGTATTCAGATTGTTATTAAATTGGTTCGAATAACGTTAAAAGACTTATTGCTGGCCATTGAAGGTGTTATAATTATGAATGAGGTAGTATTAAATGTTTTTAATAAACATTTTTAATAAAATTTCTTTCGTTAAAATAAAAATTTTCTAAATTCAATTTGTTAATTTAAAAAAAATATTTTTTAATTTTAATTTTTCAGGAACTGAGAGACGCATTAGATAACATTTATGATGCTAGAATACCAAAAATATGGAAAGCTCGTTCTTGGGAATCAAGCACACTTGGATTTTGGTTCACGGAACTGCTTCAAAGAAATAATCAATTTTCGACCTGGTTATTTGGCGGCCGACCAGCAAAATTCTGGATGACTGGATTCTTTAATCCTCAAGGTGAAAAAAATCTTTTAAATTCGGAAGCTTTGTAATTTGAAAACTTAATTCATTTGTTTTGAGGAATTATTTAAGGATCGACTTCATTTTCTCCAAAACTCAATTGACATAATAGGGAATAGACCGAAATATATTTATTTGAATATTTAAATTCTCGAAATTCCTTTTGACAGAATATTAGCCTTTCCGAATATAAATATTTCAGGTTTAACAGATTTATTGTCCGAATATTTAACTAATCGAAACTTCATTTGTCAGAACATTTAACTTCTTGCCTGACACAAGGAATTCAGAATTTCTAAAAAAGCTTTCTGATTGGCTGGTAATCTTTCCGGAAATATTGCCAACCAATCAGAAAGCTCTTTAAGAAATTCTACATTCTCTGTATCAGACAAATGCATTTTCCGTTTAGTTTTCGGTAAATTAAAATGTTCTGACAAATGAAGTTTCAGTTAGTTTAATATCCGAAAAAATTGTATATCTGATAAATACAATTTCTGAAGAACGCGAATTCGAGAAATTCCTTTTTTCTAACAAATGGAGTTTCAGAAATTTAAATTAATTAATTGGTTTATTTAAATATTTATTTATTCACACTCTGGTTAATGATTTTCAATTATAAAAAAAAATATTTTGTAATTTGCTTTAGTTTATCAAAATTATTTTTCTTATAAAGAATTTTTTTAGGTTTCCTCACAGCAATGAAACAGGAGGTAACAAGGGCTCATAAAGGATGGGCTCTTGATAATGTTACACTTCACAATGAAGTAACAAAACGTGCCACTGAAGAAGTAAAAGCTCCTCCGAATGTATGTTTATTTTTTTTAATTAATCAAAATTGACAAAGAAATTAAATTAAAAGATTAATTTAATTAATTGGTTTTAAATTCTTTACAAATAATTTGTGGAAATTCCTAAGAATTTTTAAAAATTAAAAATAGTTTCGTAATGTAATTATAATGAAGAAACTAATTAATTATTTCCAGGAGGGAGTTTATGTTTATGGATTATATTTGGAAGGTGCTGGATGGGATTTGAGATACAGTAGATTACGTGAATCTGCAAATAAAGTATTATATATGATGATGCCTGTGATACACATTTTCGCACTTTATAACACCCCGGATAAAGATCCGGAATTATATCAGGTTAATTATCATTTACTAATTATTTATAAAATATTCCTCATAAAAAGTTTGTTTAGTTTAAAGATTTTAAAATGGTTTTTTTATTAGATATTTTTCATTACAAAATGGGTAATATAAAAAATTAATAAAATAAAATAAATTTAAAAATTACATAAATTATGCAATTTATAGTTAATAATATATTAATGAAAATTAATCAATTAAATTGAACTGTTTACTAAAAATTAACTTAAAAATTGTTTGTTTTTGAAGTGACGTTGATTAAACTAAATTGAACTAATAGCTTTCATTTTCATCTGATTTAGTGTCCAGTTTACAAGAAGCCAATGAGAACTTACAATTTGTTAATAACGCCTTTATGGTTGCAAACAATTAAATCTACTGAATTTTGGATTTTACGAGGAGTGGCACTGCTCTGTGATACTAAATAATTTTTTTTTTAATTCCTGATAAAATTATTACAATTTCGACCAATAATAATCAAGTATTTATACTAATAAATATTAATTATAAAATATTGTTAACATTAATTAATCAAAATTAAACTATTATTCAATTGTCGATATAATTTAGTACTAAAGTGTGCAATCGAATCTGCTGCAAAATTATGATCTAAATATAGTAAATAAGTCGGAAGTAATCTCTTTTCGGAAGAATACCCAATTTTTTTTCGATTTTTTGTTTTGCAGACGAATTAAAATCTTTTAATTAAAAATTGTAACTTTAAGTTTATTTTATAAAATTTATTATAATGTTAGCAATCTAAAATAACAAAAATTTTATTAAAATAATTAATACATAGAAATTAGCTTTGACCTTGACTTCCCTATACGAGAACCCTTTCGACCAACTTCAGAGGTGTAACGCGTTTTATTAGGCTTCTGATTGGCTAGCAGATTTTCGATATTTTTTGTCAACAATAACATCACAGTTTAGACGTTTATTTGTACTATTTTTCAATTTATTTAAAATCTTCGTTTATTGAATAATTGCATTTTATGAAATAATAATAAATTGAAAATAAATTAAATTGTAATAATTAAGGAGTGATAGTTTAAGAAGTGACAGTGGTTTTAGTGAAATTGTTAAGTAATGATAAAAATATTAATAATCTTTTATTTATTTTTATTTTATTTGTAACTTATTTATCTGTTTTTTAGCTCTATTATTTAAATGTTAGTTTTTTTCTTAAAGTAACATAATTATTTATGTCATTGAAGGTTTTGATATTTCTTTTTATTGGAATGCACGTGGTGATTGTCATCGGATTTCTTTTCGGCCAAGTGGAAATGGTGAAACTGGTAAGTAATTATAATTTTTAGTTCTTTATTTTGTTTTATTGTATATTTATAATTCATTAACCTTTTAAGTTTCTGTAAAATAAAAATATTATACTTTCATGTTTAAGGTTATGTTTTTTGTTATTATTCTCCGGTTAGGTAGAACAGTAGGATAAAATGACAAAATTTGGTTCAAATTGATTTTTAGACCGCAATTTTAAATCAAATTAAAAAATTCTTCTTTCCTCTAACGCAGAACTAAATTCCAAAGAGATCTTGGATCGATCTCGTAATTTTATAAAGCAAACTATTCAATATAATGCATTCTAAAATTTTTTAGCAAAGTTTCTCAAACCATACTAAATATTTGGAAACCAAAATCACTAACAACATTTAAAAGTAAAAATTAAAACTCATACGCAGAAGGATCCTCGTATAATTAAATATGAGTAGTAAAAAAAATTTACAAAAGAAGTTTGTTAAGAAATATTTTCATGCATGTAAAGATCAAAAAACATGTAAACGGCAATTACAGATACATTGCGTACGATATGCATTTTTTAAAAGCAAATCAGTTAGCACTTTTTTGCATATACAACTGCGTATAAAAATGCTTTAGTACATAAAGGACTTACTATTTTTTAATTTACCAATAGGGAAAAGTAGGTTTACTTAATAAAAGGCACAAACTATCGAAAAAAATGGTAACATTTTAATATAGTAAAGGATTACAAATATACATTAATTTATGCTTTATATTTTAGAGAAACAGAAACATCTTAAAACTAGTAAATTTAGCATCTAAAAAATTTAATAATTTTATTTCATTAATTCTCTTTTTTTCTTTTAATCTCCGACTCCAGCAGAAGCAAATTTATAAGAAAAATTTTTGTAAATAATTTTATATTTACGATGGCAGAAAAAAGTCCCGTACAATATAATGTCTAATCTCCGAAAAATTAATCGTCGGTTATAATCTGTGAAATTGAGTAAATACTATGACTTTGAAAAAAACCCGGTACATTGATGGCCACTCTCCCCTACACTGGAAATTCATTTAAAATATTTTTCATCGCTATTAATTTTATTTAAACCGTTTCCTTAGATAAATTGAGTTGATAACATTTTTTGTTTAAATTTATAAAAAAAATTTAACTACCTAATGTAAAAAAACATGTTGAAATTAACCAATTTAATTTTATATTAGGAAAAAATTTATGTAATTTTTGCTTAATAACACACGTAAATTGTTTTGAGGGTATAAGAAATAAAAAACAACAAAATTCCCAATAATGGAGCAAACAATTTTTTAATTAGAAGATATTGTACAAATTAATCCAAATTCTTAAAATTAATATTTTTATAAAGTAAACAATTTATACGGGAAATATAGGACTTTTAAATAAATTTTAATTATTCTATTGTATTGTTAAAAGCATTGGTTGCACAATAAGACACATTTCTGTTTCTGAAATAGAATATTGGTTTGCTTGCAATTAAATTTTTCACCGAAGTTTTTTATATTATGTACTACCTCATTGACCCTACGATTTACAGGTGAATGCTCATCTTCTTCATGGTAATCAATATTTTGGCAGAATTGCTAACATTTGATTAAAGAAAATAATATTATTTTATTAATTCAAATTTTCCCACAATTTTTAATGTTTAACTATCTTTGCCAATCATAAGTAAGTTTTTATACAATTCGTGAATCTCATAAACTTACTATATCGACACTAAGTTCGAAAATTCAGAAAGATTTTTTCGATATTTAAATCAGATCTTTCAAGATTAAATTATTTGAAATTATTTTTTTTGTTACAAACATTACTTTAAGTTATTTTGTTATACTTACAAGAGCATAAGAAATAAAAAATAGTTTATTCCCAACAATGTTCTCAAGTCCTGGTAATCCAACATTGTTTGTATTATTATGTTGTATAAATGCTTTATAAGCTAATTTCAATCCAATATGATCAGAAATATTTTCTACTAAAGTTTGAATGCCATTAACCTAAATTAGAGAAAATTTATAATACGACTTTTTTTTGTGCTGATAAAGTGTTTATTAATTTTGTAATTCAAGTAGTAATCCTAAACATATATCGACAAATGAAATCTGTAAACTATTGCACTCTTTTTTGAATTTTCGAAAATTTTATATTTTGGGTGAAGTGGGAAATTGATTATATTTATCAAAAATAAGGGTATATTGGAATTTGAATGACTTTTTTAATTTTACGGGGACTCTGGGACACTGGACAAACTCTCAGTAGTATATAAACCTACCCCTCCAAGCGGGGCTTTGCAGGGGCTGAATTTTTTTCCCCTATCTTTTCGTGGGACTCAAATGACGGGCCCAAATAAATTAAATCTACATAATTTAAATTTTAAGACCAGCTAAAAGGATATGGCAGCTGAGGTGATTGGAATGATTCCGCTTTTTTAGGGGTCCACACCGAAAAAAAAATATTCTTCTAAAGAGAGTAACATTCCTTTCGTGAAATCCTCTCACGTTTTTACATTGTTTTGAGAGTATCCTCTACTTTTGAGAGGAAAATTCGCATCAAAATGAGAGTATCCTCTCAAAATGAGAGGATCCTTTAGAGGCCATATTGTAGAGGAAAATTCGCATAAAAATGAGAGGATTCCTCTCAATCCAAGTATATTTTTTTTTCGATGCATGATCCAATTTTGAATTAACCTCAGTGGATCTAAGTCCATCAAAAGGAAAAAGGGACTGTTTCTCAGGAGACACAGAGAGGCATTACTGGAGAGCAATTTAGGCT
Organism: Ganaspis brasiliensis; assembly: GCA_037103525.1. NCBI lineage: Eukaryota > Metazoa > Arthropoda > Insecta > Hymenoptera > Figitidae > Ganaspis > Ganaspis brasiliensis. The sequence goes on from JAZKLR010000294.1 coordinate 788,048, forward strand.
CTTCAAAAAGGTTCGAGGCTTCTTTCTGCAAGGGAGGAGTCTTTATTTGCATCGCTAAGAACTGGCTCACCAATGCGATGGGTGGTCTGAAACCCTAGAAAGCTGCGTCGCTTTGCGTTAGTGGGGTAGAGGTACTCCAAAGGATGCTGAAGAATGCTGAATTTTAGAAAAGCCGTTCCAACGACCTTTGAATGTAGTTGTATTCCAACTAAAACTCACAGGGCTACTAGCACCTATTGGTGGATCAACAGATTGGACAACCTGAGCAAGGAAACTAGGATGTTGTTTAGAAATGATAAGAGATCATGTCCACGGAGGAGAGTTAAGCCATCTACACTGAGAGACTTTTAATTACAGTTCTTGCTTTTTTCAATTTCTATATTTGTAATAAAACGTAAGAATTTAGGGATAATCGAGGTTCGATCATAATAGTTCTTTTAAAAAAAAGAGATTGTGTTACCTTGTTTTTTATTATTGTAATTTCGTGAGAAAAAAATTAATATATATAATTAGAATTAGTATTATTTGAGGTTAGAAAAAAGTAAATGTGAAAAAGCGATATTAATTTTTAACACATTTTGATCTATTTATTATGGCATGTCTAAAATTTTATTAGACTTTTTCTAGGACAGTTTTTCGAGCAGCCATATGTCTCATGAGCTATTCTACCACTTCACAATATTTATTCAAAAATATATTTAAAAAAAATCGGTCTTCAGAAAAATTTCGTATCATCCGGAATACTGAACACAGAATTTAATTATTATTACCATTTTCACTTCAATTTAGTAAAAAATCACTTCTCAAACCACATGAAACTTTTTCTAGTTAGTATATAAGGAAAGTTTAAAACACTCTTTTCTAGCGATGCGCGCGATTATTCGATGTCATCGAAATGTTATATGTTTGTAGCTTAGGATTAAAAGTGTGCGTAATGTATATATCATAGTATAGGTTGTTCGTTACATAGATTTCATCAAATACCACTATAAAGATACAGAATACTTGTAATTATACAAATATCAAAGACGAACTTGCATCTGTAGTATCTCTGACCTGTCAAACAAATACTGCCATCTTTCTTTTTACTGCGCGCGCACCCCATGATTCTAAGTTTCTAACACGCGTTTTATAATTCTTGCAATTCTTTATTTTCATCTCTTTTTAATTCTTTAGAGGTAATATAATTATGTGTCTTATGAAGTATATAACACTTTTAATACTTTTTATCAAAAAGACAACTGTTGCATCTAAAACGTCTTTTCTTAAACAGTGTATTAGTTTTTATAACCACATCTCGATTATCCCTAAACTCTTAAATTTTATTGTATATAATAATAAGCAATAAAGCAGATATTAAAATCAAAAGTTTCTCAGTGTACTCCAAGACAAGGAACAACTTTAGGGATGCAATTGGGAAGGCTATGCAAGATAGTTGGAATTCCTTTTGCTCCAATATAAACAAAGGAAAAATTTATTTTATTAAATTTTAGTAAAATTTCTTCTAAAAATTTTGAAAAAACAATGTCTGGTTGTTTTAGATGTGCATTTAAACAGTGGAGGTTTTAGACAACCAACGTGAAATAGGAGTTTCTAGATGTACAACGCAAATTGGATCCAGCGCACCAAAAATCACCTTTGGGTATTTTTCTTTTACAATAAGAGTTTTTATAAAAAAAGTCATTCAAAAGATTCTGTATAATTACAAATTCATGTAACTAATATTTTCTGATCCATCAGTAATGCCAGTTTAAATTATACTTACTCCTGCCTTTTCATACTTTTTCACATAACAGTTGAGCTTTTCATAAAATATTTTCGTCATCGATATATTTAATTTTCTCTGTCGATTTAAAATACCTGAAATTTATATGTATGTATACTCTATTCTATATTATAAAAAGATATCGCCGCACAGTGAGGCAAAACTAGGTGGTCTTGGACTAATTCGTCTACAGGTCACAAATTTCACACATTTTTAAATTTTTGGTTTTAAATAAAGGGTTATAAAATTACGGAACGGTCTGTCGAAGCAAAATTTTAAATATTGTTGCTAATTTTCTTTTAATTAACAATAAAAACAAGAAATTTTTTCTTTTTTTTTAATCAAGTCTATTTTTTATGAAACCCTGTATAAGGTTTATAAACAATAACATAATTACCTTGGTAAATTACATGAATTAGTTCATGGCCTATAATATTGCACAACAATCCATAGTTTACCGCACTGTTAAAATAAAAATAAAATTTAAAAAGTATTTTTCTATAATATATATATATATACTTAAACATTAAGTGTTTTTAAACATAACCTCGATTTCACAGCAAAACATAATAAACATTATAAATACTTACTCTGCATTTGTACAATAACTAATACCCTCCAGGAGACTACTGAATATTTTACTTCGCAATAATAATTATAAACAAACTTTATGTTAAAACTACTTTTTTAGCGCAGCACACGCACCCTTTAAGCGCTACTGTGTCTACTGCAGTGAAAAAGTATGTCTACTGTGCCAATAAAAAGGACAACATGCGTCCCAAAGGTTAATGTAGTTGTTGCACCAAAGTTTTTTCAGTGTAGTTTTTTCAAGATAAAGTAATTTGTATGTTTACCTACCAATTAATTCCAATTCATTACTCTTGGTGTAGGTAATGGATGTTATTGTTAATACAAATCTAAAAAATTAAAGACTTTTAAGTACACTACAACCTGTATTATTCGGGACTTTTTTATTAGGAAACTCTAAATGCTAAAGTGGGACGAAGGGAGAGCAGAAAAGTTAAACTCAACTCGTGTAATTCACGTGCTCACCATCGCTACCCAGATAGCACCCGAATTTGCGGGAAGTTTACCGTGGTAAGTTCTCTGGGAAACTTCTCTGGGAAACTTCTCTTGGAAACTTCCTGAAAACTTCCCTTGGAAATTTACAGGAAATTTAAAATTAAAATACACAGAATATTTAAAATTTTAAATATTTAAATTAAAATAAATTTAAAATATTTATAATTAAATTGAAAAATAGATAACTGGAAGTTTTCACAAGAGGTTTCCGGGAAGTTTCCGAGAGAGGCTTCCGGAAAGTTTCCGAGGGAAGCTTCCTAGGAGGAGGACATTTTGCTATTTCGAAATAGCAAAACTTCCGTCGAAAACTTCCAAACTTACTACGGGAAACTTTCCGGAAATTCTGTTACTATCTGGGTATAGCTTTATTTTTCCGAATAAGTCTAAAATTTTTCGTACGGCCCTGCATGTTTGCGCGTTTTTCGTCAAGGTTACCTTTTTGTCAATTTGGATACACTCCCGAGCTGTACGAATAATACAGGTTCTAGTGTATTATCCTATCCTAAAAAGGAACAGACATTGTGATTTACGTCAGACGTGTAAGACCCTTTCATGACCTCTTATTGGTCAGTAGATAGAATCGATAGTTGTCGATTTCGACTTTCTGATTTTTATAATAATTTTTATAGTGAAATATTCAAATTTAAATCCAAACTTACTTTCCATGACATTTTGTTATTTTGGGAATTTTAAATTATATAATAATTTTAATTAAGTTGACCGTACTTTAAAAATGAGGTTTGGCTATTCGTACAGAAAATCTGTACGAATAGCCAAACCTCAATGAAGCGGCTATTCGTACAGAAAATTGTCAAACTCTTCTTATTGTGAAAATTAATGTTACTTGGGTATATTTTGGTTAAAAAACCACTGTATGTGACACAAGAACCCCCCCTAGCATTTCCAAAAATTTTATTATGTTTTTTCACAGCCAAAACAAAAGGTATTACGCTGCCAAAGACAGCTTTTCAATTTTCTGTACGAATAGTCACGGCCAAAAAAAAAATCTTGACTATAGAAAAAATATTAAGATTGGGGAAGGGGATGAAATTTTTGATTTTTTTAAAAAACTGTTTACTTTGATAAAATTTTTGTCCTTATAATTTAAATTGAAAAAATTCTTGTAATACCAGTTTCGATAGATTTTTTCACGCTCTTTCGATTGGTCATATTGTTTTTTACGAGAAAAAATTTTTTGATCCCTAAAAATGAAAAATAAAAATGACTTTTTCTTCAAAAAGGACAATTTTTTATTTTTTTTTTATTTTTTTTAAATGAAAGCCCTACTTTTTTACTATAAAAAATCTTTAGAGTAAAATGTTGGATGAGAACTCCTAATCATCGAAAATAAATGTTGAATAGAACCTAACGCCTGTGACGCTCGCTGCCACTAGCACACACTGTGGCCAAAAGCACTATTTTTGATAAAAATCAGCCGACATCTCAAAAATGAACCGATTTTAATTATTTTTTTTTTAAATACTGAAGAATGTTTGTACTATAACGCTTAACTGCTACAAAATCAAGATTTTTTTTATAAACTAAAATAAATGTTAATAACTTTTAAAAAGTAAAAAATTGATTTTTGAGAAAGTGATTTCCAGATACTTTGATGCAAGAAACTATATAAACTTATATATTTTACACACAAATTTTGTCTAAAATATTTTTAAATGGTTCCAGTTATAACACAACAATTTTTAATTTGTTTAAACAACCTTAGTTAACAAATAAATAACTTCCAAACTTTCCCTACCTTAGACTTCGTTTCTTTTGTAAAACTAATTAATTACTATTATTACTATTCTTATAAAAAAATTATGATGCCCACTTTTTTTACACATAAAATACACCTAATTTACTGACAGAAATTGCGAGTCAACTTACAGAAATCATACTAAAAATATCTCTGTCATTTCTCGTTGATATTTTAATTAAAAATAAGACTAGAGCAATTAAAAAAGATAATTGGAAAGCTTATTAAATTCTGCGAAAAATAATTTCTAATAATTTTAATTTCATTTTGAATAAATTCTGAAACTTTTCTTTTTATCGGAATGTCACATTTATTTTATAGTTTTTTTATCTCGCTTTATATTTATCTTTTGACGATTTATTTTTTATTATTACTGTTTTTTATATTTCAGTTTATTTTCATAATTTTTACATTTTTCCTTAGTTTAAACAATTTTTTGCATTTTTTCAAGGTTTGTCACATTTTTTATAATAGATATTTAACATTTTCAAAATATTGCGTTATTGTTCTTTATTAGATGTTTTTAGTTTTTTTTATTCCTTCAAACTTCTTGACTTTTTAAATTTTTTTCACTTTCCTTCAATTTTTTCGTTCATTTATAATTTTTTATAAACTTTTTAACTTTCAGTAAATTTATTAAATTTTAGCCTTCTTTTTGTATTACAAATTTTTTTCACTTTTTTGACAACATTGAATTTTTATCTTATAATTTTTATAATTTTTTCAGAGCATTTAGTAGTTAAAAGCAAAAACTGAATTTAATAAATATTCAATAATAATCGAAAATACTTTTTTATTGGTGTAAAAATCAATAAGAAGATACTTTTTAGTGTCACCCTTAATCAAATACCTTAAGGGGTATTAAAAAAGGTACTAAAAAAACCTATAAAATAAAAAATGAGTTTGTGGGCTGGGGTAAAAATAAAAAAATCCGATTTTTGCAATTAAAGTATTGACGATTAAGTGTTGCACAAAAAACCAAAAAATTGTGCTTTTTTTACCTCATCCACTTTAATAGTTTAATAAACAGAAAAAAATCAGTTTAATTATTTAAAATAGCGATAAAACAATTTTTCAAAAAAGGAAGAAACAACTTTTATTGTTTTTACTTTAAATATTTATTTAAAAAGTTGACGTTTTTTTTTAGTTTGAATTTTAAGCTAAAACAAATAATTTTCTGTGCAATATTTTCTCAATCAAATTTATAAGTGTAGGGAAGTTATTAATTTAATTAATTATTGTTGTTAACGTTAAAAACAAATAATTTGAATCTACCAACCTAATTTAATAAATGATATATAAAGTGACTTCAATTTAATACTTACAAAATTTTAAATGTCGCACACACTTTTTCTTTTTCCATTTCTGTTATTTGAACAACTATTACACCTTATAGATTGTTTTTTTAGTATAAGATTGTTTGCAGTTTTTGAAAACTTGGTGTTTTATATAAGCAAAAAAAGTAATAGCTCTCTTTCTCCTACTCTGCAGTTCAAAATTTAATGTTTCCTCGATCACGAAAACAGAACATACACAGTTGATTATACTACACTAGAATTATAAACCTGTCTTTTGAAAAAATTAATTTTTTTATGATTGGCCCCTAATATTCACAAATATAGTAGAAAATACACTTTTTTAATTTTTAGTTGAAAGTATTTTTTTTTTTTCAATTACTCAGAAAAGTATAAGGAATAATATTATTCTATTTAAGAACAATTTTTTATAATTTAAAAATTTAAAAAGTTATTAAATAAAAATTAAATAACTTTTAAGCAGACAGAAAAAATTTATCGACTCAAATGCTAAAACGATCTTACCTGCGTTGTTTTTCAAAATTACAAGGGAAACGAATCAGCACAGAAAAATCTTTGTGTCTAATTTTAATAAATTATAAATGTTAACATTGAAAATTTCTGCTTGTCACATGGTTAATACATTGTTTCGAAAACTCAATATTTGTGCAATCACAAAATCCGAACATAGATAAAAAAAAATCATTGTAAAAAAAAGAAAAAAAGTAAAATATCATGACTAAAACATTTTTTATGTCAGTACAATAATAAATATATTATTGGTATCTTCTCTGATGTTAGTAATTTTTAATACCACAGTTGTTTTTACTCAAACTTTGTGATTTAAAAAAACTTAAATTTCTGTACAAGACAACTTTCTTGAAAATAAAAATATTATTATAAAAGAGTATAATGTTTTTAATTTGGAAATGTTTTCGTATTTGCATCGTCAATTTTTTTTAAATTTAATTAAATTTATAAATTAAATAAAAAATGAGAATGAAGCAACGTTATTTTTATTTCATCTGATTTCGTAGTTGCTGACAATATGAAAAAATCACAAAATGCCAAGTATAGAATCGTCCAGGTCCATTTCTAGAAAACGCAGAAAAAATCCTATAAAAAAAACAAAAGTTTTAAAAGAAAAACATTTGTCAAACCATTTTAAAAAAAACTGTGAAAATAGATATGAAAACCAGAAAAAAAATTAAAAATTTTATTACATGTTGTAAAAGTACAATTTTATGAAAAAGTGTAGAATAATTTGCTCAAAGAAAAGTCAAGAATAATTAAAATAACAAAAACAGAAAAACATAGAATGAAAAATTATTAAAAAATAAAAATAGGTATTTAACTTCGAAAACAACTTTTAAAAAATTTAAATTTTTTAAAATAAAGTTCAAAAACACCAGATTTTTTATTTATTTTTTTTTTGTTTGTAAAACTTTGTTAGTATTTGCGCAAATAAAATGCGATAAAATAAATGTGAAAACGATTTTCAAAGAAGGAAAAATCTAACAATATTAGAACAGTGTAAGATATAACCGACAACTTGTTTTTAACTTTTGTAGTAAAAAAATTTGAATAATTAACTTTTTTTTACAGATTTTTGAAATATTTTAAAAATTGTAAGACTCGGGTTTCGAAAATTTTTTACATAAATTTTTTTTAGTTGTATAGCTTAATAATTTTCTAAGAATTAAATAAGAAATAAGTTTAAAAATAATTACAAATTTTATTAAAAAGTGTGACATAATGTTTTTAACGATTTTAAATCGAAAACTTTACTAAATATAAAGAAAAATGATTTTAAAAGTATTTTTTATAATTTTAAAAATGTTTGTTTTTTTAATAATAATACTAAATAATTCCTTTTAATCCCTAATACAATTATTATGCTTTCAATCAATAAGTGATAACTTATTTATAATATTCAATATTAATAATAAAATATTTTTAATATTAATTTAGCATAAGTAACTTATTAATTATTAAATTGTCGATATAATTTAGCGCCAAACTGAACAAACAAATCTAGTGGAAAAACAAGATCTAAATAATTAATAGACTAATCTAATTCTGAGCCAGTATCATTTTGACACGTGACTTAATTTTAGATTGTTATATTGTACAGAATGGAAATGTTATTTTGTACAACTGCTAAATGTTATTTTGTACAGTTTTGAAAAATGAATTTGTTATTTTGTACAATTTTTTAAAAAAGCAATAAAACATTGGAAGTACAATATTGTAGCTTTTTTAAAGAATTGTACAAAATAACAAATTCATTTTTCAAAATTGTACAAAATATCATTTAGCAGTTGTACAAAATAACATTTCCATTCTGTACAATATAACAATCTAAAATTAAGTCATGTGTCAAAATGATACTGGCTCCTAATTCTTAATTATATTTGTTTGATCACTAAAATTCAAATTCTTATTTGAAGAGTATACAAGGGTAAATGGTAAATCCAAACAATCTTTTGGAACATTTTTGCGAGTATTTTTTTTTTTTAACAAATTTCACTTTTTCTTTGAATATTATTAATATAATCTCTCGTCATCTCTAAGTATAAATTAACAATAATAAACAATAGAAACAGCAGGTATTATAATTAACAATATAACTAGTTTATGCACAATGGCACTCGACTTAATAAAATATAATGTCAAACATTAATATAAAATGTTGTATAATAAAAGGCGCAATTATTAATTTATTAATTAATAATTAATTATTAATTTACTTATATAATAATTTTAATAAATAACGACAATAAAAAATTTGTATAAACTTTAAAATGGACGTTTTTTTTGTCTAATTTAGTATAATACTATAATATAATACGAGAATTCTTAAAAGTCTAACTTAATTAATTAAATTACGAAAAATGGCTCGGTTTTTCTGTTATTTGTAATTTGTACTATTTTGCTTGAAGGTAACAAATGTAGGCAATGATATTGTCCTTGCGTGTTATGAAGTATTGTGTGCTGGTGATGTAACTTTATAATGTTAGAGGAAGTAGAGGGAACTAATTAAAATAAGTCCAAGAGATGTTTTCAATGTAACACTTGAGGCCGTATTATAACGACCCCAATTTTCATTACGATTGCAATAATCCAATCTGCAAACAGAAGTATCGAATTCTCCAAATTTGAAAGGCCTATTTTCACTCACACAATCGTACACCACTGTTCTTCTGTGTAAATCTGAAATAAAAAGTTTTAAAAATCATGTTTAGAACTAGTTTATAACTGTTAAGAATTGATTAGAAATAATTAGATCCAGTTTAAAACTATTTAAGTCACCCAAAATCGGATAAGAACATACTAGAACTTTTTAGAACTAGTAAAAACATTTGAAAATCACTTAAATTATTTTAAAAACCATTCAGTACGATTTAACACTTTTTAAAACAAGTTTAAAACAACTCAGAACTATTTTAAACTGTTCAAAACTTATAATTTGCTAAAAACTAGTTTAAAACTATTTAGAACTATTTAAAACTGTTGAGAAATTTACTTAATTTACTTTAAACTATTCAAAACTTGTTATAACAGGTTTTAATCTATTTCAAACTGTTTAAAACTTGTTTGAGAATGTTTATAATTCGTTCAAAATTGTTATAACAACTTAAAAATGTTTATAATTAATTTAAAACTGTTTAAAACTAGTTTGAAACAGTTTAGATCTAGTTTGAAACTGTTTAGAACTGTTTATAACTAGTTTGAAACTGTTTATAACTGTTTAAAACTAGTTCAAAACAGTTTGTAACTGTTTATAACTACTTCAAAACTGTTTGGAACTGTTTAGACCTACTTATCGGTGTTTAAACATGTTTAAAACTGTTTTAACCTGCATAAAACTGTCACTAACTTAATTAAAATTATTTAGAACGATTCAAAATGACTTAAACCTGTTCAGAACATGTATGAAAGTTCTTAAGACTAGTTCCAAAACGAAAATAACTTTTTAAATTGTTTAAATTTACTTAAAACTATTCAAAACTTGTTATAACCGGTTTTAATCTATTTAAAACTGTTTAAAACTTGTTTAAGAATGTTTATAATTCGTTCAAAATTGTTATAACAACTTAAAAATGCTTATAATTAATTTAAACTGTTTAAAACTAGTTTGAAACTGTTTAGAACTGTTTATAACTAGTTTGAAACTGTTTAGAACTGTTTATAACTAGTTTGAAACTGTTTAGAACTGTTTACAACTAGTTCAAAACAGTTTGTAACTGTTTATAACTACTTTAAAACAGTATGTAACTGTTTATAACTACTTCAAAACAATTTGTAACTGTTTATAACTACTTCAAAACTGTTTGGAACTTTTTAGAACTACTTATCGGTTTTTAAACATGTTTAAAACTGCTTTAACCTGCATAAAACTGTCAGTAACTTAATTAAAATTATTTAGAACGATTCAAAACGACTTAAAACTATTCAGAACTTGTTTCAAAGTGCTTAAGACTAGTTCAAAAACGTAGATAACTATTTAAAATTGTTTAAACCTAGTTAAAACTGTTTAAAACTGGTTATGACCGGTTTTTATCTATTTAAAACGGTTTAAAACTTGTCTAAAAATGTTTAAAAGTCGTTCAAAAATGTTTAAAAAAAACTTTAAAATGTTTAGAATTAATTTGAAACTGTTTAAAACTAGTTTCAAACTGTTTGGAACTGTTTATAACAGGGTTAAAACTGTTTGTAATTGATTATAACTAGTTTAAAACTGTTTTAATTTACATAAAACTGTTGGCAACTTAATAAAGTCAAAATTACTTATAGATTTAATTAAACTTACTTTTATCGCTTTAGAATTAATTAAACATCTTTGAAAACTTCTTTTGGTTATTTAAAACAATTTAAAACATGTTTAAGAGTGTTTATAAGTTTTTCAAAATTCTTTAAAACCAATTAAAAATGTTAAGAATTAATTAAAATTGTTTGAAACTAGTTTCAGATTGTTTAGAATTGTTTCTAACTAGTTCAGAACTGTTTGTAATTTTTTATAATTAGTTCAAAACTATTTTGAACTGGTTAGAACTACTTATAGTTTTTTAAACTTGTTTAAAACTGTTTAAAGCTACGTAAAACTGTTAATGTGTTACTTAGAATAATTTAAAATGATTTAAAATGACTTAAAACTGTTCAGAACTTGTTTCAGAGTCCTTAAGACTAGTTCAAAAACGTAGATAACTATTTAAAATTGTTTAAACCTACTTAAAACAATTTTAAACTTGTTTAAAAATGTTTATAAGTAGTTCAAAATTGTTCAAAACAACTTCAAAATGTTTAGAATTAATTTAAAACTGTTGAAAACTAGTTTGAACTGTTTGGAACTGTTTATAACTAGTTCAAAACTGTTTGTAGCTGTTTATAACTAGTTTAAAACTGGTTGCAATTGTTTATAACTAGTTCAAAACTGTTTGGAACTGTTAAAAATTACTTATAGTTTTTTAAACTTGTTTAAAACTATTTTAAACTATATGAAACTGTTAGTAACTCCCTTAAAATAATTTAGAACTTTTTTAAACGACTTAAAACTGTTAAGAACTTGTTTTAAAGTGCTATAGACTAGTTCCAAAACGTAAATAACTATTTCAAACTGTTTTAACCTACTTTAAACTCTTTAAAACTTGATATGACCGGTTTTAATCTATTTAAAACTGTTGGCAACTTATTAAAATCAAAATTACTTTAAAATTCTATTAAACTTACTTTTATCGCTTTAGAATTGACTTAAAATCATTAAAAACTGCGTTTAGCTATTTAAAACAATTTAAAACTTGTTTAAAAGTGTTTATAAGTCATTCAAAATTTTTTAAAAAAAACTTAAAAATGATTAGAATTAATTTAAAGCTGTTTAAAACTAGTTTAAAACTGTTTAGAACTGTTTATAACTGGTTCAAAACTGTTTGTAATTGTTTATAACTGCTTTAAAACTGTTTGGAACTGTTTAAAACTACTTATAGTTTTTAAACTTGTTTTAAACTACATAAAACTGTAAATAACTAACCTAAAATTATTTAGAACGACTTAAAACGACTTAAAACTGTTCAGAACTTGTTTCAAATTACTTAATACTAGTTCAAAAACGAACATAACTATTTTGAATTATTTAAACCTACTTAAAATTGTTTAAAACTTGTTTAAGAAGGTTTATAAGTCGTTCAAAATTGTTATAACAACTTAAAAATGTATAAAATTAATTTTAAACTGCTAAAAAATAGTTTTCAACTGTTTGGAACTGTTTAAAACTACTTATAGTTTTTTAAACTTGTTTTAAACTGTTTTAAACTACATAAAACCGTAAATAACTAAATTAAAATTATTATGAACGATTTAAAACGACTGAAAACTGTTCAGAACATGTTTCAAATTGCTTCAGACTAGTTCAAAAACGTAGATAACTGTTTAAAACTGTTTAAACCAACTTTAAACTGTTTAAAACTTGTTATGACCGGTTTTAATCTATTTAAAACTGTTGAAAACACTTTTTAACTTATTCAAAACTATTTAGAACAATTTAAAACTGTTTCAAACTCATAATAGTATTTAAAATTAATTCAAAACCGTCATAACTTATTTTTATTTCTTTATAACTAACTTAAGAATATTTTAAACTATTTTAGTTTACTTCGAACCGATTATTATTGTTTCCAAGGCGTTCAAAACTGTTTACAAAAAACTTAAAAATGTTTAGAATTTGTTAAAGACTATTTATAACTATTTTAATCTGTTCAAACTTCTTTAAAACTGTTCTTTAGTATTTCAAAACATTTTGTTATTATCCACAGCTACTTAAAACCTGTTTAAAACTTGTTTTAAACTCCTAAAAACTGGTTCAAATTTACTCAAAACTTGTTGTAATTTATTTTTAACTGTTTCATTCTCTATATAACCGGTTTTTAACTGTTTAGAATTATTTTAAATTATTTTAAACTGTTTAGAGCTTGTTAAAAATTTATTTAAACTAGTTCATTAACCGTTTAAAACTTTTTAAAACTAGTTGGAACTGTTTATAACAATTTAAAATTTGTTTAAACTGGTTTCATAATGTTTGGAACTGTCAGAACTAATTAAAACTGTCTAGAACTTGTTTTTACTTTCTGAAACTGGTTTAAAAGTGTTATGAACTTGTTGAAAACTTTTTAAAACTGGTTATAAACTGTTTAAAATTGTTAGAACTAGATACAAACTTCGTAAAACTCGTTTGAACCGATTCCTAAGTTTTTAAATATCGTTAGAACTAGTTAAAAACTGTTTTAAACTTGTAAAAAACTGTTTACAACTAGTTGAAAATTGTTTTAAATTGTTTCTGATTCAAAACTATTTTCAACCAATTAAAACTGTTAAAAACTTATTTATACTTCTTAGAACTGATTCAAAACTGATCTGAACTTGTTTAAAACTCTTTAAAACTGGTTCTAAACTGTTTTAAACTTGTTAGAACCAATTCTAAATTTTTTTTTAACTTTTTTGAACTAATTAAAACATGTTTTAAACTTGTATTATACTGTTTATAACTTGTTCAAAACTGTTTAGAATTGTTTTAAACTGTTTAAAACCGTTTATAACTGATTTTAAACTGTTTATAAGTTTTTTATCAACAATTTTTTTTATTTTTCAAAAACAAATGTAAAGTAAATTTTTTTCTTATTTTCACCAAAAAGACCTTTTTGCTTTCCAGTAAAATTTTTAATTATTTGAAATTTATTCCAATAAGTGAATCTTGAAAATATTTAAAATTGTATAATAAATTGGTAGTAGTTAGATAATTTGAAATTTATATTCAAAATTTGACAATCTTCAGTTTCAATATTAAATTTTCGTTCGATTGTTATAAACAATTTTACGAATTTTACCGATTTTTGACATTTTTGTCCGTGGAACAAGAGTAAATTAAAATTAAAAATTGATAGTGAATTATTTCTTATTAAATTCTATACTTACAGTTAGAAACATGTGTGACGCAACGACTTGAAAATGAAGTTGTATTGCAAGTGTGATTTTCTAAAAATTTATTGCAAGTTGTATAAGGCAACAGGACATTGCTTTGATCTCCTTCAACACATTGATAACAAACTGTACAGTTGCCTGAAACAGAGGAAGAGAATTTAAATAATATATGAGTCAGTGTTTAATGCTTCATGGAATGACAAAAAAGATGATCTTTAGTCACGTTTTTTACTTGGAGACAAAAAGTCTAAATACAAAAATATAAAATACATTACAATATCATATATTCTAAAATAATAAAAATTAAAGAAAAAAGAAATGTGTAATAAATAATAAAAATAATAATTATAATAATAATTTGAATTAGTTCAAAAAATTTAATTCACTTTTCAAATTCCGAAGCCTTTTAATTTGAATTTAAATTGAGTAGCTCTAAAAAAAAATATTGAATGTGATAATTTTCTAAAAAATGAAATTAAATTAAAATTCGAGAGAATTGAAAATTGACTGCATCTAAAATTTGTTACTGTCTTGGTGGAATTACCACCGACGTGTTTTAGACCTTAATCACACTTTCTTGCCTACGAAGTAGAAGTGAAAGGAAAATGAAAGAATAACACATTTAAAAATGAAACTAAATATTCACAATTAATACACGTTGATAAATAATATAAATAATTCATAAATACGATGAATTGTAAAAAATTTTAAATCTGCATTTAAGCTTTGCGTTTTTCAAAATAAACCGCGCCAAATGGAATTTTTGCCCAAGTAGATCGTTACCATTTTTATCAACGAGTTTGACAATTAATTTTTTATTTTATAATTATTATCTGAATATCATAATAAAGTCTGGTTTGTGTTAAATAATAATAATCAATATTGAATAGCTGCGTAGAAAAATATATGTATTTGGGTCTATAGTCTTATGTACATTTTACTTACCAGTAGCTAGCATTATTGAAATAATAACAAGTATTATTGAAAACTTCATGATTATGACACTTTTAACTGAGATTTAACACTTTTTAGCTTTTTTTTAACATGAGAAATAAATATAATGAAATTCTCAGTGATTTTTAAGAAAGAGATGTGTTTTCTTAAAAGACCACAAGCCTTGTTCGATTCAAACTAAAGATACGTTGAAACCGCGTTTAGTGGCCTTCGGAAAGTCAATAGTAGTGGGAAAAATGGTCATTCCATTCTAAATGCTCCAATTCCGCTTTATAAAGCATATATTCAACGTAACCATAAATTTGACATTTAATTTTTATTTGTTCTTAGAAATTTTTTTTTTTTAAAGAAGAAATTCATTTATTTAAATTTACTGATTTGAAACGTTTTATAATTATAATAATTCTTACAGGCATTGCAATATTTTTAAAATTAATCCGCTATTTTGAATTTTAAAAATCTGAGGTCAAATTTGCCGAAAATGAAATTTCCAATTAAATTGATTAAAAATTATAATAAACCCATTCTGGTTTCAATAAACTTCAAATTAAAACCAGACCAATTTTAATTTATTTCATTTCCAATTTATTAAAATTTTTATTATTACAAATTTTTAAAAATTCATCCGTCATTAAAAATTTGACATTTTGAATTTTATAAATCTGAGATAAATTCGTTTTTAACGACCCATAAAAACTCCAAGCATCAAAATATCAGGTAAATTCGACAAACTTTAGAAAATTCATCCACCATTTTTAATTTTAAAAATTTAGTATCAAAATTTGTTTTTGACTTTGGACCCAAAAAACCTTCAAGTATCAAATTTCAGGTAAATTCGTCTAACTTTATAAAATTCATCCGCGATTTTGAATTTTAAAAATCTGATATATAATTCGTTTTTTACTAAATCCCCTGAATATCAAATTTCAGAAAAATCCAAATAATTTTAAAAAATCCATCCGTCATTGTATATTCGCCATTTTGAATTTTATAAATCTGAGATAAATTCGTTTTTAACGACCCATAAAAACTCCAAGCATCAAAATATCAGGTAAATTCGACCAACTTTAGAAAATTCATCCGCCATTTTTAATTTTAAAAATTTAATATCAAAATTTGTTTTTGACAAAGGACCTAAAAAACCTTCAAGTATCAAATTTCAGGTAAATTCGTCTAACTTTATAAAATTCATCCGCCATTTTGAATTTTAAAAATCTGATATGTAATTCGTTTTTGACTAAATCCCCTGAATATCAAATTTCAGAAAAATTTAAATAATTTTGAAAAATCCATCCGTCATTGTGTATTCGCCATTTTGAATTTTATAAATCAGAGATAAATTCGTTTTTAACTACCCATAAAACCTTCACAAATTAAATTTCAGACAAATTCCTCCAAATTTTTTGAAAATTAATCCGACATTTTGAATTTTAAAAATTCGTCTTTAAAGGACCCTAAAACCCCTGAATATCAAATGTTAGATAATTGTTGGAAATAATTGCACATTTAACAACTGGATTGAAAATCGAAAAAAAATAGAATAAAATTGAAAAAAATATTTGAAAATTGAAGAAAGCAATAAAAAATTGAAGAATTGAATTGCAATTTATAGAATATACTTAAAAATGAAAAAAATTAATTTAAAAAAAGCCGAGAATTCATGAATATAGAAGGAAACAATGGAAAACTGAAGAATGGAAATAAAAATTGAAAAATAGAAATTAAAGAAAATAATTGAACAATTGTATTTAAAATTAAAGAAACTTAACGATAATAGAAAAAAATAATAAAAAAAAGGCTATAATTTTTTAATATTTAAGAAAATAATTGAAATTTTGAATTTGAAGAAAATAACTGAGAATTGAAGAGATTGAATAAAATTGAACAATTGAATTGAAATTTTAAAACAATTTTTATGAGTGAAATTGAATACTTTATTGAATACTGAGGAATTAATTGAAAATCGATAAAAAAAAACGGAAGATTAAAGAAAATATTTGAAGATTGAAGTAAATAATTAAAAATTGAGAAATAAATTGGAAATTAAACAATTAAATGGAAATTTTAAGAAAGTAATTGATAATCAAAAGAAAAATTACAATATGACAAAAATAATTAATTATTAAAAAAATTATTAAAATTAAATTAATTTATTAAGGGCATGTGATGGATTATGACGTCACTGGTATAGGCAAAATTTGTCAGTAACTTTTCTCTTAAAATATTGAATATTTTTTCATGAAACTTGGTAGAATTACTTAAAATGTCATTAGGAAGGTCTCTCAGACCCGAGTTTGTTTGAATTTTGTCTCAAAATTGATTTTTATAAAATTTTGCATTTTTTCAAAAATTTACTAAACTTAATTTTGGACCAAAATTTAAACAAATTCGGGTCTGAGAGACCTTCTTAATGACATTTTAAGTAATTCTACCAAGTTTCATAAAAAAATATTCAATATTTTAAAAGAAAAGTTACGGACAAATTTTGCCTATACCAGTGACGTCATAATCCATCACATGCCCTTAAGATAAAAAAAAATAATTAACGATTGAAAAAAAATTCGACAAATGGTGAATAATCGTCATTCGTACAAAAAAATTTTGTAATTAATGAATATTCATAAAATCAAAGGACAATAATAAATTGCCAATTGAAAACTGATGAAAATTGTGGAAAAAAATTGTAGAAAATAAATTAAAATGAAATAAATGAATTGGAAATTCAAGAATCGTATTAAAATAAAATAATGGATAATTGAGAAAATGCGAGAATTAATTAATATTAAGGAATTAATTGAAAATCGATGAAAATAATTGAAATTTAAAGAAAATTTTTTGGAATTGAAGAAAATAATTAAAAATTGAAGAAATATATTGGAAATTAAAGAATTAAATGTAAATTTCAATAAAATAATTGATAATTAAAAGAAAAATTACAATATGACGAAAATAATGAAAATTATGAAGAAATAATATAAAGAATTCAAAATGAAAAAAAAATTATTATTTAAAAAAATAATATATTTTAAATAAAGGAAATTTAAAGAAAAATTCAGAAAAATATTTAAAACTTTTAGAAGTTAATTGCAAAAAAAAAGAAAATAATTAAATATTAGAGAAAATAAATGGAAAAAGATAAACATAATTTAAAATTGTGAAATTGAAAAATAATTGCAAAACATACAGAACATAGGTACATAAAATACAAAAAAATCGTAGATACAATTGAAAGTTGAATAGAAAAGTGACAATTTCAGATAAATAAATAAAAACTTTTTGGAAATTATGGAAAAGAACGTAAGTAATTGAAAATAATAAACAAATAATATAAATAATTGAAAATTGAGTTAAATAATTGAAAATGATTAAAAATTTTAAAGAAAATATAGGGAAATTTGAGAAAAATATTTAAAAATTTTAGAAATTAATTTTAAGGAATAAGAATAATTAAAACTTGTAGAAAATAATTGGAAAATGATTTTAAAATTTGAAACTTGAAGATAATAATTGAAATATGATGAAAACAATGATAAGTTGAAAAAAAATTTTGTTATTTTTCTTTCAATTATCAACTAATTTTTTAATTTTCAATTTAAATCTTTAATCTTCATTTTAATTCTTTAATCTTCCATTTATTTCTTTAATTTTAAATTATTTTCTGCAATTTTCAATTGCATTCTATTTTTTCAATTACTTTATTCAAAATTCAATAATTCTCGCATTTTCTTAATTATCAAATATTTTTTTGAAATTTCAATACAATTCTTCAACTTCCAAATGATTTCTTTAATTTTTATTTATTTTTTACAATTTTTTCCATTATTTTCATCTGTTCTCAATTGACAATTTATTTTTCTATTTTAATTTTATGATTATTCATCATTAAAAAAAAATTTTTTTTTTTCGAATGTCGATTATTCTCACCATTTTACGAATTATTTTTCCTATGGTTAATTTTTTTTTTTTTAATAGTTAATTATTTTCGTCAATATTTAATTATTTTCCTCATATTGTAATTTTTCTTTTAATTGTAAATTATTTTCTTGAAATTTCCATTTAATTCTTTAATTTCCAATTTATTTCTTCAATTTTTAATTATTTTCTTCAATTTTCAAATATTTTCTTTAATCTCAATTTTTTATTGATTTTTAATTAATTCCTCAATTTTCAATAATTCTCTTACTTTTTCAATTATTTTTTTCACTCATAAAATTGTTTTAAAATTTCAATTCAATTATTCAATTCTATAATTATTCTCTTTAATTCTCAGTTATTTTCTTCAAATTTAAATTTCACTTTAAAATTTTCAATTATTTTCTTTAATATTAAAAAATAATCGCCTCTTTTTTATATTATTTTTTTCGATTATCATTATGTTTCTTTAATTTTTTTTTTTTAATTATTCTTCAATTTTTATTTTTATTATTCAGTTTTCAATTATTTTTTTCTATATTCAATAATTCTCGGCTTTTTTAAATTAATTTTCTCAATTTTTAAGAATAATTTTAAGTATAATCCATAAATTTAAATTTAATTCATTAATTTATCATTGCTTTCTTCAATTTTTAATTATTTTTTTTAATTTTAATTATTTTTTTCGATTTTTAATCCAGTTGTTAAATGTGCAATAAATTCCAACAATTATTCCTTCAATTTTCTTTATGTTTCAATTTGCAATTCATTTCTTTAAATTTAATACTTCTTGTTTAATTTTTTTTAATTATTTTTTTCAGTTGTCTATTAATCTAGTCATTTTTTGAATTTTGTTTTCAATTGACAATAATTTTCGTAATTTTTCACATATTTTTTTCAATTTTTCAACTATTTCCTTCAATTATTAATTATTTTCCGCAATTTTCAATAATTTCCTACAATGTTTTCAATTTTTAATTATTATCTTAAAACTTTATAATTATTCTTTGATTTTTAAAATTATTTTGTTCGGTTGTGTATTAATCTAGCCATTTTTTGAATTTTGTTTTCAATTCTCAATTATTTTCGTTTTTTTGTAATTTTTTTTTGTCAATTATCAATTATTTTTTAAATTAATTTAATTTCTTAATTTTCATTTTATTTCCTCAATTTTTTATTATTTTCTTCAATTTCAATTATTGTTTTTGATTTTCAATCCAGTTGTTTAATTTGCAATTATTTGCAACTGTTAACTATTTTGTTTAAATTTAATATATTTATATCGTTTATTTGTTTAAACTATATATAATTCTTACTATTAACATTAAAATTCAAATCATTACTAATAAGAATATCCACTAGAGATTCTATTTTCGTACATTGATTGAGAAAATTTAACTTAATTTGATAGATATACCTAAATAAAAAACTTAAATTCTTATAAATTCTCGATTAGTATTTTGGTCGGTTATATTCTCGTTCTCATTACCGTTCTCCAGGTAATATTTACTTCTTCGCAACTCTATTATAACAGCGAATAAAGAAGATCTCTTTTCAATTTCTACATTACCGACACAAAACGGGTAAAACCACTTATCCAATTCGCCACAAGATGGCGCCCATGATAACATTTTCAAATCATCCCGGTCTCCTTCCATCACATTTTTATGTCAAAGGCCAAGATGGCGCTTTTCTGTTTGCGGATTATTTAGTTTCCGAAATAAATACCCGAAAAAAGTGTAATAAAATCGTGCCAAACGAATTCGACAGAAAGTGGAGTGATCGTGGACAATATTACTTCCCATGAACTCGCAATATTCGTCGCGTAATACGCGTGTCTTGTTGAATTTGTGGCAATTTTTGCTATAATCAAATTAGGTCCTCGGTTCGGTCCCACCTGAGGAATGCCAGATTTTTTTGAATCTTGTTCCTGAGCGCGGAGGACCAGATCCGTTGTGTTATGTGGCTCGTGCACGTAAAGAAGACTCTGAACCGCAACCGGTGAGACTGCTTGCAACGGGGGTCAAGGTGCTGGTCTCGTGACGTATGTGTGTCGCAGAGGGCTGCTGGCAGACAGACCCGTCATAAGTGTGTGGTGTCGAGAGTGCTGGTGCTTTCGATCCACGATCCTGGCCTGTCCCAGCAATCGGTCAAAATCAGCTGCTGCTGCTTTCCCAGCATTGTTCACGGGGAGATTTTTTTCACAAGGAAGAAGCGGTGGGACAAGGAGGTGCCGGAAGCAGCCGTGAGTCCGGAAGCATAACGAAGAAGATGGCCTTCAACGAGGTGAGTCCATAAAAAAAAAATTTGCTAAAATGCATTTCTCTAGGCCCTAAAACCAGAGCAAAATGAGTCGCGAGTCCGCAATCTCGGGAACCCCTTTAAATCTGTCGTCAACTGCAGCTCTAACCTAACCTCAGCTTTTGCCTGCTGCACAATTTGCCAACAGTTTGATGCGCCTTTAAAATGCCATGCTTTTTTTTCTCGATTTGTTTCTCACTGTTTTATCAAACTCTTTAACTGATTTTATTTTTAAATCGGGCTGTTTGTTTGCTTTGCGAAAATTAGATACATGTAAGTCGCATTAAATAATACATGTGAAAATTTGCTTTAACCCTATATATATATACAATTCTGTTTACGTCATTCTGTAAGATCACTCATCCCTCATTCCAAACAAATTTCTTCCTCTTTCTGTATTTTAAATCTCGGTGACGTAGTTGCCCTATTTCTCGAGGTTTTTAAAGATTAAGAGATAGACCAGGGTATTTAAATTTACGTAAAAGCCAGTTAGAGGTCGAATTTTTACCGCTTTTTAATTAAAATGCTCATTGTATTTTAGTTGAGATTGGCCGTTTTGATTGAAGAGGTGGATTTTAATTGGGAGTATTTTTTTTAATACTGTGTGATAATTAGTGGATTTGATTTATTTCTGTCTTAACCTAAAAAAAATAATAAGTGGGGACATAACCTCTTGGGTTTGAAATAAACAATCTTGTAATTTAATTGAAAGTCCTTAAATATTATAATTATTATTATTATTCATAATATCAATTACCTAATTTACTTATTATTTATCAGAATATAGTAAACAAAATTCGAGTTTAATAAAAAACAGAAGATCAAAAATAGAGTATAAAATTTGAAAAAAATTACTGTATTTAATTGGACTTGAAATTGGCACATGGATATTAAAATAATTAAAAATGAGTTTTTTATTTCATTGAAATCCTGCTAATAAATAATAAATGTTTAATTACATTTATTCTGAAGGATTGAAAATAAAAAAAAAGAATGTTTTTTATCTGTACTGTTAACATTGTCAATACTATCATCTTGTAATATACATAAAAAATAAAGGGATTTTTATAAATTTAAAAAAAAATTACAGGCCCCACAGGCGTTCCCTATTTTGCGATTGGTTCCTAAAAGTCCCCTCTTTAGAAAATTTTACCCTAAAATCCCCAATTTTTCACGAAAATATATTTCAAGTCAAGATATCTAAAAATTTTCAATTATTTTTAATCTTCTTTAAATTTTTATTATTTGTTCAATCTTCAATTATTTCTCTCGATTTTAAATTATTTTCTCAATTTTTTTAATTCATTAAATTATATTTCAATAGATTTCCTAAATTTTCAGTCCTTCATCTCAGATTTCAATTATTTTCTTCAATTTACAATTTTTTTTATCATTTTCTAATTTTTTTCCTACAATTCATACTTATTTGTATTATTATTCCATTAATTTCGTAAACAATCAATTATTTTCATCAAATTTCAATTATTTTATTCAATTTAAATAATTCATTTTAAATCATTTTTTTACTAATTATATATTTTCAATATTTTTCAATTAATTTCCAAAAGTTGCAATTATTTTTTTACATTCTAATTTTCTTAATCATGTTTTCATTGTTTTTATCATTTTTCAGGTATTTTTTTAAATTTCAAAATTGTTTTGTAATTTTACAACTTATTTTTCATTAATTTTATTTATTATCTTTAATTTTCATTTATTTCTATCGTTTTTAAATTATTTTCTCAATTTTTTAATTCATTAAATTATATTTTAATAGATTTCCTGAATTTTCGTCCTTCATCTCAGATTTCAATTATTTTCTTCAATTTACAATCATTTTTATCATTTTATAATTTTTCCCTACAATTCATACTTTTTTGTATTATTATTCTATTAATTTCATAAACAGTCAATTATTTTCACCAAATTTCAATTATTTTATTCAATTTAAATTATTTTTTCTACTTATTAAATATTTTAATTATTATTCAATTAATTTCAAAAAGTTGCAATTATTTTTTTACATTCTAATTTTCTTAATCATGATTTCATTGTAATTATCATTTTCCAGTTATTTTTTTAAATTTAAAATTCTTTTTCTAATTATACCACTTCTTTTTCATTAATTTTATTTATTTTCTTTAATTTTCAATTATTTCTATAGTTTTGAAAATATTTTCTCCAATTTTTAGTTTTGAAAAGTATTTTTTCATACACTTTCTATATTTTTAATTTATTTATCTCAAATTTCAGTTATTTGTATTATTTATCAATTATTTTCACCATTTTTAAATTGATTTCTTTATTTTTTCAATTTTTTTCTCCAAATTATAATTTTTAAACTGGTTTACTAAACCTTTCATTATTTATTTCAAATTTCAATTAATTACAAAATTTTTAATGAATTTTAGAATTATTTAACTTTTTTTCAAAATTATAATTGCTTTCGGAATTTGCTAATTAATTTCCTAAATTTTCTATTATTTATCTCAAATTTCAATTATGTTTAAAAATATATAATTATTTTTGCCATTTTTCAATCATTTCCTTTAATTTGATATATATTCTCTAATTTTTTCAATTATTCTTTTCAATTCTCGATTGTTTTCTTCAATTCTCAAATATTTTCTTAATTTTCAATTTCTTCTATAATTTTGCAATTTTTTAAAACTATTTTTGATTTGATATACTTAATCTTTAATTATTAATCCTAATTTTCAATTCTTTTTTTTTCAATGTTCAAATTTTTTGATATATATTCTATAATTTTTTCAATTCTTCTTCTCAATTCTCGATGGTTTTCTTCCACTTTCCAATATTTTCTTAATTTTCAATTACTGTCTTTAATTTTCAACTTCTTCTATAATTTTGCAATTTTTTCCCCTAGTTTTGAATTTTTTACAATTATTTTCGATTTTATTGACTCAATCTTCAATTATTAATATTAAACTTCAATTCTTTTGTTTCAATGTTCAAATTGTTTTAAAACCTTTTCATTGATATCTTCGATTTTAAATTACCTTCATCATTTATTAATTAGTTTCCTAAATTTTCAATTATTTTTCTCAATTCTTGATTGTTTTCATCAATTTAAGTTTTTTTCAATTCTCATCATTTTTAATTTTTTTTTTAATTTTCAATTATTTTTTCATTTTTCAATTATTGTTTTCAATTTTCAGTTGTTTCTATATTTTGGCAATTGTAGAAACAATTTTTAATTTTTCCTAAATTTTCAATTTTTTTTAAATTTATTATTATTTTTTTTTTTTTTTGTAAAAAGGGTATTTTTGTAGCCCGTATATCTGGTTAAATAAATAAATAAATAAATTTTTATCTTTTTTTAATTATTTTCTCTTAGTTCATATATATTCTGTACTCTTTCAAATTATTTTTCTCAATTCTAGATTGTTTTCTTCAATTCTCAAATATTTTTTTAATTTTCAATTACTGTTTTTAATTTTCAATTTCTTCTATAGTTTTGCAATTTTTTTTCTTCAGTTTTCAATTTTTTAAAATTATTTTTGATTTGATTTACTTAATCTTTAATTATTAATCTTAATTTTCAATACTTTTGTTTCAATTTTCAAATTATTTTATAACCTTTTAATGATTTTAAATTACCTTTATCATTTTTAATTAGTTTCCTAAATTTTCAATTATTGTCTTCAATTTTCAGTTGTTTCTATAATTTTGCAATTGTAGAAACAGTTTTTAATTTTTTCTAAATTTTCAATATTTTTTAAAATTTATTATTATTCTTTTTTTTGTAATTATTTTCTCTTAGTTCATTTATATTCTGCACTCTTTCAAATTATTTTTCTCATTTCTTGATTATGTTCTTCAATTGTCAATTATTTTCCTCAATTTTTAATTATTTTCGTCAATGTGAAGCCTGCAGTTGTAAAGATATAAAATGAATTTAAATTTGAACATTTGATGAAATTAGAAATGATTACTTAAATTTTAGTTTATTAAGTGTTAAAATGTTAAAATGTAATTTGGATGAAATTTGAAATGATTACTTAAAATTTGATTTATTAAATGTTAATAATATTAATAAAAGTTTTTTTAAAAAAACTAAGAAGGTCCATTTATTCAATTTTCAGATCAAATTATTTTGTCAAGTATGAATAAATTACCTACACGTAATAGTGGGTTTTTCCTTTAATTTTAATAAACAGGGACAATTTTCATTTAATTATGATAATAAATGACTCATTTTCTTCTTTGAAAAATTACCTACAATTTTGATAATTGAATTTCAAAAAATTGTTGGTTCAGAAGTTATTGACAAAATAAAATTATCTTCATTATCATAATTGTAAAAATTAATAATAATAAATTATAAGTAAACAAGATTTGAAAAAAATATTTCAATTCAAAATAATGTAATCTAAAAATTTAATTGAGTGAATCTAAAAAAAAATTTAACTCAATTTTTACTACTGCATTTTTTTCCCGCTGAAAACTATTTTTAAGTTTGAGGTTATGGAAAACTTCCCTTAATGTTATTTGTATTATTTTACTTATTGATATAATTATAAATCGTAATTAATTATTATTACTATATTAACAAAGAAAAAAACATTATTTTCAAAATTTGATTTAATTAATTAGTTCACAAAACTTATTTATTTAATCTTATTTTATTTGTTATTATTTTGTCGTCTCTTTTTATTTTTGATTTATTTTTCCTCTTCGTCTAATTTTGTTTGTTTGTTAATTTTTTTTGTGTTATTTTATTTATTTATTTTTCATTTTCTGCAGATGTATTAAATTTTTTATCAATGTTTCATTTGATATGATTTAAGTTACGAGAAATGTAACTAAAAACTACGATTTTATTAATTTTAATTTGTACAATTTCAAAAGCAATAATTAAATATTTGTTGATTTTTGAAAAAAAAATTGGTGAAAAAATGTGTCAGATTAGATTACAGATAATCTATATATAACTAACAAAAAGGAATATTTAAATTTTTTTGCCTTTATAAGGTGATTTATTTACTTAGAAAAAATATACCTGTAATAGATTTTAACAATGAGTTAATCGCTTCTAATTTTTTTTTTCTCATCACAATAAAACATTTCTCTATTGTGTCAATCAGTGTTTCTTTCATCCTACACTCGTTAAGTACCTATTAATTATTAACTCTACCTCCTAGCGTTTTGACACTCACGCATAAATAGAAATGACTATATAAGCTTCATGTGTTTATTTTAATTATCAATCTCTTATTTTACACAATGATCAATTTCTGAAATTGAATTTTAAAGATTTTTTTGTACCCTTTCAATATTTTGTAGGTATATTTACAGATAAACAAATGGGATTGAAATTATTAATAATAATTAGTTGCATTTAATTTATAAATAATGATAATAATAATAATATTAATGTATATTTTAAGATAAATAAACATACGAATGAACAAATTTTTAAACAGTTCCCTTTATCTAAAATAAAATCTTACTTTTGTTACCGAAAAATTCAATTGTTTCTTTTTTACATTTTAGATCTAAACAATTAATGAATTGAACGCTGTAGGTAATTAAAACTTACTAAATTCTTTTTAAATTCAAATAATTAAAAAAAAATGTATTCTAAATTTGTGAATATTCAGAGTTTTAGTGAGATAAAGAAATAGTCTATTTCGTAAAGAAAGCAGCTAATTAGTGGAAGTTGTTTATATTTCGAAACCTAAAAAAAGACATGCTCTTGAAAGAGAAGAGTACTGAGTGTTTTTTTTTCTTCTTTTCTATAGAATTCCCAAGGTTCCTTGTCAAGTAAAGAATAAGTGCCAAAAAATCACTAATTTAACAGAAACGTTGTAGTAGTAGTAAACAAAATCCTAAGAGAATTACACGTTTGAGATAAGTATTGATTAGTATGCTGACGTGCTAAGAAGACCTTACATAAGTCAATTGATGCTTAGGTCGATTCTCCTATTGTTTTCGACGTAATACTCGGCCTAAGTGACAATACTACTTATGTAAGAACATCCGTAAAAGGGTTAAATTAGTTTACTTGAAACTCTGCAAATTATTAGGCATCTAAATTTGTTATTCTGAGTGTATAAACGAATTTTGTATCTATCTTGTTATTTTAAGAATAAAAAGTTGACAAGTTCAGAAAAAACTACAACTGCCTTGAATTATTTAAATAATTGTTATAAATAATAGTAATAAATTGTTTAAACAAATGAGTTGGATATTTTAGTATTAATAAAAACTCGTAATTTGTCAAATTACAGCAATAATAGTAAATAACATCAAATAAATTAATCATAAGTGAAAAATAAATAAAAAATAAACTTTAGAAACTTTTTTAATTTTTTTTGCATTTATGATTGTTTTCAAAAATTGCATAAAAAATAGTTACCTAATATTAATTGTCAGAACATAACATTTCTGATTTTTATCTTTTTGGACTACCCTAATGTTAAAGTAATTTTGCGAATTAAAAATTTTTAATAATCACCAAAATAATGAAAGTGTAAACTGTAAATGCTACGCGAGTCAGATTTTTAGGAGTGAAAATTCCTGTGGTGTTTATCTAGCAAAGTTAAAATTAGTATCGGGCCCGTTATTTCCTTGATATCACCTTGATTTGGGTTTTATAAAAAGACATCGACGAGTGCGGAATTAAAAGAGGATTGGTATGTGACGATAAACGGCACGCGCTTCAACAGAGGACGAGGATATACATATATGCCAACTACTGACGCCAAAGCAACGGTATCCTTTCGAGAAAATTTCCCATTGACTCGAATTCCTTCATAGAGTCAAGCCTCACGCAGTAAACAAAATGTATTTTACGAATTTGCATAGATCAATCTAGTTTGGTTGAAAAACTAAACCTCTAAAAGAAAGTAGCGTAAAAGTTTTATTACCTTTACGACAAAAATCAGAAAAATGTAACTGACGGTTTACAAAAATTTATTTATACTAATAGGTAAGTAACATAAATTGGATATTTCAAATAGTCATATATAACCTAAAATTTATTTAGAATCAATGTACTATTTGACATAGTGTTCAAGGCATTTATTTGACAATAAACGCACTTAATTAATGCTCAAAAAATTATCAGAAATTAACAACTCGTTAGCCTTTTTAAAAGGGAGTGACACCTTTGAGGCGAAAAAATCGCTTTTTTGGCTTAATTGATACTTTAAAGTGTCTAAAATAAAATTTCGATCAAACTAACCATGAGTCTTTGAAAGTTGTAAAATATTCGTGCTGAAAAATCTATAAGTTACAACGAGACACGTTTTTTAATAAACAAATAGAATTAAAAAAAACCTATTTGTTCAATCTCAATCAATGTAGGATCAATTTGTTAGAAATCGCAAGAGCTATAATTCCAGAAAGTTTGAAAGCAATTTATTAATTATATACAGAGTTATTAAATAATTTTAAATGTGTATTTTTTAGTGGTTTTAATAATTTGACAGTAAACAAATTATTGAAAATCAAGACGCTCGGTTTTGTGGTTTTGCGCTTGGCCGTTGAGCCGAGGGGATTTGAATGGGTCGATTTTAAAGTGAAAATAACTGAAAAAGAATTTAATTAAGAAAAATTAAGAATGTAAATAAAATGAATAAACTATTTATAATAATAAAAATAGAATATTTCAGTGAAATTGATTAATAGAAATAAAATTTAATAATAAAACATTAAAACTAAAAAAAAGTCTAAGAAGATTTGTAAAAATTTAACAATAAATAATTAATATTAATTTGATAAATTCATACTACTATTCAAACTAATATTAAATTTGTTTATGTTTACTAGCAAAATATAACGCGCGCAAGCGCGCGGTAAGTTTTCCGCACATTTTAGAAATTAAACTATAATAATAAATAAAACAAATCGATAAATAATATTTATCCAATAAGGATGGCTGCCAGTGAACTTGCAGATTGAAAATAGTGAAAAAAAAAATTTTTTAATTTAAAAAAGTGGGTAAATAATTAGTTTTTAAGTGAAAAAAGTAAGTAAATAGTGAACTTTTAAATAAAAAAATTTATTAAATAGTAAGTTTTTCAATAAAAAAAAGTGACTAAGCAATATAGAGTTTGATATTAATAAATAATTGATAAGTTTAAAAAATAATTGAAGTTACAAAAAAAATAATTAAAGAATGACAAAAATAATAAAATTTTGAAACAAAAGTTTGAGACTGGTGTAAAAAATTTAAATTTTCGCACAATAATTGAGATATTGAAGAAATAAGTCAAATGTAAAGAAACTAATTAAATAAAGATATAAATAATTATAAAAGCTGGTGTAAAAATTACACTTTTTTGACAAAAGTTGAAAAATTGAACAAAATAATAGAATTTTCAAGAAAATAATTGAAACTTGAAAACAATAATAATTAAAAAAATATCAAAAAAATGTAAATGTGTAGAATATAGTAGTATAATAACAAAAATAACTGAAATTTAGAAAAAAAATTAATGAAAAATGAGAAATATATTCAAAAATGAAGTAAAAAAATAAAAAATGTAATACAATATTTGAAAAATTGCATAAAATAATTGAAAAATTAACGATATAATTAAAATGTGAAGAAACTAATTGAATAATGACATAAATAATTGAAAACTGATCTTCAAAAGTTAATAAATTCATGACAATAAATAAAAAGATTGAAGAAAATGACATTTAAAGAAAATAATTCAAAAATGTCAAAAACATTTGAATATTGAAAAAAATAGTTGTAATTTAAAAAAATAATTTAGAAATGTCAAAAATAATTGATAACTTTAAAAAAATTAAAAATTTGAAGAAAATACTTGAAAACTTGATAAAACAATTGAAATATTAAACTGGTTTCTTTTATATTAACTGGTGTAAAAATGTAAAAATTATAGACAAAAATTGTAAAGTTTAAAAAAATATTATAAGTTTGAGAAAAATAATTGAAAGTTGAAGAAATTTATTAAGTTTGAAGACAATAATTGAAAAAAGTGTAAAAAAATTAATAAATTTCTGACATTAATAAAAATAATGATGAAAATAAGTGAAAAGTTTAAAAAATAATTGCCATTACAAGAAGATAATTGAACAATAACAAAAATAATTGTAATCTGAAAAAAATAATTGATAACTGGTCCATAAAATTAAAAATTTTTCAAATTTGAAAAATTGACCAAACAATTGAAATTGTAAGGAACTGATTGAATAATGACATAAATAAAATTGAAAGCTAGTGTATAAATAAAAAATTTATATGGAATAATTAAAGTTTGAAGAAAATAATTGAAATTTGTTGAAATTAATTGAAAAAAAAATCTATGGCAATAAAAAAAATTGAATTTATTTATTTATTTATACGGGCAAAAGCCCATTACAAAAATAAACTTTAAAAATTTCTTCCAAGTAACAATAAAATTAAAATTTTATGTAACAATAATAATTACTATATTAAATATTAATAGGTCGCATTCAATGATTTGAGTAAAATAATAATTGAAATTTGTAGAAAATAATTCTAAAATTGCAAAAATAATAGAAATATGACGAAAATAATCGTAAAATGACAAAAGTAATTGAAATTTGAAGAAAATTATTGAAAATTAACAAAAGTAGAATAGAAACTGGTGTTGAAAATTTAAATATACCTGGCAATAATTTAAAGATAGAAAAAAATAAAATTGAAATGTTGAGAAAATTAAAAAAAAAAAATTAAAATTTGAAAAAATAATTAAACAAATTACATAAAATATTTTAAATAAAGAAAAGTTAAACAAAATTAAAAAAAAAATACTTAAAACTTTCAGAAGTTCAGTGAAATAAAAGAAAATAATTAAAAATTAGAGAAAATAAATGAAAAAAGGTAAACATAATTTAAAATTGAACAGAACAAGTTTTAATACAAGAGAAATAAGTAAAAACTTTTTGGCAATTATGAAAGAGAACGAGAAAAAGAACGAAAGTAATTGAAAATTGAAGAAAATAACATAAATAATAAAATAATTGAGAATTAGATAATTAGTTAAAATTTATTGAAATTATGCAACAAATGTAAAGAATTGAAAATTGAAGGAAATAAATTTTGAAAAATAACTGAATAATGTTTTTAAAATTTTAAAACTTGACGAAAATAATTAAAATATGATACAAACAATGATAAATTGTAAAAAATAAATGCCATTTAAGTGTAATAATTGAAAAAATTACAGAACTTTTTTTAAATAAAGAAAAAATAATTGAAATTTGAAAAAAATACATGAAGATTTTAGAAATCAATTAATAAAAAAAAAACTAAAAATTGAAGAAAAGAATTAAAGAAATAAGCTAAAAGTAATTGAAATTTACGAGAATTAATAAAAAAAAAATTTGAAATTATGAAAACAAATGAAAATAATTAAAAATTGAAAAAAATAATTAAAATATGCTGAGAATAATTAAAGATTGAGAAAGAAGATTCAATTATGATGAAAATAATTTAAATATGAAAAATTGAAAACATTCAATAAAATTTGAGAGAAATAACTAAAAAAATCATAGAAGATATGTTTAAAGAAAATAATAATTACAAAATTACTTAAATATTTTTAATTAAAGAGAATAATTAAAAAATTTTAATTTAAAAATTTAATTTAATTTAAAATTTTTTAAATGTAATGCCAAAATGATGAAAATCAAGAAGAATTGCAGAATCTATTATTAAGGGCATGTGATGGAGAATGACGTCACTGGTATAGGCAAAATTTGTCCGTAAACTTTCTCTTAAAATAATAAATATTTTGACACCAAACTTTGTTAAATTACTTAAAATATCATTGAGAAGGTCTCTCTGACCCAAGTTTGTTTTAATTTTGCCTTAAAATTAACTTTTTTAAAAATTAGCTGATTTACGGAAAATAAAAAAAATTAGTTTTAAGACAAAATTTAAACAAACTTGGGTCAGAGAAACCTTCTTAATGATATTTTAAGTAATTCTACAAAGTTTAGTGTCAAAATATTTATTATTTTAAGAGAAAGTTTACGGACAAATTTTTCCTGTACCAGTGACGTCATTCTCCATCACATGCCCTTAAGCAAAGGAAAATAATGAAAAAATCGTTATATAATAGAAAATTGATGACCATAGTCTAAATTTGAGATAATAACTGAAAATTTAGGAAATTAATTGTATGTGTATATATTTTAAACTTCTTCAAAAACCATAATAAATTTTTAAAGCATTTTTCGAAACTTTTTTTTTACACAAATGACAATTAAAAACCAGCACAACACGACACTAACGAAAAAGTTAACCTTATTCTTTCAATTCAAATTTCAAAATATTTCCTGATAAAGAGAGTCAAAATCAATAAAATAACAGGGACTAAGACTAACTTCAGTTCAGTTTTTAAAACGTGGACAGAAAAAGATGAATAAATATTAATACTAACTAACTTCACTTCAGACTTTCAAACGTGGACAGAAAAAGATGAATAAATATAAATACTAACTAACTTCAGGAGTTTACGGATATTATTATTATTTAACTCGCAAAATAAAACACGCGCAAGCGCGCGATTAGTTTTTCATACATTTTAGAAATTATAAAATACAATAATAAATATAATAAATCGGTAAATAATATTTATCTAATGAGAAGAAATAAATATTTTAAATATAATATTTAAAAATCAATTATAAATAAAATAAATATTTATTTAGGACAAAATTTATAATATTTTAGAATTAAAAATAAAAATTGGAAAAATAATTGAAATTAAACAAAATAATTGCAAATTTTGCAAATTAATTGAAAAAAAATTATGGAATCAATTAAAAATTGGGGAAAGTGATTTGAACAACCATAAAAATGTTTTAAACACAAAGAAAATAGTTTAAATTTGAGAAAAATATTTAAGAATCTTAAAAGTAAAGTAAAACAAAATTGAATAATGAAAAATTAGAAAAAAATAATTGAAAATTGAAAAAACATGATTAAAAATTGAGATAAATAAATAGAATTAAAAAAAAAATTAAAATTTGAGAAAATAATTAAACAAATTACATAAAATATTTTAAATAAAGGAAAGTTAAACAAAATTTGAGAAAAATACTTAAAACTTTCAGAAGTTCATTGAAATAAAATAAAATAATTAAAAATTAGAGAAGATAAATTATAAAAGATAAACATAATTTAAAATTGAACAGAACAAGTTTTAGTTAAAGAGAAATAAGTAAAATTTTTTTGGCAATTATGGAAAAGAACGAAAGTAATTGAAAATAAAAGACAATAATATAAATAATGAAATAATTGAACAGTCACACTGCAAAAACATGGTGTCTTAAATTGGACAAAAATGTCTTAAATTAAGATACTTTTGGTGTCTAAGACACGAAAAATGTCTTAATTTAAGACATTTTTGAACAATTTAAGACACCTGTTTTTGCAGTGCAGATAATTAGTTAAAATTTTTTGAAATTATAAAACAAATGTAAAGAATTGAAAATTGAAGGAAAGAAATTTTGGAAAAAAACTGAATAATGTTTTTAAATTTTAAAACTTGACGAAAATAATTAAAATATGATACAAACAATGATAAATTGTAAAAAATAAATGACATTTAAGTATGATAATTGAAAAAATTACAGAATTTTTTTTTAAATAAAGAAAAAATAATTGAAATTGGAAAAAAATACATGAAGATTTTAGAAATCAATTAAAAAAAAAACTGAAAATTGAAGAAAAGAATTGAAGAAATAAGCTAAAAGTAATTGAAATTTACTAGAATTAATAAACAAAATTTTGAAATTAGGAAAAGAAATGAAAATAACTGAAAATTGAAGGAAACAGTTGAAATTTTAGAACAATTCTTAAAAATTGAGGAAAATAATTTTAGAAAATGAGAATAACTAAAAATTGGAGAAAAGACTGTAAGAATGCTAAAAATAATTAAAATTTACGATAATTAATAAAATTGTTTGGAAATTATGAAAACTAATAAAAATAATTAAAAATTGAAGAAAATAATAGAAATTTGAGAAAAATACTTTAAAATCATAGAAATTAATTTTATAAAATGAGAAAAACTAAAAATTGGAGAAAAATCTGGAAGAAAGCGAAAAATAATTGAAATTTACGATAATTAATGAAAAAAATTGAAATATTGATAACAAATGAAAATAATTAAAAATTGAAGAAAACAATTGAAATTTTAGAAAAATTCTTAAAAATTGAGGAAAATAATTTTAGAAAATGAGAATAACTAAAAATTAGAGAAAAGACTGAAAAATGCAAAAAATAATTGAAATTTACGATAATTAATAAAATAGTTTGGAAATTATGAAAACTAATAAAAATAATTAAAAATTGAAGAAAATAATAGAAATTTGAGAAAAATACTTTAAAATCATAGAAATTAATTTTATAAAATGAGAAAAACTAAAAATTGGAGAAAAATCTGGAAGAAAGCGAAAAATAATTAAAATTTACGATAATTAATAAAATTGTTTGGAAATTATGAAAACTAATAAAAATAATTAAAAATTGAAGAAAATAATAGAAATTTGAGAAAAATACTTTAAAATCATAGAAATTAATTTTATAAAATGAGAAAAACTAAAAATTGGAGAAAAATCTGGAAGAAAGCGAAAAATAATTGAAATTTACGATAATTAATGAAAAAATTGAAATATTGATAACAAATGAAAATAATTAAAAATTGAAGAAAACAATTGAAATTTTAGAAAAATTCTTAAAAATTGAGGAAAATAATTTTAGAAAATGAGAATAACTAAAAATTAGAGAAAAGACTGAAAAATGCAAAAAATAATTGAAATTTACGATAATTAATAAAATAGTTTGGAAATTATGAAAACTAATAAAAATAATTAAAAATTGGAGAAAATAATAGAAATTTGAGAAAAATACTTTTAAATCATAGAAATTAATTTTATAGAATGAGAAAAACTAAAAAATGAAGAAAAATCTGGAAGAAAGCGAAAAATAATTGAAATTTACGATAATTAATAAAAAAAAGTTTGAAATATTGATAACAAATGAATATAATTAGAAATTGAATAATATATTTGAATTTTCAGAAAAATACTCAAAAATCTTAGAAAATAATTTTAGAAAATAAGAATAATAATTAACAATCGAGAAAAATAATTGAAAAATGATAAAACATGATAAAGATGAATAATTATTAATACTAACTAACTTCACATCAGACTTTAAAACGTGGACAGAAAAAGATGAATAAATATAAATACTAACTAACTTCAGGAGTTTACGGATATTATTATTATTTAATAGTTAATTCATCATTAATTACAGTTTTTAAATCTTTGAATTTGTCCAAAAAAATTTTGATTCTTTCAAAAGATTGCTTTACAGAATCGTGAATCATTCCGCTTTAGTGCCGCGAATGTAGATTTATTTTCCCCTGTCTTCTGATATCGAACCCCACTCTGTT
Source organism: Ganaspis brasiliensis (assembly GCA_037103525.1). Lineage (NCBI taxonomy): Eukaryota > Metazoa > Arthropoda > Insecta > Hymenoptera > Figitidae > Ganaspis > Ganaspis brasiliensis. Next base: position 823,520 of record JAZKLR010000294.1, read on the forward strand.
TTCAAGGTTCGAAGAAACCGAGTTGCTTGAACTTTTACGTCTTTTCGGGTGAAAGCTTTTTATCTCCCTAGAAGAAGTAATTCCAGAAGCAGACACCCCTTCCACAAGACCCACGTGGTATTATGTTAGATAGGAATTACACTATAGTTTGTGCAGAAACATCGAGCCCGAAAGGGATGAAGTGACGCTCGGGGGTGCTTTGAGTCGCGAGGATCGGCGGCGGCGCCGCGACGCTACCTTTATCCCCTGCCGCCTGCGTTGTTTCTCACAAGAAGATTTTCCGTCAGTCGATCCGCCGGCGATTTACCCGCATGTTAATCTCGGAACAATTTCACACTTTTGCATATTGACAATCGTTCTTTAATTCTCGTAAAATACTGATTTATAACATTTTTAAACTACATAGTTTTTCAAACAATTTCTAATAAAGCTGTGTTTAAACATTGTTTGTCTGCAGACAAATATTGAAAGGTATACGATCAGAAATTGTATTTTGTGATAAAATCAGACTTTTTTTTCTTTTGTCAACGTAATTTCTATTAAAATACTTAAAAAATATGTTTGAAACGAAAAATATAATCAAGTTTTTATTTCTAGGGGGTGAAAGTACACCCTGAAAAAATCGGTTGAAAATCTTATTTAAATGTATAAAAATTATTCAATTTAAAATTAGTATATTCTTTATTATTTTTAGGAAATTTTACAGCTTAAAAACTTGAGTAAAGACAATGATAAAAATATGGCGTTTTTAGTATATTATTTAAATCGAAATTAAACCTACCCACAGTAAAAAAATTTCTCTGGTTTGCAGGCTGATTTTAAAAATAATTATGTTTAAAAATCCTACTTTTTTTAGTAGGTTAAAACCAGTCTTCAAAATAAAGCGAAAATTTTACTGTGAGTAGGTATTTCTGAAGGTATGGGATTTTTTAAAAATGGGTCCTCAACGATTTTTGTCGAAAAAAAACGGTCTGACCCTTACGTTAATATTTTTATAACTAAATTATACAAACAATCGATGGTAATTTATAGGGGAAAATTATACGTATAAAAACTAAAGAATTCATAAAAATTAAAACTTATAAAATATAAGATTAAGAATCTTAAGAATTAATTTAAAACTAACAAAAGAAATTTAAACAAGAAACTAAATATTAATAAAGCAAAGATTGAATTTTAAAAATTTGGCAAAAATTCCAAATAGTATGACTAAAATTCAACTAATTTTTATTAACCCTTCACTAAAACTTTAGTCAAGAAGGTAAAAACTACTAAATGAAATAGTAAAATGTTAACAATAATTATTGTACAGTACCGGCCGAATTTGTCAGTCCACCCATTTTTTTAAGAATTGAAAAACTTCTTTAAGTGTACAAAGTATATTTATTAAAAAAAATTATTTTTGTTTCCTAAAAGTAGATGAAATTTTGAAGAAAATAAGACCTGAATGAAGTGATTTAGTCCATTTTTCATGGAAATATATTTAAAAAAGTAGAATTTTTACTGGTATACAAAAATCCAAATTTCTGACTGAAATAATTATTATTTTTTTTTTATATATTATTTTTTTCGGATAAAAATAATATAATATATTTATTGAAATGTTTAAAATTATTTTTATATCATTATAATGTTAACAAATTTTTATAAATTGTTTTGTTCAAATTCCGAGCCCTGCACTCAGAAAAAAATTTGTTTGGGACAACCAAACTTCAGTTAAAGAAACAAATTTTGGTTGAAACAACCAAATTTTGGTTAAATCAACAAAATTATTCTATTGTTTCAACCAAAATTTGGTTGTTTCAACCAATGTTTGTTTCTTTAACTGAAGTTTGGTTGTCACAAACAAATTTTTTTCTGAGTGTGCATATTCTAAGATAAAAATGGCACTTTAATGCATATATAACAGTTTTATTCCTTAGAGAATTACCTTGAAATCAAGCATAGAAACTTCAAAAAACCATCGTTATTTCGTCAGAAATTTGAATTTTTGTAAAACAATAAAAATTCCACTTTTTTAAATATATTTCAATGAAAAATGGACTAAATATATTCAGTCAGGTCTCATTTTTTCTGGAATTTCATCTACTTTTAGGAAATAAAAATAAAAAAATTTTAATAATTATACTTTGTACGCTTAAAGAAGTTTTTCAATTCCTACTCTCTAAATCTGAATTAGTTAAAAATGACCATTTAGGGGCTAAAATCGTGAAAGAGTTTTATCAAAATTTTTTTCAATTTGTAATAAATAACTAATTAATAGTAAAAAACTACTAATTCAGCAGTTAAATTTAACTAATTAAATAGTAAAAAAATAACTAATGTAGTTAGTAAATAGAAATCTACTAATTCTTTTAGTAGTTTAACATAATCTAAATTTACTTTGACTAATTAAATTAGTAGTTTTTTTACTAAAGTTTTAGTAAAAAATTACTATTTGAAATGGTAAACGAGTTTTCACTGTTAAAATGGTAGTTTTTAATCATTTCAGATTTAGAGAGTAAAAATTGTGTGGACTGAAAAATTCGGCCGGTACTGTAAATATTTAATAATTAAAATTAGCGGCCTATTTTTTATTAATTTATTGTAATTTATTAATATAGTTATTTATTGTAAATGTTATTTCAATTATTTTTTATTTAAATTTTTTAAAATTTTTAACCGGAAATTAGCATGATTGTAATTTTTTAAATTGGATTTTTATTATTATTATTATTATTATTATTATTATTATTATTATTGCTACTACCACCATCTCACTAATTGAGTGCAATTAAATTTAGACATAAAAAAATTTATTTACGAACATAAAATTTTAAGCTTCTCGTTGCGTGACTGCGTACTTTAAACCGCTACACGTTTTGTAGCGATATCTCCATTTTAGCTTCAAATTACTAAATTATATTCTTGTAAAATTTATTTTCACTGTTCAAGTTTATACCTTAGCTTCACGTAACAAAATCTTATTTTTTTTGTTTAGTTATTTACAATTTGATGTATTGATTAAATTAATAACATTTCTGGGTCAATCTGATGATACACAAATTGGTTTAAAAGATTAGTGATATACCCAAGTGTGTAACTAATCCTGTAAGTAAATTGCAAATAGTGTTTAATTGAGTTACAAAATTACACACGTAAATTTCAAAAATCTCATCAACGGGAAATCAATTTTTTTTTGAAATTAATTTAAACCACTTTTTTATCATGAAAATTTATTCATAAGTCTATATATATCGATATAACACGTAAAAGGCTAATTTTAATTTTTGTTGTTAAATATATATATCCTTATTATATAAAGCAATATATGTTTCATAAGTAATTACATTTTGAAAACGAAAAACAAGTAAATTGGATGTTCAAAAGAAGCTTATGCTGTAAACCTTTTAAGAACTCGGAAAGAAATAACGTTTCTCTGTCTAAGTTTATTTCTCTTATTCGTTTATTTTTGGCCAATAATCGATTGTAAGTTAAAAAATTCATAAGGACGTTATTTACTTTGTTGCACGACAAAATACTTTTTATTAGTTAACTTTATCCTAATTTTTATTAATGAATAATAAAATACCGGGTCACTTTAATATATCACAATTGTAAAATTTATTAAATATTTTATTATGAATTCGTACCGTGAGATGTTATTGATTATGGGATAAATTTAACGGGTATTTTTAAACCCCTAGAAATGTAATGCAGAGAATTCTATTTTCGAATAGTTTGAAATTCTATTGAATTCCTGCCATCCGAAGAAGTGATTTTTATAATTTATTTATTAATTCTACTATGTAGTTAAGTTCTAAATTGTAATTATAATCAAAATACTATTAATACTAACAAAATTATTATATTATATTTATATCTATAGTCATAAGGGATGGGGGGTGTATAGTGTTTACAATATATTTTTGAAAGTTTACGTTACTTTTTTTTTTTTAAATGTCTTTTATTTTAATCAACGAGACAAAAAGCAAAATGGTGAACGATTTGGCGTGGAATAATCCATATATAAAAATGCCAGCTTTATTCTATTTCACACTATTGATAAATCACGCTTTAAGTGAATTAGTTTCGACACTGGAAATATTTTTTCGAAAAAGAGAGAAAAATGCTTTTTAGGTCAGGTATGCTTTATTTAAAAAAATGAAGTTTTCTCAATTTTAATTCGACATACGCGGAATTGGAATCGACGTTTCTGAGCATATATGAAAAAAAAAAGATATTGAATACAGTTCTGCACGTGTTTGGGTATTATTCCCTCACGTGGTTAGCTGACACGTAACGTCTGTCGATAGGATTCATGTGGTTTACAGAAATCCTTTTGCTACCAACATGAAAACATGAATAGAAAACACGTTTGAATTAGACATTCATTGAGACTCGTCGAACAGTTATTGAGAAAGTTTGATGATAAATTCCGCTGCTCTATTTTGTCATTAAACAAAAAAAAAAAAAAAATAGAGACGAAATATACTTCTATTTTCTAAGATAAATTTCATCTAAATTTTATGTAAAATTTTATGTTGTAGAAAAAATAAATTTTTAAAAATAAGTTATAAACGAGTTTTTAAATTTTAAATAGTTCAAACTCATACTTGTTTGGCTAATAATTATAACGGCTGTTTTGCATTGCACTTTTGCACACATGTATAGTGATATATACTGCAGACGTATATTTTATGTGTCTATGGATAAGTAAAACAGTTACGTAAATGATCTTACATGTAGCTCTTAACTTTTACACAAATATAAAATGGGTACTTTTTCCATAAAAAAAATTCTAGAAGCAAAAAGTTGGTTCTCTTAAAAACAAACTGTATATTATAACTATTAATTATTTGCAATAAATAATTTAAATTAATGGACGAGTACTTTTAAAAAAAAAACTCTATAAATAAAAATAAGACATTTTACTTTTATATTATTTAAAATTTTTGTTTGATTACCTAATATATAAAATTTAATTTATATAGTAAATAAATATTAAATTATTGTTTCTATTCGGTAAAATGAAAAATTTTATTAAATAAATCTAAAATTATAAAATGTGTCATTAGAGGCTTGTTTTGTATTTAATAGATTTAGTATAAATTCGAAACGTCAATATATTTACATATATTGGTGAATATAAAAGTTTATTGATTTGAAAGTAGTTCCTTTAACCGAAAAGAAAAATAAACAGACGCCAGTTTCCACTTTCGAAAAGCGGGTTTAGGTGATTATTAAACAGGTCGCTGATCATATTCTTCTTGAAAAAATTTTCTATAATTTATAGTTACCGTGATTTTTTTAATTTCCGGGAAAAGCATTAACTTGTTGACGCTATTAACTAGAAAGTAATCTGATCATTGAAAAATTACTGTTTCTGATTATAAAATCCAGTATTTACGAGAAAAATTGTAAAAGTGTGTGTGTGTGTGTCTGTGCTTTTTTTGTAAAAATTTCCTATAAAAAATATGAATTTACAGTGAACTTGAGTTCGATTATTGTTAAAAAAATAAGTTTTTACAAACGTGTGATATTAAAAATGTTTGCCGCAATGGTACTTCATAAACATTATAAGAATTATAATTCTCATCATCATTCCAACAACAATAATTCTATCAACATCAGCAATAATATCAATAACAATCACATAAATAATAATAATGTGAATAACAACCGGACTTTTAATATGAAAGAGGTGAGTTGTGTATTTTTTGATATTATTATAACTTTTCTATTATTGTGTTAAATTTACTAATTTTGAACTCTTTCAATAATTATCCAGCTAATACTATTGGACCATTTTTTGAAAAATATTGTCTGAAATTTTAACGAAAATTGTCATTTATCGATGAAATGTATTTCAGCTTTTGAACATAATGCGGTCACATTCATTAAGGATGTAGACATTTAATGGACATTTAGTGAATCTAGATTTCAGTAATTTCCTTTAATTAATTTCTGGAGAATATATATACTTAATAATCCACATCACATTGAAAAGTGTTGAGAACGTGGGAGGAATAAAATCCAAATGAATTAGTAAAGGTATAGGTGATCTTTAAACCGGATCTCACCTCATAGGAAATTCATGCAAATGAACTTAACAGATTAAATTCCTTGTGCCATCCTTTCTCTGACAACGGAGCTGAAAAGATGAAAGTTTAAAAGATTTTTCAAACAATTGACAACCCTTTCATTATATATATTATTATAAAAACATTGGATTTATTATTTCAATTTTATCCAAATCATTTAATTCAATAATTCAAATTATTTAATTACTTAAATCCTATTTTTATTATTTTTTAATTATTGATTTGTAATAACACAATTAGTTTATATATTTATCAGGTTAAATGCTCGTTGACTGATCGATAAACAAATCGAAACAATATAACATGTGTAATAATAGAATTGAAGAGTAAATTACATGTTTGTTACTTTGAATTACTACTGGCATAAATTCTTCCGCAATTTAATGGATTTTATATGTTTCCTGTGAGGTCAATAACAGGAAAAGTTCGTCAAAGCTACCAGAGAGAATTGAGTGTGGACAATTTAATAGTATAATTGTAATTGCGTAATAACCTCACAATACAATCTCTTCCTCTCTAATATTGCATCCTTTCTAGATACTAGATACTTTATTTTACAATAATCAAGTTTCGAATAATGCTGATGACACTAAGTACCCTATTATTATAGTTCAAAGAGGTTTATAACTTACCATCGACCAGTTTACATGATCTAATCAAGTCTGACGATTATGCATCTCACTCTGATTATGTTGTGCAGTATGAATATTAAACATTTATCATCAATGAAATTAGATTTTTGCTATTTTAAATTGAATAAAACTAACGGATGATAAAAAAAATTTTATAGGTAGGTCATAATGCGACTTATCTATGTTTTTATAACATAATATGACAGAAATACTTATTGTTGTTTTGTCACAGGCTTCCCCCAAAGGTTTTTTCTGTAAAACCCCTGTTTTGAACATTTTTCCCTAATATCCCCTATTTTTCACAAAAACTGAGATTTTGTAAAAAAAAAAAAAAAAAAACTGAAAAAAACTTCTGATCCCAAACTTTAATTTATTCAAAGTTTTAAATTACATTTGTTTCAAATTTTAACAGTTAGAACTTTTCTTCTTCTTCTTCTTCTTCATTATTTAGTGACTTTGGTGCAAAAATTACATTTTAAAAATAGTAATTCGAATTTTAAAATTTATATGTCAAATAGCAATCTGATAATAAGAATTTCGATGCAATGACACCTATTTTCCCTATCAAAAATTGATTTTTTCTTTAAATATAAAATCTCGAAATTTTTATTTGTAAGTAGTTTATTTTTTCATTGAGAACATTTAATAAAAAATAATTGATGAAGAAAATATTTAATCAAAATAAGTAAATTATGTCGAATAAATAAGAATTTTTTAAAAAAATATCTTCAAATTCATATAATGGCAAAATTAAGAAAATTATGTAAAAGTAGCGAAAAAATAATAAATTAAAAAAAAAAACAAGAAATTAAACAAATAAGAAAACAGCACTGCAAAAACAGGTGTCATAAATTGTTCAAAAATGTCTTAAATTAAGACATTTTTCGTGACTTAGACACCAAATGTATCTTAATTTAAGACATTTTTGTCCAATTTAAGACACCATGTTTTTGCAGTGAGTCTGTTAAAAAAATGAGAAAATTCTTTTAAATAAAAAATATCAGGACATATTATTAAAGAGATGAAAGAAAAAATTAAAAAAAAAACTACACAAGAATAAAACAGTGACATAAAATTATGTAAAAAAGTAGAAAATCTTTTCAAAAGATTAAACTATTTACGGGGAATTTTTTAAATTAAACAAATATATTAGAAGATAATTAAAAACACGTTAAAATATATTACTAAAAAGAACAAAATTTAAAAATTGGAAAAATTAGAGAATTATTTTATAAATTAAATAAAAGAAAAACTGAATAAAATTTTGGAAAATTTTCAAAAATTTTAAAAGAAAAAAATTCTATGAAATGTAAGAACGATTTTAAAATGAGAATATTTAGTACAAGATTAAATTTACATAATGTAAAATAAAATAATAAAAGTTTTCAAAAAAGTATAAAATTGAGAAATTTAAAAAATGTAGATAAAAGCATCGAATATATGTTTTCAAAAATTAGGAATTATAAGATAGAAACTAAACAATTTAAAAAAAGGAAAAATCTTTCTAAGAAATGGAGAAATGATGACAAAAATTAAAGAATTAATTAAAACGCACAAAGGAAGAAAAAATTGTGAAACATCAAGAAAATCAAATATATAGGAAGAAAATTAATAGAGAAATGTTCTTATTTTCTTTAATCTAACAAACTGTAAGAAATGTAAAAAGTACAAAATTTAATAAAATTCGGTTACAATCTGTTAAAAAATTACAATTAATAAAAATACACTAAAAAAAATGTATACATAAAGATAAATAAAAAGTCCAAAAATGTTTTAAAATTTTAGACTGCAGCTTTTTGGACTTCAAAAGTCCTTGAACTTCTTTAATTTTAGGTTAAAATTGTTTCGCGATGTATAATCATATTTTACCAAGTTAAAAAAATTCTAAAAAAAATTTTAATACGTGTCAAATAAAAGTTAAAAATTTATTAATGTTGGTTTTCTTTCATAAAATTCATAAATAAAATATTGTATAAATCTAATTCTACTTTTCAATCCAATTTTATAATGACTTTAAATAAATTTAAGTTAAAAGTTGAACAAAGTTTTAATTTAAAAAAAATGTCATTAAAATTTTTTTTTTTAATTTTTTTTTACGATATAAAATTTTTTTGATATTTTTTTTATTGTAAGTTTAAAACATATTTAATCTGTTCCAAAAACCTAAATATAAAAATGGATTAGAAAAAATATATCAAAAAGTGAAAAATTTTAAATTTACCTTTTTTCGAAAAAATGTCAAGTCTCCCGTTCATATGAATATTTTTTAATCTAATAAGGCTGAGATTTTAACTTGGCTTAATACCTAAAAATCTGCAAAATTTGATTTAAATCGGTCAAGCTGTTTTTGAGTGATGGTAGAACAAGATATTGAGGAGATACAGATAGACAGACAGACAGACATTTTTTATTGTTATTTTTAGAATCCTTGTTGTTAAAAATGACAATATATGACAAAAAGTTTGAATTCGGAGCAATGTACAGACAAAAGTCTGATTTTATTAATATAGATTTTCCCTAAAAATAAAATTTGTTTCTTATAATTTCTTATTCATAAAAAAAATTTTAGTATTTTATTGTTATTATTTCTTTTGTATTTTCATACGAATTCTTAATGCTTCTAATATTTTTTTTCTTGTAGATTCTTTCTACGCAAAGTATTTTAGATTATTTTATATATAATTTTGATTTTGTAACATTTCGAAAAAATTTATTAATACTTTTGTTGATTTTCTTATTTAATTTGATAATTTTAAGGGCGGGAGGGATGTAAAAATTTTTTTCATTTATCAGATTATTTTTAAATTAACTCGTTTTTATGTAAATGTATTCAATTTTTTTTACATTTTGTTTTTTTTCGCAAATTTATTTAGTACTCTTTCATACAATTTTTAGATTCTAAGATTTTTTAAACAAATTTTTGTTATTAAAATTGTGAGCCAGTATCATTTTGACACATGACTTAATTTTAGATTGTTATATTGTACAGAATGGAAATGTTATTTTGTACAACTGCTAAATGATATTTTGTACAATTTTGAAAAATGAATTTGTTATTTTGTACAATTCTTTAAAAAAGCTAAAATATTGTACTTCCAATGTTTTATTGCTTTTTTAAAAAATTGTACAAAATAACAAATTCATTTTTCAAAACTGTACAAAATAACATTTAGCAGTTGTACAAAATAACATTTCCATTCTGTACAATATAACAATCTAAAATTAAGTCATGTGTCAAAATGATACTGGCTCAAAATTGTTTAAAAATTTGTTTCCTTTATTTTGTAAAATTTACATATTCCTTTTTAAGTTTTCTTCAATTTGTGAATAATTTTCTAAATTTTTTTCATTTTTAAAGGAATTTTTCATTCTGTTTATTACAATTTTTACTTTTTCTTATTTTACTCTTGCAATTTTTATTTTTCAGTTTATTTTTCGCTATTTTTATATTTCTTCTAATTTTTTCTGAGTTTGTTAAACTTTTTCTTAAAGTTCGTATTTTATGTACGCTTTTATAGATAAAATATTTTTTATTTTAAAAGTTAATAATTTAATAAGATTAGAAGAAATATCGTAACTCTTCTAAAATTTAGAAAATGTGTTTGTCTTGCAAATTAATTGGGATATATTATTCATTTATCTTTATTTATTAACTTTTTAACGTACCCTAAAAGATCCCTACTTTCATATATTCAATCCCCTATTTACCCTTAAATATTCTTTATTCACAGTTAAAAATTTTGTGTAAAAAACGGTCCACATATTCTTTGTGTTAAATTTAACACAAAGATTGTGTTAATTTAACATGAAAATTGTGTTAATTTAACATAAACGATTGTTAAATAAACATATAGTTTGTGTTATTTTAACACAAATTTTGAGTGGACCGTTTCGGACATTTAATTTGTGTTAAATATACACAAAATTTTTAACTGTGTTGTCACTGTGAAGTCTGTTGTTACTTTTTCATAAATAGAAGATTTTTTTATAGTAATCAATTATAATAAGAAACACTTTCACTACCCTGTCGTCACCGACAAAGATTATTATTATTATTTTATACCCAATTCATTACCTTCTGTGTACATCATTTATTATTCACCATTTTTCTATATTTTTGATGTTTGTAGTATTCTTATAAAGCTACAATTGAAGTGTCTTTTACGCATTTATATTTGTCGTGACCTCGTCAAATGTCGAAGCGACATTTGAAAGGATCGTGCAAGATTGGTCTTTAATACCAACAACTTTCAATTTCATCGTAGATATCGAAGATGGCGGTTACTATAACTTAATAACTCCTTTTAGGACATACAAATATTTAAAAATTGCAGAAATAGTATTGCTATTCAATACTAATTGCTTCAAGTATAATTGCTTGACAACAAAATTGATGGTCAGTTTTACCAAACACCTGATATATTTTTTACATTTCAAAATCTTTTCAACACAATCCAATTTTTGTGTCATTTGCTGTTTAAACCTCTTTTAATGATACTCCAAAAAACCTGTTTCTTCCCAAATTTTCTATCCTATTGTCTACTTCTCTTATCTTTTAACATCTCGGATAATTCACCTACTTCTCTAATTATTTGTCTCCGACAATTTACCTACTTATTATTTGACTTCTAAATGATAATTTACCTACATCTCTTGTATTATTTCACTTCTGGTATAATTTGTCCATACTATGATTTTCTAACTCGACTTATAATTTTCCTATACACAATTCATGATTCCACGTTAATCATAACTATTTTAATACACTTGACCCAATAAAGTGACTGCAACTCGAACTAATAAAATGATAAATCCAATTCGAGTGCAATTAGTTGAGCTAATAGAGTAATTAGAACATGCATGCGCTGTTTGTTTAGGGGATTCTTATCATCAGCCGTAATTTGTCACGAGTAGGTCATTAAAATGATATTAAACTCATCTTCTATTTATGACTATTCCAGTTGTATTTCCGCGTTTCACGTTTCGGTGCATGCGTAAGCGCAATGTGTTACTGGTTATAGAGGCTTTGAATGTATTGTAGAAAAGTATAGAATAGATGTTCTAACATTAGTGTATAACCCTTCACGATAACTCGTCGCCTTTCACTTCGCTATACTTCTGCAGCCGTAGTTGTGCAACGACATTTTAGTTGGAGAATATTACGAAATGCAGTACCGGTATCTAGCCTTCATTTCTCCTGTGGATTGCTAATGGTCGGAATTTTGTCGTTAAAGTGCATCTCCTATTAGCAACTGGAGAGGTCATCGAGTACATGCACTTTGTAAGCCATTGACCGCACTCCTCCTAGTACCGGAAGTCTTTTTTTATCCATCCGCCTCCGTGACTGTTACAGGAATCAAGCGGAACATCGCGATTACCTTGATGAAGTATTTGCCGCTACTTTATCGATCGTCTTTCGAACATCGACCAAACTTTAAAGTTCATTATAACCCTTCCAGCTGACACATGTTGCATGTATTATTTTCCTTTAAAGGCGCTTATTTATTAGTTCGTGGCTAAAACTTTCTGATAAGTGAAAATTGGGAAGTTTATTCTCCGATGTGGTTGATTGACATATTGGCATTACACTAGTAATGGCAAAATCACTTACAAACCTTTAGATTTTACCTAAAATTGCTATTGTTTATGAAGGTACATAATTTGGTTATCCTAATTTTTTATACAAATTGTCTTGATTTTAAAATGTCATCCTTTCACGTTTAAAAATGCTATTTGGTAGCATTTGTCTAAAAAATTGTTTATGAAAGGATAAGTAGGTGCCTGTACAGTATTACTGTAAGCCCTTTTTTCATTCAAGTCAAGGTCGTTTTTGTATATTGTGATTAATAATCGGTTTCGTCTTTAAATAAAAGCGAACAAGGTTAGTATTTTCCCATCCGACCTCATTGGTTGGAAATCCGTTATGTTGTCCGTAAGAGCGTAAAGATTAAAACCATGGTACCATGATATTGATCGTACACACATTTCTATACTGATAATAGTCCATCGACAAGACTGTATTAGCTATATTTATAAGGAATGCAGAATAGCTAGAAAAAAGTTAATTAATCAGTGACACATGACTTGGGAATATGTATTGACTGCGTAAATTCTCTACGCATTCATGTTCTACAAGCAATTTTATTCTTTATAATGTTTCTGATGATTTTGTTATGCGAATAACTTCTGGTACAAGGTTTAAGAAATATTCATCATCTTCATTAGTGTGTTTTTTATAATAATTTTTAAGTGCGTTTTTCGTGATAATCTTTAAGTACGTTTTTCAGAATAATCCCTAAGTACGTTTTTCAAAATTTAATTGTTCAAAAATAGTAATTTCTTCTATAGACTTCTTTGCTATGCTCTTTGTGACCTCGGTTTCCGTCTTTTTGAAATTTTCTCCATGACCTCTCTTGACTTTTGTCTAACTGGATATTCCAATTAAATTATATTCCGCTCTTGGTCGCCCATAGCCCTTTGTAGATAAACTGTAAACTACTGAAAAAAAAACACACAACGTGTCAAACATTTTATATAGTTTGTCCCTGAAAGTCGCTCAGGCGTGATGTCGAGACAATAGCGCATCAACAATGTGATTTCCGGCAAATACTAAGCTATTTAATGCAGACATTTAACTGCACCTCTAAATTCGTTTCTCTGTCTTAGTTTTCTTTACCCATATATAGCGGGAAACTAACTCTGAATACTAATGGTTACTTTAACGTTATACGTATTAAATTATGAGAAATTTTACAAATCTCACAATTTTTATATATTGTTCAAAATTAAATTAAAACTTGTCAAAATAATTCGTTTATATGTATGCTTTTCAAAGTTTTAATTCTCTGTAAACAGTTATATGGAATTTTTAAAAATGTACAGTTTTAGATAAATGAAGGTTTTCCCCCCTTTTTGAATATATATTTTAATTATAGAGATTTTTGGGATAAGGTCTTGTTAATTTCTTTAAAAATTATAGTCATCGATCCCAATCATGTTTGACACATTTTTCTCATAATCTACACATTAAATTTTACTCATGTACCAAATTTCAACATCCTATGACAAACAGATTGAGCTCCATAGGGGTACCCGTTTATTTTTTAATTTCGCAATTCTTTCTTGACTACTTCTAATTAAGTTTTCTATATTTCTCCTGTTATTTTTATATCAAAGTACACTAGCAATTTTTAGTTTTGTATGTCACATAGTTTGGTGGCTGTACTGTAAAAACAGGTGTCTTACGGGTGACTTATTTTAAGACATAAGACATTTAGAAAGCGTTTCACAGTGATTTCAAATTATTTCATTGGGGACCATCCATAAAGAACGTTTACCAATTTTAGCGATTATTAACTCCTCTCCCCCTCCTTACCCCCTATTTTGCACTTAGTTTCAAATGGCGACCCCCCCCCCTAAATAAAACATTTAAAAATTCTTACCCCCCCCCCCTCAAAAATCAAAAATGTTTTCTTATATATTAATTAAATCAAATTGTTTTATTTATCATATATATAAATATAGGTAATTCTCCAGAAACAGGGCACTTTTACTTCCCCGCTTTAATAACTTTAAAATTATTATTTAAAAAATTCTCTAACTTTGTTGAGTTATTCTTCATTCTTTTGTTTATCATTATCAAAAACAAAAGAAACCGTTTTTTTTCTTTTCTGCACCTTTAAAAAATTCAAAATTACCTCGAGAAATGTTACATCTCATTACAAAGGGGTGAAGGGGAGGGGTCAAAATAGATCCAAAAAAGCGTTACGTATTTTTTGAATAAAAAAGTTTTTAATGGGTTTTAATGGTTTATAATGGTTTATTTTTTAATTAATTTTTTCAAATTTACAATTACTTTCTGTATTTTGAAATTTATTTCCTAAATTTTCAATTATTTATCGTAAATTTCAATTATTGTTTTAAATTTATCATTATTTTTGCCTTTTTTTAATTATTTCCTTTAATTTAATACATATTCTGTAATTTTTTTCAATTATTCTTCTCAATTCTCGATTGTTTTCTACAATTCTCAGATATTTTCTAAATTTTAAATTACTGCCTTCAATTTTCAATAATTTCTACAATTTCGCAGTTTTTTTTTTCTCCAAACTGTAATTTTTAAAATTATTTTTTAACTGATTTACCAAACCTTTAATCATTTATGTCAAATATCAATTGATTAAAAAAATCTTTAATAAATTTTAGAATTTTCAATTAATTTTTTCAAATTTACAATTATTTTCTTTATTTTGTAATTAATTTTCTAAATTTTCGATTATTTATCTCAAATTTCAGTTATTTTTTTTCATTTATTATTATTTTTGCCTTTTTTAAATTATTTTCTTTAATTCGATATATATTCTGTAATTTTTTTTAATTATTCTTCTCAATTCTCGATTGTTTTCTACAATTCTCAAACATTTTCTAAATTTTAAATTACTGCCTTCAATTTTTAATTACTTCTATAATTTTTCAATTTTTTTCTCTAACTTTTAAAATTATTTTCAATTTAATTTACTTAATCTTCATTTATTAATCTTAAATTACATTTTTTTTCAATGTTTAATTTCTTTTATAACTTTCTCATTGATTTTTTTTATTTTAAATTACTTTCATAATTTTGTGATTAGTTTCCTAAATTTTAAATTATTTTTCTTAATTCTCGATTGTTGTCATCAATTTTGAATTTTTTTTCAATTATTCTCATTATTTTTAAATTAAATTTTTCAATTTTCAATCATATTCTCAATTTTCAATTATTTTCTTCAATTTTCAGTTGTTTCTATAATTTTTCAATTATAGAAACAATTTTTAATTTTTTAAAGTATTTTTATATTGATTTATTAAATCTTCAATTATTTATCTCAAATTTTAATTCTTTTTAATTTTTATTAGTTTTATAATCTTTTTTAATTTTTTTCCTCCTATTTTTTAATTATGTTCATCACTTTTTAGTTAATTACCTAAATTAAATTTTTTTAAATTACCATTGTTCTTATTTTTGTTCAATTATTTTCTCTTAGTTCACTCTTTCAAATTATTTTTCTCATTACTCATTTATGTTCTTCAATTGTCAATTGTTGTCATCAATTTTGAATTTTTTTCAATTAATCTCATCATTTCTAAATTAATGTTTTCAATTTTCAATTATATTCTCAATTTTCAAAAGTATTTTTAAATTGATTCATTAATTCTTCATTTATTTATCTCAAATTTGAATTTTTCTTTTAATTTTTATTAGTTTTATAATCTTTTTTAATTCTTTTCTCACGATTTTTATTTTTTTGTTTTCATCATTTTTTAATTAATTACCTAAATTAATTTTTTTTTTAATTTACCATTATTCTTATCTTTTTTTAATTATTTTCTCTTAGTTCATATATATTCTGTACTCTTTCAAATTATTTTTCCCATTTCTCATTTATGTTCTTCAATTGTCAATTATTTTTATTATTTTTCAATTATTTTCCTCAACTTTTAATTATTCTCATCATTTATATTTTAACTAATTATCTTGTATTTTCAATTATTTTTAAAGTTTTTTATTCTTTTTCTATAATTTTGAATTATTATTTATCAATTTTAAACTAATTTTCACAATTTGCAGTTATATTCCTTTTTTTTTTTTATTAATTTGAAAATTCTGTAATTATATATTTTAATTTTCTTTTTTTTATCCTACAACTTTGTAATTTTTGTCCTACCCAAAGAAAATAATCGAGGTTCTACTGTAATAATTAATTTATCTTTATTTATGAAGTTTTTAAAGTACCCTAAAATTTCCCTATTTTTGTATATTTAGTCCCCTATTTCCCCTAAAATATTTTTCATTGTCACTGTGAAGCCTATACATGTAATTTCGATTTTTATAAATAATTTTAATTAAAAATTTATTTTTCCCGATTTTATTTTCGTGGAACCGAAGTTGACTTATTTGTCATTTTTCAATGATTTTGCTTAATATTATAGCTTGCTTTTATTAACTTGTATGAACAAGTTAAAAAATCATATTTATGCTTGAATCATGTGAAAAAATGCAATTGTTTAACTGAAAACTATAATAATAACTATGTTGCGTATTTTTATTACTTCTAAACTCCGGTTCCACTTAAAATGACGGATTTTTGAAACTTGAGATAAAACACAAAACTTCCCCCTCATGACACTGTACCCAATCAAAGTTGTTAAAAAATCACAAAACCTAACTTTTCAACTTTTTCAGCCTAAAAATAGAATCTTCATATTCTGTTGAAAAAGATTAATCCCATAAAAAAATAATGGTATAATTAATTATATAAAAATTGTTTCTGTTTCAGGTAAGTTGCACTATCATCCATGAAATATTTCAAAAATTCACTGATTGACGTAAGTAATAAAAAAAACACTGTTTTCATCCAAGTATTTTATTTTAAAAACGATAAAATTCTTGAGTATTATATACTTTTCTTGAAATGAAGAAAAACTTGTCGAAGACGTGGCATTCCATACTACCATAAAAAGCATTACAATTGTTGAGCGTGTTTCCACTCTTTCTAGCCGAAAAGAGAAAAATATGTTTTACACTTTAGCCCTCACTTTCATGCGAAATATTTCATTTCGCATAGCAAATATGTATACCGTGAGCCAATTTCTCGCGGGACCAGTATATACTGGGTGTCTACTGGCAAGTACTACTTTCGGTTCTTCCCACTCCTACAGAATCAAGAGTTGAGACTCCCGCGCCTTTCTTCCAGCGACTACACCGCATGTCAGTTCGCGTCCATCCGCAGGTAATAACTGACTGATCGAAGACGATCCTTTTTCGATCGATAATTCGATCTATTGTGACCATTTTTTGTTTGTTTTACAAAACGTAAATTTTCGTCAATAATTGGTTTAAAAACAACAGTGAAGTTAGTTGTTAGTGTATGCGCTGTAGATTGTGCCACGAAACATCAACAATACCTATTGTTTATTCAGGATGATAATATAATAATTCAAGGATAACAATCGGTTCAGTGATCAAAGTGATTCAATCTAAAGTAAATCCTTGAATGTAACGACGATAGCTGATCTAAAAAGTAAGACAGTGCATTTTAGGGCACGATAATTCCTCCAGTGGCTGGATTATGTAGAGCATAAAATGGCTGGTGTGCCGCAGCCTGCGGGCGTCGTAGGCGCGGAAAGGCGAACAAGATAACAGCATTCAAGTTACATTGAAACTACTAAAATAAAACTTGGAAAAGTTTTAAATTCCGTTCCAAAGATTCACCGTGTCCAATGTCGCAATTAGCTGTTTGTTTCTCAGAAAAATTGTTTCTTTTCTCTTTATTGTAAATTCTTCCTGTATTTTTCATTATACATTCTTCCTGTATTTTCTTCTGAGTTTACTACTTGATTTAAGTAAAGGTCTTTGTTCAGTCTTCACTATTTTTGGTCATGGAAAATGGTGGTTCTTCAAGGACTCTGGTTTTTATTTCTTAAAAGACTGGTTCTTCAATTTGTTTGGTTCTTGAAACCTTTTTGAACCTTGAAAGACTGCGTATATTCCTTCTAAAGATACACGGAGAAAAAGGAATTGTTATGGTTACTAAAAGTTAAGTCCACACAACAATTTCGAATTGTCAATACTGACAATTAGATTTGTTGTTGAAATAAAGAAAAATTGTTACGGATTGTCATAGCAACTCTGGATAAGAAGTTATTAAAAAGGCTATTAAAAATACTATTAAGAAGACTATTAAAAATTGCATTATTTATTCCTTTCAAGATTTTAGAATTCTAAAGATTCTAAAGATTTTAGAAATCTCATTGAGAAAATAGAATTGTTAATTTAGAACTGACAGTTCTGCTGTGGCAAATTTTGTTGTCTTAAAAATTGGGGTTGGGTAGTAACAAAACCATTTCAGATTTTTCTATGACAAGTCCAATTGTTAGGATAATAGAACAAATTTGTTATGATAACAATTGAGGTTTATGTATACTTACAATTCCAATTGTTTGTAGTAGAAATAATAAACAAAAGAATGAAAAACTATCATCAAAAAGTAATTTACTAATACTACACAATCCGAAACAAATTTTTATTAAACATAACCACAAACGAAACCACTTTCTGATTTTTCTTTTAGTTGATAAAACCTCAGAAATTTACAATAAACAGACAGATGGCGCTAATGTCAGTTTCTAAAAAACTTTTCTCGGTAAATATATGTTGTTAAAGTTACTAAACATCTCTTAGGAAAAATGCTTAGAAGCTAAAAGGAAAGAGAGAAATTGGATTTTTAAAATTATTAACATAATAATATAATTAATAAATGATTTATCAAATTATATAATAAATGAGTTCATTGAGTAACTTAAAACAGAAATTGTTTCGAAGAAATGAGAAAATCTTGCTTATTAATTTTAAATTTACATACGCATATGTAAATATTAATGAAATGTCTTTTGAGACAAAAATTATATTCAATGAAATGAAAATTTATCCATCATTTGTATCTAATAGCGTTTTGTGTGTTTTAATTAAAATGTAGTCGTATTAAAAACTAAAAAATTATTTGAAAGTTCTTTGAATTTAGGTGTGACTGATCACGCAAAGATATTATAGAATGAAATTGAAAGATTTAATATGCAATTCAATTTAAAGCTTGATTTAAAAGTATTTAGTTAATTTAACTAAATAAAAAAAAACTCGAGTTCCATACTACGAAGTATTGCACAATGTTTGTGCATTTAACAATAATAAGCATTTTCTTTGTGAAAAAAACGAAAGCAACAAATGTTTCATGACACCAGTTGAGAAAACGTTTTGAATATCTTTTACAAAATCTTATCCTCAATGCAATTGTATTTCATCTAGAGTGGAATTTTCAATTACATATCTCAAATTAAACTCTGTTACACAATGTTATCTAAGTTTGATGACTAGATTTCACATAGCAGAGATAACAAAATTCTTTTTTAATATACCATTTCAGAAATCGTGAAAAAGACAATTTAATCTAATTATTTTATCTGCGCTTCAAAATAATCACATCAATTGATAAATTAGTGATAATTGAGAAAAATTGTTCCGTTATAGTAATCGGGAATCAATATATAAGTTTGTAACAAAATTTATTTCAGTAAAATATTTTCATAATAATGATTATGAAGAAAGATGATAATTCCTAAGATACAATTCTAACACATGATGTAATTCAAAATTTCCTAAACTTTCTCTACAATAATTCATGCTTTGTATTATTCATGTCTCTATGTAATACAAAATCATTTATTTTCTTGATCAATGTGGCTGATATGATCATTGTTTGATTGCTTTGATTTCTTTCCAAGGAGGTTGTCAAGATGACGAAAGATTACCTGTCTATTATCTTCCTATTTATCTGCCTTTTAGAAATATCTTGTTTACTTGCTGAAAATTGATAGAACAATATGTCGAATCAACCACGAATTGTGACTGGGATTATAATAAGTGACAGAAAACTAATCGAGCCATTGTCTATAGAAGGAGTTTCTTTCAATCGTTTTTCGCTATTCTGTACACATCGAGTTAACTTGTGCTGCACTTATCCATTTACTTTCACTATCCGAGAAAGTGAAAGAGGCCAAGTGACCGAAGTCTTATATAAATTAGATGTTTCCTAAATAATGGCAAAAAATTATTATGGAAAAAACTGAACTCGTAAATCAATGTTGTGTGCATATTCATGTATGAATGTATACATGAATATATGTATACATTTGTTGTTTATGTATACTTTGTGTCTTTATCGAATTCGCCGTAAGATCTTGGGACGAAACAAATGAGCGATTTGAACAATAATTATTATGAAGAAATTAGAAAATTTTTAAAAAGTTGTCTTCATGTATATTTTAGGAGTCAGCAGTTGGAACACATTAAGTGGCGAAAGTCTCATTTTCTCGAGCAGTTTTTATGCGACTTCTCTAAACACTGTCTTTGTGTCACAACTCTCTTTTTCTTTAATTAGAGCGACCTCACTTTCAGTTTCAAGGCCTTCATCAATTGTAGTTTCGGCATGTTATCTTGATACATGTGAGCATGCCTATGAGTCAGAAGTTTTTTAGCATGACAAACACTGTGATTTAACATCAATTTTAATTTTTAAGATAAGTCAAGTTGCAACAAAAAATCTGTTTGGTTGGTTTTATATTAACAATTTGATTATCTTTGTGGCGTACATGTTTTGTTTTATGTTTCTAATGAATATTCAATCGAATGATAAAGATTGGTTTAATAACAATCAAATTGTTTTGTTGTATATCAGCAGTTGGGTTTGTCATAGCAAACACTTCATCTTCCAATACTATGACTTTCTTTCTCTTGTTCTTTATCATCATTAGCGTCATCATCTTATCATCATCATCATTATATCATCATCAGATTCTTCACCAATCATCAGATTCTTCACTTATAACTACTTTCTTTCTTCCTCCGCATTATAAATCCTCTCTTCTTTCATTTGCCATCAATTCAAATGGATACACATAAAAAAATAAACCACTTTTGCCATTGGAACAAGATTCAATCGGAAATTTAAAAAATACAATTACGAAAGTGGGAAGAAGTGGCTTAGGTGTAACCTTGACAAGTGTGAGACAGAAACAGTTCTTGCTTTTTCTCTTGTTTCTGATGCTCAAACTTATTCTTTCATCAAGGTTACAACAAAGGAAATCCTCTCCCCACTATAACGCATTTCACGGTTGATGATGCAAATGCGTTCCATTGTTATTCGTCAGAAAAACAATCGAGATAATTTTATGATTTGTGCACGCAACAAATTAAAGAAATAGATTATAAAGAAACTATCCTCTTTTTCCTGTTCTTCGTTATTTTTAACCATTACATTAAACATGATTCCAATGGTTATTGCCAATAATCCCAATGGTTAGCATTTCCATTTAGATTTTATTCTCTTTTTTTTCTCCTCTCTTTTTAGAATGCGTGTTTGTGGAAAAAGATTCGAGAGAATATAGACCTCGGTCCATTGAACATGTTCTTCGGTAGTTTCATCTAAGTGAAGTAATTTAAAATTTTATGATCCAACTCTTTTTTAGCCCACTGTAGCTTTTCTCTTATACGAAACTTTCTCGTTTCTTTTTTTCTTATCTAAAAGTTATTTGTGTTTAAAGTATTTTTGCCCGGAATATATATAAAATTGAGAATTAGATAAGGGAAAAAGAAGAGGATGGTTAGATAATTGGAAAATGGAGAAAGAGATTGAAAATTAAAAGAGAAAAACATGAATAGAAATGAAAGAATTTAATAGAAAATTGTAAAATAGAAAGACAAACAGACGAACGGAAAATTGCGACATAGAAGAGAAAGAAACGAACAAACAGAGAAAAAAATTTCTATTGAAACAAAGTCAACAGGAATTTTTACGGATTTCTATCAGTGCTGTTTACGGATTTTAGTGCAACTTTAAATGAATGATAGGAATGGAATTGCTTCTCATAATGTTGAAACGTTTTTATATAGATGTTAACCGTGGTTATCAAGCTTAACTGTACTCACTGCTGTACTATAAAGGACATGTTAGAATCACTTTTATGATATGTTGCCTAATAAAGCAATGCTTTTATATCCACCTACTCATCATGATTAGTAATTAGCGCTCGGTCAATAAATTTAATTTACACTTACGGGAAATAAAGTGTCAAGTTGTGGTTACAATTTCAATTACTACATTTTATTAAAAATTAAGGATGGAATAATTTTAAAAATAATATATTAAATATTTAGTTCCAGTGCGTTCAATAATTTTTTGCCGAACAGTATACAAAAGGGCATTACAAAAAGTTTTGTATCTTAATTTCTGGTAGAGGTCAAACCTTCATCAATTATTCATTTTAAAGCTTGTATCTTTAACTTGAACAATACCTGAAAAAAGAAATAGAAAAAAAATGTCATTGCCTAATTATTTAAAATAAAAATAAAAGTTTCCATTTTGTTTAGGTGAATTTCAAGTTGATACAATTTTCTTTCAAGTCATACAATTTTAATTTTGTAAATGGCATTTGAAAGCTTATTTCACCACCTTTCAAACAATTTTTTGAAAATTGTTCTACGATAATTTTTAAGCAAGACGTGATCATTTGTTTAAAAAAACAGACTTTTTGCAATTGTTAATAACTTGAGAACAATTGACTTTTGAAAAAATTGTTCAGAGAAAAAATGTTCTTTATTATATGTAGAATTAGGGAAAAAATATTTAAAAATTAAAAAAAAAAAATTTTTTGCTATAATTTAACCATCTTATATTTTAAGAATCAACTCATTGATATAACCTCAAACTAAAAATTGTTTTTTAACATAAAAGATAAATATTATTAAAATTGATTACACCTACTTTTAAACGATACAGTTGTACATTTTTGAAAAAAAATTGTTATAAAATAATAATTAATAACATTTTGTATCTTTCCTTTAAATTATGTGAACAACTGTAATTTTCATCCAATTTTAACAAATAAAGGCTAATTTTAATCTTTGAAATATTCTCTACAAATTAGTTTTTCGGATTTTGTTAATAATAGTTTGTTAAAAAATTATTAAACTAATGAAACGCGCTCTCTAAATCTGAATTAGTTAAAAATAACTAATTTGAAATCAAAAACTCAGTCGCTATTTGAAACAGTTATCTTTCGACTAATCATTTAGTTAAAAATATCTAATTATTAGTCAAATTTATTTTTAGGTTATGTCAAAATTACTAATATTTTAGTAAAATTCTGTTGACTAATTCAATTAGTCAAATTTGAACTATTTTTTAGTTATATTTTGACTGATAATTAGTTATTTTTAACTAATTCAAATTTATAGAGTACCTATTATATATTTTTTAAACAAAACAAAAAAAATTAACAAAATCCAACGAACTATTATTTACGAACTTTATCTATTTGTAGAGAATATTTCAAAGATTAAAATGAGCTATTTGTCAAAATTGAATGAAAATTACAATTTTTCACAAACTTTAAAGAAAAAACACAAAATCTGTAATAATAATCCACAAGATACATTCATTTTTTCATTTTTAACCTGAAGTTTGGCACTTAGATATTTTTTTGTTTTAAATCAGTTATACGTTTGAAAAAATGTATATTTTGAAATTAATTATAAATCATCCAATTTTTATTTTATATATCTAATTTTATTAGTTGCCTTTTATTAAAAAAGTAGAATAATAAGTAATACAATAATAATAATAATAAATAAGGAAATATCATCAATTATTCATTGAAATAAAAATATCATTAAAAAGAAAATGAGCATCATTTTTAAATATTTTATAATTTATAAGTGTTTTAAACATATTTCTAAAATCATTTTTTCATTTCTTACTGATTAAAAATTTGTTTTATTTCAAAACTTCCAACATTACTTTTATTTAAAAAACCTACTAAATTAAATTTCTTTAAATGAATGGTGTATTCTAGATCTCAAAATGCTTCTTTTTCTACATACGCAAATAAAATTTATTAATTTCCTAATTAATCAATTATTTTCTTTAATAGTTAATTATTTTAGTCATTATGCAATTTTTCTTTCGATTGTCAATTATTTTCTTAAATTGCAATTTAACTCTTTAATCTTCAACTTATTTCTTTAATTTTTAATTATTTCCTTCAATTCTCATTTATTTTCTTCAATTTTTAATAGCATTCTTCGTTTTTCAATTATTTTATTAAATATTTAATAATTCTCGCATTTTCTGAATTATCAATTATTTTCTTGAAATTTCAATACAATTCTATAATTTTCATTTATTTTCTACAATTTTTTCCATAATTTTCATCAGTTTTCAATTGATAATTTATTATTCTCCTTCAATTCTATAATTATTCATTAATTAAAAAAAAAATTGTTCGAATACCGATTTTTCTCACCATTTTTCGATTCTTTTCCAAATGTTAATTATTTTTATTAATCGTTAATTGTTTTCGTAATATTGTAATTTTTTTAAATTATCAATTATTTTCTTGAGATTACCATTTAATTATTTTAATTATTTTCTTCAATTCTCAAAGATTTTCTTTAATTTTCAATTATTTTTAACAATTTTGAATTAATTCCTCAATATTCAATAATTCTCGGATTTTATTCAATTATTTTTTTCACTCATAAAAATTGTTTTACAATTTCAATTTAATTATTCTATTCTGGAACAATTATTCTCTTCAATTCTTAATTATTTTCTTTCAATTTAAATTCCACTTTTCAATTTTCAATTATTTTCTTTAATATTAAAAAATAATCGTCTTTTTCTATTATTTTTTCGATTATCATTAAGTTTCTTTAATTTTAAATACAAAATTATATTTTTTAAGTTTTAATTTCATTTTTCAATTTTTATTTCCATTCTGCAATTTTTATGTCCATTCTTCAGTTTTCAATTGTTTTCTTCTATATTCATTAATTTCGGGGTTTTCCATGACTATTTTTCAATTTTTATTTTTTAAGTATAATTAGAATTATAATTTATTTTCTTGATTTTTAAGTACCTATATTTTTAAATTTCAATTACATTCTTCAATCTTTAACTGCTTTCTTCAATTTTCAATTATTTTTTTTAATTTTAATTATTTTTTTTCGATTTTTATCTAGTTGTCAACAATTATTTCCAACAATTATTAAATTTCTATAATTTTCTTAATTTTTCAATTGGCAATTATTTTTTTTCAGTTGTCTATTAATCCAGTCATTTTTCGAATTTTGTTTTCAGTTAACAATTTTTTTTTAACAATTTTTTATTTTCGTTATTTTTCACACATTTTTTCAATTTTTCAATTATTCTCGTCATTTTTAAATATTCCCTTTAATTATTAATTATTTTCCGCAACTTTCAATTATTACCTACGATTTTTTCAATTATTATCTTAAAATTTTATAATTATTCTTTGATTTTTTAAATTATTTTGTTTGGTTATGTTTTTTGAATTTTGTTTTCAATTGTCAATTATTTCCGTCATTTTGTAATTTTTTGTTCAAATTTTCAATTTATTTCCTCAATTTTTTATTATTTTCTTCAATTTTTTTCGATTTGCAATCCAGTTGTTCAATTTACAATTATTTCCCACAGTTTTTCGTGTAATTTTTCAACGATTTTGTTTAAATTTAATATTTATTGTTTAATGTTTTAAACTATTCTTTTCAATTCTGTAATTATGCAGCCATTTTACGAATTTTGTTTTCAACTGTCAATTATTTTTGTCATTTTTCAGATATTTTCTTCAATTTTATAATTTTTATTATTTGAATTTCCAAAAATTTATGTTTGTAAATGACCAACAACAATGCAAAATTGCTAGTTTTAAAAAATTATTAGTTCATAAAAATTTTTCTATCAATCTACTTTTTTAAAAAAATGTGCAACTATATATTTCAAAATTGTGTGAAATCAATTTTAATAATAATTTATATTTTATGTGAAAAATCACTTTTTAGTTTAAGGTTATGTCAAGATTATTTTTATCATTCTTTGATTTTTAAAAAATGTTTGAACATCCTTATTTTTTTCGATTTTTTTTCAATTTTTTACCATTTTTTATCCAAACTTACTAAATTTTCATTAATACTTTTTTTTTAATTTTAAACCCCATTTTTTTCGTTTTTTTTCTTCTAACTGACTAAATTTTCATTCATACTTTTTTAATTTTGAGCCTCATTTTTTAAAATCTTAATAAAATGCCATTTGCAAATATTATAATCATTTTGAAATTTAGCAAAGAAAAATGAAAATTTTTTATTTGAAGCAATTAAACAATGAACATTTTTTTTATATTAATTTTACAACAAAAATGTTCTTTTGGAATTAATATACAAAAATTTAAATTGTGATAAATATATCAATTAAAAGTCGTCTTTCCATTGTATATTAAACGCTTTTCTCTTCTCGGAGTAGGAAATAAATTCATTCAAAAAGGATTATTCAACTCTGATAAGCGATAACAGACATAATCTATCCTTCCTTTGTACTCTTGGCTCGATTATCCCACGTTTCCACATGACAAAGACCGCGTTTCGCAAACGCAGCCGAAAACGAGAGTTTAGTTTACTAAGGATGTGTGAAGAAATTAATTATCGCTCACACGTTGCAAGCATACATACGTGAAGTAAAATTATTTCTGTCGTGGTAAATCAGTTTACTCGATTTTCCTATACTATTGTCCATTAAGAAAATAATTTCACTGTGCATACAGAAATTTATTGCGCTAACTGCAATTTTCTCCGTGGAGAACAATTAACCTCTTCGAAGTTGACTCTCCTTCTTTCTCTCTCTCTCTCCCACTCTCTTTTTGACTCATATTTCTTTATTAGCGATTATCCATAAATTATAAACTTATAATTTTCACCGGATTATGAAATCATTCTGTTTTAACCTATAGAAATAAAATTGAAAGATATATATTTCGTAACTAATTTCAATTGAATTGATATTCATTTGAAAATTGAGCTCAACAAGAGAAATTAAATGATCAATCAAATAGTAATTCTTGAATCGATAAAAGATCATAGCCTTGATAAAATTATTCTTTCTTATTTTTAAGGTCAGTGATATTTTCGTTAATTAACCAATTGCGTAGCTGTATTTTTTTTTTAGAAATCCCAAAATTTAAATGTCTAGTTTGGAAGGTTTTAATATTGGAATGCCTTAAAATTACATTGAGTCTTAAAATTTATGATTATAACACTTTAAATTTTAACTAAGCTTTAAAAGAGGCATCAAAAGTATACTTCAATTTTGCATGCTTCAGAATATAAATGAATTCTATTCTTAATGCTTCCAGGTTTCGATGATTTAAATAATTGAAAGATATCCAAATTTTAACGCTTTCAATTTTCAACGCCTTCAATTTTGAATGAATACAATTTTCAAATTTGCATTTTTATGGTTTTCTATTTCCAGTGCTTTTTCAATTTTCAATATTTTTCGATCTGAGTATAATTGCAATTTTTAATGCTTTCAAATTTGGAAGGCGTCCAAATTTAAAGACTTGAAAATTATATTTTTATAAATTAAACAAATATACAAATTTTTAATTGTATTCTAAATTGGCTTACGATCAAAAATTTGAATGTTTTTCAACTTCATTCTTTTCCTTTTTGTACCAACAAGAATTCCTGACAAGATTTATTTTCTTTTTCAATCATGAGGGTACTTTGCGCTTTATTTGTTTTATATTTTTTGTGCAAATAGATCACTTTGTTTACAACACGTTTATCTCGAGAATTTCTCTCCGTAGCGTCAGCAACATTTTTGAAGAAAAATTTGCGTCACTGTGTTCCCTTTTTTTCGATAAAAGTAGACAGGTCTCACTATTCACAAGCTGTATATATGACAATTAATTAACATATTCGGATGATGTCGTGAACCGGTCCTCCCTATTCTCCTTTCAAGTAATTTGCATGACAATTGTCCCTCGATATATAAATTTTATCATTTTGTTAAACACAATAATAGCAGATTTTTTAAAATACATTTGAACCTAACGATTGGCAGATTTTTTAAAATAAAAAGATGTTTAAAATACGTGAAGAAACAAGTGTTTAAATTAGCGAAATTCTTCTAATCTAAATTAGTGATTGGCTTTGCAGAAATTCAGGTTTAGAGATATATTTAAAATTAGGAATGTTAAGTGTTTAAATAAGTGAAGAATGTTAGATATTTTACAGAAATAATGTTGTTCAGGTATTTATAAAAAAGAATGTTAAATATTTTAAATACAGTGTTAGAAATTTTCGAATTTATTTTCAATCGAATTTTTACCTAATAGAATTTTTAGGTCACCGAATTCATATTTAACAGAATTTTTCATTAAAAAGAATTTCAATTTAAACGAATTTTAATTTAGAAGAATTTTCATTTTACAGAATTTTAAGTTATTCGAATTTTTAAATGACAGAATATTTATTTGACCGAATCTTCATTTATCCGAAATTGTATTAGTACGAATTGACATTTGATAGAAAATTTAAAGCGTAGAATGTACATTTGTCAGAAATTGCAAATGGCCGAAAAAGCACCCGGTAGACATATTTTGATGCGAATTTTGAAATTGACCAATCAGAAAATATGAAAAAAAAAATTCCCATTGGTCAGTTTTAAAATTCGCGCCGAAATATTTCTGTCGGATGCTTTTTCGGTCATTTGCAATTTTTGACATATTAACATTCTACGTTTTAAGTTTTCTATCAAATGTCAATTCGTACTAATACAATTTCGGATAAATGAAAATTCGGTCAAATGAATATTCTGTCATTTAAAAATTCGAATAACTTAAAATTCTGTAAAATGAAAATTCTTCTAAATTAAAATTCGTTTAAATTAAAATCCTTTTAAATGAAAAATTCTGTTAAATATGAATTCGGTGACCTAAAAATTCTATTAGGTAAAAATTCGATTGAAAATGAATTCGAAAATGTGAAATTTCGGCTACAAGAAAATTCTATAAAATGAAAATTCTAAATAATTAATTTTAAAACTTAATCATACGTCCCACCTGGAAATATCACGGAATTCTATGAAATGTTGTTTTATAAAATTAATTTATTTAACTTCTCTTTTTTAACGCATTTTTTTGTATTTTTTTGTTAATTGTCAATTATTTTCCTCATTTCTAAATTATTTTCTTTAATAGTACATATTTACTTATTTTTGTCATTTTGTACTTTTTTTCAATTATCAATCATTTTCTTCAAATTTCAATTTCATTTGTCAATTTTCAATATATTTTCTTCATTTTTCAATTATTTTCTTCAATTTTGAATTATTTTGTTCAACATTCAATAATTCTTCCCTTTTTTCAATTATCAATTATATTTTCAAATTTCAATACAATTCTTGAATTATTTTCTTCAGGTTTCAATTGACAATTTAATTTTCTTCTTCAATTTTATCATTATTCTTCAATTTTTTCAATAATTTTGTTTTATTATCGATTATTCTCCCAATTTATGAAATTTTTTTCAAATGTCAAGTATTTTCCTTAATATTTAATTATTTACGTCATTTTGTAATTTCTCCTTCAATTAGCAATTATTATCTTAAAAATTCAATTTAATTCTTTAGTTTTTAATTTATTTCTTCAAATTTTTTTTATTTTCTTCAATTTTTAATTATTTTCTTTAATTTTCAATTATTCTATTCAAACATTAAAATTGTTTTACAATTTCAAATTAAATTCTTCAATTCTAGAACGAAATTATTTTCTTCAAATTTCAATTATATTTTTCAATTTGCAATTATTTTCTTGAATATTAAAATTTCTCGCCTTTTTCAATTATTCCTTTCGATTATCAATGTTTCCATAATTTTAAATTCAATTGTTCAATTATCTTCTTCGATTTGTAATTATTTTCACCAATTATTCCTATAATATTCATAGTTTTTTAATTTTCAATTATTTTGTTTAAATTTAATATTGAATATGTTATTAAATATATTCTTCAATTTTCCAATAATTTTATAATTTTGTAAATTCTCATTTATTCTTTTCAATTATTTCTTCAACTTTAAATTGTTTTCTTCAATTCTCATTATTTTCTTCAAATTGTAATTCCATTTTTCAGTTTTAAATTATTTTCTTCTGTATTCAATAATTCTCCCCATTCTTCAATTACTCTTGTAAAATTTTAATTATATTCATTGATTTCAATTCCGTTCTTTTTAATTATTTTCTTTAATTTTAAATATTTTTTTCGATTTTCAATCCAATTGTTCAATGTACAATTATTTCCAACAATTTTTTTTATAATTTTCCTTATTTTTCAATTTGCAATTATTTTCTTTAAATTTAATATTTCTTGTTTAATTTTTTCAATTATTTTTTTTAGTTGTCTATTAATCTAGTCATTTTTCAAATTTTTTTCAATTGTTCATTACTTTCGTCATTTTTCAGATATTTTCTTTCATTTTTCATTTATTCTCATCATTTTTCAATTATTTCCTTTAGTTATTCATTTTTTCCTCAATTTTCAATTATTTTCTATAAATTTTTCAATTTTCAATTATTTTTCTTAAATTTTATAATTATGTTTAATTTCTTAATTAAAAATATTTAATATTTCTTGTTAAATTTTTTCAATTATTGTTTTCAGTTCTCTATTAATCTAGTCATTTTTCGAATTTTGTTTTCAATTTTCAAATATTTTTGTCATTTTTTAGATATTTCCTTCAATTTTCCAATTATTCTCATCATTTCAATTATTAATTATTTTCATAAATTTTTAATTCTTTTCTGGACTTTTTCAATTATTTCCTGCATTTTTTTCAATTTTCATTTATTCTCTTAAAATTGTATAATTACTTATTTTTTAATTTTTTTTCTAATTATTATGCTCTGTTGTCGATTATTCTTTTCAGTTTTCGAATTTTTCTCCAATTGTCAATTATTTTCTTAAAATTTTTATTTAATTCTGTAATCTTCAATTTATTTCTTCACTTCTCAATTATTTCTCTCAATTTGTAATTTGTTTTCTTCAGTTATCTATTATTTTCTTCAATATCTAATAAATATCGGATTTCTTAAATTATTTTTTTCAATAGGTATTTAATTCTATTTTTTTAATTTCAATTCTATTCTTCAATTTTAATTATTTTATTCGATTTTCAATGCAATTGTTCAATGTACATTTAATTACAATTATTCCTGTAATTTTCTTAATTTTTCAATTTATAAATATTTTAATTTAATATTTCTTGTTTAATTTTTTCAATTTATTGTTTTCAATTCTCTATTAATCTAGTCATTTTTCGAATTTTGTTTTCAATAATGTTTCCTCATTTTTTAGATATTTCCTTCAATTTTCCAATTATTCTTATCTTTTTAATTATTAATTATTTTCATCAATTTTTAATTCTTTTCCGGATTTTTTCAATTTTCATTTATTCTCTTAAAATTTTATAATTATTCTTTAATTTTTCCAATTTTTTTTTCATTTGTTCATTATTTTCGTCATTTTTCAGACTTTTTCTTCAATTTTGTAATTATTTTTGTAATCTTCATTATTTGCATTTGCAAAAATTTATAGTTTTAAAATTATAACAGTGTAAATATCAGCAATGTAAAGTTTCGCGCGTTTTTATGCATTCTTTAATATTGATAGTTATTTTATATTTGGTCATGGAATTTTTAGCATTTTGATATTAATTTTTGATATTTTCGTTTTTCAAACGTTTCCATTGGCAGATTTTAAAAAATCAAAATAAAGGATAAGGATATTGCAATAAGGAGGATATCCTTCTTATTGTAACCATCATCTTAAATTTTCAAAATTTGACGTTGGATTTGTAATCACAGACCCCAAAAAACCCCAATTACTGATTTGCATAAAAATCTACTAATTTTTAAAAAAATTAGTCCGACATTTTGAATTTTGAAAATTTGACATCGGATTTGTAATCAGCGACTCCAAAAACCCCTTGTAATCCAAACCCACAAAAATTTTGAGTTACTTGTTTCATTAAACAAGTTTTTTGAGGTTAGAAAAAATCCTGACGTGATGGAGCAAATCGGACTTTAGATTCGTGTTTAGCGCATCAAAATACGTTAGAAAATCATATTCCGGTTTGCCTTGGAAAAAAGTTAATTTTTTATTGTGGTCCTGTGTAATTATTCACTAGATACCCTGAATTGAAATATAGGTAAAATTCTATTTTCTTCTTATAATTTAGCAATTTTTTCGAATGTGTACAGAACATTAGGATAATTATATATGAATATGTTGAAATGAAATTGCTAGTTAAAGAGGCAAACGGATGTTGATGAATTTGAGTCTCGAACAATGATGTAGAGCAAATGAGAGCGGTACGATACAACACCATTGCACTGAATATTCATCAAGGTGAACTCGTTTCGTATTGAATTTGAATCACGTCCATGGACGATCGCGCGATCGTTCCTCGTGCCTGACCACTTCCTGAAAACTTTTCCCCTATTAAAATATGCGAACACATTCATTAGCATAGACCAAGTTTCTCTAAAAAACTCTCATTCTTCAACCATTATTCTCGTTAGGTCAGTGTTCCTCATAAATTCCTATTTTTCACTTTTTAAAACTAATTTCATACATTATTACTCATTTGTACATGTTCTCTATATATTTTATTATCCTATTACTATAATTCTTAAATTTAATTGAGTAAAATTAAATACTATATATATATACTAACTTTCTCTTTTGTTTTTGCACACAGATCTAGAAACATGTAAATTTTGTCGCTCATGGCTAATTTCTGATATTTTATTTTCTGTTCAGTTTCGTGTGACAAATTTTTGGCAATTATTCAATATGAATTTTACTAAAAAGTATTTATTCTACAGTCGTTTACCGCTTCACTGGTATTACGGCGGAAAGTAATTTTCCAGTAAACTTGGTCTTTTATATACGTATGTAGTAAGAGAGTGAAATCTAATCTACACCTGGCATTTTTTTTTTCTGGTTTATTACTAGATGATAAGAAGTGAGATAATGCTCTCAAGTCCCATTGGCACAATGTCCAGGTTTTATCGATAAATTGTTTATTCACCAATCTCAAAAAATGCTACTGTTGAATTAATTTTAAAGTGCCTCGATCCAGCTACTGGTGTGAATTAAAAATCTTTTTTATGTAAATTTCACCAATAATTTGAACTATTTAAAGTTGCTAAGATAACAGTTGGTATGCATACATATGTAAAATACACGACGAAGAAAAAGCACATCAAAACATATTTTACAAACAAGAATTAGTCGTTACAACAATTTTTATATATACAGGAACTACAACAAAAATTGTTCTAACTGCTTTAGTTTGTAAACTAAATTAAAAAATATTTATTTATGTTTTATTAGTTATAGAGATTGACAATAAACGAAATTGTACGTGATTTTACCAAAATTTGTGACAAAATGTACTCAGTGTTATATTTCTTGACTTGTCAGTGTCCATTAACAAGGAACCATTGTGTGGGAGTGAATAAATAAATACATGAAAAATGAGGGTGGAATAAGTAAACTATTATAATTGAAAGGAAGTGAGAGTTGAATTAGTGGTGTTTTTGGCATCAGTTTAGTTGAAGACAGAGAGTTTATAAAAGTCATAAAAAATGCGAAACGGAGTCCAGTCACAACAAACGGCTGTGATGGCACCGCCACACCTCAATGGCTCAGCGCAGTTCATTTCCGGCGGATACGTCGGCTATTTGTCGCGACAGTCTTGGGGTCAGTTTCAACCCCAACTTCACAGAAGTGGCGGCAGGCCTTTGTCACATCCACCCCCGCCACCCTTGAAAAAAGATAGTCAAAGGCCCCTCTCACTCAATTTGAAAAGTTCCTCCCTTCCGCCTTCCAGAACCAGTTCACACAGAAGTACAGCGCCGTCGGTGAGTCGACTTTCAAAAATCATAATTCATCTAGTCTGAGAACTGAACAAAATGAGGCGCATGAATATTCCCTAAAACCATATAGCATAAAATTCATTCAGTCTAAATCCCATTTAACCTAACATGCACTCAGCCTAAAACACATTTAACCTAAAATGCATTCAGTTTAAATCCCATTTAACTTAAAATGCATTCAGCCTAAATCCCATTTAAACTAAAATGCATTTAGCCTAAATCCCATTTAACATAAAATGCATTCAACCTAAAACACATTTAACCTAAAATACATTCAGCCTAAAAACCATTTAACCTAAATCCCATTTAACCTAAATTCTATTTAACCTAAAATTTATTCAGCCTAAATCCCAGTTAACCTAAAATGCATTCAACCTAAAACCATTTAACCTAAATCCAATTTAACCTAAATTCTATTCAACCTAAAACTTATTCAGCCTAAATCCCATTTAACATAAAATGCATTCAACCTAAAACACATTTAACCTAAAATGTATTCAACCTAAAACCATTTAACCTAAATCCAATTTAACCTAAATTCTATTCAACCTAAAACTTATTCAACCTAAATCCCATTTAACATAAAATGCATTCAACCTAAAACACATTTAACCTAAAATGCATTCAACCTAAAACCATTTAACCTAAATCCAATTTAACCCAAATTCTATTCAACCTAAAACTTATTCAGCCTAAATCCCATTTAACATAAAATGCATTCAACCTAAAACACATTTAACCTAAAATGCATTCAACCTAAAACCATTTAACGTAAATTCTATTCAACCTAAAACTTATTCAGCCTAAATCCCATTTAACATAAAATGCATTCAGCCTAAAAACCATTTAATCTAAATTCTATTTAACCTAAAATTTATTCAGCCTAAATCCCAGTTAACCTAAAATGCATTCAACCTAAAACCATTTAACCTAAATCCAATTTAACCTAAATTCTATTCAACCTAAAACTTATTCAGCCTAAATCCCATTTAACATAAAATGCATTCAACCTAAAACACATTTAACCTAAAATACATTCAGCCTAAAAGCCATTTAACGTAAATCCAATTTAACGTAAATTCTATTCAACCTCAAACTTATTCAGCCTAAATCCCATTTACCATAAAATGCATTCAACCTAAAAACCATTTAACCTAAATTCTATTTAACCTAAAAGCCATTTAATCTAAATTCCATTTAACCTAAATTCTATTCAACCTAAAACTTATTCAGCCTAAATCCCATTTAACATAAAATGCATTCAACCTAAAACACATTTAACCTAAAATGCATTCAACCTAAAACCATTTAACCTAAATCCAATTTAACCCAAATTCTATTCAACCTAAAACTTATTCAGCCTAAATCCCATTTAACATAAAATGCATTCAACCTAAAACACATTTAACCTAAAATGCATTCAACCTAAAACCATTTAACGTAAATTCTATTCAACCTAAAACTTATTCAGCCTAAATCCCATTTAACATAAAATGCATTCAGCCTAAAAACCATTTAACCTAAATTCTATTTAATCTAAAATTTATTCAGCCTAAATCCCAGTTAACCTAAAATGCATTCAACCTAAAACCATTTAACCTAAATCCAATTTAACCTAAATTCTATTCAACCTAAAACTTATTCAGCCTAAATCCCATTTAACATAAAATGCATTCAACCTAAAACACATTTAACCTAAAATACATTCAGCCTAAAAGCCATTTAACGTAAATCCAATTTAACGTAAATTCTATTCAACCTCAAACTTATTCAGCCTAATCCCCATTTAACATAAAATGCATTCAACCTAAAAACCATTTAACCTAAATTCTATTTAACCTAAAATTTATTCAGCCTAAATCCCAGTTAACCTAAAATGCATTCAACCTAAAACCATTTAACCTAAATCCAATTTATCCTAAATTCTATTCAACCTAAAACTTATTCAGCCTAAATTCCATTTAACATTAAATGCATTCAACCTAAAACACATTTAACCTAAAATACATTCAGCCTAAAAGCCATTTAACCTAAATCCAATTTAACCTAAATTCTATTCAACCTAAAACTTATTCAGCCTAAATCCCATTTAACATAAAATGCATTCAACCTAAAACACATTTAACCTAAAATGTATTCAACCTAAAACCATTTAACCTAAATCCAATTTAACCTAAATTCTATTCAACCTAAAACTTATTCAGCCTAAATCCCATTTAACATAAAATGCATTCAACCTAAAACACATTTAACCTAAAATGCATTCAACCTAAAACCATTTAACGTAAATTCTATTCAACCTAAAACTTATTCAGCCTAAATCCCATTTAACATAAAATGCATTCAGCCTAAAAACCATTTAACCTAAATTCTATTTAACCTAAAATTTATTCAGCCTAAATCCCAGTTAACCTAAAATGCATTCAACCTAAAACCATTTAACCTAAATCCAATTTAACCTAAATTCTATTCAACCTAAAACTTATTCAGCCTAAATCCCATTTAACATAAAATGCATTCAGCCTAAAAACCATTTAACCTAAATTCTATTTAACCTAAAATTTATTCAGCCTAAATCCCAGTTAACCTAAAATGCATTCAACCTAAAACCATTTAACCTAAATCCAATTTAACCTAAATTCTATTCAACCTAAAACTTATTCAGCCTAAATCCCATTTAAGGTATTTCTCCAATGGGCAGTCCCTGACAAAAGTTAGTATTTCAGTTAATAGCGATTATTAATTAATATAATTTATTTCTTAACTTATCATTGACTATGAATAGTTGATCAGATATCGGCCAATAGTTTTTTAATAAAAAGGTTTCAAAAATTAACAATAGTTGCTAAATTTTCAACGTTTTTTAAAGATACGTTTTTTCACAAGTCTATATCTTTTCTTACCATTTTTGAAAAAATGGTACAATTCAGGTAAATAATAGCTTATTTTCTTGAAAAAAACAAACTCTACAACTTTACCTCAACAGATATTTAGAAAGTGGATCATTTTTTAAATAAAGCAAATTGTTTATAAATATTTAGAAAAATTTAGAAATATATTTATAAACAAACAGCTGTATTCAACAAATTATCTACTTTCTCAAAAATCTGACGAGGTGAAGTCGTAAAGTTTGTTTTTCTAAAGAAAATAAGCTAATTTTTCTTAAGGGCATGTGATGGAGTAAGACGTCACTTGCATAGGCAAAATTTGTCCGTAACTTTTCTCTTAAAATATTGAATATTTTGTCATAAAAGTTGGTAGAATTACTTAAAATGTCATTAGGAAGGTCTCTCAGACCCAAGTTTGTTTAAATTTTGGCTCCAAAGTGATTTTTAAAAGACATTGCATTTTTTCGAAAAGTTCCCAAAATAAATTTTGGGCCAAAATTCAAACAAACTTGGGTCTCAGAGACCTTTCTAATGTCATTTTAAGTAATTTTACCAAGTTTCATGACAAAATATTTAATATTTTAAGAGAAAAGTTACGGACAAATTTTGCCTATACCAGTGACGTCATAATCCATCACATGCCCTTAAATTGTACCATTTTTTAAAAAATGGTAAGAAAAGATATAGACTTGTGAAAAAGGTATCTTTAAAAAACGTTAAAAATTTAGCAACTTTTGTTAATTTTTGAAACCTTCTTATTAATCTACTATTCACCGATATCTGATCAACTATTCATAGTCAATGATAAGTTAAGAAATAAATTATATTAATTAATAATCTCTAATAACTGAAATACTAACTTTTGTCAGGGACTGTCCATCGGAGAAATACCTTAACCTAAAATACATTCAGCCTAAAACCCATTTAACCTAAAATGCATTCAACCTAAATCCCATTAAACCTAAAACGCATTTAGCCTAAATCTTATTTAACCTAATTACCATTTAACCTAAAATGCATTTAGCCTAAATCCCATTTAACCTAAAATGCGTTTAACCTAAAATCCATTTCGCCTCAATCTCATTTTACCTAAATCCCTTTTAACCGCAAATGCATTTAGCCTAAAACCCATTTAACCTAAAACTCATTTCACCTAAACTTCATTTAACTTAAAATATATTCAGCCTGAAACCCATTTAACCTACATCTCATTTAACTTAAAATGCATTCAGCCTACATCTCATTTAACCTAAAATTCATTCAGCCTAAATCCCATTTAACCTAAAACTCATTTAACCTAAACTCCATTTAACATAAAATACATTCAGCCTAAAACCCATTTAACCTACATCTCATTTAACTTAAAATGCATTCAGCCTACATCTCATTTAACCTAAAATTCATTCAGCCTAAATCTCATTAAACCGAAAATGCATTTAGCCTAAATCCCATTGAACCTAAAATGCATATAGCCTAAAATCATTTTTCCAAAATTTCATTGAACCTAATTTATAATGTAAATTTTAGGTTCAATGGGATTTAGGCTAAATGCATTTTCGATTAAATGAGATTTAGGCTGAATGAATATTAGGTTAAATGTGTTTAAGGTTGAATGCATTTTATGTTAAATGGGATTTAGGCTGAATGTATTTTAGGTTAAATGGGATTTAAGCTGAATATATTTTTTTTAAATGGAGTTTAGACTGAATGCATTTTAGGTTTAATGGGATTTAGGTTAAATGAGTATTAGGATAAATGGGTTTTTGACTAAATGCATTTTAGGTTAAATGGGTTTTTGGTTTAATGCATTTTAGGTCAAATGTATTTTAGGCGTAGTGCATTTTAGGTTAAATGGGATTTAGTTTGATTGCATTTTAGGTTAAATGCTCCTTAACTAATTTATGCCGCATGTTGAAGAAGGATTGACCTTCTATTTTGTCAAATTTTAAATAAGTAGAAAATTTTTTTTAAATATCTTCTTGCGTTTTCTGGACCTATCTCTGGAAGTTGCAAGTCCTGATCCATTTTAATAATTTTAAGAAATATTTACATACCTTTGTTGGAGATATTGATTTTCGATAGCAGCAACATTTCCCAAAACAATTCAAATTATTTTATTTTTTGAATAAAGAATTATTTTAATTTTTATGTACAATTTTGAACACTGCATGCTTGTCCTTAAACATGCTTTTGATACTTTTAATTAAAAAATTTTGCAATTAGTGAAAATTATTAGTTTGAACAATAAGTTACGTTCATTTAAAATTAATGAAATAATAAACAGATTTTTACAAAAAAAGCAATATTCGGTTTATGGTAAAGATTGTTATAAGCTTTTAAAAATTGTCTTTCACTTTTAATTTTTTCGACGATCTCATGCTTCGGACTTTTCTTTTTGAAGATAATTGGCATATCAAAATAACTTATGAGAAATCAAACTTCAAAGATATTTATTGCATAGATAACCTAAAAAGATTTATCGCTTTCGGTAGCTCATATTAGTTGATCGTAACTCATTATGAAGAATTTTTACGTACATGTAGCTGCAGCTTCGTATGTAAAATTACATTTTTTAATAGAAACTATCATTCTTTAAAAATACTTTTTTTTTTTTAATATAACCTCAGTAAGTTCTTTTCAATTGTTTTTAAATCTATCAACCAACCATTTGTTTGATTTCTTTTGTAATGAATTAAAAATAATTTCAATTTTTCATAATTAATAACTTTTTAACGAAAAAACAAATTAATTTGCAAAATTTAAAAGTTCGATCGCTTAAAGTTTATATAGGCAAAGTTTCAACAGCGTGCTAAAAAAATGTCTTATTTCTTTTGGGTAAAAAGTTAAAGGTTTTAGAGTTATTTCCTTTTATGACAAAAATTGTATAAGTGTCAGAATTCGTGAAATCTGCATAAAAAAATAAGATTTTTCTTTTTTATCAAAATATTTTAATAAAATTATTATGTTGAATCATAAAAATGTTACTACTAAACAAAAAATAATTTTAAACATTTTTTACAAAAGTTATTGCAAAATTTTAATTTTTAACACTTTTTAAATAAAAGCTTATATTTCCTAAATGAGTTTACCGATTTAAGTGTACTTTGGGTAGAATCAAAGGGCATAATATAGACTTCCAATTACAGTTCGAAAATTTAAAAAAATATTTTCTTTTCATGATTTATTTATAAACTGTTTATAAACAATTAATGTTTTTGAATGTTCTAGGCCTTTTAAAAATCGGGAAAAGATATTAAATTAGAATTGGGATATTAATAAATAAGTTATAATAATTTAAATTATAAAAATATTATAATATATAATCTCTCTAAATCTGAATTAGTGGTTTTCTACTAATGAATTAGCGAAAAGTGAGCTACTATTAAAATAGTAAGAATTTTACTAATTTTTACTAAAAAACTACTAAGAATTAGTAGAAAACTACTAATCTAACTACTAATCTACTATCTTGTAGTAGAATAACTACTAATCTTGTAGTAGAATAACTACTAATCTTGTAGTAGAAAACTACTAATTAAATTAGTAAAAAAATCTACTTTTTTGAAAGGTAAAGTTTCACTATTTCAATTAGTAGTTTTCTACTAAGAATTAGTAATTTTCTACTAAGAATTAGTAGTTTTCTATTATATGAATTAGAGAAAAATGAGCCATGAATTTGACTAATTCATAGTAGAAAACTACTAATTCAGGTTTAGAGAGATCATATTCATTTAATTTATTAATTTTTTATTTATTAAATTACTATTAGTAGATATTAAATTCTGAAGCGTGGGAGAGGGATCTAAGTAAAATGTCGGTTAGATCCTTATTCTACACTAAGTTTATAATTGTATATTTTTACCTATATATTAAAATTTGAAAAAAAAGTGATTTAGAAATTTTTACAATTTACGGAATAAAAAAGAGAAATTAAGCTCTAATATTAAACGTAAATATACCTCGTGGAAAAGGGATCTAACTATATAACAAACTTATCACATAACCTACAAATACAATTAGATATTTTATGAACTTAAAAAATGCTTTAAATACTTAAAATAAATGTGACGCACTA
The DNA here is from genome assembly GCA_037103525.1 of Ganaspis brasiliensis. Classification (NCBI taxonomy): domain Eukaryota; kingdom Metazoa; phylum Arthropoda; class Insecta; order Hymenoptera; family Figitidae; genus Ganaspis; species Ganaspis brasiliensis. The sequence goes on from JAZKLR010000294.1 coordinate 864,585, forward strand.
GTAAGAAAGAGACCTAAGAAACATAAAATTTTAGGTTATGTTTGTGATTTTTAAAATAGAAGAAAATCCACAAATAGGATCTACTCATTTATCAAGTTTTGAAAACTGCTCCTCATTTAGAAATTAAAATATAAATTATTATAATTTAATTATAACAAGCAGACATTACATCAAAAATAGTAATTCTAATTTTAAAGTTTATGTCAAATATCAATCCGATAATGAGAATTTCGATGCAATGAACATAATGAGATTGATGGAATTTGGGTAATAATCATGAGCTTCAGCAAATTGCTGCTTGATATTAAAATACAACATTGATCGTAGTTCAATTAGTATTGATCTAATGCAGTACTTGGTGATTTATTGATTAGCACTAGATTAGCTTGTCCACTCTAATCCTCACATTTCTGATCAAAGCTGCAATAAACTACCAATTTTTTATTTTCATTTTACATTTTCATTACAGTAATGAGAAGATACTACATTTTTTTATAAATTGCTTGAAAACTTTTAAACTTGTATTTCATTACTAATCCTACAGTTTATTTTACAGAATAAATAATGTCATTACTCTTTTTGATTTCTTAAAAAAATCGTCCGACATATTGGATCCGCCATTTTTAATTTTTAAAAACTGATTACACCTATTTCTCCTCTTAATTTTACAATAAATTATGTTTTTATTTTAAATAATTTTCATTTCAGTATTTTTCATTCTACGTTAAATACTTTAAAAAATTCTCCTGCAATTTATTAATATGCAGTTCCGTCTTTTGAAATGCTTATGATTATTCATAACTTCATCATGAGCTGAGAACGATGCATTTTTCCTTGCGAATCTATATAGTCGCAGTGAAGAAGAGTACCGGTATAACAGGATCGAGAAAGACCGTAAGAGACTGGTCTTGCATTTCATTAAAAAAAATTTTTTTCTTTGACGTAAGATTGGATGAGGCCCGGCACAAGGACGGTTCATCTTATATTGATTTATGTAGTTTTCTAGAAAGTATGTCCTGCCACTCAAAGAGTTTTTTTTCACGTGTACCTGAATGAGTCACTTCTTTTATTGATCATCAGTGACGAAATTTTAACTGTACAATTATTATTGATTTACAATAATTGTAATATAATTATTATATTATAGTCTTTTGCTTATTATACGATACATGAAAACTTCTATATATATTTTTAGCTTTCTTTCTTTAATCTAATTTATTACAGTTTTTTGATTATTTGAAAAAACCAAACTAATCAATTAATAGGTAAATTGGTTTTAATTTTTCAAGATTAATAAAATAGAAAGTTAAAAATAAAACTTGTTTTGGTGAAAAATCATTAAATAATCATTGAAGCAATTAAAAAGAAGATAGTCTGACACTTACTTTGAACGTGTAATGTTTCTCATTTACATTTATATTAGACTTTTGCCTAGATTAAGACACATCATAAAGTTTAGCTTTTCTGAAAAATCCAATAAAATTGAAATATACACGAGTCGTAAAAAGAAAAGAAACAAAATTGACGCCGTGAGTATTATCTGAAGCGTTATCTATAAAGGCATGAAGATAATCATAAAAGTACCAGTGTTGGCTGCAAGTGAAGGTTTTAAAAAGAACTAGTTTATGGACCATTCAGTAATGACAACACTGCGGAAAGATAATCATAGATAGTCGACATTTTCCCAATAGAGTAATCTGGCTTGCAGATTTCATTGCGGTTTTACGAATCAACATTTCGAGATTCATTTACCAGGCTTTCTCTTAATTTAGTTTTTATTATTTTGACCCATGATTTCAAATTAAAATTCAATTTTGATTTATCATTTTTATCAAGATGGATTTTAACTGGGAAGCTTTTAAAATTGGATTAATTTAACATTTCTTAAAAATGAAACTAAATTAATTTCTATTGCCCAAAATACTGTGAAAAAAATATTTTCTTTTTTTGATACACAATTTTAAAATACAACTTTAACAAGGAATCCGACTAATAATAAAAAAAAATGTACCTTTTATTCGGAAATGTTGACTGACTGATAAGATATGATCATTTTACACCACACGTATGTGAAATTTATCATGAAACTTTATCCAAAATATATCAAATTAATTTGGTTTTAATTTCTCGGAATTTTATTTTACAATTACATAGAAATTTTTTTTTTCTTTTGTCACAGAAGGTGGATCCTGAGCTGATATTTACGAAACAAGAAAGAATTGGGAAAGGAAGTTTTGGCGAGGTTTTTAAAGGAATCGACAATAGAACCCAACAAGTTGTTGCCATCAAAATCATCGATCTCGAAGAAGCCGAAGATGAAATTGAGGATATTCAGCAGGAAATCATGGTCTTGTCACAATGTGACAGTCCTTTTGTTACCAAGTACTACGGATCTTACCTCAAGGTTTGTAAAAATTTGGAAATTATATAAAAACTAGACTTAGAATTTAGCTTAGACTTAGACTCTTATTTTAGAATTAAAAAAAAAAGAAAGAAAACAATTGAAATTTGAGAAAAATGCTTGGAAATGTTTGACATTAATTGAAAAAAAATAAGAATAATTAAGAATGGTGAAAAAATAATTTAAATTTGAAAAAAATACTTGAAAATTGAGAATTAAAAAATGAGAATAGTGGAAAACTGAAAAAAATAATTAAAACTTAGAAAAAAAATGAAAATTGAAATATGTTAGAAAAATATGTTACATTAAAAGAATTTTAAAGAAATAATTTTAACAAATACAGAATATATTTTAAATAAAGCAAAGTGATTGAAAATTCCAGAAAATAATTTAATATCTCAAAAATTCATTGAAAAAAGATGAAATTAATTTACATTTGAAGAAAATGATTTTAAGATTGAGAAAAATAATAGCAAAAATGAGAGAATTTATATAAAATACAAGAAATTTCTAAAATTAATTGAAAATTGAATAAAATAATTCAAAATTAAAGAAAATAATTGAAATTTCAGAAAATAGTTAAAAATTATAGAAAATAATTTTACAAAATAAGAATAATCATTATTGAGGAAAATAATTAAAAAAAATAAAAATATTTTAAAATTCAATAACATAATTGAAATTTGAGAAAAATACTTGAAAATCTTAGAAATTAATTGAAAAATGAGAATAATGAAAAATTGAAAAAAATAATTAAAACTTAGAAAAAAAATGAAAATTGAAATATGTTAAAAAAATATGTTAAATTAAAAGAATTTTAAAGAAATAATTTTAACAAATACAGAATATATTTTAAATGAAGCAAAGTTATTGAAAATTCCGAAAAATAATAATTGAATATCTCAGAAATTCATTGAAAAACATGCGAATAATTAAAAATTGGAAAAAATAATTGGAAAAAGATGAAATTAATTTACATTAAAAGAAAATAATTTTAAATTCGAGAAAAATAATTGCAAAAATGACAGAATTTAGATGAAATACAAGAAAATTTTAGAATTAATTGAAAATTGAATAAAATAATTTAAAAAAAAACAATATAAATAATTCAAAATTAAAGAAAATAATTTAAATTTGAGAAAAATAGTTAAAAATCTTAGAAAATAATTTTAAAAAATTAGAATAATTATTATTGGGGGAAATAATTAGAAAATGATAAAAATAATTTTAAATTCAAGAAAATAATTAAAATTTGATAAGAATACTTAAAAATCTTAGAAAATAATTTTAAAAAATGAGAATAATTAAGAATTGGGGGAAATAATTGGAAAATGATAAAAATATTTTAAAATTTTTTGTAAATAATTAAAATATGACAAAAACAATTATAATAATTTTAAAATTGTGTTATATGAAATTTGAGAGAAGTAATGTAAAAAATGACAGAATGTTTGTTAATTAAAAGAATATAATTGAGAAATTATTTTTTTTTTAATTGAAGAGAATAATTAAAAACTCATAGAAATAATTAAAAAATTGAAAAAAAAATAATTGAAATTTGAGATAAGTAATTGAAAATTTAGGAAATTAATTGTAAAATAATGAAAATAATAAAAAATTGGGTATAATAATTGGAAAATGAAGAACAGTATTAAAATAATTGAAAAATACATTTGACGTTTTAAGAAAATAAAAACAAAATCATAAACATTAAAGCAACAAAACAGTTGTTTTAATATTAAAGAATATTTGAAAAATGATTATAGAAAAGTAGAATTAAAAATATTGAACAGGAAAATTGAATTTGCATTTATAATTTGATAATGAAGAAATTAATTATAATTTGTGAAATTTGTATTTGAAAAATGACGAAAGAAATTAAAAATAAATATAATAATAAATATTAATTAATTAATAATTAATAAATTGAAAAATAGTAAAAATAATTTAAAAAATTATTGTAATATTATGAATTTATTTCCATAATATTATGAATTTATCATTCAGTTAATAATTATTGAAAAGATATTATCGATTTCACTGAGTCAAATAAAACGAAAAAATCTTCACTTTTTTAACGTTTCAACAGCTATGAAATGATGAGGGCAGCATAGCTGTTGAAACGTTAAAAAAGTGAAGATTTTTTCGTTTTATTTGACTCAGTGAAATCGATAATATCTTTTCAATAATTTAAAAAATTGTTGTAAATAATTGAAATCATAGTAGAAAAGAATTATTAAAAATAGAAAAATATTTTAATCACTTTAAATGTAGTATATTTGAAATCAATTATTTGAAAAAATGAGAATAATTAAAAATTGTGGAGAATACTTGAAAAATTATCAAAATATTTGAAAATTGAATAAAGTAATTGAATTTTGAGAAAAGTAATAGAATATCTTAGAAATTAATTGAAAAAATTACATAATATGTATTAAATAATAGAAATAAATTGAAGTTTTAGATAAAAATTTTGAAAATTTAGATAAAGAATGAAAATAATTGAAAATGAATCAAAATAATTCAAAATTGAAGAAAATAATATTACATAGGAAAAAAACAAATGAAAAATCATTTAAAGCTGATTAAGTTCGAGAAAAACAGTTAAAAAAATTGTTAAACAGATTTGAAATAAAAGAAAAATAATTTAAAAATGATTTTAACAATTGAAAATTGAAGACAATAATTTAGATTTGTGATAATAACAATACACAATAATTCACAATTAAGATAATTAAATTGAAAATTTAGGAAATGAATGAAAACATAATTGAACTTTTTAATAATTGGAGAAAATACTTGCGAAATGATAAAACTAATTAAAAATTAAAGAAACCATTTAAAAGTTGAAATAATTAATTAAAAATTAAAAAAAATGATTGAAATTTAAGAAAATTAATTGAACGTTTAGAAAATTAATTGAAGTACAATGAAAATAATTAAAAAGTGGAGAAAACAATTTTAAAATTATTTAAATAATAAAGTATTAAAGAAAATAATTTTAATTTGCAAAAAATAGTTGAAAAAATTACAAAATATATTTGAAGTATCGGAATATAATTGCATTATAAAAATAATGGTAAATTGAAAAAAGTCATTGAAATTTGAAGAAATTTGAAATTTGAAGAAAATTTAAAATTTAGCGAAGAAATTGAAAAAGAATGAAAATAATTGAAAAATGAAGAAAATATTTGTAAAATAATCTAAACTATTAAAAATTGAAGAAAATAATTGAAAAATGATGAAAATAGTGGAAAATTGTAGTAAGTAATTGAAATCATAATGAAAAAGAATTATTAAAAATTAAAGAAATTTTAAAATCATTTCAAATTCAGTATTTTTTAGGGAAGATTTACACTGATTTTTAGGTTTTTTTTATATTAAAAAAATATTTATTAATTAACATTTTTTATATTAAAAAAAATATTTATTACTTAAAATTTTTTATAATAAAATGCAAGTCTTATAGTAATTGAAAACAATTTTTTCTTTTCAAAATTGAGTCTCATAATATGTCTGCCAAAAGTAGTCCTCTCTAAAAGTTTTTATCACTTTTTTTCTGCAAAGCTTATAATCTTAAATAAAAAAAATAAAATTGAAACTTAAGAAAAAAATTGAAAATTGTAATAAATAATTTAAATTTGAGGAAAGTAATTAAAAATATTACAGAATATATTATATGAAATAAAAAAATAATTGAAACATATTAAAAACAATAATACATTAAAAGAAATTTTAAAGAAATAATTTTAACAAATACAAAATATATTTTAAATAAAGCAAAGTTATTGAAGTTTCCGAAAAATAATTGAGTATCTCAGAAATTCAGTGAAAAACATTAGAATAATTAAAAATTGGAAAAAATAATTGAAAAAAGATCAAATTAATTTACATTTAAAGGAAATAATTTTAAATTCGAGAAAAATAATTGCAAACCTGACAAAATTTATATGAAATACAAGAAAATTCTAGAAATAATTGAAAATTGAATAAGATAATTAAAAAATAATATAAATAATTCAAAATTGAAGAAAACAATTTAAATTTCAGAAATATAGTTAAAAATCTTAGGAAAATGATAAAAATAATTTAAAGTTCAAGAAAATAATGGAAAAAAAGTTTTTTAAACTTTACCATTTTGGCTATCGTCTTAACTAGAATAAGAAATATTTTTTGAAAAAAAAACCGAATGACAGATTTTTGAATTTTTTGACAATAATTTTGCCATTTAAATTGTTTATAATTTTCTTTAATATTAATGGATCTTAAAAATCCTACTTGAAACGAAAAACTACACATTCAAGGAACATGCGTCCAAAATTTAAGTCAATTGATTGAATAGTGTTAAAGTAAAAGTGTGAAAAAGTTTTAGAGAGGACCACTTTTGTCAGACATTTTCCGAGACACCATTTTGAAAAAGAAAATATTGTTTTCGATTATTCTAAGACTTACATTTTATTATAAACCAATTTTAAGTAATAAATATATTTTTTTTAATTTAAAAAAAATCTTTGAAAAAACCTCAAATTCGGTGTAATCTCCCCTTAAAGCGTGGAATTGATTAAATTTTTAATCAATGCAAATTTAAATTAAATTAAATTTGAAGAAATTAAAATTGCTGTTAAAAATTGACACAATTTAAAAAGGTGGACGATGATTTAAAAAACAAAAAAACATCTAGTGACGAACTTTAGGTGTGTGGGGATAGAAAGAATGAATTAATGAATGAAACTTGTAAATTATTATATATATATATATATATAATATAATTTATACAGGTAAATAATTTTTTTAAAAAGATTTGATCCTTCAAATAATTCATCTTTGCGTAAAAAAAAGTAATGCGCAGAAGAGAAATAAAAAGAGAAATTGGTCATGGATTAATGATGGTTTATATCATGAAGATTTAAAGGGGTTTAAATTTTAATGTAAAACCAAAAATTATTGTAAGAAAAGAGTCACGTAAAGAGATTATCATTCCATACGGCGCCGACCTCTCTTGCTCTTTACGAATCACTATATATGTAACTCTGACTCTGAAGCTAACTTCTGCATGCGAATTATTTCGTTAGTATTCCTTGGTCGCTTACTAAACTATCGATCTTGCACAGCGCTGCATATTTCTTGTTTCGTAAGCACAAAAAGAGAAGCACCTTTCTCCCAAAGAGCAAGACAATTCTTCAAGTATTTTCCTCCTTTAGACACATGTTTATTTCTTTGTTTACTTTTTTTTCGGTTTTTTTTTCCAACCATACATTTGATTTCTAAACCCGTTTAAATTCGATTAATTTTTTTCACGTGAGGCTCTTTATCGTTCTTTCTCAAGTTTTTTTTTTTATTTGGAATTTTTTATTACAGTCGAAAACTGGTATATTTGTGCGCTTAACTTCTATTTATTCGTTATTAAGAATCTTCATTTTATAGAATTTATCAAATTTTTATACTTTAAAATTCCAATTTAAAAGAATTTTAATTTATTAGAATCCTTATTCTGTTAAATTCTTTTTTTTTTTAATATAAAGATCAATTAAAATTTAATTCTGTGATGGAAATTCTATTAGTATGAATTAGGCGCCTAAAAATTCTGTTAAATGAAAATTTGATTTAAAAAAATTCAAAACATTAAAATTCGGTAAAATGGAAATTACACCTAATGAAATTCTACGAAATAAAAATTCTAAATTATGGATTTTGGATTTATTACTTTTAAATATTAAGTTTGTGAATTTTATTTCTGATCAGAAGGTGTTGGTTTTGAATAACTATTTTTCTAAAAATCCTTTAAAAGAAAACTCTATTAAATAAATTGGAAAAAAAAATTTCTAAAGACGTGTTAATGATGCAATTTAAAAGAAATTCTTCTCTGTCAAGAGATGAAACAAAATGGTGCCATTTGTTTAGCATTTAAATTGCCGAAACAATTCATTTGCACTCTCACTTACAATGATATCTTTCGTAACGTTATATTGTGCGCCTTAAATGCGATTGTATCCGTTGATTCGCGAAATTAATTAGTCTCTCTTGGTGATGCATTAATCGACTTATTATAAATCACACAATGAGTCCTAATTAACTAAATCGGAGCATTGCGTGCTTATTTATTAGAAATGAACGAATTTCACTCGAATTCTTTATCTACCAGAATTCCTTTGTAATTATCAATTTCCTTAATTTTAAAGTTCAATTCACGTAACTTACATAATTATAAGGATTAAGTATAATTTGAATATCTCCTTTTTTTTAATCGAGGATTTATTTAAAAATCTGAAATTTGTAAAAAGATACGTGAATTTGCAAGAAGTACTGAGAATTTGTGGATAAAATAAATCAAAATAAATCCCAAAAGTCAATTAATTCGTATTTTAATGTATACTAACATTATTCAATTTTAAATCAAAAAATTTTTGATAATTTTTTGTCATAATTCTTCATGAATTTATATGATAACAAATAAATTATTATACAGCTTGGAAGCATATATCCTAAGTTTTAAAACAAATAAAAAAACTTTTCGAATCGGATAAAAAATGTCGAAGTTTCAAGGCACTATCTATGTACATAAATCTATAACTGAAAACGGTTTTTTGGCTCTAAAACAAGATTTTGAGGGGTCGTCAGAGATTTAATGTATACCATTCTTTTTAGTTTTTTATTACCTACAACCTCCACTAGGTCTGATAAGAAATGATGTTAGGTAATTTTTTTTTTACTTTGTAACACAGTGTAATTTTTGATAAACTCTCTCAATTTCCGTGAAGTGTTTATATAATTATTGTCGAGATAAAAGGATAATGTTAAGGGCGTGTTTGCACCTACGTACGCACCAATGCAATGAAACGGGAGAATTGCCATGATTCTTTGAAAAAGGCGAAATACAGAGGCGTAGTCTCGTGTGTCATGAAACAACGATTAACGGACAATGATTTTCTTTTGTTAGGTGGCTTTTATGTTAATCCTTGCCCTCCTTTCAAATGGGCACATCAACCTTTATTATATTCTGCAACGCGTTATGCTACAAATGGAATTTACCACAATTATATGTTATTTTATTATATGTCTACTTTAACCAAATACGCTCAACTGTAATTATAATTTGTACACCGCAGAACAAATTATTTCCTTAAAAAAAAAGAAGAAAGAGACATAATAATAATAAATATATACAATCTCCTGAACAGATTATGAGCATTGTATATACCTAATTTCTTAATTTTCGAATTTACAAAAAAAAATCTCGAATAAATAAATGTCTAGAATGGAAATTCTGTTTAATGCAAATTCGGTGAATTCTTTTATCGAAAATCCCTTTTTATTGATAATTCTCTTTAATAAAACTGATAAATATTTCGCAACACTAAAAATTTAAAATAAGAATAACCGCAAAATTCAGTAAAATTGTTTTTTCATCATTGATTTATTTTAATTAATAAATAATCACTTGTTTTTATTCAATAAAAATCCTTTTTCGTTGTATTCAAAGTATAAAATCAATAAGATTATTTTTAGTGATGTCAAAGCCTCATATTCGCTTCTCTGTATAATAATCTTCAATAACGTAACTAGGTTATATCTCAACCTCATTAACAATCGAGATTTTTTCTTATTTTTATTATAAGGTAAATCACTGTTATATTTTTAGATGGTTTTTTTTTCTAATGACCATAACTTTCTCCTTTGAAAGGGAAATCATACCCTGCTTTCTAAACAAAAAATTACGCAGATGTATAAAAAGTCTGTTTATTCAATTTTAATATTCCTCTCAAATTGTCAGTTATAAAAATTTATGTTTGACAAAAATAAATCTTCTATAAAATGCGGTCTCACGGTAAAATTAGAATTTTATTTTCTATTTTAATCTTTATATTATTTTATTTTTATTTTGTAACTATTTAGAAATAGATAAATTTTTGTTATAAATAATAATAATAATTTGTTTAACTTCTTCAAATTTTGTTATGTGGATAAAAAAATTAATTAAAAAAGAAAGATAATACATTTAATATCAACAGTATTTGATTTAGTTACCATTGTTAATTTTGCAAGTAGTAATGGTCAATAAATTGATCCACTTTTATGCTTTTGAATTTTCGTCTGACTATTACCAACTTGTTCCACTAGTTTTTCGTAAATGTTAATCTAGTTTTTTTACTATCTATACTTTTTATTTTATTACAATCAATTACAAATTATTAATAAAAAAGCTGTTAAATTTGACCGCATAAAAAGTTTACAACTCACTTCATTTAATTTTAATTAAGATAAATTTATTTGATTATAGCCATTTATTAAATCCTATACTAAATCATTATTAATAGGTTTTATTTTGTAATGCATGTCTTGGGAATTTTTATACACAATATTAATATCAGCATTTAATGTTTAAACGCAATCAACATAATTGAATTACAATTTATTATAATTAGTTTTAATTACTATATGATAATTAACCAACTCTTGTTTTATAACTTTTCTGATTATTTTATAAGGGCAAAATTACAATATTAGTATAATTAGATGATAAAAAAGTAGGTACTAATTTTTATCATATTCCATCAATCAAATTATTATTTATCAATTAAAACATGTCATTATTAATAAATAAAGATGGTGAATTTAAGATTATGATAAATTTCTTAATGAACAATGACCTCGGTGATGATTTTAAAATTATAATAAATTCATAATTTGATAATCAATAGATAATTTTCTTGAATTTCAAAAATAAGGTAAAGTTTGAGAATGAGTTTTAAGAGAATTAATTCGAAAGATAAAATAGTGCCTGACTACTAATTCTAACTTGAAAATTAAAGAGAAAATAAACATATGAAGTTATATATGTTGGGTTTAATTTATAATTAGAAGATAAATTCACCGTTACTATAAATGTAAATTAGCCAATTTATTAAAAATTCTAATAGATCTATAATTAGTAAACTAATTTATAATTTCATTTTAAAATTAGACGATAAATTTCAAATTATAATTTTATATATATTATTATTACTATTATTATTAATTTATTGTCAATCAATTCGAGCTAATATTATACACTTATCAATACACGACTTCGTCTTCAAATCAATCATTTAAAACTAAATTCGATTAAAATGAAAATCTTCTGCAGTTGAAATCACATCAAATTACTTTTTAATTAATTAACCGAATCGATCGAAAGCTTACTTCTGAGAACGATTTTATGTAATATTGCAGTTCTATGTGCTATTATTAGCTTGCCAATTTACTAATGGCGTTGTCCTTTAATTTGTCGAGAACCAAGAATAGACATAATCACTTCACCCGACTTGTTCTTCATTTTTATTCATTTACTTATTTTTAACAATTACCCTTTATTGACACTTACTTTTAACTAAATTATATCCAAGAAATAATTGATTTTGATTGCAATATTTTTTATTTCAACTTTCACACTTAGCGTGACGCTAATTTTATCAACTGTTCTCTTAAATTTTTCTTTGAAAACTCACTTTAAGCAAAAAGCTTTCAATGAACCTTATATATATCATTAGAATAGATTGGCAGATAGATTAATGCTTGGTTAAAGAAGTTTTTAGCTAAAGTGCTCTCAACATTCTCCACCCTCTCTTAGCTCTCGGGATCGTTTCAATCTTTTATGTATATACACCTTCAAAACATGAAAAATTCACTTAATTCTCTTGATAAATTGACTTTATCAATTTTTTTTCACGTGAAAATAGAGTGAAGCAGATAAAAGTAAATTGCAAATTAGTCATTATTAATGTATTCTGTTCTTCATTTTTAATATTTATAAATCAATATTTCAGTAGACATGAATTTAATGTAGAAAAATTTTCAATTTTTGTAATGCATTTTCTATATTGGTTTTAGGGTAGATATATTTTTTGGAATAGTGATGGACATGATCGTTTTTATCACTAGTGATGGAAGTAGTAATTTTTCCCACTAGTGACGAAAATAGCAATTTCTCTCACTATACATCATATTTTTATCACTAGTGTTAGTATATTTTGTTTTTATTAAAAAATTTTATTATTAAATTTGTATAAAATTTCTCAATTATTTGCTTGAGTATTGAATTATTTTCGTCATTCTGTAATTTTTCTTCCAATTATCAATTATTTTTTTCACATTTCAATTTAATTCTTTAATTTTCAAATAATTTCCTCCATTTTTAATTATTTTCTTCAATTCTCAATTATTTTCTTTAATTTTCAATTATTTTCTTCAATTTTCAATTATTTTATTCAATTTTCAATTATTTTATTCAATATTCACTAATTCACGTCTTTTTTCAATTATAAATTACTTCTTTGAAATTTCATCACAATTCTTTAACTATCTTCTTCAATTTTCAATTAATATCTTCAATTTTCATTTATTTTCTAAAATTTTTCCTATTATTTTCTTCAGTTTTTAATTGACACCATAATATTCTCCTTCAATTTTATAAGTATGTATTCTTTAATTTTTTCAATAATTTTATTCTATTATCTATTATTCCAGCCATTTTTCGAACTTTTTAAATTTTTTTTTTCAATTGTTAAATGGTTTTCTTAATGTTTAATTATTTTAGTCGTTTAGTAATTTTTCTTTTAATTATCAATTATTTTCTTACAATTTCAATTTAATTCTTTAATATTCAATTTGTTTATTTAATTTTTAATATTTTCTCCAATTATTGTACTCGTAATTTTTAAAATTATTTCTTTCAATATTTAATTATTTTCCTCATTTATTGATTATTTTCAACAATCTACAATTGTTTCCTACAATTTTTTCAATTATTCTCTTAAAATTTTATAATTATTCTTAAATTTTTACAATTATTTTTTTCAGTTGTCTATTAATTTAGTCATTTTTCAAATTTTGTTTTCAATTGTCTATTATTTTCGTCATTTTCTTCTATTTTTCATTTATTCTCGTAATTGTTTAATTATTTCTTTCAACTGTAAATTTTTTTACCCTTTTTTTAATTATTTTCTACAAATTTTTCAATTTACAATTTTTTTTTAATTTTTGTGTTTATTCTTTTATTTTTAAAATTATTTTGTTCTGTTGTCGATTATTCTCGACAGTTTTCTAATTTGTTTTCTATTGTCAATTATTTTCTGCAAATCTTAGTTCAATTCCTTAATCTTAAATTTAATTTGGCAATTTTTAATTATTTTTTTCGTTTTTCTATTACTATTTTCAATTTAAAAATGCAGTCTTCAATTTTAAATTATTTTATTGAATATTCAATAATTCACACCTTTTTTTAAATATCAATTATTTTTTTAAATTTGAACTTAATTCTTAAATTTTGAAATTATTTATTAATTTTTTTTTATTTTCCTCAAATTTCAATACCATTCTTCATTTTTCAATTATTTTCTTCTATATTCCATAATTCTCAGCTTTTTTAATTACTCTTTTCAATTTTTAATTATATTTTTCAAATTTCAATTTTATTCTTTAATTTTTCATTTTTTTTTTTTTTTATTTTCAATCCAGTTGTTCAATTTGTAAGGATCTTCAACAATTATTTCTATAATTTTCTTAATTTTTTTAATTTAATAGCTCTTGTTTTATTTTTTCAATTATTTTTTTCAGTTGTCTATTAATCTAAACATTTCTTGAATTTTGTTTTTAATTGTCAATTTTTTTTGTCACTTTTCACATATTTTCTTCAATTTTTCAATTATTCTCGGCATTTTTCAATTATGTCTTACAATTATTAATAATTTGCTTAAATCTTCAATTGTTTCCAGAAATTTTTCAATTATTTTCTACAATTTTTTCAATTTTCAGTTTTATTCTTAAATTTTATAATTATTCTTTGATTTTTTCAATTTTTTTCTTCTGTTGTGTATTAATCTAGCCATTTTTTGAATTTTGTTTTTAATTGTCTATTATTTTCTTCATTTTTCTATTATTTCTTTCAACTATTAATTTTTTCCACTATTTTCAATTATTTTCTACAAATTTTTCAATTTACAATTATTTTTCTTAAATTTTTAATTTATTCTTTAATTTTTAAAATTATTTTGTTCTGTTGTCGATTATTCTCTACACAGTTTTCTAATTTTTTTTCAATCGTCAATTATTTTCTCAAAATTTTAATTCAATTCGTTAATCTGTAATTTAATTCTTCAATTTTTAATTATTTTCTTCACATCTCAATTATTTTTTTCAATTTGAAATTGCAGTCTTCAATTTTAAATTATTTTATTCAATATTCAATATTTGAATTTAGTTCTTAAATTTTTAAATTATTTGTTCATTTTTTATTATTTTCTTTTAAATTTCAATACCAGTCTTCAGTTTTCAATTATTTTCTTCTATACTCCATAATTCTCAGCTTTTTTAATTATTTTTTTTTTAATTTACAATTTTTTTCGATTTTCAATCCAGTTGTTCAATTTGTAATTATTTCCAACAATTATTCCTATAATTTTCTTAATTTTTTTTGTTTCTTAATTTCTTGTTTAATTTTTTCAATTATTTTTTTGGATGTCTATTAATCTAATCATTTTTCCAATTTTGTTTTTAATTATCAATTTTTGTTGTCATTTTGCAATTATTTCTGACAATTATTAATAATTTTCTTCAATTTTCAATTGTTTTCCGAAATTTTTCAATTATTTCCTACAATTTTTTCAATTCTCAGTTATCCTCTTAAAATTTTATAATTATTCTTTGATTTTTTCAATTTTTTTGTTCGGTTATGTATTAATCTAGAATTTTAAAATTTTGAATACGTAATAACCCTGATTTACAATAGATAAATATATTTTTTAAATATTTTTAATAAAAAATATCATATTATTAAATAAATTGTATGCGATATTTGATTTTATTTGTTGAAAATGAATATTAAATTTCACTTTGTCGACGTATAACGTGTGGTTTAAACAGTTTCAAGCTCACGTGAGCATCCTTGAATTATACTTGAAAACTCATAGACTAACCCCACTGTTAGGAAATTCTTGTTGAATTAATACTTGAGCTTACCTCACTCCAGAAAAACAACCCCTTTTTCCGTCTTTTTTACTTTTGGGAAATGATAAAACACAAGCAACATAAAAGAGAAAGAAAACTCTATATACGCATTAGGGGTTGCTGTAAGCAATTCTCGGGTTTGGGGTGAGTTTACAAACCTTGAGAGAGGGTGGATGTCTGAGTTGAATGAACCCCCAATGACCCTCAGATTATTATCCACCTACGCACTGTCACCATATACACAAGTAAAAAAAATTACGTCGTATTTACCAGAAACGATGACGCCTCAGTTTAATAAAAAAAAAAAAAAACAAGAATAGGTACAAATTCCTTAACATACCACAATATTAATACACATATCTCAACAATGACTTTCTTTTTTTATGGCGCAGTAAATTATGACTAAAACAGGGAATAAAATCTATGACTAAAATGGAGGGAAAATATTATCTGTGACACAAAATAGGGAGAGTGTTTGTAAAAAAAAAAAATTAAAAATTAAATAAAAAACTTAATCTTTTGGAGGTATTCTTTCCATTAACATAACCTTGAACTGACAAATGTCTTTTTAAACCAAATAAAAATATTATTAAAATTAATTTTCTATTGGATTTTGAAAGATCAAGTTTTACATTTTTCAGAAAAAATTAGGTTTGGCTAAAAATGTGTTAAATAATAATTTAATATTCTGTGTTTTTTTTTCAAATCTAGTTAAAACTTGTAGTTTTCATACTATTATTATAAATAAAGCTCATTTTGCTCTTTGAAATGCTTTTTCTACACTTTTATAGTTAGAATTTGTTAAATAATATTTTATTCAAAAGTTATTGAACAAATAAAATTTTTTTATTTACTTTTAATAAACAAAATATTATTTAACGTAATCGAAGAAATAAAATTGTAGAGATTATTTGTCAAAATTGGATTTAACAATAAATTTTAGCTCAACCTAACTTTTTTCTGAAGAAGGTACAACAGGTTCTTTAAAAATTTACTGAAATTGATTTTAGTAATATTTTATTTGAACTGAAAAGACACTTTCTAGGTTGAAGTTATGTCAATGGAAAGAACCACCTTAATAATTGTTATCGACTTTTTTTTTAAGTAAATATTTTTTGTAAATTTTCTCTATATTGTCATTTAAAGTTTTTTTCCTTTTTAATTACACAAGCCCACAAAAAAAAAATTTTTCTTCGCTGAATCCGAAGTCAGAACTGCTAAACAAGTTCTACTTTTTGAGATAGTTTAAAAAAAAAATCTAAAAACACATCTATACACAATTTTTTTTTTTTTTTTTTTACAGAACAATATTCTAATGTATTCCTGTGTATTTTTCATCGCTGAATCCGAATTCGAAGTCAAAATAACCAGATTAACTAAATTTTTTTAGAAAATCTCAAAATATTGCTCAAAAACCCCCCAAAAAAATATTTTTTGGGGGAAAACAAATATTTCTGGGACAATATTCTTGTGTATTCTTACGTATTTTTCTTCGCTGAATTCGAATTCGAAGTCAAAATAACCAGATTAGCTAAAAAATTTTATCTCAAAAATTTGCTCAAAAACCCCAAAAAAAAAAAAAATTATTTTTGTCCGGGACAATATTTCAGTACATACTTACGTATTTTTCTTCACTAAATCTGAATTCAAAGTCAAAATAACCAGATTGACTAAAATTGTTTGGATAATCTCAAAAAAGTTGTCAAAAACCTGAAAAAAGAAAAAAAAACATTTTTTTTTCTCCGGGACAATATTCTAGTGTATTTCTACATATTTTTATTCGCTGAATCTGTTTTCAATGTCAAAATAACCAAATTGTTAAAATGTTTTAGATAATTTCAAAAAATTGCTCAAAAACCCGGAAAAAACCCCAAAAAATATTTTTTTTGTCCGGGACAATACTCTAGTGTATTCCTACGTATTTTTGTTCGCTGAATTCAAATTCAAAGTCAAAATAATCAGATTGGCTAAAATTGTTTAGATAATCTCAAAAAAGTTCTCAAAAACCCGAAAATTCTCAAAAAAAAAAAATTTTTTTTTGTCCGGGACAATATTCTAGTGTATTCCTACATATTTTTATCGCTGAATCTGAATTCGAAGTCAAAACAACCAAATTGGCTAAAATTGTTTAGATAATCTCACAAAATTACTCAAAAAACCGGGAAAAAACCCAAAAAAAAAACAAATTTTGTCCGGGACAATATTTTAGTACATCCCTACGTATTTTTCTCCACTGAATCTGAATTCGAAGTCAAAATAACCAAATTGCCTAAACGTTTTAGAGAATCTCAAAAAATTGCTCAAAATCCCGGAAAAAACCCCAAAAAATTTTTTTTTTTGTCCGGGACAATACTCTAGTGTATTCCTACATATTTTTATCGCTGAATCTAAATTCGAAGTCAAAATAACCAAATTGCTAAAATGTTTCAGATAATCTCAAAAAATTGATCAAAAACCCGGAAAAAACCCAAAAATTTTTTTTTTTTGTCCTGGACAAAATTCTAGTGTATTCTTACGTATTTTTCTTCGCTGAATTCAAATTCAAAGTCAAAATAACCAGATTGGCTAAAGTTGTTTAGATAATCTCAAAAAAGTTCTCAAAAACCCGAAAATTCTAAAAAAAAAAAATTTTTTTTGTCCGGGACAATATTCTAGTGTATTCCTACATATTTTTATCGCTGCATCTGAATTCGAAGTCACACAACCAAATTGGCTAAAATTGTTTAAATAATCTCACAAAATTACTCAAAAAACCGGGAAAAAACCCAAAAAAAAAACAAATTTTGTCCGGGACAATATTTTAGTTCATCCCTACGTATTTTTCTTCACTGAATCTGAATTCGAAGTCAAAATAACCAAATTGGCTAAAACGTTTTAGAGAATCTCAAAAAATTGCTCAAAAACCCGGAAAAAACCCCAAAAATTTTTTTTTTTTGTCCGGGACAATACTCTAGTGTATTCCTACATATTTTTATCGCTGAATCTAAATTCGAAGTCAAAATAACCAAATTGCTAAAATGTTTCAGATAATCTCAAAAAATTGATCAAAAACCCGGAAAAAACCCCAAAAATTTTTTTTTTTGTCCTGGACAAAATTCTAGTGTATTCCTACGTATTTTTCTTAGCTGAATTCAAATTCAAAGTCAAAATAACCAGATTGGCTAAAGTTGTTTAGATAATCTCAAAAAAGTTCTCAAAAACACGAAAAATCTCAAAAAAAAATTTTTTTTTTGTCTGGGACAATATTCTAGTGTATTCCTACATATTTTTATCGCTGAATCTGAATTCGAAGTCAAAACAACCAAATTGGCTAAAATTGTTTAGAAAATCTCCCAAAATTACTCAAAAAACCGGGAAAAAACCCCAAAAAAAAAACAAATTTTGTCCGGGACAATATTTTAGTACATCCCTACGTATTTTTCTCCACTGAATCTGAATTCGAAGTCAAAATAACCAAATTGGCTAAAACGTTTTAGAGAATCTCAAAAAATTGCTCAAACTCCCGGAAAAACCCCCGAAAAATATTTCTCTTTGTCCTGCACAATATTCTAGTGTATTCCTACTTATTTTTCTTCGCTGAATCTGAATTCGAAGTCAAAATAACCAAATTGGCTAAAATGTTTTAGATAATCTCAAAAAATTGCTCAAAAACCCGGAAAAAAACAAAAAAAAATTTGTTGTCCTGGACAATATTCTAGTGTATTCCTACGTATTTTTTTTCGCTGAATTGAAATTCAAAGTCAAAATAACCAGATTGGCTAATTTTTTTTGGATAATCTCAAGAAAGTTCTCAAAAACCGGAAAAACCCTCAAAAAAAAATTTTTTTTTGTCCGGGACAATATTCTAGTGTATTTCTACATATTTTTCTTCGCTGAATTCAAATTCAAGGTCAAAATAAAATAACCAGATTGGCTTAAATTTTTGAGATAATCTTAAAAAACTGCTGAAAAACAAAAAATTCAATTTTATGAGATTATTAAAAATGTTTAGCTATTCTGATCATTTTTACTTCGGATTCGGATTTAGCGGAGTATAATACGTCGAATTACACTAGCATATTGTTTCGGACATAAAATTTTTTTTTCGTGTTTTTGATCAGTTTTTTGAGATTATCTCAAAAATTTTAACCAATCTGGTTATTCTGACTTCGATTTCGGATTGAGCGGAGAAAAATACGTAGGAATGCCCAAGCGTAGTGTCCCGGAAAAAAGAAAAAAAATTTGTTTGGTTTCGATTTGTTTTTTAAATTTTTTTGAAATTATCTAAAAAAATTTAGACAATCTGGTTATTCTGAATTTTTTTTTTTTATTTTATATAAAAAATAAAGAAATACATATTTTTTTATTTTATTATTAAATAAAAATTACAAAAGTTATGAATTTTTTAAATTTAACCCCCTTGCGGCAAAAAAATTTTTTTTTAATTGGAAGGCTGTGTAATTGTTATTAACTTTTTTTGTCAGGAAATATTTTTTGTAAATTTTCTCTATATAATGTCATTTATTTTTTTTATTTTTAATTATAAGTTTTCCGTAAATAAATAAAAATGTTTCTTTGAATTTAATTTTAATTTTTGTTTATTTTCACAGGGAACGAAATTATGGATTATTATGGAATATCTGGGCGGAGGCTCTGCCTTGGACTTAATGAAAGCTGGTAGTTTCGAGGAAATGCACATTGCAGTCATCCTGAGGGAAGTTCTCAAAGGTTTAGACTATCTTCACAGTGAACGCAAGCTGCATCGTGATATTAAAGGTATCCTCTTAATTTAAATTTGTTTCAATTAATCTTGAACAGGATTTTTGTGTTGTAATTTTGAAAAAGAAAAAAAGCTCCAAAAAGCTTGGTAAACAAATCACGAAAATTTCAATTTTTTTCTTGTATTCTTTAGAATTTTAAAAATTCTACTAGAGATTGTCAGAGCAATCTAAAAATTTTGAATTAGAAGAAAGTAAAAAATAATGTATATTTTAATTAAGTTATTATAATTAAAATAAATCCCAAACGTCAATTTAAGACGAATTGGACACATACTCGAGAAGAGGTTAAGTTTGAAGGTATTATTTTGTTTTTTGAAATTAAAAAATTAACTTTAAAGATAATTTTATTTACACAAAATGTGAATACTTCAATTAATAACAAAATAAACAATTTAAACTCGTAATTAGATAAAAATTAAAGAATTATGAGATTCAGGAACGTTTTATAAAAACTGTAAATTTGCTTTTAAATGTCAAAAATCTTTAAATTTTGTTCAATTATTTATTTTACTGGTTTATTTTGTTTGTGATTAAATTTGACACCTTTCTTCTAACAAAAATTACAGTAAAAGTTAGTTTTTTCATGTCAAAAAACAAAATAATAACTTCAAACATAACCTCGTTTTGAGTATGTGTCCAATTCTCCTTAATTTATTCTTTAATTTATTCAAATATTTCAAATGTAATAAAAAATTAGCTTATTTTCATATTAACGATAATTCTTTTTACTTCTTTAAACTTTTTCTTTTGTCCAAAATTATATTAAATCATTTTTAAATTTTCTTCTTTGAGACGTGTTTTCCTTCTTTTTTTAAAAAATCATTTTTTTAAATCTTTACTTAGTTTTTAATTCTTCATTTTTTCTTTTTTGGTATATAACTATTTTTTCATAGTTTTTTTTTTTAGATTTCTTTTGTATACTTTATTGATTATTGATTTATTTTATTTTTACTTTTTATTCTTTAGTAGATTATTTCAAATTTTATATTTTTTGTAGTTGGTTTGATTTCATAAAAAAATAATTTTTAAAATATTTTATTCATTAATTTATTTTTATTTAATGTTCTTGTTTTTTAAATCTTGCAGATTTTTTTTCATTTTTCTTCCATTTTTTTAATTTTACATAATTTTTTTAATCATTATTTGCACTTTTAATTAATTTGTAAATTTTATCATTATTTTTCTATTCCGTAGAAATATTTTCTCTTTCTTAATTAATTGTTAATTTTTTTAATTTTCAAAAAATTTATTTATTTGTTCTCTTAATTTTTAAAAAATAATTTCTATTTTCTTTTTTTTTTATAATTTTCACTTTTTTCAAATCACAAATTTTTTCATTATAAAGAATTTTCTCATTTCTTCTGTCGACTGTTTTCTTATCTCCTGCCTTTTTATATTTTTTTACATTTTCTTATTTTTTATTATCTTTTTCCTAATTTCTTTATTATTGCGCTAAGAAGATTATAATTTTTTTTTTAATTTTCTCCTTTATTCATAATTTATTTGATTTTTATTAAAGATTTTCTCCAATTTTCATTATCTCTTTTCAAATGTTCTAATTTTTTCTTATTCCTCAAGAATTCTTCACTTATTTTCAAACATTACCTTTTCGTTGAATTTTTAAATATTTTTTTTATAGTTTTTCCGATATTGTTAAATCTTTTATTAATATTGCTTTTTCTTTCTTTTGTAATTCTTTTTCAAACTAAGTCTATATATATTTTTTTTTAATTTTTTCATTAGACACTCTAATAAAAATATTTTTCTAAAAATTAATTATATAATGTAATTATAATTTTTTTAGTTGGGTCTAGTAAATAGGATTTAAATTATGGTTACTGTTAATCCTTCTCGTCAGAATAAAGAATGTTTCAAGTGAATTTGTAAAGCTGCCAAGTTATAAAGAAATTGAGGAATCTAAATAGAATGTTTGAGGGCACCGTTTGACTCTTTATCAGCTTCTGCCTGTGCCAGGATTCGAATAAAATTAATTGATTGTTCACTTTTAAAAAAGTCCACTTCAATACACCAACATCTGGCTCGAATATTCTCTTTTTTGTTTTTCTTTTTGAAAGAACGAGTACATTTTTCAGTGATTGATGAAGGAACTTTTCCCTCAAACCGAAGTCTAGTCTAGAAATCTAGAATAAGTCAAAAGTTTTTTCAGGACTGATCCATCAATCTGATTTGTCGGACAAAGAACCACAGAGTCCAAATTGTATTTATTTCATTCAGATGGATTTATTTTTTTGTACTTACGACTTTCTAATCGGTCTGAATCCAAATCTATTTATCAATTACTTGACTAAATTATTCTCAAATTAGTCTCAAATTAGTCTCAAATCAATCTCAGTTTTATATTGAATTAAGTTTAAATTAATTTCAAATCAGTTTCAAATTAATTCAACTCTTAAATTCTTTTTATCGGATTTATCTGCACGAATTTTCTTTCGTAATTCAATTAAAACTAGATTAAATAATCGTACCTAATTTAAAATTGAAGAGAACAGTTTTTAATTTAAGAGAAACAATTGCAAAATATAAAGAATATACATACGCATATAATACAAGAAAATTTTAGATATAATTGAAAATTGAATAAAACAATGAAACTTTCAGACAAATAATTAAAAACATTTTGGAAATTATGAAAGAAATTGAAAATAAAAAAGAAACGGAAGAATATAATGGGAAATTTGAGAAAAATATTTTAAAATCTTAGAAAATAATTTTAAAAAATAAGAATAATTAAAAATTGGGAAAGATGATTGAAAATTTAATTTAAATTTTGGAACTTGAAGAAAAAAATTTTAATATAATAAAAACAATGATAAGTTGAAAAAAATATATGAAATTTGAATTAAATAATTGAAAAAATTGCAGAATTTATTTTTTTTTAAATAATTGAAATTTGAGATAATACCTAAAAAGCTGAGAAATTAATTGAAAAAAAATTAGAATAATTAAACATTGAATAAAAGAATTGAAGAAAGCTAAAAATAATTTAAATTTACGATAATAATTAATAAAAACATTTGGAAATTGTGAAAACAAATAAAAATAATTAAAAATTGAAGAAAATAATTAAAATTTGAGAAAAATACTTAAAAATCTTAAAAAACCATTTTTAAAAATTAGCAGAATAATTAAAAGTTGAGAGAAATAATTTGAAATTGAACAGAACAATTTTTTATTTAAGAGAAACTATTGCAAAAAATACAGAATATAATAGAATACAAGGAAATCTTAGATATAATTGAAAATTGAATAAAACAATGAAAATTTTAGATAAATAATTAAAAACTTTTTGGAAATTATGAAAAAAAAATTGAAAATAAATAAAAATTGAAGAGAATAATGGGAAATTTGAGAAAATTATTTAAAAATCATAGAAAATAATTATATTTCTAAAAAATAAGAATTATTAAAAGTTGGAAAAAATAATTAAAAAATTATTTTAAATTTTGAAACTTGAAGAAAATGGTTG
Source organism: Ganaspis brasiliensis (assembly GCA_037103525.1). NCBI lineage: Eukaryota > Metazoa > Arthropoda > Insecta > Hymenoptera > Figitidae > Ganaspis > Ganaspis brasiliensis. The sequence goes on from JAZKLR010000294.1 coordinate 888,214, forward strand.
AAATATGATAAAAATAAATTGAAAAAATAAATGAAATTTGAAATGAATAATTGGAATTTGAGAAAAATAGTAAAAATACATACTTAAATATCTAAGAAATTAATTGAAAAAAATGAGAATAATTAAACATTGTAGAAAAGATTTGAAGAAAGCTAAAAATAATTTAAATTTAAGATATATAATTAACAATAAAATTTGGCAATTATGAAAATAAATAAAAATAATTAAAAATTGAAGAAAATAACTCAAATTTGAGAAAAATAATAAAAAATCTTAAAAAAGAATTTTTTAAATTTAGTAGAATAATTAAAAGTTGAGAGAAATAATTGAAAAATGATAAAAAAAATTTTAAATTTGAAAAAATAATTGAAAAAATTACATATTAAATTTTAAATAAAGGAAAGTTAAAGAAAATTTCAGAAAAATACATAAAACTTTTAGAAGTTCATTAAAAAATAATAATAATGAAAAATTAGAGGAAATAATTGAAAAATGATTAACATATTTTAAAAATGAAGAGAACAATTTTTAATTGAAGAAAAATAATTGCAAAAAATACATAAAATACAAGAAAATCATACATATAATTGAAAATTGAATAAAATAATGGAAATTTCAGATAAATAAATCAAAACTTTTTGGAAATTTTGAAAAAGAACGCAAGTAAATGAAATTTGAAGAAAAAATAATGTAAATAATTTAAAATTAAATTAAATAATTGAAGTATCAGATAAATAGTCTAAAATTTTTTGGAAATTAATTTTTTTCCTAAAATGAAAAAAATTGATAATAATTAAAAGTTGAAGAAGATAATGGAGAATTTGAGGAAAATATTTTAAATCATAGAAAACAATTTTAAAAAATAAGAATTTTTAAAAATAGGGGAAAATAATTGAAAAATGATTTTAAATTTTGAAACTTGAAGAAAATAATAGAAATATGATTAATAATAATGAATTGAAAAAATAAATGAAATTTAAAATAAATAATTTGAAAAAATTGCACAATTTTTTTTAAGTAAAAAAAACTAATTATAATTTGGGACAAATACTTGAAAGTCTTAAAAATAATTTTTCAAAATGAGAATAACAATTAAAAATTGGGAGATATAATTGAAAAAAATTAAAAATAATTTAAAATTTTTAAAAATAATTGAAATATGATTTTATTTATTTATTTAATCTTACACGGGATATTTACCCGTGAATGATGAAAATAATTTAAAAATTCTTTAAAGTAATTGAAATATGATAAAAATAATTAAAGTTTCAGATAAATAATTGAAATTTTTGAAAATTATGCCAAAAAAATGAAAATAATTAGAATTTGGTGAAAATAATAAAAAAAAATTACAGAATTTATTGTTAAGCAAAAGAAAATAATTGAAAAATCGTTTTAAAAATTCAAAATTGATGACAATCATCTAAATTTAAAATAACTGAAAATTTATTAAATTAATTTAAAAATAATTACAATTATTAAATGATGGAGATAATAATTGCAAAATGATAAAAAGAAATGAATATTGAACAAAATAATTGAAAATTGAGATATGTATTTCAAAGTTCAGGATATTAATCCAGAAATAATGAAAATGATTAAAAATTGAAGATAATAATTGCAAAATAAAAATATAAAATTGAGCAATAAATAATAAAATTTTTTTCTTGTCGAAGAGAAAATAATTCAAATTGGAAAAGTGATTGCAAAAGTTGCAGAAAGTAATTGAAATTTGAAGAAAGGTAGATTTAAGATTTAGGGAAAAAAGTGAGAAATCATTGAAATAATTAAAAATTACAGAAAATAATTAAAAAATGATAAAAGTAGTTTAAAATTTTAGTTTAAGTAATTGAAATCATAAGAGAAAAGAATTTTTAAAAATTGAAGAAATTTTTAAATCACTTCAATTTTAGTATATTTAAACCGTTGATTAATTGAAGTTTTAAACAATTCAAGTTCGAATTAAGTAACAGAAATTTGAAGAAATTAAAATTGCTATAAATGCAAAATTTGAAAACATTTTGAGAAGGTGAAATATGATTTAAAAATTTTTAAAAAAACATGTTGTGACAAGCTGTAGGTGTGGATAGAATGAATGAATGAATGAATGAATGAATGAATGAATGCATGAATGAATGAATGAATGAGAGAAACTTGTAAATTATTATTTATATTTACATAAATTCAATTAATATGTTTGTTTAGAAGCATTAAAATTATATTTCTTTTTCAGCGGCCAATGTTCTGTTAAGTGAGATGGGAGATGTGAAATTAGCAGATTTCGGTGTTGCTGGACAGTTGACGAATACAACTAGCAAAAGAAATACTTTCGTTGGTACACCGTTTTGGATGGCGCCTGAAGTTATCAAGCAATCTGCGTATGACTCCAAGGTACTTTTTAAATTTTAGTTTTTCATTTTTAAACATTTATTCAAATTTAAATATGGATATATAACCACCGACGACCAGATAAGTCAAATTAAAAATGAAAATCAACCTTTTTCGTAACCAAAAATTGTTCCAAGAGTTTCAGTTAATTCAAAATAATTTTTTTTTTTTTTAACTGATAATATATTTTTAAGGCATTTGGTACAAAGTCTCGTTGAAAATAATTGAATTTTAATTGGAATGGCGTTATTAAATTAAATTTAATTAATTAAAGAAGATTTACATTTTAATAATCGTACTTTTTAAATTCTCTTTTAACAAATTTGCGGATTTTCAATTTTTCATTTAAACAAAGAAGCAAATTTTAAATTTATGATACAAATTGAAAATTTAGAAAAAAGGATTAAATGGAAATTAATTTTCTTTTCGATTTATTTATTTATTATTTAGTTTATTTATTTCTTTTATTATTTTCTTTTTATTTACAGTTGTTTTACAAAGCATTAATTCAATTTTTAAAAATGTTTCAGGCTGATATTTGGTCCCTGGGTATTACAGCCATTGAATTAGCGAAAGGAGAACCTCCAAATAGCGAACTTCATCCTATGAGAGTCCTTTTTCTTATACCTAAAAATAATCCACCTCAACTTACTGGAAACTATACAAAACAATTTAAAGAATTCGTCGAAGCTTGTCTTAATAAAGATCCTGAAAATGTAAGTTTTTGATACAGAATTCTAATTTTTATCAATTTTTCCAATAATTGTCAGTTTTATTCGTATTTGTTGCAATATTATAATTTACTAGGTGCAATTATTTTAATTTTCATAAGCACAATTGTCGTAAAATATCTCTAATGTGTACTATTTTGAATTGTTTCATTCTCAGAGGCCAACAGCAAAAGAGTTACTTAAGTTCCAGTTTATCAGAAAAGCGAAGAAGAACTCGTACCTGATTGACCTGATCGACAGGTACAAGAAATGGAAATCGCAACATAGTGAGGAGTCGGAAACAGAGAGTGAGAATTCAGACTCGTGAGTATCGACGCTAATCGTTACATTGTTCTATTGTCTTCCTTAAAAATCAAATAAAACACAATCTTCAGAGAATAAGTAATTTTTTGTTTTGAGAGCGAACATTCAATTCAACATTAATAGCAGGTTTGACATATTTTTTAAGATGAAATTACTGATATAGAAATTTTTTTGTATCATTGTTTTTTTTTTTATTTTTTTTTTATTAAATTTGCTATCTCGTACTTCTTAAAAAAAGTAAAGTATTCTAGTTAACTTTAAAATCAATCAATTTTTTTATTTTATTACATATGATACAAATTCCATCAGATTTAGATTTTAATTTGAACATAATTTTAATTTATCCAAATTTTAATTTATTTAAGTCTCATTCTATTCAAATTTCAATCCATTTGCATTTTATTCAATTCTAGTTTCTAGCGATTAAAATTCCTATCCATACAAATGTCAATTTTATCCAAATTTTAATTTATCTAGATTTTAATTTATCCAAATTTTAAATTATACAAATTTTATTTTATTTAAATTTTAATCTATTCTTAATTACAATTTTTAGTTTCAGTTACGGAATTTTTATTTATACAGATTTTAATTTATCCAAGTTTTAAGTTAACTAAATTTCAATTTATTCAAATTTTAGTCTATTGTTAATTTAAATTTTCAAACTTTAGTTTATCAGCATTTGAATCTATTTAAATATTAGTTTATCAAAAATTTAAGTTATCCGGATTTTAATTTATACCAACTTTAATTATCCAAATATCAATTTATTCAAATTCTAATCTGTTTAAATATTAATGTACTAAATGTCAATTTATCCAGATTTTAATTGATTTGAGTTTCAAATGATCCGAAATTTAATTTTTCTAAATGTTAATTTATCAACATGTGAAACTATTTCTAATTATTTATACTTAAATCTATTAAAATTGTGTTTGATTCAAATTTCTACTGATTCAAAATTCAAAGAATTCAATTTTTAAGCTAAACCAATTTTTATTTGTAGAAACATTTAAAAATTAAAATACCGTCAATTCTAAATGTATTCGATCTAAAATTTAAAAGATCCACTTTCCAAATTATTCATTTGTAAATTAAACTTAAGGAGGTTCTCTCCAGTTACATAACCTCAAATTAGAAAGTCGTTTTTCACCCCAAATAAAAATATTATTGAAATTAATTTCACCTAATTTTGAAAGACCCAGTTGTACATTTATCAGAAAAAATTAGCTTGAGCTAAAATTTATTAAATAATAACTATTTAACATTTTATGCTTTTTCTTTAAATCTAGTTAAAATCTGTGATTTTCATCCAATTTTAACAAATAATAGTTCATTTTTCTCATTGAAGCATTTTCTACAATTTTGTTTCTTTGATTTTGTTAAAGAATATTTCATTAAAAAATTTGTAGACAAATATTATTTGTTATTTTATTTGTTTTTTCTGAAAAATTTACCATTGGATCTTTCAATATTTGGTAAAATTGATTTAAAAAATATTCTTATTTAGGGTAAAACAATTTCTAGTTTAAGGTTATGTAAATGGAGAGAACCTCCTTAATATCAATTGATTAAAAATCAATTCTATCGTACTTTTAATTTACTTTTAATTTTAAATATTAATTTATCCAAATTTTCATTGATTTAAATTTCAATCGAACCGAAATTAAATTTTTATATATTGCTATTTGTCAGCATTTGAACCTATTTCTGTAATTATTTTCCAGATTTTAATTTTTTCAAATCTTATACTATGAGAAATTAAATTTTTTTCCAATTTTAATTTATAAGCATTTGAATATATTTGAAAATCAATGTATCCAAAATTTATATCATCCAAATTTTTATTAATTTAAATTTCAATAAATCTAAAATTCAATTTTTCTAAATAGTTTTGATTTGTCAAGATTTGAATCTATTTCAATTTATTCAAACTTCAAGCTATTCAATTTTATTCGATTCAAATTTCATACGATTTGAGATTGAAAAAATGAAATATTCAAGCAATCCTAATTTTAATTTGTCAAAACATTTTTTAATTAAAACTCGGTAAAATTCATTCAAATTAGTTTTTTTGCATGTTAATTTATTTTTCGTATCTGCGTTTCTTAATCGTTTTTCACCCATTCTTGGAAAATAAGTCACTGTTTTTTAAAATTTGAAATTCTGTGAAAAAATATCGGACACTTGACTCCTGATTGGCCAATATGGTTCAATGTCATAAATTCCAGGAATTTTTGAATTCACTCTTTTATCTACTTTGAGAAAAATTTAAGAAACAAGTAGTTTGAGAAGAATTTAAGAATAATATTGATCTAAATAAAACATTGCAAATTGAACGATTTTTGTGTTATATTATTTACAAATTACTTAATCTTTTTCAGTGAGGAATCAAAACAAGATGGGGATTTGAACGAACCTTGGATAATGACTGTAAAAGGACCTCATGGTGTAAAGGGTTCGAGTGTACCAATGATGCCATTAGAAGAACAGCCTATTTCGTTAACCCATTCATCAAATCACAAATCCTCTAATCATAATATTCAAGGGAAACCACACGTGAATGGAGCATCGAGGTCGCCACCGAAAGAATCGTCCCTGAATCATCACAAAAATGATTCAAGAGATTCTTCGCGTGATGGTCCCGTTAAACACACACCGGTAAGTATCGATGTATATAATTAAAATAACAAAATTGCTAAATATTTTTTAAATTTGGCGCTTTTATATTTCTATTTCTAAACGAGCCCCTTCAGAAACAATTGCCAATTTCGGCCAATTTGAGCCAATTTTAAAATAATTATTTCTTCTACTTACTAAGGCCAAATTACTTTTGTAATTAGCAGTTTCAAAAGGAAAATTTCTAAATTTTACAATGATATTTACATTGTTTATTAGCTTTTATATTTTTACATTTTAAAATAAAATGTTTTTTTGGATTTTTTAAAATTCCTTTTGCAGGATTATTTAAAATAATATTCAAAACTTAATATACTGGTTCGCAAAATTAATTTCTAAAAATTAAGAGTTTAAATTATATTTACTAAAAGAGCGACAGTTAACCAAGAAACAATATTTAAGATAATATTATTTCTTAAAATATTTCAATCTTATTCTTTAAAAACTTAAATACATATTGAATGAATTTTAATTTTATCAGAAAAATGATTATTTTAAATACATACCAAGTTTTTGCTTCATTCCAATTTGAATATCCACATTAAAAAGAAAAGTAATTAATAATTAAACTAAATAGAATTACATGGACAATTTTAAGTACTTTATAATTAGTATGTGTCATAATTTTGAACCAGATTTGATGAGACGTTTTGTAAAAAATACTTATTTGACCAGCGACAGTTTTTTTTCGTACTACTCGAGTATCACATATAAATTATTTAAAAAAATATATAAATTAAAATAAAATGCACTAGTTTATTATTTGAATTTCAATATTACTACTGAATTTCAATAATAGTATAGTTTTAAATTATTCCTTTTAGTGTTTAAACAATTATTTTGTAAAAAGTAAAATATTTGACCAGCGACACAAAAACTGAGGAATAACTTTGAAATTGAGCTTTGAATATATTTTTTCAAAAATATATCACATTATGACAAAATACAGTATTTAAGCACCCTTTATTTAATTTATAATTACAATTTTAACTAGTTGTCAATTTAAAACTATTTATTTGAATAATAAATTGGAATAAAAAATTGAAATGCATTAAAAATAAACAAAAGTGACACTCTAAAAGATGAAATAATGAAATTCTTCTACCCGTGCAATGTACACTAAATAAATAAATAAATAAATAAATAAATAAATTCATTGTTGCAAAACACGATGAAAATAAAAATATTAATTCAAAGTAAAGTTTGAATAATATTGTGCATTTATCATTTAACAATAAAAAAATATTTGATGAACATTAATTATGATTTAATGGTTTTAAAAAAAAGCTAAGGTTAAAAGTTCCAGGGATTTGCCCATATATTTTTAAAAAATCCCAAACAACATGTTTTGAGATATTCGAAAAGTTAACTTTAAAACTACATTTTGTATATAAATTACATATGTTTAAACAAAATTATTTTTATCATTGTAAAATTTAAAATTTTTCTTTCAAAACTCCTAATTACAAAAATAATTTGGCCTTAGTAAGTAGAAGAAATAATTACTTAAAAATTGTCTCAAATTGGCAATTATTTCTGAAGGTGGTTGTTTAGAAATAAAATATCCCATATGTATGACAAATTTTATTATACAATTGTTAAATTTTGGTTCATCTATTATAAATATTACTATTTTCTCTAGATACGGCCTCATGAAGCAGCACCACCTCCTCCCATGGACACCCGGGAGAATCGAGATTTCCGGGACACCAGTCGAGAGTCAACTTTAAGGGAATCAAAAGAAGCTCGAGAAATTCGAGAGAATCGAGAGCGTGATGGAGGAAGGGACAGAGAACGAGACAGAGTTGATCGAGAGCGAGAGAGTAATACGCGTGAAAAGAGAAACAGCAAGCCGGAAGTGCCGGTTGTACCGCTTGTTGACCATCGGTCTGGAGAAGAAAAACAAAGGCCAAGAAGTTCTCAGGATTTAAAGCATCCCCGAGTTCTAACTACTGTTATCGTACCACTTCTTTCAGAGGTAACTGCTTTTCTATCATGCAAGTTTTTGGTAAATTGTCTTTTGTATAAATATTGAATTTTTCAAAAATTGTGAATACCTGTCAAGAAAAAGACAAAATAGAGTTATAATGAATTAATTATCAATTTTAATAACTGTACAAATTAAGAAGTTTTATCTATGAATTTATTTTTTTTTATTTTTTGTTAAGAACTATATCCAGGGAGTCTAGCGACCGGGAAATTCGGGAATAAGCAAGCAATTTCTAGATTTTCTGGTTTTTAAAAAAATTCTTGTTAGAATGTTCATTTTTCATTCTTTGCATTTTTTTTCTTTTTTGAATGAATTATTTTTTCGTAGATGAAACTGTTTTCTTAATTTTTTTTTTAATTGTTGGTTATGAGGGGGAGTAAATTAATTTTTTTTTTCAATTTTCTGATTTATTATTTTTATCTTTTTGTAAATTTGTTCAACTCGTTTTTATATTTTGTCTATTTTATTCGTAAATTTATTTACAGTTTCAAATAATTTCTAGATTTTTTGGTTTTTTTTTTTTAAAACAGGGTTTTTACGATACGGGATATTGACGGGATTTTAGTAATTTTTGTTTGGTAAAATAAAATCGGGGATTTTTCAAGAAGTACCAGAATTCGTAGATAAAAAATTACCAAAAAAAGTCAATATTTCCAAGTCATTATAATTGAAATCAATTCCGAACATCAATTAAATCATTTTTTATTTTATATAAATTCGAAACATGTTGTAGAATTATTTGAACTCTGTATTTATAAAATTAAAAAACAAACAAAATTCAAAATCAAAGCCACAGCAAAATACAACTAACAAGAATTTTATATAAACTTTCAAATTTCAATTAATAATAATAATGCCAATTGTAAAAAACTAATTATTTTGAATATTAAGGAGGTTACCATTGACGTAATTTAAACTAGAAAATGGTTTTTCACAAACCAAAGAAAATTATTGTTAATAAATAAGTTAAAAATTTTTAAATTAAAGTAATTTATTATTTAAATTGATTTCACCAAATTTTGAACGTTTCAATTGTATATTTTTCCAAAAAATCTGTGATATAAAAATTATTTAACATTTTATGTTTTTTTTTCTTAGAATCTAGTGAATATTTGTAATTTTTATCAAATTTTGACAAATAATAGCTCATTTTGCTCCTTCAAGCATTTTCTACAATTTCATTTGTTGGATTTTGTAAAAAACGATAAAGAAAAGCAGATACAAAAAATAAATTAACATGAGTATAAGATAAGTATAAGATTTGAAAAAATTAAAATCTGGATAATAATTACAGAAATAGGTTCAAATGTTGACAAATAAAAATATGTAGAAATATAGTTTCGGCTCGATTAAAATTTAAATCAATAAAAATTTGAATGAATTGAAATTTGGATAAATTAATATTTAAGTAGATTCAAATGTAGATAAATCAAAATTTAAAAAAAAATGAATTTGGGATAGATTAAAATTTGAATGAATTATAATCTGGTAAATTAAAATTTGGTTAAATTTAAAGTACGATAAAATTGATTTTTAATCAATTGAGATTAAGGAGGTTCTCTCCATTTTTATAACCTTAAACTAGAAATTCGTTTTTCACCCTAAAAAAGAATATTTTTGAAATCAATTTCACCAAATTTTGGAAGATCCATTTGTAAATTTTTCAGAAAAAATTAGGTTAAGCTAAAAATTTTTTCGTTGAAACACTCTCTACAATTTTATTTGTTTTAGATTTTGTTAAATATAATTTTGTTTAAACAGTAAGTAAAAAACAAGTATTATTTGTCTAAAAATGTTTAAATAAAATATTCTTTAACAAAATCAAAGAAACAAAATTGTAGAAAATGCTTCAATGAGAAAAATGAACTATTAATTGTTAAAATTGGATGAAAATCACAGATTTTAACTAAATTTAAAGAAAAAGTATAAAATGTTAAATAATTATTATTCAACAATAAATTTTAGCTCAAGCTAATTTTTTCTGAAAAATATACAACTGGGTCTTTCAAAATTAGGTGAAATTAATTTCAATAATATTTTTATTTGGGGTGAAAAACGACTTTCTAATTTGAGGTTATATAACTGGTGAGATCCTCCTTAAATTTAATTAACATTAGAATAATTTGGAAATTGAATCTTTTAAAGATCTTTTAGTAGATTTAAGTATAAACAATTAGAAATAGATTCAAATGTTGATAAATTAACATTTAAAAAAATATAAATTTCGGATCGTTTGAAACTTAAATCAATTAAAATCTGGATAATTATTCTTATAATATTCAATAAACTTTTCTTATATCTTTCTTTTTTTTCATATTAAAAAGCGAATGTTTCCGTAAATCGTCTCATTTCTTTAAAAAGTTTCTTATTTCTTAAACTTATGTTTTTTTAATTTTTCAATTTGCAATTATTTTATTTAAATTTAATATTTCTTGTTTAATTTTCTCAATTATTTTTGCAGTTGATTATTAATCGTTATTTTTTAAATTTTTATTCCAATCAATTTTCATTATTTTTCTAATATTTTCTTCAATTTTTCAATTATTCTCTTCATTTTTTAACTATTTCTTTCAATTATTAATTATTTTCCGCAATTTTGAATTATTTCCTCCAATTGTTTCAATTTTTAATTATTACCTTAAATTTTTATAATTATTCTTTGATTTTTTAAATTATTTCGTTCGGTTGTGTATTCATCTAGACATTTTTTTTATTTTATTTTCAATTGTCAAATACTTTCGTCATTTTGTTATTTAGTTCAATTTTTAATTTATTTCCTCAATTTTTTATTATTTTTTTTTTTAATTTCAATTCTTTTTTTCGATTTTCAATCCAGTTGTTCAACTTGCAATTATTTTCAATAATTATTCCTATAATTCTCAACAATTTTGTTTAAATTTAATATTTATTGTTTAATATTCTTAACTATTCTTTTCAATTGTGTAATTATGTTTAGCCATTTTATGAATTTTGTTTTCAACTGTCAATTATTTTCGTCATTTTTGAGATATATTCTTCAATTGCGTAATTTTTATTATTTAGATTTGCAAAAATTTATAGTTTTAAATGACCAAAGACAATGCAAAGTTTGTAATTCCTTTTAAATGTTTTAGATAAATTATTGTCCAAAAATTTAGATTTTAATATTTTGTAATAATAACATTTTTTAATCTTTAATTAGTATTAATAAGATTATAAGAATGTGTAAATTTTAAATTTAAGTACAAAGTTATATATTAAATATAAAGCCGAATTTCGCAAAATTAAAAACACTGTTATAATTGTTCGAAAATTTGTGACCAGGAAATCCAAAAAATTGACCGGGAATTGAATTTCATAAAAAAAAAGTTGCTACCTTGTATAATCATAATTTATAATTAATATAAATTTTTCCAAATTTCTATTTATAGTTGCAGAGAAAGCATCAGTATTCGTCGAGAGATAATGGCGAAAGTGGCAATTCTGTGGGCAGAAATGGAGGAGCGATCGATGAACTTCGAGGAGCTTTCGAATTGGCAGAGCGCACATCGCCTGGAATGAGCGAAGCTCTTGTCAGAGAACTCCTTAAGGCTTTACTTCCGGCCAATCATTCCGACAGCCGCTTATCTATGCTTATGGAAAAAGTTATTTTAAGGTAACAGGCTCAATATTTCGATTGATTTTATTTCTATTTTATCTGCAATTGATAGATAAAATTATTTTAAACCATAATTACAAAATTGTTTCGAATTTTTACTTAATGATAAAAAAAAATAGTTCAATAACATGATTATTAATTGATTATCTTTATTTTCAGGGATTCGTAGGGACGGGAGAGAGCGAGGGTTCGCAGAAAATTGTGGTCCGAAAACATCTTAACATTATAACTTCTAGATTAGAAAAGTATCCACCCTTGATTGCTACTATTAAGCAAATATGCTATCGATACCTGGCTTGTTGAATTCCACGAAAATGTGACCAGGTGCGCATTAAATATTACAAGCTGCGTTCTTTTTTCTTCTTTCTCTGTTTTTATTAATTTTCCTAAATAAGCAGACTTATCTGCCGCTGTAGTGAATCAATTCGCAATGAAAAATATCGTTACAGATAGTGTCATAGATACAAGTCGTCGTTGACTTTAATCAGATATAATACCCCTCCTTTTTGAATCGCTTTGGAAATTTTAAACAACTGCACTGAATACTTGACAATAAGAAACGTTTGAAAACATGTCTTGTCGAAGGCGAACAGAACTTAATGAAATTAAAAAAAAAAAAAGAAAATAAGATGCCTGTGTTCATTATGAAAACACACCGAAGAAACTGGGCCTGCACGAATTCCAAAGAAGATTCTTTACCGTTTATTCAAACGGACGTTTTAAAGCAGTACGATGATATATTTAATCATAATTCCTGCCGACCTATAGAGGATTGCAAAAATGTATTTCAAGGTATTTAAGAAGACAGTTTTTTTTTTTTGTTCAATAGAACTTTGAATTTTTACCTTTTCTCGCAAATTTTTATCATTTCGTGTTAATTTTGTTGTAGCGTTCTTTAATTCTTGCCAATTTATCAAAATTATTAAATTATTACTATTATAGTTTTACTTTCAAGATATTTCACTTTTGCCAAGACATCTCTTGGCCAAATAAATAGTTGTTAATAATAATTACTAATTTGAGTAATTAAATTAAAAATAAAAATTACAGAAGATTATTACAATTCAGTGAAATTATTGTTTTAAACAATATTATAATGCGTAGTTTGTTTAAAAGATATTCTAATATCTAGTTTGTTTATTCTAATTCCTACGAGGAATAGAAAAGTATCAATTCTCAATGCAGACGTGATTTAATTCATAGTTTTTTGTTTTAAATATGACATTTATTGTGAGAAAGTTTCAAATATTTTAGTTAAGATTTTTTGGATTTTCGTGTACAAATATTTCTTTCTTCGATTCGTCTCATGGTTTAATTACTTTCTCTTTATATTCTCTTTAAATTATTTTTCTTAATTCTTTTTTGTAATTCTTTTTTAATTCTCTTAACCTTTTTTTTAAATTTTCTTTCTACTTAAGTTATTTAAAAATTCTTTTTTCTTGAATTACTAATTTTTTCCTTTGACTCTTTAAAAATCCAATTTATTTTCTTTTAATTCTGTTTTTTTTTTCTTTAGAAGTATTTTTGTGCCACAAAACAGTTTTGCAGTGTGATAAAAATTGCATAACTTGTGGTATCCTAACTCGTATTCGCAGCGATCGTTTACGTGGCTTTATTCGCCAGATAGCCGAGAAAAATTGAGTGCTTAAAAGAAAAGTAGGTGTCATCTTGTTAACTTGTATTAAGTAGTGAACATTCCGGATTATAAGAAATTCGCGAAGAAACAAAAGTTCTAGCCTCAATGCCAGAGGTTCTGTAAATATGTATGTAGCTCAATAAGATAGATTTATTGTTCTAATCGTCGACGTACCTGCAAATTAAATCGCTTCAAAGAATCAAATAAGATTCTTTTTTGTTATTAAAATTTTCCCCATTATTTTCCCAAATCTGAGATTTCAATTCTTTTTAACTTGACAATGAGAAAAGTATTTTTCAATTTCAATTTGTGTTTTATAATTTTAATTCTTCCAGTGATTAATATAACAAATTTTCAGTTTGAAATGAATTTAAAAAATTGTTTTGTCGAGTTTTAACAAATAAAAACGAAGAAAATCGCAGATTTGAAATTTTTTGAAATTGTTGAGAATATTTTTTGTGGGTCGTTGACATTTAATTCACGTTGTTTGTAAACTAATGTATTTTATAATATATAGTCCTAAATAGTGAAATTTTACGCAAGAGTGACTGAGAGTGTGTGAGAGAGAGAGAATACTAATAATAAAGATTGTAAAAAAAATATGAAGTTAAAACCGGAGGTATGTATTTAAGTAATGCTAATTATATCAGTTTTTGTTTCTCCTTTGTTTCAATCGCACGAGAATGTGATATATTGTACGAGAGAGTTTGTATTTTTTTTTTTTTTTTTTGAAGGAGTAAAGGATGTGAAAATAGCGTTAATTGAGATAGTATTGATTAGTGATAATTAATACAGTCATCCATACAACATACAAACTTCAAACAAATAATTAACGTAGGTTCAGAATACATATTGTACTTGCGGTTTTTCCAGACAATTTATTTATTTCTTGAGCTTCTTTATAAAAACAGGGATTAAGAAATTTAAAGCCATCCATAAAAGTAATTGAGATAACGAAAGATTTTCCAAACAATGACCTTACGAAAGTAAGTAAAGAGTCTTTAAAAGTAGTTAAAATTAAATTTAATTAGTTAAATTAAATGAGATTAATTTACTTGTGTAAATTACATAAATATGAATAATTCTTTGTTATGATGATTTGAATTTAATAATGATTGTTTTATTTATGCAGTGATGAAAAGAATAATGTGAAGATTTAAAAAATGTTGAAGCCCTGCTTTTCCAGTTCGTTAAATCATCTACGTAATTGATCATTTACGTAATTGATGTTACCTTGTTTTCCATCGTTCAGAAGACTTGAATTAGTTAAATAATTTTATAAATAATAATCTTTGTTGCGTGGCCATCCTTTTATAACTTCTTTTTTCGATCTCGAAAAATTTTGTTTTTTTTTCCTTTTGTTTGTTTTTTTTTTAGTAGTTTTTTCTTGACCTTAACAATGAGTTAATTTCTTGCTTTGTCCTTCCTTTTTATTGTACATGTACCATGAGTGATTTTACTTACTTTTTTTTTGTTGGTAATCTCGCCAGAATTTTGAAAATTTGATTTTAAGTTATACTTAAAAGAGGAAGGCGTGAGAGAGAGCAGTCAGTAAATTAAAAAAAAAAGCCGTGCCAGATTCGAGCCGGATCATATTGTGTCCTACTGTATTCCGCATACTTTTTGTACCATAGTCGTAGCTTTAATATCGAACGTTATAAAACATCGCGATAACAATATCGATGTAGAATACATAGGTATAAATATATTTTTTGTATTTTGATTCTACCTTGGCTGCGTTGAAATGTATTATATTGATTGTATGTGGCATGCTGAGGGCGTGTACAAATATTAAATAAATAATTAATAAAATAATTTGTCTAGTGTTTTTATTCTTATTTGTCACCTGGTTTGGTTTTTTTTTCAATTCTATTTTATATTTTTAGCTTCTTTTAGAAATTGATCCAATCTTCAATTTATAAAAAATTGCAATCGATTGTAATTAAATACTTGCAAATTTTAAATGATGTAAATTGCAATTCGTTTTAATTTTAATAAACCTCAGGGTCATTCCAAAAATAATCGCCTAAACCCGGTTGCTGCATTATTTCAAATAAATCTGTAATTATTCATTAGTTTCCAATTCATGTCTTCAATTTTTTATTATTTTCTTCAATTCTCAAATATTTTCTCTAATTTTCAATTATTTTAATCGATTTCCAATTAATTCCTTAATATTCAATATTTCTCGGATTTTTTAACTTATTTTTTCACTCATAATCGAAAAAAATAATTAAAATTGAGTAAATTTTGATTGTTTTAAATCAGATACTTTTTACAAAATGTATTTAAATTGATTAAAATTAAAATTTATTTAAATCAGTTTAAATCATTTTAATTTCATTAATATTGTATAAATCTATAATTGTTTCTATAATGTTCAACAGTTTTCAATATACATACAATTATTAATTTTAAATTCTATAATTTAATTAATTTATTTTGTTCTCTTCCCGAGAAGAAGAATAATAAATTCTCAATTGAAAACATAAAAATTAAGGAAAAAAATTGTAGAAAATAAATGAAAATTGAAGAATTGTATGGAAATTTCAAGAAAATAATTGATAATTGAGAAAATGCGGGAATTCTTGAATATTGAATAAAATAATTGGAAAACGAAGAATGCAATTTAAAATTGAAGAAAATAATTAAATATTAAAGAAATAAATTGAGGATTAAAGAATTAAATTGAAATATAAATTTTTTTGTTCGAATGAACCCGATTATTCCCACCATTTTTAGAATTTTTTGTTCAATTATTACTAATTTTGTTTAAGTTCAAATTCACCTTTTTTTATAAGTATTAAGTGTTTATCTATTAAAAAATATATTACTCTGTGCTTTTTAACTTTTATTTATTTATTTTATTTTTAGTTTTTATAGAAACTAGAATTCTTAATAATATTTTATAACACAGTACAAATGCCATTTTTTAAACCATAAAAATTTTTTAAACTGTGTTTTATTTAAAATTAAAAGTTATTTAACAATATAAAACCTTAAATATTAAACAACGTGCCCATAAATTCAATTTATATTAATTACAGGGCTTTTTTTTTAAATAAATGATTAAAAATTAATTAAAACATTTGAACAGTCAAATTTTGAATTAATTGAAATTAAACCACTTGAAAATTGAATAAATTCAAATATCGATCGATTATTGAATAGTTTAAATTGAAATTTGGATAGATTAGATTTTTAATGAATTGAAATTAAGGTCATTAAAAATTGTTAGTGATTTAAATTTAAATGAATTACAATTTTTAATAAATGTGTTGGTTGATAAATAATTTTCAATTGTTTAATGCATTTTTTCTTCTTTTTTTTTCTCTTCAATTTTTATTTTTTAGTGAATTAAAATCAATAATTTATTTTTATTTTTTTAGTTAAATGTGATCTTCTTTATTTTTAAAATATTTTTCTCACTTTCATCATATTTTTATAATTTTCTCCTCTAGCAAACATCTAGTTTTTAATTCTTCAGTTCCTTTTTTTAATATTATGTGATTTTTCCGAGTCTAGTTTATTTTTAAATTTCTCTACGTTAATTTTCTTTATATTAAATTATTATTGACATTTTTAGCTATTTTGTTTTTTTGTTTTTTACTTTTTTTCAATTTTAGTTTCTTTTTTTAATTTTTTAGCTTTTTATTTTTTTTTATTTTATTTATAATTTTCTTACATCAAGAATTTTTTTCATTTTAATATTAATTTTTTAAGAATTTTTTTGTAAAATGTTTTGTTTATTTTCAGAAAATAATTTAATCAAGATCTGCAACACACCTAGAAACTCTAGAAAACCCGGAAAGCCTGAAATTCTCGGGAAATTAAAAATGTCCTAAAATTGCATATTGATGCAAATTTCAAAAGATATAAATTTCTTATATTATCTAAATGTTAATTTATTTTGTTGAAAAAATGTGCATGTGATCTCTGTAATAGTTGAAGAATAATTATTTTGCATGTCATTTTATTTTATTGCTTATAAATTTTTTTTCGTTTTTCTATAAAATCTGTAAAATTTTCCGCATTTTTCATTTTCTCATCTTTTTGTTCTTTCACTATTTCTTTATCATTATTTTACCTTTGAAACAAAAAATGTTAATTTCTTAGAAAATGTTTCCCTTTCTCGAAATTGGTTAACTTCTTTTTAATTTTTTATCTATTTAAAAACTTTATTCAATTATTTTTTTTCTATAATATTTAGTAACTTTTTTGCATAAGTTTTATCAGTTTTCAATTCAGAATTTATTATTCTTCTTCAATTTTATGATGATTCATTAATTTAAAAACTTTTTTTGTTCGAATGACGATTATTTCCACCATTTTTCGAATTTTTTTTTCAATTATTAATTATTTTTTTTAATAGTTTATTATTTTCGTCAATATTTAATTATTTTTGTCATATTGTAATTAATCTTTTAATTATCAATTATTTTCTTGAAATTTTCATTTAATTCTTTAATTTCCAATTCATTTCTTCAATTCTCAAATATTTTCTTTAAATTTCAATTAATTCTTCAATATTCAATCATTCTTGCATTGTTTCAATTTTTTTTCCACTCATAAAAATTGTTTTAAAATTTTAATTCAATTATTCAATTCTAGAACTACTGTTCTATTCAATTCTCGGTTATTTTCTTCAAATTTAAATTCCACTTTTCAATTTTCAATTATTTTATTAAATATTAAAAAATTATCGACTATTTTCTATTATTTTTTTCGATTATCAGTAAGTTTCCTTAATTTTAAATACAGTTGTTCAACTATTTTCTTTTAATTCCATTCTTCAATTTTTATTTCTATTCATCAGTTTTCAATTGTTTTCTTCTATATTAATTAATTCTCGGCTTTTTTCAAATTACTTTTTTTCAATTTTTAAATATATTCTTTAAATTTTAATTTCTTTCTTCAATTTTCAATTATTTTATTAATTTTTAATTATTATTTTCGATTTTCAATCCAGTTGTTAAATGCGCAATTATTTCCAACAATTATTCCTATAATTTTCTTAATTTTTCAATCTGCAATTATTTTCTTTAAATTTAATATTTATTGTTTAATTTTTTCAATTATTTTTTGAGTTGTCTATTAATATGGTCATTTTTCGAATTTTGTTTTCAATTGACAATTATTTTAATCATTTTTCACATATTTTCTTCAATTTTTTAATTATTCTCTTCATTTTTCAACTATTTTTTTTCAATTTTCAATTATTTTCGTCATTTTGTAATTTTTTTTTTAATCGGCAATTATTTCTTCAAATTTTAATTTGATTCTTAAATTTTCAATTTATTTCCTCAATTTTTTATTGTTTTCTTCAACTTCAATTATTTTTTTAGATTTTTAATCCAGTTGTTCAATTTGCAGTTTTTTCCAACAGTTATTCCTATAACTTTTTGTCTATTTTGTTTAAATTTAATATTTATTGTTTAATTTTTTCAATTATTTTTTTGAGTTGTCTATTAATTTGGTCATTTTTCGAATTTTGTTTTCAATTGACAATTATTTTCATCATTTTTCATTTATTTTCTTCAATTTTTTAATTATCTTCTTCATTTTTCAACTATTTTTTTTCAATTATCAATTATTTTCCGCAATTTTCAATTATTTTCTACCATTTTTTCAGTTTTCAATTATGATCTTAAAATTTCTCAATCTATCTTTGATTTTTTGAATTATTTTGTTCGGTTGTGTATTAATCTAGCCATTTTTTAAATTTTGTTTTCAATTTTCAATTATTTTCGTCATTTTGTAATTTTTTTTTTATCGGCAATTATTTCTTCAAATTTTAATTTGATTCTTAAATTTTCAATTTATTTCCTCCATTTTTTTATTGTTTTCTTCAACTTCAATTATTTTTTTAGATTTTCAATCCAGTCGTTCAATTTGCAATTATTTCCAACAGTTATTCCTATAACTTTTTGTCTATTTTGTTTAAATTTAATTGTTTAATTTTTCCAATTATTATTTTTGAGTTGTCTATTAATATGGTCATTTTTCGAATTTTATTTTCAATTGACAATTATTTTCATCATTTTTCATATATTTTCTTCAATTTTTTAATTATCTTCTTCATTTTTTAACTATTTTTTTCAATTATTTTCCGCAAATTTCAATTATTTTCTACCATTTTTTTCAATTTCCAATTATGTTCTTAAAATTTTTAAATCTTTCTTTGATTTTTTGAATTATTTTATTCGGTTGTGTATTAATCTAGCTATTTTTAAAATTTTGTCTTCAATTGTCAATTATTTTCGTCATTTTGTAATTTTTTTTCAATCGTAAATTATTTCTTCAAATTTTAATTTGATTCTTAAATTTTCAATTTATTTCCTCAATTTTTTATTGTTTTCTTCAACTACAATTATTTTTTTAGATTTTCAATCCAGTTGTTCAATTTGCAATTATTTCAAACAGTTATTCCTATATAATTTTTCAACTATTTTGTTTAAATTTAATATTTATTAAACTATTATTTTCCATTGTGTCATTTATGTATCCTTTTTTCGAATTTTGTTTTCAACTGTCAATTATTTTCGTCATTTTTCAGATAATCAGATATGTTCTTCAATTTCGTAATTTTCATTATTATTTTGTATTTGCAAAAATTCATATACCTAATATGTAATTCTTTTTAAATGTGTAAGAAAAATTATTGGCAAAGAAAACTACCACCGCGGGCAGGGAGGCGCCACTTATATCAAAACAAAGATGGCCGACATCAGTGTGGTTTTTTAAAGACAGTGCATTGTAGCAGTTGGTTTTCGACGTTTATTTTTGCAACAAGTTATTATTTTCTAATTGTATGTCTTATAATTGGAAAGTATGTTAACTTAATTAAGCTTAAATAGTTTGTTTTTTGTCTGCAAAGCTGCTCAGTCAATTAGGAATATGATAGAAGGTTAAAATGTAGTTAATTCTGGCACAATAATATTGTGCGGAATCAGTAATAAAACTACGGAAAAACTTTTTATTTATTTGCTTAAATAGTTTCTTTTTTTCCTGCAAAGCTGCTCCGTCAATTAGGAATATGATAGAAGGTTAAAATGTAGTTAATTCTGGCACAATAATATTGTGCGGAATCAGTAATAAAACTGCGGAAAAACTTTTTATTTATTTGCTGTGCCTTCAAACTATATTATAGTTTTACTTTCAAGATATTTCACTTTTGCCAAGACATCTTGGCCAAATAAATAGTTGTTAATAATAATTACTAATTTGAGTAATTAAATTAAATAATTTAATATAATCAGGGAAAAGTCAGGAAATTTTGAAAATTAAATTTTGCAGCCACCCTGCTTTTTTTTATGTCGCATGTTGGCGCTGAAGGTGTTTGAAGCCTGGTACGTTCACCCCGTGCATTTTGCATAGGATTTTTTTTTATGAATGACTGCATCCTTAGTCTAGATTCTAGAATTCGTCCAAAAAGCGCATGTCCACGTCTCGAGTTCACCGGGAAGTGGAAGGGACAATCATGTTTTCAGCGAAAAGCCGCAGTCGTCAAACATCTCACCAGAGTCCGCGATCGAAATACAAGGTCGAAAGCTTCGGAACGCTTAAGAGGTTATACTCCTCTTGACAGACCGATTCGGTAACGATTAGGAAAATTTTCATTAATTAGCAAAATCTCAATGTCAATCGATTCTGAAAAATTACACATTTTCCAGACAGAAAAAAAAACGTGAAAATCAACGCCCAAGACGCGCGACATGATTAAATAGAGATTTTTGTTTATCTTCCTCTTGCACACGTTTTTAGTCTTGCTTTCTTTCCCCCTTAAATGGGCGGGACAAATTCTTTCGACAATTTTTCACTAAACGGAAGTGGAGATTCATATACTACTTCACGAAATGTAAAATAAGACTTTTCGCAAAAATATCGAAAATAATAAAAATAAATAAATAATTAAAAGAAAAATAATCAAATTATAATTGCTTAAAAAAATCGAACCAGAAGCTTCTTGGTTTTATTTTTCGAAAAAATGAAAATATTTTATTTACTTTTCCCTGATTGGAAAAAAGTAAAATTTTTGTAATGTTTATTGGAATGAACCGGAAAATATTTCGTATAGATAAAATTTTTTGGTTATAATATTAAGATCTAATTAAATAAATATTTGAAAAATCAAGCTTTTTATAAAAATACGAAATTAAAAGAAAAATAATTATATTGTATCAAGTTCTATCTGAAGGTGGAAAATATTGAGAAAGGTCAGGTTTCTAGACGAGAATAAATATGAATTGGAAATTTTCACGAATTGAGAGAAGAAAGGTTGGATTTTGAAAATTAACATTCGAGTTTTCTGCTTTTCTTTGTATCAGTGTTGAGGAAAAGTCATTGATTATGAAAGATAGCGACTTGGATAAAAAAAAGCCGACGATTATTCATTGTCAGTGAATATTTGTTGCGCATCTATAAATTGTGCATTCGCGCTTGTTATACATATATTCGTCGCGGGCGTCTTGAATTGACGATGTTCATTGTTCAACGTAGCATAAATGGGTATGATTAATTACTAATTTTTTTCTACTGCTCTAAAAAATCATTGATGCAAGAAAAACCTTCAAATGTGTCACAAAAGACTCTATGATTCTATCAGATTTGACTCAATATTTTATTACTCGTTTATTAATAACAGACAATTCAAAATTGTAATTATAAAAACTGAAAAGATTCAAAAATTAAATTTTAAACTATAAATTATAATTTAATTTAAATAATTTTAAGATTATTCAGGGGAATTAGTTAAGTAATTGATCAATTAATTATCAATTACTTATCTAATTTCCCTGAATAATCTTAAAATTATTATTAAATTTAATTATTTAAATTAAATTATAAATTATATAGTTTAAAATTAAATTGAATTTTAAAAAATAAATTTATTTAAATTGTTTTTACAATGAAATTATAATGTTTTTATTTAAACTATATAATTAAAATTTATAATTTCAACATCAATTTTATTCAATTAAAGTTTATTTCTTTTCATTTATTAAATTAAAGTCCTTTCGGGCAATTATTTAAAAAAAATTTAAAGATAAATCTCTACTTCACTGAATTTCTATTTAACATAGCAAAATTTGCTGTGACAGAATTATAAAATTCATTATAGGTAGAATTCATAAAAGTGAAAATTCTGTTTTATGGAATTTTCAAATGTATTTCTCTCTGATTTTAATTAATTACAAAATAAAAGTATTTATTATTGAACAATTATAAAAATATGTATATAAACAAAAATTATAAAAAGCAGGATATTTACCAGGAAAAATAGGAAATTCGCAAAAAAAAAATGGAATTGGAAAAAAAAGTTCCTAGGATTAGTAGAAAAGTTTCTAGAATTTGTAGGAATTAGAAAATTTGAATTCCGCTTCAGTATTTTTTAATAATTTAGAATAATTCGGAAATTATTCTACAAAATAATATTTATAAATTTACAAAATATACTAAGACAAGATGATTTATTTTTTATAATCATAATAGCAATAACAATAAGTAATTCATCATATTAATAATATAAGAAAGAATTGAAAAACTCCCCCTTGTAAAAAAATAAATTCATCGGAAACGTAATAAAAACAATTATCTCAAAAGAAAAATGCTCGAAGAGGATTAAAAAATAATTTTTAAAGAACTTGTTATGAAAACCTCAAAGGAATTTTTTTTTTTTAATTTAGATTCTAAATTCGAAAAAACATTAAAACACAACAAAAACATAGTTTGATTTTTACAAGAAGTAATAAAAAGTTTAAAAAAAAAAGTTTAAAAAGTTTTACAAAAGTTAAAAGGTTTTTATAATATTTTTGTTATTCTATGACCTATTTGTAAATTTTTGAAATTTTATCATAATTTATTTTGTATTTCTTGGAAACTTTTTCCGTTCTTTGAAATAGTTTAATTTTAAAATTATAAGAATTTTATTTCTATTTTTTCCTATTTTCTTCTTTTTTAAATTCCCTCTTGTTTTGAATAATTTTCGTAAAAAGTTCATTATTTTTAAACATTTTCTTCATTTCTTTATTTTTTCTTCATTTCTTTTGTAAAAGTATTTCCTTATCTTTTCATATTTTTTTATATTATTTTAACATTTAATTTCTCATTGTTTACCAAACTTTTTCACCAATTTTCTTATTTTTACATTTGTTGATAAATTTCAAATTTGTTTTTTCCCATTTTTCCATAATTTGTTTGATATTTTTAAAAATAATTTTCTGTGTTTATTAAATGGTCTCACTTCTTTTTCATTAAGGAGGTTCTCCATTGACATAACCTTAAAATTCAAAAATGTCTTTTTTCATCTTCATGCATTAAATAAAAATATTATTCAAATCAATTTCACCAAACTTTGAAAAATCCAGTTGTATATTTTCCAGAAAAAATTAGGTTGAGCTAAAATTTGTTGACAAATAATAATTATTTAATATTTTATGTTTTTTCTTTAAATCTAGTTAAAATCTGTCATTTTCATTCTATTTTAATTAATAATATAGCTCATTTTTCTCATTGAAACATTTTCTACAATTTTTTTTTGTTGGGTTTTGTTAAATAATAATTTGTTTAAAAGTTAATAAACAAATAAAATTTGTTCTTTACGTATTTAACAACAGAATATTATTTAAGAAAATCTAACAAATAATATTTTAGAGAAGGTTTCAACGAGAGAAATGAGCTATTATTCAAAATTAAATAAAAATGACAGATTTGAACTAGATTTAAACAAAATATAAAATGTTAAATATAATTATTTGACAATCAATTTTAACTTAACCTAATTTTTCCTAAAATGTACAATTGAATCTTTCAAAATTTGTTGAAATTAATTTGAATAATATTTTCATTTGGGGTAAAAACGACTTTCTAATTTGAGGTTATGTAAATGGAGAGAACCTCCTTAAGACTGTTTAAGTTTTTACTTGAAAGAATATTTCAGTCTTTTTTTCGTTTAGTCTCGAATTTAATAATTTATTAATTTTAAGAAAATAAATTATATATTTTTCTTAATAAAATTTACAAATTCTAACTTTTTTACAAATGTTAAATTTTTAATCGCCTTTCTTTCTCTTTTAAATTCGATTACATATATTTTTAAAAAATAATATTTTAAAGTTATTAACCAAGAAAAAAGTCGGAAAAATTAGTTTATCTGGGAAATAAGGGATTTTAAAAATTGTAATTTCAAAAAATATTAATAAAAATAACAAGAGAGAAATTAATTGAATCATTTTAATTATTAACATAATAAACCTCTTTTTTTGTTTCTATTAATTAATTTTAATAACAAAAAATTGTGTCTTTTATACCCTGAAAATGGTGCTTTAAAATTCATTGATAAAAAATTATAATTTTCTTCATGACAAATGCGTCTACGCGAATTATAATATTAATTTTATTATTTGATCCACGTCAGTGAATTATGAAAGAATGCATCAATAAAGTCCACTTTAAATCACTTTATTTCATTAATATCTAATTATGTTATTAATAATAATTGTTTTTGAGGATCATTAAACTGTACAGTAGGTTTGGGTACAGATTTTCTATTCAGTTAATTTATTAGATTAAAAAATAATTAAGAACTAATTAAGAACCAGATTATATTGAATCATATTATTTAAATTAGCCTTAACTTATTCTAATTACATGTAATTTTATTAAATTAATTTATTTTTATTAATAGAATAAAAATTAAAAATTAAATTTCCACTTAGAAAGCAATTTAAAAATGTGTCTCACTGATGTCGGCTCTCCCCTAAATTATTTTTGCAATTGAATTTTAATTAATTTTGTTTATTTACAGAATTAGCAGTGCCATAATCTACTGATAAAGAGGAAAAGGCGATTTTTCATAATAAATCTGTTTGGAAATTAGCGGAAGAATGGATTTCCTCTTTTTGTGACATATATAAAGAGAGGAAAAATTTAGTAAGTTGAGAAGCTTTTTAAGACAAAAGAAAATCTCGAGTGGATGCAAATCTTGACCTTCGGAATTCCAGTCGCACTGGAAATGTCTAGCAGGACAGTGATGTTGACTAAGAAGTTCATGCGTGTTAAAAAACGTCACACGGTCACGGCTTTTTGTTACATTCAGTGTAACAATAAGTGATGAACATAATCTTCAAGTGATATAAATACCACGCACATTTTTTAGTCTTTCAAATCTTCCAAACGCTTTACAAATTTTTTTTTCAATTTTAATTTTTTAAACAAATTTTTTTAGAGAAAAGTGTATAAATTCAAATTTTTTGCCTTATTTAGTTTACAATTCTCTGCTTATAACTTTATTTATAATAATTTAACTCATTTACGTAAAATTGGAAAATTTAATCTATTTCCAAACTCAGTTTTTTATTAAATTGAATAAAATTCAAATTTTTTATTTAAAATTAAGCTTTTAACTTTAATTTAAAAAATAAATTTAAAATTGGATCTGAATTGAAAATATTAATTTTAATTGGGATTTTAATTTAAAATATAAATATCCAAAATGGGATTCTATTTTAAAATAAAAATTTAGATTATAAGTGAAAATAAATTATTTAGTGAATTTTTTGTTATTGAACTTGAATGACATAGAATTAATAAATTATAGAAATATTATAATCTCAGGATTTTAAAAATTTT
Source organism: Ganaspis brasiliensis (assembly GCA_037103525.1). Taxonomy (NCBI): domain Eukaryota; kingdom Metazoa; phylum Arthropoda; class Insecta; order Hymenoptera; family Figitidae; genus Ganaspis; species Ganaspis brasiliensis. The sequence continues at coordinate 914,208 of JAZKLR010000294.1, forward strand.
GAAAAATATTGAAAGGGATTAAAAGTGACAAATGGAGGGTCGACCGAAAATTGAAATTGTTCGCGTCTCTTCAATGGAGCAGACATATTTTCCTCCATTGGACAGTGATCAATTGAGAGCAGCTTATAGTCACTTGAAAATCGGAGTGTTTTGTATGGAACCGGAAGAGAAAACTGTTTGTGAAAATAAACCGCCGATAGAGCAAACGCACAAATACAAAAAGTAAGTGATAATTGGCATATTAGTCTACTTTTTAGATTTATTAATTAAAAAATTGGTGCAGAATATAGTCTAACTTTAAGAAGAAGAGAATTGAAAAGGATTAAAATTTTATGATTTTTGAAGTAAAAGGAAAATTATTCAATCTTTTTGAATACGTTTTTTGTCCAATCTATTCGAATCCGATGATACCACCAACTTTTATCGAATTCAAATGAATCACTTTATAATAAAAATAAAATAAAAAGAAAATGAATATTTTTGAATACACACAGCTCCGATATATTTAATCCAAATGAATCTCTTTATAATGAAAAAATAAAATGTATATGTATTTTAATACTTAAAGTTCAGATTTTTGAATTCAAATGAATCACTTTATAATAAAAATAAAATAAATATTTTTGAATAACCACTGTTCCGATTTATTTAATCCAAATGAGTCCTTTTATAATGAAAAAAATAAAATGAATATTTTTAATACCCACAGTTTATATTGATGAATCCAAATGAATCACTTTATAATAAATAAAAATAAAATGAATATTTTTGAATACACACAGCTCCAATAAATTTAATCCAAATGAATCTCTTTATAATGAAAAAAATAAAATGAATATTTTAAATACCCACAATTCAGATTTTTGAATCCAAATGATTCTGTTTATAATAAAAATAAAATTAAAATAAAATAAATATTATTGAATTCCCAGATTATAGTGATACAATTTTTAAAGTTTGTATAAAACTGTTTCTTAATGTTTGATTTCAATAAAATTAATCTAAAAAATTGAGAAAGCCTATTTACATAGTTAAGAAATTGTTCATATTTTGCATTTGATTTAGAGAAAACAAAATTTTAAATATTGTTCAGTATAACATTTACTATACTGATTATTTATGTAGAGAAAACAAATTTATCAGAGAAAAAATACAAGAATCTGAACTGTAGGTATTCCAAAATATACCTTTTTTTCATTATAAAGGGATTTATTTGGATTATGTAAATCTGAATTATGTGTATTAAAAAATACTAATTTTATTTATAAAGGGAATCATTTGGGGTAAATAAATCTGCACTGTGGGTATTTGAAAACATACGTTTTATTTTTTTTTATTAAAAAGGTATTCATTTGGATTAAATAAATTTTAACTGCGGGTATTCAAAAATATTAATTTCATTTTTTTTAATTATAATGCAGGCTTCGAAGCGTAGTAAGAGACTAAAAAAAGTATGAAAAAGCAGCCTTCTTATAAAAAAAAAAATAGACTCAAAATTGAATAAAAGTGTCAAAAAAGTATCGTTTTTTAAGTGAAGTTAAATTAGTTTTTAAGTTCAATTTTAAAAGTGAAAATAATTTTTTTCTAATAAAATTAAAAGAAAAAATAAATAAAAATATTAACTAACAAATTTTACAATAGAGATTCAAACCCAATCGTTTCTAAAATAAATTGTACATAATTATAATAAAATAATTTAGTTAATAACGCTTATATTATAAACTTCCATAAGAAGTTTTATTTTAACAAGGCTTTCTTTTGCCTAAACATAAATTCTGTAATTTTTCTATTGTTTTCTCCAATTTCTAATTATTTTCATTCTTTTTGCATAATTTTCAAAAATTGCAATTATTTACCTGAAATTTTAATTATTTTCATTCTATTCCAATTATTTTTAAAAATGATATTTTAATTATTTTCAATTAATTTCATAAATTTTCAGTTATTGCATATTTAGATTATTGTCTTAAATTTTTCAATTTTCTTTTCTTTTCTTTTTTTTTTAATAAATTCTGTAATTTACTTATCTATAATTATTTTCTTTAGTTTCTAATTACTGTCATTCTTTTGTCATAATTTTCAAAAATTTCAATTATTTATTTGAAATTTTAGTTGTTATTACCATATTTTTCCACTGTTTCTCTTAATTTTTTAAATATTATTCCAATTTTGTAAAATTATATTTTAAATTTTTTAAGCATTTTTCTTAAATTTCAATTATTTTCTTCAATTTTTATTTATTTTGATTTGTTTTTATAATTTCCAAAAATATTTATTAATTATCTTAATTTCAATTATTTTAAATTAATTATTTTAATAATTATTTAATTATTTTCTTCAATTTTTGATTATTTTAATTTTTTCAATTAATTTTCCAGATTTTCAAATAGTTTTCTAAAATTTCAATTATTTTCTTTAATTTTCTCAATCATTTTTACAATTTAAATTATTCACTCTTTGAAAATAAAACAATTCCCTTATTTTTCTGCTAAATGTTATATTATTTATCATAGTTTTAAATGAATTTTCTTAATTTACCATTCTTGATTATTATAAAAATTTTAATTATTATCTTCAATTTCTGAATTAATATCCTGAACTTTCACTTACATATCACAATATTTTCAATTATTTTGTTCAATATTTATTTATTTTCATCCTTCTGCAATTATTTTCTCCATCTCTCAATTATTTTAATTCTTTTTTTATAAATTTCCTAAATTTTCAGTTTTTATCTTAAATTTAGATTATTTTCTTCAACTTTTAATTTTTTAATTAATTTTTCAATTATTTTTTTTTTTTTTGCTTAAAAATAAATTCTGTAATTTTTCTATTATTTTCGTCCATTTTCTAATTATTTTCATTCTTTTTGTATAATTTTTAATAATTGCAGTTATTTATCTAAAATTTTAATTATTTTCATTATATTTCAATGATGTTTTCAAATGTTAAATTATTTTTTTCAATTTTAAATTATTATTATCATTTTTCAATTATTTCTTTAAATTTTTAGGCATAATTCTCATTTTGTAAAATTATTTTGAAAGGTTTTTAAGTATTTTTTTCAAATTTCAATTATTTTTTTCAATTTTCAATTACTTACGTTCTTTTTCATAGTTTCCAAAATTTTTTTAATTATTTGTCTGAAATTTTCAATTTTCTACTTTTGCTTTAAATTTTTACATCATATTTCACCTCTTCAAAATGTTCTCAAATTTTACATTTATAGAAATTTTAATTTCTTCAAATTTCTGTTACATAATTTTAACTTGCATTAATTAATAGTTCAATTAATCCACGGTTCAGTATACTAAATTTGAAGTGATTTAAAAATTTCTTCAATTTTTAATAATTCTTTTCTCTTATGATTACAATTACTTAAACTACAATTTTCAACTATTTTTATCATTTTTCAATTATTTTCTGCAATTTTTAATTATTTTCATTATTTCTCACTTTTTTCCCTAAATCTTAAATCTACCTTTCTTCAAATTTCAATTATTTTTTGCAACTTTTTCAATCATTTTTTCAATTTTTATTATTTTCTCTTCGACAATAAAACAATTTCATTATTTATTGCTAAATTTTATATTATTTATCGCAAATTTAAATTAATTTTTTAAATTTATTATTATTATTAATTTTCATTTTGCAATTATTATCTTTAGATTTTAATCTTTTTCATTATTTCTGAATTAATATCCTGAACTTTCAAATATATATATCTCAATTTTCAATTATTTTGTTCAATATTCATTTCTTTTTATCATTTTGCAATTATTTTCTCCATCTTTTAATTATTGTAATTATGTTTTTAATTGATATCCTAATTTTCAGTTTTTATCTTAAATTTAGATTATTTTCTTCAACTTTCAATTTTTTAATCAATTTTTCAATTATTTTCTTCTGCTTAAAAATAAATTCTGTAATTTTTCTATTATTTTCTCCATTTTCTAATTATTTTCATTCTTTTTGCATAATTTTCAATAAATGCAGTTATTTATCTGAAATTTTATTTATTTTCATATTTCAATGAATTTTTCAAATTTTAAATTATTTTCATCATATTTAAATTATTTTTTTCAATTTTAAATTATTATTATCATTTTTCAATTATTTCTTTAAAGTTTTAGGCATAATTCTCATTTTGTAAAATTATTTTGAAAGGTTTTTAAGTATTTTTCTCTTATTTCAATTATTTTCTTCAATTTTCAATTACTTACGTTCTTTTTCATAGTTTCCAAATTTTTTAAAATTATTTGTCTGAAATTTTCATTTTTCTACTTAATTTTCAATTACATCTACGATTTTCTTGTATTTTATACATACCTATATTCTGTATTTTTTGTAATTATTTTCCTTAAATTAAAAATCGTTTTTTTTTTTAAATTTTAAGTTATGTAATTCTTTTTTCATTTATTTCTTTTAATTTTTAAATATTTTCTTTTTACTTTTAGGTACAATGAACTTCTAAAATCTTTAATTATTTACCTGCAATTTTCTTCAATTTTCCTTCATTTAAAATATATTATATAATTTTTTTAATTATTTAGTCAAATTTTAATTATTTGCTTCAATTTTAAATTATTTATTGTACTTTTTCATTATTTGCTTAAAATATTAATCATTATCATCATTTTTTAATTAATTTTCTAAACTTTTAATGATTTATCTCAATTTCAATCATTTTTTTCAATTTCCAATTATTTTCTCCAATTTTTCATTATTCTACATTTTTTTCAATTTATTTCTAAAATTTTGAAGTATTTTTCCCAATTTTAAATCATTTTCTTTAATTTTAAATTATTTTTATCATTTTTTAAATTATCTTCCTAAACTCTTAATTATTATTCTCATTTTGTAAAATTTTTTTTAAAGATTTTTAAGTTTTTTTTCTCAAATTTAAATTATTTTCTTTAGTTTTAAAACATTTCTATGATTTCTTAAATATTTAACGTATTAATTATATCATATTTAAAAAAATGCATTTTAAGAAAAAAAAAAAATCTTTCAGTGATTAATAGGAAGTAAATAATAAGAAACTAACAAACTTATAATAATATAAATAAAATAATAAATATTATAAAATATTTTTAATTGTTAATTAAAGATAAAATGGATTTCTATGAATTTTAATAATGACCTTAAAAGGTCATATTAAATTGGGTTTTAATGGGATTTTAATTAAATTAAAAATTAACAAAGTATTATTGTGATGACTGTGTGCTTTTAATTAAATTTAAATTCCCAACTTCAGGTAGTTTTTCTGCTACTTTTCAGCAAGTAGCAACTCTTTCGAGACCGAAGAATTTGTAAATTTGTTTTTAAATTCTCTAACTCGACTAAAATCCAAACTTTTCGTTTGTGATAGTGATAATTATGTGGAAAAAAGTTTGTTGTCACACTTTTCAGTTACTTAACACAAAGATATTTAATATCAATTACGAGATGAAAATTCCAGAAAAAAGTGATGCAAAATTTGATTATATAAACAAGCATGAGTAATAGCAAAGAAATATAAATATACAAAAAGTAAAAAAATATTCATAATTATAGGAAAATTTTGAAAAATAATTGTGTTAATAATTGTGGTGACAATATTTATCAAAAACAACTAAAAGGAATTTAAAAAATTTTTAATTGTCGTTTTATAGAAATTTGGGACCAGTATCAAGACTGCTTAGACGTCGTCAACATCAAACGACTTGCCTTAAAACTAAATCCTGTGATAACATTTATAATGTCAATAGAAATAGTACAACCTCGGATTGGAAAATTAATAAAACTGCTGAATCAGGTATTTTTCAAATCGATTTAAATTAAAATTTTTTTTTAAATATAATTTTCTTAAGGAGGTTCTCTTTATTGACATAACCTTAAACTAAAAATTGGTCTTTTACCCCAAAAATATTAAAATTAATTTGAATTTTGAAAAATCAAGTTTTACATTTTTTTGAAAAATTAGGTTGAGCCAAAGTTTATTGTCAAATAATATTTGTATTTCTTCTTTAAATCTAGTGAAAAAAAATTTAATTTTCATCCAATTTTGACAAATAGATCATACTTTTCTCCTTAAAACATTTTCTACAATTTTATTTGTTAGATTCTGTTAAATAATATTTTTTAAGCAAACTATTTATTACAACCAAACATTATAACAAATTTAAATAGTTTTTTATATATTTTTTTAAACAAAATCCAACAAATAAAATTGTAGAAAATGTTTCAAAGAGCAAAATTATTATTTGTCAAAATTTGTTGAAAATTACAAATTGTAAGATTTAAAAAACAACACAAAATGTTAAATAATTATCATTTAACCACAAATTTTGGTTCAACATAATTTTTTCTGAAAAATGTAAAACTTAATATTTCCAAATTTGGTGAAATTAAATTTAATAGTATTTTTATTTATATCTGTAAATAGTTCAGGAAATTCATAGAAACCTCTCAAAAATCTTTCGTATTCTTAAGTAATTTAGAATGATTCAGAATTTTAAAAAAATAAAATGTGACGCGATTTGAAGAAAGAGATCTAAGAAGCAAACATTTTTAATTGTGAATTATTTTCCTCATTTCTAAATTATTTTCTTTACTACTATTTGCTTATTTCGTCATTTCGTCATTTTGTAATTTTTCTTTTAATTATCTATTATCTTCTTCAAATTGCAATTTCATTCGTCAATTTTCAATATATTTTCTCCATTTTTAATTGTTTTCTTCAATTTTCAATTATTTTATTCAATATTCAATCATTCTCGCCTTTTTTCAATTTTCAATTATATTTTTCAAATTTCAATACAATTCTTCAATTATATTATTCCTAAAATTATTTCCTACAATTTTTTATATAATTTTTTCTATAATTTTCTTTAGTTTTCAATTGACAATTTAATTTTCTTCTTCAATTTCATAATTATTCTCCAATTTTTTCAATAATTTTGTTTTATTCTCGCCAGTTATCGAATTTTTTCAACTGTCAAGTATTTTCCATAATTAACGTTTAATAATTATTCTCGTCATTTTATAATTTCTCCTTCAATTATCAATTATTATCTTAAAAATTCAATTAAATTCTTTAATTTTAAATTTATTTCTTCAATTTTTAGTTTATTTCTTCAATTTTCAATTTATTTCTTCAATTTTCGTTATTTTCTTTAATTTTCAATTATTTTGATCAAACATAATTTTTTTTTGAAATTTCAATTCAATTAATCCAATTCTAATTCAATTTTTCAATTTCCAATTATTTTCTTTAATATTAAAAAATTATCGCCTTTTGTCAAGTATTCCTTCCGATTATCAATGTTTCCTAAATTTTAAATTCAATTGTTGAATTTTTTTTTCTGTTTGCAATTATTTTCACCAATTATTCCTATAATACCTATCCATAATTTTTTAATTTTCATTTATTATATTATTAATTGAAAATTATTTTCGTCATTTTGTAATTTTTTTTTTTAAATTCCATTTAATTCTTTAATTTTGGATTTACTTCTACAATTTTTAATTATTTTCTTCAATTCTTAATTATTTTCGTAAAATTTCAATTCCATTTGTCAATTTTCAATAATTTTGTTTAATATTAAAAAATTGTCGCCTTTTTAAAATTATTTTCTTCGACTATCAATACATTTCTTTACTTTTAAATTTAATTGTTCACTAATTTTCGTTAAAAATCAATTTTTTCAATTTTAAATTATTTTCTTCTGTATCTAATAATTCTCGCTATTTTTCAATTACTCTTTTCAATTTTTAATTATATTCATTAAATTTCAAATTCCATTCTTCAATTTTCAATTATTTTCTTTAATTTAATTTTTTTTTTCATTTTCAATGAAATTGTTCAACGTGCAATTATTTCCAACTTATTTTTTTTTTAATTTAATATTTCTTGTTTAATTTTTTTCAATTATTTTTTTTTGTAGTTGTCTATTAATCTTGTCATTTTTCGGATATTTTTTCAATTTTTTTAATTATTTCGTTATTTTTCAATTATTTTGTTTTATTATTCATTTTTTCCTTCAATTTTTAAATTATTTTCTACAAACTTTTCAATTTACAATTAATTTTCTTAAATTTTGTACCTATTTCTTAATTGTCTAAATTATTTTGCTCTGTTGTCGATTATTTTCGCAAGTTTTTGAATTTTTCTTCAATTGTCAATTATTTTCTTAATATTTCAATTTAATTCTTTAATCTTCAATTTCTTTCTTCACTTCTCAATTACTTTTTTTCAATTTTAAATTCCATTCTTCAGTTATCTATTATTTTCTTCTATATCCAATAAATCTCGACTTTTTTCATTTTTTTTTTTTTCAATATTTAATTCTATTTTTCAAATTTCAATTCCATTCTTCAATTTTAATTATTTTTTTTCAATTTTCAATCCAGTTGTTCAATGTACATTTAAATACAATTATTCCTATAATTTTCTTAATTTTTCAATTTGCAATTGTTTTCTTTACATTTAATATTTCTTGTTTAAGTTTTTCAATTATTTTTTTTACGGATTTTTTCAATTATTTCCGGCAATTTTGTCAATTTTCAGTTATTCTCTTAAAATTTTGTAACTATTCTTTTAATTTTTTCAATTTTTTTAAAAATTTCAATTGTACATTATTTTTGTAATTTTTCAGATATTTGCTTCAATTTTGCGATTAATCTCGTAATCTTCATTATTTGTCTTTGCAAAATTTTATAGTTTTAAAATGACCAACATCAATGCAAAGTTTCTCGCGCCCTTAGGCGTTCGTTAATATTGCTAATTATTTTATATTTGGTCATGGAATTTGAAAAAAAAAAAATGCCTGAAAAACCTGGAAGTCATGGAATTTTGAAATTTCAAAAAAGTATCAACCCTGTTATTTATCCCAGTATTTATTTTCATTACTAAAAATGTATTTCTTTACAAACTCACTCTTTTTTATTTTCCATAAATTTAATTTTTAATTTAGACTTGCAAGGACGACACAGTAATAGTTTAGACTGGAGAGTTGCTAAAACAGTAAATTCTAGCTCAGATAAATTAAATTGGACAGAAGGATCCAGAAGTACTGAACACCTTTCAAAAAGTGCACCGTTAACTTCAAATTTATCTGCATCGAGCGCAAAGTATGTTAATTAAAATTTTATTTAAACATTCTCTTTCTGTCAGCATGCCAATAATAAAATTTTAAAAGAAATAATATTGTTCAAATGTTTTCTATTCAAATTAATAGCGTTAAATTTTATTCCTATATTTTAAATATGGGAGATTTGACATCAATGAGACACTTTTTTTTTCAACGAAAGATTTTTATTTTCTAAAAAATTAAAATGTTTCATTAATGTCAACATTGCCCTGTATAAAATAATTACAATAATTATTTATAGAAAATAATTAATATTTATGAAAAATACATTTTTATGCTAAATATTTGTTTCCAGATCAAAAATCGTGTCTTTACTGAAACGCTTATCTCCTCGGCTGTCGAGAAGTAAAGTCTCATTGCCACCTTCTCCTACAATTTGCCCTTGGGTTCAAGTAGAATATGCCAATGAATCAATCAATATGCCCAAAAGCGATGAATCTCAAGAAACTGATATCAGCTTCCAACGGGAATTACAAATTAATGAATTAAAAAAGAAAAAAATTGGCGTTTCTCCAACGAAACCTTATCCCGTAAATATTTTTTTTTTCTTCATTTCAATAATTGTAAATTTTACAATTTTTACTATACATTCAATTATATAATTAAAGGTGCCTACAAAAAAAAGCATAAAGGCTCAAATTCTGGTTAACCCTACAAATGAAGTTCAAGCGCTGGAAAAAAATCGAGCCTCCAACAATTTCCGGACGTAAGCTTTCTTCTTTGAATTCTCATGATTGATTAATTATTATCGAATTATTCTCCAAATCGCTTTTTGCATCTTGAATCTTTACTCATTTCTACATTCAGGTATTTCAACTTTTTATTTTTTTCAAATTTTGTAGAATTTTAGAAATCTTTGAGTGAGGCTTTTTTTGTCACATTTTTCACGAATTTCAGTAATTTTTTGCTATTTTTCACCTTATTTTAATTAATTTCGATTCAATATTTGTTTAATTATTAAAATTTTTAACTGAATTTTATTGTAATTAGTAAGGGTTTTTAATTTAGTCTTTCTAAATTTTAAACAATATAAAATTTCAGTTTTATTTCAACATTTTAATTAAATTCAAATTCAATTGACATATTTTGAATCATCTCAGTTTCAAATTATTCAAAATTATCTAAATTTCAATTTTTTAGACTTTTAATCGATTCGAGTTTTAATTATTTCTCTATTTTCTAACAAATATTTCAGTTAGTAAAGATTTTTAATTAAATTATTCCAATTTTAAGGAGGTTCAACTACTTGACATAACCTCAAAATAAAAAGTGATTTTATCAGAAAAAATTAGGTTGTTGTAAAAAGTTATTTGTTAAAAAATATATATAAAAAACAAGTATTTGTTTAATAACTTTTGAATAAAATTCAACAAGTAGAATTGCAGAGAATGTTTTAAAAAAATGAGCTATTATTTGTCAAAATTGGATAAAAATTATAATTTGTTATACTGAAAGTTTAAGAAAAAACTCAAAATGTTTGATAATTATTATTTTACAATAAATTTTGGTCCAACCTAATTTTTCCTGACAACTGTACGACTGAATCTTTCAAAATTTGGTGACATTATTTTAATTATGGTTTCATTTGCTGATAAAAACCACTTTTTAGTTTAAGGTTATGTCAAGCGGTTGAACCTCCTTAAATAATTTAAATTGAAGTTCATTTTAATATTTTAATTATACTCAAATCAAATCGAATTAAAATACTCAAAGTTCAATTTACCTCAATTTTAATTTATTCAAATTTACATAATTTCAATTTGTCCAAATTTTAATCCGTTTATTTTTATCCAAATTTCAATTCAACTTAAATAGAATCGATCCAAACGTAAATTTAATTTATCCAAATTTCAATTAATTTAAATTTAAATTCATTAAAGATAAATCAACAACAAATTTAATTCATCCAAAATTCATTCGATCTAATTTTTAATCGATCAATTTTTATAGATAAATTTTTATACAATAACTAATAATTTCAGTACGTTCCAAAATTAATCGATTTAAGCTTTAGTTAAAAAAAATTTTATTTTTCCAAACCTCATTACTCCCAGTCTATCGAAACTTCGATGAATATAAATTTCACTTAATAATATTTTTAATATTTATATTTATATAATATTTCGTCCAAAAATTGCTAAAAAATTATCATGTGTTTTTTACACAATTTTTTAAACAAAATATTTTTAACAAAATTTAACAAATAAAATTGTCAAGAATCAATCAATATCAAAGAGCAAAATGAGCTATTATTTGTCAAAATTGGATGAAAATTACAGATTCTAACTAGATTCAAAGAAGCACAAAATATTTCATTATTACCTATTATTTGACAATAAACTTTCGTCTAATCTAATTTTTTCTGATAGTTACACAATTCAATCTTTCAATATTTGGTGAAATTATTTTAATTATAGTTTTATTTGCTGCGTTAAAAACCACTTTTTAATTTGAGGTTATGTCAATCGGTAGAACCTCCTTAGGTACCGTACACAAATTACGTAAGGCATTAGGGTGGGGGAGAGTTTGATGAAATCTTACGGCATCTTTCACAGGAGGGGGATTCCTGACAAATCTTACGTAATATTTTTTTAATGAAAAGAATATACTTTTTTTAAACAAAATTTGAAGAGGGATTTAATTGATACACTTAAAGATTTTACAATTAGACATTAAGTATTAAAGTTTATCCATTAATTTTTACTGTAAATTTATTAATCTAGAATAATCGTACAAAAAGAAAATTTTTTCCATCGAAGATAGTAAAATTTCAATCTATAAATTAATAATCTATGTTAACTTTTTTTTAAAAATACTGTTAATATTATATCTATAAAAATTTTTACTTCAATTACATTAAGAAAATGCTTTTAAAACTTCTTTTTTTTTTACCAAAATTAAAAAAAGATAGATCTTAGTAAGATTTCAGGGTGGAGGGAGGGTAAAAAAATCCTAAAAAAAATGTTTACGTATTCGTGTACTTTTAAAGGAAAAAATGCACCAAATTTTCGATTTAAAGTTTTATTTAAAATCTCTTTTTCCTTTTATTTCACTAAAATTATGTAGCTTTCAGTTCTCGTAAATATTTAATATTGTATATACCCAAAATTTATGCTAAGTTTTTGAATTCTCCATAAATGCTCGGTATATTTGAAAGGTTCACAGCGGTCTAATCCCTTAAGAAACAAAACAAAAAAAACACTGCGATTCCGAGAATTATCTCCTTTTAAAAAATACATTTATCAATCTTAGAAACAATGCAACAAGTCTTATAAACGAATCATAAATACTGATGAATTTATTAATACAAATAATATATTACATTCGAATCGCACGACAAACATTCCATTGATTTGACAAAGTTTTTTTTTTCTTCTTTTAAAAACACAATTTTGAACTTTACACAAGTGTAAAAAGTTTCTTATAAAAAAAAAATGTCGAAAAAATATCGTTTCGTCGGTTCTATGCCCTTAAACATATCAGTCAAACGGAGCTTTAAACTCAGTTACTCGTAATAGGTACTTATTAAATTATAATAAAAGCCTTTACAATAATGGTTGACATATCTGTGAACCCTGCAAGTGTCGTTAGTCTTATAAGCCAAGCACAAATAATTATCCTTGGGAGGCACGTGGATCAAAGTGGTCTCTTCTCTCGGATACACATAGTCTATAGACGAATTTTCCGAAGCATTATTTGTATGGAATTGTAATATCACATCAAGACTTCCACCAATAATCTCTTCTTCCTCTTCCTGCTCCTCCTCCTGTTCCTCTTCCTGCTCTTCATCCACTTTATCTTCCTCCTCCTCCTCCTCCTCCTCGTCCTCATGCTCTTTCGGATCCGACAAATAATCCTCAATATCCGATTCCTCGGAATCCGTTCCTCTGCTCATTTCAAATTCCGACAAAAGTAGATTTTTCCTCGACACTTTTGTCTTGCGATTCTTAATTCTTAATCTTATTTCATCATCTTCAATTTCTTCCGTGTCCGCTTCACCAGAATCGGACCCATTCCTCACCTGATTTCTCGACGAGGACATTCTTGCATTAAACGAAGATCCTCTCGCATTGGAGGACGACATTTTTGCATTAGAGGACATTTTCCCCTTATTGGGCGACACTCTCGAATTAGAAGATGACACTTTGGGATTGGGGGATTTTCTTGTTTTCGAGTCAGTGGGCATTCTCACATTGGAAGTGGATATTTTTGCACTCGAGAATGGCAATTGATAAATACTTGGATTAATTTGCGTCCTGGCGGATTGGCCATTCATGACCCTTTTCATGATTTCGTAGGGTGTCTCATCATCGCTACTTGGAGGTGTTTGATACGCGTGACCTAGGCATTTAGCTCTAGGCACATCTATCGGGAATAATTTTGGCCTGTACAACAAGTACTGTCCACTTTCACCTTGATCCTCATCCATTGATTCGGAATTTATCACAGATTTTCGTTCAGTCCTCGAGGGAAGAGAGCCGTGCACTTGATTATCAGAAATTAATGTATAACAACCAACATTCCACCTTTGCAATTCAATTCTCACTTTTGGCTTCATGTCCTCTTTCTCCGGCACCAGATCCAATTCAGTTAAATTTTTGAGCATTTGGAACGTTGTCAGGGACTTGAATAATTTACAAAATTCTCTCAATTTTTCCGGCAAGCTGTCTTCCTCGGCTATCTCGTAATTTTTTTGATCGGCAGGTCCCACCTTTTTCCATCTGATTTCCTCGCTCATCAGCTCTTGAGAGAGTTTCTCGTGCACATCCGACAGAAGAAAGTCGGACAGAAATGCGCAAGACTCTGCCTCGATTTTCATGTTTATTTCTTTGATTATCTCCGGGGCGAGATAAACTGTACTTACCCATTGGTCCAGATTATAGTCCGTATTTTCAGGATCTATTGGATCCGATTCTAACATTGGTCTTGGAGGTCTTTCTTTTGGAATTACCGGGCCGTGAAACCATCCACTGATTGTCCAACGACACTTTTCCAGAGAAACAACTTCCGCAACTTGATGATAAGAATTGTCGGTGACCTCGAAAAAAACCAGTGAATTGTATTCAGGAACAAGAGATTTGACGACATTTCTTGGTAAACCGTGCTCGTCTGTGTCAAAAAGATCGAGAGCACCTCCATCGGCAGCTGTCCAATCTTCGGATAAATAAAGGATAAAGGCAATCCTTCGATCTCCCATATTATCGTCGTGACAGAGCAAAAAATCCGTGTCCGCGTAACTGCAACTGGACATTGATATTTTCTTGTTCAGATCAATTTTCGTGTTACGCTCCATCCAAACTGCCAAATCGGTTTGAAAGGTCGCGTAAAGATTTGTCAGATATTTACTATCTGCACTGCACAAGTCATTTGATTGCTCAAATTGATAAAGATCAATACTATTTCTTCGGCACTTTACGTACAATAATTCACTTTTTATCTGAAACATAATATTTAATAATAATAATTGTAATAAATAACACTGTGTTAGAAAAAAATACTTTGAATCGGACCCAGCCTAAGTTGTTCCTTATGAAAAACTAAAAAAAATGGTTTATATGAAATTCCCCGCACTCACCCCCAAAATTTTATTTTAAAGCTAAAAAAAAGTTTTTTATTTTTTATATCTTACTTCGTTATTTTTGGCCTGATTTCAAATGTTTTTGATTTTATTTTAAACCTGAAAAACAAGGCTTTCTGTACCTAAAAGAGGATTTGTGTTTTAAATAAAATTTACGTTAGAAACAGAGTAAAAAAGTTCGATAATTGGCCATTTTTTTTGGCATTTTTTCAATTTTAGCAATGATTTATGGCCTAATTTTATAATACTTTTTTCTGTGCTAAATTATAGTATTTAAGTCTGTGTATTTAATATTTTTATTTTATAAGTCAAGTGTATTTAAGTCTGCGTCGAATGAGCTTTTTTTGGATTACATTGATGATAAATTGACTCAGTTTTTTGCTTTTTTTAATTGTTGTAAGTGGCACTTGTTATCTTATACTAACCTTTTTATATTTATTTTAGTAATATTCGGTAAAATATTGAAAGTTAAGAATGGTACCAACATTTTTGAAAATTCATTTTCCGGAAAAATACTGTGATTTTAAAGACAAAAAATGCAATAACTCAGCCAGATATTCATCAATTTAATTTAAAAAAAAGCTTATCTAACGCAGAATTAAATACACTTTAAATACCTTTGTCATAGAAAAAAACATTTTAAATAAAATAAATCATTGCTAAAGTTGAAAATATCCAAAAAAAACTTGTCAATTTTAGAAATTTGTTACTCTTTTTCTACCGTAAATTTTATTTAAAACACAAAACGTCTATTATTCAAAGTAATTTTTCACTGATACACAGTGTAATATATTTGTATTAAATAATAATTAAATAAGTAAAAAAACAGTTATGGACCTTATTAAAAAAATAGAGAAAAACTTTTTTAAAAAACTACACAAGAGTGAAAAAGTGCCAAAATCAAAAATAATTATATAAAAAAGCAGAAAACCTTTTTGAAAAATTAAAATGTTTATAGACATTCTTGTTTAAATTAAAAAAAAATAGATAAGAAAATAAATTAAAACAAAACGTAAAAATATATTACATAAGAGATTTTTTTTTTTCAATAGAAACATTGAAGAAGGTCAATTATTACATTATTATTTTAAAAATTTAAGAGAACAAAGAATGAGAAAAATTTTGGAAAATATGAAAAAATGAGAATTTAAAAGAAAAAAAGTTCTATGAAATAGAAGAACGATATCACAACAAGAAAATTTACTACAAGATTAAATTTAGATAAAATAAAATAAAAGAATAAAAATCTTCAAATTAAGAAATTTAAAAACAAATGGAAATAAAGGTATTAAATTAATGCTTTCAAAAATTCGAAATTGGAGGATGAAAATTAGACAATTTAACAAAAATAAAAAGAAAATATTTCTAAGAAATAGAAAAACGATGACAAAATGAAAAAGTTAATTGAAATGCAAGGAATGACTAAAAAAAATTTTTAAACAACAAATAAAATGAAATAAATAGGAAAAAAATGGAGAGATGTTTTTTTTAATCTAACAAACTGTAAAAAAAATGAAACAATTACAAAATGTAAAAATTTTTGGTAAAAATCTACTAAAAAATGAAAAGTAATAAAAATAAAATAAAAATATATAAAAGATAAATAAAAAGTATCAAAAAAAATGTAAAAATCCTTTAAAAATAAAAAAAGTTCAGGAAACTTAAACCAAAAATATTTTTATAATATTAGATTTAAAACAAGCCTAGAAATAATTTTAGAAAAATAAAGAAAATCTAAAAATTGTATGAAAGAATAAGTTTACAAAAAAAAATAGACAAGATGTGAAAACGAATTGAATAAATTTACAAAAAAATAAGCGTACCAATCTTTTTTTTTTAAATTATGAAAATAATTAAGAAAATCAACGAAAAAAAACCTAATAACAAAATTGTGTAAAAAAAATATTAATAACAATTTGCATAAAAAGAAGAAAATGAAAGAAAATCCTTAAATAGAAAAACAAATACAAAAAAAATATGAAACCGAAGAGAAGTAAATTATTGTTAATAATTTTAATGATTTTCATTCAATCCAAATTAATATTTCCTTTCTTTTTTTTCTTTTTTTCTTATTATAAATAATTTATATAAGTATAAGGTTTAAATTTAATACAAAAATAATTTTTAAATATCTCTGTTTTGACTCTTAAAATAAATAATTCTTTTTACACTTCTAATTTAATTTAAAATGAATAAAATTAAATTAAATTAAAAATTAAAATTAAATTATTTCTTTGATATAAAATAATATAAAATTATTTAAAATAGTTTAAAATAAAAAACATAATATTGAAGATATTAAAATAAAAATAATGTCTTTTAAAAATAAAAATAAATATTGGGATCATTCAATTGATGAATTTAAATAATTTTTAAATAAAATTAGACGTTCAGAATAAAATCTTTCTCAAATAATAAAAATTAGTGTTTGAGGCTTATTTAAATTATAATGAATTAAAATTATTGAAATTAATTAAATTTTGAAGGCAAAGAAAGGTGGAAATGAAAAAGTAAAGAAAAATATCTAATAAAAAATAAAAACTAATAAACTATAAAAATAATACAAAATACTAAAAAAATTGGTCAGAACATAAAAATTGTTAAACATAGTGAAGTTATTAAAAGGTCCATTTCCCGGATCTTCTGAAATTCGCGGCAAATTTCCTTTTTATTTTATTAATTTTGAGTTGTTAAATTCAATCAGACAAAAGATAAAATCAATTTCAAAATCTTCTACTGTTTTGATTAAAATGTTACATTTATATAAAAATTTGAATTAATCAAAATTTTTGTTTCTCAAATTTAAATCAATTTAAATTAAAATAGAATAAAATTTAATTCTAAATGAAAAAATTACAATTTTGAAATTAAAACAGTTACAATAGCAAACAAATTAAAAATTAAAGATTCAAAAAGAATAAAAGATTAGAAAATTAAAAACTAAGAAGTAAATAGAACATATAATTAACAAAAATTATAAATATAAAATAAATAAATAATTAATAAGATTAAAACAGAAATATTTTTAATTAAAAAAAAAATGTTTTAAATACATAAAATATAAAACAGATGTCTCACTGATTTTTTTTATGTTATCGTGTTAAGTTGTAAATTGGTCATAAACTCAAAGAAAATTACCTCATTAAATAAAAATATTTTTAAAAATTCCCCTTAATTCCCCTGTAATTAAAAAGCGGATGTAAAATAATTACAAAAATTATTTGCCAGAAACGCAAATTAAAAATAAATTATTCTCGTAATAAAACAAAAAACTTTAATTTAAAATAATTACAATAATCGATTATCATTCAGGAAATGAAAATTAGAATAATTTAAATTAAATTTTAAGTTAATATTCTGAAACTTAAAATTATAAAAAAGGAGTGAAATAATATTTTTAAACAAAATTGATTATAAAATGTTGAATAAATTAGATGTTTATAATCTTACCTCTTCCATTAATTCGTCAGATTTCACAAAATTGGAGATTTTGCAAACTCGAAAAGGACTCGTTACAATTTCAAGATTTCCTGTTTTCATAGCCAAATAATTTTGCCAACTTTTAGAGAAAGATTCTTCAAACTCAGCATTGTACATGTGCTCCGAAATGATGGAATGTCTGAATCTTTTAAATTGTGGTTCATCGTTTGCCATAATTTTAAATAAAATTTGATTAATTCACAGCCTCCAATACAGAATAATTTTCACAGTCTTTCCAATCTGGCTACATACAAATTTTTCTTTATGTCACTATCACAATTTATTTGTTTAAAGAAAATGTTTATTCTCTCACAAAATCACTTTCATCTTCAATTTTAGAAAATTGATTATCCTGTTAATTTCTCTCAATACTCTCTAAAACATTGCTTTTCCTGAAAAATTGTCTATTATTTTCATGGTGTTTATTTATATTTTAATTCTAAAATAAGTAACTTTAACCTAAGTAGTAAATCTTAATTTAATAATGCTAAATCTAATTTTATATTATTAAATCTAAATTTATAAAATTGAATCCAAATTTAAAAAACTAAATTTAAATTTTATTTAAAAAAAAACATTTTATTCCCGACCTCCAATTAAATTAATCGTAAATAAAACTTCTGTTTACAATTCAATTCATATGGACTCATTATCATTTTGTTTTCAAGATCAACAGATTTTTAAAGCTGATAATTATATTCACACATCATAAAAAAGTTGTTTATTTTTTTCTAAAACTCAGCGTGCCTCGTGGCAAAAATCGCAAGATTTTTAATGCTAAATTTTTTCAAACAATCACTACAATAAAGGAGAAAATTATACAATTATTTAAAATCAAATTTAATCAATTATTGAAACAGAAATATAAAACATTTTAGTTTTTAAACTTAAAAAACATCTTTGAGTTGGAGCAATCGTCCCACGCGATTACGTCGTAATGCCAGGAAAAATAAGGTATTTGACAAATTCTTACCTTAAAAATCAAAGTTTTTAAAATCTCTCTTGGCTGGATTGATTTTTAGAAGAGTAATAAAATCTTGTGGCTGTGTAATGATTCTCCGATTGTGGAGTTAAATCTTGTTTTTCGGTTCATGCAACCCACGTGGTCGGGTGCTCAGCGTGAGTTCTAGGAAAAATCGATAAAAATAATGTCCAGTTTGTCGATTGAGAAAGAAAAAAAATACTTTCCCGGGCGTGAAATTTTTTTCTTAAGGTAATTTCACAATTTTTACGTACCTGTTTATGAAATTTATTAATATTTAAACAGTAATTGAAGATCCATAAGTTCCTGTCTCCACAGTAGTGAAAAACGTGCTAGTTCACAATTGCTAAAAACATCGACTCACCAGGGCCGTGACACTTTCTTCTTCTAACCGGGTTCTAATTTTTTATAAATAAAAGTTATACAAGCTTTTACTTATGTATTTTTTACTGTCCACGATAATCAATCAGATTAATAGTTTCGAAAACAATTCAATACACTTTCCTCGTTAATTAAAAATGGATTAACCCCTTCAAACTGAATCTTTCAATTTTTACCCCCTTTTTTAGAAAAAAGCATGAATTCTGTTAACAAATAAAGTCATATTAGTCACGATTTACAAAAATTATTTATTAATTCTACTTATTTGTTTTATTTATTTATTTTATGTATTTATTTAATAAATATAAACTTTCCTGATGTTTTCAATAGAAAACAGGGCACTTTTGTAATTACCACTTGCCTGAACACAAAACCCCGGGAAATTCAAAATACGAACAAAAAATCTTAAAATTCCCTTTTTAAAATTCGGTTTATCTAAAATCTGCAAATAATAAACCCGTGAATTCTAAATTTTCAAATAAATATCCATACTGATCTGGAAATCATATTATTTTTCTAACTTGACGATCAGTTTAAAAAATTCGTGCTCCAGAAATTGAACTCGAAGCTTCCAACTTTTCACGCTATGTGGTTAATGTCGCATCTGTGACAGGAAGATAGCAATGGCAGTTTTCATTTGACATCACGGATGCTATTGCTGCTCGCATGGAAATTCGGGGCACACCCTGACCGCTAAATTATTCGAAGTGTACCATTGTGTAGATCCGGTGAAAGAAAAATTGTTTAAGCAAATATCCCCGGTGATCCTGCAATTCTGAAAGCTGGCGATCCTCGTAAATGTGAGTACCAACAATCAGTCGCCAACGGAAACGTCATTTCGAAATAACGAGTTTCCTAAGCAATCTGACATATTCTCTAACGTGATATTTCATCTCTCGTCATATTTCCTTTAATTTTACCGGTTTCCTTCTTTCCGGTGATGCACGTTGCTTGTTCTCCTCCAAATTTAATGATTGTCTCACACGTCTTTGACTACCTGATGTGGTTATAAACCTTCGATAAAAATGTAAACACCTGACCAATAATTCAGGAAATAAGTTTACTTTGGTAATTATTTGATGTTAATTGCTTTGATTAAATAATCGGGTGGAACGGAAATCAGATGATTTAGATGGATTAGGGTTTTTGATATTTCATGGCCGTGAAATATGTTTTGAGAGGGTAATTCGTTGCACTAGTTCAATTGAATAACCTAGATAATCTAAACATAATCGCCAACACATAAATAAGTGAAATTGAATTTTGATAGGCTGATTTTTAAAGTGTTTTTTTAGAATCGTTTTTTTCTTGGCAATTGCAGACACTTTTTGGAAATATTGTTTTGATAAAGATGTCTTTGTTTTGGTGTTTTATATTTTTTAAAAATTTTAAAATAACAGAATGATTAGAATTAATGGTCAAAATGTGCGTATTTATCAGGGCTGATAAAAATCATGATTTTTTTAAAAAAATCGGATTTTTTTTATTTAAATTAAAAATTGATTTTTTTAAAAATATGATCAATATATAAAATCTCCAAATGTTTATTTGCAAGTAGTTTATTAAAAAAAAAGAAAATTTTAAAAAAATAACACAAGAATGAAACAGTGACATAATTATATATAAAAAAGTAATATATAAAGTTATATATAAAAAAATTAAACTATTTACGGACATTTTATTACATTAAAATAATAAATATAAGAATATAATTTAAAAAACGTTAAAATATATTACTAAAGAGAACAGAATTTTAAAATTAGAAATATTAGAGAATTATTTTACAAATTGAATAAAAAAGAATGAATAAAATTTTCTAAAATTTAAAAAAATTTTAAAAGAAAAGAAATTCTATGAAATACAAGAATGTGATGTTCAAATGAGAATATTAAGTACAAGATTAAATTCACATAATATAAAATAAAAGAATAAAATATTTCAAAAAAGTAGAAAATTGGGAAATTTAAAAAATATAGATAAAAGCACCAAATAAATGTTTTTAAAAATTCGTAGTTATAAGATAAAAACTAAACAATTAAAAAGAAAGAAAATGTTTCTTAAAAATGGAAAAATTATGACAAAAATAAATTAAAGAATTAATTAAAACGCAAAGAATAACTAAAAAAATAGTGAAACATCAAAAAAATTCAATAAATAGGAAGAAAATAGAGAAATCTTCTTTTCCTTTATCTAACATACTAAAAAAATGTAAAAAGTACAAAAAATAAAATTAAAAAATATATATATTAAGATATAATAAAAAAAAGTCCACAAAGAAACTTAAAAATACTTTAAAAATAAAAAAGTTTCAGCAAATTAAGCCAAACACATTTTTTTATTATTACACTTAAAATAAGTCCAACAATAAATTTAGAAAAATAAAGAAAATCTAAAAAACTTTATGGAAGAACAAGTAAGTTTGCAAAAAATCTCGTAAAAAATAGAAAAGACGTAAAAAAACTTGAATAAACTTACAAAAAAAATGAGAATATTTATTTTTAAAATTATGGAAATAATTATGAAAATTAACGAAATAAAAAGTTTAGTGAATGTTATAATAACGAAATTGTCTAAAATTATATTAAATAATTTGCATAAAATGAGGAAAATTAAAGAAAACCCTAAAATAAAAAGACAAATAAAAAACATAAATATCAAAAGTAAAAGTAGAAAAAGACTTAAAATTTTATAAAAATAAAAAATTATGAGATAAAAATTAAACATTTTTGAAAAATTGAAATATCTTAGAAATCTTGTAAGAATATGAAAAAAAAAATTATTGTGAATATATAATACCCAAAATTTATAAATTATCTGTATTAGATTATCTGTATTAGCACAATTTATTGTGAATATATAATACCAAAAATTTATAAATTATCTGTATCAGATTATCTGTATTAGCACAATTTTTTAAATTTTATAAAGATTAAAATATTGAAATTGAATTTTTTTAGATTTATCCACAAATTTGTGGGTTTTGTTTATGGTTTGTGATGTTTTACATGCAGTATTAGACATCCGGAGAATTGTAAAGTTTTTTTGATTTAAATCATGATTTTAATGCAAATTTTCCAATGATTTAAATCATGATTAAATCCCGATTTAAATCAATAACAGCCCTGATTAAAATTAAGTAAAAAATATTAAATTTAAGTAATAATTTTAATATGACATATTAATGTTATTAATTTAACTAATTTTTATTTAAAAAGACAAATGATTTTTCATTTTAATATCTTCAATATTATGTTTTTATTTTAAACTATTTATAATTAAAGAAATCAAAATCATTTTATTCATTCTAAATTAAATTAAAAGTTCAATTCCTAAATTTATTTCTTATTTTATTTTATTTTGAATAGATTAAAATTAAATCTCAAATTCAAGTCGAAATTAAATTCTAATATATTAGATTCATTCAAAAATAATTTTTAAATGTTATTAAAATTTTAACTATTATTGATAAATTTATTTTAATCAATTTAAAGATCCTTCAACTCATTCATAATACAAACCATAAATTAAAATTAATAAACTTAAAATAAATAATATATTTTTTATAAAATTTAATTGTGAATAAAATATAATTGGTAAAATTAAAGAAATTTCAATATCAAACATTAAAAAAATAATTCTAATTAAGAAAAATTGAATTGAAAAACGTAAACGTATTGAAGATAACAAATCCAAATAGAGTTAATTTTTTACGATTAATTAAATTTTTTTTAAACAATTATATTAAAACATAAATAAAACATTTAATACAATATACATTTATTATTATTTATCACATTTTAATTTGTTTTTAATTTTTAACACGATAATGTTTATTATTATTTTGTTATTACAAAACTTTCCTTAATCATTATAACGTATATAAATTCAGTTATTAACTAATTTATGTAACTTAATCAAAATTTGTAAATAGTTAATTTTGACAAACAATTCGAGTTTTGTTTCTAAAGTTCTGAACTTCAAAAAACAAAATTTTGTTTTACGATTTCAATTTTTCAAAAAATTCAAACTATAATTAAAAATAAAATTTTAAATTAAATAACGAAACAATTATACTCTCTGATATTTTATAAAGAATATAATTTTTTTAAGTTTTTCTTAATTTGACCATACAGGAATTTTTTCCAACTTCAGGGACATTTCGAGTTTCTTCTAAAAAAGGATCTAGTGATTCTTGGCGAATTATTTATTTAATGAACGAATTTTATTGTTCTTCAGTAAATTTCGAAATTTTCACAAATCCCAAGAAAGTAGTTTGGTGTTGTTTGGAGTTTAAAATCTGAATTTTCCATTCGACAATTTTCTAATTGAAATTCTTTTTTCAGGTCCAAATTTTGTCGGGGATGGCCAAATGTAGGTTTTAGAGTATTTAAGCACATATCTATATAACCTGATTCGTGTCGACCTTGAACAGAACTTTCTTCGCACCCTACGTGTGGAACTTTTATGGCAAAGACCAGTCCACGCATTCAATTTTGAAACTTCTCGACCTCTTTGCCTTCCGAGTTCCGATCAGCGACCGAGCAACGGCTTTTTTTATTTTATTTTTTCAGATTTTATACGTCACGTACCATGTTATTAACTGTTTCTTGAGGAAAAATTTGTCTTGGATATAAACAGTGTTGTGAATTCCGAGATACGAAAATTTTTGAAACAAAAAGTCTTAAGCTTTGCTTTCTCAGATCCTAAGAAATTGATGAGTAGAAAAAAAACAAAGGATTTCTAAATTTGGGGTTTTTTAATAAACAAGTTTGAAGCTTTGCTGTCTGGGATTCAAAGAAACTGAGTCGGAAAAAAGATTTCTTAAATTTCTTATCCATGGAAGATTCAATTGAATATAAATTTTACTTGAGATTTGTGGAGATTTTTGCAAATATTTGGGATAATTCGAATTTATTCAGTTTAGAGATTATTTTTGTCTCGTTCTATTTTTTTTTTTTTTCATTCAAAATGTCAATTGATTTCAATAATTTCAACTTATTACAATTTAAATACACCCACATGTGAATTAATACAAAATTTAATTTATTCAAACTTTCAAATTTCAATTAATCCCAATTCCAGAAGTTAAAAATGGATGTTAATTTATTTTAAGTGTCATTCTTGAGTAGATCTTATCACTTAAAGTAAGAATTACAACTTTTCTTTCATTTTCTCCTTTATAAATTTTCTCACTGTTTCATAATTTGGTAATATTTATTTAAAGATGAATTGGAAAAACGATCGTAAAAGAAAGTTATTTGAGCCTTGTATATCTTCATATATTTGTAATTAAAAAAGTTGCTAAATAATTTAAAAGCATTTTTACAAAAAGAGGCGCATAATTATTCGATAAAACTCATTAATTAGAATTTTTATTTCATAGAATTTCATTGAGTTATTTTTAAAAAAATTTAAATTTCATTAACAGAAAATTTGACTCTATAAAATTAAGTTCAATATTGCAATTTGTATCTTTAAATCAATAAAAGTTAATTTTGCATTAAATTCGATTTTAAAATTTTCTTTGATAGACAATCGTTGTGAAATGATTGTTTTTTTATATTTGTTCGTTATGAAGATTTAGTAAATTGTTTGGTGAACATTATGATTGATTGATGAGGAAAATTAAAACTAAGATTTGTAATAGCTTCCCAGAAATGAACGATTTTGTAACATTATGACTGTTGAATTCTGAGGAAAGAGTCGTGGACTAGATACGCGAATTTATCATGAAACCAAGTGATTACCGTCAGAGTTGGTTTCAATCACGGAAGGTGCATTTCTCACGCGAAGAAGGGTCGTTACTCCTTGTTAAAGTCTTCTTGGTTAAAGTCTAGAAACAGTTCGGTTATATTCCGTTCGATGATTGTATTATTATTACACCGTTAAGTAAGCTATAGTCTATTTCAAGCTCTGTCTAATTTGGACATTTTTTCACAAATCCTTTCTTCTAGTTTTAAATTATTTTTCTATATTGATGCAATTTTCGTAATTTAAATTTGCGAGGATTTTCAATTTTTTCCAAAGATTGTATTTTCACTTTCCAATAGATGCTTTCTGATTGGCTAATTTTGATTTTGGGGATTCTGACGGATGTTGAGTAATCATTTTTAGGTTATGTTAATATACGGTTTTATGAAGTTTGCTTTATGAATTAAGTTTTCAAAGAAGAGAAAATTTGAAACGATTTATGGAAGTTTGGCAATAAATAAATTCGAGTAAATAGTTATAATTGATAAGAAGAATTTTGGTAAGTCTACATAAGTCAAAAGGAAAAATTATGCAAAGTAAATATTATATCGAATAAAAATGAGAAAGAATGAATAAAACAAATTATGGCAACACTGATACAACAAATGCAGGATGAAAATTCAAATAATTTAAAGTTACTCTAAATAGTAATTTTGAATCTTAAATTTCGTTCAGATAAAAACTAAAAGTAAAACATAACTTCAAGGAAAGGAAATTTTAAGGTTATGTTGAAAAGAAACTGAAATACGAAGGTTTCTTTTTAAGAATAATTCAGGGTGTCTACTAACCGGGAAAACCGGGAAATAACCGGGAATTTTCCGTCAAACCGGGAATTTTTTTCTGGGATAATAAATTCTTTTCAATTTTCAATTATTTTCTTTAATTTCCAATTATTTTCTACAATTCTCATTTATTTTCTTCCATTTAGAATTATTTTCATTAATATAAAATTATCTCTTCATTTCTCAATTATTTTCTTCGATTTTCTACTATTTTCTTCAATTGACAATTATTTTCTTCAATTTTCAATTATTTTCATCAATTTCAAATTAATTTCTTCAACTTTCAATTATTTTCTACGATTTTAAATTATTTTAATCAATTTTTAATTATTTTCTTCAACTATAAAGTATTTTTCTTGAATTGACAATTATTTGATTCAATTTCCAATTATTTTCTTCAATTTTTAATTATTTTCATCAATTTTTAATTATTTTCTTCAGATCGCAACTATTTCCTTCAATTTTTAATTATTTAATTTAATATTCAATAATTCTCGACTTTTTAAAACTATTTTTTTCAATTATCATTTATTTATTTCACATCTCAATAACTCCTCCATTTTTCAATTATTTTCTTCTATAATCAATAATTCTCGGCTTTTTTCAATATTTTTTTCAATTATCAATTATGTTTTTGAAACTTGAATTAAATCAATCAATTGTTATTCCACGATTTTCATGAAATCACATTTTCTTCAATTTCAAATTATTTTCTACAATTTTTAATTATTTTCATTAAATTACAATTACATTCTTAATTTTTTATTGTTTTTTTCAAATTCTATAATTCCTGGGTTGTTCAATTTCTTTTTTCTTTAATTATCACTTATATTCTTCTAATTTCAATCCCATTGTTCAATTCTTGAATTATTTTCTTTAATTCTCAATTATAATTTTCGACATTCAATTCCATTATTTAGTTTTCAATTTTTTTTTTTTAATATTCAATAACTCTAGGCTTTTTACAATGATTTTTTTTTTTAATTCTCCATTATTTTCTTCAAATTCTAATTTTTTTTCTTAAATTTCAATTATTTTCTTCAATTTCTAATTATTTTTTCATATTTCCTTCAGTTTCTCAATTTCTTTTAATTTTCAATTTCTTCTCAATTTTCTTCAATATTTAACAATTCTCAGCTTTTTTTAAATTATGTTTTTCTTTCAATTTTTATTTAAATTGAGAATTTTTAAATTGTTTTCATCAATTTGCAATTATTTCCGTCGATTTCTAAATTTTTCTGCTCTTTCCAAATATTGTATTTATTTTTTAAGTACTTTTTTCCATTTTTAATTATTTTCTTTAATTTTCAATTATTTTCTTTAGCTTTTAATTATTTTGTTCAATTTTCAATTGTTTGTTTCAATATTCAGTAATCTCGACTTTTTCAATTATTTTTTTTTTAATTATCAGTTATTTATTTTATGGTTCAAAACCTCCTTCAATTTTCAATAATTTTCTTCTATTTTCAATTTAATTGTTCAAATTGTTCAATTATTTTTTTCAATTTTCAATTAATTTCTTTAAATAACAATTCTATTCTTCAATTTTTAATGTTTTCTTCAATATTAAATAATTCTTGTCATTTTCCATTTTTTTTAAATTATAAATTATTTTCTTCTTTTTTCAATCCAATTGTTCAGTAATTTTCTTTAATTCTCAATTATTGTATTCGAATTTCAATTTTATTTCTCAATTTTCAATTGTTTTTTTTTTAATATTCAATAATTCTGTGTTTTTCTGATTTCAATTTGCTTATTTAATTTTCAATTTATTTCTTCAATTTTGAATTATTAACTTAAATTTTAAATTATTTTTTTGGATTTTCTATCTAGTTGACCAATTTTCAATTATATTCTTTGAATTTAATAACCATTGTTCAATGTTTTCAATTATTGTGCAATTGTAGATTAATATTTACTTTTTTTTTTTAATTTTGTTTCTAATTGTCAAATATCTTTGTCATTGTTCAATTATTTATTTCCATTATTAATTATTTCTTTTCATTATTAATTGTTTCTTTTAATTCTTAATTATTATTTTTTGTAAAGTTTAATATTTAATTCTTCAATTCTCAATTCTTTTCTTTGAATTTCAATTATTTTCTTCAATTATCAACTGTTATATTCAATTTTTGTAGTCATTTGTAGGTCTATTTATACTTAAAATAAATTTTAAGTTAACAAGAGAAAAAGCCGGGAAAAATAGGAACAAAAACCGGGAAATGACCAGGAATTTTGTCGGACGAAATTAGTAGACACCCTGATAATTTCACGTTATTAAATAGAGATCTCCAATTCAATTGTTTTTACAATCTAACCTAAAAATTGTCGATCCGATTTATAAATGTCAAAGTAGATTCAATAAAAACCACTCATTAAATACAACTCCTAATTAAAAATATTCAGAACGTGAATCGTCAATCCTAAGTTTTAAAATCTCCGCTTAACAAAGACATTTACGAATAAGTTTTTTTTTTTCGAGGCACATTTTTGTGTAAAATTCAAGATAAATTGTAGAAATGCTTTTTAACTTTTGCATTCAATATTATATCGATATTTTATGATAATTGTAATCACCTTCACCTAAAATTTTAAAGTCTCGGGAATAATTTACCATTCATCATACCATCTAGATCTAGTATTTTGTGTGGGCGTTTTGGCAATATGTTCAAGCAACCTGCATCCTGGCGGTTTTCCTTCTTCGGAAATCCGGTTCTCTTACGACTTATGTTACTCTTAAAATCGATCACGCATGACACACAAAAATGCACGCACCATTTTCACGCACCATATTCGCCGAATTTTTTTTTTTTTAACTATTACCCATACAATTTTATCAATGAGTTTGACATATTACATCAATAAATTAGACAAATTACTGCTAATTGTTTATACGTGTTTTTTACATTATTTTTCTCATAAATTTCTGCAAAATATTGTTATTTTAATTAATTTATATATTCTTATCTGCAGATTAAAATTTCATTTTAATTTATTGATGTTTCTGCAATTTATTGATAATCCTCCAATTGGTGTTTCTATATGTAATTGTCGATGTAATTAACAAATCATTAAATTTCATTTAAATCGAGGAAACACCTAACATTATTATTCATAAATCTTTAATTCATGTATCCCTTCGACAAATTAAATAATCTGCGTCGATTCTGTCATTTGTCAATTGTCCTTGTGTATATAAATCATTTCCCGGCTTCACGACATCTGCACGTGCTACATGACATTGTATACTGTTATATTTTATAGATATTATATATGTTTTTTCTATACCTGTATTTGTGTCAGTGCATAAAAAATTTATGTCCTCTTAACCTCGACACAATTATTTTATGCACAATATTAACGAAAACCATTTGTAGCCAATTAGAAATTGATTTAAATGTCAATTAATGATTAATTATGAATTATAAATTCATAAATTAATTATGAATGATTTAATATAATGTACTATAATATAGGTGAATTTAATATTAAAATAAATAATAAAATCCAGTTTTGAGAGAATCTAAACTCAAGAGAAAAATATTTTGTCCAAAAATTTAAAAAATAAAAAATCTATTCCGAAAATGCATTTGGCAGAAATTATATTTATCAGTTTTACCATTTGTCCTCATATTTAATTCACCGAAAATTCATTTTTCAGATTATTACTTGCCTTCTTAAATATTTTTTAGAAACTGTATTTATTAGTTTTACCATTTGTCTAAATATTTAACTTTTCAAATCTTCATTTCTCGGATTATATAACCTGTCGAATTTTCATTTGTCAGAATGTTTAAATTCTCAAATATATATTTCTCAGAAATGGTATTTATCAGATTCATTATTTATTTGTCCGAACATTTAACTCGCCGAAACTCCATTTGTCAGACTTTTAAACTTCCCGAACACTAAAAACTCAAAATGTTCATTTGCCAGACACTTGGAAAGTAGAGGAACTAAAGAAGCTCGCTGATTGGCTGCTAATATTTCCGGAAATATTACCAGCCAATCAGCGACCTTCTTTAGAAATTGTACATTCCTTGTTCGGGCAAATGCACATTCTGGAATTTTTGTATTAGGTAAGTTAAATTCGTAAGTTATATAATAAGTTCGAACAAATAAATAATGAATCTGATAAATTCTGAGAAATATACATTCGAGAATTTAAACATTCTGACAAATAAAAATTTTACAGGTTATATATTCTGACAATGAGAAATAAAGATTTAGGAATTTAAATATTCGGATAAGTTTCGGTCTATTGCACATTCTGTCAATTGAATTTTGGTCAAAATATCGGCTTCTCATTGATATAACCTCAAACTAGAAATTGGTTTTTACGCCAAATAAAACTATTAATAAAATTTATTTCACAAAATTTTGAAATATCCAATTGTACATTTTTCAGAAAAAATTAGGTTGAGCCAAAATTCGTTGTCAAATAATAATTACTCCATGAATAGTTACTTAACATTCTGTGTTTTTTTCTTTAAATTTAGTGAATATTTTTTTTTTAATTTTCATCCATTTTTGACAACAACCGTCTCATTTTGTGCATAGAAATATTATCTGCAATTTTGTTTCTTTGATTTTGTTAAATAGTATTTTATTCAAAAGATTTTAAAGGAATAAAATTTTATGTTTTAATATTTTTTAAACAAAATATTGTTTAAACAAATAAAACTGTGGAGAATATTTCAAAGAACAAAATGAGGTGGTTGTCAAAAATGGGTGAAAATGACAAATATTCACTAAATTTAAAGAAAATAACAAAAAATGTCAAAAAATTATTATTTGACAACAAATTTTAGTTTGACATAATTTTTTTGAAAAATGTATAATAGGATCCTTCAAAATTTGATGAAATAAATTTTAATAATATTTTTATTTGGTATAAAAAAGCACTTTCAAGTTTGAGGTTATGTCAGTGGGGTGAACAAACTTAATTGAAAAAATTATTTCAATTATCACAAAATGCTTTGTGATTATTATTTAAATTAAAATAATTCGAAGTTTTTTCTGATTTGAATAAGAGGCAATTTTTTTTTAAATTCATGAATTTTAGTAATTTTGGTTATTTGTTTAAAAATTAATTTAAAAAAAAAAGTTAATTATTTTATTGAAATAGATTTTTATTAATTTTATTTTATATAATTACGTTCATTTAAACAATTTGTCTGTTTATATTTTATACGAATTTCTTAATCGTACGTTCTAAACTTTAAAAGTCATAATTATTTAAAGTTTACGCATGTTTTGCTTATACAGCACGAAAATTTTCGCAAAAGTTAGAAGAAGTTCTTTTGCTATTTACCAAATGCACGAATCTATTTCACTCTTCTGTTAAATTAAAAAAAAAAAACCGAAAAATTATAATTTTATAAATAAGTTGTAATTCCAATTTAGTTTTTAAGGGGGGTATATTTTATTAATATTATTATTAATTAAATTTAATATTGTTATAAAATATTAAATATTATAATATATACTTTTTCTTAGAGTACCTAAACATAAAAATTATAAAAATTTTTGAAATCATTTTTGTAAATAGTTTTAAAATAAATAATAAAAAAAAAGCAGAGACAATAATTAAAAGTATAAACAATGAAAATACTGTAATTTAGTTAGATCATTGCTTTATTAAAAGATCAAGATAGGTTTCGAGATGATTGACCTCGATGATTATAATAATATACTTTTGTTTCCGAACGTCAATTTACTCTTTAATAACTTGAATTTATCGGCTTTAAATTTACGGGCTAATTATTTATTTACTGATTTTAGTAAAAGTAGTAGAAAAATTTCATAAATTGTATTTAGTTGTAAGCATTTCTCGTAAAATAATTGGTGTAATTGAACAATTAAAGCAGTAAAATAATTGCAGACAGAGATTTATACAGATCCTTATTCATTAATTAACTTTTTAATCACCTTACATAGAGTTTATGGAAATATATATTTATGAAAATTAACTCTCTAAATGTGAATAAGGCAGTCAGCGTTTTATTTTATTTTATTTTTCGGTTTTCAATCATTTTTGGGAAAATTTAACAACAAATTTTGTTAATTAAAATTAATTTTAAGAAAAAAATTAAATCAAATTAAAAGTTAATTAAAACTTGTCTATAATTCAATTACTAAAATATTTATTGATTACAATTTTAGCTCATTCTAATTTTAATCAACATCAAATTCAATGAAACTACACTTTAATAATTAATCAAAATTTCAATAATTCTTAATTTTTATTGGTGGTAATTTTTGTTAACTCTAAATCTCTGAATTTGATTATTTCTTGTTGGAAAATTATAAGATCTATCCAAATATTGATGAAATCGTGGAAACCTTTTTTTCTAATCAAGTTTCCTTTGATTAAGAAACTTTTTTCTACAAAATTTCAAAACATGCATCTAAATTTAACGATTCTAATCAAATTACAAGTAAGGAGTTAGTCAACTCACTATTCCTTCATGATTTCTTCAGAAGTACTTACTTTAAAGGAATTAACATCGTTCCACTTAAGATGCAAAATTAGGCAAGATCCTGCATGTTTATTTTAGTCCATTAATATTTTGAAACATCAATTGAATTTCATTTTTTATTTTTTAATTAAAGATCCTTTTTTATTTAAAACATTTAGTCACCAAATTTCGTACGTTCTTCGATTTAATACATTCTTTAATTTAATACATATTTCCTTTTATATTTAATTATATTTAATATTAATTTAAAATTAATTAAGTTTGGTATTATTTTCAAAATGAAATTTGATACTAATTTCAATATTCGTCTTTAAATTTTTTTTAGTGGAAATGGCTAAATTGCGATACGCTATCTGGTGGTGTAAATTTAAATTAAAAAGAATATGAAAAGTAAACAAACACGTAAAAATTCTGATAAATAATAAGAAAAAGTGTAATTTTTTAAATTTATGAAAAAAGATACATATAATTTTGTTTATAAATAGATTAGATTTTTTAAAAAAATTTAAAAACATTGCCATAAAAGGAAAATCTTTTATAGGAAAATCCTAACCTATAAGTTTTCATTATTTTCTCAAAAAGAAGGAATTGCTAAAAAAGTTATATAATTATTGAGATAATGGTTTAAATAAATTCAGTTAATTGATTATCAATATTTAAATTGATTTATTTATTATTAATTATTTTTATAATAGTTATTAAAATTGTAATGGTAATTAAAATATTAATAAAGTATAATCCTGAAAAATTATAAGTCATTCTATTATTAAAGAAGAATAATCTTGAAAGTTGTTGTTCGTGAAAAAACTGTTGTCCTTTAATTTGGCAGTAACAGATCTATTTTTAAGATTTTTTTTTAATCCAGTTTTTATTTTTAAAAATTCTGGCCTTATTTTATTTTAAAATATAGATGAGATAGGCCATTAAAAGATTCTATGTCTGGACACGGTTGACACAATTACTTTCGTTCACTTTCGGGATGTTTCCCTTTCTTCATTACTCATTTTCTTTTTTCTGTTCTCGTTGGAGAGAAGCTAAAAAGAGTCAGTCGGATGCTACTCAACCGCTAAAGAAAAGGAGAGAGCTATATGTAGCACGGTTCAAAAGTTAAAGTGGTTTATTTGTGCTTATATATAGAAATCCGGGAGTTCATGTGGTGTCACTTACCCCACTGTCGCGACCGTCTTGGCGACAAATATCCAAAGATTTTTCAAAAAAGGAAAACTGACAGTCTCGCCAGTTTCACAAAATTTCCAATTTTCCCTTGTGTCGAGCAATTTCTTTAAAGGAGGAGTCGGATACGTATTAAAACATGTCAGAAATTCAAAAAATTTCGAGGTTTAGTTTCTTTTGATATTGTAAAACTGTTCACAGAATTTCAGAATTTTCGTCTAATTATCTTAAAAGTTATAATATTATTAATTTAAAATTGCCTCTTATGGAGAATCCAAGTTCTCGAATTTTCACAAGTAAAAAAATGCTATTTATTAGTTTCGAAGAAAATGATAAAAATAAACAGAAAACTACAAATATTTTACTCATTCTTTGTGAAAAGGGGGCAACGTTGTAGAGCAAATTCAGACTGTCGGTAAGGAAGATTGCTATTGTGTCAAATCTTTGATTAAAGCGCGCTAAATTGAAAAAAATATATTTCTCATAAATACTGCTGAAAATTAAAAAATAATATTTTTCTAATAAGAAAAAAAACAATAAACAAATACTTGGTAAAAATATTTTAAACGAAAATCACTACATTTTCTCACCGAAAAACAAATCGAGATCAAGAACCATTTCCTAACCTCACTTTTCTCTAAATGTCATAAACTTGTTGCCAGATTTTGTGTCCGATTTCCGATTCTTTTTTTTTAATTACAAAATAATAAGATACGAATCTTAATACAAAAAATAATGATTGAAATATTTTTAATTTTATTTTGCTATTTTTTATTAGCAAAAATGTATTATTTCATATCTTAGATTCTGCTTTTCTTTACCTAATTCTTCAATTGTATTGAGTAATTTTTTATTTAAGGCCAAACTATTTTTTACACAATTCTAGTTGGGTTATTGTTCGTGAATGCACAATCTTGTTCTCGAATTACCATGGTCATTAAAAAAATAAAAACGATGTAATAACAACTTTTTTTAATGCCAAGTGGTAAATGACTCTTCTTTACATATAAAGATGTGCCGTTATAAGGCGCCCAATTTACGTTAAGTGTGCACGTGCCTTTCGTAGGCGGAAAATAAAAGGTCATGAGGCATATATATGTATTATAATTATTATTCAGGAATTATTACATTCAAACTAATAAGGAAGTGCATTCACTTACTTTTCTACCCAGCAAGAATTTCTTCCATTGATAGACATCATTTCTACTCCGTTTTTAATTTGTATGTTAATTGGTTTAATTCGACACACAAAATTACTGTAAAGTAAAACAAGAATGAAAAATTAAATATAAACGACTGGAAATTAATGAATTAAAAACAAAAGTGGTTACTATTTACATTTTGGTTATATTAACCAACAAAAATGGTTAATTTAACTATTGAAATGGTAAAGATAACTATACGCTTTAGGTTAATATAACCTAAAAAATTAGTAATCCTTCTAACTAATCATTTGTGGGGCTAATGTGACAAAATAATTAAATTAATTTTTAAAAAGAACTTTAACTAGAAAATAAAAGAAAACTACTGGGAAATGCAATAATAACTAGAAGTTTGTAAAAAAATAACTAGAAAGGGAAGAAAAATACAAAAGGGGATAACATATTGGAGAAAAATAATTAGAAAATACAGATAAAGTACTAGTTTAAAAAAAAAAATTAAAAAATGTTGGAATGTAACTAGAAAATATAATAGTAACCAGAAGTTATTAAAAAATAACTAGAAAAATTGACTGTAAGTAAAAGAGGAATGAGGAATTATTGAAAGAAAAATTTGAAAAATGGAGAATTATTTGAAATTAAAAGAAACTATTAGAAATTTACAAAATAACTAGAAATTGAAAAAAAATTCACTATAAATCGGTGAAATTACCATAGAATTTATTACAAATGACAAAAAAGAGAAGAAGAAATACTGGAAAGAATAAGGATATCTAATTTAATTAAAAACAACTAGAAATAAGGATAAAATAAAAATAGAAGCGATAAAGTATTTAGACATTTATAAAAATAACTAGAAAATTTAAAAAAAAAAATACTGGGGAAAAAACATATTTCTAAAAAGTGAATAAGTAATTAGAAGTTACAAAAGAACTAGAAAATGAGAAAAATGTAACTAGATATTTTTACATAGTAACTTAAAAATAAGAAAAAATTACTGAGGTCTAAAAATATTTAGAAGTTTAAAAAGATGACTAGAAGTAGAAAAACATTTAATTGAAAAATAAAAAATACAAAAGTTTTAAAAAAATAACTAGAAAAGTAAGAAATAACTGTAAATCGATAAAAATAAAATGTATTACAAAATTACTAAAAGATATAAGAAGTTACTAAAAAGTGAAAATAGAAAGACGAATTAAAAATAGAAAAATCATTGAATGAAGAAAAAAATGTACTAGAAAATGAAAACATAACTGGAAATTGAAAAAAATATTTGGTAAAAAGTATAAGAGTATTAAAAATTAACTAGAATGTGACAAAATAACTATTATATTCATGTAACTTACTAGATGTTTAAAAAATAAGAAATTTGTTTGGTAACGTTACTAGAAAGTAAATTAGTATTCAGAAGTTGATTAAAAATCACTAGAAACTGAAGAAAAATAACTATAAATCAAAGCAAAAAAAACAAATTTAAAAAAAAACTGTAAAATAAACCAGAAAGTAAAAAATATCTGGAAATTGAAGTTAAATTGTTAGAAAATAAAGATAAAGTACTAGGTGTTATAAAATAACTAAAAAATGTAGACAAATTACTAGAAGGTAAAAAATAACTAGAAGTTGTTTTCAAAGTAACTAGAAATGGATAAAAGTTAATACAAAGTAAAAGAAATAAAGAAGAGAAAAAACACTATATAAAGTATAAGAATGTCTAGATTGAAAAAAAAAACAATTAGAAATAAGAAAAATAAATGAAAGAATTAAATTATTTAGACTTCTAAAAAAAATAAAATAGAAAATTTAGAAAATTTACCAAGAATTAAAATATTTCTTGAATAAATAATAAATAAATAACTATAAAATAAAAAGAAATTACTGTAAAGTAAAAATATTTAAAAACTTAAAAAAATTACTTCAAAATAGAAAGAAATTACTAGAAAGTAAAATTAATAGACTAGAAGTTGTCTAAAAATAGTTACAAAAGAAAGAAGAATTACTAGAAAATAGAAACACAATCTAGAAATTGAAGAAAAGAAATTGGGCCAAAAAATACCAGAATTGTAAAAAGTACCAGAAGTTTAAAAAGTAAATTTTAAAAGTAAAATTAATAAAGTAACTATATATTTAGGAAAATTACTAGAATGTTTAAAAAAATAAGTAAAAAATGTAGTAAAATTACTAGAAAAAATAAATTAGGTAGTGTTTAAAAATATCGAGAACAAGAAAAATAATCACTATTTTTTTATTTTTCGAAACTTTTTCGAAATTTTTCTGAGATTGGAAAATTTTCTTTTCTTTTACAGAAATTTCAAATCCTATTTATTTTTCGAAAACCTTCGAATTTCTTTCGAATTTTATTGTAAACCATTTCGAACAATTTCTAACATCGTGTAGAAAAATTTCTTTTTTCTTTGAGAATTTTAAAATTCTGTAGATTTTTCTAAAAATTTCAAAAATTCTTTCCGTTTTGTGGCAATTTCGCTTCCACGTGAGCAAAAAAAATTTGCTTCTTCATAGAGGAAACAATAAATTAAAAATATAAAAGTTAATTGGAGAAGTTATTTAAAAATAATAATTTTTAATGCAAAAAACATGAAAAAAACAAGAATTATTTTACGATTTTTTGGTCAATTATAAACTTTATATAGGTCAATCTATTCGTTTTGAAATAAGGAATATGATTTTTGAGTTCATTAATATTTTATTTTTAGCATAGAAAAAAATTTTGTCAATAAACGATTTTTTTCGATTGAAGAAAGTGTTAAGAAAATTAACATAAGTAAAATTCTAAAATTCATTAAACTTTTGTTGAATTAATTGAAATTTGAAATAAATGATTAAAGGTTTAGTAAATCAGTTAAAAAATAATTTAAAAATTTATAATTTGGAAAAATTGAAAAAAAAAAACAATTAAAAAATATTATAAAACTAATAAAAATTAAAAGAAAGAATTCAAATTTTAGATAAATAATTCAAGATTTAATAAATAAATTTACTAATAATTTAAAAAATTAAAAAAAGTTTCTATAAAAATTGCAAAGTTATAGAAACAACTAAAACTTGAAGATAATAATTGAAAGTTAAAAAAATTAATTTAAAAATGATGAGAATAATTGAAAAAAGTTTAAAATTGAGGAAAACAATGAAGAATTGAGAAAAATAATTGAAAATTTTTTTTGCCCTTTTCAGTTAAAAATGAGTCGATTTAGGATAAAATAAAAAAAATAAAATTATAAAATAAACTAAAATGTGAAAAATAACTAGAAGTTGAAAAAAAATTGTTGAGAAATAAAAAAAAATTACTAAGTTTAAAAAATAAAAGTTTCTGGTTAGCTTTAAAAGACTTTCTGGGAAAAAATTATTTCAGTTCATTATCTTGAGATGGTAATTACATTATTCAAATCCGGTATATACAAAGTCGTTGATTCGCCTTTAAAATGCAGTATCTTGACCATAATAATAGTCCTGACATCCCCTACACTTGATGCTTTAACGGAAAACTTTAATTCTGATATTTATATCATATCGTATCAACAGATGTTTCAAAACCCCTGTTCCTCTTTATTATTTTACGGTAAAAAGTAAAAAAAAATGTATCTGTCATTTTTGAATACCTCTGTCTAACTCTATTAAAAGATCACTTTTTGCGGCAATGGAATTTCAAAAATTCCACAGCTGCCACTGCAGTTATTTCCAACGATAAAGTTTCTCCGATATTTTAAGATTCTTCCGTCGAAAATTCTTATTTTAGCCAGAACTCTTATCATTTTTCACTTTATGGACCAAGCATCGATTAATAACCGAAAAGTCTAAAATTTGTTTTCTTATTTAATGAAAGATGATTTTGATTTAAAAATTTGATGTTATTTATTAGATCTTTGAATTCGTGAAATTGTTCTTACATTTTTGTATATTTTAGTTCCAAAATTAGAAACTTGGAAAATAAACGAAAAAATTCCACGTGGTTTCATTGGATATAATTTTCAGGCTTCACAGACCTTCCCCTATTTCCCCTAAATGTCTCCTATTTTGCGATTGGTCCCTAAAAGTCCCCTATTTACAAAATTTTACCCTAAAATACCCTTTTTTCACGAAAATATATTTAAAGTCAAGGTAACTAGAGATTTTCAATTATATTCAATCTTTAAATTTTTTAATTTTTTCAATCTTCATTTATTTCTGTCATTTTTAAATTATTGACTCCAATTTTTCATTTATTAAATTATATTTCAATCAATTTCCTGTATTTTCAAAACTTCATCTCAGATTCCAATTATTTTCTTCAATTTACAATTATGTTTTTATTTACTTTAAAAATACTTTCTCCAATTATTAGTTTTGAAAAGTATTTTTTCATACACTTTCTACATTTTTTTATTTATTTATCTCAAATTCCAGTTTTTGTATTATTTTTAAATTGATTTCTTTAATGTTTTAATTTTTTTCTCCAAATTATAAATTTTTCAATTATTTTTTAACTGATTTACTAAACCTTTAATATTATTTATTTCAAATTTCAAGTAATTACAAAAATTGTTAATAACTTTTAGAATTTTGCAATTATTTTTTTTTAATTTACAATTACTTTTGGTATTTAGTTAATAATTTCCTAAATTTTCAATTATTTTTGCCATTTTTCAATTATTCTTCTATATTATCGATTGTTTTCTTCAATTCTCGAATATTTTCTAAATTTTAAATTACTGTCTTCAACTTTCAATTATTTCTATAATTTTGCAATTTTTTTCTCCAAATTATAATTTTTAAAATTATTTTTAAAATTATTATTATTATTTTACTAAACCTTTGAACATTTATTTCAAATTTCAATTAATTAAAAACATTTTTAATGAATTTTAGAATTTGTAAACTACTTTTTTAAAATTTTACAATTACTTTTGGTATTTAGTAAATAATTTCCTAAATTTTCAATTATTTATCTCAAATTTCAATTATTTTAAAAAATTTATCATTATTTTTGCCATTTTTCAATTATTCTTCTATATTATCGATTGTTTTCTTCAATTCTCGAATATTTTCTAAATTTTAAATTACTGTCTTCAATTTTCAATTATTTCTATAATTTTGCAATTTTTTTCTCCAAATTATAATTTTTAAAATTATTATTATTATTTTACTAAACCTTTGAACATTTATTTCAAATTTCAATTAATTAAAACATTTTTAATGAATTTTAGAATTTTTCAATTATTTTTTTTCAAATTTTACAATTACTTTTGGTATTTAGTAAATAATTTCCTAAATTTTCAATTATTTATCTCAAATTTCAATTATTTTAAAAAATTTATCATTATTTTTGCTATTTTTCAACTATTTTCTTAATTTTAAATTACTGTCTTCAATTTTCAATTATTTCTATAATTTTGCAATTTTTTTCTTCAATTTTTTAAATTTTTTTCAGTTTGATTTACTTATAATCTTCATTTACTAATCTTAAATTTCAATTCTTTGTTTTCAATGTTTAATTTGTTTTATAACCTTCTCATTGATTTTTTCGACTTTAAATTACCTCAATCACTTTTTACTTAGTTTCCTAAATTTTCAATTATTTTTCTCAATTCTCGATTGTTTTCATCAATTTTGCAATTATAGAAACAATTTTTAATTTTGATTAGTTTTTTAATCTTTTTTATTTGCTTTTTTCCAAATTTTTAATTATGTTAATTATTTTTTAGTTAATTACTTAAATTTTCATTTTTTTTTTTAATTTACCATTATTCTTATCTTTTTTTTTAATGATTTCTGAAGTTCTGCATTCATTTTCTAAAATTTTGAATTATTACTTACAAGTTTTAAATTACTTTCCACAATTTCTAGTTTTTCCTTTTTTTTTTTTTTATTAATTTGAAAATTCTGTAATTATATTTTTTTTATCCTACAACTTTGTAATTTTGTCCTACCCAAATAAAATCGAGGTTCTACTGTATATAATTAATTTATTTTTATTTATAAAGTTTTTAAAGTAGGTACCCTAAAAGTTCCCTATTTTTGTATATTCTGTCCCCTATTTCCCCTAAAATATTCTTCATTGTCACTGTGAAGCCTGAATTTTATTTTCGGCGCTAAGAATATAATAATAAAGGTACTTTTGAGTCCCATTATAATGAAAACTGACGTCTCGAAAGAAAGGAAGAGTTGGAAAGTTCTTGGTTCGTTTAACATGACAGTTTGAGTATAAGTCGGTGTTTTTTTTAATGACCTCAGAGAATAAGAGATTACAGCCAAGATCGCTTAGGTCATATTAACAGATGAGCACACAGAGTGCGAAAAACACTCACTTTACACACTGACAATAATGGTTCCGCAAAATGAGTCTTTTAATTTATGATTCTTACTCCGCCCTTGCTTACAGTTACGAAAACAGTTTGGAAATTTGGTAGTGAAATCTTCTTGTCCTCATCTCGAAACAAAAGAGAAAAAATAATTATATATTTTTTAAAATTATAACAAAAAAAAGTTTAATTTAATGGAACAATTAAGTTCGAATCAATTTTAATTCGAATCAGTTGAAATGTATAATATAAAAAAATTTAATTGAAAAAAATACAATAAAAAAAATTCGGATGAACTGAAATTAGAAGTAATATTGAAATTAGAATTAATTAAAACTAGAATTAATTGAAATAAGAATTAGGTGAAAATTAATCCGAATTAATCGAAACATTTCGATTAATGGAATTTTTGAGGGAATTAAAATATAAATTACAATTTCAATCGATTGATATTAGGGTTTTTTTGAAATTAGGTTTAATTGAGATTAAGATAAATTAAAATTTGAAATAATGGAAATTTGAATGCGTTTTAGTTTGAATTGGTTAAAATTTGGATCAGTTAAAATTTAGTTTTAAAAATTGGATTGAAAAAATAGTTTGAATTTAGATTGAAATTTGGATCGACAAAAATATCGATTGAGTGAAATTTGCATGAACTGAAATTATTATTAATTAAAATTAAAATCAATTGAAATTTGAATGAATTGAAACTAGAATTAAAAGAAATTAGAAATAGTTGAAAATTAATCAAAATTAATCGATTTAGAGTAATAGAATTTTCATTCGGAAATTGAATAAATTACCATTTTAATTTTATTAAGATTATTATTTTTTTATTATGATTTCATGAAATTTAGTTAAATTGAAATTAAGATAAATTTAAATTTGAATGAATTGAAACTAAAATTAGTTGAAATTAGAATTAGTTAAAAATTAATACGAATTAATCGATTTAGAGTAATAGAATTTTATTCGGAAACTGGATAAATTACAATTTTAATCTTATTTTCATATCGAGTAATATAAGGGTTTTTTTTTAAAATTTAGTTTAATTGGAATTAAGATAAATTAAAATTTGAAACGATGGAAATTTGGATAAATTTAAGTTTAAATCGATTTAGAATTCGAATCAATATTTAGACAAAAAGATTGGATTGATCGAATTTTTTTGAGGATTTGAAAAAATTAGAAGTTTAATCGATTGATATTGGGACTTTTAAAATTTAATCTTATTCAAATTTGGATAAATTGAAGTTGGATTTGATGAAAATTTTGATTAGTTTAAGTTCGGGAATAATGGAAATTAGAGTGAATTAAAATTTTGATTAAATAAAATTTGAATAGACTAGGAATAGGGATAGAAAATTTAAAACATTGAGTTTAAGCTTGATTTAAATTATAATAAATTGAAATTTGGATGAATTAAATTTAAAGTTTATTGAAACTTTCACTAATAAAAATTTTGTTCATTGGAAAATTAAACGAAATAAATAAATAAAAAGATTGATTTTAAAAAACATTTTTATCGATTAAAATTTAAACTGATTAAAACTCGAAATAAATTTAAGTCAATTGCGATCGAAATTTTTTTTTTAATTAGAATTGTTAATTTAAATGTTGATCAATTAAAACTAAAGTAAAAATAAAAGTCAATTTAAATATATTTTTGTTTATATTTATTAAAATTTTCATCAATGAAGAAAATAATATTTTCTAAAATACAGAATAAGTTTTCTTAAAATAAGTGCGCATCACATTGCGAAGTCAACTGGAGTGACTTTTGAACTTTGATATGTAAAAACATACCAGAATTTTAACCCATCCGAGCGTAAAAGTTCCCAGCTGTGCACGAGGGCTCTAAAGTTCTTCTCAGCATAAAAGTGCTTTTGTTTTAGCAATCGTAACCCTTTTTATCCAAAAATAAATTTTATACTTTCAAGTAATACATTTCTATTAGATCTAGTTTTTTTTTATTTTGATCCTAAAGCTCGTAAAAAATTCAACTTTCACTTAAGTCGTTAATTTTTGTTTCCAAAATTCTGATGTAAGATCTTTTTTAAATTTTAAAAATATTTTCATACATTGGAATTTCACTTGTATAACTTGAATAAAACGGAAAATAGTGATTTTATTTTTTTATTATTGTTGATTGGAAATAAATAATAAAAGTGATCAATTTATTAAATTTCTATCAAAGATTAATATTCAGTAATTTTAAAAAAGATTTTATAATTTTTAAAAATATTTTTAAGACACTTTTAAAAAAATATTCAAAATTTTTTGTTTAAAAAGTAATTTATGGAAATACACATTTTTGTTCAAATGAACATTCAGCACGTTTGGAACATTCATTTTGATTTCCTAGTCTTGTGGAATCTTTATTTTTGGAGCTCATGGAAGAAGCTTATTTTAAATTCGAATAAACTTTTACCAAATAAATTCCAAGTTTAAATTGATTGAAATTCGCAGAATTATATTTATATATTTTGTTAGTTTAAAATTAGAAATTATAATTTTTAATTAACTTGTCCAACATTTTTTTATTTTTCCAAGAATATTAATTTCACAACGAATTTTTTTCCTCTATAGAAAAAATGTGTTTTATTTAATTTATTTTAATTAAATTTTGCTCACTCGATTTTTTTCAATAAATTTCCATTTTATTTTTTTGAAATCTCGTCAATCAGAATAACCTCAAATGATTTTAAATATATTTTTTTAACTTAAATCGATTTAAATTCCTGTTTTAGCAAAAATCTTTCAAATAATTGCTTCAGAATATTAACTTTTACTAAATTCTAACAATGAGTAATTTTTATTTTCTATCAATTAAATTTTAAATTTAATTTCGAATAATATTTCCCGTTCATAAGTAAGTTTAAAATTTATTAAAATAAATTTACAATAACAATCGTTAGAAAGTGAAAATTATTCAAAATAAATGAATAAATTTTATTTCAAAAGTGAATTTGATATTGAAAAAATGGACAATTAAAATTCAAGAATTGAAAAATAAACCCTGTTAAATTGGATTTAATTAAAGTCTTGTTTTAATCTTTGCAAGATTGTTGGTTTCTTCGTGGGGAGATTGGTATTTTTTATGGTTTCGGTCTTATAGTTCCTGAACTAAAGTGCGCACAGTCGCGCGTGAAAATGCCGGTACCGTGATTTTTTGACTGTTCCCAAAATACACTGTGCCCTAAGAACCACAAGAGATAGGGTAGACTGTCGAAGAAAGACAGTTGAACTAAAATAAAGAGAGAGAGGAAAACCCTGTCACAGAAGAGCACCAAGATCAGATGGAAATGTTCGAATACTCTGCCAGTCTTCGGAAACTAGTCAAACTAACAACTTACAAAACCTAGTCTTTAATTTTAATTTAACTTTTCTGATCTCGGCATTATTTTTAAAATATCCAAAAAAATCCCTATAAGAATTTATAATAATAATAATAATAATAATAAATAACAATAAAATTGACTCGGGGTGTTTGATATGTTTTTAACTTAAAATTTAAAGAGATTCTTCTATATTTTTTAAAAATAATTATAAAAT
Organism: Ganaspis brasiliensis; assembly: GCA_037103525.1. Taxonomy (NCBI): domain Eukaryota; kingdom Metazoa; phylum Arthropoda; class Insecta; order Hymenoptera; family Figitidae; genus Ganaspis; species Ganaspis brasiliensis. Next base: position 958,959 of record JAZKLR010000294.1, read on the forward strand.
AATATAAATAATAATTTTAGTTTAGATCTGATAAGTGAAACCAAGTGTGGTGTAATTCCTGTGTGAGAATAAATTTTTTTTTTTAGCTTGATGGTACAAATATCAGCTATGATACTTTTCTTTGAATCGATTAATCGATTCTCTTATAAGTATTATTAACTTGCATTGCAGTCGTTAATTGGTTTCTGAAGTATTAAACGCTGAAAAATGCCCCTGAAAATTGAAACTGGCACCTACACGGTCAATCCGGTGATTAAAAAAGAAGGTTCCAAATTTTCATTGTGGAAACATTGGCGAAGAAGGTATGAAAAATTAGCCACTGTTGATGAGTTTGTGTTTGAATTTTGACGAGTTTTTCTGTGAATTAATACCAAAAAGAAAAAAAAGCTTGTGGAATTTTTGTGCTATGCTTAATTGCAATTAACAAATGTTCAGTGTCCTTTGTAATACGCAAACAATACTACATTTGAAATGGTTTGATGTTTTAGAAACAGTGAATGCTTCCGTCTGTTTTAAGGATCAATTGGAGCGTGAATCCTAATTAGGGGATTGAAAACTAATACCATAAAGTTTAAGAAGTCATATAGAACATCCTTTGTTCTTATTTGTGGTTTACTTTCTTTTTACTTTCGGACTTTGTTCAACAAGGGAAATTTTATTATTTTTGTTATTAAAAATAGAGAGATTGATTTAAAATGATTTTAAAAAAAATTGAGAATTTTAATTAATAGAAAGAAGAAAATGATTGAAAAAAGCAAGAAATTGTTTAAAATTCAGTAAAAGTTTGAATAGGAAAAAAGAGGCTAATAATAAACAAAGGGAAATTTTTAAAAAATTAATAGATTCAGTTTTTAAATTTTGTTTTAAAAAATCTCAGTAATAAAGAAATTAAAAATTCTGGTTTTTTAAAATTAGGTTTTAATACAAAGAGGTTCAGTTTAAATTGAAAATATTTTCCTCCAAATGAGCAAAAAAAAAAAAAATAAGACAACATTTTTTAAATAAAAAAATTAATAGGTTTAATTTAAATAAAAATCGAAACATTTGGTTAATTACTTTTAATAGGTTTGAATACATTTTTCTTGGCGTTGAAAATTAGTGATAGTTAGGTAATTATTAAATAATTATACCATAAATTGTTGAAACTTATAATCCAATTTTGTAATATATTTATAATTTTAATTATTAAAAAGATATAAAGGCTAAAATTTAAAAAGATTTGTAAATAAATAATTTGAAACCGAAAAAAATTGTTTATAATTTATTTTCAATATATATTTTTCTTGGTGTTGAAAATTAATCAAATAGACAATTATATCACATTTTTTTTACATTTTTGTAATTTCTAAAGCCCTTGTGCAATTTTTTTTTAATTTAAAATTATTTGTCGCATGTATTTTAGAAACAATTTCACTCTTTTTGCATGAGTTAATATTGGTGTTTTAGAGAAAAAAACACTTTTTTTTAAATAAATATTCGTTTAGCATGTTTTTTAAATTACTTTTTATGAATTACACTAATTTATGATTAAAGAAATACTTTTTTATTTGTTTGTTTTAATTTGATTTATTTCGAGTTCTATAAATTTTTCATCTACTTTTTAAATTGTATTATATTCATCGGTAATAAAAAACTTTAAATTTACGTTAAATTATATTTATAATTATTCTTTAAAAATTTTTTATATTGGTTTTATTTCTTTACAGATATTTATTTTATTTATCCTAATTTTTTTTATATTCTTTAGTTTATTTTACCTACTTTTATTTTTAAGATTTTACAATTGTAAGAGATGAAAAAAGAGAAATCAACATTCATCATTTATAAGTGAGACATTTTCGAGTCATGACTGCAATTATAAAGTTAATGTATGAAAATTTTAAAAGAATCAGAACTCTGCAGAATATTGAGCTTAGTCATGTATTTTGATCTGACAAAAAATTGTACAAGTCAGTGTACAAAGAATAGTTATACAAATAGAATGGATTTAATGAGGTTGCTTTTTCAAAAGAATCAGAACGTAAACTCTGATTAGAGTTTATTTATTTATGAATAATAAATAAATAAATAACAATCAGACAATTTATGCGCAATGCTAAGCAAACAATAATATTTAACCTGGAATACTTGTTTCTATAATTTACTTTCATTTCATTACGTTTCTTCTGTTTACTATTTTTTATTTTCAAAGATATTATGAACCTTCTTATGGCAAAAATTTCTAACAAGTGTCATTAAAAATACCTTAAAATTAACCACTTATTTATTGTAAGTATTTTTATAAAATGATAAAAATTTCCCAAAAATGCCCTTCTGCCAAATGTTTAGATAATCGTTTTCTATTGAAAGAATATAAATTGTCGAACAGCTTTCTATCGGTAATACAATTCCTTGATGAGTATTCTTCAAAATAAAATCAATTTGTCAATATAAAAGTTGATTATTCTTTAATAATTAAATAAAATATTGAGAATTTTTGTCACTTCTGCTTCTGATTAACGCCTAACCAAACCTGACTATCCGACCAAACCTAGCAACTAAAACAGCGGGAATTTTGAAACGAAGAAAATAAAAAAAATAAATAAATTCTCATACTTCTTTTGTATCAACTTATTTATATATATAAATGAATGTTTTCTAAATTTTGTTTATTAATAATAAGTTGATTCTGGTTTAATTATATAGAAGCGTATTCAAACTAAATTAAAAAGTTTTTGAAAACAAGTTATCAAAACATAACCTCAACTTCTGACTTTTCGATAATGGATTATTTTTTCTTGATTATAAATTGTTTAATTTTTACACACGTGAAAATTTTTAAAAATGAATATTTCTCAATTGAAATTCAATTTGTATTTTAAAGTTAATTTTATTTGCTGAATGATTCAAGCCATAAAAAGATTCATATATTTTATTTTTAAAATGAAAAAAAAAAAAGTACAAATATTGAGAAATAAAAAGAAGAAAATTTTGATGAGAAAAAAAATATCAACAGTGTGCAAGAGGACCGTGGATTGGAGGATTTCCGGAGACGAAGGGGACCAGTCCATGGTGAGGTTGCAGGATTAGAAGAAAACGAAAACGGAAATCTGACGGTGTCATTGATCACCGACAGTGGAGGAACAGGCAGGGCCCAACGTCGAATTAGGCCCCTGTCTCTCGCAGTGCAACCTTTAAATTATCACCGTGTCGACCCAGATATCTTTAACGCATCCAATAAACATCCAAACATGACGAGCCAGGAGAGCATTGGAAGCTGTAGTTTGGACATTGACCAATCAACCTCCGAGCGATCAGGTTGGCAAATTTTCTGCCAATTTTTTTCCCCTCGAGAACAATTCCACAAAATCAAGCAAAATTCGATTTTTTTTTTTATTCGATTCGATTTAATTTTTTAACTCGATTAGAAAAAGATTCATTTTAAGAAATCAGGGTGCCTACCAGTCAGGGAAAATTTTATAAAATTTTTATATTTTTTTTGTAATTTAGATTAATTTGGATATTAAAAAAAAATTATTCAAAAATTTACAAAGAAATAAGAAAAGTAAATTTATTTTTAACTTTTAATACAAATAATAGCCGTATTTTCGATTCTAGATATTTATTTAATCGACTTTAAGGAGGTTCTTTTCATTAACATAACCTCAAACTAGAATGTCGTTTTCACGAATCGTGGTCGTTTTTCACTCCAAACAAGAATGTTTTTGAAATCAATTTCACCAGATTTTGAAAAATCCTGTTGTACATTTTTAAGAAAATATTCGGTTGAGCCAAAATTTGTTGTCAAATAATAATTAATTAACATTTTCTGTTTTTTCTTTAAATAAAGTGGAAATTAGTAATCTGTATTATTCAAATAATAGCTCATTTTGCTTTTTGAAACATTTTCTACAATTTTATCTGTTGGATTTTCTTAAATAATATTTTTGTTAAATATACGTTAAGAGCAAATTTTATTTGTTCAATAACTTTTGAATAAAACATTATTAAATATTTTTATTTTGTGCGAAAAACCACTTTTTATTTTGAGGTTATGTCAACGAAAAGAATCTCTTAAATTAACCCGAATTTTTCATAAATAGAGTTTTTAGATCACTAAATTTTTATTAAACAGAATTTTTATTTTACAGAATTTCTCTTTAATCAATTTTTTTATTTCAAATAATTCAAATTTAACCGAATTTTAATTTGACAAATTCTCATTTTACATCATTTTAAGCCAGTCCTGTTTTTAATATTGCTAGAATATCAAATTAACCAAATTTTTATTTGCACGAATCAAAATTTGATAGAATTCTTAAAACTCCGAATTTTCATTTGACTGAAATTGCAAATTGACCAACAAACATCTGATAAAAATATTTGGGCGCGAATTTTAAAATTGACTTATCACAATTTTGATGATATTTTCTGATTGGACAATTTTAAAATTCGCGCCGCAATCTTTCTAACGGTTGTTCATTTGGCGATTTGCAATTTTGGTCTAATGAAAATTCGGTGTTTTAAAAATTCTGTCAAACATCACTTCGTGCAAATAAAAATTTGGACAAATAGAAATTTAGTCATTTAAAAAATCGAATCACTGAACATTCTGTTAAAAGAGAATTCCGCTAAATTAAAATTCCTTTCAATTAGAGTCTTTTTAAATTGAAAGTTGGTTGCAGAGAAATTCTGTAAAATGAAAATATCTATGAAATAAAAATTCGGTGATGTAAAACTTCTGTTCAGTAAAAAGTTGGGTTAATTTAAATTCCATTGAAAACAGATAGAAAAAATGAAAATTCGGTTTTATAATAATTCTAATTAAATTATGTTGAATGAAGATTCTATTTTCTAAAGATTTTCTTGTTTTTTAAAAGTATTTTTCTTTTTTCCGCATTTCTGCGTCTTTTTAATTTTTTCAATTTACTGTGCCATCTTTCTTAGATTATCGCTTTTTCTCTTGACTTTCTTTTTTTTATTTAGATTTTTAGAATTTCTTTCTCTTTGTTTTAAAATTATTTTAATTTTTTTATTTCCTCATTTTTTGAATAATTTCTTCAATTTTGTTTTATTTTTAAACAATTTCTTTTTTTTTTAACCTTTTTATATTTTCTTATTTTATTTATACATTTTTTCATTTTTTAAAAAAGTTTCTTCGATTTTCTTATTTTTGCATTCATTCATAAAGTTTTAATTATTTGTTGAAATTTTCTTTTTATAATGTACTAGTATTTTAAAACCAATTTCTTTTTTTTTTTCTCAATTTCTTTTCATTGTTTTTAATTAAAGTGTTCTCACTTGTTTCTATTTTTAAAGATTTTTTGAGTTTGAAATCTCTCTTAATGTTTTTATTAAATCCCGTTGTTTCCTTTAGTATTTTATTTTATAGTTTAAAGTTATTAATTTTAAAAAAATAGACCTGAGAATTTAAATTGAATTTAAATATGGCAACTCTGATAAAAATACATCGTTTAATTATGAAAAAGTCAAATGTTATTTTTATTTATTGAACCTTTTTTACCCTCATTTTATTACCTAATCTTAAAATAAGACTTGTAAAATGTCAGGAAAAAGTCAGATAATTTTAAAACAAAGATGAGTTGGGCACCCTGAAACTATAAATTATTTTTATATTAATTATTTGTCGATTTAATTTAAAGCTCAATTAGAATCAGTATTTTTTAATTTAGTTAATTTTAAGATCAATTAGAATCTGTATTTTTTAATCGATTTGAATTTTAAGTTGAATTAGAAGCAGTATTTTTTAAATTGATTTAATTTTTTATCTGGTTTAAAATTAAAAGTTTGAGTTATTTTTCGAAATAGAAGCTTATGTAAATTCAACTTCACTTTTGGCCCATCTGTATAATTGAAAGAAGGAAAAATTTATTTATAAATATTGTTAGGATGGGACAAAAGTTAAGATTTGAATCTTGAGTGAGTGGAGTTGCATTTTGAATGTTTGAAATCAGATTAAGATTTCAAAAGAACCAAATTGTTGAATTTTAAAATTAATAATAGAAAAAAGAAATTTAAAATTAAGATTTAGTTGCTTAAGATTAGAATTTTAGATAGAGGAAAATTAATTTGTTACTCTAAATCCGAATTAGTAGTTTTCTACTAATTAAACAGGGAAATATTGTTTACTTTTAGATTTAGTTACCTTTACTAATTTTTGGTAAAGAAAATATTAAATAAAAACTGTAGAAAAAAGTACTAATTAGTAACGCTTAAAAAACAAAAAGGTAAATATTACTAAATGAAAAAATAAACAATTTTTTTCTATTTAATCAGGAAAAAAATACCAATTTATCTTTAGAAAATAAGATTTAGAATTTGTATCCAATTTGAAAAGATTAATTTTGCTAAGATTTGAAATTAAGAAACAATTTGTTAAGATTTTAAATTTTAATAATCTTGGAGATTATTAGCTAGTTTTTTTAATCCTGAAAAGATGCAATTTATAAGCAATAATAACGTGCAATTGTCGTGAAGCTTATGGGAAATTTTTTTGCAAATTACTGATGTGTATAAATAATTAAATCGAAGAAAAAATTAATTCTATCCCTCCACTTCAAATATTCGAAATCCAAAATTGAATTTACAATTCATAAGCTTGATATTTAAATATATAATATTTATTTTAGTATAAAATGTAATTTACCATTGAACATTGTAAAATAATATTTAATATACTTTTTCAGAAAAAACAGTAGGTTCTTTGTCGGAAAAAACGTTGCATAGTTTTAATTTATCTTACAACGGAGAGCCAATTTCTTCATCAGAAAATCTGCGGAACGGAAGTATACAAACTCTACAATCCAAGCAGGCAAATTCTAACGGCACGAAAACGAGTGTTAACAATGGCCATCATCATGATGAAGTTGATCAGCTGACAGTGAAAAAACCTAGTTATCTAGGACTCTCTTGCAGCATAAGCGGATATTCTGGAATCACCAGATACGACAGTAAATTACGAGAGGGTTTCCGGTCCAGGGATAGCAGTCCTGGAGCAAGATTAATCACGAGAGAAGCTAGTCCAGTAGGATTTAGGTAAATATTACAAATTTATTTATTTTCTCACAAACGGCATTACAAAAATTGCCTTTTCCTACAAAATACTGAGTAAAAAATATAAAATAGGGAAATTAAATATTCAATAGAATTTATATAATAAATTATAAATTTATATTCCATTAATTAATAAAATATAAAATTTTGACTTATAATTTTCATGTTTAGATACTGAATAATCACAATTCATTCAAAATTTAACAAATAATTATTTTGTGATTCACTTTAACTTAATTGAATTGCTTTTTATTTATTAAACTTTGTTACAAATTAATAAATACAAAGAAATTTCAGAGAATAAATCGGATTTTCTTCCCGAGTTCAAAATAAAATTTTTTTATTGTACGTTACAAAAAGTTAAAATGTATTTTTAAATAGTTTTTTGAACAAAACATATTTAAACTTCTAAACAAATTTAATTTACTCCAAACTTCTATTGATCTGATTTCCTTATTCTTAAAATTTCTTCAAGCAATACGAAATTCAATTAATAACAACTCATTCTCCAAAATTTCTATCAAAATGTAAATTTTAATTTTTCCAAATTCAAAAATTTCCCAACTTCTTTCGGTTAAAATTAAAATTATTTCGAACTTTAATTAATCAAAATTGAATATAACGAAAGTTTTAATATTTATAACTCATGTTTATTTTAATTACTAATGATGGGAACAGAAATTATTTCAATCTTTTATATTTACAAATTAAAATGATTTTATTAATACGAATTTAAATTATTGTTTCAAACTTTAATTAGTATGAACTATTAATTATTCAAATTTTAATCATAATAAACTTCAATTACTATTTAAAACTTTTAGTTGTTCAAATTTTAGTCAATTCATGTTTAAATTATTAGAAACTTTAAATATTTGAAAATTTTAACAATTAATATATTAGTTATATTTCGAACTTCAACCAATATATTATAAAAACTTCAAATTATAAAAATTAAAAAAAAAATTTAATTTAATTTGTACTAAGTAATTGTATTTAAATTGTGTTGTATTAAATTGTATTTAATAATTTACAAAAATGTGTTGTAGATTTTCTTTTTTTACGCAAAGTATTTCAGTTTATTTTATATAATTTTGGATTCATAAAAGTTCGAAAAATTTATTAATTTTTTATTAGTGTTTTTTTTAATTTGATAATTTAAGGGGAGAGATTTATATACCCTTTCATAAAGTTTTTAGATTCTAAGATTTTTAAACAAATTTTTGTTGTTTAAATTGTTTAAAAAATTGTTCTTTTATTTTTTAAATTTATGTACACATTCCTTTTTAAATTTTCTTCAATTTGTGAATAATTTTCTAAATTTTTCATTTTTAAAGGAATTTATCATTCTTTTTATACAATTTTTACATTTTTTTATTTTATTCTTACTATTTTTTATTTTGTAATTCATTTATCACTATTTTTATATTTTTTCTAATTTTTTCATAATTTGCTAAACTTTCTTTTGGAGATTTTCTCCCATTTTTCAATATATTACTTTGTTTTTTGTTTCTCTTTTTTTATTTTATCTCTTTAAATATTATTCGATTCAAATTTACTAATAATCCAGTCTCATTCTTTGGATAATATTTTAGCTTTTAAGAAATAATGAAAAATTACTTTTCATACTTCTTACGGTTAAAGATGTTTTTATTCATTTCATAATAAGTAGTCCCAAAATTCAGATTTTTGTCTTATTGTTTCATGTACGTATTTATAAATAAAATATTTTTTATCATCAAAGTTAATAATTTAATAATATTAGAAGAAATATCGTAACTCTTTTAAAATTTGAACTAGAAAATATTTTTGTCTTGCAAATTAATTATAGGATTATATATAAATAATTATATAATTTATTTATCTTTATTTAATAATTTTTTGAATCACTGTGAAACCTGAAATAGAGAAAGTTTATTAAAATTCAAATTATTGAGAAGAATTATTTAATTAAATTTATCAATATATTTATTATTAAGATTAAACTGATTAAAAATTAATTCTTTTACAGGTCTAACGAAAATTTGAATTTACCATCTCATCACGTAGGTATCCCTCCTAAAAGTCAATCGATTTCGCCGTTAGCAATGGATAGTCAAAATGGATTTACAAACGGGACAAAGGACAAATGTAAAATTGACAAGTTTTTGGATAATAAAAGCTCAATTAATACCTACCAAGGATATTCCGAGGTCGATAAAGGAATTTCATTAAATTCAGCGTATCCTGACATCAGTCCTATTCGTAGCAACGGAACAACGAAACGCAACCCTGGAAATCTACACGTAGCTTCCTACAATCAACAAAACATTTCGTATTCTTCAATTATTTCCAATTCGTCGCCAAAGTCCACTACCGTCAATGGTAAAGTAACAGAAATTACAATTTTAAATTATTATTACTCACATTTCACGTGATTTGCTAATAAAAATGTAAAATCAACTTTACTGATGCAGAATTTAAAGACAACCTTCCTTAAAGAGACTTTTAGGACTGATTGAAAATTTAAAAACAACTTTCCTGCATGAAAATTCAGAAAAAAAACGTTTCTCGAATGGAAATTTAGAGTGTTTGGTAACTAAGTGAAATGAGGAAGTTGATAAATTCCTGTATTACGAGGTCTTTTAAATTTTCAGTTTTGCATGTTTTACTTTGTTTTTAACATTTTTTAAATCTTATATTGAGTAAAAAAAAATTTATAAAGATCACAGATTGTTATGTTTTTTTAAAAATCTTTACCTATTTTACTAATTTTTCACCTTCTTCAATTTATCAAAACATTATTTTTTCAAAATTCCTACCGATTGAATTAGGTTTTATTTAATTCTATTTTTCAAACTACAAATTTATTCTGGTCAGCACCTATAAAATATCTATTAAAAATTTAATAATTCCTGATTTCAGTCAATTTTTATTTAGTTAGTTAAAATATTTATGAACTAAAATTTTTGACAATTTTTAATTTAATTAATAAAGGTTTTACGGTAATCAAAGTAAAACCCATTTTGGTTTGGATAAACTTTTGATTCTAACAATCCAAATTTTAATTTATCAATTTTAAATTTTTTTTTGTTCTGTTGTCGATTATTTTCGACATTTTTCGAATTTTTCTTTCAATTCTCAATTATTTTCCTCATTTTTCAATTATTTTCATTATTATTTAATTATTTTAGTCATTTTGTAATTTTTCTTTCAATTATCAACTATTTTTCTAAAATTTAAATTTAATTCTTTAATCTTCAATTTATTTACTTTAATTTTTAATTATTATCATCAATTTTCAATTGCTCTTTTCGTTTATTAATTATTATTTTATTCAAAATTCAATATTTCCCGCATTTTCTTAATTATTAAATATTTTCTTTAAATTTCAATACAATTCTTCAATTTCCAATCAATTTCTTTAATTTTCAATTATTTTCAACAATTTTTTCCATTATTTTCAACAGTTTTCAATTGACAATTTATTATTGTTCATCAATTTAAAAATTTTTTTGTTCAAATGCCGATTATTCTCACCATTTTTAAAATTTTTTTTAATTGTTAATTATTTTGTTTTATAATTAATTATTTTCATCAGTATTTAATTATTTTCGTCATATTGTTATTTTTCTTTTAATTATCAATTATTTTCTTGAAATTTCCATTTAATTCTTTAATTTCCATTTCATTTCTTCAATTTTTAATTATTTTCTTTAATTTTCAATTATTTTGCTTCCTCATAGAGGAAGCTTTGTGATCGTTAAGATTTTCGATTTTCCAAAAATAGTCTAAATCGACTCATTTTCATCTAAAAAGCGTAAATTTTCATTCCTAAGCAAATGTCCAGATGTATGTGTGTGTGTGTGTGTGTGTGTGTGTGTGTACGTGTGTGTGTACGTGTGTGTGTATAGCGTTTTTTGTCGCCAGGATATCTCGAGAACGCTTCAACGGATTTCAATAAAATTTGGATGACTTTTTAAGCTCGTGAATATCTAAATTTGGACACAGGGATTTTTTAAAATACCCAATCAAATTTTGTTGAGCACCTTTTTTCATCGACAAAAATCGTTTTTTGCCAAAATTTTTTTCCAAGCTAAAAATACAACTTAATGAATAAAAAAATCATATTCCTTATCTCAAAACGAATCGATTGACCTATATAACTTTTATAATTGATAAAAAATTCGTAAATTAATTGATGTTTTTTCATTTTTTTGCACTTAAAATTCCTTTTTTTAAAGAATTTCTCGAATTAAATTTTATATTATTAATATATTGCTTTTTCTATAAGAAAGCAAATTTGTTGGCTAACTTTGAAACGAAATATCCACGAAATGGACATAATTTTCACCTAGTAAAATAATGATAATAATAATAATATTACTAATAATATTAACCCTCAACTGCTAGACTATCGGGATTTAACGTAACTGCTACATTGGGTCTACGGGACCCCAGCGATTTTCAAACGCTGATTGCTCAGAGTCTAATGAACATATCGGGACGTCTTTTTTTTAAAACTTATTGCCAGAACCTGTAGAAAAAGAATATCTAGCTTAAATTAATGTGTCTTCAATATTTTTTTAAATATTTCAAGAAATGTAAAGATACTTTTTTAAAAAGTCGTTTTTTCAAATAGCTATAGTAACACCAAAAATAGATATAAATAAAATTTCTAAGTGGATTTTTAAAGCTTTAAACATGTACTTTAAGTCTGTTTAAGCCATTTTTTGATTGGCTGAAAAAAACATATATTTTGGGAGAAATGAAAATCATCAAATTTGGTTCATTAAGTGGAGTCACCTGAGAAATTTCAACCCATTGAAATATATGTTACTTATCGGTGTCAATTTTTTTTCTGGGACTATTTTGGATGTAAAAGAATGTCATATTATCAAAATTAACAACAACAACAATTTTGAAAAAAAAATTTAAAAAAATTTTTTTTTTGTTGAAATTTTTTTTTTTTTTGTAAAAATTTATCTCCTACAATTTTTCAAATTTTTTTAATGCCAATTTTTTTATATGCCTTTTTTAAGATTTCAAACAAAATATCGTATGGGTTTTAACATTTTTAATTTTTCCAACAAAAAAAAAATTTTTTTTAATTTTTTTTTAATCTTGATAATATGTCATTCTTTTACATCCAATATAATCCCAGAAAAAAAATTTGCACCGATAAGTAACATATTTCGATGGGTTGAAATTTCTCAGGTGACTCCCCTTAAATAAAGAGAAACAACATTATTAAGAATACAATATTTCATTGTTTCCAAAACATACAATTTAAGGATTTTTGAAATTAACTAATCAAATTGTTTTAGTATCTTTTTAATCAAAATAATTCATGTTTTTTTTATTTTTGTTTTTATTAACTTAAAATATTTAAAATATTATTAAATTATTGCTTCCTCTATGAGGAAGCAAATTGTTTTGCTTCCTTGGAAGCGAAGTGTCCATGAAATGGACAGAATTCACACCTAGTTTTATTGATTTTCAATTAAATCAATACTCAATAATTCTCGGATTCTTTCAATTATTTTTTTCACTCATAAGTTTGCTTTAAAATTTCAATTCAATTATTTAATTCTACAACTATTCTCTTCAATTCTCAGTTATTTTCTTCAAATTTAAATTCCACTTTTCAATTTTAAATTATTTTTTTTAATATTAAAAAATTATCGCCTTTTTTCTATTATTTTTTTCTATTATCATTAAGTTTTTTCAATTTTAAATACAATTGTTGAATTATTTTCTTCAATTTTTATTTCCATTTTTCAGTTTTCAATTCTTTTCTTCTATATTAATTAATTCTCGGGTTTTTTCAATTACTGTTTTTCAATTTTAAAGTATATTTTTTAAATTCCAATTACATTCTTCAATTTTTAATTGCTTTCTTCAATTCTCAATTATTTTTTTCGATTTTCAATGTACAGTTATTTTCAAAAATTATTCCTCTTATTTTCTTAATTTTTTAATTTGCAATTATTTTCTTTAAATTTAATATCTCTTGTTTAATTTTTTCAAATATTTTTTTCAGTTGTCTATTAATCTAGTCATTTTTCAAATTTGGCTTCCAATTCACAATTATTTTCGTCATTTTTTACATATTTTCTTCAATTTTTTAATTATTCTCGTCATTTTTCAACTTTTTTCTTCAATTATTAATTATTTTCATCAATTTTCAATTATTTCCTACAATTTTTTCAATTTTCAATTATGATTTTAAAATTTTATATTTATTTTTTGGTTTTTTAAATTGCTTTGTTCAGTTGTGTATTAATCTAACATTCTTTTTAATTTTGTTTAAACTATTCTTTTCAATTGTGTAATGATGTAGCCATTTTTCAAATTTTGTTTTCAATTCCCAATTATTTTCTAATTTTTTACATATTTTCTTTAATTTTTTTTTTTAATAATTCTCGACATTTTTAACTATTTCCTTCAATTTTTAATTATTTTTCGCAATTTACAATTACTTCCTACAATTTTTTCAATTTTTAATTATTATCTTAAAACTTTATAATTATTCTTTGATTTTTAAATTGTTTTGTTCGGTTCTGTATTAATCTAGCCATTTTTTGAATTTTGTTTTTAATTGTCAATTATTTTCGACATTTTATAGTTATATTCTGTAATTTCGTAATTTTCATTATTTAAATTTGTAGAAATTAACAGTTTTAAAAGAGCAACAACAATGCAAAGTTGAGCTTTAATGTTGCTAGTTTTTAAATAATTTCTTTAACTCTTTTATATTTGAGGAATTTTGTTACTTTTTCATATCTCATCAGTTTATTCACAATTTGTTGATTTTTAAAAAGTTTTTTTTAAGATTTTTTGACTATTTTTTGTGTCTTTATATTATATGTAGGTCTTTTCATTTTTTAATAAACTTTTTAATTTTTTTCAGATATTTTAAAAATTTGTCTCTTTTTTGAATTTGTTTTTTTTCATAATTTAATGTTCTTTTATAAGCTTTTTCAGATTTTTTTAAAGTTGTTCTATTCATTTTTTAATTTAAATTAATTCAAAGCTCAAAGTAAAAATTAATTATTTTTCTTATGAATTTATTGTTTGTAAATTTTATCATAATTCTTTCCACTTTTAATCAAGTTTTTAATTACATTATAATTTTTTTTAGAAAAGTTGTCCCTTTTTCGAAACTATTTAGTTTTTTTTTATAATTTCCTATTAATTCAAACAATGAATTGTTTATTTTGTCTTTTTTTCGTATTTTTTTTATGTTTCTAATTTTTTTAAGGATTTTCTTCTTTTGCCTTTCTCTTCATTTCATTAAATCTGTAATTATTTGATTTATTTCAGATTCACTCATCTTTTTGTAGATTATCTCCAAATTCAATGTAACCTTATTTTAATTTATGCAAATTTCAAATCCTAGTTTTTATTAGTAAACACTTATGTTGACAGAAATTTTTAATGATTTTTTATTGAATTTCAGTATCAAATACCACGTTTAGTGATACCAGCTTACACAACGGATCAGCATTAGAAGTAGACAATCACATTTTGAACAGCTCATCGAGTAGTGAAAAATCGTTTATTCAACAACGGGTGGAACGTCTTTACGGTCCAGGTGCACTCGCTCAGGGTTTCTTCTTTAAACGCAGCTCTTTTAATAAATCGAATACTAGCGATTCGAGTTTTAATAAATCTAATGACGATAATAATACTTCTATAGATAATTCAAATACAGAAGAATCTTTGAAAAATTGGCCTGTTTTAAGACTTTTGAAACCTGAATTTCGAGCTCAACTTCCAGTTGTCAGTAATAGAAAGCCGACGGATGGTTCTGAACAAATAATAAAGCCGTTGCAGAGGTAATCATTAAATTTAATTATTTTAGATTAAATCTGTATTGAATTGGTTATTTGAAATTAAATCAAATTTAGTAATTCTGGCAAAAGTATATTAAATGTAGTAAAAAACGACTAAAACACGTACAACAAAGAATTTATTATAATCTTTATGTAATTTTATTTTCCAAAAGGTTATCAGTGGCTTCTATAAAAAGTAAAACCAAAGAAAAGAGTCCCGCGCCGGAAGACATTGAGAAGAATGATGTGAAAAACAATTCCCTTCAACTTAGTTCCAGCACCACAAGCATAACAGATCAACAACCGGCTGCACCGCAAGTTGTACTGCCTGTTCTTGAATCGAGTAATTTAAAGAATGAAGAGATAGACAAAGTAATAGAAGTTGAGAAAGCAGATGTGGAAAAAAATGGCCACTATTTCATGAAGGTATTTGCTTTTTGGAAATATTTTTTGAATTTAATCAAGAGTTTATTACATTTGTGAATTATTTTTACAGCTGCTGAAAGAAGAAAGAGATAGGCTTCTTTTATTGGCAGATTCAACAGAGGAAGAGCTATCTAGTGCCAATTCTTCTGCGTTACCAGAAGAAGCAGCAGGAAAATTGCGTTCAGCTTCTGGAAAAGCTAGACTTTTAGCTTCTCAAAAAATGCAACAGTTCGAGGGATTGTGTCATAAAAACATTGTATGTATTATTTATTTATTTTATTTGTTATTGTTTATTTATTAGAGATGGAATCCATTTCAAATCAGGCAGGGTGACCAACATCAGATCAGAGATTTGAATCGCACTTAAATATATTACTTTTCAAGTAAAATTAGGTGATACGTGTCTTTCCAATTTTCAAAAAAACCATTTACAAATATTATTTTTTTTAAATTATAATAAAATTTGAAAAATTTCTAATTAAAACTTTCATGGTTTTTTTAAGCTTACAACTTTTTTTTTGGGAGCTCCTAAAAATTTGAGGTTTTGAATATATTTTAATATTAGTATAACTTTCTTGCTATTATTTGCGATGATATAAATTTCTTTTTTTACGTGTATTTTCAAATTTAGAACACGCTTTACAGGCTGTAGAAAACTAGCCTCTTTCTCGTCCTCTCATAAAGCAACCGGTTCAAAAGACTAACAGAGTTCAATAAAAAAGGAATAGAAAATAAAATTATTAAAATTAATACTCACAATATAAAATTCTTAAGTGCATATAATAAAATAACGTTCAATTGCGATATTCAAAATTCAACGAACATTTCCTTGATAGAAATAAATGCTTTTGAAAATTAAAAATACATTTATTAGAATTAATAAAGCTTTATTAAATAAGAAAAATTTATTTCAATCAGAGAAAATTATATCTCAGCATTCTTGCTAAAATAACTCAAGAGAGTCTGCCTTATATTAGTAACAATTTGTGATGAAATTTTGAGCAAAATCGAAGGTTCTATTTTCGAGAAAATTGATTTGGTTAATTTTTAGAAAATCAGTCGACATTTTGTTAATTTTTAAGATTTTTGAAAAGTTTCTATGGACTTTTAATGAGGATAAAAGTACCTACAAAAGAATCAGGAAAGAAAATTGATTATCTTAATTAGAAAAAAAATGACACACCAAAGAAATTTTTGAAAACGTTTTTTTAAGTTTTTTCCGTAAAAGTTAAAACTTATATTCATAACTTTGTTGAAAACGGTTTTTTTGAAAATCGGAAAGACACGTATTCCCTAATTTTACTTGAAAAATCTATAATAATAATCCACAAGATTAATTCTTCCAGTCATTCTTTCATTCTGTCCACACCTGAAGTTTGGCACATAGATATTTTTTAAAATCAGATAATTTTTAAAAAATGCATTAAACTCGATTAAAATATAAATTTATAAATATCAGTTCAAATAGTTTTAATTTCATTAATAAATAAATCTATAATTTTTTCTATAATTTCCAACAGTTTTCAATGTACAATTATCCTCTTTAAATTTTATAATTATTCATTAATTTTTTTAAATTATTTTGTTTTGTTGTTTATTATTCTCGACACTTTTTGAATTTTTCTTTCAATTGGCCTCGTTTCTCAATGATTTTCATTAATATTTAATTATTTTAGTCATTTTGTAATTTTACTTTCAATTATTAATTATTTTCCAGAAAATTTCATTTAAATCTTTAATCTTCAATTTCTTTCTTTAATTTATAATTATTTTCTTCAATTTTCAATTTCATTTTTCGTATTTTAATTATTTTATTCAAAATTCAATAATTCTCACTTTCTCAATTATTAAATGTTTTCTTGAAATACCAATACAATTCTTCAATTTCCACTTGGTTTCTTTAATTTTAATTTATTTTCTACAATTTTTGCATTATTTTCATCTTTTTTCAATTGATAATTTATCATTTTCCTTCAATTTTATGATTATTCATCAATTTAAATTTTTTTTGTTCGATTAACGATTATTCTCACAATTTTTTTTTTCAATTGTTAATTATTTTTTTTAATATTTAATTAGTTTCCTCAATATTTAATGATTCTCGGATTATTTCAATTATTTTCTACACTCATATAAATTGTTTTAAAATATAAATTCAATTATTCAATTCTAGAATTATTCTCTTCAATTCTAAGTTATTTTCTTCATATTTAAATTCCACTTTTCAATTTTCTATTATTATTTTTTTTTTCTTATTAAATTTTTTTATTTTAAATACAATTGTTCAATTATTTTCTTTAATTTTTAATTCCATTTTTCAGTTTTCAACTGTTCTCTTCTATATTCATTAATTTTCGGCTTTTTCAATTACTTTTTATCAATTTTTAAGTATATTCTTTAAATTTCAATTCCATTCCTTAATTTTTAATTGCTGTTTTCAATTTTCAATTATTTTCGTCATTTTTTTATTATTTTCCGCAATTTTTAATTATTTCAAGGAAAATTTTCTCAATTTTCAATTATTACCTTAAATTTTTAAATAATTCTTTGATTTCTTAAATTATTTTGTTCGGTTGTGTATTAATCTATCCATTTTTTGAATTTTATTTTTAATTGTCAATTACTTTCGTTGTTTTCTTAAAATTAATTTAATATCATTTAATTTTTAATTTTTCAATTTATTTCCTTAATTTTTTATTATTTTTAGTTTCAATTATTTATTTTGTTTTTCAATTCAGTTGTTTAATTTACAATTACTTCCAATAGTTATTTCTTTAATTTTTCAAATATTTTGTTTGAATTTAATATTTCTTGTTTAATGTTTTAAACTATTCTTTTCAATTACATAATTTTTGTATTTTAATTATCAATTATTTTGTTGAAATTTTCATTTAATTCATTAGTTTCCAAATGGTTTCCAATTTATTTCTTCAATTTTTAATTATTTTCTTCAATTCTCAAATATTATCATTAATTTTCAATTATTTTTATCAATTTTCAATAAATTCCTCAATATTCAATTCTACAACTGTTCTCTTCAATTTTCAGTTATTTTCTATAAATCTAAATTTCACTTTTCAATTTTCAATTGTTTTCTTTAAGTATATTCTTTAAATTTCAATTCCATTCTTCAATTTTCAATTATTTACAACAATTATTCCTATAATTTTTTTAATTTTTTAATTTGCAATTAGGTATTTTATTTAAATTTAATATTTCTTGTTTAATTTTTACAATTGTTTTTTTTCAGTTGTCTATTAATCTAGTCATTTTTCGAATTTTGTTTTCAATCGACAATTATTTTCGTCATTTTTCACAAATTTTCTTCAGTTTTTCAATTATTCTCGTCATTTTTCAACTTTTTTTCTTTAATTATGAAATATTTTCCGCAATTTTCGATGATATCCTACAATTTTTTCAATTTTTAATTATTATCTTTAAATTTTTTAATTATTCTTTGATTTTTTAAATTATTCTGTTCGGTTGTGTATTAACCTAGCCATTCTTTTAATTTTGTTTTTATTTGGCAAATAGTTTCGTCATTTTGTAATTTTTTTTTTCAATTGACAATTATTTTCGTCATTTTTCACATTTTTGAATTTTTTAATTATTATAATTTTTGAACATATCCTTCAATTATTAATTATTTTGCACAATTTTCAATTATTTCCTACAATTTTTTCAATTTTCAATTATTATTTTAAAATTTTATAATTATTCTTTGATTTTTACAATTGTGTTGTACGGTTGTATATTAATTTAATCGTTTTTTTAATTTTGTTTTCAATTGTCAATTATTTTCGTCATTTTGTAATTTTTTTCCTATTATCAATTATTTTTTTAAATTTTAATTTAATTCTTAAATTTTCTATTTATTTCCACAATATTTTTTTTCTTCAATTTCAATTTTTTTTTTCGATTTTCAATTCAGTTGTTCAATTTGCAATTATTTGCAACAATTATTCCTATAATTTTTCAACTATTTTGTTTAAATTTAATATTTATTATTTAATTTTTTTTCAATTGTATAATTATGTAGACATTTTTCGAATTTTGTTTTCAGCTGTCAATTATTTTCGTCATTTTTCAAATATAATCTTCAATTTCGTAATATTTAAGTGCCAATCAAATCTGTGATCTGAAGTTGGTCAGCCTGCCCGATTTGAAATGGATTCCATCTAGAACAAAATGAGATAATAACTTTTTGATTGTTTGTCATTTTAGAATAAAGTAGAAGGTGAGGAATTTCCAACAAAGAATGAAGATTTAGAAGGATTCTGGGATATGTTGATGTTGCAAGTTGTTCAAGTTAACGAGTTATTTGAACAAATCGACCGATCGCGAAAGTCACAGTGGCAAGAGGTACGTCCAGACAATTGTAATTCTAAATCATCCTCAAAATCCAGAAGTCCCAAGAAATCCAAAACCTTAAAACCTTTCAAAGGCATAACATATCCAAAACTATTTAAAAAATCCAAAGAATATTCCAGTGATTCCAAAAACCAGTTAGATCTCGCGATAGGATTGAATGAACAATTTAATCAAGAAATTACTGAAAATTTTGAGTCCAAATTGAAAAATAATGTGATTCTCGATTCATTAGAAAATTCTCGGCCTGCCTCCTCCGGAGATTTGGAAAATTTCGATAAATTTTTTGATCACAGTAAATTGAAAAAATTCAGCAATGAAACTAAGTTCCTGAGAATTACGCCTGAAGCGTCAAATTTATTTTACGCAGAATCAACCAAACTCGACATTTTTTACGAAAGTTTCGATGAAACTGAATTTAATTGCGCAAGAAATGTTTTGTCAGAAATTGAAGAAAATTTTAGCTTAAAAATGCACAAATCCAAGAAACGTGAAAATATTCAAAACTTGATTTCTAACAATAATAAATCATTATCAGCTAATTTTAACGATCAGATACAAGATTCAATAAACTCTAAAAAATGTTTGACTGCGAATAAATTCTGCTCGCTTGAATCTTTTAATACCGACAATTTAAATACAACTAGCAGTAAAGTAATCAGGTCACGTGACAGATCTATTAGTCCAGAAGAGAAATCAATAGGAGATTCATTATCCGCAGGACACAAATCTCATATTAAAAACAAAAATGTTCGTAGTAAACCTTCAATTAGATCTCGATCACTTGAATCAAAAGAAAAGTCTAAACTTAACGTTACTTTTGCCGATGAGTCAGTTTTCGATGTAATCAGTTACGAGGATAATTATTTGACTGAAGATGATGATAAAGATTCCTTTGGTTCTTTTACTTTAGAAGAGCCTGAGAATAATAATTACATGTCTCTCGAGAATGACGATTCATTAATTGAAAATAGCGAAATTAATAGAACACAGTCCTCGATTCATTTACAAAATATTGATTTACCATCACCAATTCTAGAAGTATCGGAAAATGAAAATGACATTAATTTAAATTCAAAACCGGAGCCACATTTTCCTGATTTGGATGTGTGTCAATCAAAAGGAATTGCTTTTACAATCCCTGTGAATAAAAAAGCAGAAAATTACTCCAAAACTGAACTTAACAAAATTTCACACGAAGATTGCTTTGAATTTGATCAAAAAATGAATGTAGAAAATTTGCCGAAATTGAAAATAGAATCTTCCAAAGATCGCGAGGATATTAAAAATAAAAAAAAGATAAAAAGCTCGGTTTCGAGATTAAGACCACCTTCGTCTTATGGTAAAAAAGAGGATTCGGGAAGTGGTACTAAGGATTTTAAGAGTCAGGAAGTTAAAGATTCTTTGGTTAAAAATATAAACGAAGCGCAGGAGAGTTTGAATGAAAGGAAACAAAGATTAAATTCAGGTAAGAGAGTGGAGAAGAAAAATACAACCTTGAAGAAAAATAAAGAATCTGGAACGTCTATTTTCAAGAGAATTTCAAAATCTCTAGAGAGAAAACCTGTCGGGAAAGGAAAGAATGAGATTAAAAGAAAAGATCCTAATAGCTTGAAAGTGTCTCCTATTTTACCAAAAGGGCAAATAGATTCGACAAAAAGTTTAGATAGTAACGAAACTGTGATAATTTCGAGTTTAAAGAATACTGATTCTGCGGATTTTGAAAAAGAAGAGAGGGAAAGTAATATTCATGATAGTGAGGACTGTAATTTAAAATTAAAAATCCCCTCTATTAGTAGCCAAAGAAATAAAGTGAAACTCTCCAAAAATGGAGTAAAAGATTCGAGTGATAAAACAGTATTAGTTGCGAAGAATATAATAGAAGATACGAAAAATAAAATAGAAGAAACCAAAAATGAAATAGAAGATGCGGAAAGTAAAATAGTAGAAGAAACAAATAATGAAATAGAAGAAGATAAAATACTAGACAATAAATCAGAATCACCAGATAAGAAAAAAAGTACTTTTAAACAGCGTGTAATTGATTCGTTGAATAAATTTAAACCAAAATCACCGGGCACGAAACGCGAAATTTTAACCTCTGAGAAAAAGAATGAAACAAGCGTTCAAAATCAATCTTGTAAAAATGTTAATAGTTCCAAAGAAAAGCAGATTAGAAATAAAATACTAAACGAAACTAATTTAAAGCGGTCAAGGGTGTGGTCAAAAAGTGCATCGCAGTCTATTCTACCGTCACCAAATATTTCCAATTTTCCAAGATACTCGAAAGAAGCTCAACGTCTTTTAATAAAAAAGTATACCAAACCGTCACCCCTTTTAAATGCGAGCAAATCGGAGAAAATGAAAAAGTATAATTTAAAAAAGAGAGAAGATTTGATTAATAATAAAATTAGTTCTGATTCGAAATTTACGAGTGAAATTGCATCTCAAAATTTGAAAATTGAGAATCAAAATCGACAGTTGGTTAAAGTTGAGACGGATAAAAATCAAAATTATGAGGAATGTTTCAAGACGGCTGTTAACTCAGATATCGAAAATAATATTCGTGATCTTGAAATTAAAGATTCAATTCCTGTGCAAAATTCCAAGTTTCAAGAAATTGCATTAAATCAAGAAACGTCACGGAATTCATTGTCTTTGATTAGTTTTTGCGATTCCGAGACAAGTATGACAAGAGTGGTGCTTGAAACCTCACGAATTATTCAGTCCAAGTCAAAAATAGAGGGACCGTTCTATTCGAATATTTTAAAAAGAACCAATGAAGATAGTGCATTACTTAAATTTGATAGACACCAGTCAACAAATAAAAAAAACACTATGATTGAATTTCATCGAGATGAAAATTACAATTGTTTTCAATTTGCATCGAAAAAAAATCAATCAAAAAATTTAAAATCTTCTATCAATGTACGATATGCTTGTGATTTTTTAAAATCAAACAGAACTTTGTGTCGTCTTTCTTTATATTTGTATGTTTACGGTATGCTCAGTATCATTCTGATATTCATGAAAATAAATCCTTGTAAACATTGCTCTTTGAGAAGTAGTATTTTTTATAATTTGTAATTATTTTCTGATTTATTATTTTTAAAACTGAAAAAGTATGTTTTTTTTTAAAATATTATTGTGATTTATACTTTTATTTGAGTTTTATTAATAAATTTATAAAAATATAAAATTTTCACAAATTTTTGTTTACTTCTAGTTTAAAAATTGAAGGCTTTATTAATCATTTCTTAATATGATTTATTCTTGCATTTTAATAAGTCGAATTGCCTTAAAAGTTTGTTATGAAGAGAAGAGT
Organism: Ganaspis brasiliensis; assembly: GCA_037103525.1. NCBI lineage: Eukaryota > Metazoa > Arthropoda > Insecta > Hymenoptera > Figitidae > Ganaspis > Ganaspis brasiliensis. The sequence goes on from JAZKLR010000294.1 coordinate 981,948, forward strand.
CGATATCAAACAGAGAGATAATAAATTTCGTTGAAAGAAAATGGACTTCAAGTTACAAATAAGTTACCCTTTTTTCCAATTTATTTGAAAAATCAGTTCGAATCGAGGGATCGTCAACTCCATTTAAGAGTTTTTTTTCTGTCCACACCTGAAGTTTGGCACTTAGATATTTTTTGTTTTAAACCAGATACTTTTTAAAAAATGTGTATTGCATTCACTAAAATTTTAATTTAAAAATATCAGTTGAAATAATTTTAATTTCATTATTATTAATTTTTTTTTCTACAATTGTCAACAGTTTTCAAATTTTACATTTTCTAATTATTCTTTAATTTTTAAAATTATTTTATCCTGTTGTCGATTATTCTCGTCAGTTTTAGAATTTTTTTCAATGTTGTCAATTATTTTCCTCATTTCTCAATTATTTTTTTTAATATTCAATTAATTTCGTCATTTTGTAATCTTTCTTTCAATTATCAACTATTTTTTTAAAATTCCAATTTAATTCTTTAACCTTCAATTTATTTATTTAATATTTTATTATTTTCTACAATTTTCAATTATTTTCCTTAATTTTTAATTATTTTATTCAATATTCAATAATACTCGCCTCTTTTCAATTATTAACTATTTTCTTGAAATTTCAATACATTTCTAAAATTGTCACTTGATTTCTTCAATTTTGATTTTTTTCCTACAATTTTTTCATACAGCTTCAATTTTTATTCTCTAATTTTCAATTTAACTCATAAAGTTTTAATTATTTTCCTCAATTTTTATTTATTTCCTTTTTTTTCAATTATTTTCATCGATTATAAATTAATAATATTTAATATATTTAATAATTCTCGGATGTTTTCGATTATTTTTTTCCTCATAAAAATTGTTTTAAAATTTCAATTCAATATTCAATTCTTAATTACTTTCTTCAAATTTCCATTCCATTTTTTAATTTTCAATTATTACTTTAATTTTAATAAATTTCCGTCTTTGGTCAATTATGTTTTTTTTTTCAATTATCAATAAGTTTATTTAATATTAAATTCAATTGTTCAAATATTTCCTTCAATTCTCAAAATTTTTTTTAAATTTAATAATTCCATTTTTCAGTTTTCAATTTTTTCTTCTACATTCAATAATTCTCGGATTTTATCAATAGCTTTTTCAATTTTTAATTATATTCTTCTAATTTCATTTACATTTTTCAATTTTCAATTATTTGTACGATTTTAAACTAACTGTTCAATATTAAAAAATTCTCGGCTTTTTCAATTAATTTTTTCAATCATAAAAATTACTTTAAAATATCGTTTATTTAATTTTCTTCTATCTTCAATTTTCTACAACTATTCTCTTCAATTCCTCATTATTCTCTTCAAATTTTAATTCCATGTTTAAATGTTCAATTATTTTCTTTAATAATAAAAAATTCTCAATTTCGGTATATCAATTATTTTTCTCTGCATCAATAAATTTCTTTAATTTTAGATACAGTTGTTTAATTATATTCTCAAAATTTTAATTCTATTCTTCAAATTTAAATTATTTTCTTCAATTTTCAATTATTTTTTTTTTCAATTTTCAATCAATTCTTCAAGATTCAATAATTATCTGGTTTTTAAAATTTGTTAAAAATCATATAAATTGTTTTAAATTATCAATTAAATTGTTTAATTCTGTTACTATTTTTTTAAAATATTAATTTTTTTTTTTTAATTTTCAATTAAATTCCACAATTCTACATTATTTTCTTCTGATTTTAATAATTATGTGCTTTTTTAAATTAATTTTTAAACTTTTTTATTATATTTTTTGAATTTCAATTACGTTCTTCAATTATCAATTATTTTCACCAATTTCAATTTTTTTCCTTTTTCAATTTAGTTGTTCAATTTACAATTATTCCTAACTTTTTATTCATTTATTTAAGACAAATATACGGATAAATAGCCTTTACAAATAATTAACAACATTAAGTTTAAAAAAAGCATCAAATTTAATACAGAATTTTTTAGAAATAAAATTGTCTTTGATGTAAAACAAAGTTACTAAATAATTTTTTAATTATTTAGTTTAAATTTAATGTTCATTGTTTAATTTTTTAAATTTTTTCAAATTTTATTATTCTAGACATTTTTTGAATTTAGTTTTCAATTGACAATTATTTTGATCATTTTTTAGATATTTTCTTCCATTTTTCAATTATTTCCTACAATTTTTTCAATTTTCATTTATTCTCTCAAAATTTTAGAGCTATTGTTTAATTTTTTTTTCTTTCTCTTTTGTCGATTATTCTTGCCAGTTTGCGATTTTTTTTCAATTGTCAATTATTTTCGTCATTTTGAAATGTTTTTACAATTATTTTTCTTAAAATTTTAATTGTTTTCTTCAATTTTCAAGTTTTTGCTTTGATTTTAAATCCCGTCTTTCAACTTTCAATTATTCCCAACAGTTATTCCTATAATTTTCCTAATTTTTCAATTATTTAGTTTAAATTTAATGCTTAATTGTTTAATTTAATTTTTCAATTTTGTAATTTTCTAGCCATTTTTCGAATTTCGTTTACAAATTGTCAATTTTATTTTATTTTGCGATTTTTTTAAATTTCGACTCCAACCATTTTTTTATTAATTAAAAACGTTTTTCACTTATTAATATAATTTTTCGTTTAATGAATAAATGAAACCACTGTAAATGACAAAAAAGAGATATTTATTAATATAAAAAATACCGGAGTTGACGACCCCTCGGATCGAATATGATTTGTTCAAAAGTAATTTAAAAATTATTTCATTAAAAATTTTAGTTATTTTTCAAGTTTAATAAAATATATGTCTTTTATTTTAGATTGTGCCGGAAAAAAGGACAATTCCTAGCACACCATTAAATGGAAATACACCTAAACGGCGTATAACTTCTGCACCAAAAATTAAAGCAACTCCGACCACTGAAGCAAGCAAAAAAGCCAGAGAAGCAAGAGAACAATCTCGACGACAAATGATTGAAGATAGAAGGCGAGCCATGAAATCTATGACTAAAAACGAAAATAATTCTGTGGAAATTTTTATTCCTGACACGTAACAGTAACTGAATGTAAGCAAATAGTTTCTTTTTTTTTTGTGATTGTGTCCTTGCGACATGAAAAATTGACGAAAGCGTGCTTGAAAAATATATATTTGTAAAAATCAATAGATTCTGAATGATGAATTTACTATCAAGATTTTATTCATCATTCTGCTGAAAATGACAAGTAAACATTAAACGAGAGAAATATGTAATTTTTTAGAAACGATTTTAATCCTATTTGAGTCGATTTAAATGAACTTAATCGATTTAATTTAATTTCATGGATTTTAACTAAACATTTAGTACATTTTTTAGAAAAAAAGCAACAAAAAAAAAGAATAGAATAAAAGAAAAATTTATAAAAAAAACTAATCAACAAATTTTACGTTCACTTTTTATTTGTCATTTTCAACCAAATAAATTCATAGAATCGTGAAAGTTTTGAAATTTTGAAAAACATTGTAAATATGAAGAGGATCGTTTCGTTAATTAATTTTTCATTATGAACTTTTCTTCCTTTGCTCATGTCAGAAATCGAGAAATTTCAAGCAAAACTTTGACTGAATTATTGTGAATTATATTATTATAATTTTGTAAATATTGTCAACAGTAATGAATCAAGCAGTTAATGACTGTTTTTTTGTTTCCTTGTTCTTTGATTGTTCAGTTTTTAATTATTAATCATTTTTCCCTAATTTCAAGATTTCTTAATACAAAACGATTATTTATTTTTAATTCTTGTTCTTTTGTTCCGTTTATTAGATAAAACTGTCAAATTTGAAAATATGCATGAAATTTTGAAGTTTTAAACTAAGGTTTTAATCTTGAATGAAAATGTTTAGTCTAACATGAAAGTTTTTAATCTTAAATTAATTTTTTTTTATCCGTAAAACAAATTTTTTAATCCCGTCTAGATAAATGTAAAAGCTAGAAGAATGTTGACTAGATTATTAATAAATTCTTTATCTAATTTTAGCAGTATATTTATTATGTTTTAAAATAATTACACTGCGACAATTAAAAGCGAAATTCGTGTGACATTTCGCAGAATTTTGTTTTTTAAACGCTCGTTCGTTTCGTTAAAACTTGTAACATCAAGAATAGTTTGTCATGTGTAATAATTGCACAATTTACAATAAATTTCACCAACCAAATAACACTGGTTTAATACTCATTTGCGTTTATTGTACATTCGATTAGATAGAGAAGATCACAATCTCTAATTGACCTTTGAAATGTATATTTTTATTCCAGAAAGAAAAAAAAAAGGTTTAGATATTCAATACGAATTGCAGGATAGAGCTTTTGCATAAAAATTGTAAGATAGAGCTTTTAAAAACTAGTTGAAAGATAGAGCTATTTAAAAATTGCAGGATAGGGCTTTTGCGTAAAAATTGTAAGATAGAGCTTTTACCGAAAAGTTGAGCTTTTGCAAAAAAAATGTTTGTAAAGCTTATTCGTAAAAATTGTAAAATAAAGCGTTTTTATGAAAAATTGCAGAGCTTTTAAATAAATTGGTCAATAGAGATTGTTACAATGAAAGATGTAATTATTTGTATAAATTAATAATCGTGTAAGCTTGACGATAAATTATCTGCGAGTGATAAATATTATTTTCGCTTTTAATTACGTCTAAATCTTCTAGTGCCTATTATCCCGTTTAAAAGTAGTAATTTATATTCAGAATCTTTATATATAATTTTCTTATGTATTGCTGTTCATTTTGCAATGTACGCACAAGTTGCTTTTCTCATGTTTCGAGTAAGATTCACTTGAGTAATTCACATACGCTTAAAATGTTGTAACTTTATATCTTTTTATCTCAACTATTCAACGTTTTACGATTTTATTGGTAAATAAATATATTTGCTAACTCGTTAAAACGAGTAAATCGTCGTTTAGTTCTAATTAATAATACTTGTTATAAAATTTAACAAAAGAAATCATGCTTTTTGACGAGGATGCCATTTTATTGTGCAATTAAAAATATTAATATGTTTATAAATGAAAAATTACTGTTTGGAATGAAAATTTAATTGGAATGGAAGTGAAATTGAAATGAAATGAAATCTAATTAAATGATAATGAAATTTAAATTGAATAAAAATTATATTTAATTGTAATGAAAAACAATTTTTTAACAAATTTTTTTAAAAAATAATTTATTATTAATTTTAAAATTACTTTACGAAAGCTTAAAATATATTTTTATAATAATTCTAAATATTTCTTGAGTTAATTTACAAAAGCTTAAGATCTATTTTTATAAATGATATAAAAGTGTTAAAAAATTTTTGTTTTGAGATCGAAATTGATATTAAAAATTTTAACTTTCGACCTTTTTATTAATATTCTCAATTGTTAACTCGTTGAAAATGACAGATACCAAATTCTCATCGCACCTTGTAATATAGAAAGTAAGACGTTTGTAATACATTTTCAATTGGCTTTAATTTAAAAATATTGTTTTTATTCTACCACAATTCCTTATTTAATACTATTAATTAATGTAAAAACGATAAAAATTTGAATAAATTGTATTATGAAAGCATTTAATTTAAAATAAATTGAAATGTTCAAAGAAAATTTACATTAAGAAAAAAAATTAGATTTGAATGAAATTTATTAATATTTTAAACCGATTAAAAATCAAATAAATTGCGGTTAATTAAAATTAGATCAATTTTATTCAAATTTAGATTAATTAGTTTTTATAAATTAAACCTTGGATTTAAAAAATGTGCAAAATTAAAATTGGTAAAAAAATAAAAAAAGAGTTTAAAAAAAGATGAATGGTGTATTTTTAATTGTTTATATGGGAATTTACTACATTTTAAAATAGAATCCTTCAACTGTTTCTGTCTATTTTTTGTGCAAAGTCGATAATTTTATTTTGAAAAAGAGATGACTGAAAAGAGGAAAAAAACATCGATTTCTCTAGCAGGTAATAAAGTTATTTATTAATTTGAATAAATATAAAAAATTTGGTTCATTGAAATACTAAAATATTGTTTTTTTTTTTATCTTTTTAAAATTAGGCAGCGTATCGAAGGTTCCAAATGAACATTTTATGTCAGATTTCATAAATAATTGTAAACATTATTCAGTGTATCCTCTACCAATATTTTCGGTACGATTTTAATGTTTTATAATTTTATATATTTGATTTATTCTTATTTATTATCTAGATGTTTAAAAATAATTTTTTAGTAATTCTTCTCATTTTTAAATTCCAAATTTTCCATTTTTCAGGTTGTTGATAGTTTTCCTGAAATTCGTTATCCGAATTGTCAATCTCAGTTAAGAAAATCTGGAGATTTTAATGATATTGTGGATAAACCACAATCAGACGAATACAAGTAAAAAATATTTTTAAATGATAAAACTTTGATTAAGATCTAAATTCTAATTAGTTTCAATATTATTAAAGTAAATTAATTATTTTTAGTAACATTGTTTTATTTATTATTTTATTTTCAGGGTCGATAAAAATGTTGCAGCTCCTCTGATTTTTGTGACTTTTGAAAATTGGAAAAACTTCTTTAATCCCAAAAAGATCGTTTGCAAAGGTGTTACAAGTTTTTATGGTTTAAGTTTCTAATCTTTTTTTTATTTACATCTTTTTCAATTTTTATTTGATAGGAAACGAAATTTCAATTTTTTGGTTGGACGCTTTAAAGAAAACATTACCAAATTATAAAACAATTACAATTCTCAGGTAAAGGAGACTTTTAAATTCAAAATTAATGGAATTTTTAATTAATTCAAAAAAAATTAACAGATTACCAAATTGTCAAATTAATGCCTATGGAATTGAAATTATAGCTGAAATGCTGAATGGCATTTTGGATCTCAATTTGGACATGAATCCTAATTTAAGGGAGAATTATGATTTACTTTGTTCGTCCTCAGGCAAGTAAGATTCGTTTTAAAGATTAATTTCATTTTTTTTCAATTAATATGAAACTTTTCATTCTAATTTGATGTTTGTACAGTTTAAAACAATTTTCCAATTCAATCGAAAGTTAACTGTAATGTTTATTAATAAAATATGAATATAAAAATATAAAAAATTTAATTTATTTTATATAATATTTGTTTTCCAGATTGCAGTTCTTATCTCTAAAACTGTGTAAAATATCTGACAATGGAGTTAAAAAAATAAGCGAAGCTTTAAAATTTCGTGATTTTCCAAATACGCCAAAATTAATTGGTTTAAATTTGGCAAATAATTACATTACAGATATTGGGGCCGAATATATCTCAACGATGCTACGAACTAACAGGTTTAAAAAAATTTTTATTGACAAGATTTTTTTTTTTTTTTAGAGTGAAATTTGATTGAAAATATTAGAGACATTTTTTGTTTTAATTTAGTTCATAAAATATAATTATTCTTTTTACAAAAATACAAATTTATAAAAGCAGATATTGTGTCTAACACAAAATGTATAACTTTTTAAATAAATATTAAACTTTAACAGGTCGATTCAAAGTTTAAATTTATCTAACAATAAAATTGGAGACAGTGGTGCTGAAGCAATAATATCAGAACTTTGCTTGTAAGTTTTTAGTAAAAAAAAAGGAGGAATAATTTTCAAATATAACAATTAATTTTATGAGGAAATTATATTCGAATTATAATACACTATTTTGATAATAATAATTAATTATTTTAGAATTAAACTTACCCATACTGAAATAGTGGAACTACGTTACAGAAATTATGCTCGTTTATTATCTCAAGATAAAGTAAATTTTCACATTCGATTTTTATTTAACATTCAATGTGGCTTCTAGCGAATTACAATTTTTAATTAAAGTAAATTGTCAAAGAAAATTTATTAGAAGGTAAAATTAATTTTTAGAAAAAAGGAGAAAAACAAGCAAAAGTTGAAGAGAATTCAAGAAATTCGGAAGAATTGGATAAAGCCTGCTCATGCAAAGCAAAAATTTCGAATCTGAAACGACCTCAATCATCTCTGAGGAGAAATTCCAAGCGTAGGAAGTCTTGGAAAATTTTTTTCGATTTAATTTGGAATTTAACTTTAAATTAATGTTAAATAAAGTATTTTAATTTGTAGATAATTTTAATAATTTTAGGTTAAATAATAAGGAAATTTTGTTGCAGTTCATCGTCAGAATTCGTTTTTAAAAGAACAAGAGTATTTTGAATTCGATTCAAACGTAATGGAGCTTGAATAATAATAATAGTTAATAATAATAATATTAATAATAATAATAATAATAATAACAACAACAATTCAGATTTTGAATAAATTACAGGAAACGGAACACCATCCTCTGAAAAAAGAAGGAAGACCAATGAATGGTGAAATTTTAGCAACGGGAAACTTGAATTTGCAACATCTAAATTTAAATTGTAGATAAATTCTGGATAATTAATTTCCTTTTTTTACATATCCTTTTTATTTATTTATTTATTTATATTTCTTTGAACTGAAATTTAATTTTTTAAAATTAATAAACTACTTTTTTCATTCTCAAGTTTGTTTAAAGAAATTATATTCCTAAATTTGTTAATATTCGCTACATATTTTGCAGGGAATCCACTGACATTCGAAACCTTGAACAAATTTATAAATTGTATTTATTATCAAGATTATTTACTGTCAGATGATTTATCCCAAGGACTTTTATTTATAAATTTAGAGGTAATTTTTTGTTGTTGTCAAAATGCAACTTTTATTGTAATTTTAAGAAAATAAAAAAAAATAATTGTATAAAATTTTATTTTTTAAAGGGCATTGATTTTAAAAAGGAAAACGACAATTTGTGGAAAGAATTCAAGGATTTATTAGCATATCGCAGGCGTGAGCAGATAAAAATTCAAAATATCAATAATGGGAATAAAATTTCCCCGGAAATTATTGCTCTGAAGGAAGAAATAAAAAAGGCTCTTCCTTCTTTTAAATCTAATACGACATATTCTGTAAAATCTGGAAATTGAGTGTTATTCGGTAATGAATACAAATATAAAATATGATTTTAAAATTCCTAAATTCAGTGATTATTTAATTAATTACAGATTTTAGGGATTTTTAACAAATAAATTGAATTATCCATTATTGAAATTCAATAATTTTAAAACAAACACAATTTACTTAGACAGCTTTATTTTATTATAAATAAAAAAATATTTACAATGAATAGCATTCTGAATATTTAATTAAATCTTAAAATGTAACATTTGATGACAAAAATTTCTTGTGCGCTATATAATGGATTTTTACAATATTGCTTATGGAATTTAATTGCTGTTTTGTTGGTTCGTTATTTTTTTTTTTTAAACAGATGATATTACACGCATTTTAACAATATCACATGAATTATCTGATCATTTGCTTTTGAAATGATCATCATTCGTATATTTTATTTTATTTATTTTGTTGTTGCATTTGTTTGACTTACAAATATATTGAATTATATTCTATTTACAATATATATGTGCTTTTAAAGTGGTCGTTTTTAAATAAATTATGCATTATCTATTTAAAATTTTTGTCTCTTTACATATAAATAAATATTTGGCAACTGAGATTATTTTTATCATTATTCTATGAATAACTAGAATAAATATATTATTCCATATTTAAATTCGCGATTTAGTTGAATTTGTCATTTATATAGAATTTTGGCTATTTTATTTTATAGATATGCTTATAGTCTTTTTATAAATGTTCTTCAGGAAAAGCTATCTAGGACTATTTGTTAATAAATGGTAAAATTACTCTTCTTTGAAGAAATTAAAAAAATAAATATAAATTTGTGTTACAATAATATAAATAATAATATAATTTATAAAATATAAATTTTTTTAAAAATGTTTTTTCTTTCAAAAAAATATTAAATTACTTTTACAAAATAGAAATTTAAATTACTTTTGAAAATTGTCTCTTTAAAATAGCTTTTAAAAAATATGTAATTAAATTACTTTTAAAATTAGTGATTAAAATTCTAGTTCATTGTTAGTACTTTTTCATATTAAAATCGGATTCTTTGAAAATTCACGGATATTTTCTGTTCACGACAAAAGCATGAAATATAATAAATTATTTTTAACTGATTTATAATATTAAGAAATAGTACACTGACAAGAAAAGCAACCAGACGGTGTGTAAGTTTTCGTATCACACTGATTTGGTTTTAATGATTCTAGATCCAAAGAATCTTCGCTGTCTTCATCAGTCGATGCTTCGATACTAAAAGAATCCATGAGATTTTTCACCATCTTTTTATCAGCCTCTTCTCTTTTCACTGGCATAAGTGCCATTTCTTCTTCACTAAAAATATTAATTTTTTCATTAAAAAATGTAAAAATATTTTTCAAATTAATAATAAATTCTAAATTAAGAAACCATTTTACATTCTAAAAGTGGAAATTTGTAAAAATATTTTAAAAACCTTGCACTGTCACTACGACATAATTCAACGAGGGGTAGATTCTTTTTTCTTTTTTTTGGAATAGGCAACCTTTGAATGGGAATAATTCCAATTCCAGAAGTCACATTGCTATCGTCAGAATTAGAAATTTTCATATATTCTGAATTTTTTTGAATTCTTTTTGCTTGCTCGATTCGTGCCTCTAAAAACGAGATTAATTTATTCACATTAATTAGTTTAATTTTCATAATTAAAATTAAATTGAAGTGAGAATTTAAAAATAGAAAAAAAGTGTGTTTACCTAGTTTTTTCTGTAAATGTTTTGTCGCTTTTCGTCGATGAATCATGGAATTACTGCTACAGCTGCTATCACTGCCCTGAAAAATTTTAATTAGAAAAATGTTAAAATAAAATAAAATTTTAAAATCCTTCCATTGTTTAGACCCAAATTTAATTCTAACTTATTTTTATTATATTTTACTTTAATTACAATAATTATAATTAACAATAATCTTTACCGCCAAAAAAGTCTCGTCTTCTACATTAACATTATTCTTTGGATCACTGTCGATTCCACTATCTTCAGTCATTTTAAGAATTGCCTTTACAATAATAAAAATTACTTATTTCACCAGCTTCTAAAACAATAAATCGTGCTTGGAAATAATGAAAAATAATAATGATAAAAAAGTAAAAATTAATTATAAGTGTGATAATAATAGATGACGATTATAATAAATAAACATTTTCTTGATAAAAATAATCGATAATAGATAATTAATTATAAATATGAAAAATATTTGTAAATAATATCTTATAATTTCAGAGGCCAGATTAAAAAATATATCAAATTGTTTAAATATAAAAAAAGAGTTTTTAAACTAAATAATTTAATTGTTAGTATCAATAAAATGCAATTATTACCTAGATTTAAATATTTATATTTTAGGAAGCTGTTTAATCGTTAAAAAACATTTTTCTGACATTTGACACAAAAACCAAGACTAGTGGTTTCATCCAATATTGATTTTCTTTTAAACAATTGCGCATGTCACTAATTCAAATTTCAGGGAATATTATTATTTTTTGTATATTTCACACTTCTTTTTAAATTAACCGAATTACCCGATTATTAATATATCGTAAAAGTAACAATTAATAAAAAAATTTAATAAATAAAAATCAAACATCGTAGAATTAAAATTCGAGTAAAATTGTTTGTTTTTTTTTAGATTTTTGTCCAAAATTTCAAATATTTATTATTTTTAGTTCATTTTATTGTTATTACTTTTCAATTATTTATCAATAATAAAATCGTTTCTTGAAAAATCTCATTCTTTACAATTCCCGTAACCATGGAAACGAAAACAGAGCTCAAATGGTGAAACTGAAAATTGGTTATATAAATTGTTTTGAAAATATTTATTATAATTAGCAATATTAATTAAAGTAAATAAAAATAAATACAAATTTTATCAATGTATAAAATTGTATTGTAACATTTTCTTATAGAAAAAAGTGAGTAAATGGTTAAAATTTACTAAAGTATTTTTTAATTTTTTATTTTTAATAAATACTTGTCTTAGGTTTTCTAAGTTAGTGATAAAATTAGGATATAAAAATTAAGTTAAACTTGCGTTCTTCAAAAAGAAAAAATGCATCCTTCAAAATCATCAACGCCAGCCGGAGTTCCGAAAAAACAACTTCCTAGGGCTTCCGATGTTTATGTAATTAAACTTTCGTCTCAAATTCATCGGTGTGAAAAAAATGTTTTTAAATAAAATTGTGTTTTTATTTATCAGTTAGCAGGAAGTAAAAGTCGAATGTCTCGTCTGGATTTAGCAGGTGGCGAAGATTGGTCACGAAATAAATCTCTTCTTAAGCCGGATGATCAATTGCAACTAACGGAAGCTGTATGCTACGAAATTTTTAATTATTATTATTTTTAATTAATTTAATTATATGAAAAAATATATATAAAATTTTAATTCCTAATTTTTTGCTCAAAAATTTAAACTTCTAGTTAAGAATGTTTATTATTTAGAATTCAAATTTTGCAATTTTAAAAAATGATTTTTTATTTTTTTACAGGAATTACAAGAAGAATTTGCGAGAGTTCTTGAAATACAAAATACGAGAATTCCTAACAATTTAGTGGAATGGTCCTGGAAAGAGAGGGAATTTACCAAAGTCCCGAATCCGCCAAATATCATAAATATTCTTAATGTTTCTGGCATTCTTTTGCACAAGGATTCTGAGGAAGCAAAAGTCCAAATGTCCGGCGGCGTTATTGGTAACTGAAATAAAAAATATTAAAATTTAAATGTTCCTTTTTAATTATGTAAAATTAAAATCAGTTTTTATTGAATATTTTGGAATGAATACTAAAACTTTGAGAGTTGATCCTCTTTGTGTACTTTGATTTCAAAAATCATAAACATAACCTGAAATTTTTGGCTGTTTATTAACTTATCCTAAAATATTGTTGGCTATATTTTATTAAAAATTAACTGAAAGGTTTATAAATAAATTGAAAATTTTCATTGAGGCTAAAACTATATTATTTATTTCACAGCCGATTCACAAGAAGAAGTGGAAAAGTCAATTTCTGAAGAAGCAGATGATCAATTGGGAGAAGAGGAAGAGAGAGTGGACGATGAAGAAGCTGAAGAAATTGGTAAGAATTTTTTTAGTCTTTTAATTTTATTTTCAGATCCATTTTATTAATAATATATTTATTTATTTTTTTTTTTTTAATAGAAGACGAGTCCGAAGAACAAGGAAAAGAACTTCAGGTTGAAACTGAGCAAGAGCCGGAAGAAGAAGAATTGGAGAAATCAAAGCCAAAAAAAGTGCCGAATCAATTTAATTTTTGCGAAAGAGCAACTCTGACTTACAATAATCCTGTTCGGGTAAATTTATCATTTTTAAACTCCTAATACAAGGTTCTCAATTTTCTAGGCTGTTAACTTTCTGAATAAAATTACAATAAACAAAAAATCAATTTATAATTAATTTTTGAATTATAAATTATTTTTTATCAAAGGAAATGAGTACGCAGACTGTACCACCTCCAAGTGCCTCTTACAGTGCGGATGTTTACCAATGGACCATTTTTGATGATTACCAAGTATGAATTTATTTTTTTTTCAATATTAAAAAATGTATGTGAAACTATTTTTTGAAAATGATGTTAACACAAATTGTTATTAAGTTTGGCATTTTTATAACAGATCCTTTTCTTGGGAGTTGTAGGAAGACTATGACCAACAAGAGAAGGAAAAAGAAAAAGAAAAGAAGTCTTCATCGCAATCTAAGAAAGAAGAAGTGAAAAAAAAGTCACAAATGGAAGCTGTGGCTGTAACAAACAGAATGTTACAAGCTGCCAAGACTTTGGAGCGAATGGTTAATCAAAATATATATGACGAAATATTGCAAGGTGAGATTAAAATAAAATTATTATTTTATTATTATTTAATTTAGTAAATTAGGAATTTGTATTTAATTCCTAAATGAGAAAAATTGAAAAATAAAACTCTAAATCAATTCAATAAAAGATTACAGATACTGGGATGATCCAAGCGACGAATTTAAAGACGGAGAAGGCTCTTTATTACCTTTATGGAAATTAAGTTACGAAAAAACGAAAAAACACGATATTACAGATTTATGTTTCAATAGCAGATACTACGATTTGTTTGCTGTATCTTTTGGAACAAGTATTTCAAATTTTGTTATTTTTTATAAAGCAATTATTTTTTTTTTTTTAAATATTTTTTAACTATTTATTATTATTCAATTTTGTATTATCGAGGCTAGAGAGTATCTATTTATTTAATTACAAATTATAAAAATGAGAATTTTCTTTTATTCCAGTGTCATTTGATAGTTCAATAACAACGGGAACGGTTTGTTTATTCAGTTTGAAAAATCCTTCATACCCGGAATGGATTTGTCCGACAGAATCACCTGTCATGTGTTTAGATTTTAATACACTGCATCCACATCTTTTAGTTATAGGTAAAAATTTTATTTTTAGAAACAAATCTTTTTTTTTTAATATTCTATCAATTTTTTTTATTTTAGTATTATTAATTTATTAAGTTTTTATTAAATGTTTTATTTTCATAGGGTGCCTTAAAATCCCCAATGTCAATTAAAATAAAATGGCCAATAAATAAAATAAAATATAAGAATTTATATTTCAGAGAATTGAAAATAAAAATTTCTTTCAACCGAATTCTAATATTTCGAATTCGCCTTCAGTCGAATTTAAATCCACCCGAATTTCTACTCAGTATAATCTTTGGGGCACCGAAATTTTTTTAAACAAATTTATCAATTTACAGATTTTTTTTAATACGAATTTTGATTCAGATGAATTCTCATCAATACAAATTTTAATTTAGCAAAATTCTCCATTTTTAGTGCGTCGAGTCTTTAAATGTCATATTTTTCCTTTTACTGAATCTTTACTTGCCCGAATTTTTATTTGTACAAATTGTTAGTTCATAGATTTTTTAAAACACTGAATTTACATTTGACTGAACTAAAATTTGGTTAAATTAAATAAAATTTTTGAAAAAAGTTAAATAAAAATTTGGTTGAAGAAAAATGTGAAAAGAAAATTTTGCCAAATAGCAATTCGGTACCCTAAAGATTATATGACTGAAAATTCAGGTTGATTTAACTTCCATTGAAAATAATTATTTTATAATGAATTTATAATAAAATTTTATTAAAATAGTAAACAAAACAAAAATAATTTGGCTACAAGAATCTATCTTATGAAAATCTATGAAGTTAAAATTTTTATACCGTGTATAATCAACAAAAATTGTGTAACTTTTCACTGTAAAAAGGAAATATATTTTTCAAATCCTCTGAATTTTTTTAACTTTATAATCTTTTCAAATTTCCCGATTTTCCCTGATTTCCTTTATTGACAAATACCCTGTTTTTATATTTTAAATTATTATTTTTGTTTTTTATTTGCGCAAAACATCTTAAAATTTGTCTTACCTGAATTTTTCACAGGGTTAAACTTAAAAAAAAATTTTTTTTAAGGCACCATGGATGGATCAGTTTCAGTTTACAATATTATGTTACCACCTACTGCCCCTCAATATAAGAGTAATGATGTAAATCAAAAACACGCTGGAATTGTTTGGCAGGTGAGAGAAGAGGAATTTTAATAATTTTTTTCGATTCTTGCTTACTTAATAATTATTTAATATTCTTGGATATTAAATACTAATTTAATATTCTTCAGATAATTTTATTTTCTTCTCTTGTTTCTTCATTTTTCTATTTTATATTTTCATTTTAGGTTTGTTGGGCTCCTGATACAGAGGAAGGGAATCTGGCCTTTTATAGCATCAGCATTGATGGAAAAATAAATTACTGGGTTCTGCTTCAAAATGATCTTGGAGTCACTACCATTATGACTTTATATCTTGATAGAACTCCATTTCCTGGACCCGATGGTACAACCGTCACCTTGAAAAGTACGCTCAAAATTTTAAAAATTAAATTTAGAAATTGAATATCTGCACCTCAAATTTATAATGTACATTATAATTAATTTAAATATAAATTTCAAAAAAATTAAACATTAATTCACATGCTTCAAACTGAAGATTAAAAAAAAATATGAAACAAATAATTTTTTTACAGAAAATTAAATTATCCTTAAAATTATAAAACATTTAGGTAACTAAAATTGCAAAAAAGTTAAACATTTATTTACGAATTATATGTGAAAAAATCTACGAATTAGATTAAAAAATTATATTAAGGAGGTTCTCTCCGTCGACATAACCTTAAACTAGAAAATGGTTTTTCACACAAATAAAATATTATTAAAATTTATTTCATCCAATTTTGAAAGATCCAGATATAGATTTTTCAGAAAAAACCAAGTCGAGCAAAAATTTTTCGTCAAATGATTATTATTTAACATTTTGTGTTTTTTTTTTTTTTTCTAGTGAACATCCAATTTTGACAAATAATAACTCATTTTGTCCTACAATTTTATTTGTTGGATTTTGTTAAATAGTATTTTATTTCAAAAATATATAAAAAGTTTATTTAATTTGTGTAATAGCTTTTGAATAGAACATTTAACAAAATTTAAAGAGAATGTTTGAACCAATAAAATGTGCTATTTTTTGTCAAAATTGGATGTTCACTAGCTTTACAGAAAAAACACAAAATATAGCAGAACAAAATATTTTGGCTCAACCTTTTTTTCGGAAAAATGTACAACTGGATTTTTCAAAATTTACCGTATTTCAATAATATTTTTATTTTGTGTGAAAAATCATTTTCTAGTTTGAGGTTACGTCACTTTAAAGAAATTTGCACACTGAGGACACTGAGAGAAAACTTTTCTTGTGACAATGCAAAAATGCATTGGATCAAGTATGAATTATGCTTATAATCGGTCCTAGTATCAAATATTATAGACTCAAGAATTTGAGGTTATGTTAAACTGTTTTGTGCATGACAGAAGCAGACGAAGCAGACGAAAGTTTTCGCTAAATATCTTATTCTTGGAACAAGCATAAAAACGATTTCTTTCAATGCAATCAATGTAAACATAATTTTATTCTTGTCAAAAGAAATCTTTTTTCTCAGTGCATAATTTTATCTGTTACAGGTTGTGGGACGTGTATAGCATTTTATCCAAAAGATCAGAATATTTTTTTAGTCGGAACAGAGGAGGGAACAATTTATAAATGCAACACGGCCTACAATAATGTTTACATGAGAACTTACGAGGAAGCTCACAATATGCCAATTTACAAGATAGACTTTAATAAATTCAATTCAAATATTTTCGCAAGTTGCTCTGGTGACTGGCGAATAAAAATTTGGGAAGATGATCGACCGTAAGATCTAGATTTTAATAAAAGAAATTAATTTGGATTAATATCCTCTTTCTATAATTATCGATTATTTGAAAAAAATTAATGATTACCATTTAGGGGAGAACGGGAAGCAGTGGATCAGTTATTTGTGAAACGATTGAACTAAATTTTACATTCAGATTTAGAATTTTTTCAAACGTTTCTCAGAAAAATCGAGTGGTCCACTGTTTCCCATTCTCCCCTGTATTAATTTTCAGAGAACCGCTTTTTATGTTTGACCTTGGAGTGCCAATTGGTGACGTGCAGTGGGCTCCTTATAGTTCCACGGTTTTTGCTTGTGCTACAAGTGACGGAAAAGTTACAGTATTTGATTTAAATGTTAATAAATACAGGCCAATTTGCACACAAGCAATTGTCAGCAAAAAGAAAAATAAACTGACCAGATTGGCTTTCAATAACGAGCTTCCTTTCATTATTGTTGGTGACGATAAGTACGTTCTTTTTACAATTTTTAAAATCTGAGTTAATCGAATTTAAATCTACCCGAATTTTTTACTTGACACAATTTTTGGGACATCAAATTTGTATTTCACAGAATTTTCCTTTAACCAAATTTTTAATTTAATGAATTTTTGTTAAACCAAATTTCAATTCAGTAAAATTCTCATTACACGAATTTGTAAGTGGGTTAATTTTTAAAATTTCCATTTCACCGAATCTTTATTTGCCCGAAATTACAAATTCCCGAAAATTCCCGTCTGTCAGAAAAATTTCGGCACGAATTTAAATATTAACAAATCAGAAATTACCAAGAAAATTCCCAGTGGTCAATTTTAAAACTCGTGCCGAAAAATTAGTGAAAATAAAAATTAGGACAAACAGGGTGTCTACTCACCGAGAATTCCGGGAATTTGCCGGGATTTAGTTCGACTGGGAAAAACCCGGGAAATTGCTGGGAAAAAAAATTATATCCGGGAATTTCTAAAAATTTCAGCTAATTCGTTTTCATAATTCTTCAAATTCGCTTGAAACTTATTACTCGTTTTCGAAGTCTCTGATTGTAAAAACGATGTCAGATTTACCAATTTTTCAAAATTCAAAATGGAGGATCCAATATGGCAGACATATTTTGCAAAATTGCTCAAATTCATTTCAAACTTGTTACCCGGTGGTAATCCATGTTCCTGGTTACTAATCTGAAGTTAGATTTTCAAAATAGTAAAAGTGTATCAAGTTTCAAGCGAATTTGAGCATTTTCAGGGCTGCCAGTGACTTACTTTTCTCATTTTTATTCATTTTTTTTTAAAATCACTCACTATTACTCACTTTAAAAAAAAATCACTTTTCTCACTTTCTTAGTAAAATAATGATTATCTATTATTATTATATACAATTATGTTCTTCAAATTTCAATCAATTTTGACATTGTATAATTAGTTTCCTCTAACTTTAATTACTTTTTCAATTTTTTAATTAATGTCTACAAATTTTTAATTTTTAAACCAGTACTGTCAATTACTTTCGTGGTCTCTCAATTTTTCCATCAAATTTCAATTATTTTGATCATTTTTCAATTATTTTCTGCATATTTCTATTAGTTTTAACATTTAAAAATTATTTTTATCAAATTTCAATACTCATTTTCAATCTTTTTTTTATGGTCATCAATTTCTCAATTTATTACAGTTTTCAATTTTTTTCTTCAAATTTCAGCAATTTTCTTCAATAATTTTATTATTATGTATCAATAATTTTTAAATACTTAAAACGAATTAACAATTATTTTTTTTTCAAATTTCAAATTTTTTTTCAATTTTACATTCTTTTAATTATTTACACCAGTTATCAATCATTCATGTCATTATTCAATTATTTATCTCAATTTTTTATCATTTTTGTTATTTTTCATGTTTTATCTTCAAATTTCAATTATTTTTATCACTTCTCGACTATTTTTTTCTATTTTCAATTATTTTATTCATTTTTTAATTGTTTTTTAAAATTTTTCAATTAATTTAGTAATTTCTCAATTCTTGTCAATATTTTCGACGTTATTTTATTACTTTCTCCAAATTTTTTATTTATTTTCTTATATCTTTAAATTATTGTCATGCATTTTTTAACTTCTTAATTCAATTATCATTTATTTTATTTTCAATTCTCAATTTCTTTTCAAATTTTAATTATTTTTAGCATTTTTCAAGTCTTTTATTTTTTACTTAATTTTTAATTAGTTTTGTCACTTTTCAATTATTTGTCTCAAATTTGTATTATGTTTGTTATTTTTCACATATTACCTTCAAATTTAAATTTTTTTGTGATTTCTCAATTAGTTTCTTCAAATTTCTGTTCTTTTTTTTATTATTTCCCGATTATTTTTTCCTATTATAATTATTTTTCTCATTTTTTAATTGCTTTTAAAATTTTCAAATAATTTAGTCATTTCTCAAGTATTATCAATATTTTCGACATTTTTTTATTACCTACTTTCTCAAAATTTAACTAATTTTCTTATATCTTTAAATTATTGTCATGGATTCTTTAATTTCTTACTTTAATTTATATTAAATTTTTCATTTTTCAATTATTTTTGTCATTTGTCAATTGTGTTTTATTTTTAATTTTAATTATTTTTATCATTTTTCAAGTATTTTCTTCAAATATCAATTTCTTTGGGATTTTGCAATTATTTTGTCATTATTTAATTATTTTCTTTAAACGTCAATTTTTATCTCCAATTTTTCAATTATTGATTTCTAATTTTTATTTTGTTTCTCCATATTTCAATTATTATTTATGTCATTTTTTACGTCTTTTTTTTTCAAATTATAAATTTTTTACATACTTTTAAATTAGTTTTATCATCTTTCATTTTTTTTCAAGGTTCAATTATTTTTGTCCTTTCTCGACTATTTGTTCCATTTTTTGATTATTTTTGTAATTGTCGATTATTTTTGTCATTACTCAATTATTTTGTTTTTAATTTAAATTATTTTTATCATTTTCAAGTATTTTTTTCAAATTTCTATCAATTTTATGGTTTTTTTAATTATTTAATTATTTTCTTTCATGGTCAATTTTTCAATTATGTATTGACATCAAATTTTTATTTTGTTTTTTCATTTTTTAATTATTTTTTTTCCAAGTCTTTTCTTCAAATTTTTAATTATTTACTTAATTTTTAATTAGTTCTGTCATCTTTCATTTTGTTTCTTCAAATTTCAATTATTTTTGTCATTTTCCAATTATTTTCTTCAAATTTCTATTATTTTTGCCATTTTAGAATTATTTTCTTCAAAGATAAATTTTACCTTAATAACTTATATATTACGCACTTAATTATTTCACTATTTTAATATTAAAGCTATTAATCATACATAAAAGAAATCCGGGAAAAATGTGATTTTAGATCCGGGAAAACCGGGAATTTGAAAATCATGTTTCGGTAGACACCCTGGACAAATAAAGAATCTGTGAAATGGAAATTCTGTCATTTAAAGATTTGATTTACTTTAAACTGTGTGTAATTTAAATTTTGCTAAATTGAAATTTTGTTAAGATTCACTTAAATAAAACTTTTTATGAAGAAAAATTCTGTTAAATGAAAATTTTGTTAAATAAAAAATCGAGGCGCCAAAGATTACGTTGAGTAAAAATTCGCTTTGATTTAAATTCGATTGAGAACAAATTCGGAAAATTAAAATTCGACTAAAAGACAACTCTATCTAATGAAATTCTGTGAAATTAAAAATCTAATTAATTAATTTTATAGAATAATCATAATTATTTTAACAGGGGCACTGTAACTACGCTCAAATTGTCTCCAAATTTGAGAATAAAAGTGAAACCAACAAAAAAACAAACCCACTTATCCAATGTGGAATTAGAATCAATGAAATTGGAAAGACTACTTAGTTTTGTGAGAGAACCTCCGACGTTAACACCTCCAAAAGATGTTAGAAGTCCTAAACAATGAGTTTTTTTTGAAACACAACTAAAAGTGGAAAAACCAAATTTATAAATAAAATTTGAAATATTTACTGCCCATAAAATGATTGTATAAAATAATTCTTAACGTCCTCTAAATTTTTATCTAAGAGACCAAAAATGGACGCAATTGGTGAAACAACTAAAAGAAAAGTTTTTCAACTATTCTGTCGATAATTTATTTATGAGAAATAATTTAAATAGATCGTTTTACTGAAAGAGACTAAATTTTTTATTCAACAGTAACAACCTATCAATACATATGAAAATGAAACAATGTATGTATAAATATACATATATAATATTCAAATATTTGTCATCATATTCATTCATACACTCTACAATGATACGTTACTATGTATCAAATCAATTGCATCAGGCAGAGAAGAATCTGATTATTATTATTTTAAAAAGCGCCTCTTTTAATGTTAAAAATATTTACCTACTAGTATCACTATTTAAATAAGTTGTGGACTTTACTGAGATTACACATTTCACGGGCACATTTTTAATTTTCATGTTTATAAATTCTTTTCAATTTTTTTCGTTTATCTAAACACAGATATTTATATAAACAAAAAATCTTTATTGACTAGGTTATTTTAAATATTGACTTTGGTTTGATGTTCAGCAAAATTTATTAGCACAATTTGAAGGAAATATTTATTTAGTTTAGTTCCAAAAACAAATGTGAATAAAAAAAAAACGTATTTTAATACTTAATTGATTCTAATTATTAAATTAACAATTCTTATTTTGAACGATCCAGAAAAGATCTTTTTATTGACTAGAATATTGCAAGCATTGACCTTTAATGTCCTTAAAAAAAATTAAGCTTTTTTGGAAAAATTGAGTACATCTCAGCCTTCATTTTTCAAGTTTGTTGAGAAATTGCATTTTGCTTTAATATCCGCGTAAATATAACTTAATAAGTTTTATATAATATAATTAATAATTTATAACAGTATTAGTACAATATAACCTATAAAGAGGTATTCTATATTTTGTAAATATTTCTATAAACTAATTTTGAAATTTATTTTTGATATTTAAGAAAGCGCCCTTAATATACCGAACTAAAATCATCAAAAATCGATTAACAGCCAATTTCCGTCAATAAACCTTTTAAAAAACTTTATTTTACTTTATTTTATTAACAAAGTAAAATAAAATGTAACAAAACTTTTAATAACGAATAAAATATATAATTGAATAATCAACAAGTTATTTTTTTTTTTTTTTGTTTTGAAAAATTATCCATCTCTATACATATACTTATAAATCCCTTCAAATATCACATTTGATCAAGAATCAGTCTGACTGAAAGAGATAATACGAAGATTGGAAGACTACTAATATTTTTTAGTCAAAAGATATCTTGCCAGGTATCTCTGGATTTTCAATTACCCCTTTGTAGAATTTGATTTCTAGAAAATCTCTTATATTATTTGGACAAGGAACCTGTCGACTGGCAAAATCGATTGATGACATCGGATGAAGAAATTGTTCGGGAAAATCTCGATTTTTCAAAAACCACGCGTCTCTGATCATAGTTCCATTATTTGAATAAAATGGCAGTAAATTCACGTGTAGCCTGTTCACTTTTGAATATTGTATTTTGAAAAATTCACCCTCCGTTGCCTTCTCCCAAACGAATCCGTGATTATCGATAATTGGTTTATTTTTTGCTTTCACCAGCCAAGGAGATCTTCCAAGATCGTCGCGATTTATGCCAATTTCAATTTCATGATGCCACGGCAAAATGTCACCGTTTCGCATGGCACCCAATAAAGAATTACCTTCCAGCCAGAAACGAATGCCGACTTCCTCAAGTTTGTCAAAAACGTGATAGGCTACTTTTCGTAGACTTGCGAGACAGCAGGGTGGCGTGTATCTTTTCTGATAAAGATAAGAAGGTACTCCATTCACCACTGATCCGAAACATCGGACAGTTTCTCGGGAACATCCGTACCAATCAACGGAACTTGAGGCTCGAATTACTTTCTTGATGCCAAATTTTTCAAACATAACACGCTCTCGAGTTCGGTGCAATTGCTGAACTTTCCACTGGGTTTGTTGACTGCGATACAATGGCTTTCCCTCATTAAATCGATGCTTCCTCAAAATATTCACCTGGAGACAGAAAAAATAATGTTAGATGAAAATTAAATTAGGAATTTTGTTTGGAAGATGAAATAAATGCAGAGGAGGGTATAAATTTAATTTCTCAGGGTGGAATTAAATTTTATGAAATTAAATTCCTAGTCATTTTCCGGTCACGAATTTTCGAACAATTATTTACACAGAATTTTAAATTTTGCGAAATTCGCCTTTATATTTAAAATACAATTTTATGCTCAAATTTCAAACTTACAAATTCTTATAAATTGATTATAATTAAAGCTTAAAAAGTTTTATCATCACAAAATATTAAAGTCTAAATTTTTGGACAATAGTTTATCATAAACATTTAAAAAGAATTGGGTATTATAATTCCAATAGCAACATTAACGATACTTTGCATTGTTGTTGATCATTTAAAACTATAGATTTTTGCAAATTCAAATAATAAAAATTACAAAATTGAAGAATATATCTGAACAGGGTGTCTACCAAAACATGATTTTCAAATTCCCGGTTTTCCCGGATCTAAAATCACATTTTTCCCGGATTTCTTTTATGTATGATTAATAGCTATAATATTAAAATAGTGAAAAAAATTAAGAGCGTAACATATAAGTTTTTAAGACAAAATTGATCTTTGAAGAAAATAATTCCAAAATGGCAAAAATAATAGAAATTTGAAGAAACAAAATGAAAGATGACAAAACTAATTAAAAATTAAGTAAATAATTAAAAATTTGAAGAAAAGACTTGGAAAATGACAAAAATAATTGAAAAATGGAAAACAAAATAAAAATTAGAAATCAATAATTGAAAAATTGAAGATAAAAATTGACGTTTAAACAAAATAATTAAATAATGACAAAATAATTGCAAAATCCCAAAAAATTTGAAATTTGAAGAAAATACTTGAAAAATAATAAAAATAATTAAAATTAAAAATAAAAAGCAATTGAGAAAAATAATTGAAAAATAAAAAAAATTGAATGTAAATTAATTATTTGAAAATTTTAAAAGCAATTAAAAAACGAGAAAAATCATTATAATAGGAAAAAATAATCGAGAAATAACAAAAAGAACAGAAATTTGAAGAAAATAATTGAGAAATCAAAAAAAATTTAAATTTGAAGGTAATATGTGAAAAATAACAAACATAATACAAATTTGAGACAAATAATTGAAAAGTGACAAAACTAATTAAAAATTAAGTAAAAAATAAAAAATTTGAAGAAAACACTTGAAAAATGATAAAAATAATTAAAATTTGGAAAGAAATTGAGAATTGACAAAAATAAATGAAAATTGAAGTAAGAAGTTAGAAATTACTAAATTAAGTGAACATTTTTAAAAAATAATTAAAAAATGACTAAAATAATTGAAAATAGGAAAAAATAGTCGACAAATGACAAAAATAATTGAAAATTGAAGAAAGTAAATTGAGAAATTACAAAAAATTTAAATTTTAAGATAATACATGAAAAATAACAAAAATGATAAAAATTTGAGATAAAGAATTGAATAATGACATGAAGGATTGATAACTGGTGTAAATAATTAAAAGAATGTAAAATTGAAAAAAAAATTAAAATTTGAAAAAAAAAATAATTGTCAATTGGTGTAAAGTATATTTAAAAATTATTGATACATAATAATAAAATTATTAAAGAAAATTGCTGAAATTTGAAGAAAAAAATTGAAAACTGTGTAATAAATTGAGAAATAAAAATGATTAAAAAATGATAAAAATAATTTAAATTTGATGGAAAAATTGAAAGACGACGAAAGTAATTGACAATACTGGTTTAAAAATTAAAAATTTGTAGACATTAATTAAAAAATTGAAAAAGTAATTAAAGTTAGAGGAAACTAATTATACAATGTCAAAATTTATTGAAATTTGAAGAACATAATTGTAATATAATAATAATAAATAATTATTATTTTACTAAGAAAGTGAGAAAAGTAATTTTTTTTAAAGTCATGAATTACCACCGAGTAACAATAAGTTTGAAGTGAATTTGAGCAATTTTGCAAAATATGTCTGCCAAATTGGATCCGCCATTTAGAATTTTGAAAAATTGGTAAATCTGATATCGTTTTCACAATCAGAAACTTTGAAAACGAGTAATAAGTTTCAAGAGAATTTGAAGAATTATGAAAACGATTTAGCTGAAATTTTTAGAAATTCCCGCATATAATTTTTTCCCCGGCAAATTCCCGGTTTTCCCGGAATTCCCGGTGAGTAGACACCCTGTCTGAAAAATAACGAAAATAATTGACAGTTAAAAACGAAATTCGAAAAATGGCTACATAATTAGACAATTGAAAAGAATAGTTTAAAAAATTAAACAATAAATATTAAATTCCAAAAAAATGGTTGAAAAATTATAGGAATAACTGTTGGAAATAATTGCCAATTGAATAACTGGATTGAAAAACGAAAAAAATAATTAAAATTGAAGAAAATAATACAAAAATTAAAGAAATAAATTGAAAATCTTAGAAATAAATCGAAAATTTAACAAATAAATTGAAAGTTTAAGAATTAAATGAAATTAAATTAAAGAAAAAGTCAAAAATAATTGACAATTGAAACAAAATTCAAAAAATGACTAGATTAACCGAACAAAATAATTTCAAAAATCAAAAAATATTTTTAAAATTTTCAGGTAATAATTGAGATTTGACAAAATTGTAGAAAATAATTAAAAATTGCGGAAAATAATTATAAAATGAAAGAAATAGTTGAAAAATAACAATAATCGAAAAATTAAAGAAAATATGTGAAAATTGACGAAAATAAAATTGCCAATTGAAAAAAAATCAGAAAATGACTAGATTAATAGAAAATTCTGGAAAAAAATAATTGAAAAAATTATACAAGAAGTATTAAATTTAAAGAAAATAATTGCAAATTGAAAAATTAAGAAAATTATAGGAACAATTGTTGGAAATAATTGCACATTTAAGAACTGGATTGAAAATCGAAAAAAAAAAATTTAATTTGAAGAAAATAATTGAAAATTGAAAAAAGCAATTAAAAATTAAAAAATGGAATTGGAATTTAAAGAATATACTTAAAAATAACAAAAAGAAGAAAACAATTGAAAACTGAAGAATGGAAATAAAATTGAAGAATAGAATTAAAAACTAAAGAAAATAATTGAACAATTGTATTTAAATTTTAAGAAACTTAATGATAATCGAAAAAAATAAAAAAAACAATAAATTTTTTAGGATTAAAGAAAATAATTGAAAATTGAAAACTGGAATTTAAATTTGAAGAAAATAACTGAGAATTGAAGAAAATAGTTGAATAATTAAATTGAATTTTTAAAACAATTTTTATTATGAAGAAAAATAATTGAAAAAATCCGAGAATTCTTGAATATTGAGGAATTAATTGAAAATTGATAAAAATAATTGAAAACTAAACACAATATTTGAGAATTAAAGAAAATAAATTTAAATTGAAGAATTAAATAGAAATTTCAAGAAAATAATTGACAATGAAAATAAAAATTACAATATGGCGAAAATAATTAACTATTAAAAAAGATAATAACCAATTCAAAAAAATTCCGAAGAAAGGTGAGAATAATCCGCATTTGAACAAAAAAAATATTTAATTAATGAATAATCATAAATTTCATTACAATTCATCAATTTTTATTTTCATAATTTTTTTCCATAATTTTTGACAATTTATTATTCTTCTTCAATTTTATTATCACTCATTAATTTTAAACATTTTTTGGTTTAAATGCTGATTATTCTCACCATTCTTTGTTTTTTTTCAATTGGTTATTATCATTTTTAATAGTTAATTACTTTAGTCATATTGTAATTTTTCTTTTAATTATCAATTACTTTCTTGAAATTTCTATTTAAATTTTTAATCTCCAATATATTTGTTCAATTTTCAATTATTTTCTTCAATTCTCATTTATTTTGTTCAATTTTCAATTGCATTCTTCGTTTTTCAATTACTTTATTCAATATTTAATATTTTTTTAGAAAATGCGATAATTATTTAATGTTGGATAAAATAATTGAAAAACGAAAAATGCAATTGAAAATTGAAGGAAATAATGAAAAATTGAACATATAAATTAGAAATTAAAAAATTAAATAGAAATTTCAAGAAAATAATTGATAATTAATAGAAAAATGTCAATATGACTAAAATAACTAACTATTGAAAAAAATTCCAAGATTGGAAAAAAGAAAATTAATTTAGAAACTTAAGAATTTTACAAAGGAGAAAAAAAATTCAAAGAAATATAAAAATGATGATAAAATGAGAACATTAATTTACATAAAATAAAATAAAAGAAGAAAATTTTTTAAAAAATTAAAAACTTATTAAATAATGTAGGAACAATATCGAATAAATGTTTAAAAGAAAATTAGAAATTTAAAGAAAAAATTTAAACATTTTAAAAAAAGAAAGTCATTTTCAATAAAGAGAAAAATAATGATAAAAATAAAAACAATTTTAAAGTTCAAAGAATGATAGAAGTTAAATGATAAAAGAACGAATAAATTAAAGATAAAGTAAGAAAATTAAAAAAAAGACAAAAAGTCTGAAGGAATAGGAAAAACTAAAAATACCCAATGACATTTTTTTTTAATTTGTAATAGGACAAACAAAGTGTGAAAAAAATGAAAGAAAAATATTTTGAAATGTTAAAATTTTTTAAACATTAAATAAAATATACCAAAAACATTAGGAGTATTAAAAATAAAATAAATGAAATTTAAGAAATTACTAAAAAAAAAATATTTTAAAAAATGTATGTAATCAATTTTATAAAAACAAACAAGATTTTGAGGCATTAGACAAATTTTTAAAGCAATCCGAATAAATAAAATTTAATAGAAATTTAAAAAATCCAGAAATTATATTAAAAAGTAAATAAATTTGAGAAAAAATAGATAAAATGTAAAACAAATTGAAAATATGTTCCAACAAATAAATCTAAAGGTTATCAGAACATTGGAGAAAAAATCCCCCCCCCCCTCCCCCCTCTGAAATCAAAATTATGAAACTATTCGTAAATTTGCAAAAAAAAAAAAATGAAAAAATAAAGAATAAAAGTTACTCAACAATTTAAGAAAATTACAAAAAAAAAGATAACAATTGAATACCTAAACGGGCAAAAAAAGAAGAAAATCTTTAAAGAAATAAAAATTATTTGCAGAAACATTTTTTTAAAAATTATTAAATTAAATAAGAGAACCATCGAAAAAACAAGACATTTTTCGAAATGTTCTAAAAACAAAAGTAAATGAAATGAGCTGAAAAATTTTGAGCAAAAAGAACAAAATTAGAAAGATAACTTTTAAAAATGAGGTAAAACAGAAATTATGAAAAAATGTAGAAAAAAAATACTAAATGCTGAATAAAGTTTTTGAAAAAATAAGAAACTTTTGAGAAAATAAAGTTTCTAATTAGTAGGAAAAGGATTATCAAAATTAAAAATCCATTATAAGGTCAAAGAACGATTAAAAAATTATATTTAAAAAAAATTGGTGATAAAGTTGAAAATTTTGAAAAAATGAGAACATTTTTAAATTAAGTGAAAATGACTCTGAAGAATGAGATAATTTTCAGAGTAATGTAATTAACTTGCAAAATAATTAGTTTTCGACTATTGAAATTTGGATTAATTGAAATTACATAGAAGTTTGTATAAAGGAAAAATTAAATTAATCGACTTTCTGGGTTTAATTAAGTAACTTTGACTTAATTACTAAAACGATTGATTAATGACTGTGTATTATTAAAATTTAATATTATTTTATATATTATATTTTTTTTGTTATTTTTATTATATATTATACTATACTTTTTCTATAAAAAATTAGTAAATCTATTTCCCGGAATACATGTATGGTTATAATTTTACAGAAATTAATCTTTCTGTTTTTAAGATATAAATTTATTAAGTTGGAACTTTTACGAAACAGTAAAAAAGACGCGCAAAATTACAATATTTTAATGAATTAAAATAAACAGCACAGAAAGCAGGCGCATTGCGCCTACAATCTAGGGTTTCGTGGTCTTCTGTTACTCTATGTTTCCGTCTGTCTCACATGCAATCTGAAAAGCTGAATAACATAGGAAACTTAAAGTGACACAGGTTACTTGAAGTGATATAGGCTACTTGAAGTGAGATAGGCTACTTGAAGTTTGACATAGGCTACTTGAAGTGACATAGGCTACTTGAAGTGACATAGGCTACTTGAAGTGTGACATATGCTACTTAAAGTGACATAAGCTACTTAAAATGTGACATAGGCTACTTAAAGTGTGACATAGGCTACTTGAAGTGTGACTTAGGCTACTTAAAGTGACATAAGCTACTTGAAATGTGACATAGGCTACTTAAAGTGACATAGGCTTCTTGAAGTGACATAGGCTTCTTGAAGTGACATAGGCCGCTTGAAGTGACATGGGCTACTTGAAATGTGACATAGGCTACTTGAAGTGTGACATAGGCTACTTGAAGTGACAGGCTACTTGAAGTGACATAGGCTACTTGAAGTGTGATATAGGCTACTTGAAGTGTGATATAGGCTACTTGAAGTGACATAGACTACTTGAAGTGTGACATAGGCTACTTGAAGTGACATAGGCTACTTGAAGTGTGACATAGGCTACTTAAAGTGACATAGGCTTCTTGAAGTGACATAGGCTACTTGAAGTGTGACATAGGCTACTTGAAGTGTGACATAGGCTACTTGAAGTGACGTGGGCTACTTGAAGTGTGACATAGGCTACTTGAGGTGACATAGGCTACTTGAAATGTGACAAAGGCTACTTGAAGTAACATAGGCTACTGTGTACGACGGACGGACGGACGGACGGACGACAAAGTCTCACTATAAGGGTTTCGGTCCCGAACCACGAAACCCTAAAAACAGGTTAAAAATAAAAATTTTAATGAAATTGTAACGTGAAATAACTCATATAAATAATAATTTAGCCTTTCTTTTTTTATTTATGTCAAAATTTATATTTTAATTTCATTAAAAAGGGATTTTTTACATAATATGTTATACCATTAGAGTTAAAGATTAAGAAACAAAAAAATTTAAATACAAAAGGAAGGAGTCAAAATTATAAAAAATGTGTATTACATAATATGTAAATGAACCCCAAATTATTAATACATATTTAAATATCATATTTCATAAACAAATTAATACTTTTTTATTTAGATTTATTAAGATGCAAATTGGTTACCTCCTCGTGGTGCATCTTGGCAACAATATCTCTGTTAATATATAAATTATATATTTTAACAATCATATTGGCTAAATACCAATGACATTCATTGGTGAACATAATAAATTTTTAATTTTAATCTCCATGTATCAAGGTTTGAAACGGTCTTAAGGAACAACAAAACAAATACCAAGGATCAGTGTGTGAAATATCAATGTCTCAAACTATCACTTCAATTTGAAATTCCTCTCCAATTGGTAATAATTAAAGAAAAAAACGTTAGCGGTTTCAAAGATATTTTGGTCTCAAATTCAATACAAAAATCTAAGGTATTAATGTATTAAATAAAATTGTTTCCAGAACCAATCGGGTAATTCCGTAACCTTTCGGGTGTTTTTCGGAACTATTCGGGTGTTTCCGTAACCATTCGAGTGTATTCGGAATCTTTCAGGTATTTTCGGAACCATTCGGGTGTTTCCGTAACCATTCGGGTGTTTCCGGAACCTTTCGAGTGTATTCGGAACCATTCAGGTGTTTCCGGAATCTATCGGGTGTTTCCGGAACCATTCGGGTGTTTCCGGAACCATTCGGGTGTTTCCGGAAACATTCGGGTGTTTCCGTAACCACTCGGATGTTTCCGGAACCATTCGGGTGTTTTCGTAACCACTCGGGTGTTTCCGTAATCATTCGGGTGTTTCCGTAATCACTCGGGTGTTTCCGTAACCACTCGGGTGTTTCCGTAACCATTCGGGTGTTTCCGTTAACATTCGGGTGTTTCCGTAACCATTCGGGTGTATTCGGAACCACTCGGGTGTTTCCGTAACCACTCGGGTGTTTCCGTTACCATTCGGGTGTTTCCGTAACCATTCGGGTGTATTCGGAACCACTCGGGTCTTTCCGGAACCACTCGAGTGTTTCCGTTACCATTCTGGTGTTTCCGGAACCATTCGGTTGTTTGCGTAACCATCCAGTGTGTGAAATATCCTCTTAATCTATGAATTCAATTTAAAAGACGTCTTAAGGTAGCAATAATTAAAGAAAAAAACGTTAATGGTTTCAAAGATATTTTGGTCTCAGATTCAATAAAAAAATCTAAGGTATATCTACCTTACCAATATCAGCATCAAAAACCACCCTTTAAAATTGCCCCTTAATCATTAATTATGTGTTGAACTCCCTCTAGCACACAACCTAAAATGACAGCTATTGGTTCGTGTGTTTTCGTCTCTGTCTCTGACTATCACCCTCTCTCTCGCACACAACCTAAAATTGACAGCTATTGGTTCGTGTGTTTCCGTCTCTGTCTCTCACTATTACCCTCTCTCTCGCGCACAACCTAAAATTGACACCTATTGGTTCGTGTGTTTCCGTCTCTGTCTCTCACTATCACCCTCTCTCTCGCGCACAACCTAAAATTGACAGCTATTGGTTCGTGTGTTTCCGTCTCTGTCTCTCACTATTACCCTCTCTCTCGCGCACAACCTAAAATTGACTGCTATTGGCTGTGAACGATGGACGGACGGACGGATGGACGGACGGACGACAAAGTCTCACTATAAGGGTTTCGGTCCCGAACCACGAAACCCTAAAAAACGGCTCTACAAATTTAAAAAAAAATTAATATATTTTAAACCATAATATAATACAATTTTTACAATAATATTAAATTAATTTACCATACTGTTATTAAGAAAATGTTATTCAAGGTTAGTAATTCTTCTATTTTTGTGAAATAACTATGAAAGAGAAATTTTAATAGCTTGAAATTCTCAACGGAAATTTTTTTTTTTTTCACAAAATTCGTTTGTGTAGTGATTTTAGCTATAAAATACTATTTAGAAACCAAATTATAAGAAGAAATGAAATTAAAAAGATATCGAATATCATGGTCCGATAGAATGAGAACCGCTTGAGCGGATAAACGTCCTTAAATTCCCGTTAATTTCCCTAATCGTTTTGAAATATTTCCGGTAATTTTTGGGATTCCCCCGAGTTGTTAAACATTCTGCATAAATTAAGAAGTACGAAAAATAGGACAAAAAAAAAATTAAAATCAATCTGGTTTTAGTAATCGGATAAATACATTTCCTATAATTCACTTAAAGTAAGAAATCGGAATAATAATCTATTACTACGAAAAAAATTTATTAAAGTGAATTAATGTGTAAAGAAAGAGCAATTTTGCATAATTGTTGAATAATTAATAATTAATTTAGAAATCAATTTTACCTTAATTCCAATAGCTCGTGTTTGCAGATACAGTGCGTCAGAAAATGGCAACATAAACGGATCAGATAATTTTTTTAATAACGAGGTTTCTAACATTATAACATGCCTTCCAATCACAGCATCACACACTGTACCTCCAACATTTGAAATTCGTAAACTCCATTCTTTTATTTTCAATCCCATATTTAAACAACTCAAGGAATTTTTTCCAACAGCAACAGTCGTTGTTCCGACTTTGGCAACATGATTGACCAAATCCTAAAAATCAAAAACACAGGATTTAAAAAATTAAATTTAAAAATTAAGTAGAAACTTCATTAAGAAAAGCATACCTGGAACATGTGCTTATTCGATATTCTCGTAGCGTCCGGCACAACAAGAACAAATTTCGTGCGGACGTAAAACAAAGGATTTCGTTCGTCGAAGGATTTATTGAATCCTGGTTGCAAATTAACGAGTTGTACATTTTGTGAGCTGCTGTTAGACAAATTTAATTCAAGAGGTGGATAGGGTAGTTCATCACACACGATTAAAATTTGAATAACAGGAAAAGAATTTAAAATAGATTCTACAGTGGCAGCGACATCGTTTTCAAAAGTCTCAAATTGTCGAATAACAACGGTGACGAGACGAGCCAGACGTTGATGAAATTTTTGAGGATTTTCTGAAACTATTCCAATTTCCTTTGATTGAGACTTATTCGGGACTATGAATAACCTCCAAAGTTTATGCCACACTATTATATTTCCTAACAAGATCAAAATTAATATTCCTCTTCCCAGTCGGAGGCGCATTTTCTTACAGAATTTTTTTTATTTAATTTCACATCTCTTTGTTTATTTTATTAAGTCAGAGAATTGACAAAAGTAACACATTTCACGTTTAACCCTTGCGATTCCACCCTTGCGAACTTAAGGGTGAATATAAGCTGGAAAATACGCTTGCGCATAAAACGAAAAAGCAATGCGCCAAAGTTCGTTCCACTTTTCATTTTTATTTTACCGCCAGCGCATTGATTAAAATAAGTTTTCTTTTCGAATGGTAATAAATTTGTCATTGTGTTCTGGTATTCAAAAAAACTTTTTAATTTTAAAATTAAGGAAAATTATTATTAACGAAAAAGAAAAATGAAAAGAAAGAAAACTGATTTATCGTATATCTAGCAACATTAACGCGCGCTCAAATAAAATTTGCATTGGTGTTGGTAATTTAAAACTATAAATTTTTGCAAATTGAAATAATCAAAATTACGAAATTGAAGGATCTGAGAAATGAAAAAAATAATTTACGTTTCAAAACAAAATTCAAAAAATGGCTACATAATTACACAATTGAATAGAATAGTTTAAAAAATTAAACAATAAATATTCAATTTAAAAAAAAAAAGTTGAAAATTTATAGGAATAATTGCAAATTGAACAACTGAATTGAAAATCGATAAAAATGATTGAAATTGCAGAAAATAATAAAAAATTGAGGAAATAAATTTAAAATTTAAAAGAAAAAAAAATTACAAATTGACGAAAATAATTGACCATTAAAAACATAAACTTAATTAAAAAATTGTAAACAAAACAGTTTAAAAAATTATAGGAATAACTGTTGGAAATAATGGCAAATTAAACAACTGGATTGAAAAACGAAAAAAATAATTAAAAATTGAGGAAATAAGTTTAAAATATGAAAGAAAAAAAAATTACAAAATGACGAAAATAATTGACAATATTAATTCGAAAAATGACTAGATTAATACACAACTAAACGAAATAATTTAAAAAATCGGAGAATAATTAGAAAATTTTTAAATAATAATTAAAAATTAAAAAAAATTGTAGGAAATAATTGAAAATTGTGGAAAATAATTAATAACTAAAGGAAATAGTTAAAAAACGACGAGAATAATTGGAAAATAACGAAAATAATTCTAAATTGAAAACAAAATTCGAATAATGACTAGACTAATAGACAACTGAAAATAATAATTGAAAAAATTAAACAAAAAATATTAAATTTAAAGAAAATAATTACAAATTGAAAAATTAAAAAAATTAGGAAAATTATAAGAATAATAATTTAACAACTGGATGAAAAATCGAAAAAAAATAATTAAAATTGGAAAAATATTTTAAGGAAATTGAGGAAATAAATTGAAAAATTAAAGTTTAAAAAAATTACAATTTGGAAAAATAATTGATAATTGAAAAATTAAGATAATTATAGGAATAATTGTTGGAAATAATTATAATTTGAACAACTGGATTGCAAATCGAAAAACATAATTGAAATTGAAAAAAATAATAAAAAAATGTGGAAATAAATAAAAAATTAAAGAATTCAATTATAATATGAAAAAATAATTGATAATTGAAAAAAAAAATTACAAAATAACGAAAATAATTGACTATTAAAAACATAATTCGAAAAGTGACTAGATTAATAACTGAAATAACTGAATAAAGTAATTTATAAAATCGAGGAATAATTAATCAATTTAAAGATAATAATTGAAAAATGAAAAAATTGTACGAAATAATTAGTAATTGAAGGAAATAGTTGAGAAATGAAAAGAATAATTCAGAAATTGAAGATATGTGAAAAATGACGAAAATAATTGTCAATTAAACACATAATTCGAAAAATGACCAGATTAATGGATAACTGGAAAAAATAATTTAAAAAACTGAACAATATATATTAAACTTAACGCAAATAATAAATTGAAAAATGAAAAATTAAGAAAAATATGGAAATAATTGCACATTTCACAACTGGATTAAAAATTGAAAAAATATTTAAAAATGAAAAAAATAATCGAAAATTGAAGAAAGCTATTAAAAATTGAAAAATGGAATTTAAATTCAAAGAATATACTAAAAAATTTGAAAAAAGTAATTGAAAAAAGCCGATAATTAATGAATATAGAAGAAAACAATTGAAAACTCAAGAATGTAAATAAAAATTGAAGAATGTAATTAAAAATTAACGAAAATAATTGATCAATTATTTTTAAAAGCAAATAAACATGGCGATAATTTTTTAATATTAAAAAAAATAGTTGAACATTAAAAAGTGGAATTTAAATTATACAAAAATGAATGAGAATTGAAGAGAATAGTTCTAGAATTGAATTAAACCTTTAAAACCATTTTTATGCGTGATGAAAATAATTGAAAAAATCGGAGAATTATTGAAGATTGAAAAATAATTGAAAATTAAAGAAAATATTTGAGAACTAAAAAAACTACTTAAAAATTGAAGAAATAGAATGGAAATTAAAGAA
Organism: Ganaspis brasiliensis; assembly: GCA_037103525.1. Lineage (NCBI taxonomy): Eukaryota > Metazoa > Arthropoda > Insecta > Hymenoptera > Figitidae > Ganaspis > Ganaspis brasiliensis. The sequence goes on from JAZKLR010000294.1 coordinate 1,018,144, forward strand.
TTATATTTTCAAGAAAATAATTGAAAATTAAGAGAAAATTACAAAATATTTAAATATTAATGAAAATAATTAGCCAGTAAAAAAAATAATTAACAATTGAAAAAAATATTCGAAAAATGGTGTGAATAATCGGTATTTGAACAAATTTTTTTTTTAAATTAATGAATAACCATAAAATATTGTTCATCAATTTTATGATTATTATTAAATTGTCAATTGAAAATTGATGGAAATTATGGAAAAATTTGTAGAAAATAAATAAAAATTGAAGAATCTATAATGATAATTCACAAGATTAATTCATTCTTTCATTCTGTTGCCGATTATTCTCGACATTTTTCGAAGTTTTTTTTCAATTGTCAATTATTTTCCTTATTTCTCAAGTAGTATTTTGTTAAATATTTAATTATTCTAAACATTTGTAATTCTTCTTTTAATTATTTATTATTTTCTTGAAATTTCCATTGAATTATTTAATTTCCAATTTTTTTCTTCAATTTTAAATTATTTTCGTCAATTCTCAAATATTTTTTTTAATTTTCAATTATTTTCATCAATATTCACATTAATTCCTCCTCAATATTCAATAATTCTCGGATTCCTTCAATTATTTTTTTCACTTATAAAAATGGTTTTAAAATTTCAATTCAATTATTCAATTCTAGAACTATTCTCTTTAATTCTCATTTATTTTTGTATAATTTAAAGTCCACTATTCAATGTTCAATTATTTTTTTTATTATTAAAAATTATCTACCTTTTTCTATTATTTTTTTCGATTATCTTAAAGATTCTTTAATTTTAAATACAATTGTTCAGTTTTTTTTAGTTTTTTTTTAATTCCATTCTTTAATTTTTATTTCTATTCTCAGTTTTCAATTGTTTTCTTCTATATTAATTAATTCTCGGCTTTTTTCAACAATTTTTTTTCAATTTTAAAGTATATTCTATAAATTTTAATTGCTTTATTCAATTTTCAATTTTAATTGTTCTTTTTATTTTTAATCTAGTTGTTAAATTTTAATTTGTTGAAGATATTGTAGAGCTTTTTGTATTAAAATTATAGTAGTAAGATTGTTAATTTGTAGTCCTGAAGAGCCATGATCATGGCGAATGCATAGACGAAATTTAGAGAATAATAAAAACTGAAATCTAATAAAAAACAAAATCTGTAATTTAAAAAGGACCAAAGGCCACTAGTTGTTAAATGTTCAATTATTTTCTTTAAATTTAATATTTCCTGCTTAATTTTCACAATTTTTTTTTTTTTTTTTTTGTGTTTATTAATCTAGTCATTTTTCTAATTTTGTTTTTAATTGACAATTATTTTCGTCATTTTTTACATATTTTCTTCAAATTTTCAATTATTCTCGTCATTTTCCAACTATTTCCTTCAATTAATATTTATTTTCCGCAATTTTTAATTATTTCCTACAATTTTGTCAATTTTCAATTATTATTTTTAAATTTTATTATTATTTTTTGATTTTTTAAATTATTTTGTTCGGTTGTATATTAATCTCGCAATTTTTTTAATTTTGTTTTCAATTGTCAGTTATTTTCGTCATTTTGTAATTTTTTTTCAATTGTGAGTTATTTTCGCAATTTTTTTCAATTGTCAATTATTTCTTCAAATTTTAATTAATTTCTTAAATTTTCAATTTATTTCCTTAATTTATTTTATTTGATTCGATCTTCAATCCAGTTGTTCAATTTGCAATTATTTTCAACAGTTATTCGTATATATTTTCAACTATTTTGTTTAAATTTAATATTGATTGTTTAATTTTTTAAACTATTCTTTTCAAATGTGTAATTATGTATAGCCATATTTTGACTTTTTTTTCAACTGTTAATTATTTTCATCATTTTTCAGATATATTATTTAATTTGGTAATTTTTGTTACTATATTATGATTTATAATTAATTTAAAAAATTTCTATTTTTTAAAACATAACTGATTGAAAACAAAAAAATATCCAAGTGACAAACTTCAGTTGTGGACAGAATGAAAGAATGAATTTTGTGGATTATTATTATATAAGCTTTGTTTAGAAAAAAAATTTGCATTCTAATAAATTTTATTAATAAATACATCCCTAGTCTTAATTACCAAAAACGTACCATGGAGAAAAATCGTAACATTTGTATTAAAATATATAAAACATGATTATTCTATTATAAAATGGGATTAAAACGTGATTTCGAAGAAATAGATTCATGGTTTGTAAGGCGTCACAAGATATTCGGAAAATTCTTTGACATGCTGCACTCCACGTACCTCTCTTTCCAATAAAGGTAATTTTGTCACATGAAAGTCTTCGTAAAGATCCATGATCTAGAAAAATGCAAGATAATGTCAGTTACTTTATTCTGTAATTAATTCTGTAATTTACGTAAATAATTAATTACCTGATCTAAATACTTGTCCTGAATTTTGCGCCTTGAACGACACAGTCTGCATGGCTCTTCGCCATCTTTCAAAAACAGAAGCTGATTAACTATTATATTGTGAGTATCGATTCCACATTTTGTTAATTCCTGGACCAGTCTTTCAGTTTCGTAAAGAGACAAAAATTCAGCTATACAAACGCAAACGAAAGTCGTTTGTTCTGGATCCCTAAACTGTTCGTTCACTTGTCGAATAATTGTCAACATTTCTTCCATTTTATTTGAAAACGTATCTATATTAAAGTCGGACATTCCAAGCAAAGAACTAATCTGAAAAAATAAAAAATTTAATTGCGAATTCATAAAATCTAAAGGCTTTTTTGATTTCTTTGACTCTTTATTGATTTTTAATTTACCTGAGTTATAAACGGGCTAATTTTCATTCTTAAGCGCATTAATTTTCCTAAACCTTTTTCAACAACTTGTGGAAACGACAGTAACCTCAGAGTATGTCCTGTGGGAGCGGTGTCAAATACCACGACGGAAAAATTCATACCTTTCACTAATCTGAAAGAAAATTTGTATTTAATAAATTATAATATCTGCAACAAATAAAATATTTCAATTTTCACAAACTTTTTAATTCAAGAGCGATTTACCCTTTTAAGTGAACTTACTTCATAACTTCGGCATAGCTCATTGCTTCATCTATTCCAGGAAAAGATCCAACAATATCTTGAATTACACTTCTACTCAAACGCATTGCTTCTCCTCCGGAAGAACCTTAGAGTAAGCTTATATTAATTTTTAACGTATTTTCTACGTACGAAGCAAAATATTAACTTTGTAAATAAATACCCATTTCGCTTTCAAAGTATTCATCTGGTAGTTCATTTACACCAACATTAGGATCAATTTCCATTGCAAATAAGTTTTCAAAACCTTTGACCTTTGTGGGCACTTTACTGAATTTTTGATCAAACGCATCAGAAATATTGTGCGCTGGATCCGTGGAGATGATGAGGACATTTTCACGTACTTTCGATAATTGTACTGCCAAAGAACAGCTGCAAAAAAATACAAGTGTTTAAGATTATTAATTCCAGGGCTGATAAAAATCGTGATTTTTTAATAAAAAATTGATTTCTTTTAAAGATAATCAGTATATAAAATTTCCAAATGTTTATTTGTAAGTAGCTTATTTTTTAAACCGAAAATATTTAAGAAGAAATAATGAAAAATAAAATGTTTAATTAAAATATAAATAAATGAGAAAATTTCAAAAAAATATCTTCAAATTCATATGATCGCAAAATTAATAAGGTAAAAGCAGAAAAAAATAAATAACAAAAAAAAAAAAAACAGAAAAACCTAAAAAGATAAGAAAACAATCTATTAAAAAAATAAGAAAATTCTTTTAAATAAAAAATGTCATAGACGTTATTAAAGAAATAAAGAAAAAATTTGAAAAAAAACAATACAAGAATGAAACAGTGACAAAAATATATAATAAAGCAGAAACTCTTTCCAAAAAATTAAACTATTTACGGACATTTTGTGTTAATGAAAAAAAAAAAATAAAAAGATAATAAAAAAAAAAAAATTAAAATACATTGCTTAAGAGAAAACATTTTAAAATTAGAAAAATAAGAGAATTATTTTACAAAGAAAATAAAAAAAGAATGAAGGAAATTTTTAAAAATTTAACAAATTTTAATAGAAAAAGAAACTATAAAGGAAATAATAAATGACAAAAAAAAAAACAGCGGAACCTAAAAAGATAAGAAAAAAATCTATTAACAAAATGAGAAAATTTTTTTTAATAAAAGAGGACATGGACGTTATTAAAGAAATAAAGAAAAAATTTAAAAAAAAAAAAAAAACAATACAAAAATGGAACAGTGACAAAAATATATAATAGAAGTAGAAACTCTTTCCAAAAAAATAAACTAATTACGGACCCTTTTTTTAAATGAAAAAAATAAATTAAGAAGATAAAAAAAAGCGTTGAAATATTTTACTTAAGAGAACAACTTTTTAAAATTAGAAAAATAAGAAGATTATTTTACAAATAAAATAAAAAAAGAATGAATAAAATTATGGAATATTTAAAAAAAAATTAAAGAAAAGAAATTTTATGAAATAAAAGGATGCTAAAATGAGAATAATTAGGAAAAAATTAAATTTACATAATGTAAAATAAAAGAATAAAAATCTTCAAAATAGTATAAAATTGAAAAATTTCAAAAATGGAGATAAAAGCATCAAATAAATGTTTTTAAAAATTCGTAGTTACATGATAAAAACTAAATAATTTAAGAAGGAAAAATGTTTCTAAGAAATAGGTAGAAAAATGATGACAAAAATTGAAGAAATAATTAAAATGCAAGAAAGGATTAAACAATTGTAAACCATCAAGAAAATTAAATAAATAGGAAGAAAATGGAGACATACTTTTTCCTTAATCTAACAAATTGTAAAAAAAAACTGTGAAAAAAAACAAAATAAATAAAAAAATTTGGCAGGAATCTACTAAAATTAGATTAAAATTAGATTCAATAAAAATAAAAATAAAAGTAGATGAATAAAAACTTCAGAAAAAAAATTTAAAACTCTTTTAAAAATAAAAAATGTTAAACAAATTAAACCGAAAATATTTGTACAATATTACACTTTAAACAAATCTAACAATAAATTTAGAAAAATAAAGAAAATCTGAAAATTTCATGAAAGAATAAGTTTGCAAGAAAAAGACAAATGTGAAAACAAATTAAATAAATTTACAAAAAAATTCTCATTTATTAAAGAAAAAAAAAAAAAAAAGGAAATAATTAAGGAAATTAACGAAATAAAAAGTTAAGTGAATGTTATAATCACACAATTGTGTAGAATAATATTAAATAATTTGCATAAAAAGAAGAAAAATAAAGGAAATCCTAAAATATAGACAAATACAAAAAAAAATATCGAAAGCAAAAGAAGGAAAAATCTTGAAATTTTGTAAAAAGAAGAAATTATAAGATAATCTTGAAATTTTGTAAAAAGAAGAAATTATAAGATAAAAATTAAACAGTTTCGAAAAAAGGGAAATCTCTTAGAAATATTTTAAGAATTTAAAAAAGGATTATTGTGACTATGGAAAATAATTAATATTATTTAATTATTATGAATTTAAATTTGAATTAATTGAAATTTAAAAGTTTAAACAAATTTGAATATTAGTTAATTGACGTTTGGAATTGATTTAAATAGTAGTGATTTTAAGATATAAAAATTTTTTACTTTTTTTTGTTTATACTAAAAATTTGTAGATCGTAGGTAATTTGATCATATTCTGTATTAGCACAATTTTTTAAATTTTCTAAAGAATAAAATATTAAAATTTTCAAGATTTATCTACAAATTTGTGTGTTCTTTTTTAATGTTTGCGATTTTTTACATGCAATATTAGACATCTGGAGAATTGTGAAGTTTTTTTTTCATTTAAATTATGATTTTAATCCAAATGCCCCAATGATTTAAATTAAAGTGATTTCAATCAATTACAGCCCTGATTAATTCTTTTAAATAAAAACAAAAAATGAATATTTAATTAAAAAAAAGAGAAGAATTATTTTGATCTTTTAAGATGAAAAGAATTTTATTTTTCGTTTTTAAAGATGTTCAAACGAAAACAACATTTAGAATGAAAAAAAAATACTTAAGAATCTGTTTTAAAAAAATATACGAAAGGATTATTGTGCATATTGTATAGAAAAAATAGGAAAATAATAGAGAAATGCCACGTAATGAATTACGTACCTACAAGTTGTTTTTCCAACTCCACCTTTTCCACCTACAAAAATCCATTTCAGAGATTTTTGTTCAATAACATTTTTGAGAGATGGTTCGTATTCTCTATCGTCCGCATCAAGTACATTATAATCTTCAGAAACTTCAGTCATATTCAAAAACTCGACAAGAAAAATTTCATCTATTACAAAATTTTATAAAGTCAAATTTATCAAGTTACTCCAATAAAAATAACATAAAATAATTCGAATTTTATTTATCACTTAACAATGTCTGACAAATGTGACGTTCAACACAAATATGTAAAATTCTGATTTTTAAATTGTCAATAATGTTGTATGTTTTGGATTTATTTATATAACAAACGAAAAAAATTCAATCCGAAACATGATGATGACAAATATAATTTTTGGGATTTTAAGGTTAGGGTTAAGTTAACAGAGAAATGCGCATGCGCCAGATTGACGTTTCTCAAAACACCAGGGCTGGGAAGTAAATCTGTGAAAACTCACTTGTCCAGAAATCTCTGATTGGCTGGTAATTTTCCAGAAACAATTACCAGCCAATCAGATAGCGCCAATTCGAAGATCCGGAAGTTTACGTTTTTATTAAATGCGCGTTTCCAACCTTGGTCCATCAAATCTTCCTTTCTACGAGACGCGTTCAGAGAGGTGTGTGCTGTTAAAAATTACTCCGATAATTTTATCAATTATTAATAATAAAGTGTGAATTTTATTTGTTTAACACGTTTAATTTGTTTTTTATAGCTTCACAAGCTTCCAAGACCAAACAAAGCAGACAAAATGGTTGCACAAAAGAAACAGGTAAGCAATTTATCTACCACGTGTTTTTATAGGTTATATATTGTTTTCCACGTTATTTGATTTAAAATTCAAAATATGTAGTTTTTTAATACATTTTTTGTTTTAATTTAAGCTGTTCTATTTGACAAAAATGTTTCTGTTATTGTTTTCAATGTTTTTGGTACGATTACTAATTTGATCTACAGTAGAACCTCTTATATGGATTTTTGACATTTTTCACCTTTTAACAATAGATAGTTTTGTCTACTTCCAAATTATAAATATTGCAATAATAATCCTTAACAAACAAAAATAAATTATGTCTTTAAAAAATTCAAGAAGTACCTAAATAAAAATTTAAGGGGTTTTACTGAATATGCATGTAAAATTTTATACAACTTCCGCACAATTAAATTGCTGAACACATCTGGCTTGAATAAAAAAAAGTTTTTCCCCAATGCCGGAATAAAACGCTTACATATTTTAAATCCCAATATTATTGTCATTTCCCAATTATTTTCTTCATATTTCTATTATTTTTGCCATTTTAAAAATTTTTTCTTCAATTTTCAGTTAATTTAAAAAAAATGTCTTTATTGTCATGCATTTTTAAACTTTTTACACTAGTTTTCAATTATTTTCTTCAAATTTTTATCATTTTCTACATTCGTTTTATTATTGTTATTCATTTATCAATTTTTTACAATTTTTTTAATTATTTTCTACAAATTTCAATAATTTTCTTCAAACTTTAATTATTTTCTTCATATTTAAATCTTTTTTGACATTTTTTAAATATTTTATTCATACTTCAATTTAATTTCTTCAACTTTTAATTATTTTCCTCAAATTTGAGCTATTTTTCTCAGCTTTTCAATTATTGTCTATAAATTTTTAATTTTTACACCAGCTTGCTATTATTCATGTCATTACTCAAATAAATTCTTTAATTTTCAATTGTTTCGCCAATTTTTTAAATATTTTCTTTAAATTTTTAATTTTATACACCAGCTATCAATTTTTGTCATTTCTCAATCATTTTTTTCCAATTACAATTATTTTTGTAATTATTCAAATGTTTTTGACAATTTGCAATTATTTTCATTGAATTTCATTTTCTTCAATTTTGTTATTATTGTCATGAATTTATTACCTTTTACACCAATTTTTGATTATTTATTCCATTATTCAATTAGTTTCTTTACATTTCAATTAATGTATTCATTTTTTTTACTTCAGTTTTGAAGTATATTTCTCATTTTTTATTTATTTTTTTTCCAAATTTCAGTTATTTTTGTCATTTTTCAACTGTTTTCTACAAATTTATAAATTTTTTTACCTGTTTTAAATTATTTTCTTCAAATTTCAATTATTCCGTTTTAATTTATTATCGTACTTAAAAGTTTAATTTTTTACACTAGTCTCAAATTTATTTATTCAAGTTTTAACTATTTTCGTCATTCTTCAATTATTTATTTGTAATTTCAATTATTTTTGAAACTTTTTAATTATTTTCTTCAAATTGCAATTATTTCACTTAAATTTTTTAAATTTAACTTAATTTTTTGATTTATAATCAATTTTTTAGTTCTGTCATTTTATAATTTTTTTTTTCAAATTTCAATTATTTTTGTCATTTATCAATTATATTTCATCAATATCTTAATTATTGTACTCAAAAGTTGTAGTTTTTTTCTAATTTTAATTATTTTTGTTTGCTCACTTTTTCAGTTAAACACTTACTATTTACATCTCTTTTTTAAATTAAAAAGTCACCTTTTATTTTACTATTTTCAATCTGCAAATCCGGTGGCAATCCTATACGATTTTGTACTCATAAAATTTTGTTTATTTGAGTAAAAAGGATTCAAAATATGTGTTTTCTTTCGGTATCGGGGAGAAACTTTTTTATCATTTAAGACAGATGTGTGAACCCATTATATAAATAAGAAAGAATAAATTCAAATTTTAATCAATCTGTTAAAATTGTACTTGAATGAATTTTCACTTAATTTTTAATGGATTCAACTTTAAATCAATCTTAATTTTTATTTCTCAAAATGTTAAATAAAACAAAAATTTGTTTCTTTTTTACAGAAAAAGGCTATGGAGAGCATCAACTCCAGGCTAGCTTTGGTTATGAAGTCTGGAAAATACGTTTTGGGTTACAAACAGACTTTAAAATCTCTCAGACAGGGAAAGGCTAAGCTCGTTATTATTGCTAATAATACACCCCCTCTAAGGTGAGACTGAGATGTAGTACTCCTTTCTATCAAATGACAAGGATAATCAAATTTTTAACCAATAATTAAGAAAATACGTTCTTAAACATCCAAATTCTCAAATCCCTATTTCTTTTTTTCTTAGAAAAATGTCTATAAATTTTCATATTCTCTTAAAAGGATCAAAAGATAAAAAATATACTTTGTAAAAATTTTGGTATCCTTGTTAATCATAATTTTATTTTACTCCCAAAGGAGTCCTACGGAGTAGTCTCTTACTACTGCTAGTAAGTGCAGTTGGTCTTGTTTCTGAAAATTTTAAGAATCTTTAATAATATATTTTTTATTGTTGCTTTCATTGCAGAAAGTCGGAGATTGAATATTATGCCATGTTAGCCAAAACTGGAGTTCATCATTACACTGGCAACAACATTGAACTTGGAACTGCTTGCGGAAAGTACTTCAGAGTTTGTACTTTATCCATTACCGATCCTGGTAATTCCGATATTATTAAATCAATGCCCACCGGCGAACAGGCTTAAGTATTTTGTACAGATCTTTAAATAAATGTATTTAAAAATAATGTATTATTGTAAATAATTTTTATTATAATTTTGACACTTTCTATTAAATTAATGTTAATTGATTTTATTAAATTATTTTCTTCATTTATTGAACATTCAAAAACTAGTCTTTTCCGATTTTAAATAAATTTCAAATTTATTTAAAATTAGTTAGTATTTTCCGTAGAAGTATATTTTTCCAAGTTTTAAAAAGTCTTATTTATTTTGAAAATGGCATATTTTTTAAAACATATAATTAAAAGGTTAAGGAATATGGATTTTATCAAGTCTCAGAAGTAATTAAACTGGTATTTGCTTTAATAAGTAGACAGCAAAATAATAATCTTTTTTTTATTTTGTAGAAAATTAATAAATTAAATTTTAATTTAGTCAAACGGGATAAAAAGAAAAAAAATATACATACTTCCTTTATGAAAAAGCAGAAAAAAAGTAGGAAATTATTTAAGTGCCTCGTATGAAAGTCTAAATTGATTATAAATTTAATTCACAACCTTTTCAGACGAAAAGATTGTAATTTTGCTTTCATTCTATTTTTTTTAAATTTTTGATGTTTTTGTGCTTAATTCCATTATTGGTTGGTTTTTTGGCCTTAGGCCTCCGAAGGTTCAATAGCCATAATTTCATTCTTATATTGGCTTTCTTAAAATATTTACAACACTGAATAAAAATCTGAACATTTTCTTAATCTTCTATTCACGCCTTCTTACCTGGTGAACACAAATCTGTTTTGCTTTGATAATTGATGAAAAACTAGAGACTACAGTTGGACTTAATTTTCTGATTATCTATAAGATTAGACCAGTCTGGAACTCGATTTGTTTTCAAATAATTTTCTTTACTGATGCATCTTGAAGGTAGATCTGCTGTACCAAAAATTGCACCACCAAGCCAAGTAGTGTAATTAGCGTGACTCGGAGCCGTGTGGAATTTGAAAGTCCTGACTTTTAATTTCTCAGAGTAAAGATCACTGTTAACTAAATAAAGTAATTCACTTTTAAGACGATTAGCGAATCCAGTAGCCATTGTCGTTCCTCCAACCAGAAGAATATTTTCTGCTAATCGTCGTCTCATATCAACAGGACACTAAAAAAGAATTTTAACAGTTTTAAGAAATAAACAAGAGTCATTTAAATAATTATCTTAACTTTTAGATCAAAAATACTTTGAAATTAATAAAAAGTACATTCGATTACTTTGATAATAGCATCCAAAATCATCGTGGAAACACTGAGATTATCATTATCTCTTTCCCAAAGTACTTCGTATGACTTTTCCCTCACTAATCCAGGAATTTCAAAAGTTCTGACACCAGGATATTTCACGGATGGAGGCGGAGAGAGACAATCTTCTTCTAATTTCAGAGATCTGTCCATACTCGTGACAAAACACGTTCTTACTTTAATATCTTCGATTATTCTCTCTGATAATTCTAAATCGGGGATGGCATCTTTCATTTCTTTTCTAATGCAACTGAAAGAAAGCAAATTGTTGATGTAATTGCTAGGGCTGATAAAAATCATAATCTTTTTTTTTTTATATAATCAGTATATAAAATTCCCAAATGTTTATTTGTAAGCAGTTTATTTTTTAAACTGAGAACTTTTAAATAAGAAATAGTGAAGAATAAAACATTTAATTAAAATCCAATAAATTATGTCGAGTAAATGAGAAAATTTGAAAAAAAAATGTCTTTAAATTCATATGATCGCAAAAATAATAAAAGTAGGTAAAAGAAACGAAAAAATAATAAATTTAAAAAAAAACAAGAAGGTAAAAAATAAGAAAATTCTTTCTATTAAAAAAATGAGAAAATTCTTTTAAATACTAAAAGTCATGGCCATTATTAATTAGAGAATTATTTTACAAATTGAATATAAAAAAGAATGAATAAAATTTTGGAAAATTAAAAAAAAATATTATTAGAAAAAAAATCCTATGAAATGAAAGAACGATGTTAAAATGAGAATATTTAGTACAAGATTAAATTTACATAATATAAAATAGAAGAATAAAAATCGTTTAAAAATTACACAATTTTCTACTACTGTATTAAATAAATGTTCTAAAAAATTCGTAATTAAAAGGACTAAAAAAATTGTAAAACATCAAGAAAATTAAACAAATCGGAAGTAAATGGAGAAATGTTTTTTTTTATTCTAACAAACTGTAAAAAGTACAAAAAATTAGTAAAAATCTATTTAAAAATTAGAATTAATTTTTTTAATTTTAGAAGGTCATGAAAAATGAACTTAATTAATCTTTAATTTTTACTTTTCTCAATGACAATCAATTTAATTTTAAAAAATCAAATACAGCACATTGAAGGCCGTTTAATTTACTACAAAAAACAGCCATAACTTTTTCCATTTTTTATACTTTTGAATGAAAAAATCAGCACTTTGAAAATTATGTTTTTTACGCTAAAAATGTTGGAATGTCCGATTAACCTAGAATGCCCAAATTTTAAAAAATTTAAAAATAAAATTCTATAAAATAGAAAAACGATATTTAGATGAGAATGTTTAGTGCAAGATTAAATTTACACACTGAGAAAAATCTGTTGCGATTATTGCTTGAAATCATTTTTGCATTTTTTCCATAATTCTATTGATGCTATATTTCTAACAGAACGTATAGTTATTGCTCGGACTTGGCCTGAAAACTAGGCGGAGCGGCCTAATAATTAGGTGGATTCTTGCAATTTTTGTATAGTTAGTGTCTATGCTATATTCATATCATTTGCTCATGCGATAATCGCAACAGATTTTTCTCAGTGCATAATACAAAATAAAAAAAATTAGTGTTAAAGAAAAATAGAAAATTGATAAATTTAAAAAATGTAGATAAAATCATCGAATAAATGGTTTTTCAAAAATTCGTTATTACAAGATAAAAACTAAACAATTTTAAAAAGGAAAAATGTTTCTAAGAAACAGAAAAATGAGGACAAAAATTAAAGAATTAATTAAAATGCAAGGAAGGACTAAAAAAATTGTGAAACAACAAGAAAATTAAATAAATGGGATGAAATTGGAGTGATTTTAAAAATTTTAAATTAAAAATTTAAAAATCCTTAAAAAGTAAAAAAGTTTAGGAAAATGAAACTAAAAATATTTTTATAATATTACACTTAAAGCAAGTCCAACAATAAATTTAGAAAAACAATAAAAATCCAAAAATTCTATGAAAGAATAAGAAAGTTTGCAAAAAAACGAGATATGAAAACAAATTGAATAAATTTACAAAAAAATGAGCGCTTTTATTTTAAAAATATGGAAATAATTAAGGAAATTAAAGAAATATGTGAAACGTTCAGTGAATGTTATAATAACAAAATTGTGTAAAATAATATTAAATAATTTACATAAAAAACAGAAAATTAAAGAAAATCCTAAATTTAAAACAAGAATAATAGGTATCAAAAATAAAGGAAGAAAAAAAATATAAGAATTTGGTAAAAATAAGAAAATATGGAAATAATTAAGAAAATTATCGAAATATGTAAAACGTTTAGTGAATGTTAAAATAACAAAGTTGTGTAAAATAATTTTAAATGATTTGTATAAAAAATTAAAATTAAAGAAAATCATAAAATAAAAAGACAAATACAAAAAGAATATCAAAAGTAAAAGAAGAAAAATCTTAAAATTCGGTAAAAATAAAAAATTATTATAAGATAAAAATTAAACATTTCCGAAAAAGTTAAATTTCTTATAAATCTTGTAAGAATTAAAAAAAGGATTATCGTGATTATGGAAAATAATTAATATCATTGAATTATTATGCATTTAAATTTTAATTCATTGAAATTTAAAAGTTTGAATAAATTGGAATGAGTTAATGGACGTTTGGAATTTATTTAAATTATAATGACTTAAAGATATAAAAAATGTAATACTATTTTTAGCGATCTTTATACAAAAAATTGGTAGATCGTATATATATATATTTATATATATTTTTCCAAACGTCAATTAAGTCATATTCTAATTTGTTTAAACTTTTAAAATTCAATTAATTCAAATTTAAATGCATATTAATTAATACAAATAATGAAATCATATTAATTATTTTTCATATTCACAATAATCCTTTTTTTTAATATTCTTAAAAGATTTCTAAGAGATTTTAATTTTTCGAAACTGTTTAATTTCTATCTTATAAAGTTCTTATTTTTATGTACAAAATTTTAAGTTTTTTTCTACTTCTACTTTTGATATTTTTTCTTTTTTTATTTGTCTTTTTATTTTTGGATTTTCTTTAATTTCCCTCTTTTTCTGCAAATTATTTAATATTATTTTACACAATTTTGTTATTGCAACATTCAATAAACTTTTTATTTCGTTGATTTTCATCATTATTTCCTTATTTTTAAATATAAATACGCTCATTTTTTTGTAAAATTATTCAATTTGTTTTCACATCTTGTCTATTTTCTCTTCGAGATTTCTTGCAAACTTATTTTTTCTTCCATACAATTTTTAGATTTTCTTCATTTTTCTAAATTTATTGTTGAACTTATTTTAAATGTAATATTATAAAAATGTGTTTGGATTAATTTGCTTAAACTTTTTTATTTATAAAGGATTTTTAAGTTTCTTTTGTGGAATTTTTATTTACCTTGATACCTATATACATTTTTTATTTTATTTTTTGTACTTTTTACATTATTTTAGTTTAGTCTGTTAGATTAAGGAAAATAACATTTCTCCATTTTCTTCCTATTTATTTAATTTTTTTGATGTTTCACTATTTTTTAGTCCTTCTTTGCGTTTTAATTAAGTCTTTAATTTTTGTCATCATTTTTCCATTTCTTAGAAATACTTTTCCATCTTTTTAATTGTCTTTTTTTTCTAATTTTCAAATTTTGTTATCTTCAGTAATATATTTGAACGTTCTGTTAATTATCATTTTATTTATTATTTTAATTTAAAAAAAATATCCGCGAATAGTTTAATTTATTTAAAAGAGTTTCTACTTTATATATTTTTATGTCACTGCTTCATTTTTGTGCTTTTTTAAAATTTTTTCTTCAAATCTTTAATAAACTACTTACTAATAATAATTTTTATATTTCATATACTGATTATATTTTTAAAAAAATCTGTTTTTGGTTTAAATCAATAAAATCCGATTTAAATAAAAAAAATCGGATTTATTTTATTTCTTTTTTAAAAAAAATTATTTTTATCAGCCCTGGATTTGAATCAATTAAAGCCCTGCGTAATTCAATTGAAATAAGTCAATTTTAGACAAAAATAAGGAAAATAATTACTCATGAACAGCTCGACTTGCAAGAGGCAGAGCTTGCCACGCTTTCAAGACAGGAATTCCTTCAAAAATTGGAATTAGAACAGCTTCCTCGTAACCAACGTCTAGGACTAAAGCGGTTTCAGTACCCAAAGTACTGATAGTCACCAAGTGCGATGAGAGAGTCATTAATGAACCGATTTCAAAGTGTCGAAAGAATACTTTTGCAAGCGTTTCACGAAATTGAGTTGTAGTCAAAAGTGACTCCAACACGACGATTCTTACATCCTTTGGACTAATTACTATGTGTCTAAAAAAGATACACAATACATTTTTGGAAATAAAATAAAATAATAAATTAGTGATTAACTGTAACTATAATACTGCTAAAATATTATTGATAAAAATATTTTTCAACAAAAGTTGATAAATCCTAATATCCATTAAAATCTAAATTTTTTCAAAGCGCAAGTATAATTATTATATTTAGAAATGTACAAAATTATATCTGATAAAAATAGAAGGTTGCCTGATAGATATTAGTAGTATAATGATTATTTATATAGTCGATTGCTTCGATGCAAAAAATAATTTTTAACTCTTTTTTATCACTTCTGGTAATAAAGATACAAAGTTTGTCGCTTTTCTGAAAAACTATTTCGAATGGATTTATCAAGTTTTGAAAAAGTGCTCCTCAAATATTAAGAAATAAATAAATACCTGAAAAATAGATTATGTAAAAATTCAACAAGAAGCTGATACAAATCTTCTGCATTATTATAACTGAAAATTCGTCGAATTTCTTTCGTCTCTGGACACTTAACTTCTGTTTTTACAATGCCACGAGGACTAGGTTCTCCAGCGTATCCAAATCTGTTTCAGCAAATGTATAATAAACAAATTTTTACAATTAAATAAATGTCAATTACATAGTGTGATGTAAAAATTACTTGGTATATGCACTGCCAATGTCAAAAACAACAGCTTGCTTATCAGAAGCATATTTCATTCCTTCATAACTTCGTAACATTTTCTCTGATATTTGTTAAATTGTATCTTAAATTACTGTTTCGTATAAAAACTACACAAAGTAGAAAAACTACTATATTATTAATTTATTGAATAAATACTTTATCAAAATGATATTTCTAGTTTATAATGTACACATTTTCAAATATCTAAATACTGCGGACATGATACGTGAAAAAATGCACTTGAAATTAAACATAAACCATGATAATATTAAAATTTTATATTATTTACAACACTGTTTTTGACACTTTTGACATTTCGTAGCAGACAGCCTATATCAAAACCTAACCTAACTTGTGCAAGATTTAACAACACTTCGATATCTCGAATTCAAGTTTCTTCCTGATTGGCTGTCAATCTTTCAGGAAAGATTACCAACCAATCAGACAGTCCTAATTCAAAATATTGAAGTTTTCATTGTTATTATTCAGCCAATCAGGAAACCCACATTCGAACAATCGAAGTTTCATTGTTGTTTGAAATAAAAGCATGAAGGCCATCAACGCCCCCAAAAACCCTTAATAATCTCATTTTCAACAAAATAAATAGCAGCCCCATGACACTTCTGGCTTAGCAGCTTGAAAACAGTGTCAACAGAACTGTTATCACCTATAGGGCGGGGCCACCTGTGCAGTAGGCTGGAGTGTCTAAAGAATATACAGAGAAAAGGTGAAGATAATTTATTTTTATTTAAATAATATTCCATTTCTTCAATTACTGTTAATGAGTAATGATATTTAATATTTCTAAAGTTATATTTATTAATTTTTAGCTAAATTACTTTACATAAATATAAAATTATATTAATTTTGATGAATATTAGGTTCGAATATTCGGGAAATGTGGACCAATATTCAGGGGAAATTCAGGGAATTTCTGGTGCTGTGTGGGCAAATTTTAAAGTTAATATAATAATAATTCTTTAATTTTTATAAATAAAATATTTAAAATATATAATATAATTGAAAGGTAATTGAAATAATTAAAATAATTAAAAAATAATGGAAATAAATTAAAATCGAAGAAAATAATTTAAATTTGAGAAAAATAATAATTGGAAAAATTAAAAGATGGAAAATAATATTAAGAAAATCAAAAAGGTAATTAAAAGTCAAAGAAAATAATTCAAATTTTTAGAAATGAATCGGAAAGTGGTGAGAATAATTAGAAATTGAGAAAAATAATTTAAAAGTTATAATTTAAGAGAAATAATTGTCATTTGAATTGATTTTTTTAAAATTTAAGAATTTACTTAAAAGAAAATGAAAACAATAAAAAAGAAAATAATAAATTAATTATAGATGAAACTTAAAATTGTAGAAAATAATTGAAATTTAAGAAAAATAATTGAAAAAATTTAGAATATACTTGAAATGAAATAAAAAAAATTGATTTAAAATGTTAAAAATAAAAGTAAATAATTTAAAATTGAGATAAATATTTGAAAATTTAAGAAATTAATAGACAAATAATTATAATAACTAAAAATTGAAGGTAATAATTGAAAAATGATGAAAGCATTGAAAAATAGAGAAAAGAATAAAATTTGAAAAATTAATTTTAAAAAAATTAGGTAGGTAATATTTATGAAGTGATAAAAAATAATTTAAAAATTATTTTACAAAATGGTAAATTGAAAAATATAAATGAAGCTTGCGATAAGTAATTGAAAATTTAGAAAACTAATTGAAAGATAATGAAAATTATTTAAAATCCGAAAAATAACAAATAAAATAAATTTTCAGTTATTTAAATTTTTTTTACCCATTTTTATTTATTAATTAACTTTTTTGGTAGCTTAATAAGTATTGTTTTATTAATTTTTAATTACAATATAACACAAAATAATACAAATAAAATTTTCGAGTCAAAATTATAATAATTTTTTTATTTTTATAAATAACATATTTAGAAAATATTCAGTTCTTTTAAAATATCAATAATTATAATTTTTTATTTTTTAAACTTTCAATTAATGTTATAATAAACCAAAAAAATTTTTAATAAAGAGGAACCTCTATTATTTCTTAAAAAAATATCTATTAATGAAAATTCAAATTCAAAAAAGTTGTTAAAAATAAAATTTATAAAATTAAATATTAAATTCTATAAAACTTATGATTTATAAAATTCAGAGCAAATAATACGTGTAATTAATCAAAATTACATTTCTGAACAACAGTGAAGAATAGAATTTAACAATTTGTAATAATTTACTTTTATCAACAATTTTATTGTAATTTATATTTTACATAACATATTAGATTAATTTTGATTCCTTAATTAATTTAATTCCCCAATTAATTTTGATTTTTTTTAAATTGTAGTAAACAATAATTTTATTCTAATAATTTAATTATAATACATGTAAAAACATTTACATACTGATGTCAAAAAAATTATGTAATGAATGAAATTGGGTTCATGAAAATGTTATAAATGAAAATTATCAAGGGTATAAATAATTAAATATTAAGTTGCTAGAAACCGACATTAAAAATCTGTTAGTAAATTACTTTTCCATTTACTAGTATTTTTAGAAATATATTATAACATTTTATTTTATTTTTTTTAAAATTTATAAACAATAAAAGTCTTACATTGAATATTTTTATTTCGCTTTTTGCTATTCGTTTCGTCTTAAACACCAATTATAATTTTTCAAATTTTTATCAAATCTATACATAATATAGGCAAATCGATTCATTTTAAAGATGTATGCAATTTTTTTTACATATATATATATATATATATAATTAAATTAATAGAATACAATTATTTTTTGATTATTGGAAAAATGAATTTTCAAAGAATTACAAATTTGTTTACGATAATTTTAAAAATCTAAATTAATTACGGATTTGAATTAATTAAGGAATCAAAATTAATCTAATATGTTATGTAAAATATAAATGACAATTGTTGAAAAACTGAAATTATTACAAATTATTATTATGAAAATAAAAAAATTAGTATAATCTTGACTCGAAAATTTAATGTGTATTAGCACACATAAGCAATTTGTTATTTTTCAGATTATAAATAATTTTCATTATCTTCCAATTAGTTTTCTAAATTTTCAATTACTTATCGCAAGCTTCATTTATATTTTTCAATTTACCATTTTGTAAAATAATTTTTCAAATTTTATTCTTTTCTTTAATTTTTTAATGCTTTCATCATTTTTTTATTATTACCTTCAATTTTTAGTTATTATAATTATTTGTCTATTAATTTCTTAAATTTTTAAATATTTATCTCAATTTTAAATTATTTACTTTTATTTTTAACATTTTAAATCATTTTTTTTATTTCATTTCAAGTATATTCTAAATTTTTTCAATTATTTTTCTTAAATTTCAATTATTTTCTACAATTTTAAGTTTGATCTATAATTAATTTATTATTTTCTTTTTTATTGTTTTCATTTTCTTTTAAGTAAATTCTTAAATTTTCAAAAAATCAATTCAAATGACAATTATTTCTCTTAAATTATAACTTTTAAATTATTTTTCTCAATTTCTAATTATTCTCACCACTTTCCGATTCATTTCTAAAAATTTGAATTATTTTCTTTGACTTTTAATTACCTTTTTGATTTTCTTAATATTATTTTCCATCTTTTAATTTTTCCAATTATTATTTTTCTCAAATTTAAATTATTTTCTTCGATTTTAATTTATTTCCATTATTTTTTAATTATTTTAATTATTTCAGTTACCTTTCAATTATATTATATATTTTAAATATTTTATTTATAAAAATTAAAGAATTATTATTATATTAACTTTAAAATTTGATTATATAAAAGTAATTATTTTGTATTTAGAAATAATAAAAAAAAGTATAAATTTATTCATCTCAAAATTAATATAATTTTATATTTATGTAAAGTAATTTAGCTAAAAATTAATAAATATAACTTTAGAAATATTAAGTATCATTACTCATTAATAGTAATTGAAGAAATGGAATATTATTTAAATAAAAATGAATTATTTTCACCTTTTCTCTGTATATTCTTTACACACGCCAGCCTACTGCACAGGTGGCGCCCTCACCAGGCGAATAACAACATATGAACTATTTTCAACTCAGAGTTTCAGGGGGCTGATAAATAGCTTTTTGAAAAAGTTGCAATTTATTTGACAGATGTCAACTGTCAAAATGTCAATTTTACATCATATTCGTAATCAGCGCCCCCAGAAACCCTTGTACTGTCACTTTCAGCAAAATATTGCTTTTTTTGGCAAAGATGACACTGTGTTTGACAGCTGTCAACTGTTAAATTGTCAATATGACATCAAATTTGTAATTAGCGCCCCCAAAAACTCTTATACTGCCACCTTCATCAAAATAAATTGCTTTTTGGCAAAGTTGACAGTTGATTTGACAGCTGCGAACTGTCAAAATGTCTATTTGACATCATATTCGTAATCAGCGACCCTAAAAACCTTAATATAGGTAAAAGTACCAATTACTGCGACGTGAAATCGAAGCCCGATAAAATATTGGAAAAGAAGATAAATATTTGACTGATTTTAAAAACACTCTTGTTATTTATTGGAGTAGAAACCACTAATTAAAATATTAAAAGAAATGATGTATTCTTAAAAATAACATATTTATAAATAATACTCGGTGCTGGTATTAATACGAGTCTGCACCAATTACTGTGTCTCAATTACTGCGACGAGAATAACGTGCATTTGAAGGTTAGGTTGTTCGCAGTAATAGAAACACGTGCATGTTCCAATTACTGCGATAGGTTGTAATTTAAAATTGAATAATTAAATAATTAATGATTTAAATGTATATCTTAATTGGCAATTGTGTTAAGTAAGGTTTTAAATAATTTAAATTAATTTTAAACTCTTAAAAAGTGCATAATAATGTTTTTCAAAAGAATTGCAGTAATTGGTGCATTTACAGTAATAGGTACATCTGCCCTATTAGTTACATTATATTCCAACTGTATGCATTTGGGAACCACTTTTGGGGAAGAAACTCGTGCGCGCAGGAGGGTTAAAATTACTTGATTATTTTTTAAACGAAAACTACTTTCAAAATAATTTAACGTTTTATTGAAAACATTCATTTTATGTAGGCACTAAAATAATTCTGTACAAAATTCGAGTCATACATACATAAATATATACATATATACATATTTTTTTCTTCTTTTTTTAGTTTACACAGATCTTTTTTGATTGAATATCAATTCCTGCTATAATATTTTTTCCCATAATATAAAAATTTTCTATCATCGTAGATAAATCGGTAACAAGGTGGCCTGTCGAATCTAATTTATGAAAATTAAGGTTTGCAACTTTAATTTCTTCCTTAGATTCAAAAATCGAAGGTTTAAAAAGCACTCCGATTACGTTTCCACCGTAAGTATCGTGGAAAAATAAAGCAAATTCGTTGTAGTTCGTCTGCAAATTAAAATTTAGACATTAATATTGCTACAGAAAAATTTTATTTTTATAGTTAAAGTAATTTATTTTTATTTACCCTCAGCTCTTTTAAATACTGCTCAACTGGTACTAGATTGAAGCCCACAATTGGTATACTTTGCTTTCTACGCTCTTTGTAGGGATAATACTTAATTACGGATTCATTTTCGTCCATTTCAACTGATTCATACCTTTTGGGATTCAAAGTAGAATTGAGATGTATCAGACAGTGATACTCACTTAATGGACTTTTGAATAGGACTTTGTAATTTAATGTAGAATTTAAAATTTGATTTTCCAACAATTTCATAGATTCTTTAGCCATCATACTAACACGATTCAATATCAGAATATTTGGTGCTGTTTTAGTCCAGAGAGAATTTTGATGATCATAAGGTGTTGAAATAAATAAAAGTGGCAAAGTTTCTCGAGTGCTTCTAAATGTATTTTCAATCGTCACAATTTGTTCACCTGAAATATTTTGCATTATAAACTTAGTAAATCTACCTAAATGAAATCTTTAAGGATGTTCAACTTATTGAAAGAAAAATCACAAAATGTTAAATAATTATTATTTGATAACAAATTTTATATCAACCAAAGATTCTTTTTAAAATGTATAACTACTGGATCTTTCAAAGTTTAGTGAAAATAATTATTATTAAATAATAATAATCTCCGTAAACTCCTGAACTTAGTTAGTATTTATATTTATTCATCTTTTTCTGTCCACGTTTTAAAAACTAAAGTAAAGTTAGTCTTAGTCCCTGTTATTTTATTGATTTTGACTCTCTTTATCAGGAAAAATTTTGAAATTTGAATTAAAAAAATAAGGTAACCTTTTTCGTTAGTGTCGTGTTTTGCTGGTTTTTAATTATCATTTGTGTAAAAAAAGTTTCGAAAAATGCTTTAAAAATTTATTAAGGTTTTTAAAGAAGTTTAAAATATATAGACATGCAATTAATTTCCTAAATTTTCAGTTATTATCTCAAATTTAGATTATTGTCATCAATTTTCCATTATATAACGATATTTTAATTATCGTCTTTAATTAAAATTTTTTAAGTAATTTTGTAGGGGAGTGGGCCCCAAGATGGACAGGGCCCCAAGATGGACATTTCGTATAAAATTTTTGTTTATGGTGGCAGCACCTTATGCTTTTTGTCATTTTTGTTGTTTGTCTAGACGAAGATTTTGATACACATTTGAAGAAAAAAAACCAGTTGGTTTTTCTTCTATACATGCCACGTAATTTTGGGTCGAAAAAAGTTTTGTAACAGTTTTTTCTTAAGTTGGTAAAGTTACTTAAATTTATGATTTAGAATGAGTACTTAACGTTATAATATTCTTTATTTATCGTATAATAATATCCTAAAATAATTTTACTAATTCAGTGTTCGTATATATATTTTTACTTGGGATTAAAAAATGGTGTCATGTACCCTAAGATGGACAGGTCTCAAATCTCAATGTATTTATTTGCATATTTTCGATTTTACACTTTTTTTAATAATTTTTTGAGACAATTAATTAAAATTTTTTATTTTCGACCATAAAATGTGATGTTATCGTTAGAGAATTTGATATATCTGTATTTTTCGATATTTTATTACTTTTTACTGTTAAGCTATTAGATTGAAGTTTTAGGAAATGTTATTTCCTGATAAATTCCGTAAAATGATTAAAAATTAGTTTAAGAATTGTTACAGGATGTTAATTTTTTATTTACTACAATTTTCCGAGACTTTTAAGAAGGTGTTCATCTTGGGGCCACTTTTTTTTAGACCGAAAATTTTAACAATTAGAAAAAACGCTTTAAAAAATGTTTATGTTCAAAATAAAATTTTATCTCTGTGGCCATAAGTTACCTTATAAATTGTACTTTCATCCGGTATAAAATATATTAATATATTTTATTCGGTTTGTGTTCTATATCAATAAATCGATAGGGTGTCCAACTTGGGGCCCTCTCCCCTACTTATTATTTTTTTTAAACATATATTCTATGCTTTTTTCAGTTATTTCTCTCAAATTATATTGAATGTTTTCAATTTTTCATATTTAAATTATTTTCATCATAATTCAATTTTCTTTATCAATCATAAACTATTTTCAGCATATTTAAATTATTTTTTTCAATTTTTAATTAATTTTATTATTTTTCAATTATTTTTCTCGATTGTTAACTATTATTTTCATTTTCTAAAATTATTTTCTAAGATTTTTAAGTATTTTTCTGAAAATTCAAATATTTTCTTCAATTTCTAATTATTTTCATTTGTTATCAGAATTTCAAACTTTTTTTTATTAATTATCGTAAATTTCAATTATTTTTAGCTTTCTTCCAGTTTTTTCTCCAATTTTTAGATATTCTCATTTTCTAAAATTATTTTCTAAGATTTTTAAGTATTTTTCTGAAAATTCAAACATTTTCTTCAATTTCTATATATTTTCATTTGTTATCAAAATTTCAATTTTTTTTTATTAATTATCGTAAATTTCATTTATTTTTAGCTTTCTTCCAGACACTTCCTCAATTTTTAGCTTTTTTCATTTTCTAAAATAAATTTCTAAAACTTTTTAAGTATTTTTCTCAAATTTCTATTATTTTCTTCAATTTTTAATTATTTATTTTAATTATTTTAAATATTTTGCAATTATTTCGTTTAATTTTAATTATTTTTTGCAATTCTTTTTAATTCTAAAATATTATAAATTTTGTCCTAAAGAAAGATTTATTTTATTTTTATTAATTGATTTTCAAATATTTATTTTTTCTTATTAGATAAATATTATTTACCAATTAGTGATATTTATTATTGTATTTTATAATTTCTAAAATGTATGAATAACTTTTTTTTGCTAGTTTTTTTTTCTCCAATTTTTCGTTATTTTCATTTCC
Organism: Ganaspis brasiliensis; assembly: GCA_037103525.1. NCBI lineage: Eukaryota > Metazoa > Arthropoda > Insecta > Hymenoptera > Figitidae > Ganaspis > Ganaspis brasiliensis. The sequence goes on from JAZKLR010000294.1 coordinate 1,042,577, forward strand.
TAAAGTTAATTTTGAATATTTTTAGGAATTTTTCGAAAATTTCAATTATTTTCTTTAATTTTTAATTATTTTCATTCGTTTTAATAATTTCAAAATTTGTTTAGTGATTATTGTAAATTTTAATTACTTTTAGCTTATTTCTTCAATTCTTTTCTCCAATTTTTAGTTATTTTCTTTTTTTTTTTAATTGATTTCTAAGATCTTTATGTATTTTTTTTCAAATTTTAATTATTTTTTCTTTAATTAAAAAAAATTTTGTTGTTTTTTCAATTATCACACTTAAATGTAATTTATTTTTTACAACTTATTATTGTTTGTATCATATTTTAATTATTTTCGGCAAGTTATAAAATTTAAAAACATTTTTCAATTATTTTCCAAAATGTATTTCCTTCAATTTTCAATTCTTTACATTTGTTTCATAATTTCAAAAAATTGTTTACTATTTATCTGACTTTTCAATTCTTTCATTATTTATATTTTTTTTTATACTATTTTCTTCAATTTTCAATTACTGTCGTTCTTTTCCTTGTTCTTTTTTATAATTGAACAGAACAAGTTTTTACTTATTACTCTTTAATTAAAACTTGTTCTGTTCAATTTTAAATTATTTTTATCTTTTTTTATTTATTTTCTCTAATTTTTAATTATTTTCTTTTATTTCAATGAACTTTTGAAAGTTTTAAGTATTTCTTTTAAATTTTGTTTAACTTTCCTTTATTTAAAATATTTTTTGTAATTTGTTTAATTATTATCTCAAATTTTAATTATTTTTTTAAATTTTAATTTATTCAACTCAATTTCTAACCATGTTTTTCCAATTTTCAATTATTTATTCCAATTTTTCATTCTTCAATTTTGTTTTAATTTACTTTTAAGATTCTCAAGTATTTTTCTCAAATTTAAATTTTTTTTATTCATGTTTAAAAAATTTTTATGATTGTTTAAATTACTTTCCCCAATTTTTAATTGTTTTCATTTTTTTTCAATTAATTTGCAAAATTTGCAATTATTTTGTTTAATTTCAATTATTTTTTGCTATTCTTTTTAATTCTAAAATATTATAAATTTTATCCTTAATAAAGATTTATTTTATTTACATTAATTGATTTTCAAATATTATATTTAAAATATTTATTTTTTCTTATTAGATAAATATTATTTATCGATTTGTGATATTTATTATTGTATTTTATAATTTCTAAAATGTATGAAAAACTAATCGCGCGCTGGCGCGTGTTTTATTTTGCTTGTTTTAATAATATTTTTATTTTACGTGAAAAACCATTTTCTAGTTCGAGGTTATGACAATGGGTTGAACATCCTTAAATATAAATTTATCAGACTTGCATTACTTACTTACAATCCAACTTGTGGCATTTGTGTTGGTTTATAAGGGCCTGGCATTAAATAAATTGAAGCTAGAATTAATTCTACAACAATTTCAGGAAAATGCGAATTGTCTATTAATTGAGAGGACAACCAACGTTTTGCTAAACAACAGGCTGGACCAAAGGAAGGTTGGTGACAATGTAATCTATAAATTTAAATAATTTTATTCATAAAGTAGTAATTGAATTAAATAATTAAAATACAATTTGAAACATACCCATGCAAAGCGCCATTTAACTTAGGTAGATGAAATAATTTTTTTCCACTTCTATTGATTCCTTCGAATCTCTGTATTTAGTCACCTTATCGTCACCAATTTGTTGTTTCATCAAAGCTATTTCTTTCTGATGAGATATTCTCAAACGAAATAAAAATCCATCCTAAAACACAAATATGTTTCTATTGAATCGTTACAAATTATCACTGAATAAAAATCAAATAAATGCTTTTATTTGTAGATCTGTTATTTGGATCTGCAAATAAAACTGCTTACTTTGTAGACATCAGTGAAATTGAGGCTTCCCTGAGCCTTTAATTTATACTGCTGTCTTAGGCATTCAGCAATTTGAATTTGTAAAGCACCTTTTGTATTTTGAACTGCTTTAAGCTCATCAGGCCATTTTCCACTTGTCAATAATTGGATGCTTATTTCAATTGGTTGCACATAACGAGCAACTGTTTTTAAATCACAAATGCCACAAGTTGGATTCCTGAGATTGCTAGAATTATTTGCTCGATCCTACTGGAGTTCTGATCCCATTATTGTTAATTTCAATAATGAAATGTCAAGTAAGTAATGCAAGTCTGATAAATTTATATTTAAGGATGTTCAAACCATTGTCATAACCTCGAACTAGAAAATGGTCTTTCACGTAAAATAAAAATATTATTAAAACTAGCAAAATAAAACACGCGCCAGCGCGCGATTAGTTTTTCATACATTTTAGAAATTATAAAATACAATAATAAATATCACAAATCGATAAATAATATTTATCTAATAAGAAAAAATAAATATTTTAAATATAATATTTGAAAATCAATTAATGTAAATAAAATAAATCTTTATTAAGGATAAAATTTATAATATTTTAGAATTAAAAAGAATAGCAAAAAATAATTGAAATTGAACAAAATAATTGCAACTTTTGCAAACTAATTGAAAAAAAATGAAAACAATTAAAAATTGGGGAAAGTAATTTAAACAATCATAAAAATTTTTTAAACATGAATAAAAAAAATTTAAATTTGAGAAAAATACTTGAGAATCTTAAAAGTAAATTAAAATAAATTTGAAGAATGAAAAATTGGAATAAATCATAATTCATAATGAAATTATGAAAAAGAACGAGAAAAAGAGGCGCATGAATATTCCCTAAATCTCATTTAGCTAAAATCCCATTAAGCCTAAAATCAAAAAGCCTAAAATGCATTCAGCCAAAATTCCATTTAACCTAAATTGCATTTAACCAAAATTTCATTTAACCTAAATCGCTTTAACCTAAATTCCTTTAAACCTAAATTTCATTTTACCTAAATCCCATTCAATCTAAATTCCATTTAACCTAAATCTCATTTAACCTAAATCTCATTTTACCGAAATTCCATTTAACCTAAATTCCATTTAACCCAAATTCCATTTAACCTTAATCCCATTTAACCTAAATCCCATTTAATCTAAATTCCGTTTAACCTAAATCTCATTTAACCTAAATTCCATTTAACCTAAATCCCATTTAACCTAAAACGCATTTAGTATAAATTCCATTTAACCTAAAATGCATTCAGCCTAAATCTCACTTCACCTAAATCCCATTTAACCTAAATCTCATTTAACCTAAATTCCACTTAACCTAAATCCCATTTAACCTAAAACGCATTTAGTCTAAATTCCATTTAACCTAAAATGCATTCAGCCTAAATCCCATTTAACCTAAATTCCGTTTAACCTAAATCTCATTTAACCTAAATTACACTTAACCTAAATCCCATTTAACCTAAAACGCATTTAGTCTAAATTCCATTTAACCTAAAATGCATTCAGCCTAAATCTCACTTCACCTAAATCCCATTTAACCTAAATCTCATTTAACATAAATTCCACTTAACCTAAATCCCATTTAACCTAAATTGCATTTAACCTAAATCCCATTTAACCTAAATTCCATTTAACCTAAAACGCATTCAGCCTAAATCTCACTTCACCTAAATCCCATTTAACCTAAATCTCATTAAACCTAAATTCCACTTAACCTAAATCCCATTTAACCTAAAACGCATTTAGTCTGAATTCCATTTAACCTAAAATGCATTCAGCCTAAATCTCACTTCACATAAATCCCATTTAACCTAAATCTCATTTAACCTAAATTCTACTTAATCTAAATCCCATTTAACCTAAAACGCATTTAGTCTAAATTCCATTTAACCTAAATTCCATTTAACCTAAAACGCATTGAGCCTAAATCTCACTTCATCTAAATCCCATTGAACCTAAAACTTTACTTGATTCAACTATATTTATTCTTAAATTAAAAAAAATTTTAGGTTCAATGGGATTTAGGTGAAGTGAGATTTAGGCTCAATGCATTTTAGGTTAAATGGTATTTAGGTTAAATGGAATTTAGACTAAATGCGTTTTAGGTTAAATGGGATTTAGATTAAGTGGAATTTAGGTTAAATGAGATTTAGGTTAAATGGGATTTAGGTGAAGTGAGATTTAGGCTGAATGCATTTTAGGTTAAATGGAATTTATACTAAATGCGTTTTAGGTTAAATGGGATTGAGGTTAAATGGAATTTAGGTTAAATGAGACTTAGGTTAAATGGGATTTAGGTGAAGTGAGATTTAGACTGAATGCCTTTTAGGTTAAATGGAATATAGGTTAAATGGGATTTAGGTTAAATGGAATTTAGGTTCAATGGGATTTAGGTTAAGTGGAATTTATGTTAAATGAGATTTAGGTTAAATGTGATTTAGGTGAAGTGAGATTTAGGCTGAATGCATTTTAGGTTAAATGGAATTTAGACTAAATGCGTTTTAGGTTAAATGGGATTTAGGTTAAGTGGAATTTAGGTTAAATGAGATTTAGGTTAAACGGAATTTAGGTTAAATGGGATTTAGGCTGAATGTATTTTAGGTTAAATGGAATTTAGACTAAATGCGTTTTAGGTTAAATGGGATTTCGGTTAAGTGGAATTTAGGTTAAATGAGATTTAGGTTAAATGGGATTTAGGTGTAGTGAGATTTAGGCTGAATGCATTTTGGGTTAAATGGAATTTATACTAAATGTGTTTTAGGTTAAATGGGATTTAGGTTAAATGGTATTTAGGTTAAATGAGATTTAGGTTAAACGGAATGTAGGTTAAATGGGATTTAGGTTAAATGGGATTTAGGTTAAATGGAATTTAGGTTAAATGGAATTTAGGTTAAATGGAATTTCGGTAAAATGAGATTTAGGTTAAATGGGATTTAGGTTAAATGGAATTTAGATTGAATGGGATTTAGGTAAAATGAAATTTAGGTTTAATGGAGTTTAAGTTAAACGCGATTTAGGTTAAATGAAATTTAGGTTAAATTCAATTTAGGTTAAATGGAATTTTGGCTGAATGCATTTTAGGCTTTTTGATTTTAGGCTTAATGGGATTTATGCTAAATGAGATTTAGGGAATATTCATGCGCCTCGAGAAAAAGAACTAAAGTAATTAAAAATTAAGAAAATAATATAAAAAACTTTATAAATAATGAAATAATTGAAAAGTCTGATAAATAGTTAAAAATGTTTGAAATTATGAAACAAATGTAAAGAATTGAAAATTGAAGGAAATAAATTTTGGAAAATAATTGAAAAATGTTTTTAAATTTTATAACTTGACAAAAATAATTAAAATATGATACAAACAATAATAAGTTGTAAAAAATAAATGAAATTTAAGTAAGATAATTGAAAAAACTACAAAACTTTTTTTAAATAAAGAAAAAATAATTGAAATTTGAAAAAAATACATAAAGATTTTAGAAATCAAAAAAAAAAAAAAAGAATCGGGCAAGTACGAGTTACACCCGTACCAAAATCTAGGGTTCCGTACAATTACGAAACAAAGATATACCTTATTAACAAACAGAGAGCTCTAATTTGGTACACATATGTATTTTCACATGTAGATTACAGGAAAATTATAGGGAACATTATCTGGATTGACAGTCAAAACGTTGTCAAAAAAAGAAAAACTGCAAATTTTCGAAAAAAAAGTTTTTTCCTCATAACTTTGAAACTATTTGAGCTAGAGGGATAAATTTGATACATTTGTATATTTTTATGCACAGATTATGAAAATTAATTAAAACATACAAATTTTGAAAATACTTCTACCTTCAAGTACATGAAACTTTTGCTGAAGGGTCCAGACTTGTATTTCATATAAATAACATAAAAATCAAGAATTTTTTTTTCGGGGGAGGCCCTGAAATTTTTATAGGGTTTCAGGGCTTATAACAGTGTTCATTATAGGTCCTGTGGCAACCTTGATCAAGCCTTGTATAAGATTAAAAATTTTTTTTGCTTTTTTTATAATATTTCAATTATTTTGAAAAAAAAGTTATGACAATTTTCAATTGCGTTTTATATCGTTTTTTTAAATTCTAGGTATAAAAATAAAAATTTTATTGGTTTGAGGGGTACTGTGGGACAATTAGGGTGAGCTCTAGCATAGGGGTCTAAACCTCTTTTTGGTGATTTTTTGAATTTTTTTTTGTGACCTCATAATATTCAATTTTATTTTTAAACATAATTTTTCCATAATCTGCATGCAAAAATACACGAGTGTACCAAATTTTAGCCCTCTAGCTCAAATAATGGCAAAGTTAGAGAAAATAAACTTTTTTTTCCAAAATTTGCAGTTTCTCCTTGACAACGCTATGGCCATCAATCCAGATCATGTTCTCTATATTTTTCGTGTAATCTACACGTGAAAATACATAAGTGTACCAAATTTCAGCCCTCTAGGTCAAATAGTTTAGAAGTTAAGGGGGGGGGAATGGTTTTTGGCTACGGACACACGAGTCTCGCTATAAGGGTTCCGCCGAACACCGAAGGTGTACGGAACCCTAAAAATGACTAATTTTTAGTAAAACATAACTAAAAAATAGTTAAAATTCGACTAATTAAATTAGTAAACAGAATTTAACTAAAATATTAGTTATTTTGACATAACCTAAAAATGAATTTGACTAATAATTAGTTATTTTTTACCAATTGATTATAGTAGAAAAATAACTATTTGAATTAGTGACTGAGTTTTTCCTTTCATATTAGTTACTTTTAACTAATTCAGATTTAGAGAGTAATGAAAAAAAAACAAAAAACGAAGTACTTCTAGGAAAATTTAATGAGAAATTGTTTTTAGCAACTTAAATTGGTTAAACAAATAACAAAATTATTTGATGTAAAAATTTTCTGTCAATTGTTACCAAAGATTTCTAATGAAAAAGTTCTTTGGATAAAATACTCTAGATTAAAAAAACGAACTAATTGGTCTACTTAAAGTATATATTTTTCTAGAAATTGATGGAATTAATTGCTATTTATTATTTTTAACGAAATTCTAATTAATGTGCATTATTATAATCTATTACATCCTCTAAGAGGAAGCAAATTATTTCGCTTACATGGATGCGAAATGTTCATGTATGAACATGATTTTCACCTATAGTTATATATATCATTATATTGTTAATATTACATATTTATTTATGATTACAAATAGTTCATGCATTTATCGAATAACATTATTTAAAGCATTTAAATAATTTTCAATTTTAGTGAAATTTCAATAAGTACGTATTACAGATTTTTGTAGTCTTAATAATCTTAAGTAACAACAAATAACCACTGAACATTGAGGTGAATAAATTTATGCTTGATAATTATATTAATTTGAGAAAACAAAAATAATTGTGGCACCCTGATGGAATTCAATTTTTTGCTATCACACCCAATTCAAGAACGGGACCCACACTCGGGCTGCCCGTTTTTGAACCTAAAATATTGAACCAAGAAAGAGGCAAAGGAAAAAAGATGAGCTTTTTTATTGTCTATAAGTGTATATTTTAATAAGTCAAATTTTGCATTTTAATGTTATTGAAATTTTTGTGCCCTGACTGCGACTTCAGAAGGGCATGACCGAGCGTCTGTCTGGTTCTTTGAATAATAATAAAGGTATAAATAATGTTACTAATAATTTGGTAAGTCACATTTATTCAATAAAATGTGTTTACAAATTGTACAAACAAATTCGGAAATTTTTAAGGATAATGCATAAAAGAGTAAAGTTGAATTCTCTGGTGATCGAAAACCCTTATGAAAAAGTGTGACATGAAAATAATGACACAGATGCGTGTCATTACTTCATAATGTCATTGCGTGTCATCAGTTCGCGACCACACGAAAAAAATCACATGGCAAAGAATGCACCCTTAAAAAACTTTTTATTATTATTAGTTTTATAATAATTTCGTATAAACATACATTGTGCACCATTTAGGGGAGGAAAAAATTTACTGCGCAGCCGTAGGTGCTGTAGAATAAGTAGAATACGTCTGCGCATCCTGGCATTTTTATGTATGCTTTGCCTTGTCATTTTTTCCCGTGTCATTTTTTTCGTGTCGTCGCGAAATGATGACACGCAATGACACGAAAGTAATGACACGCATATCCGTGTCATTATTTTCATGTCACACTTTTCCATAAGGGAATGCTCCGTAGACATAATAAATGGCAGCATATTTTTAAGCAAAATCCTTTTTTTCATCCTTCAAAACTGCAAAAACAGGTGTCTTAAATTGTTCAAAAATGTCTTAAATTAAGACATTTTTCGTGTCTTCGACACCAAAAGTATCTTAATTTGAGACATTTTTGTCCAATTTAAGACACCATGTTTTTGCAATGAATATGTAAGCCATACTCTCTAAAACTGAATCAGTGAAATTTTCACTGATTTGAAATCAGTGAACAACTTTTCGTTGCTGAACCAGTGAAATTCACTGAAGATCAGTCATTTTCACTGATTCAGCAAAGAGAAGTTGTTCACTGATTCCAAATCAGTGAAAAATTCACTGATTCAGTTTTAGAGAGTAGTGTTGCCAGATGCAGTGAAAGAAATTGTGGATTTAGCCCAGTGGGCAAAAAAAACCAAAAGACGTCCTTACATGAGATCGCTGGGATTTTCTGGTTGCAAGCATACTCGTGTAAATTTCAAATCTGCACACACATTCCTGCAGCAGTCCTCATTTTTTGTACACTATAAATTAAAGAAATAATCATTTAATTTAACAAAAGCAGTCAACTGAATGTAAAAAGAAGTTTCCCAAAAAAAATATAAATTAATTTCAGAATTCTTCAAGAAATAAAAAAGTTTAGATTATGTATAAGGCATTGTTCGGATTATTTACATTCAAAAAATAGATTTGTTTATTTAGAATAATTTTTTTTCTTTAGTCTATACTGAAAAATAATACATACGTATTTTTTGTACTTCGTGATTTGATGAAAATTACAGAAGTTATGGATTATTGAAATTTGATTTTTTCAACAAAAGGGTATTTTTTTAACGCGCTTTTATCCTATAATAGCATTCATGAAATGTCCTTAAAATTTCATGTAGCACATTGCTTTCAATTTATTGCTATTAACTGAGAAAACCTCGTTGAAAAAATAATATTTTGTTGAAAACATCAAATTTTAATAATTTATAATTTTTGTCACTTTCAGCAAATCAAAAAATCCAAAAAATACGTATGTATTATTTTTCAGTATGGATTCAAAAAAAAAAAAACATTATTCCAGGCAAATCTATTTTGTTAATGTAAACAATCCCATAACAGCCATAATGTACAATGCGAGACACACAAGTAAAAGTGCTATTTTGGCCATTTTTCGGATACATACATACAAGTATAAATTTAAAAATAATTACTTAAATGTGAAAAATGAATGCAAACTTGAATTATCAAAGATAAATATTACAAAGATAGCATTTTAGTTTACAGTTTGCGTAATTTGATCTTCAATTGGTAAGATACAAATTTTAGAAACAGGACGCTTTAGGATCGTTTTACCTAAATTTACTGACACCACTCGCACCACGTTGTCTTGCCCAGGATGAAGTTCTGTAATTCTACCAATTCTCCACTTTAATGGAGGGATATCATCTTCTCGTAATATTACCATTGTTCCTGGAGAAAGTTGATTTTTGGTAGATTTTGACCACTTATGTCGTTCTTGGAGGTGACATAAGTATTCTTTTTGCCAGCGGTGCCAAAAGTGTTGCAACATTTGTTGCAAATGCTGGTATCTACTTAGTCGATTTCGTGGAATTTCTCGAAGTTCTGGTTGTGGTAGAGCTGTCAGTGAGTCCCCAGTTAAAAAATGACCAGGAGTCAAAGGATTAAGATCGTTAGGATCATTGGATAGGGGAGTCAAAGGGCGAGAATTCAAACATGCTTCAACTTGTGTAAGAACTGTATACAGTTCCTCATATGTTAGACGAGTTTCGCCGACCACTCGATAAAAGTGTTTTTTAGCCGATTTTACAGCACTTTCCCAGAGACCTCCAAAATGAGGTGCGCTGGGTGGAATCATATGCCATGAAACCTCTTGATTGACAAGAAAATCATGTACATCTTGTTGAAAATTATTATCAAGTAACATAGTATACAATTCTTTAATTTCATTTCGTGCTCCAACGAAATTTGTCCCGTTATCAGAATATATATGTTTACATATTCCTCTCCGAGACAAAAATCTTTGAAGGCAGTGTAAAAACGCATCGGTTGAAATATCACGAGACAGTTCGAGATGTACGGCCTTTGTGGCACAACAAACAAAAACGCATAGATAAGATTTAATTAAAACACGACTACGGAGCTTATCTATGATATAAAATGGTCCAGCGTAATCAACCCCCGTAGAAAAAAAAGGTTTTTCTGGTGTTACTCGATAAGATGGCAAATTTGCCATAATATAATCTACTCCTACTGGTTTCACTCTAAAACAGGTGACACATTGCCGTATAACATTTTTTACAGTGTTCTTACATGATAGCGGCCAATATTTTATTCGAACAGATGACATCGTAGATTGACAGCCTGCGTGCAATAATCGAATATGTTCATGTTTAATTATTAATAATGTAATTGGATTGTTCGATGACAAAATTATAAGGTGCTTCTGATTAAACGAAACTGGTGCGTTTGCGAGCCGACCCCCCACTCTAAGAAGACCTTGTAAATCTAAAAAAGGATTTAAAGACAATAATTTGTTTTTATTTGAAAGTGGCTTAGACTCTTTAAGAGCTTTTATTTCAATTGCAAAATCTTGAGTCTGAGCCAGTTTCAGTACATGCGTTCGAGCAGATTCTAGTTCCTGTGTTTGAAGGTTACCTAAACTTCGTAAATTTTGTGCCTTTTTTAGATTGTTATACAATCGCAAACAGTATGCAGTCACTCGAATTAAACGAGTGAGAGTTGAAAATCGCCCTAAAAGTGAGAAGTCCAGTTCAGTAGTTACAAGAAGCGCACGTTCACATGTACGCAAATTATTCTTACGTATTTTGGGCTAGTTCAAATTTTAAATAAATCCACAAAGGGTTAACATTTAAATTCAGATTTATTAAATAAAACATTAAATAAGTAATACAAATAAGGTAGGAAATTTTGATATAAGAAAATAACATCCGTCCATTCTGATGTTCTAATCGTGACTGACTGACAATGTCCAGTGCAAACGGAAGGGAAAAACCCTTGGCAACGTTGCATTTTGACAGATAAAATTAGGAAAATGGCAACATGGTCAAGGTAATATTTGAAAACTTGTAACGGGGGAAGGTAATGCGGGGAGGCTTTCGGGCCCAGCTCCGTTAAGAGCAATAAACCATTTTACCTGGAAGGGTCAAAATTCTGAATCAGCAAGTTTACTTCGCTGACAAGAAAATATTTGAGAATTTCAAATATTTAGAATTGTACAAAATACATTTAAGAGAAAAAATGAATTTTAGAAATTTAAAGTTCACATAAGTTTAAACAAATACATATACTTGCATAAAAGGTTAGTTCACAGCACACTAATGATAAAATGAAAGTCATTTTGAATAAATATTTAACTAGTCTAGAATGTTTCTATTGTCAATAATTTTTTATTGCTATTTTAGATGTCATTTTCTTTAAATTCAAAGATGTTCAAGAAAATTGCATTATTCAAGAAATTGGAAAATGGCTAACATTAGCTGGGGATAGAGAAGGAGGAAGACGTGAGAGAAAGTCGAAGACAAAGAACTCATCTCCCGAAAAACTAAATGATGATAACGGGAATCCAAAGGAAAATGTTTAGCCCAGCTTTAAAAAATCCATGTTTAAAAAATTTATTTTTATTAAGTAATAACATTTTTAAAATGTTAAAAAACTAATACTTAATGTTTCAAGTAATATTCTAAAGTAAAAAATAAGTTTACATAAAAAGTTTGTTCAAATATATTTTATAACAATTTGTAATAAAAAGTACAAAACAATGAATATTGATGTGATTTATTTAAAAATTAATTTATCTTCGATTGTTAATAAAAATAAAACTTAAACATGTTTTAGTTATACAAAGAACGATTAATTTGTTCCAATTTTTTAAATTTAAAATACTTTTAAATATAATTATTTATTGTAAATACAATCAGTGTTTGACTCCTGTAAACGAAAATTTTTTCTAATTGTTTTGGTGATATCTGAACTTGAGTAAAAAAAGTTAAATACTGGTTTTAATTTTTTTTTGGACTTAGGTAATTCCTTTAAAATAATTTCTTTCAAATGAAAATAAAATTACATTACAGAAAGAATATTAATTCAGTAAATTCTGCATAAGAAAAAACAAATTTCCTTGAAAAAAATGAAATATTTAAATTATTTTTGGAATTGATTTGTAATATTAAAATATTTACTCTCCTCACCAACAGTCGTAGAAGTCTATTAAACGCATTATTATTATTATTATTATTATTATATATTATTTGAATAGAGAAATGAATAAAGATTCATAAACTTTAAGTTCATAAATAATAAGTAAGTCAGTTTTACAACGAAAAATTAATTTTATATATTTTCATTACTTTCAAAGAAAATTTATTTGAAATTATTAAATATTAATAAAATCAATTTAATTAATTCTGTAAAAAAAAGAATTTAAAAAATAACGTTTTGGTGCTAATAGTCACAAGCTTGAGTAAACATTATTTTTAAACTGTTATTTAGTTCCGAAATATTTACTCCTAATTTAGAAACTTTTACTCGAAGCTCTTAATCTCTACTCAACAGCGAAAGAATAATTTGTTATTATTATTGAAAAAGCTAAAGTTAATTATTTATGATTCAATTTTACAACAACAAAATAATTTTATTATCTTTTTTGTTACTTTTATAATATATCTATAAAAATGAAAGCTTATACTTACACAGATCTTCTTTTTACATCATCTAGAAGATTTGAATTTCGCGCCATTTGTAAATTAGCAAATTTCCACCAGATGGCTGATACTAACTACACTTCTCGCAAACGACATGTACCCCATCAGGTATAAGTATAGGTGGTTTCTACTGTTATAGCACTTCACTGCACTTTATCATTTTATGTGATAATTAGCATGTATTTGGACTTTCAGAAATCCTTTTATCACTGCCTGTTGATGAAGGATAATATTACGTAACCTCAGACTTGAAGGAAAATTAAAATAAAAAAATATATATGATATTATTATTAATGTTATTATTATTATTGTCGTCATTATTATTTTAAACTATAATTAATTTCTTTCTTTCTTTAAAACTGATTTTTTGTATTGCTGACCAATATTGACCCAATATTGGTCCAATATTTAATTCCGAGGCTTGGCATTGGTTTCTACACTCCCAGCCTTGGCCCAATATTGGCATTAAGAATTGGTCCAATATTTAGCCAATCGTCAGCCTTGGCGATTTCCCACTGGGTAGGGACTAAATTTGTCCAAGTCGATCACCTCGTGGTTTCTCAAATCGTGGGGTTCTTCTGGTTCCAAGCATACTCGTCTAAATATCAAATCTGCACACACGTTCATGCAGCAGTCCTTATCCTCTGTACACTATAAATTAAAGAAATAATCATTTCATTTAACAAAAGCAGTCAACTGAATGTAAAAAGAAGTTTCCCGAAAAAAATATAAATTAATTTCAGAATTCTTCAAGAAATAAAAAAGTTTAGATTATGTATAAGGCATTGTTCGGATTATTTACATTCAAAAAATAGATTTGCTTAGTATAATTTTTTTTCTTTAGTCTATACTGAAAAATAATACATACGTATTTTTTGTACTTCGTGATTTGATGAAAATTACAGAAGTTATGGATTATTGAAATTTGATTTTTTCAACAAAAGGGTATTTTTTTAACGCGCTTTTATCCTATAATAGCATTCATGAAATGTCCATAAAATTTCATGTAGCACATTGCTTTCAATTAATTGCTATTAACTGAGAAAACCTCGTTGAAAAAATAATATTTTGTTGAAAACATCAAATTTCAATAATTTATCATTTTTGTTACTTTCAGCAAATCAAAAAATCCAAAAAATACGTATGTATTATTTTTCAGTATGGATTCAAAAAAAAAAAAACATTATTCCAGGCAAATCTATTTTGTTAATGTAAACAATCCGAAGATATTTAAAATTAATAAAATTCAAATATTAAAATTTTTAATGAACAAATACTAAGTTCTAGGGGCCAATTAAAACGGCAGTATTTCACCGACAATTAAATATAAATTTTAAAAACTTACGTTTTGAAAATTTGTCTTGCAGTTTCCCATAACAGCCATAATGTACAATACGAGACACACAAGTAAAAGTGCTATTTTGGCCATTTTTCGGATTGCAAAAATTTAACTGCTTTCTATGAAAATAAAATTGATTCGATTTTTATATTTAAATTAAATATTTAAAATTATACAAAAATGATATTTTTCAAGAGAATCTCTACATACCTGAACTGAAATAGATTTTGTTGTTCCAGACTTAACTGCTCAGTATTACCGACGTATTTATAAGACAGCTCTGTTTATTGACAGATTTGGATTTCCCCAATTTCTAACACGTAACGCGTATCTCATTGATTTAGTTGAGTTCCAAGTTCTGGCTTTTGGCACGTATGCATATCCCATTCGTTGAAATCAGATTCGACACACGCGATACATTTCAATAAGGGGTCGTCCACATATCACGTGATATCTTTAGGGGTGGGTGGGGGTAGGCAAAATATCACGGTCCATGGAAATTAATTTTTTTAGCAATAGAAAAAGTATCATGAGGAGGGGGGAGGGGGTTCAAAATAGCTAAAATTTGTATCACGTGATATGTGAATGATCCCTAATCAATAATCTCTCAAAACTTGTGTCCTATTGACACAAGTCAAACATACATAGTCAGCGTGCAATTTCGACACTTAGTCAATTTGTTCAGAAACAAAAAATATAATTAAAAATATGACCTTGCACCCATGATTTAAATTTTATGCAGATTCTAAAACTAATTTGACATTTTAGAAATATGTAATATTTGGACTTCAGTTTCTGAAGAAAATATTGAAAATTATGAACAAAAAAAAGTACACAATTTTCAATATTTTGTTTAGAAACTGAAGTCCAAATAATACATATTTATAAAATGTCAAACTAGTTTTAGAATCTGCATAAATTTTAAATTATGGGTACTTCTGATATTTAAATTATTTTTGTCATTTTTAAAGTACTTTTGTCAACTCTAAAGTATTATTGTCAATTTTCATGTATTTTTGCGATTCTAAATTAAATTTTTCCAAATTTCAATTATTCTCTTCAGTCTTTAAATAATTGTCATGAATATTTAAATTTGTTACACAAGTTTTCATTTACTTCTGTCATTTTTAATTATTTTCTCAGCATTTCAATTATTTTTTTCTATCTTTAAATTATTGCCAGGAATATTTAAATTTTCAACGCCAGTTTCTATTCAGCTTTTGTTAATTTTCAATAACTTTCTTTAAATTTCAATTACTTTTGTCATTATTCAAGTATTTTTGTCATTTTACGATTATGTTATTCATATTTCTATTATTTTTGCAATATAAATATATATTAAACTAAAAATTGTTAATAGGTATAATAATAAATACAAATTTTTCAAGAATTTTTGGTGTTGAACTTTATTCGACAATCATGAGTATAGGTTCGTACACAAATCGTGCATCTCAGAAACCTACAATATTGACACTAAGTTCGTAAATTCAGGAAGGTTTTCTCGATATTTAAATCAAATTGAAACACGAAATTCAATTCAATAGCTTAGTTGGTTTAGAGCAGTCAAGCGCCATTTGAAAGACCCGAGTTCGAATCCCGGCGGAGCTAAATGTCCGATATTTTTTCACAGAATTTTCTAATTTCATAATAATAAATAATTAAAGCGATTTAAAAAATATTGAAAAATGACACAGTAATATGTTTTTTAGAATAATTATTTGGCCGAGTATCAATTTTACAGAAACTGAAATGTACAGAATATTAATTTTGCAGAATCGCTATTTGGTCGAAAAATAATTTTACCGAAAGTCATTTTGATCGAAATTCAATTTGTGCAAATCGGATTTTGATAAAATATTAATGTTGCAGAATCATCGCTGCATTTACTGATAAGCCTAACGCACAATGAATCGTAATCGCTAATCCTTAATCGTAAGAATGAGAGGAAGTAGGACAGACATATATATCTGTCCTGCTTCCTCTCATTCTTACGATTTAGTCCAGTCAAATTGTCGTTCAAAAAGCCTCAATAAAACAATAATTCCAATATGGCCAATTTTTTTTGGATTCCATAGGGGGATGTTTGCTGAGCTTAAAACCAAAAATGCGACCTCCAGGGGTGGTAACTTTGTCCGCCATATTGAAAAAAGGGGTGAATTTTTGTTTTTAAAATACCTTACGATCTATGGCATTTACAAAAAAAAAAATAAAGAATATAAATTTATAGGAAATGAAATTACCTATCACTTTTACTCAAAGTATTTTTACTTGAGACTCATATTTTTTGGAATATATTGCAAAAAGAGAAAAAGTAAGAGGGATGAAAATCGATTTTTGCATTTTTAGCAAATATGGAAATTTTTTGAAAAAATGTGTCTTATAAAAGACGAAGCAAACTTGAAACTAAACAACTTTTACTTAAACATTTTTTTAGTCAAGTGCATATTTAAGACTGGAAAGCGCAGTAAAGTGCTGAAATACGTAAATTGCAATGTATATCCGCCTGAGCAAGGAGTTCTTTTAATTACAGTTTTGAAAGATATCCTTTACTTTAGATCACTAACTTGTTTTTTACTCAATAGGGGGCTCTTCACTGAGCTTAAATCCAAGTTTGCGACCTCCAGAGATTTTTACTTAGTCCGCCATCTTGGAATGAGGGGTAATTTTTTTTTTCAAATATCTAAAAATCCATGGTATTAAAGTAAAAAACTGTAGAATACAAATTTGTAGGAAATAAAATTACCTATCATTTTTACTGGAAACATTTTATTCTAACACTTATATTTTCCTTAATATATTGCAAAAAGTGAGAAAGTAGGAGGATAAAGAATCGATTTTTGGATTTTTAGCAATTATTGTACAAAAAAGTAAAATAAATAATTTTTTTGTATATTTGTTCTTAATGCTTTATTATAATAATATTTCACAGTTAATATAAATTTTACTAATTTAAATTAAATGGAATAGGCAATATTATTTAAAATAAATACATGGTTTGAAAAGATATCGACTTTTAAATGATTCTCTAAAATGCTGCAGTAAAGGAACTGAAGTGTATACAATACTACCTGCAACATATATATCAGAAGTCTCGATATTTGCGCCTTTCAGTGCGCTCTGCAGCCTTAACTATTTCTTTTATTCAAAATAAGTCTAATGAAAAATAGTGTACTTTAAAGTTTTCTTCCTTTTTTATAAGACAAATTTTTTCAAAAAATTGCACTATAATTGCTAAAAATCCAAAAATCCCTGAAGTCAACATTAATTTTTTTACATAGTAACAAATTATGGTCGGTGTGATGAAGTAATTTGAAAAAAATCTTTAAAAGAAAATTTTTTTTTACGAAGAAAAGAGAGTTCTATTTCCAACATTTTTTTCATTTACCCACCATAAAACTCCAAGAAAGCGCTTCCCAGTGGGCAAAAATCTATGTTCGTTTTAAAAACGTTTGAAGAACGTTTTTAGAACGTTTCATGTCGGCCAAATAATGTTCTGGAACGTTATTGGAACATGGATGTTCGAATAATGTTCCAGAACATTATTTGGCCGACATGAAACGTTTTAAAAACGTTCTTAAAACGTTTTTAGAACGAACATGGATTTTTGCCCACTGGCTTTGAAGTCCGCTCTGATAGAATTGGAAATGCTTAGAAATTTTAATTAATATCCATGTGATTTAACTCCACAGTAAAAATAGATACTATATGTATAGAAATGCGACGTTTTTGTTGATGGTAAATGTGAAATTTTATTATAATAATTCTATTGAATGTTACAGATAAAGAAGTTGATGAAGTTTTAGCATCAAGCAATGGACGTAGGAATGCGTCTGACAAAATCGATAGCGATTAAGTCCGCTCTAATAGAATCGGTAAAAGTTTACAAACTTTAATTTATGTCTATATGATTTCATTCCACAATAAAAGTAGATACTGTATGTACATATAGAAATGCTACGTTTTTATTGATGAAAAATGTGAAATATTATTATAAATATTATATTATTATAAATGTTACAGGTAAAGAAGTTGATGACGTTTTAGCATCAACCAATGAACGTAGGAGTGTGTCTGAAGGAATCGCAAATTCTTCTGATTCTTCTACTGCAAGTTGTAGTAGAGCAACGAAAATAAATTCACGTCCTCCATTACAAAAAACTATCATTGGTAATGAAGTAAGTTAATTTAATTATTAAACAAGAAAAAGTGAGTTAGCTGCCGCAGCTGAAAAAAAGTTAGTTGCTTTTGTCGTTATTTTAGTTGATTTTACTTATGTCAGCTATCACAGCGAACTTTTAGCTGCCTTAACAACTTTGAAAGCTGTTTTAAAAAATTTTCAGCTATGATAAGTAAAAAAAGGAAGCTCACTCACTTTTCTTTCTGAACACTAAAAAAAGTGTTTAGTTGACCCACATAAACGTATACCTGGATTTCGTTTAGATAGAAATTTAGGAGTAGCAGGTAAACATATGTCTGTGTTAATTAAACGTACAGCTGATAACGATTTAGCTGCTACTCCTAAATTTTTATATAAACGAAATCCAGCTATATGTTTATGTAAATCAGCCCAACAATTTTCTGAGTGAAGAATGACATTAATTTGATTACTATTATTATTATTTCACTGTTACAATTATAATTTTCTAATGTTTATTTTTCAGATTCATATTGGGGATATTCGTATAGATTATGATCTATATAAAACTTTAAAAAAAAAATCGGACGGGATCTTTATAAAAGAAATGGCTCTTATAATCTGGGGTGCGCGCAGGTTAGAAGAAAAATGCCTGGATTGTCCAAGAGCCAAGAGAGGGAGAAATGTTGACGGAGAAGACAATGTCAGGACTCCGTTGACTCCAAAAAAATATAATATTTTGAAAGGTATATCTCCTTTTTTTAAAAAAGGAAAAAAATTCATAAAAAATAAAGCAATAAATATATAATCTACAGAAATATGTTTCATTACAGATATGTTATTTGAAAAAATAACAGAAAAAAGAGTGACAGGAACAGACCGATATAGAAGAATGTCGCGAATTGGACGATTCATGTCGGAAAAACTGTACTATTGCTCAAAGAGAAATTACATAGATTAAAACCGAGGGATCAATTCTTTACTAAATAAATGTATAGTATTTTAATAAATAAATTTTAATAAACATGACATTAGTATTTATTAATTTAAACAGAAAATTCTGACCCTGATTCTGAATCTTATTAAAATTATAAACTTTTTTAAATAATATCTCTTTGCAAAGAAAGGTACCTAATGATGTTTAAATTATGATTACTTAAAAAATATTGAATGAAAAGATTTTTTGACGTCAAATAAAAAAATATAATAAAACTCTTTAATGAAGTTAAGTAAAGGATAAACAGAAAATCTACTTTTTCCTTCCTAAGTCCCTTTCTTTTCGACCCCTCACATATAAGAAGATTTAATAGATTTTGAAAAATTATAGAAAACAATGTAGTTTAGTACAGCTAATTTTTTAAGAAAATAATTTGTAAAACTATAATTTTATTTTAAAACATTAAACTATTATTATTATTTTAATGGTGAGGCGCCGTTAGACATGAGCCGACATGGTATTGAAGAATATATTTAGAGACGAAAAATTTCAATTTTTGTTAAAGTTAGCTGAAGAGGGGGGGGGGGTTATAATGTACCTATGGCCTCTGATATGGTGAAGGGAGGAGTCAAAAGAAAAAAATAAGTTATCTGCTTTGAAATTCAATGTTCATAAGAGGGAGTGGGGGGGAGGGGGGTCATGACCCTCTTTCCCTCTGGACCCGAGCATATATTTTCCAAGAAGAAGACATTTCAGAAAATCCCATAAGAATTTTTCCAGAAACGTGAAAGTACTAATGTTGCGGATGCGTTTGTTTAAAAACAATAATTTAACATTGCTTGAGTCACTTAGAATGCATTTTTTTATGAAGTCAATCAATATTTTTAATATTAATATCAATTTAATCTACTTACCGGTATATGAGTATTTTTTGTTTCCAAAAAAATGTCTTTAAATACAATGTTTCTAATATTCACTTCAAAATTTTTCTTTTTCACTAACATGCATTGTTTGCCACCTGTAGGTTATAAAAAAAAAATTTTTTTTCTTTTAAATTTTTATCAATTTTTACGTCAATTTTTATGTCATTTTTGACATAAAATTTCACGTCAATTTTCATATGGTTTTTCATATCACTTTTGACCCCATTTCATTATGTCCTTTTTCATATTAATTTTCATATACTTTTTGACATCATTTTTCATATCCTTTTTCATATCAATTTTTACATGAATTTCATATGAAATTCTACGTAAAAAATTTTAGTAGGGTTCCATATAAAATGGAATAATTGACTATTTCGAATTTTGATTTCAATTAGCAATATTTTAAACGTTATACAGAATAAAATAATTATTTAAGGAGCAAGGAAAACACAAAAATAAACAATTACGATAATTAAAACTAATAAAAATGATAAAAACTTCAATAAATACTTAATCGTAACCTGCGAAAATTGTAAATTGCAAAATTAGAAAGTTGCACAATTAAAATAAATTATAAATGGCCAAAAAAATTGATAAATATAAATTTATAAATAGCAATATGTAAAAAATATAATCCAACTGCAAATATAATAATACCAATTATTTGTGAGGAAAAATTATTTGAAACTGTGAACTCTACACAAAAGGTTAAATTTATTACAATTATATTAATTCACTTTACGGATAAGATATGTATCTGCATATATAAATATATTATATAGGTATTATTAGAAAAACGTTTTTACTTAGTTTTTGTTTTCCTTCTGTTTTCTATGCAGTAAAATAATGTATTAAAAATACATTGAAGGTTGGGGGGTTTGCTGACATTTTGCATACATATAAAAAAAGTAAACAAACCACATTCAGAGTTTCTAGAAAAAGCTCACGTCATTAAAAACCAATGTCTAAAACAAATTGTAACTCATCAAAGATTGTACTGTCACTTTCATCAAAATAAATTGCTTTTTGTCAAAGCCCGTGTGGAAAAGTTCCCAGTATTTCCTAGTTTGTAAGTGGGCGCCAGTTGGAGCCCACCTGGGCCAGGTGGGCCAAGTGGGCGCCAGTTAGGGCCCACTTGGCTTTTCCACACGGGAGTTGGCACTAGAGTTGCAAAATTCTCGGTAATTTAAAATTCGGTTACCTTCTCGAGAATATAACCGAGAATATTCTCCTTGCTGAGAATTTATGAGAATTTTCCATGTTTGAATGAGCTCCACTATTTTGAAACACAAACAATTTATTGAAATGAAAATGGATAGGGGAGAGTGGCCATCAATGTACCGGGTTTTTTCAAGGTGATAGTACTTATTTAATTTCACCAATTTCAAGGACTTCTTTACATCAATATAAAACTACAACACTTCTCTAGGTAATGCACACATATTATACACGATTTATTTTAATTAAATAATAAAATTTAGGATTTTTCTAAACTAACAAGCTATTTTCATTTTCAACAACCTGGGTACACAATGAAACACCTCTATAAAAACACTAAAAATGTTCAACAATAATAATATTTCAATTTTCATTTTGTGAAAAACTTATTTTCTATCAAATACTATAAAAAATTATTACTTAAAACTTTTTAATTGATAATGCATAACATACCCAAGTAGCACGTAATATTACGTGAGTATCGCAGTAATATTACATTTAATATTGGTAATATTACAGGTTGATGTTACAGTAATATTACCGTGACATTAAAATGTCCGCGTCAAGGTAATATTACAAAGTAATATTACATTAATATTACAGTGACATTGAAGTAATATTACAATTAAATATAATGTAGAAAAAATTTGGAGCGCTGAGTCTTGAACCCTTGTAAGCTGACCAAGTCCGTTGGCGCCTTAAACCACTCGACTACTTAGCTCTTAGAATATATTGCAGAAAGTCTGCTTCATGTTTTACTACATATTTGTAATATTACTGTAATATTACTGTAATGTTAACTCAATATTACCCTGTAATATTACATAGTAATATTACTATGTAATATTACCTCAACATTACCCTGTAATATTACCTTGACGCGGACATTTTAATGTCACGGTAATATTACTGTAACATCAACCCGTCATATTACTAATATTGAATGTAATATTACAGTGATACTCATGTAATCTTACGTGCTACTTGGGTAAATATACCTCAAATTTAAGTTATCTAGCTAAAATGGCATTTTAGTTTTGCTATGTTGAAAAAAGTACTGATAACAATCGCTGTAACATGCAGTACGCATGCCTAGTTTTTTAATCAGGCATACCACTCTGAAAATCGAAAATACACTGAAATTTTAGGTGGTTCATTGTTCCCCGGTACATTGAATCAACATGACATTTGCAACAAAAATGGTTTTTTATAACTTAATCCAATATTCCAAAATCTTTATTTCTTTAGAATATTGTAGTTAAGGCCCGATACTAGTATATTTCGTAACATGCGTGACAAGCAGTCGTTTCTGAAACGAGAGCAATGTTTTTGCAACGAGTGAAACGAGTTGCAAAAATTGCGCGAGTTTTAAAACGACTGCTTTTTTCACGCAGTTACGAACGATACTTTTCATAACAAAGTCATAAAAGGCGTGATTCGTTTCTCTGTACAGATAACCAGAAAGTTGCAGAATGAAGAACGATTCACTATGTCACGTCAGAGTGTACACAAATACAATACAAATTGAATGTCTCACACTTTTTTACTTGTCAACACGCCGCGCTAGTGATACGGTCAGGTTAGATTTTGAAGCTGTACTACTCACGCTGAAGACATCGACTCTGTTCTGTTGGTCAAACAGTGCGTGCAAGAAAAGTAGAAAAGTGGGAGACATGCAATTTGGACTGTACTTGTTTGCACTCTGACGTCACATAGTAAATCGTTCTTAAATCTGCAACTTTCTGGTTATCTACAGAGAACCGAATCACGCCATTTTTAAGACTGCGTTATGAAAAAAAGTAAATCGTAAGTACATTTATTTTTAAATTGTCTTATTTCAATTAAAAAACGTGTTTGTATTTTAGGTAAATTTTTTCTTCCATGCATCAAAAACAGTTTTTTTCAGTTTTCTCTGTAAAGAATAAATCTACATTTCTCAAATTTATGGACGTAGTGTGATTACGCAAACTTCATTTATATTTAAAATTAGGAAAATTTTTATTTAATTGTTTCTGAGAAAATTGAAATGGTTCATTGAAAAAACTGGTACATTGATGGCCACTCTCCCCTACATAACAAAATATTAATCATTACAAACTAACTATAAGTCAATGAAGTGTAAAAATTATTATTAAATATAACAATTTTAATTTTCAAATGAAAGAATAGTATATTATGCATCAAGGGAGGGAAGTCCGTGTTTTTTTGTCAAGCACAAATGTTCGAAGAACGAGTGTAGCACGAGCGTAGCGAGTGCGAAACGAGTTCGGAGAACATTGTGCGAGACAAAAAATCGGCCTCCCGAGGTGCATATGCTATTTTCTATCACATATGTACGAAAATCTCGTGTTTCGTTCGCGTTAGCGGGTCAGCACTCGCAGTCTTTAGGTTAGTGACGTTAGAGATAAAAAAAACTTCCGAACAGTGAAAAAAACTCTCATCGCGCAAGGCGAACGAAAACACGAGGTTTTCGTGCATGTGTAGTAGAAAATAATTTAAATTTGAGAAAAATACTTCAAAATCTTAGAAATAAATTGAAACAAATTAGAGTAATGAAAAATTGGAGAAAATAATTGAAATTGGGATTAATAATTTAAAATTTAGAAAATTAATTCAGAAAATGATGAAAATTATTAAGTTTAAGAAAATTATGAAGAAACAATATAAAGAATAAAAAATTGAAGAAAATAATTGAATTTGAGATAAATACATGAAAATATAAAAAAAAATTTACAAAATGAGAATAATAAATAAGAATTTAGGGAAATAATTGAAAAATGATAAAAATAATTTAAAATTGAAAAAATAATTAAAAATTTTTTTAAATAATTGAAATATGAATGAAATATTTAAAATTTCAGATAATTAATTATAATTTTTAGAAAATTGTGCAAAAATAATGAAAATAATTAGAAATTGGAGAAAATAACAGAAAAATTAGAGAATTTTATTTTTAAACAAAAGAAAATAATTGAAAAATCGTTTAAAAAATTGAAAATTGAAGACAATGATCTAAATTTGAGTTAATAACTGAAAATTCAGATAATTCAGATAAGTTGAAAAAAATAAATTACATTTAAAATAAATAAATGAGAAAATTGCAGAATTTTTTAAAAATAAACAATAATAATTAAAATTTGAGAAAAATACTTGAAAATCTGAGAAATTAATTGAAAAAATTGAGAAAAATTAAAGAAATGGATAAAAGAATTGAAGAAAGCTAAAAATAATGAAAATTTAAGATAATTAATAAAAAAAATTTAAAATCATGAAAATAATTAAAAACTAAAGAAAATAATTAAAATTTGAGAAAAATGCTTAAAAATATTAAAAAATTATTTGACCAAATGAGAATAATAATTACAAATTGAGTGAAATAATTGATATATGCTGAAAATAAATATAAATTTACGAAATTAATTCAGAAATAATGAAAATGTTTAAAAATTGAATAAATAATTAATTGAATTAAATTGAATTAAAATAATGAATACATAAGTACCGTAAAACAGGGTAATTTCGCTCAAATTTTCATGTTTTTTTTTAAAAAGTATACGAAAAAGTTAATAATAAATTTTGGTACTGAAAATATATAATCTCTGACTTTTCCTCTTTAATTTCACAAAATAAAAAAATTACTATATATTGCGTAAACCTATTTAATATACCTTTTTATTGTGAGCGAAATTACACCTCAATGTGGGGTAATTTCGCTCAACTTTAATGACTTTAATTTTTAACAACAAAAATATGTTAGTTTACAAGCTATAATCACTTTATAAAATCATTATAAATAAAATAATGTTATTTAATTAATATTTACAGTCATCAGAATAAATATTTAACCACGTTTTGTGTTTTATAATTTCGTAAAATTTTTGAATTTTGTCATGAGAAATAACCTTAGATACTTGATAAACAATTGAATGATACATTGTATTCATGAACGAAATTACCCAACAAATATGAAATATTTTTTTTAAATTGACTTTTTTCAAAATCTATTCAACTTTTCAGTAATTTTATTTTTTCTAAATCATGTCAGGGATATAGGAAATAAGATTATTAGATGATTTTAACATAAAATATTTTAAATATAGGTTTCACAAGCGACTTTTACACACTACTTGTTCAATGAGCAAAATAGACATCTTTAAATAAATATTATTTTTATTAAAACTTAACTATAATTCTAATTTAAAATACCCTTGAGACACAGTTTGATACTTTTCTTAACATTTGCAATTGCAAATTTTATATTTTTCTTCCTAGAAATAACAATAAATAATTTTTGAAAAAAAAAGTTTCCACTGAGCGAAGTTACACTACATGAGCGAAGTTAGCCTGTTTTACGGTAATATAACTATTTAAATCGAAGAAGATAATTAAAATTTGCGAAAATAATTGAAAAAATTGCAAACTATATTTTAAATAAATGGAAGGTTAAGAAAATTTCAGAAAAATACTTAAAACTTTTAGAAGTTTATTGAAAAAAAAAGAAAATAATTAAAAATTAAAGAAAATAAATGAAAAAGGATAAACATAATTTAAATTTGAAGACAAATATTTTTAATTTATGATACATATAATATAAGAAAACTATAGATATAATTGATAATTCATTCAATAAGGTAATGGAAATATCAGATAAATAATAAAAAAAATAATACTAATATTTGATAATTGAAAGAATTAATTGAAATGTCAGGTAAATAGTTTAAAATTTGGAAGTTATAAAAAAAAAATTGAAAATATTTGAAAAGTAAATAAAAAAATGGGATATTTGAGAAAAATATTAAAAAATCTTAGAAAATAATTTTAAAAAATCGGAATAAATAAAAATTGTTTAAATAATTAAAATATGATCAAAAAAAAGATAAGTTGAAAAAATCAATAAAATTTTACACAAATAATTGGATTTTTTTAAATAAATAAAAATAAATGAAATTTGAGAAATTATGCCAAAAGAATGAAAATAATTATAAATTGGAGAAAATAATAGAAAAATTGCATGGTTTCTTTTTAAGCAAAAAAAAAAAAAATAATTGAAAAATTGTTTAAAAAGTTGAAAATAGAAGACTATAATCTAAATTTGAGATAATAACTAAAAATGTAGGAAATGAATTGATAGATAATTAAAAGATTGGGAAAATAATTGGAAAATGATAAAAAGGAAATTAATTTTGCACAAAATAATTGAAAATTGATATATATATCCTATATTTGAAAGTTCAGGATATTAATTCAGAAATAATGAAAATAATTAAAAATTGAAGATAATAATTGAAAATGAAAACAATAATGGAGGATTAAAAAAATTAATTTCATTTTGCCATAAATAATATGAAATTTGCAATAAATACTGAAATTGTTTTATTTTCGAACAGAAAATAATTTTAAAAAATTATTATATATAATTCTGACTATTAACATTCTCTCCAAATTTGAATTAGTAGTTTTCTACTAATGAATTAGCGAAAAGTGAGCTACTATTAAAATAGTAAGAATTTGACTAATTCTTAGTAGGAAACTACTAAGAATTAGTAGAAAACTACTAATTTTGTAGTAGAAAACTACTAATTAAATTAGTAAAAAAATCTACATTTTTTAAAAGTAAAGTTTCACTATTTCAATTAGTAGTTTTCTACTAAGAATTAGTAGTTTTTTACTAAGAATTAGTAGTTTTCTATTAAGAATTAGAGAAAAATGAGCCATGAATTTGACTAATTCATAGTAGAAAACTACTAATTCTTAGTAGAAAACTACTAATTTAGATTTAGAGAGTTAAAATTTAAATCATTAGTAATAAGAATAACACTAGAGATTCTATTTTCGTACATTGATTGAGAAAATTTGACTAAATTATTTGATAAATGAATAAAAAACTTAAATTCTTATAAATACTTGATAAGAATTTTGGTCGGTTATATTTGCGGTTATATTCTCGTTCTCGTTACCGTTCTCCAGGTAATATTACTTCTTCGCAACTCTAGTTGGCACTTTATTTGACAGCTGTCAACTGTCAAAATGTCAATTTGACATCATATTCGTAATAAGCGACCCTAAAAACCTTAATATACTAGTTACATTATATTCCAACTGTATGCATTTGGGAACCACTTTTGGGGTAGAAACTCGTGCGCAGGATGGTTAAAATTACTTGATTATTTTTTAAACGAAAACTACTTTAAAAATAATTTAACTTTTTATTGAAAACATTTATTTTATGTAGGCACTAAAATAATTCTGTACAAAATTCGAGTCATACATACATAAATATATACATATATGGACCAGATCGCGGACTGTTACGTTACATTTGTACGCACATTTCAACAAAAAGTTTCAAAACCACACGAAATTGAATTGTTTTAATATCTTTTATGCATGCATCTAAAAGTATGCTTCTCTAATAACATTTTTATTAATATAAACATTTCCGTATGTTTTGTTATTTAAGAGTTATGAATGTTTTAGTACGGACTGTTACGTTACACGAAAAGACTGTTACGTTACCTGTGCGATTTATGTTCATGTAAAAAGTGAAATTAGGTATTAAAAATGGCTACCATTGTTTTATTTTACATTATGAACATTAATTCGGTTGTCCTACGACTAAAAAATTAAAACATTACAATAGAATATATAAACTTTCAAGCAAGCAACAAAACTCTGAATACACAGTACACACAAAAAAAATATCTTGATCTGGGAACAAGACCTATATATTCCTACGAATTTTGAAGAGCTAAATCCGAATTCGAGATCAGAATTGGTCAGACGGGTCTGAGTTAGATCCTTCAAAAAACAATTTTAAATCGCTAATATAGCAGACAAAAATAATTTTTTTTTAAGAAATGCTTAATTAAACTCACTATATGGGGGTTTATAGGGTCGCTGATAACAAATCTATTCATGACTTTTTAAAGTTGATAATGGGGAAATCAAAATGTCTGAAAAAAATTAAAATTTTTAAAAATGATAATAATACTCAAATTTGGATGTACGTTTTGAATCTAGGTTCAACGTTTTTAAGATTATGAATAAATCCTGACCTTAAATAGTATGATAAGAATGTATAATGAGTTTCATTAATTTAATCAATAATTTAAAATTTTTTTCTGCCATTTTGCATTTGCCATTTAAAATTTTGAAAAATCATGAATAAATTCGTTATCAGCGATTCCAAAAACCCATAAATACTGTGTTTTATTAAGTTTGTAGAAAATTATGCTTTTTTGTCCGCCATTATACATCAGCTATTTTGAATCTTGAAAAATTATGAGCGAATTCATTATCACCGACCCCAAAAATCCCCACATACTGGTTTTATTAATTTTAATCAATAAGATAAAGTTTGATCCAACATGGATGACATTTTCTATTTTTTGTACAATTTGCGCTATTTTCGCGTCGTTTCTTTTAAATATAATGTATTAAGGGGATGTGATGGATATGACGTCACTGCTTTAGGCAAAATTTTTCCATAACTTTTCTACAAAAATATTAAACAGTTTGTCACGAAACTTGGTAGAATTACCTAAAATATTATTAAGAAGGTCTTTTTGAATCAAAATTAGATTTGAAAAAAATTCAATTTTTCTAAAATTTTCCAAAATTAATTTTGGGCCAAAATTCGAGCAAATTCGGATCAGAGAGACCTTCCTAAAGACGTTTTAAGTAAATGCACCAAGTTTCGTGACAAAATATTCAATATTTTAAGAGAAGAGTTACAGACAAAGTTTGCCTATACCAGTGACGTCATAATCCATCACATGCCCTTAATGAATGTATATTTTTAATGTACAAACAATTTGTGTCAATTTCAGATTCAGTGCATCAAAACACATAGGAATAAATGGTTTTTATTCACAGATCAAGATACTTTTTTCGGGATGTTGTGATATGAGTGAAAAAAGACTGTTACGTTACAAATTGATTTTGGCTCTGAACACAGAAACAATTGAATATGTTGCTGATTTTATATTTTATTTAGAAAATAACATAAAAATGCTGGAAAAAATTAAGTCATTGTATTTAGTTGACGTGATAGATTTTGCGTCAAAAAACTTTTTGGGATTTTAGACTGTTACGTTACATTAAAAAAAGCGGTCGAATTCTTTTGCATTACAAATGTTATAAAAAATTTTTTCTTTCAACTATTTAATTCAGTTACTTTCAGTTAACCATTCAATACTTTAAGATGTATATAGCCTGCATATAATCAGGAACCCATGAAATTTGAAAGTAAATTTTTTTTTTCGTGGTTTCATTTTTCGCGATCTGGTCCATATACATATTTTTTTCTTCTTTTTTTAGTTTACACAGATCTTTTTTGCTTGAATATCAATTCCTGCTATAATATTTTTTCCCATAATATAAAAATTTTCTATCATCGTAGATAAATCTGTAACATGGTGGCCTGTCGAATCTAATTTATGAAAATGAAGGTTTGCAACTTTAATTTCCTCCTTAGATTCAAAGATCGAAGGTTTAAAAAGCACTCCGATTACGTTTCCACCGTACACACCTGTCCTAAATGAAAAAAAAGTTTTTCCCCGATGCCGTAAGAAAACTCTTGCATATTTTGAATTCTTTCGATTCAAAGAAACAAAATTTTAAAGGTACAAAATCGTATCTGATCCTCCTGACCGATTTTTATAATTTTAATGTACATTTAGTGCAGTATAATAAAAAAATTTTAGGTTATGTTATGTTTAATATGATGTATGTTCACTAGGGTGGTCCTTAAAATGAGAATTTTCGAATTTTAAAGTTCTCACCCCCACATTTTGTTACTAATCGAAAAAGAAGAGATACGTATTTTTTTATTTTTTTTTATTTTAATATTTGATGGTGCCTCATCGACCCTGAAATTTCCCATGTATTTTGCATGGGGAAAAAACAATTTTTCGTAGATTTGCAATAAAATCATGAAAAATCAACATTTTTTACCGGATTACTCTGTTTCTCTTAAAAAATGTTCAAACAATGACATTCAATAATTTATTTATAAATTTTTTATTATTAACTATTTTTTACAGGGCCGTAAAAATATCCCATAAATTGCAAAATTATGGAAAAATCGTTAAAAAATATTTCTTATCACATTTTACAATATTTTCCACCAAAATTCCGTTTAATTACATGGAAATTAACAACTAACAATTGTTGCATGTGTTTTTTAAATTGTTTAAACAAATTAATATTGTTTATTTGCAACTTTTCATCTAATAGAGCTAGAGAGCTGTAACTTTTTCCTAATTTTGCAACTATCCTAGCCAAGTGAAGTGCAATATTACTAAAAAACTAAAATATACAATTAAAAAAATTGTTTAAACAAATTCATATCGTTTATTTGCAACTTTTCATCTAAAAGAGCTAGAGAGCTGTAATTTTTTCCTAATTTTGCAACTATCCAAGCCTAGTGAAGCCCAATATTAGTAAAAAACTAAAATATACAATTATAAAAATTGTTTAAACCAATTAATATTGTTTATTTGTAACTTTTCATCTAATAGAGCTAGAGACCTGTAACTTTTTCCTAATTTTGCAACTATTGAAGCCTAGTGAAGCCCAATATTAGTAAGAAACAAAAATATACAATTATAAAAATTGTTTAAACAAATTAATATTGTTTATTTGCAACTTTTCATCTAATAGAGCTAGAGACCTGTAACTTTTTCCTAATTTTGCAACTATTGAAGCCTAGTGTAGCCCGATACTAATAATAAACAAAAACCACAATTATGAAAATCGTTTAAAGAAATTAATATTGTATAAACAATAATGCAACTTTTCAATTAATTGATCTTGAGTGTTTTAATTTTTTCTTAATTTTGCAACTATCCAAGCCTAGTGAAGCCCAATATTAATAAGAAACAAAAATATACCATTATAAACAATTTTTAAACAAACTAATATTGTTGATTTGCAACTTTTTATCTAATAGGGCTAGAAAGCTGTAACTTTCTTTATATTCGCAAGCATTTATTTTTGGAAAGGTAAGAATGAATGTAAAACACAATAATTGTGCAGAAATTCTGCAGTTTACTTTTTAAACAAAACGCGACAAATTTCTTTACCATTACAGCATTGTTTCTGTTAACATTTTTTTATTTCAGTCTGAGAGTCTGGGAACTGTTTACTATATTCCGTAACAACTTATAGAAAGTGCTGTTATTGATCCTCATCTCTTACTATTAGATCATTATAATCTGTCATTAATTTAACATTTCACTCCGCAATATCAATAGTCACTTTTTAATCCTGGACATAATTTTTAAACAAACTTTTGTCGCAGTAAAAAAAGACAAACTTGAAGAGACAAATTGATAAATTCCCAAGAATTAATAACTTATCATCACTTACAATTCTCTTAATTTCATTGATAAAAAATTAGAAAATATACCATATTAATATGTTGAAAAAATTTGAATGATTGTTGATTTTATTAAATTAAGAGAATTGTAAGTGATGATAAGTTATTAATTCTTGGGAATTTATCAATTTGTCTCTTTAAGTTTGTCTTTTTTTACTGCGACAAAAGTTTGTTTAAAAATTATGTCCAGGATTAAAAAGTGACTATTGATATTGCGGAGTGAAATGTTAAATTAATGACAGATTATAATGATCTAATAGTAAGAGATGAGGATCAATAACAGCACTTTCTATAAGTTGTTACGGAATATAGTAAACAGTTCCCAGACTCTCAGACTGAAATAAAAAAATGTTAACAGAAACAATGCTGTAATGGTAAAGAAATTTGTCGCGTTTTGTTTAAAAAGTAAACTGCAGAATTTCTGCACAATTATTGTGTTTTACATTCATTCTTACCTTTCCAAAAATAAAAGCTTGCGAATATAAAGAAAGTTACAGCTTTCTAGCCCTATTAGATAAAAAGTTGCAAATCAACAATATTAGTTTGTTTAAAAATTGTTTATAATGGTATATTTTTGTTTCTTACTAATATTGGGCTTCACTAGGCTTGGATAGTTGCAAAATTAGGAAAAAATTACAGCTCTCTAGCTCTATTAGATGAAAAGTTGCAAATAAACGATATGAATTTGTTTAAACAATTTTTGTAATTGTATATTTTAGTTTTTTAGTAATATTGCGCTTCACTAGGCTAAGATAGTTGCAAAATTAGGAAAAAGTTACAGCTCTCTAGCTCTATTAGATGAAAAGTTGCAAATAAACAATATTAATTTGTTTAAACAAATTAAAAAACACATGCAACAATTGTTAGTTGTTAATTTTCATGTAATTAAACAGAATTTTAGTGGAAAATATTGTAAAATGTGATAAGAAATATTTTTTAACGATTTTTCCATAATTTTGCAATTTATGGGATATTTTTACGGCCCTGTAAAAAATAGTTAATAATAAAAAATTCATAAATAAATTATTAATGTCATTGTTTGAACATTTTTTAAGAGAAACAGAGTAATCCGGTAAAAAAATGTTGATTTTTCATGATTTTATTGCAAATCTACGAAAAATTGTTTTTTCCCCATGCAAAATACATGGGAAATTTCAGGGTCGATGAGGCACCATCAAATATTAGAATAAAAAAAAAAAAAAAATACGTATCTCTTCTTTTTCGATTAGTAACAAAATGTGGGGGTGAGTACTTTAAAATTCGAAAATTCTCATTTTAAGGACCACCCTAATGTTCACATGTTTCTTGTTTTATAAAAATTCACTTCACTTCATAGAGGCATATTTCATTTGTTAATAGGACCATATTGTATTTTGAGCATCGTTTTTGAACAATTAATTCGTATTTATAAACGATTAATTTTTAAATTATTATCTCTTTGTTCATATTAATAGTTGTTAATATGTCCTTTGGGACTGATTTAAACAAATTTTATTAATTATAATGCACTAAACGAACATCAAAAATAATGAAAAACAGTCAGGAGGATCAGATATGATTTTGTGCCTTTAAAATTTTGTTTCTTTGAATCGAAAGGATTCAAAATATGTAAGAGTTTTCTTTCGGCATCGGGGAAGAACTTTTTTTTCATTCAGGACAGGTGTTCGTAAGTATCGTGGAAAAATAAAGCAAATTCGTTGTAGTTCGTCTGCAAATTAAAATTTAGACATTAATATTGCTACAGAAAAATTTTATTTTTATAGTTAAAAGTAATTTATTTTTATTTACCCTCAGCTCTTTTAAATACTGCTCAACTGGATTGAAGCCCACAATTGGTATACTTTGCTTTCTACGTTCTTTGTAGGGATAATATACTTAATCACGGTTTCATTTTCGTCCATTTCAACTGATTCATACCTTTTGGGATTCAAAGTGGAATTGAGATGTATCAAACAGTGATACTCACTTAATGGACTTTTGAATAGGACTTTGTAATTTAATGTAGAATTTAAAATTTGATTTTCCAACAACTTCATAGATTATTTAGCCATCATACTAACACGATTCAATATCAGAATATTTGGTGCTGTTTTAGTCCAGAGAGAATTTTGATGATCATAAGGTGTTGAAATAAATAAAAGTGGCAAAGTTTCTCGAGTGCTTCTAAATGTATTTTCAATCGTCACAATTTGTTCACCTGAAAAATTTTGCATTATAAACTTAGTAAATCTACCTAAATGAAATCTTTAAGGATGTTCAACCCATTGAAAGAAAAATCACAAAATGTTAAATAATTATTTTTTGATAACAAATTTTATATCAACCAAAAATTTTTTTTAAAATGTATAACTACTAGATCTTTCAAAATTCAGTGAAAATAATTATTATTATTAAATAATAATAATCTCCGTAAACTCCTGAAGTTAGTTAGAATTTATATTTATTCATCTTTTTCTGTCCACATTTTATAGTCTGAAGTGAAGTTAGTTAGTATTAATATTTATTCATCTTTTTCTGTCCACGTTTGAAAAAATAAAGTGAAGTTAGTCTTAGTCCCTGT
Organism: Ganaspis brasiliensis; assembly: GCA_037103525.1. NCBI lineage: Eukaryota > Metazoa > Arthropoda > Insecta > Hymenoptera > Figitidae > Ganaspis > Ganaspis brasiliensis. The sequence continues at coordinate 1,076,969 of JAZKLR010000294.1, forward strand.
TATTTTATTGACTTTGACTCTCTTTGTCAGGAAATATTTCGAAATTTGAATTAAAAGAATAAGGTAACCTTTTTCGTTAGTGTCTTGTTTTGCTGGTTTTTAATTATCATTTGTGTAAAAAAAGTTTTGAAAAATGCTTTAAAAATTTATTCTGGTTTTTGAAGAAGTTTAAAATATATAGACCTGCAATTAATTTCCTAAATTTTCCGTTATTATCTCAAATTTTGATTATTTTTAAAGTAATTTTGTAATTATTATTTTTTTTAAACATATATTCTATGCTTTTTTCAGTTATTCCTCTCAAATTATATTGAATGTTTTCAATTCTTAATATTTAAATTATTTTCATCATAATTCAATTTTCTTTATCAATCATAAATTATTTTCAGCATATTTCAATTTTTTTTTAATTTTGAATTAATTTTATTATTTTTCAATTATTTTTCTGGATTGTTAATTATTATTTTCATTTTCTAAAATTATTTTCTAAGATTTTTAAGCATTTTTCTGAAAATTCAAATATTTTCTTCAATTTCTAATTATTTTCATTTGTTATCAGAATTTCAAACTTTTTTTATTAATAATTATCGTAAATTTCAATTATTTTTAGCTTTCTTCCAGAATTTTCTCCAATTTTTAGTTTTTCTCATTTTATAAAATAAATTTCTAAATTTTTTTTAGTATTTTCTCAAATTTCTATTATTTCTTCAATTTTTAATTATTTTTCTATGTTTTCATAATTTCCAGTTAGCGGAGAATAGGTCGTGAGAAGCAAACACAGTAAAACGAGAGATCCGTGGTACATAAGATTATATATTGATAAGAACACAAGAGATACAAACTAGGCTGAGTAAGGACCAGAATAGAACAGAACACAAGGGACACAAGACGCCCTCTGGCGACAGTAAAACAAACAGGGGTTGAATCATAGTTCGCGGGTTATTCAAAAATCACTTTTAACACTCCCCCTTGATACAACTACTGACTTTAAACACTATTCGTTGACAATCCCATTGACGTGACACACTGTTCATGTTTAGGCCTAGCCAAGGCCTTCGTTAGCACGTCAGCAATCATGTTGTCCGATCCGATGTGGTTCAGCTTCACCTGACCCGATTCCTCAACTTCCCGAATGAAATGGTGACGAACGTCGATATGTTTTGTTCGTCCGTGATGCACGGGGTTGCCTGCCAGCTTCTGAGCACTCATGTTGTCGACGAAGAGATTTATCGAATCAGCATTTTTCACTCCGAGTTCCATGAGGAAACGACGAAGATGAACAATCTCTTTGGCCGCCTTGGCCATAGCCATATATTCGGCCTCCGTTGTCGACAGTGCAACTGTGCGCTGCTTTCGAGAGTCCCAAACAATTGCACCACCACTCATGACGAAAGCAAATCCGGTGAATGAACGCCTGTCGTGGGTTGATCCTGTCCAATCTGCGTCGACGTATCCTGCGAGATCGCTCTTGTTGCATGAGTAGAAAATACCCAGATCACTCGTGCCCTTTAGGTACCTGAGCACCCTTTTAGCAGCATTCCAATGTGTCTTGTTGAAACAGTTGTTGAATTAACCCAAGACACTCGCTGCATGAGAAATATCTAAGCGTGTTGATACCGATAGGTACAAAGGGCATCCCACAAGTTCCCGGTAGGGGGGTCTTTTACCATCTGAATCCTGCCACGCGTTGTCCTTGACGAGCTTTCTCCCCAAATCCAAAGGAGTTGACACTGGATTGCAGTCAGACATCGCGAAACGTTGCAGAATTTCCGAGATGTACGTTTTGTTGGTTTACGAGAATTCCTTTCTCGCTTATAGCGAAATCCATTCCGAGGCAGCGTTGAAGTCCTCCGACATCCTTTATCTCGATGATTTCCGATAGCCTTTTTCCCAAGGATAATATTTTCTCGTTGTCTCGGCATATTATAAAAATATCGTCGACGTATACGACGATTATGATCAAATCCCGATTTTCACCAATGAGATAGATGCAAGGATCTGATTTCGTTGGCCTGGCTCCCAATTTTTGCAATTCGTCGTCCAGACGCTTGTGCTAGACACGTCCGGCCTGCTTCAGACCGTAAAGAGCTCTTTTCATGTGACAAACCTTGTCACCACTAGTCAAATTTTTCAACATCTGTTTCGCTTTGTCGACCCATTGACCTTTGCTCTTCCGTTGCTCCACGATGAACTTCAGTGTCTCTTCTAACCATTCTGGAGGTTCCATCAACACTTCTTCGTCGAGTCTGCCATTGAGAGAGGCTGCTGTGACGTCGTACTGTCGAATGATCATCTTTCTCTGAGCGGCGAGAGCGATTACCGTTCTTATGGAGCTTAATCGTGCCACGGGAGCGTAGGTTTCGTGGAAGTCCTTTCCTTGCTGCTGCGAATACCCTTTCGCCACGATCCTGGCTTTTCTTATTTCTGCACTTCCATCAGCAGAATATTCCTTTCGCAAGACGAACCGGCTGCCTATCACGGATGATCCATTAGGTCTATCCACCAGGTCCCAAGTGTCGTTCTCGATGATCACCTTCATTTCGTCGGCCATTGCAGCCAACCTCTCTCTGGAGTCGTGATAAGTCATAGCTTGAGCGACAGGAACCTCTGTTAGAAAAGTGAGATCGTCGTCATCCTCACTTGCACAGCATGCAGTATTACGAACCTTTCTGGGTCTACCTCGAAGACCTGTTCGAATCACTGCTCGTCTTCCACGTCGTGCTGCAACTTGGGGTATTTCACGTGGAAATCCTATAAAATCCTCACCTTCAGATTCCTCCTGCCATTCCTCATGTAACTCGCCTTCCAATGGTTCGTCGACTTCGTTGTGCGAGCTTGGATTTTTGCATAAATCGAGTTCGTAGAATACCGCTGGACTAGGTATTTCCTCAGGAAGCTCTTCTACAGGAAAAAAATCACCGGAATCATCACTCTTGCAAGTTGGTAGCTTGTCAACGAATTTCACGTCTCTTGATATTTCTACTCGTCTTTCGTCCGGTATCCACACTCGATACGCCTTGGATTCTGCGCTGTATCCAATGAAAATGCCCTTTCTTGATCGTGGTTCCAACTTTTTGAGTGATGGCGACCTATTCATGACAAAAACTTCACTTCCGAATCGTTTGAAGTTTTCTACATCCGGGGCTTTTCCGTGCCAAATTTCGTGTGGCGTCTTCCCATTCAACTTACTGCATGGTGATCTATTCCGAATAAAATTGGCCGTGTTGACAGCATCTGCCCAAAATGTCGCTGGAAGTCCAGATTCTATTAGTAGACATCTTGACGTTTCCATTAAGGTTCTGTTTCGCCTTTCGGCGACACCGTTCTGCTCCGGATTGTAAGGAGCCGTCAACCTTCGCGTCATTCAGTTTTTCTGGAGTAAATCATCGAATTTCTTGTTGTCGAATTCCCGTCCGTTGTCAGATTGCAACTGTTTGATCTTCTTCTCTTTCTGCGCTTCTACAAAGGCTCTGAAGATTTCGAATTCTTCCACTGCTTGGCTTTTGTGGGTTAAAAACTCCACTTCACACCACCTGGAGCAGTCGTCGATGAAAGTGATGAAATACCGATTCTTCCCGTTGGACGCGACGCGCATTGGACCACAAACGTCCGTGTGGATTAAGTCTCCGAAACTTGTCACTCTTTCGGAAGCTTTAGGAAAAGGAGCGCGGCACATTTTACCCTGGAGACACACGGTACACTGAAATTCCTCGTCGATATTTTCAACTTTGACGCCTTGAATGAATCCCTTTCTTATGGCTTCCCGCAATGATTGCACATTTAAATGGCCTATGCGGATGTGACAGTCTTCAAGAGAATTCTTTTTCGGGGTCTGTACCACGTTAAACTCGCGAGCGTTTTTGCACTCCGATTTACTTACTTCACGTAAAAAGTAAAGTCCGCCTTCTCGATTTCCGGCAACCAACACTTTTCCATTTTGGGTTATCACTTTCACTTCTTTTTTGTTAAAGACGACTTCGTGACCCTTATCTGTAATCTTTCCGATGGAAATTAAATTCGTACGTAAATCCGGAACGTACAGAGTATCACACAACTTCAGCACTTTAACATTTCCGTTTTCTTTAGTTTCAGTCGACACTACGCCTTTGCCTAGAATTTCCGTACACGCACTGTTTGCGAGGTTAAGTTTACGTTTTTTGCCGTCGTGCATCACTTTTTCAAACGATTTTGCGTCGTTGCACATGTGCGATGTGCTCCCGCTGTCGAAGCACCAAATTCCACGATTCGCGCCGTTCATATTTCCGAAAGCTTTCTCGTCACTGGTTTCTGTATCTATTAGCAGAACCACTTCTGCACCACTCGCGGATTGTCCAGCAGTCTCTATCGAAATTTGACAGTTTCTTGCGCGCGGTGGCCAATTTTTCCACATTTGAAGCACGTCATTTTTGAGTCTCTATTTCCGGCGTTTCCTTTCCCGTATTTATTACGTTGACCGTAGTTGTTTCGTGCATTCTTATTTTCAGGTTTACCGACAACCATCGCGTTTTGCACAAAACTTCGACTTGTTTCTTTACGCGCGTCTGATTCTTCTGCTATTTTTACGCGAAGCATGTCGACCGTTGGTAGCTCGTCGCGAGACGACATCGCGCATCGGAAGTTCTCGTAACTTTCCGGCAAGCTTCGTAGCAGCATGACTGCCAACAGATCCCCGTTTATCTGTATTTCCAGTTCTGCCAACTTGTCGACTGTATCTGAAAAAACCTGGCAATGCTCTCGGGCATCGCCGCCATTTTGCATTTTCAGGGATATCAATTTATTCAAATATGCCAACTTTCGCGCAGGACCCTTAGATTGGAAAACACTATCCAATTTCGTCCAGATTTCTTTCGCCGTCGTACAATCCTTCACATGTTTAATTTTAGAAGGGCTTATGGAAAGAATTATGTCGGCCTGCGCCTTCATATCGGCTTCTGTCCATCTATTCGCGGCCTCTTGCGTCTCTGGTCGTTCGGCAACCACCTCGGGCTTGACTACGGTGCCGCTCACGTAGCCCCACGCATCGTTCTTTATCAGTACCGCACGCACTTGAACCTTCCAGGTGTCGTAATTATCCTTCCGAAGAAGGTCGAACTTTGCACTGGAAGCGTTGCTCATCTTTGTAACGAAACCACTGAGAGTCCACGAGGGCACGCTAACCTCAAACTTTTCACCGACGCGAAAAAGTCTCTTTCAGTCTTATTAAGTTACACTATTTCACAACCTGGATGCCCATAACCTGTTAGCGGGAATAGGTCGTGAGGAGCAAACACAGTAAAACGAGAGATCCGTGGTACAAAGGTTATATATTGATAAGAACACAAGAGATACGAACTAGGCTGAGTAAGGAACAGAATAGAACAGAACTTAACGGTCCTTCCGTAACTAAGGGACACAAGACGCCCTCTGGCGACAGTAAAACAAACAGGGGTTGAATAATAGTTTGCGGGTTATTCAAAAATCACTTTTAACATTTCCAAAAGATTTTATTAATTATCGTAAATTTCAATTATTTTTAGCTTTATTCCAGTTTTTTCTCCAATTTTTAGATATTATCATTTTCTAAAATTATTTTCTAAGATTTTTAAGTATTTTTCTCAAATTTTTATTATTTTCTTCAATTTTTAATTATTTTTATTTGTCTTCATAATTTCCAAAAAATTGTATTAATTATCGTAAATTTCAATTATTTTTAGCATTCTTTCAGTCTTTTCTCCAATTTTTAGTCATTCTCATTTTCTAAAATTATATTTTAATATTTTTAGGAATTTTTCTAAAATTTCAAATATTCTCTTCAATTTTTAATTATTTTCATTTGTTTTCATAATTTCAAATTTTGTTTAGTGATTATCGTAAATTTCAATTACTTTTAGCTTATTTCTTCAATTCCCTATTGAAAAAACTCATATGAGATCTCATATGAGATCATATGTGGTTTCCTATATGGAAACTCATATGAAAACTCATGTTCATATAGGAATTCATGTGTGATCTTATATGAGATCGCATGCAAAATCGTATATGAAATTGAGACACGATTTGATATGTAAATTCATATGGGAAATAGTTGTGTTTTTGACAAGAGATCTTAAATAAGATCTCACATGAGATCTCATATAAGATCACACATGAGATCTCATATACGATCACATATGAGATCTCATATAAGATCACATATGAGATCTCGTATAAGATCTCACATGAGATCTCACATGAGATTTCACACGAGATGACACATGAAATCTCATATGAGATCTCATGTGAGATCTTATATGAGATCTCATATAAGATCACACATGAGATCATACATGAGATTATACAAATTAATATGCGTTTCTATAAAGAAACTCATGTAGATTCTTATTTGATTTCGTATGTGAATTATTATGTCAAATCTTATATGAAATCTTATATCGAATTCCATATCAAATCTCAGAAACTCTTAATGAACAACAAATATTTCAATTTTTTCGTCTAATACTTATCTGACAAGTATTATTCCTCTGCAAAGAGTTTGTTTTTCCATGATTTGGGTCTCTATGTTCTAGTCTTCTTATATATCTTTTCCTCTTCATGTCGATAGTGAGAGAGGTTGAACATACAGCCATCTTGTGACAGTTGTCTTAACTAAGACCTACATGAGAACTTATATGGGATCTCATGTAGAATCTCATGTGGAATCTCATGTAGGTCTTAGTTAAGACAATCGTCACAAGATGGCTGTATGTTCAACCTCTCTCACTATCGACATGAAGAGGAAAAGATATATAAGAAGACTAGAACATAGAGACCCAAATCATGGAAAAACAAACTCTTTGCAGAGGAATAATACTTGTCAGATAAGTATTAGACGAAAACATTGGAATATTTGTTGTTCATTAAGAGTTTCTGAGATTTGATATTGAATTCGATATGAGATTTCATATAAGATTTGACATAATAATTCACATACGAAATCAAATAGGAATCCACATGAGTTTCTTTATAGATACGAATATTCATTTGTATAATCTCATGTATGATCTCATGTGTGATCTTATATGAGATCTCATGTGTGATCTTATATGAGATCTCATATGTGATCTTATATGAGATCTCATATGTTATCGTATATGAGATCTCATGTGTGATCTTATATGAGATCTCATGTGAGATCTTATTTAAGATCTCTTGTCAAAAACACAACTATTTCCCATATGAATTTACATATCAAATCGTGTCTCAATTTCATATACGATTTTACATGCGATCTCATATAAGATCACACATGAATTCCTATATGAACATGAGTTTTCATATGAGTTTCTATATAGGAAACTACATATGATCTCATATGAGATCTCATATGAGTTTTTTCAATAGGGATTCTTTTCTCCAATTTTTAGTTATTTTCTTTTTTTAGGGTTCCGTACACCTTCGGTGTTCGGCGGAACCCTTATAGCGAGACTCGTGCGTCCGTAGCCAAAAACCATCCCCCCCCCCCCCTATTAACTTCTAAACTATTTGACCTAGAGGGCTGAAATTTGGTACACTTATGTATTTTCACGTGTAGATTACACGAAAAACATAGAGAACATGATCTGAATTGATGGCCATAGCGTTGTCAAGGAGAAACTGCAATTTCCGAAAAAAAAGTTTTTTTTCTCTAACTTTGTCATTATTTGAGCTAGAGGGCTAAAATTTGTTACACTTGCGTATTTTTGCATGCAGATTATGGAAAAATTATGTTTGAAAATAAAATTGAACATTATGAGGTCACAAAAAAAAAATTCAAAAAATGACCACAAAGAGGTTTAAACCCCTATGCTAGAGCTCACCCTAATTGTCCCACAGTACCCCTCAAACCAATAAAATTTTTATTTTTATACTCAGAATTTAAAAAAAACCATATAAAACGCAATTGAAAATTGTCATAACTTTTTTTTCAAAATAATTGAAAAATTATAAAAAAAGCAAAAAAAATTTTTAATCTTATACAAGGCTTGATCAAGGTTGCCACAGGACCTATAATGAACACTGTTATAAGCCCTGAAACCCTATAAAAATTTCAGGGCCTCCCCCGAAAAAAAATTCTTGATTTTTATGTTATTTATATGAAATACAAGTCTGGACCCTTCAGCAAAAGTTTCATGTACTTGAAGGTAGAAGTATTTTCAAAATTTGTATGTTTTAATTAATTTTCATAATCTGTACATAAAAATATACAAATGTATCAAATTTATCCCTCTAGCTTAAATAGTTTCAAAGTTAGGAGGAAAAAACTTTTTTTTCGAAAATTTGCAGTTTTTCTTTTTTTGACAACGTTTTGACTGTCAATCCAGATAATGTTCCCTATAATTTTCCTGTAATCTACATGTGAAAATACATATGTGTACCAAATTAGAGCTCTCTGTTTGTTAATAAGGTATATCTTTGTTTCGTAATTGTACGGAACCCTAGATTTTGGTACGGGTGTAACTCGTACTTGCCCGATTTTTTTTTTAATTGATTTCTAAGATCTTTATGTATTTTTTTCAAATTTCAATTATTTTTTCTTTAATTTAATTTTTGTAGTTTTTTCAATTTTCTTACTTAAATGTCATTTATTTTTTTACAACTTATTATTGTTTGTAACATATTTTAATTATTTTTGGCAAGTTATAAAATTTAAAAACATTTTTCAATCATTTTCCAAAATTTATTTCCTTCCATTTTCAATTCTTTACATTTGTTTCATAATTTCAAACATTTTTAACTATTTATCAGACTTTTCAATTATTTCATTATTTATAAAATTTTTTATATTATTTTCTTAATTTTCAATTACTTTGGTTCTGTTTCTCGTTCTTTTTCATAATTTCATTATGAATTATAATTTATTCCAATTTTTCATTCTTCAAATTTGTTTTAATTTACTTTTAAGATTCTCAAGTATTTTTCTCAAATTTAAATTTTTTTTATTCATGTTTAAAAAATTTTTATGATTGTTTAAATTACTTTCCCCAATTTTTAATTGTTTTCATTTTTTTTTTCAATTAATTTGCAAAATTTGCAATTATTTTGTTTAATTTCAATTATTTTTTGCTATTCTTTTTAATTCTAAAATATTATAAATTTTATCCTTAATAAAGATTTATTTTATTTACATTAATTGATTTTCAAATATTATATTTAAAATATTTCTTTTTTCTTATTAGATAAATATTATTTATCGATTTGTGATATTTATTATTGTATTTTATAATTTCTAAAATGTATGAAAAACTAATCGCGCGCTGGCGCGCGTTTTATTTTGCTAGTTTTAATAATATTTTTATTTTACGTGAAAAAACCATTTTCTAGTTCGAGGTTTTGACAATGGGTTGAACATCCTTAAATATAAATTTATTAGACTTGCATTACTTACGTGACATTTCATTATTGAAATTAACAATAATGGGATCAGAACTCCAGTAGGATCGAGCAAATAATTCTAGCAATCTCAAGAATCCAACTTGTGGCATTTGTGTTGGTTTATAAGGGCCTGGCATTAAATAAATTGAAGCTAGAATTAATTCTACAACAATTTCAGGAAAATGCGAATTGTCTATTAATTGAGAGGACAACCAACGTTTTGTTGAATCAACATGACATTTGCAACAAAAATGGTTTTTTATAACTTAATCCAATATTTCAAAATCTTTATCTCATTAGAATAGAGGAGAGTAGCCTAAGACGGGCTATAGCGCCTAAGACGGGCACCCTTTAATATCTTTGAAATAAAGAAATTTATTAAACAATTGTGTATGTAGATATATAGTCGAGATGTATCTAATTAATTTAAAAGTATTTTTTTGTACCTTTCAAAAAAATATAAATAAGAAGAGGGAAAAATGTTTTTATTACTTCGAAAGATGAAATATAAACTATAGTTTTCAAATTGGAAATTTTCTAAATTAAATGCCATTTGGAATGGAAGTATTGATTTTATCTCAAAGACAATTCTCTAATGTTTGAAAATCTTACATATATTTAAGTGATATTTACTTTATATAATTAAAAAACGTAAATATATAATTGAAATTAAATAATATTTTTATGCTTAAAGACTATTTTAATTTTTGTATAATGTTTATACAATTATGAAATATTAAGAGATAGAAAAAATTTGTATTTTCTAATACAAGCAAATTATCGTATGATTAAATTAGATTTAAGATCTCTTATTAAAAGTCATAGAATTTATTTTTTTTCATTTAATCCCAATTTAAAACAAAAATAAAATTTATCAATAAAATTAATACTGAGAAATTAATTAAGATAGTTCTCTTAGATCAGTGGTTTTCAACTCAAAATTTTGTTATTTTTACTCATTTTGTGATGCTTAATGAATTACGTTCAGTTCAGAATATAGTCGCCCTCTTTTGGATTCGTTTAAATAAATTAAGAAAACAACGAAAAGTTGATTTCAAATTATTACTTTTTGGAAATTTAATACCGCAGCCTGTATTTTTCAAATTTCCAGACGGGAAGGCATATCAAATTTTAATTTTTAATTTTACAAAAGTAGAGTACAGTGTCTATTTTATTATGAAATTCGAAATTTCAACCCCCTCCCAGGTTGTAATAGGTTGTGAAAGATGGGAGAAATTTACTTATGGGGGTCTTTTTCAATTTCAGGGGCTAAAAAAACATAGGAATAGACACCGAACTTAACTTTTATAAATTCGAAATTCCAACCACCTTTTAGGGGGTAATAATGGGTGAAGGAGGGGGTATTTGTTTTTGGTGGTCTTTCTGGGATTTAGCGCCCCAAAAACTATAGAAATAGACATCTTATTCAATTTTTTTTAAATTTGAAATATCAACCCCCTGTTAGGGGGTAATAGGGGGTAAGGAAGGGGAGAAATTTGTTTTTGGGGGTCTTTTTCGGTTTCAGCGGTCCAAAAAACATAGAAATAGACACCGAACTCGACTTTTCGTAAAATTTGAAATTCCTACCCCTCTTAGGAGAAAATAGGGGGTGAAGGAGGGGGGAATTTGTTTTTGGTGGTCTTTCACGAGTTTAGGACCCCAAAAACCTTAGGAAAAAAACACCCTATTCAATTTTTTTTCGTAATTTTAAATATCAACCCTCTGTTAGGGGTTAATAGGGGGTGAAGAAGGGGAGAAATTTGTTTTTGGGGGTCTTTTTCGGTTTCAGTGGCCCAAAAAATATGGGAGTAGACACCGAACTCAACTTTTTGTAAAATTTGAAATTCCTACCCCCTCTTAGGGGGTAATAGGGGGTAAATAATAATTAAATTAGGGCTTTCAAAATTTTTGTTTATGCTATTTCGTTACTTCTATGAAATCAAGGTATTGGTAGGCATTAAAAAATTCTTTTGTAGAAAATAAAAATAGAAAACGAAAAAGTTGACATTTTTGCAGCTGTTTGCATTAACATTAAAAAACAAATAAAACAAAAATCTACTCTCACAGATCTCTTAAGAATTTATTTATGAATTTTTCAACAAAAAAAAATTGAAAATCCATGCAGCCCTTCTCTCTAAAAGTTGATTTGAACATCAATTTCTGATTTCAAACCACTGTGTCACGTCAGGCATCCTGCTAAGTGCTACATAAGGTTTTTGTAAGGCATTCATTAGGTTAACATATACGGCCAACAATATTTGAGCCTGATAAGGTTGCCTGATTATTGACTTATAAGGCAACCTTAAACTGACCACGTGAGGCAACCTGAGAAATTCTTTATAAGGGCTTGATAAGGTATTCATCAGGTTAACATGTACGGCGAACCTTATCTGGGCCTGATAAAGTTGCCTTATGATTGCCTTATAAGGCAACCTTATACTTGCCACGTAAGGCAAACTGATAAATTCTTTATAAGGGCCTGATAAGGCATTCATCAGGTTAACATGTACGGCCAACCTTATCTGGGCCTGATAAGGTTGCCTTATGATTGGTTGCCTTATGATTGCCTTATAAGGCAACCTTATACTTGCCACGTAAGGCAAACTGATAAATTCTTTATAAGGGCCTGATAAGGTTGCCTTATGATTGCCTTATAAGGCAACCTTATACTTGCCCCGTAAGGCAACCTGATAAATTCTTTATAAGGGCTTGTTAAGGTGTTCAGCAGGTTAACATGTACGGCCAACCTTATCTGGGCCTGATAAGGTTGCGTTGTGACTGCCTTATGAGGCAACCTTATACTTGCCACGTAAGGCAACCTGATAAATTCTTTATAAGGGTCTAATAAGGTATTCATCAGGTTAACGTGTACGGCGAACCTTATCTGGGCCTGATAAAGTTGCCTTATGATTGCCTTATGATTGCCTTATAAGGCAACCTTATACTTGCCACGTAAGGCAAACTTATAAATTCTTTATAAAGGCTTGATAAGGCATTCATCAGGTTAACATGTACGGCCAACCTTATCTGGACCTTATACTACCCACCTAAGGCAACCTGATAAGGTCCTTCGAAGGTCCTTAGAAGGTGAACCTTACGTCGGGCTACCTTGTAAGGACCTTATAAGTACCATATACGGTTACCTCATAAGGTCGGCCTTACAGGTGCCAGATAAGGCCCAGGTATGACCGCTGGCTTGCCTGGTCAAATTTCCAGTCGGGGTCGTCTAAGACGGGCCCCATGAATTTATTAAATTTTTTATTAAAGCGGAATCTTCTTTACCATATGAAGGTACGGTGCTAACAGTGATCATAGCCTATAAATGCAAAGAAAATTTTACAAATTCAAATTTTTATACATTCGCCGCTTCATTTTCTAACCTCAAAAATGACTTTTAATTACTAAAAAGAATATTAGACAAAACCTATTTTTATGCTGTGAAACATTTAAATTCTGAAATTAAATGTAAAATTATTTAAGATTGTACAGTTTTTTCACATAGTTATTATTCTAATATCATCAAAATCATATTTTATATAATAGTCATATTTGTTGTCTTTTTGCGATTATTTCACCAAATTTCATGATATAGAGCTTTAAAAAGGCATGTATTTTGCTTAAAATACCTTAAACAGTTGTAATTGAAGAATATGAATTGCGTTCAGTAAGTAGATTTAGGGTTTTTAAAAAGGGCCCGTCTTACCCTACCAGGTAACCTAAGACGGGCTAGTAAGAACATTTTTTTAAACATCAAAATTAATTGTCTTTTAAACAATTATAAAGGTTTTCGTCTTATCAATTATTTAGAGGAAATGTTAAAAATAAATATAGGTACATTCTCGTTTTCTTTTTAATTCACTAACTATAAACAATTTTTTGCCAAATATGGATAGGGGCCCGTCTTAGGCGACTTTCATCCACTATTGTAGTTAAGGCCCGATACAAAATAAATCGTAAGTTCATTTATTTTTAAATTGCCTTATTTCAATTAAAAAACGTGTTTGTATTTTAGGTAAATTTTTTCTTCAGTGCATCAAAAACAGTTTTTTTTTCAGTTTTCTCTGTAAAGAATAAATCCACATGTCTCAAATTTATGGACGTAGTGTGTTTACGCAAACTTCATTTATATTTAAAATTAGGAGAATTTTTATTCAATAGTTTCTGAGAAAATTGAAATGGTTCATTGAAAAAACTGGTACATTGATGGCCACTCTCCCCTATGTATGTAAGTAATTGTATTATATTATTTAAGAATAATTAATAACAAGAATGAAAATAAAAGGGGAGAGTATGTGTGAGAGAATAGCATAGTGTGTGTAGTGCACAGTGTACTCGACTGTACACTAGGGTGGTTCAAAAAATGGACATTTTTGAGTTTTGTTTCCGGAACAAAAAAAATCGACGAAAAATGGAAAAAAAATTACCCCTATTTTTTTATTTTTCGATCCGACAATATTAAAAACTTTTAAAAAAATAATGAAAATATTAGTCAAAAAGGCTCAAAAGTTTATGAGCCCTTGCGAAATGTTCAAACTTGAAGATGCCGTCGATTATTATTATATTTTTACAAATACACCCCTAAATTAACAATCCCCAAACGTAAATTTAGCATTTAAGCCTAAATAGGTCTAAAATATTACTTTTTTACGTCGTTTTTTTACAGGCTTTATTAAATTATTAAATTATAGCCCTCAATTGATTGTTAATTAATTTTTAATTGTTTAAACAAATTAATTTGTATAAAATCTTTATTTATTCTGTTTCAATAAAATATATTAATAGCCAACTGTATGTTTAATAACTGAAAGATTGAAAAAAATTATTGACATACTCCTCATTTGTTTAAACAATTAAAATTGTTTAAAATCATTTTTTGATGAAATTTACCTAGAAACTTGTAGTGTTTTGCATAATTTATTAAAGAATTATAACTTGCTTATTCATCTCCAATTGGAAACAAATTTTCAATTGTTTAATTATTTTTAATTTGTTTAAATAATTTTAAATTGTTTAAACAAATAATTTTTTGCATTTTTTTCGTTTTCCATAAAATATTTTATTACTTTACGATCTTTTTAGTAACTTACGAGATACAAAAAATTAGTGATTGATTGTTTATTTGTTTAAACAATTAAAATGGTTTAAAATCAGTTTCTCATGAAATCTCCCAATAGCCATAATAAAATATTTTATGGAAAACGAAAAAAATGCAAAAAGTTATTTGTTTAAACAAATTAAAAATATTTAAGCAATTGAAAATTTGTTTCCAATTGGAGATGAATAAAGCAGTTGTAATTCTTTAATAAATTATGCAAAACACTACAAGTTTCTAGGTAAATTTCATCAAAAAATGATTTTAAACAATTTTAATTGTTTAAACAAATAAGGAGTATGTCAATAATTTTGTTCGATCCTTCAGTTATTAAACATACAGTTGGCTATTAATATATTTTATTGAAACAGAATAAATAAAGGTTTTAAACAAATTAATTTGTTTGAACAATTAAAAATTAATTAACATTCAATTGAGTGATGTAATTTAATAATTTAATAAAGTCTGTAAAATAACGGCGTAAAAAAGTAATATTTTAGACCTATTTAAGCTTAAATGCTAAATTTACGTTTGGTGATTGTTTGTTTAGGGGCCCCCCAAAGGGGTGTATTTGTAAAAATATAATAATAATCGATGGTATCTTCAAGTTTGAACATTTCGCAATGGCTCATAAACTTCTGAGCCTTTTTGACTAATATTTTCATTATTTAAAATTTTTTTAAAAAATCCATTTTTTCCATGCATTTTCAATTTATCATTATTTTCATTCTTTTGGCTTTATTTTTAAAAATTTTAATTATTTATCTGAAATTTTAATTATTTTTATCATATTTCAATTTTTTTTTTCAATTTTTAATTATTTTCATTTGTTTCCATAATTTTCAAAATTTTTAATTAATTATCTTAAATTTCAATTATATTTAGCTTTCTTGAATTCTTTTATTCATTTCTTTAATTATTCTCATTTTTTTCAATTAATTTCTCAGATTTTCAAGCATTTTGCTCAAATTTTAATTATTATTGATTATTTAAAAAAAAAATCTGCAACTTTCTCAATTATTTATTTCAAATTAAATTTATTTTTATCAACTTATCATTATTTTATTTTATATTTCAATTATTTCCTTAAGTTTCAAATTTAAAAATTTTAAAATCAATTTTCAATTATTTTCCTTATCTTTTAATTATTTTAATTATTTTTCAAGTAATTTTCTAAATTTTCAGTTATTAACTCAAATTTAGATTATTGTCTTCAATTTTCAAATTTTTAAACGATTTTTCAATTATTTTCTTTTGCTTCAAAATAAATTCTGTAATTTTTTTTATTATTTTCTCCAATTTCTAATTATTTTCATTAATTTTGTATAATTTTCAAAAATTTTAATTATTTATCTGAAATTTTAATTATTTCATCATATTTCAATTACTTTTTAAATTTTTAAATTATTTTCATCATACATTCAATTATTTTTTTCAATTTTAAATTATTTTTATCATTTTTTAATTACTTTCCTAAATTCTTATTTATTATACTCATTTTGTAAATTTTTTTTTTTAGATTTTTAAGTATTTTTCTCAAATTTCAATTATTTTTTTAAATTTTTAATTATTTTCATTTGTTTTCATAATTTTCAAAAAAATGTATTAATTATATCTTAAGTTCCAATTATTTTTAGCCTTTTCAATTATTTTCTTCAATTTTTAATTATTCTCATTTTTTTCAATTAATTTTTCAAATTTTCAAGCATTTTTCTCTAATTTTAATTTTTTAAATTTTATTTATTTATTTATATTTATTTCATAATATATCCCGCAGTCAAAAATAGACCATAATGGAGACACAAACGTTAAAACAGACAAACGGATCTTTTAAAAATTTTGTAAAAATTCTGCAATTTTTTATTTTAAATTTCATTAATGTTTTTTAACTTATCATTGTTTTTATAATATTTTAGTTATTTTCATCAAGTTTCAAATTTTAAAATAATTTTTCAATTATTTTTCTCAAGTTTTAATTATTCTTATTTTTATAAATTATTTTCTATAACTTTTACATATTTTTCTTAAATTTACCATTATTTTCTTCAATTTTTAATCATTTTCAATTTTTTAATTCAATTTTCAATTATTTATATTATTTGATTTTTATTTTCAATTACTTACGTTCTTTTTCATAATTTCCAAAAAGCTTTTAATTATTTATCTGAAATTTTCATTTTTCTATTCAATTTTCAATTATGTATATCTACGATTTCCTTATATTTTATGTACCTATATTCTGTATTTTTTGCAATTATTTCTCTTAATTTAAAAATTGTTCTTCTCAATTATAAATTATGTTTATCTTTTTTCATTTATTTTCTCTAATTTTTAATTATTTCCTTTTTCTTTGCAATGAACTTCTAAAAGTTTCAAGTATTTTTCTGAAACTTTCTTTAAATTTCCTGTATTTAAAATAAACTTATTATGCAATTTTTTCAAGTATTTTCTCAAATTTTAATTATTTTCTTCAATTTTAAATTATTTATATTATTTCTTCATAATTTTCTTAAGTTTTTAATCATTTTTTGAATTAATTTTCTGAGTTTTTAATTATTTATCACAATTTCAATCATTTTTTTTCAATTTTCAATTATTTTCTCCAATTTTTTTCAATTTATTTCTAAAATTTTGAAGTATTTTTCTCAAATTTAAATTATTTTCTTTCATTTTAAAATTAAAATTGTTATATTTAATAATTTTTACACTTCATTGACTCACAGTTAGTTTGTAATGATAATTATTTTGTTATTTATTCATTTTTATTTCAATAAATTGTTTGTGTTTCAAAATAGTGGAGCTCATTCAAACAGAAAATTCTCATAAATTCTCCGGAAGGAGAATATTCTCGAGAATGTAACCGGATTTTAAATTATCGAGAATTTTGCAACTCTATTGAGCAAACCAGTGTGACGTCACAAGTCCGTTAAATTTTGTCATTTGTCAAGAAGGTTGGGTCCGAAACCTAAATTTACATTGAAATGCATGGGATTATTATTATAAAATGGTTTTACGATTAATTTATTGTAAAATTGCATAAATTATTGCAATTAAAATGTAGAATATGTTTTTTTGCGTCTTTGTGATATACTTTATGTTCCTTATCAATTATTTAATTTGCACTTAACAGGTAAATAAACAACCACAATGACAGAACTTCCTAACCTATTTTCTATTTTTCAATATTTTTTTGGCATTTAAAAATAAAGCAAATATCTGATAATATGTATGAATATATTTTAGAAACGTACTAAAATATTTTTTATTTCTGATCCTAAATAATTCTAACCGTATTTTATTGTATTGTCATAAAAATTAATTTTTATTAAAAATCCCATACATTGCAATGTAAATTTGGGTTTCGAACCCAACCTTCTTGACAAATGACAAAACTTAACGGACTTGTGACGTCACACTGGTTTACTCAATTGACTGCAATGCAAACCTGTCATCCAGGTTGCCGCCATTTTGAATTTCCCCCCACCCAACTTGAATATCCCTATAAAGCGCGCAAGACGTCTGTTTTCGCGACAGCTCGGACGCATTGGATAGAAAGAGTCGGGTAGTGTTCTATTGACCCCTTGTCGCCGCTTGTCTTACTCACATGAAGCATGAGTTAGACAAGCTGCGACAGGGGGTCAATAGAACAGAGATTATCTCTTTTTATCGAGCTGACGCTGCCTCGCATAAGGATATTCAAGTTGGGTGGGGGGAAATTCAAAATGACGGCTACCTGGATGACAGGTTTGCATTGCAGTCAATGGGACGAAATCAGTTTTTGTACAATAACTTTTAAAAAACAAATTTGCGAACCTATGTTTAATAACAAAATATTTTTCATTTATCGAAAGCTATCTTTTAAAATAATAAAATTGTATAACATTTTTATATGAGTTTTTTTTATTTTAAAAAATATCTTTCGATAAATGAAAACTATTTTGTTAATAAACATAGGTTCGCAAATTTGTTTTTTAAAAGTTATTGTACAAAAACTGATTTCGTCCCATTGACTGCAATTGCAAACCTGTCATCCAGGTAGCCGCCATTTTGAATTTCTCCCCACCCAACTTGAATATCCTTATGGGAAATTGTATGACTCGCGCACTTCTATTCTTATATCTCTATGCTCGTAACACGTGTGTGTAAACTTTAAGCGCGCGCATTTAAGGATTTTCGAAATAGTTCTAAGCGCAGGTCTGAGGAAAAATGCTTACTTTTTCCAAGAAAATGTACTCCTGACATATCAGTTTGTAACCTTTCTTTAACCTGTGCGCGCTGGACGCCGAAGGAAGTAAAAAAAATGTCGTTTATAAATAGTGCGTTGCTAATTTTTATTTACATCAAAGGAAGTTAAAATCAACGACAAAAAGGTGAGATAATTTAGTTTATAAATTGTATTTTAAAGCGTTCTCAGTACTAGAAATATTCAGGTCAATTACCGGTTTACTTTATAACATCCTTGGAACATTCCGTAACACATGGTATATTTATTTATTATTTATGTCGCAAATTAGAATGTATAACTTCAAAACAATGTTTTTTTATGTGTTTTATTTTACTTGAATTTACGAAAACCATGTAAATTAAAATTTGATTTGTTTTGAATAGTCATATTTACAATATATACATATACTTTTTATTGTTGTCGCACGTATTATTTTAAATATCGATTATTCTATTTTCAGTCCGTTTCATTTTTTATTATGAAACCTATTTTATAGAGCCTCTAAAATAAGTATAGATGTGGTGAATTTAAAAATGTAAAACATTTTTTAAAATTTGATTTTTCAAATCAAGTTGTACACAGGCAACCCTTTTTAAACACGTGAATGACGGATAGCACAGTTAAGGCGCTAAATTCTAAAAAAATTCCAGGTAAAATATAATTAATAAATTTATTAATAATGTATTTTTTATTGATTTTTAAAAATGTTTATTTATGCTTTCGCTTGGAATGAAGATATGAAAATTAATCATGAGAGAAAAAATATGAAAATTAACTAAATTTAGAAATGTCTGTCTGTCTGTCAGTCTGTCAGTTCACAAATATTTTTAAAGCTTTTTGTTAATATTATTTTTATTTATTATATATATATCTTAAAATGTTGATTTCTGTTTTATGCTCGTCAAAAAGTAACAAAAAATTATTTTCAAAATTATAATTGAAAGAGTAATATAAATCAATTATATGATTCAAAGTATAGGGATAAAAAATCTTATTATTGATTTGCAAAGTAATTGTATTGTATTATTATAATTGTTTATCAATTTACTCGGACAAGAAATCTGTTATCTACTTTTTAAAATAAAATAAAATATAAACTCATAAAAAATTGTTAATCAATTCACTTTATTAATTATAAAACTTTTTTACGTCATTTAAATAATTTTTTTTTTTTTCTTATAGAATTAAATATAATAACACTATAAATTTATTACACTGTAAAAATATATTATTAGACAGGTGATAAAAATAAAATACAATAAATACGAGTTTATAAAGTAAAATATTTTTTTTCTAAAAATATGTATTTTTCTTATTAAAAATTGTATTTTAATTCTATTATATTAAATTTGACGCAATTTGTAGTAAAAATAAAAAGAAGTGAAAGAAAAACAGTTAATTCATTATATTTGAGTAGAAATTTTTATTTGTCTATTTCTTTGATCGTTATAATTGAAGTTCAATGCCTCGAAGTTCAAGGTCAGAAAATAATATTTCCAGTTCAGTCAAATAAAATTATGTTTCTACGTCGAGGGCTTGTTTATCATGTTCCAATTTCTAAATTTATATTTTTTCTGACGTCAACTCACAATGAAATTAATCATTTCTTTACAAATACATTAACCCAAAAATGTCTATATTTTTTCATCAAACTTTGTCCAAAAAATTATAAGGTGTCAATTTGATAATTGTCATTACGACAAATAAACAAATTCTTTTTTTTTTTGATTTGGAGTATTAATTGAATTTTTAAAGTTTAAATGCGACTCATAATTAAATTATAATTATTTAGAATTTTCATTAGTTTTATTTGAAAGAATTTCCTTCTTGCTAATTTTTAATTTTTTTAATTTATTTTCAATCGATTTTAAATAAACCCGAATTTTGAATTGATAGAATTTTTAAGTCACCGAATTCATATTTAACAGTTTTCATTTCACAGAATTGTTTTTTAACGAACTTTTCATCTAAATGAACTCAAAACTCAATTTTCAGTGAGTAGAATATTTAAATGGCGGAATATCCGTTTCATCGAATCAGCATTTATTATTATTAAATATCAATTCGGATAAATGAAAATTCGGTGAAATTGATATTCTGGTGCTTAACAATTTTACACATTTAAAATTCTGTTAATAAATAGTTTTTAAAATTAATATTCGGGAAAATTAAAATTCTGATAAATTAAGATTCGGGTAAATCACAAATCGGGTGAATTAAAATTCATTTAAGGTGGTTCTCTTCATTGACATAACCTCAAAGTATAAAGTGGTTTTTCATCTCGAATAAAAATATTATTGTAGTTAATTTTTCACCAAATTTTAAAAGATCAAGTTTTATAATTCTCAGAAAAAATTAGATTGAGCGAAAATTTGTTGTAAAACAATAATTATTTAATGTTTTGTGTTTTTTCTTTAAATCTAGTGAAAATCTGTCATTTTCATCTAATTTTTTAAATCATTTTATACAATGATATTTTGTTTAAAAAATACATAAAAAACATTTTTATTTTGTTAATAACTTTTGAACAAAATATTATTTAACAAAATTCAACAACTTTAATTGTAAAAATGTTTTAAATTGAAAAAAGATTATTTTGTCAAAATTAGATAAAATCAGAGTTTCAATAGATTTAAATAAAAAGCACGAAATGTTAAATAATTATTATTTAACAACAAATTGTAGCTGAACCTAATTTTTCCTGAAAAATGTACAACTGGGAACTTCAAAATTTGGTGAAATTCATTTTAATAATATTTTTATTTGGTGTGAAAAACCATTTTTTATAGTTTGAGGTTATGTTAATGGAGAGAATTTTCTTAAGAAAAAAGTCGACTAAAAAGAAATTCTACATAAAAAGAAAATTATATGTTGTCTAAAAATTCTGTTAAGTAAAAATTCGTATTTATTTAAATTTGATTGAAAACAAATTCGTAAAATTAAGATTCATCAAAAAGGAAATTATACTCAATGAAATTCTACAAAATAAAAATTGTAAATAATGAATTTTAGACCTAATCATGCGCCTGTTTAAATAAATAAAAATTTGTGTTTATTTAAATTTAATTAAGGTAATTATTATCAAGCGAATGGTTAATTAAATAGAATCTCACTTATTGTAAAATGATGGGAGATTTAAGAATAGCTCAAAAGCGTAATAAAAATTTGCTAACAATTGTGAAAAGATTAAATAACAAGACACTTTCCATTTCATTTTACAATGCATGAAAAAAAATGCTCAGAATTGTCATTAAACTTGTGAGCGTAATACGGGAAAAAATCATTACTTTCTCAACTTTCTTAAATCATTCTATCTTTCTGTTGAACAGATGAGTGAGTCTGTGAAAGTGGCTGTAAGATGCCGGCCAATGTCCCAACGTGAACTGCAACAAAGGTGCAAGGTATATGAAATTTATTTATTAAAAATTGTAAATTTAGTACGTATAATAATAAAATTCGATAATTTAATTTAATAATTAACATCTACAAAGTTATAATAACATTTATAATTTTGTTTTGTTTTATATAAAAATTCATTTTTTTTATCATTTTCTAAATTATCTTAATTAATTAATTTAATTACCCTGAACAGAAAATAATATTCAATTTTCTTTTAATCTTTTAATCTCCGAAAAATAGTTGAGTATAAAAAATTGTTAAACTAGAAAAAAATAGTTAAATTCTTAATTATTATTTTCACTTATACGAGCATAATTTAAACTTCTTTTAAAAATAGATTTTATGTTCTAATAAAACCGACTATAAATGAGATTTCTCCGTCAACTTTTAAATAGTATTTTTTAATGTTGATTAACGAATAAAATTTAATTAACGCTTTCGGTAAATTAGAACTATTTATTTAATTCGTATATTTTTCATACTTTTATTAAATAACTTTTTTTTTTATCAAATACTGGTTTCGTGTTCTCGTTTATTTTACTTAATTATTTCTTGAAAATTAATTCGTTATTTTTAAAATTTTCTCAAGATCACTTTGTTATTCTCGATATAATTATTATTATGAAATGCATCTGGGGCATCGCGAAAAAAAAAACTGACTAAATGATTGAGTCTTTTGATTTATTATCATCACGGAATATTATCGTAAAGAATGCTAAATTACCAACTTTTTGCTTTTTTTAAATAAATTATATATTTAGATTAATTTCTCAACTCGCGTTTTATTTATAATAAATAAATAAAAATCGATTAAATTTTTTTTACAAATTCTATTTTTAAACTTGTTTAATGAAAAATAAAAAAACCTTGTTTCTAAAAGTTTCATAATATTACAAGCGATCATTATTTTCAAATTTCAATTATTAGGCAGAAAAATACAATAGTTGCGGTCTCAATTACTGCTTTTTTTTTTCAATTTGTAAAACTTATCTAAATTACCCAATCGAGTTCTTATCTACAACAGGCAAATTTAATCTACTTAATTGCAACATATAATTACTTAATCAAAATATTTTTTCAGACGTAACAAGTGAATTTGACCTGAATACGGCAGAGAAAATCTCGGCAAATTAATTCATTAAAACTTTGTTGACCCTTTCGTAGCACAATTAACGTTTTGTGCGTGAGCATTTTTTTTTTTTGTGCTTATCAATTTACTCAAGTACTTGAACGTCATATTGAGCGAATGTAGCCTAGCAACTAGAGCAAAACACAGGGTTTTTTTTTCTTTTAGTCACTGCATTTTTATGTCTATTAATTAAATTTAGCAAGATAAACGTCACTTTTACCATTTCTCCTAAAATTGTTCAGCTTTGAAATTCAGTTTCGAATTTTTTACAACGAGGGGCAAGATTAAAAGAAAAAAAAACTTTTTTAATTGTTTTTTTTTTTTATAGAAATAGCCAAGGGAACTATTTATTTTCTGTAAATTCGATTCATAAGGTATTCATAATGTATAGTGTGTAATACTAGACACGCACGAGGATCGTTATTTATACGAGCAGTGTGAGGAAAAGCGTCCAGGTGATATCGATTCGGCACATATTTCGCTCCATCGCATCGATATGGAAGCAGGTCGTTGCATGTCTCCATGCCCACCTAACATCAAATTAACGATTGATAAAAAACGATTTAACTTCTTTCATCATTAAATTGTTTATAGACTCGATCTAAAGACCAACCTTCAACAGATGATTCATAATTAACGATACTTAAAGTAAAAAATTAAAATTTTGATAAAAATAAACCCAAATTTTGGAAGAGCAGGTTTGACACTTTTTTTATGGAAATAATTTTCAGGTCAATTTTTTGGATTTTTCCAGTAACAAATTTTCGAACAATTAAAACAGTATATACGCATTTTTATAATCTTGTTAATTATAATTATAAAGCTTAAAAAGTTTTTATCACAAATTATTAAAATCTAAATTTTTTGACAATAACTTATCTTAAATTATTATGATTCCACTAGCAACATTAAGGCGCGCCCAAGTGCGTTGAAAATCGAAAAAGTAATTAAAATGTTGAAGAAAATAATAAAAAATTCAGAAAATGAATTGAAAATTTAAGAATTAAATTACAATTTGAAAAAAAATTGATATGTAATTAAAAAAAAATTACAAAATGAGGGAAATAATTGAGAATTGGACAAAAATTCAAGAAATGGCTAGATTAATACACAACCGAACAAAATAACTTAAAAACTCTAAGAATATTTAGGGGAGTGGGCCCCAAGATGGACATTTCGTATAAAATTTTTGTTTAAGGTGTCAGCGCCTTATGCTTTTTGTCATTTTTGTTGTTTGTCTAGACGAAGATTTTGATGCACATTTGAAGAAAAAAAACCAGTTGGTTTTTCTTCTATACATGCCACGTAAATTTGGGTCTAAAAAAGATTTGTAACAGTTTTTTTCTTAAGTTGGTAAAGTTACTTTAATTTATGATTCAGAATAAGTACTTAACGTTATAATATTCTTTATTTATCGTATAATAATATCCTAAAATAATTTTACTAATTCAGTGTTCGTATATATATTTTTACTTGGGATTAAAAAATGGTGTCATTTACCCTAAGATGGACAGGCCTCAAATCTCAATGTATTTATTTGCATATTTTTGATTTTACACTTTTTTTAATAATTTTTTGAGCCAATTAATTAAAATTTTTTTTTTTCCACCATAAAATGTGATGTTTTCGTTAGAGAATTTGAAATATCTATATTTTTCGATATTTTATTATTTTTTACTGTTAAGCTATTAGATTCAAGTTTTAAGAATTGTTATTTCCTGATAAATTCCGTAAAATGATTAAAAATTAGTTTAAGAATTGTTACAGGATGTTAATTTTTTATTTACTACAATTTTCCGAGACTTTTAAGAAGGTGTCCATCTTGGGGCCACTTTTTTTTTAGATCGAAAATTTTAACAATTAAAAAAAACGCTTTAAAAAATGTTTATGTTCAAAATAAAATTTTATCTCTGTGGCCATAAGTTACCTTATAAATTGTACTTTCATCCGGTATAAAATATATTAATATATTTTATTTGGTTTGGATTCTACAGCAATAAGACGAAAGGGTGTCCAACTTGGGGCCCTCTCCCCTATAAATTTTTCAGATAATAATTAAAAATTGAAAAAATTGCAGGAAATAATTGAAAATTGTGGAAAATAATTGTCAATTAAAAACAAAAGTCGAAAAATGGCTACATAATTAAAAAATTCAAAAGGATAGTTTAAAAAATTAAACATTAAATTTAAACAAAATAGTTAAAATATTTTCAGGATAACTGTTGAAAATAATTGCAAATTAAAGAACTGGATTCAAAATTGAAAAAAATAATTGAAATTTAAAAAAAAAATTAAAAATTAAGGAAATAAAATGAAAATTTAAGAGTTGAATTGAAAATCTAAGTTATAAATAGAAAATTTAAGCATTAAATTACAATTTGAAGAAATAATTGATATGTAATTGAAAAAAAATTACAAAATGACGAAAATAATAGACAATTGAAAAAAAATTCAAGAAATGGCTAGATTAATACAGTAATAACAGTTGGAAATAATTGCAAATTGAAGAATTGGATT
This sequence comes from Ganaspis brasiliensis, assembly GCA_037103525.1. Classification (NCBI taxonomy): domain Eukaryota; kingdom Metazoa; phylum Arthropoda; class Insecta; order Hymenoptera; family Figitidae; genus Ganaspis; species Ganaspis brasiliensis. Next base: position 1,102,700 of record JAZKLR010000294.1, read on the forward strand.
AAAAACCGAAAAAAATAATTGAAATTTAAGAATTAAATTACAATTTGAAAAAATAATTGATATGTAATTGAAAAATAATTACAAAATAACGAAAATAATTGACAATTGAAATAAAATTCAAGAAATTAAAAACAAAAGTCGAAAAATGGCTACAGAATTACAAAATTGAAAAGGATAGTTTAAAAAATTCAACAATAAACATTAAATTTAAACAAAATAGTTAAAAAAAATTTTAGGAATAACAGTTGTAAATAATTGCAAAATGAAAAACTGGAATAAAAACCGAAAAAAATAATTGAAATTTAAGAAATTAATTGAATAAATTAAAAAAAATAATAAAAAATTGAGGAAATAACTTAAAAAACAAATAATAATTAAAAAATTTTAAGATAATAATTGAAAATTGAATAAATTGCAGGTAATAATTAAGAACTGCAGAAAATAATTGTCAATTGAAAACAAAATTCAAAAAATGAATAATTTAATAGACAACTGAAAAAAATGATTAAAAAAATTAAACAAGAAATATTAAATTTAAAGAAAATGATTGTAAATTGAATTAAGAAAATTATAGGAATAATTGTTGGAGATAATTCCACATTTGAACAACTGAATTGAAAATCGAAAAAAATAATTGAAATTGAAGAAAAAATTACAAAATGACGAAAATAATTAACAATTAAAAACATAATTCGAAAACTGACTAGATTAGTATCAACTAATCAAAATAATTTAAAAAATCGAAGATTAATTAAAAAAATTTAAGATAATAATTGAAAATTGAAAAAATTGCAGGGAATAATTGAAAATTGCGGAGCATAATTGTCAATTAAAAACAAAGTCGAGAAATAGCTACATAATTATAAAATTAAAAATGATGGTTTAAAAAATTAAACAATAAACATAAAATTTAAACAAAATAGTTAAAAAATTTTTTGAAATAACTGTTGGAAATAATTGCAAATTGCACAACTGGATTAAAAATCGAAAAAAAAAATTGAGGAAATAAATTGAAAATTTAAGAAGTAAATTAATTATGTAAGAATTAAACTAAAATTTTAAGAAATAAATTGAAAATTTAAGAATTAAATGACAATTTGAAAAAATAATTGATATGTAATTGAAAAAAAAATTGCAAAATGAGGAAAATAATTGAGAATTGAAAAAAATTCAAGAAATGGCTAGATTAATACACAACCGAGCAAAATAACTTAAAAAATCAAAGAATAATTATAAAATTTTGAGATATTAATTGAAAATTGAAAAAATTGCAGGAAATAATTGAAAATTGCGGAAAATAATTGTTAATTAAAAACAAAAGTCGAAAAATGGCTACATAATTACAAAATTGAAAAGGATAGTTTAAAAAATGAAACAATAAACATTAAATTTAAACGAAATAGTTAAAAAAAAATACAGGAACAACAGTTGGAAATAATTACAAATTGAAGAATTGGATTAAAAACCGAAAAAAATAATTGAAATTTAAGAAAATAATTGAAATTAAAAAAAATAATAAAAAACTGAGGAAATAAATTGAAAATTTAAGAATTAAGTTACAATTTGAAAAAATAATTGATATGTAATTGAAAAATAATTACAAAATAACGAAAATAATTGACAATTGAAAAAAAAATTCAAGAAATTAGAAACAAAAGTCGAAAAATGGCTACAGAATTACAAAATTGAAAAGGATAGTTTAAAAAATTCAATAATAAACATTAAATTTAAACAAAATAGTTAAAAAAAATTTTAGGAATAACAGTTGGAAATAATTGCAAAGTGAAAAACTGGAATAAAAACCGAAAAAAATCATTGAAATTTAAGAAATTAATTGAAATTGAAAAAAATAATAAAAAATTGAGGAAACAAATTGAAAATTTAAGAATTAAATTACAATTTTAAAAAATAATTGATATTGTAATTGAAAAAAAATTACAAAATGATGTAAATAATTGACAATTGAAAACGATATTCAAGAAATGGCTTGATTAATACACAACCGAAAAAGAACTTAAAAAACGAATAATAATTAAAAAATTTTAAGATAATAATTGAAAATTGAATTAAGAAAATTATAGGAATAATTGTTGGAAATAATTGCACTTTTAACAACTGGATTAAAAATTGAAAAAAATAATAAAAATTGATAAAAATAATTGTAAATTGAAGACTGGAATTGAAATTTAACGAATTTACTTAAAAATTGAAAAAAGTAATTGAAAAAGCCGAGAATTATTTAATATTGTGGTTAAATGAAATTGGATAAAAATAATTTAAAATTAAAGAAAATATTTGAGAGTTGAAGGAAATAATTAAAAATAGAAGAAATAAATTGGACATTAAATAATTAAATGGAAATTTCAAGAAGATAATTGATGATTTAAAGAAAAATTACAATAGGACCAAAATAATTAAATATTGCTGAAAATAATTAACTATTTAATAATTAACAATTAAAAAAAACCGATAAATGGTGAGAATAATCGGCATTCGAATAAAATTCTTTTTTTTTAAATTAATGAATAATCATAAAATTAAAGGGGAATAATAAATTGTCAATTGAAAACTGATAAAAATTATGGGAAAAAGTGTAGGAAATAAATGAAACTTGAAGAAATCAATTGGAAATTGAAGAATTGTTTTAAGATTTCATGAAAATAATTGTTAATTGGGAAAATGCGAGAATTATTGAATATTGAATAAAGTAATTAAAAAAATAAGAATACAATTGAAAATTTCAAAATGATGAATATAATTGACAATTGAAAACAAAATTTAAAAAATGGTTAGATTAATACACAACCGAATAAAATAATTTAAAAAATCCAAGACTAATTATACAATTTTAAGATAATAAGATGGGATATATATTCACCGCATCGAAATTTATTTACTTAATTCGAATGTGCCAATTTATTTTCAAGAATAATTTGGAATTTATAATCAACATTTGAAGTGGAAAAAAAAATTGTAAAACTAAATTTCCAGTTTTTCCCGAATGAAAATCCAACAGAAAGAGTTAAACGCGAATTTCGAAACTGACAAATTAGAAATTACCAGAAAAGTTGTAATTAGTCAATTTTAAAAATTTGACTTATTAAAAATTCTGTTGAAGAAAAATTCTGCTTGATGAAAATTCGGTTCAATTAGAATTCTCTTAAATAATAATTTAGTTAAAGAAAAATTCTATAAAATGAAAACTATGTTAAATAAAAATTCGGTAATTTAAAAAAACATAATGGTTAGCAAAAATTCGGATTAATTTAAATTTGATTAAAATCAAATTCGAAAAATAAATTAGGACCTAAAATTACCGTTTATTGTCGAGAACAAAAAAATCACAATTTATAACTGGTTTAAAATCTGCATTCTTAAAAAAATTACCACTTTTAAAACTATGACGACTTTTTTTTAAAAAAAAACCGACAGTTTTTAATTAGATATTGAAACAAAAATAAAAGTCTTATGAGCGTAATACAAGAAAAATATTACTTTTTATTTTCATATTATTTGCAACCTTTGTCACAGTTGACAGATGATCAATAGAAAATTAGATACAATTATTGAAAAAACAGAAAGAAAATACGACTCTAGGCTGATCAATATTGAATAAAAACAAATAGTAAAAAGTATACATGAACCTCGGCGTGAACTTAAACTCAATTGACTGGATGAAGTTAAACGTGTGTGTGGCATTATAACACACATTTACATAATATGTATACAATACACAATTGAAACTTTAATTAATATTACACCTCGCAATTTTTGCATGAATATTACAAGTAGGAAAGTCTTTTTAACAATTGGCTTTCGAATTTTCTTGCAAAACATTGATTATTATCTTTAGTTGAGAAAAGTTCCTTATATTTTCAAGAAATGATTAGAGTTCCTCGTTTGAGGATAAATTTCAATTTTCTAGAGAATGGTTTTAAAATTTGAATTCAACTCATCATAATAAAATATTAGGAATAAAATAAGGTTACGAAACCAAGTTTTTTTTCCGAAAAAAACATTTTCCGGGCACACAAACGCGTTATTATTAAAATTAGAATCTTAGGAAACAATATGGGCCATTACCCAGTGTTAGTTTTCTTTATTTATAAATATTTTAGCACTTTTTATAAATCAGTATTAATTTTAACAGTATACTATTAGGCGGTCTCCCCTACATTAAATAAAATAAATAAAAAAAAAAAAAAATTCGATTTCATTATTTTAAAAAATTATTTACAGAATGTCATCGCAATTGATCCATTTGGAAAAACTTGCACTTTGGATAATCTCGACAATTCTGGTGGAAAAGTATATCAATTTGACGCGGCATTTGGTTTCGAATCTTCAACTGAATCTGTTTATGAAGCTGTTGGATCTGTTATTGTCGAAGCAGTTTTGGAAGGTTACAATGGTGAGATAATTTTTTATAAAAAAAAATTAAAGCAAATTCTTTTAGGGAAAAATAAAAAAGTATCAGAAATTAAGATTCTTAACAAAAATTTCCTGACTTTTATTAGAAGAAAATTTCAATTTTATTTGGTCGTAATCAATCTGTAATAATAATCGCAAACTTGATGATTAAAATTTAAATCAAAGAAAAAAAAACTCCAAAAAATTATTTTATTGAATATAATTTTGTATATATAATGAATAATAATAAAATAACAATAAAAATAAAGGAATAATAAAGTTTAAAACAATTTAAAATCGTATAAATAAAATTAAGTTAAAAAATTTTAGTTTGTAAATGTACAAGATTAAAATAATTAGGTATTTTAAAAATTATATATATATTAAGACTTCAATATATAAAAATTTGAATTAATTAACAAATTATATTTTTATTTTTAATAATAATGTTTTGAACTTTTTAAACGCGTCTTATTTAAATCTACTTTACAGACTTTTAATAAAGAAAACATTTTAAACATAATATGTAAGTTAATGAAAAAACAAGTATAAATAATTTAATGTATCCAATATTTCAACGTTTTAATTACTTTTATAAAATACAACATAAATAAAAAAAATGAAATATGAATAATATTAATGAAATAAGCGAGCTCCGTTTTAAAATATTTTTCAAGGCTTTTAAATGACTTTTTATAATTTGTTCCTCTTTTTAATAATTTTCTTTTTTTCAATTTAAAAATTTTCTTGTACTATTTAAAAAAAATACGTACTAAATTAAATTTCTTCAAATAAATGTTGTACTTTTTATCTCAAAATTCATATTTATTTCCTTAAAAGTTTATGCATAGAAATTTAAATTGATTGATATTTAGATTTTTGGAAATTAAGATCTGAAAATATTTGAAATAATTTTTTATTAATGGAAGTCTAAATCAATAAAAGAATTTAGAATCGATGATTTCAAGAATTAACTGGTTGAAGTTTGAACTAAATTTCAACTAATTTCAATTTTTATATTTACCTCATTTTGGTCAAAATTAAATAGTTGAAATTTTAATTATAAAATTTGCATTAAATAAAATAAAGATTTTGGATTAAAGTTTAAAAGAATTTAAATTTGTATTTATAAAATCAAGTTTAAAATTTTTATTTTGTAAATGCGAAAGATTAAAATAATTTATGTTCCCATTAAAATAAAAAATGAGTTATAAATCCTAAAACTTTGGTTATATTACCTACAATTTTGATTAATTGAAATTTAAAATAATTTAAATTTGAGTCGGTAGAAGTTGAAAATCTTTTAATTTGCAAAAATTGAAATTTATATTGATAGAAATTTATTTAAGAATGGTTTGTTATTTATTGAAATTTGTATTGTTTGAAGAAATTTTAAGAATAAGGAATTCTTATCAACAGAAGCTTGAAATAATTGAAATTTGTATAGCTGTTTAAATATATTTTGTTCAATAATCTATATTTAAAAAAAAAATTCTCTAGCTTTTTGTAACTTATTTTCTTTATTTCCAACTTAGGAAGTTTCTTTCAATTTATTAATTTGTAAGAATTTTCAATAAATAAAAATTAATTCACAAAATTTAATCAGATAATAATTAATTTAATCTAAATAAGTTCATAGTTTATTTTTTACACTACCTACTAGTATTTTTCGCTAGGAAATAATAATAAATAAATAATTAATAAAGTTTGAATTTTTGAAAAATTGGATCTAATCACCCTGACTTTTTAAGATTTTCTCTGTTCTCCCTGACCTATTCATAAAAAAAAAAAAAAAGAACAATTGCCGAAATACTTGATAAAAAGTATCCAATTTTAAACTGAAATGTCCTCCAAATTTTTTCGAAATTACATACGTCTTCTATTTTAGAATAATAAATTCTAAAAGACTCGACTTTGAGACGTAAATTTTGTTGCTTTCTTTCATATCACGTCCTTGGTGATGGGCAATTTGATTTATTCTAAATTGTTGACTTTTTTCAGCAACTGTGTTCGCGTATGGACAAACCGGTTGTGGCAAATCCTTCACGATGCATGGATTTATTGAGCGTTCCTTGGAACATCTATTTGAAGCTACTTCGACAAGCAGCCAGGATACAAGATATTTAGCATTGCTGAGCTACTTGGAGATTTATAATGAAAAATTACGGGACCTGCTGCAGGACAGCGGGGGCGAAAATTTGCTTCAGCTAAAGGAGGATCCATCTCGTGGCACTTATGTTGCCGGTGGCCTTAGAGAAATGACGGTCAAAGATGCAGCAGAGTGTGGTCGCCTAGTTGAACAGGGCGATCGTCGAAGAATAGCTGCAGCTACAAAAATGAATCAGGCCAGCTCCAGGAGTCATGCGGTGCTTACTCTGTCGCTGGAGGCGATTGCCATTGGCGATGACGACAAAAGCGGAAGCGCTGTCAGAAGAGGAAGACTGCATCTTGTTGATCTTGCCGGATCCGAGAGACAGGCACGCACTGGAGCAACAGGTGACAGATTGAAAGAAGCAGCGAGTATCAATCTCAGTCTCTCGGCACTTGGTAACGTCATTAGTGCTCTTGCTGCTGGTAATGGTCGGCATGTTCCTTACAGGTTGGTCTATCATGTCAGCTGAAATAAAAAAATCAGAGAGAATTAGAATTATATATAGAATCAGAGCCGTAACTTAGGTTTTTCGCGCCCGGTGCGAGATAAATATTTTGGCCGCCAACCCCCCCCCCCTCCCCCTCCTTCCCACCCTCTATATTCCTTAGAAAAATAGAAGTTAAAAAAATATGTTTAATCAGGGGCAGATACTTGTTTTCGGAATTAATAAACAAATAATCAAAATAATACAAAATTTGTGAAAATCATTACAAACAGGGTGTCTACTCACCGGGAATTCCGGGAATTTGCCGGGATTTTAGTTCGACCGGGAAAAAGTAGGGGAGAGTCGGCCAAAATGCCTAATTGGGTAAATTGGCAATGGTTAATAACTTGGCCAAAAATAAATTTTAATCATAATTGTTTTTAATTATTTTCTGACAAAAATTATTTAAAAAAGAACTTTCTAAAAGCAACATAATTCTCTTCCAAAAATTATTAAATTCTAATATATTTTATTAGATATACTTCCCATTAGCACATACCCAAACAGCACCGGATGTTCCAGCAATATTGGCAAGGTTGAGGCAAGGCATTTTTACTTTGCCTCAACCTTGCCAAGTTGTTGATCTGATAAAAATACGCATGTCATGTTGTAAAATTTTTTTTCATCAAAATAAGTATTTTTCGAAAAAAAACCTAGAACCAAATTAGCCTGAATCCCATTCAGCCTAAAACCATCTTGCCGAAAATGCATTCAGCCAAATCCCATTTACCCTAAATTGTATTAAGCCTAAATCCCCTTTAATCTAAAATACATTTAGCAAGAAACCCATTTAACCTAAAATGGATTCAGCCTAAATCCCATTTAACCTAAAATGCATTCACAGATTAAAACCCATTTATCCTAAAATGCATTTAGCCTAAATCCCATTTATCCCCAGAAGCATTTATCCTACATCTCATTTAACCTAAAATAAATTCAGTATAAATCCCATTTAACCTAAATCATATTTAACCCGAATACCATTTAACCTAACTCTTATTTAAACTAATTCCTATTTAACTTCAATTGTATTTAACCTAAATCCCTTTTAACCTCATATGCATTCATCCTCAATCTCATTTAACCTAACATGGAACCATTATAAACCCCATTTAACCTAAAATGCATCAGCCTAAATCCCATCTAAACAAAATTGCTTTTATTCTAAAACCCTTTTAACCCAAATTCTATTTAATCTCAAATGCATTCATCCTAAATCCCATTTAACCTTAATCCCATTAAACTTAAATCCCATTTAACCTTAAATGCATTCAACCTACATCCCATTTAATCTAAAATGCATTCAGCCTAAATCCCATTTCACCAAAAATGCATTCCGCCTAAATCCAATTTAACCCAAAATGCAATCAGCCTAAATTCTTTTTTACCTAAAATGCATTAGGCTTAAAAAAATTTGGCCTAAATCCCATTGAACGAAATTTATAATGTAAAATTTAGGCTAAACGGGATTTAGGACAAATAGTTTTAGGCTGAATGCCTTTTTGGATTTAATGGGTTATAGTTTGAATGCATTTTAGGTTGAATAAGATTTAGGTTAAATGGGATTTAGGCTTAATGCATTTTAGGTTTAATGGGATTTAGGCTAAATGAAAATTAGGTTAAATAATATTTATTATGTTTAATGGGTTTTAGGCAGAATGCTTTTTAGGTTAAATAGGATTTAAATTTAATCTATTAGATTTTCTGGTTTTTATTTTTTTACCCCAAAAAATTCAGATTCAACATTTTTTTTGCATTGTGTCATCTAAAATTATTTTTATTAATGTATTTCTTTAAATTTATTGCAAAATGTGTTGTAGGGAACATAACAAAATTAATTCAAAATGATTAAAAGCCATCTAACACAAAGTCAGTAATATAAAAAAAAAATGTAGGTTTTTCAATTTTTTTGATCCAGAAACCAATTTTATACTTATATATCTCAGTTATACGATATTTTTTTGTCAAATTATTCTAAAATATGACGAAATAACAGGTAATACTTAATTATAGAAAGTTTATCAGCAGTTAATAAAAAAATGCATAATTTAAAAATTTTCGATTTTTTGAATTTTTTGAAAAAAAATGTATATCTTCCTTTCTTATCAATATTTTTTAAGAGTATGTAAGTTTATAAACCTAACTTGGGTCAAGACCTAACGCTCTGACAAATTTGGTTTCAAACAGTTCAGCTGTTTCTAAAACATGCTAACTAGAGGGTTCACCATCTTTAAAGTTCCATTGCATCGAACTAACTATGGAGAGAACTGCCCGATTTCGCGAATCTGTAGAGAAGCTAATAGGCACCAAAATCTTGATTTTTTTACTTCTTCACTCTCACTATTTAAAAATAACTTGAGGATTTCTCTCTGTGGTATTTTTTGACATCTCCGTATTATTCTTTCCTTTTTTCTATGTTATCGCCAATTAAAATTATAATTTATGTTTATACGCATACTTATTTATAATTTATGATTTTTTGTTAACACTTAGATTTATCTTTTTGTTTTACTTGTTATTTTTCTTTTTTCTTTTCTCTTTTTATGTAATAAAGGGAAATTTTCCCGTTTATGTTTTCAATAAATAAATAAATTATCATCAAAATTTAAATTTTTTGTAATTTCTCAATTTATTTTCTTCAAATTTCAATTATTTTTGTCATTTCTCGACTATTTTTTCCTATTTTCAATTATTTTTGTCATCATCTAATTGTTTTTTAAAAATTTTCAATTAATTTAGTAATTTATAAATTATTGTCAATATTTTCGACGTTGTTTTATTACTTTCCCCAAATTTTGTATTTATTTTCTGATATCGTTAAATTATTGTCATGAATTTTTTTAATTTCATACTTCAATTTTCATTTATTTTTGTCAATTCTCAATTTCTTTTCAAATTTTAATTACCTATGTTTATCATTTTTCAAGTCTTTTCTTCAAATTTTTTTATTTTTTACTTAATTTTTAATTAGTTTTGTCACTTTTCAATTATTTATCTCAAATTTTTATTATTTATTTATTTATACATACATAAACGGGCAAGTACAAAGAAAAGAAAAGAGCCCTTTCGTACAATGATGTACTCATAATAAGAAAAATTACAATAAATATAAAATTAAACAATCCATTCAAAACTAAACCAAGTCGCCGAGGTAACAACAATGAATAAAAACTATGAAAGTGTCATTTTTAACAATTTATAAAAATTTTATAAAAACTGAAAACATTAGTATCCACATCAGGTTAATCGGGAACAGACTTCCATATTGCCATATTATGTTTGTTATTTTTCACATATTACCTTCAAATTTAAATTTTTTGTGATTTCTCAATTATTTTCTTCAAATTTCTGTTCTTTTTCTTATTTCTCGATTATGTTTCCTATTAAAATTTTTTTCTCATTTTTTAATTGCTTTTAAAATTTTCATATAATTTAGTCATTTCTCAAGTATTATCAATATTTTCGACATTTTTTTTATTACTTTCTCCAAATTTAACTTATTTTCTTATATCTTTAAATTATCGTCATGGATTCTTTAATTTACATTTAATTTTTTCATTTTTCAATTATTTTTGTCATTTATCAATTGCTTTTTATTTTTAAATTTAATTATTTTTATCATTTTTCAAGTATTTTCTTCAAATTTCAAATTTTTTGAGATTTTGCAATTATTTTGTCATTATTTAATTATTTTCTTTAAACGTCAATTTTTATCTCCAATTTTTCAATTATTGATTTCTAATTTTTATTTTGTTTCTCCATTTTTCAATTATTTATGTCATTTTTTACATCTTTTTTTTCAAATCATAAATTTTTTACATAATTTTAAATTATTTTTATCATCTGACATTTTTTTTCAAAGTTCAATTTTTTTTGTCATTTCTGGACTATTTGTTCCATTTTTTGATTATTTTTGTAATTTTCAATTATTTTTGTTATTTCTCAATTGTTTTTTTTTTAATTTTAATTATTTTTATTATTTTTCAAGTATTTTTTTCAAATTTTTATTAATTTTATAATTTTTCAATTTTTTAATTATTTTCTTTCATGGTTAATTTTTTTCTCCAATTTTTTAATTATGTATTGACATACAATTTTTATTTTGTCTTCCATTTTTCAATTATTTTTGTCATTTTTCAAATCTTTTCTTCAAATTTTTAATTAGTTTTGTCATATTTCATTTTGTTTCTTTAAATTTCTATTATTTTTGCCATTTTGGAATTATTTTCTTCAATTATCAATTTTACCTTAAAAACTTATATATTACGCACTTTATTTTTTCACTATTTTAATATTATAGCTATTATTCATACATAAGTGAAATCCGGGAAAAATGTGATTTTAGATCCGGGAAAACCGAGAATTTGCCGAGAATTTGAAAATCATGTTTCGGTAGACAGCCTGTACAAATTAAAACAAAAATTAAAAATTGAGAAAAATAATTGAAAAATGATTAAAACCTTAAAAAGTGTATACAATAACTTAGATTTGACATGATAAATGGAAAATTAGGATATATAAATTGAAAAAAAATTTAATATATCTAATTAAAAGGTGGCCAAAATAAATGCAAAAAGATAAAAGAAAATTAAAATTGAAAGAACTAATTGAAAAATCAGATAAATAATTGAAAATTTAGGAATTCAATTGGAGAATAAAATTTGAGAATAACTAAAATTTGAAGTAATTGATTGCAAATGATAACAATAATAATTGAAAATTTTAGAAACTTATTAAAATTTGAAAAAATGTTTTAAAATCCAGGAAATTAATTAAAGAATAATGAAAGTAATAAAAACTCAAAAAAAACATATTTGCAAAGTAATAAAAATAATGAAAAATTGAAGACAAAAATTTTAGTTTTTTAAAAATAATTGAAAAAATTACAACATATAGTTATAAATAATAACAGAAAATTATTGCAGACCAGGGTGTCTACCGAAACATAATTTTCAAATTCCCGGTTTTCCCGGATCTAAAATCACATTTTTCCCGGATTTTTTTTATGTATGATTAATAGCTATAATATTAAAATAGTGAAAAAATTAAGTGCGTAATATATGAGTTTTTAAGGTAAAATTGATCATTGAAGAAAATAATTCCAAAATGGCAGAAATAATAGAAATTTAAAGAAACAAAATGAAAGATGACAAAACTAATTAAAAATTTGAAGAAAAGACTTGGAAAATGACAAAAATAATTGAAAAATGGAAAAACAAAATAAAAATTTGATGTCAATACATAATTAAAAATTTGGAGAAAAAAATTGACCATGAAAGAAAATAATTAAATAATTGAAAAATTATAAAATTAATAGAAATTTGAAAAAAATACTTGAAAAATGATAAAAATAATTAAAATTAAAAAAAATATATTTGAGAAATAACAAAAATAATTGAAAAATGAAAAAATTAAGTGTAAATTAAAAAATCCATGACAATAATTTAAAGATATAAGAAAATAAATACAAAATTTGGGGAATGTAATAAAACAACGTCGAAAATATTGACAATAATTTAGAAATTACTAAATTAATTGAAAATTTTTAAAAAACAATTAAAAAATGACAAAAATAATTGAAAATAGTAAAAAATAGTCGAGAAATGACAAAAATAATTGAAATTTGAAGAAAATAAATTGAGAAATTACAAAAAATTTAAATTTTGAAGATAATACATGAAAATAACAAAAATGATAAAAATTTGAGATGAATAATTGAATAATGACATTAATGATTGATAACTGTGTAAATAATTAAAGGAATGTAAAATTGAAAAAAATTGAAATTTGAAAAAAAAATAATTGTCAATTGGTGTAAAAATTTTTAAAAATTATTGATACATAAAAATAAAATTATTGAAGAAAATTGCTGAAATTTGAAGAAAAAAATTGAAAACTGTGTAATAAATTGAGAAATTGATGACCATAAACAAAAAAATTGAAAATAATTACTGAAATTTGATAAATTAATTTTCAAATGTTAAAACTAATAGAAATATGCAAAAAATAATTAAAAAATGATAAAAATAATTTAAATTTGATGGAAAAATTGAAAGACGACGAAAGTAATTGACAATACCGGTTTAAAAATTAAAAATTTGTAGACATTAATTAAAAACTTGAAAAAGTAATTAAAATTAGAAGAAACTAATTAAATGATGTAAAAATTTATTGAAATTTGAAGCACATAATTGTATATAATAATAATAGATAATTATTATTTTACTAAGAAAGTAAGAAAAGTGATTTTTTTTAAAGTGAGTAATAGTAAGTGATTTTAAAAAAAGTGAATAAAAATGAGAAAAGTAAGTCACTGGCAGCCCTAAAAATGCTCAAATTCGCTTGAAACTTGTTACACTTTTACTATTTTGAATATCTAACTTCAGATTAGTAACCAGGAACATGGATTACCACCGAGTAACAAGTTTGAAGTGAATTTGAGCAATTTTGCAAAATATGTCTGGCATATTGAATCCGCCATTTTGAATTTAAAAAAATTTGTAAATCTGATATCGTTTTCACAATCAGAGACTTTGAAAACGAGTAATAAGTTTCAAGCGAATTTGAAGAATTATGAAAACGAATTACATAGCTGAAATTTTTAGAAATTCCCGGATATAATTTTTTTTCCCGGCAATTTCCCGGATTTTTCCCGGTCGAACTAAAATCCCGGCAAATTCCCGGTTTTCCCGGAATTGCCGGTGAGTAGACACCCTGTGCAGAATAATAAAAATAAATGTGAATTGAAAAAATAACTGAGATTAGAGATAAATAATAAAAAAAAAAAAAAGTTAGAGAATTTATTAAAAAATATTTGAAAATGACAAAAACTAATTTAAAAATGATAAATATAATTGAAAATTGGAGAATTTAATAAAAATTTGTGAAAAAATAATTGTAAAAATTACAGAATATATTTGAGATAAACAAGACTACTTAAAAAAGGATAAAAATAATTGGAAACTAAAGTTAATTATGAAAATTTAAGAACACAAATTCAGGAAATTACAAAATTATTTGATGTAAAAGAAAGTGATTCAAAATCCAAGAACATCATTGAAATACTTGAAAAATACAAAAAACAAAACTTATATTCTGTAAAAATAATTGAAAAATAACAAAAGAAATTGAAAGTTAATCAATAAATAATGAAACTAATTTGATATTGCAGGAAATAATGTAAACTGAAAAAGTTTTATTTAAAAAAGTTAAAGAAACTAATTAGAACTTGCAGAAATTTGAAATTTAAAATTTAGGGCAAAAATTGAAAAATAATGAGAATCATTAAAGAAAATTTTTGAAAAATGATAAAAATAGTTGAAATTTGTAAATATTAATTGCAATCATAAAAAAATAATTTTAAAAAATATAGAATATTTGTAAAGTATTACAAAATGATTTCAAGAATTTTAAATTCAGGAAAATAATTACAAAATAGTAGAAATAATCGAAATTTTATTAAAGAAAATGAAAATTTCAGATATATCTATTATTGAAATTTTCGGAATTAACCAACAAAGATTTAAAATAATATAAAAAATTGTGAAAATAATGCAAATGAAAACAAAAATAATTAAAAATTGACGAAATATTTGAAATTTGAGAACAAAAATTGAAGAATGATAAAAACATTAAAAAGTGGATGCATTTATTTAAATTTGAGATACTAAGTGAAAATTTAGGAAATTTATTGAAAAATAATTAATATATCTAATTAAAAGGTACAGAAAATAATTGAAAAAATATAAAAGAAAATAAAAATTGAAAAAATAATTGAAAAATAAGATAAATAATTGAAAATTAAAGAATTTAATTGAGGAATGAAATTTGAGACTAACTAAAATTTGAAGAAATTGATTGCAAAATGATAATTCAAAAATAAAAATTCAAAATTGAAGAAAATTATTAAAATTTGAGAAAAATATTTTAAAATCTAAAAAATTAATTGAAGAATAATGAAAGTAATAGTAAAAATCCGAGAAAATATTTGCAGAGTAATAAAAATACTGAAAAATTGAAGACAATAATTTTAATTTTTTAAAAATAATTGAAAAAATTACAACATATAGTTTTAAATAATAAACGAAAATAACTTCAAAATGATGAAAATAATTGTAAATTTAAAAAAAAACTAGAATTTGAGATAAATAATAAAAAGAAATCGAAAATAAATCTAAAAATAATTTAAAAAGAAAAAAAGTAATTGAAAAATGAGTTTAATAAAAAAATAATTGATAAAAATAATTGTTAATTGAAGAAAATAATAAAAAAAATGTCAAGATTAATAGACAACGGAAAAAAATAATTTAAAAACGTGAACAAGAATTATTAAATTTAAAGAAAATAATTGAAAATTGAAAAGTTAAGAAAATTATAGGAATAATTGTTGGAAACAATTGCACATTTAACTACTGGATTGAAAATATACATTAATAATTACCATTGAACAAAATAATTGAAAGTTGAAAATTGAAGAAAATTATTAAAAATACAAGAGTGAATTTAAAAAAGACGAGAACTATTGAATACATTAGAAAATAATTAAAAACTTAAAAATGGAATTGAAATTTAAAAAAAAATGTAAATTGAAGAAAAAAATTGAACGATTAAATTTAAAGTGAAAGAAAGTTATTAATAATTGAAAAAAGACAAGAATTTTTTTTAATGATTAAGAGATTAATTGCAAATTGAAAAAAAAAGAAATAAAATTTGAAGAAAATAATTCAGAATTGAAGAAAAAATTCGAACATTGAATCTGAATATTATAACTACTTCGAAATATTTACAAAACAATTATATATTTTTGACCCCAAAGAGGTCAAAATAGGTGAAAAAGGGCGAAAGGGTGACTATCTGTAATGCCTAAATTAATTAAACAATTTTTTGCAATGTGAAGAATAAATTCTCGTAAAAAAACATAAGTGTAATTTATGGACGGACCCTTAGCACTACAACCACAAAAAATTCCAAATTTTTTTATTTTTATGGTTTGGAAATAATAGGAAACTAAATTTTATTGTTTGCAAATCGAAACTTAAAAAATTATAATAATTTTAAAAAATGCGGTGTCAACTTCACAACTGCACTGCAAATTTGTTATTTTAATCGTTTGCAAATGATTGGAAACTATATTATATTGTTTGAAATTTGTTAATTTAAAAGATATTGCTTATATCAATTGCTTATATTAATATTTAAATTAGTGCTAAATTATTTTACATTTTAAGGCAAAGTGGGTTGAAATTGTTTGGTTATAGAATAATATTAAAATAAATTAGTGCGTTGATAAATTCTACAAAATACAGGGAGGTTCTCTCAGATTTTATAGATAAATTCCATGAAATACCGGGGGGGTTCTCTTTAATTTTATAATAATATAAATCATACGAAATACCGGGGGGTTCTCTTAGATTTTATAATAATATTTAAATTCTACGAAGTACCGGGGGGATAAGATTTAATCTAAAAGAATTCCCCGGTACTTCATAGAATTTATATTATTATGAAATCAAAGATAACCGCCCTGTATTTTGTAGAATTTATCAATGCACTAATTTATATTAATATTATTCTATAATCTACAAATTTTAACCCACTTTGCCTTACTTGCAATTGCAATATCTTCTAAATTAACAATTCCTAAACGATTAATATAAAAATATTTAAAAAATAAAAAAATTGCAGTGCAGATGTGAAGTTTTAATTTTTTAAGTTTTGATTTCCAAAAATAAAATTTAGTTATTTTCAAACATTTCCAATAAAAAAATTTGGATTTTTTAAAGATTGTAGAGCTAACTTCACGGAGCCGTTTTTTTTTCCAAAAAATGGACTTATTCCCACTGTAATGGCACGATTAATATTTTTTATGTGTGGATTTTTTGGTGGAGGAGAAGGGGTAAAAGAAGGGAAAAAAGCAGAAGGGTGGGGAGCGAAAAATTGTCAAATTTCCTGATTCGGTTCGAGGTTAAAAAATCCTGATCCACATCTCTAAACTGTACATAACCGGATCTAAATAGCTTTTTAAATACACGGTTTTAAACTAGTTCTAAAAGATTCTAAACAGTTCTCTAAAAGTTCAAAATATTTTTAACTAGTTTTCTAAAGGAGGTTAAGATTTTCGAATTTTTTTTTTATTCCTGAAAAACAAACTAGGGGCCGTTCAAAAAATACGTAAAGCTTTTTTGAGGTGAAAAGACTTTTTAGTTTGAGGTTATATGTAAATAGGGGGAACTTCCTTAAGTATTTTAAAAAAGTTTTCGAGTAGTTTTATATTGTTTTGAATAGTTCTAAATTATACTTAACAGTTCTAAATATCTTAAGAATTTAAATAAATTTTGAAAAAATAAAAAGTATTAGCTTTAAACAAGTTTTAAGTAGTTTTAATTATTTTGATTATTTTTAAACAATTATAAACTAGTTCTAAATAGCTTCAGACCAGTTTTAAACAATTTTAAAATAGTTATATACTATTTTTAATAACTCTAAGTAGTTTTAAACAAGTTATAAGCAGTTTTAAGTTATTTAAAACCATTTCGAACTAGTTTTAAACATTTTTAACATAATCCTAACTTAATCCTTAATCCTAGTTCTAAATTTCAATAGTTAAGAAACTAGTTCTAAATAGTTTTAAACTAGTCCTAAACAGTCTTCAAGTAGTTCTATACTGTTTTATATAGTTTTAATCATTTTATTTTCTAAATAGTTACAGCAAATTATAAACAATTTTTAAACTAGAGAGTTTTAAGCAGTTCGAAACAATTTTTAATAAGTTATAAACAGTTTTAAGTAAATTAAAACAGTTTTAAATTATTTTGAACTAAAAACAGACAGTCTTTAACAGTTTTAAACAAGTTCTAAACAGTTATAAATAATTCTAAATAGTTAAAATTATTTCTCAACATTTATAAAAAAATTTGAATAAGTTATAGACAGTTTTAGGTAGTTTTAAACAGTCCTAAACAGTTTTAAACCTATTCTAAATAGTTTTAAAGAGTTTTAAATAGTTCTATAAATCTTATGAAACATATATCTAAACAGTTTTAAACATACCTAAGGAGCAATAAAAAATTCGAAACTACTGTAAACAAGTGATATACAGTTTTCAGTATAGATCTAAGCATATTTTAAATTGAAACTAGTTTTTAATACTTTGAAACAGTTTTAAAAACATTTCTAAATAATTATCTACAAGTTATTTCTTGCAATATTCAACTGTTTTGCTTCAGAATATTTTTAAAACTCTTTTAGTAAATTTTCTTCAATTAAAATAACTTTTCAAATATGTTTCCAGTTATTTTATTCTTATTTCCAGTTTTTTGGGCAATTTTTTAAAAATATATTTTCATAGTATTTTCCTACTCTTGTGCTTTTATTTAAAGTATATTTTGATATATAATAATTTTTACTAAAATATTACAAATTAGAAATTTTCAAGATCTTTTAAAATGTTCTCACCGATATTTCCTGTGGTTTTTTTTTTCAATATTTAAGAAATTATACTAATGAGAAAATGCAAGCATTCATAAATGACAAATTCTAAATTAAAAATGGAAGAAATAAATTGAAAATTAAATAATGAAATTGAAATCAGAAAAACACAGAGTTATAGAATATTAAAAAAAAAAACAATTGAAAACTGAGAAATAAAATTGAAATTCGAATACAATAATTGAGAATTAAAGAAAATTACTGAACAATTGGATTGAAAAAAGAAGAAAATAATTTATAATTAAAAAAAAATGGAAAATGCCAGGAATTATTTAATATTGAAGAAAACATTAAAAATTGAAGAATAGAATTATTATTTAAAGAAATTAATTGAGAATTGAAAAAAATAATTGAATAATTAAATTGAAAATAGAAGAAAATTATTGAAAATTGAAGGAGGTTTTGAAACATGAAATAAATAATTGATAATTGAACAAAATAATTGAAAAAAGTCGAGATTACTTAATATTGAAACAAACAATTGAAAATTGAACAAAATAATTTAAAATTTTAAAAAAATTGAAAATTGAAGAAAATAATTAAAAATTGAAGAAAGTACTTAAAAATTAAAGACAATATTTAAAAACAGCAGAAAAATTTAGAAATCGACGGAAATAATTGCCAATTGATAAATATTGAAGAAAATTGAGAAGAAAATCAAAATTGAAAGAAATTGAGAAATTGAAAGAAATATGAAAAAATAATTGGAAATTGAAGAAAATAATTGAAATTTAAGAAAAAAATTGGAAATTGAAGAAAATAATTGAGAATTAAAAAAAAATTATTGTAAAAAGCGTAGAGTAATTGAATATTGAAAAAAACAATTGAAGAAAAAAGAAATTGAACAACCCAGGAATTATAGAATTTGAAGGAAACAATAAAAAATGAAGAATGTAATTGTATTTTGAAGAAATTAATAAAAAATTGTAGAAAATAATTTGAAATTGAAGAAAATGTGATTTTATGAAAATTGTTGAATAATAATTAATGGATTGAATTGAAGTTTCAAAAACGTAAATGAAAATTGAAAAAAAAAATATTGAAAAAAGCCGAGAATTATTGATTATAGAAGAAAATAATTGAAAATTGGAGGAGTTATTGATATGTGAAATAAATAAATGATAATTGAAAGAAATGGTTGAAAAAAGTCGAGAATTATTGAATATAGAATTAAATAATTGAACATTTTTAGGAATTAATTGAGATCTGAAGAAAATAATTAAAAATTTATTAAAATAATTGAAAATCGTAGAAAATATTTCAGAATTAGAGAAATTAATTAGAAATTGATGAAAATAATTGAAAATTGAAGAAAATAGTAGAAAATCGAAGAAAAGAATTGAGAAATGAAGAAATAATTTGAAATTAATGAAAATAATTCAAAATGGAAGGAAATAATTGAGAATTGTAGAAAATAATTGGAAATTGAAGAAAATAATTGAAAAGAATAATTGTCAGTTGAAGAAAATAATTGTGAATTTCTGAAAATAGTTGAATAATTAAGGAATTGAATTGAAGCTTCAAGAACGTAATCGATGATTGAAAAAAAATATTGAAAAAAGCCGAGAATTATTTAATATCGAAGAAAATAATTGAAATATGATGAAAATAATTGATAATTGAAAGCACACAATAGAATTGCCCATAACTATATAAACTATTATACAATGTACGGTCTGGGAGAGAAAATGGCGGTTGGCTTGAGTAGACGTGTTTTTGTGTTTGATCAGTTTTTAGAGTCTTTTTAAAGTAATATCATAAAGACAATTAAGCAAAAGGGAATTAAAAGTGTTAATAAAGGGTTAACAAGCAATTTAAGTAATAAAATTGTTGAGGGGGAAGCGAAGGAGAGACGTGGTTGGTAAAAGTTTGTAAGTTGTAAAAGTGAGGTTAGAATGGACGAGTCCAAGTCGGTGGAAAAGGAGGAAAACGGGAATGGCGCAGAAGATGGCAAGAAAGCAGTCGAAGCAAAACGAGGACCGGGCAGACGAAAAGGTGCTGTTAAAAAGAATAACAACGACAAAAATGGAGATATAGTAAAATTCATTCACGTTGGGGGAAAAAATTTTCATAGAGTAGAACATTCGCCACCGCCGAATAAAAATAGACAGGTCTTAGAGAATGTTGGCTTTAACGGGAAAGAATTGGAAAAAGAGATTGATAATAGTAGTGAGGGGGAAAATGATGTTGAAAGTATCAGGCTAAAAGACATGATTGGGCTGGATGATAATAGTGACCAAAAAACGGACGAAATAGTGGTTAATAAAAATGAAAACGGTGAAATGCGGAAAGAAATTGTTGAATTTAATGGGAGTGATAAGAATTTGGTGCAAAATAAAATAGAAAATTTAGTGTTATTAAAATCATTACAAGAAAAAGTGAATCTTTTAGAAAAAACACAAAATAATTTAGTAAAAGAAAGTGAGCAGATGAAAAAGGGCGAACAGTGGGCTAGAAATAAAATAGAAAAGTTAGAGAGTGATCTTGAAAAGTGTAAAAAGGAAATGAGTAAAGAAAGGCTTTTGTGGGCATCGGAAAAGGAGAGTTTAAAGGAAAAATTAGTGGTTTTAGAGAAAAAATGTGAAGCGTTGAAAAAAAATAGTGATAAAAGTAGAGAGTTTACGGTGGAAAAAGGAAATTTTGAAATTAATAGTGGAAATATGCTGAATAATAAAGATCATCGGGAAAATTTAATGTATAATGAGAACAAAAAAACGGATAACAGTAAAGAGTTAAAAAATAAAACGGGCCATAAGAAAGTGTTGCAAACCTTACAGATTGAACATAATAAAGTAGGAAAATCTGGACAATTGGAGTTAGAGAGGCCTAAACGTATTGACGAGGGGCATTTAAAATATGAATGGAGAGAACGTCGAGTGAGAAGGAACAATACAGTAGTAAGATTTCGGGATCCTGAGAGGAATATAAATCAAGATGAATTGATAAGACTAACGACTGAGAAATTAACATTGCAGGAAAGTGAATTTAAAATTATATTCGGAAGACAAAATTGTATTTGCTTGGAATTTAATAACTTGGAAGAGAAGTTAAAGGCATTAGAAAAGAAAAAAAGGATTGCAAGGTACCAGCATATGGATAGATGATGATCACACGGCAAGAGAGATTGAAATCCAAAGATGGATAAGGAACTTGGCAAATCAAGAAAGAAAGGCGGGATACCATGTAAAGGTGGGATATTTGAAGCTAATTGTTAATGGAAAGATTTGGAACTTCAATGAAAGAACAGCAGAAATGGAAGAGCAGCCCTTTCGAGGGGAAAGATACAACTAGCGAAGAAAATAAGGAGAATGGAATCTACAGGGTGGTGCAGTGGAATACGCATGGTTCAAAGAAGTTTAGTGAGATAAAAGATTTTTTAAGTGACTTTGATATTGTTATTTTGCAGGAAACATGGTTGGATGAGAAGGCAGCTAAGAAGGCTTTATGTAATTTAGATGTAAATTTTAGGTATTGGGTAAAAAGTGCAATTAAAAAGGGGGGCGCTAAGAAGGGAAGGCTGTCCGGAGGCCAAATTGTGGGTATAAAACGTAATGAGTTGGAAGGGTGGAGTGTAATAGAGTGGGAATTTGGAATGCTTGTTAAATTTAAAGATTTGTTATGTATAATATCGGTGTACAATAATGTTGGCATGTCAAATATGGAGTGTAAATTTAAATTAATAATTGAGGAGCTTATGGCGGAATATGAAAATGTAATTATATCTGGAGATATGAATGCAAGAGTAGGAGAAGCGCAAATGTATACCGAAGGGGATCAGGATGAAAATAGAAAAATAAGAAAATCAGAAGACAAAAAGGTAGATGAAAGCGGGAAAAGATTGATAAAAGTATGTGAGGAATTAGGGCTAATATGGTTAAACGGTAGAATGAAAGGGGATGAGGAAGGTAAAATCACTTATATAGGGGGCAACGATATGTATAAGGGATCGGTAATAGATTTGGTAATGATGGTTGACAGAGATAACTTAGAAATAGTAGAAAAAATGGAAATTATACCTAAAATTGAATCGGACCACTTGCCTGTTTCCTTTTGCATTTACAGGGAAAATGAAAAATTTGAAGAAAATAAGGGGAGTGAAATAAGAATTGATAATAAAAAAAGGGAAAAAATAATGTGGAATAATGATAAAGCCCAAAGTTTTAGAGATTCAATTAGAGAGGGTTTACAGAAAGGGATTTTGGAAGGAAAGGATAGAGGAAACTGGGAAGGAGTTAAGAATTTAATTTGGAGTACTGCTCGAGAGACGGGTATAACGAAGTGGGTTGGTGGCGACAATGGAAGGAATGGTGGTCAGGATCTGTATAAAAAATATTCGGAAGAGTGTAGGAATATTAGGAAGGAGGTGTGGAGCAGTTTAAAAGAATGGTTAAAAGACAGATGTACAAAAAAGAAAAAAGTATTGTTAGAGTGTAGAAAGAGGCTTAGAAACAGGGAAAAGAGTGAAAGGCAAAACTGGATTACGGAAAGATGGGAAGAAATAAATAAAGCAAGAAATGTTTCAGAATGGTGGGGGGCAATTAATAAATTTAGAGTTTCAAAAAGACAAATGGTAGGGAATGATATCAAAGATGAGCAATGGGTAGATCATTTCGAAAGTTTATTAAAAGAGGGTTTGTTGGATGATTTTTTGGTAGATCAGGTAAATAAGCCTTGGAAAAGAGAAATAGGATTAAATATGATTGCATCAGAAGATGAATCTTTAGACGAATTGATTAGTGTTGCAGAGGTTAGAGCGGCAGTAGATAGAATGAGTAATGGAAAGGCTACTGGAGAAGATGGAATACCAATAGAATGTGTAAAAATTTTATGCAGTGAGGATATAGAAGGTATAACTTCAATTTTAAACAAGATTTTGGAACAAAGGACCTTGCCTAAGGGATGGGAAAAAGCTAGAATAATACCGTTGTTTAAGGAGGGAGATGTAAATAAGGTAGGGAATTACAGGGGGATATCTTTGCTGAATGTAGGTTACAAAGTGTTAACGAATATTTTGGCGAATAGATTGAATAGTTGGATTGATAAGGAGAATAAGCTAAATGAAAGTCAGGCAGGATTTAGGAGAAATAGAGGTACTAGAGATCACATTTTTGTGCTGAATGCACTAATAAATAAACGATTAGTGGGAAAAAGAGGAAAACTTTATGTGGCGTTTATAGATTTTCAAAAGGCGTATGATACAGTCAATAGGGAGTTGATGTTGAGTAAAATATGGACTTTAGGCATAAGGGGTAGAATGCACGCGATAATAGAGGAAATTTATAGAGTCACTAAGGCGGAAATACAAACAAGAGGTAGAGTTACGAGGGAATTTGAGACGAAAGTAGGGGTTAGACAAGGATGTGCATTGAGTTCGGTTTTATTTGATGTTTTCATTGATGATATAGACGATATATGGGTAAAAAGAGAAGAAGGAGGAACGGTGATTGGCAATGTAAAGATTCGAGTTCAGAAGTATGCAGATGATATAGCGGTAGTAGCGGAAGAGGCAGAAGAGTTAAAAAAAATGTTAAGAACGTTGGAGAAAAATGTGGCAAGAAATGGATTGAGTGTTAACACAAAAAAAACAAAAGTGATGGTATTCAGAAAAGGTGGTAAAATGAAACAAAATGAGGCTTGGTATTTTAAAAAAGAAAAATTAGAGGTAGTTAAAGAATTTAAATATCTTGGATATTTGTTTAGTACAAGGAATGCAGAGGAAGCACAAATGAATATGATGGCGAGTAGAGCTCAGAAGGCAGCTAATGCAACGTGGGGTCTAATCAAAAGGTCAGGAAGAGATAAAGGAAAGGACAGGATTAATTTAATGAACTCGTTAGTGAGAGCGGTAGCTACGTATGGAGTAGAAACTTGGGGATGGGGAAACTTGAAAAGCATTGGTAAGGTTCAGGGAAGATATTGTAAAATGGCACTAGGAGTGGCAAGGAATACGCCAAGGTATCTTTGGAGGACGGAGTTAGGAGTAGTGGGAATAGAGTACACAGAGAAAGAGCGTTCAGATACGTAAGGGATGTAATGAGAATGGGAGATGAGAGATGGCCTAAAATATGTTTAAGGGAGGAGATGAGAGCTATTTTGAATAACAAGCCAACAAAATGGGGTGAGAATGTAAAAAGGTTTTAGAGGAATTAGAGGTTATGGAAGTGTGCAGAGATATTTGGGAAGGAGGTGAGGCTGCAGAGTTATATAGCAAATTAAGGAATGGATTAGATAATTGGTGGATTAAAGAGTTAGCAAAAGAAAGAGAGGCAATTGAGGAATCATCATTTAGTAGATTATACAAAGAAATTTTACCAGGAGAAAATGGAGCAGAATACTGGGGAAAATATGTCAAAAATAAGGAATGTAAAGAAATTTGGGCAAGAATGAGATGCGGGAATGTAGGAAGAGCATATAAAAAGGGATATAAGGAATGGTCATGTAGGTTATGTTTTTGGGGAGAAGAAACGTTACTACATTTGCTTTGTTGTTCGGAGGCGTGGAAATTGCAAGAGGCAAAAGTTAAAATATTTATGAGTGAATGGAAAGGAGATAGGCAAGAGGAGGAATTAAAAGAAAAATTGGTAATAGCATTAAGGGGGGAAATTGTGGAAGAATTATGTATGTTTATAAAGAATGTAGAAATAAAGTTAAGAGGAGATAACTGTTAAATGATAGACGGAATAATATTAAATTAAATAAGGTGAAAATAATGTATTTGGAGGAAATTGTAAAGGTCCTTGAAAAGGGCGTGCAGTGAAATAAATTATTATTATTATTATTACAATGTACGGTCTAATAAAAAAACTGAAGTTCTATCTACATTTTTTCATAATAATTTGACTTTTTCATGTTTAATGTCTTTCATTGTTTCTGTGGTATTGTTAGCGTTAAGAAAAAAATATAGTAGGCAAAATCTATATTTCATGAGAATATATTATATTATATTTTAATTTTTAATGTATATTTTTTATTGTTCAATTGCATAATTGTCGCATAATTACACAAAATTTAAACGCATAATAAGATTGGTTCAAAATGCATAAATAATCAAATTTATTAGCTCTGAAAGAAAATTCCTGGTTATTTCCCGGTTTGTAGACACCCTGAGCGCGTCACATTTTTATTAAACAAATGGAAAAAAGAAAAAGTAAAAGAATTTTACAGCCACTATGCAAATTCTATTTTTGTAATTTATACCACAAAGCAACTACTATTATTAAGTTACAGTGTAAAATAAACCAGTAACTTCTTAGTTTAGAAAAGCAAACTAACGAATAAAAAACGTTTTCTTTAATTGCAGAGATAGTAAACTGACTCGACTTCTTAGAGACAGCCTTGGAGGAAATGCTAGGACTCTAATGATAGCGTGTGTAAGCCCCTCGGATGCAGATGCGGATGAAACTTTAAGTACTTTGAGGTATGCTGCTAGAGCAAGATGCATTAAAAATAAGCCAATAGTGAACGAGGATCCAAAAGATGCTTTATTGAGACAATATCAAATCGAATTACAAAAATTGCGAAAACTTCTCGAGTCAAGCGACAATCCTCAATTAGGTCTAACTTCTCCTAAAAGTGAAGCAACCTTCGGTAAAAATTCTGACGAAATTGAACGACTGAGAAGAGAATGTGAAAATTCAAATCTTTCAGCTCAGAAATTGAAAGACGAATTGACAGCCCTTAAATCTCGATTTGAATCAGGGACTGACTCAAAAAGCAGTGTCAAAGAAATAAATTATTTGAATTTGATGCAAAAATCTGCCAACTTTGAGGAGAAGGAAAGAAAGGAAAATGATGAGGAACTGGATCCTATTTTGGAGAGAAAAAAGAGAAAAAGAGAAGCAGCGAGACTCGAGGTATTGAAAAGACTTGAGAAATTGACAATTGGAGGTGAGGCTCGAAGCAATGATGAATTGAGAAAACGTCGAGAAAAAAGAAGAAAAAGATTGGAGATCCTGGCCACTGCTTTGGAGGCAGATTCTCAAGAAGGAAGTGGAGGAGCGTTTCAAGTTTACGGACAGCTTAAAACTGCCGAAGAAGCTCTCAAGAGAATGGCGAAGAAAGCGAGACAACTCGAAGCTGAGGCTGCAGATCTTCAGGTTGTTGACAATTTTTATTATTATTTATTATTATAAAAAAAAATTCTTTTAACAATTTTTTATTATGCCGTACGATGGAAAACTTAGTTAACTCAAATTAATGTTTGGATTTATTTTCGCATAACTATTTACTAGAAAATTGACTTTAAAATAATGTGACTTTATTCTATCGTGCAGCAGAAAAAAATGTATTTTTTTTAAATACACACACCGAAAGAATATTATTTCTTACCTGTGTAAAGGTTCGAAAGTAAAATTTTCCCGGCGACTAAGAAGAAAAGTTAATTTTCCCTCCCTCAAGGTATCTAGTAAATAATTATTTGCAAATTTCCGGACTTTTTGGATTATAATTAAAAATTTTCCTGATTTTTCCTTTTTAATGATTCATAACTGGAATATTTAAATATTAATTGGTTTCAAAAAATTATAAGAAAATAATGAGAAATAAAATAAAAATAGGTAATAAATAAATAAATAATAATAAATAAAACAATAATTGGGAAAATAATGTTCAACAACATAACCTCAAACTAAAAAATGGTGTTTCACATAAAATAGAAATATTATTAAAATCGATTTTACCCAATTTTGAAAGATCTAATTGGACAAATCTAAATTTATATAAATGAATTTTTTTTAAAAAAGTCAGG
This sequence comes from Ganaspis brasiliensis, assembly GCA_037103525.1. Classification (NCBI taxonomy): domain Eukaryota; kingdom Metazoa; phylum Arthropoda; class Insecta; order Hymenoptera; family Figitidae; genus Ganaspis; species Ganaspis brasiliensis. Next base: position 1,129,979 of record JAZKLR010000294.1, read on the forward strand.
TTAATGCAAAATTTGTTGTGAGATAATAATTATTCAACATTTTGTGTTTTTTCTTTAAAGTTTGTCAACAATCGTAATTTTCATCCTATTTTAATATTAATAATATTTTTATTTTATATGTGAAAAATCATTTTCTAGTTTGAGGTTATGTCAATAGGTTGAACATCCTTAAAGTATAAGAAAACATTAAGACAATATTAATAATAAATAATGCAGAAAAAAAGTTCAAATTATAAAAAAAATATATGTAAATTATAAAGAGTTCAAAATAGCACAAATTTGAATACCCTCTCATTTGAGATAAGAAAGTAAATATAAGAAATAGTAAAGGAAATAAAATTTCAAAAATAGAAAAAGATAAATAAAAAATCTACAAAAGACATGAGAAAATTCGTCAATAAATAAAAGTTTCGGAAAAATCAACAAAAACAATTTTTATAACATGAGAGAAATGATTAAAATAATCCCAACAACTTTTGGGAAAATCAAGAAAATCTAAAAATTACCTACATGAATAACTTAATTTGATAAAAAACAGACAAAATGTAAAAGATATCAAAAAAATTAAGAAAATATCAACACCCCTCTCCTCACCCCAATAAAAATGAGAATTTTAAAAATTATTTAAAAAAGACAAAAATGTCTGTTAGAGTGTAGAGACAAATGAAAAAATAATTTATAAAAATGCAAAGAATTCAATAAATCTTTTGAAAAGTAAGAAATTATAAGAAAATTATTTAACAGTTTTGAAAAAGTGGTATTTCTTAGAAATTCCTATGAAATAGAAAGAGAATAATCATTAATGTAAAATAATTAATTTTTAACTATTGAAATTTGAAATTTTTAATAAATAAAAATATGAGTTAATTTTCGTTTAGGATTTGTTTTAATTATAACCCAGGTTTCACAGTAACAATAAAGAATATTTTAGGGGAAATAGGGGACTGAATATACAAAAATAGGGAACTTGTAGGGGACTTTAAAAACTTTATAAATAAAGATAAATGAATTATATACGCAGTTAAACCTTAATTATTTTATTTAGGTAGGACAAAATTATAAAGTAGTAGGATAAAAAAAAAATTAAAATATATATAATTACAGAATTTTTAAATTAATAAAAAAAAAAAAGGAATATTGCTACAAATTGTGGAAAGTAATTTAAAATTGATAAATAATAATTCAAAATTATAGAAAATGAATGCAGAACTTTAGAAATAATTCAAAATTCAAGATAATAATTGAAATATAAATAATGAGAATAATTAAAAATCGAGGAAAATAATTGAAAAATAATCAAAATAATTGGCAATTGATGAACATAATTGAGAAATAAGAAAAATATTTTAAAAGAGTACAGAATATATATGAACTAAGAGAAAATAATTGAAAAAGGATAAGAATAATGGTAAATTAAAAAAAATTTAATTTAGGTAATTAAAAAATGATGAAAATAATTAAAAATTGGAAATAAAAATTTAAAAAAAAATATAATACTCTAATAAAAATTAAAAAAAAGAATTCAAATTTGAGATAAATAATTGAAGATTTCATAAATCAATTTAAAAATGATTTAAAAAATTAAAAATTGTTTCTATAATTGCAAAATTATAGGAACAACTGAAAATTGAACACAATAATTGAAAATTGAAAAAATTAAATCAATGAGAAGGTTATAAAACATTGAAAAAAAGAATTAAAATTTAAGATTAAAAAGTGAAGATTAAGTAAATCAAATTGAAAATAATTATAAAAATTAAAAATTGGAGAAAAAAATTGAAAAATTATAGAAATAATTAAAACTTGAAGACAATAATTAAAAAAAATTACGAAAATATTTGAGAATTGTTGAAAAGAATCGAGAATTGAGAAGAATAATTGGAAAAAATTACAGTAAATACCTAAATCAAATTAAAGGAAATAATAGAAGACTGGCAAAAGTAATGATAAATTTTAAAAAATAAAATTGGAATTTGAGATAAATATTTGAACATTCAGGAAATTAATTGCAAAATACCGAAAGTAATTGTAAATTTGAAAAATTATATGAAATATTCTAAAATTCATTAAAAATTTTTTTTAATTAACTGATATTTGAAATAAATGATTAAAGGTTTAGTAAATAAATAAAAAAATAATTTTAAAAATTATAATTTGTAGAAAAAAATGGAAAAATTAAAGAAACCAATTTAAAAATGATGGAAATATGTAATTGAAAAATAATTCAAATAACTGAAATTTGAGATAAATAAATTAAAAATGTAGAAAGTGTATGAAAAATACTTTTCAAAACTGAAAATTGGAGAAAATGTTTTCAAAGTTATAGAAATAATTGAAAATTAAAGAAAATAAATAAAATTTATGAAAAATAAGTGACAAAATTATAGAACATTTTTAAAATTTAATAAAATGACTGAAAAATGATAAACACAATGAAAAAATAATGAAAAAAATTACAATGTAAAAAAATAATTGCAAGTTTTGGAAATTAATTGAAAAGTAATGAAAATATTTAATAAGTAGAAAAAAATAATTTAAATTGAATAAAATAATTTAAATTTGATGAAAATAATTGACAGTTTATGAAATTACTCAAATAATAATACAAAAACATAATAATAATAAATAATTGTAAATTGAAGAAAAGAATTAGAATCTAAGATGAAGGACTGCAAATTCAGGAAATCTATTGAAATATAATTTAATCAATTAAAAATTGGAGAAAATAATTTAAAAATGATAGAAATAATTGAAGATTGAAAAAATAATAAAAATTTAAACAAGTTTGAAAATAATTAAAAATCTCTAGATACCTTGACTTTAAATATAGTTTCGTGAAAAATAGGGAATTTTAGGGTAAAATTTTCTAAATAGAGGACATTTAGGGGAAATAGGGGACCGCCTGTGAAGCCTGATTAACGACTCGGAGATATTAAAATTTTATATTTATTTTTACGTTCTTGCTATCAAAATTTTTTAAATTTCATTCCCCCCTTTTTTGTTCAAATTTACGAATTTTAAAGAATTATAATTAAAAACAGTTTTAAGTCAGTTCTAAGTAGTTTTAGAATGCTTTAAACTAGTTCTAAAGAATTTTATGCAGTTTTAAATAGTTAAAAAAAAGTAGTAAACATCTTTTTACTATAGTTATTAACAATTATATGTGACGCTCCACGAGAGAAGGGACCTAACGCGGAAAAAATCAATTTTCATTTTTTATGCTAAAAGATAATTTTTGAGTTGTTCTTTCATTTCCATGTTTCATTAACAATTTTTTTAGTTACACTTTTTGTTATACTATAATGCTTCAAACCTAAGCTTTTCTACCTATTTTATTTGTTGGATTTTGTCAAATAATATTTTCTTCAAAAGTTATTAAAACTACAAAATTTCTTTTTTAATACAAATTTTTGAAATAAAATTTTATTTAATAAAATTCAACAAATAAAATTGTAGAGAATGATTCGAAGAAAGAAATGAGTTATTACTTTTCAAAATTGGATGAAAATGACAGATTATTTAACTAGATTTAAAGAAAAAACACAAAATATTATTAGCAAATTATTCGACAACAAATTTTCTATCGACTTGGGATGAAAAACCGCTTTCTAATTTGAGGTTATGTCAATCGAGAGAACCTCCTTAACTTGCCGACTACGCAAATATCCGAACTTGAATTTCCTCGACGCTCAGAATGTAGAATCTCTAAATGAGCCTTCTGATTGGCCGGTAACTTTCCCGGAAACATTACCAGCCAATCTGATGGCGCTTTTAGAAATTCTACATTCCGAGGGCCGGGCAAATGCATGTTCGGTGAATTTTAAATTCGGACAATTAAATTTCAAGCAATTGCAAGTTGGGTCAATTGAATTTTGAAGGAAATGCATCCAATTTTTGTTCTCAGTCAGAAAAATTAAATTTTAAGAATTTATCAAGATTCAAAACGCAAAATACTTTTGTAATATAGGATAAAATTTGCATTCGCAGGCGTGTTGGGATGCGGAAAGGAGAGACCTTCTGCGAAGAGAACTGTTAGCAACACAGTTATGTGACGCGATGATCCCTCACCTTCGACCTGGCTGTCCTTTTCGAGACCTGGAGGCTATCAGGGTCGCGGCTACGTGGTGTGACGAGTTGAATCGTTGGCGATTACCTAACGTTTCTTCGGTATCTCTTCGAATATCTCTTCCTCCACCTGCTCAATCCCGAGATCTGGTGCCAAATTCTTTCAGCAATGATCCTAAATCAGATCATAACAATAATAATAATAATAATCATAATACTAGCGGCAATGACGGGGAACAAGACGAGTCAGATGAAGGAGGTGAAAATGAGCCAAAAGTATCCAGGTGGAAAGATATCGCAGACACCTACTTTCGCAGAAACAGGATTGATGAACTTCTTGCTCATGGACGCGAGGCCAAAACATTCGGTAAGCTAGTCTTCGGATTTTTTTAAGTTTTACACCTATAACAAAAAATGGTTAGATTATTGAAAATTGAAGAAAATTATTAATAACATGAAATAATTGAAAAATTAAAGAAAATATTTAAAAAATGACAGAAACAATTGACAATTAAAAACAAAATTCGAGAAATGATTAGATTAATATAACTGAAAAAAATAAACAAAAAATATTAAATTAAGAAACAAGAAAAATTATGAAAATTAGAGGAATAATTGTTGTTAATCATTACCTAGAAATTGAACAACTGGATTGAAAATTGAAAAAAATTAAAAATTTGAGAATGAAATTGAAATTTAAAGAATATAATTAAGAATTAAAAAAGTAATTAAAAAAGCTGAGAGTTATTTAATATAGAAGAAGATAATTGAAAACTGAAAAATAAATTAAAATTTGAAGAAAATAATAAAAAACTACGTGTGAATTCTGTCCATTTCATGGACACTTCGCTTCCAAGGAAGCAAAACAATTTGCTTCCTCATAGAGGAAGCAATAATTTTATAATATTTTAAATATTTTAAGTTAATAAAAACAAAAATTAAAAAAACATGAATTATTTTGATTAAAAATATACTAAAACAATTTGATTAGTTAATTTCCAAAATCCCTAAATTGTATGTTTTGAAAACAATGAAATATTGTATTCTTAATAATGTGGTTTCTCTTTATTTAAGGGGAGTCACCTGAGAAATTTCAACCCATCGAAATATGTTACTTATCGGTGCAAATTTTTTTTCTGGGATTATTTTGGATGTAAAAGAATGACATATTATCAAGATTAAAAAAAAAAAAAATTTCGAATAAAAAATTTTTTGAGAAAAAAAATTAAAAAAATTTTTTTTTTGTTGAAAAAATTAAAAAATGTTAAAACTCATACGATATTTTGTTTGAAATCTTAAAAAAGGCATATAAAAAAATTGGCATTAAAAAAATATGAAAAATTGTACGAGGAGATAGATTTTTACAAAAAAAAAAAAAAAAAATTCAACAAAAAGAAATTTTTTTAAAATTTTTTTTCAAATTTTTTTTTTTTTAATTTTGATAATATGGCATTCTTTTACATCAAAAATAGTCCCAGAAAAAAAATTGGCACCGACAAGTAACATATATTTCGATGGATTGAAATTTCTCAGGTGACTCCACTTAATGAACCAAATTTGATGATTTTCATTTCTCCCAAAAAATATGTTTTTTTCAGCCAATCAAAAAATTGCTTAAACATACTTAAGGTACATGTTTAAAGCTTTAAAAATCCACTTAGAAATTTTATTTATGTCTATTTTTGGTGTTACTATAGCTATTTGAAAAAAACGACTTTTTAAAAAAGTATCTTTACATTTCTTGAAATATTTAAAAAAATATTAAAGACACATTAATTTAAGCTAGACCCAATCTAACAGTTACGTTAAATCCCGATAGTCTAGCAGTTGAGGGTTAATATTATTAGTAATATTATTATTATTATTATTATCATTATTTTACTAGGTGAAAATTATGTCCATTTCGTGGATATTTCGTTTCAAAGTTAGCAAACAAATTTGCTTTCTTATAGAAAAAGCAATATATTAATAATATAAAATTTAATTCGAGAAATTCTTTAAAAAAAGGAATTTTAAGTGCAAAAGATTGAAAAAACATCAATTAATTTACGAATTTTTGATCAATTATAAAAGTTATATAGGTCAATCGATTCGTTTTAAGATAAGGAATATGATTTTTTTATTCATTAAGTTGTATTTTTAGTTTGGAAAAAAATTTTGGCAAAAAACGATTTTTTCGATGAAAAAAGATGCTCAACAAAATTTGATTGGGTATTTTCAAAAATCCCTGTGTCCAAATTTAGATATTCACGAGCTTAAAAAGTCATCCAAATTTTATTGAAATCCGTTGAAGCGTTCTCGAGATATCCTGGCGACAAAAAACGCTATACACACACACGTACACACACACACACACACACACACATCTGGACATTTGCTTAGGAATGAAAATTTACGCTTTTTAGATGAAAATGAGTCGATTAAGACTATTTTTGGAAAATCGAAAATCTTAACGATCACAAAGCTTCCTCTATGAGGAAGCAAAATGAAGAAATAAATTAAAAATTTAAGAATTAAATTAAAATTTAAAAAATAATTGATAATTAAAAAAAGGTGTGAATTATTGAATATTAAATAAGTTGATTAAAAATTAAAGACTGCAATTTCAAATTAAAAATAATAATCGAGAGGTGAAGAAAATAATTTAAACTTGAAGAATTAAATTAAAAATCAAGGAATTAGCTTAAAATTTTAAGAAAATAATTGATAATTGAAAATAGTTAGAAATCTGTCGAGAATAATCGACAATAGAATAAAATAATTTTAAAAATTAAAGAATATCTAATTATAAAATTTAGAAAAAATAATTGTAAATTGAAGAATTGGTAGAAAATAATTGAAAATCGCGGAAAAAAAATAATAATTAAAAGGAATAATTGAGAAATGACCAGAAGGAATGAAAAATTGAAGGAAATATCTTAAATATGACGAAAATAGTAGACAATTGAAAACAAAATTAGAAAATTGACTAGATTAATAGACAGCAAAACAAAAAAATTGAAGAATAATTATAAAAATTTAAGGAATAATTGAAAAAATTGTAGGAAATAATTGTAAATTGTGGAAAATAATTGTAAATTGAAAGAAGTAATTAAAAAATGACGAGAATTATTACAAAATTGAAAAAGTATCTGAAAATTGACGAAAATTAATAGAAAACAAAACAAAAAAATTTTTAATATTAAAGAGGAATAATAAAATTTTGAAAGAATAAATAAAAAAATTGTAGGAAATAATTGTAAATTGTGAAAAATGATTTATAATTGAAAGAAATAATTGAAAAATGACAAGAATAATTGAAAAATAAAAAAATATTTTAAAAAATGACAAAAACAATAATTAAGAATTAAAAACAAAATTCGACAAAAATATTATCAAATAGTATTTATTAATTGTAGGCAACAATTATTTTTCGACAAAACTGAAGAAGAAAATTGAAAAAATTAAATACGAAATATTAAATTAAGAAATTAAGAAACAAGAAAAATTAAGAAAACTTTAAGAATAATTTAAAATTAAAATTGAAATATAAGAATAATTGTTGTAAATCATTACCTACAAATTGAACAACTGGATTGAAGATAAAAAAAAAATTGAAAATTGAAGAATGAAATTGAAATTTAGAGAATATAATTAAAAATTGAAAACGTAATTAAAAAAGCTGAGAATTATTTAATATAGAAGAAGATAATTGAAAACTAAAAAATGAATTAAAATTTGAAGGAAATAATAACAAAATGAAGAAATAAATTGATAATTTAAGAATTAAATTCAAATTTAAAAAATAATTCATAATTAAAAAAATGTGAGAATTATTGAATTTTGAATAAAATAATTAAAACTTGAAGAATTAAATTGAAGATTAAGGAATTAAATTAAAATTTTAAGAAAATAATTGATAATTAAAAAAAAAATTAGAAAACTGTCGAGAATAATCGACAACAGAATAAAATATTTTTCAAAATTAAAAAATAATTATGAAATTAAAGAAAAATCATTGTAAATTGAAAAATTTGTAGAAAAAATTGAAAATCGCGAGAAAAAAATAATAATTAAAAGAAATTATTGAAAAATGACCAGAATGAATGAAAAATCGAAGAAAATATCTGAAATATGACGAAAATAGTAGGCAATTGAAAACAAAATTAGAAAATTGACTAGATTAATAGACAACAAAACAAAAAAATTAAAAAAATTAAATAATAATTATAAAAGTTTGAGAGAATAATTGGAAAATTGAAGGAAATAATTGTGAATTGTGGAAAATAATTTATAATTGAAAGAAGTAATTAAAAAATGACGAGAATTATTAGAAAATTTAAAAAATATCTAAAAATGTAAGAAAATAATTATCAATTGAAAACCAAATTACAAAAAAGTTAGATTATTGAAAATTGAAGAAAATTAATTGAGGCTGTATGTAATAATTGAAAATGACGAGATTAATTGAAAAATTAAAGAAAATATTTAAAAAATGACAAAAACAATTGACAATTAAAAACAAAATTCGACAAATAATTAGATTAATATACAACTGAAAAAAGTAATTGAAAAAATTAAACAAGAAATATTAAATTAAGAAATTAAGAAACAAGAAAACTGGATTGAAAATCGAAAAGAATTGAAAATTGAAGAATGAAATTAAAATTTAAAGAATATAATTAAAAATTGAAAAAAGTAATTGAAAAAGCTGAGAATTATTTAATATAGAAGAAAATAATTGAAAACTGAAAAATTAATTAAAATTTGAAGAAAATAATAAAGAAAAAATGAAGAAATAAATTGAAAATTTAGGAATTGAATTCAAATTTAAAAAATAATTGATAATTAAAAAAAGGTGAGAATTATTGAATATTGAAAAAAAATAATTAAAAATTTAAGAGTGCAATTTCAAATTAAAAATAATAGTTGAGATATGAAGAAATTAATTTAAACTTGAAAAATTAAATTAAAGATTAGAGATTACATTATAATTTTAAGAAAATAATTGATAAATGAAAAAAAAGTTAGAAAATTGTTGAGAATAATCGACAACAGAATAAAAGCATTTTAAAAATTAAAGAATAATTTTAAAATTTAAGAAAAATAATTCTTAATTGTAAAATTTATTTATTTATTTATTTATTTATTAAGTATAACTCCCCGCAGTCCAATGAGGACTATTAAAAGGGATACAAACAAAATATACAGATTGTAATGAATATAATATAAAGTTTAATATCTAAAGAGATTTAAAGAGATAGGCGATTGTCAAAGACTCTTAATTACGTAATGACTTAATATATATCCAAGTGTTAAAAAAAAAAATTGTAGAAAATAATTGAAAATTGCGGGAAAAAATAATAATTAAAAGAAATTATTGAAAAATTACCAGAATAAATTAATAATTAAGGGAAATATCTGAAAAATGACGAAAATAATTGGCAATTGAAAACAAAATTCGATAAATTAAAGAATAAATATAAAATTTTGAGAGAATAATTGAAAAAATTGTAGGAAATAATTGTAAATTGTGGTAAATAATTTATAATTGAAAAAAGTAATTAAAAAATTACGAGAATGAAGACAAAATTGAAGGATAATATTAAGTTGTCAATTAAAAACTAAAAAAAATTATAGAAAAGATTTTAGAAAAAACATGAAAATTCAAGAAGATAATTGAAGAATTGTATTGAAATTTCAAAAAAATGATTGATAATTGAAAAAGAAGGAGAATTATTGAACATTGAATAAAATAATTGAGAATTGAAGAAAATAATCAAAAATGGAGGAAATAAATTGAAAATTAAAGAATTTAATTGAAAGGTGAAGAAAATAATTGATAATTGAAAGAAAACTAACAAACTGACAAAAATAATTAAATATTAAAGAAAATAATTAAGAAATGAGGAAAATAATTGAAAATTGCCAAAAAAATTCGAAAGATGTTTAGAATAATCGACAACAGAACCAAATAATTTAAAAAATTAAAGAATAATTATAAAATTTAAGGAGAATAATTTTATATTTAAAATTATAAATTCATGATTTCAATCAATTAAGTTTCACAGAAAATTAGTTGAAAACAACTAAATTTCCAGTAATTTTTTAATGATTGATAGATGAAAATAATTTTCAATTATTTAAAAAAATAAAAAAAGTAAAAGTTTTTTACATAATTTTTTTTATTTACTTGCTTTATAAGCAAATTTTCTGATTAATAATTTAAACGATTTCGCAAAAAAACGAAATTTGTCATTTATTCTAGGATAAATCGTGACTTTAATTTTTTTCAATAAATTCAAAACCGGTTTTGAAGTGTAAGACTAAAAAATGAAGCAACTCTTTTTATTTTACAATAAATAATTACCTATATGGTTTTTGTAGTAAAATTCTTAAAGAGGCATCTCGCCTAATTTAAGATTGCAATTATTTCTGACATATAATCTATCAGTCGAATGAAACAGTCATAAAATTTCCTGCTGCCTTCTATGTCAAGGCAGTATAGACTTTTTTTTACAACTAATTTAAGAAATTGCAAAATACTTTCGACCACGATGCTCATGAATATGGATGTATTTGAATTAATAAAATCTTTTATTATTCTCATACAAATTAGACATAGTGTTGGAATATTTCTAGACAATTTTTCTCTCACAAATATAACGAATTTTCATGATATGATTTAGTTTTGTTCATGGATAATGTGCAATTAACATTTTAAATAAATATGCACGGTTCATGGTCAACCTGTTTTGTGAATTCGTCCATTTAAACGCCAATTACAAAAAAGCCAGGAACCAACAAATTTATCTGAATATCAGCTCGAATTGAAAGTAAAAACATGCTGAAGAAAAAATTAAGCATTTACTTGATTCTTGCCACATAGAGCAATGTGAAAGTTTAAACTTATTTTATCAAGAAACTTTTTGATCACAGTTCAACTGCGAGAGAGTTAAAATAAAAAAAAATTAATTTTTTTGGACCGATGTTTAGTGGATGATTGTTTTCCAATTCCCGAATTTTGCGAATATAATTTTTCCGTATTGTTCGGATGGTTGGGATGTTCTAACGGTTGACATAACCTCAAACTAGAAAATGGTTTTTCACATAAAACACATAAAATAAAAATATTATTCAAATTAATTTTAACCACTTTTGAAAGATTAAAATGAGCTATTATTTGTCAAAATTGTATTAAAATTGTTCACAAACTTTAAAGAAAAAACAAAAAATTTAAAATAATTATTTTTAGTTTGAGGTTATTTCAATGGGTATTGAATATCTTTAATTAAATCCTTTCTCTAAACGGAAAAATAATGTTTAAAAAGAATTCGAAAAATCTCAAATATTAAGAAATCAGAAAGGATAAAATAAAGAATTAAAACTATGTAAAAATTAAAAGTGATTTGAAAAGGAAGATAAATAAAGAAGCCCATTAATGATCAGAAAAGTTTTAAAGAAATGAAGAGATTTACAAAATCATTGTTTTAAAAAATATGGAAATCACAAAAAAAAATCACACCAACAAGAAGAAACATTTTTTGAATTCTATGAAAGAAAACTGAATTAAATAAGATTAAATAATTTGCGTAAAAACAGAAAATTAAATAAAATTTTTTAATTTATTTATCTGTTAAATAGAAAAACAAGAAAAAATACATCCAAAGTAAAATAAGCAAAAAATCTTTTAAAAACGAGAAAAATATCTACGAATTTTTAATACCGGATCATTTTTAAAATTCTCGGCTCTTTTTGAAAATTCCCGGTTTTTTTCACGTTGTACTAAATTCCCGGCAATTTTTGTGATTCCCCTAATTTCCCAGATTTATATCCTGTCTAAAAAATAAATTTAAAAACTTACTAAAAACAAAAGAAATTTGAATTGTTATTTATTTATGATTGTATTTTGAATTTATTTTTTGTTCCAGACTCGGGAACAAGAATTAGTAAATCTGGAGGCTCAGAAGATTTAATTCCAAATTTAGTAGGAAGCGGTCTTGTTCAAACAGGTGCTTTAAATTTACAGACAAGCTCCTCGGCGACTTTGGAAACAATTTACAAGACTCAGCGACTTCCAATTGGCCGACCAACCGGTTGGTTGGCTGATGACAATGCCAGTAAATTAACGACATACTCGACAATACCGGCTGTTAAAAAAAATCCACCTAGAATTCTTGAAGCTCTACCTTCCTATCCTCTAGGAAATTCTTTTTCGTTACCTTCGCATCTAAAAGATAGAAGCACTTCCTCTCCATTGTCTCAGGAAGACGTGGCTTTCCAATCTCATTCACCAACATGCTGACGATAATTTACATTTCATGATCTCATTATGCCAATTTTTCAAAAAAAAAATCAATTTACATCAAATTGAATTTATTTGAATTTTTATTAAATCTAACCAGTCTATTCGAAGCTTAACAATTACAATTTAATTATGCATTGTTTTAATTAAAATCTAAATAATTAAAGTCAAAATCTAGTCAATTTAAACCAAAATTTAGAAAAATGTATTCAAAATCAACTGTAATTAAAATCAATGCATATTATACAGAAAATATTAGTTTAAATTTTTATGAAACTTTTCGCATTGAATATATTTACGAAATTCAGTTTTTTATGACCAGGTATTTACCTCGATTTCAAGAACAAAAAAGTCGATGTTTTTTTTTTTAAATAAAAGAAACATTTTTTCAAAATTCTATGACAAAGTGTGACAATATTTCGATAAAACTTCAAAAAATGGCACAAAAAAGTTAACTTTTCTAAATACATGAAAAAATCAGTTATTTTCATAGACGATTGAACTTTCAAATTTATTTTGTCAATAATTTTAAAAAAATGATATTCAATATTTAAAATCTGTAATTATTTTAGAATTGTTTTCTTATCAGCCAAGAAAAGTATTTTAAATATTTAAATATAGAATTAAAATTTTATTGAAATATTCTCCATTTGAAGATTAAGAATATTTCTCTCGGATCTTTAAAAAAATCTTAAGATTTTAAGAAGATAAAATAGATATCTAAAAGAAAGAAATTATTAAGAAAATAAAGGCAATAGATAATTAAGAATATTAGAAAAAAATTGACAAAAAAATAAAAGAGATAAAATAAGTAAGAAAATACAAAACTGCTAAAAATATCGATAATGATTTAATGTTAAGAAAATTAAGGTGTAAAAAATTAAGAAAGCACTAAAATAAAAAAATCGATAACTGAAGAATTTAAAAAACTTCTAAGAAATGAAAAAATAGGGGACTTTTAGGGTACTTTAAAAAGTTAATAAAAACAGATAAATAAACTATATATTCTAATTAATTTGAAAGACAAAAAACTTTTTAGCCCAAATTTTAAAAGGGTTACGATATTTCTTCTAATATTATTAAATTTTTAACATTTGTGATAAAAAATATTTTATTTATAAATACGTATGAAACAATATAAGACTACATAATCAGAATTGTGGGATTATTTATTATGAAATTAAAAAAATTATTTTTAAACGTAAAAAGTATAAAAAATAAAATTTTTTCTTATTTCTTAAAAGCTAAACAATTCTAAAAGAGTGGGAATTTGAATCGACTGAAATTTGAGTATAATAAAATTAAAATAGATTGAAATTCTGATAAATTTAAAACTGGATTGTTAGTAAATTTTAATCAAATAACATTAAAACAGATAAAATAAAAAATAAAAAAAATAAACGAAGCAATATATGAAACCAAAATTATATAAAATAACTTGAAATACTTTGCGTAAAAAAAATATTAGAAGCAAATAAAAGAAAAATCTTCATAAAGTGATTAGCATTAAGAAATTGTATAAAAATACAAAAGAAATAATAATAAAATGCTTACATTCTTTTTTAAAATAAGAAATTATAAGAAAAAAATTTAATTTTTCGATAAAATGATATATGTATATTTAAAATTTCAAAGAAATAGAAACATGATTATTAAATTAGAAAATTCCTTTATTAATAAATCAAACAAGGATAAAAAAAATTGTCAAGAAAGAAAAAAAATAATAATAAAGTTAGAAAATTTTCAAAATATTGTAAAGATTTAAATTAAGTTAAAATGAGTCACAAAATAAGTAATTTTTGAATTTTAAGGACGTCTGACACATCGACATAACCTCAAACTAAAAAATGGTTTTTTTCATAAAATGAAAATTTTATTGAAATTAATTTTACCCAATTCTGAAAGATCCAGGTGAACGTTTTTCTAAAAAAAGTTGCTTGGGCCAAATTTGTTATGAAATAATAATTATTATTTAAAATTTTGTGTTTTTTCTTTAAAGTTTGTGAAAAATTGTAATTTTCATTGACAAGTAATAACTCAGTTTAATGTTTAAAACATTCTCTAAAAGTATGTTCGTTGAACTTTGTTGAATTTTTCTTTTTTTTTTTTAATATATAATAGAAAAATTGTATTTGTTTAATAATTTTTTAACAAAATATTAACAGAATCCAATGAATTTGTTTGCTGAGAAGGTTTCAGAGATTGAAATGAGCTATTATTTGTCAAAATTGGATAAAAATTACAATTGTTAACAAACTTTAAAGCAAAAACACAAAATGTTAAATAATTATTATTTTTTAAAAAATGTTGAATCAACCTAATTTTTTAAAGAAAATGTACCACTGTGTCTTTCAAAATTGGGTAAAATCAATTTATTAATATTTTTATATTATGTGAAAAACCATTTTCTAGTTTGAAATAATTGTAATTTAAAACTTTTAATAAATTAAAGTTTGGGATTTAAAGTTTTTTAATGTTTTTTACGAATTCCCATATTTTGTGAAAAATTGGGGATTTAGGGACAATTTTAGGGGAAATAAAGGATACCTGTGAAGAAAAAATCTAGGAAAATTTCAAATATTTTTATAGTAGATCTATAAATTTTTCAAATTTATAAAACTGTTTTGTAATAAAAAACTGAATTTCGTGAATTTTTCCAACAGGAAAATTAATAAAAATTCAAATAAATTAAACCCAAACAAGTATATATAAAATAAAAATTAAATAACAACTCTAAAGCTTTTTTTCTTATTTCAAAGTATATAAAAATTGTTTGCTTCGGCAATTTCCTGTTATTATGAATATAATTGTTAAGAATTTAAAAAATTTATGAAAATACATTGGTATTTGAAAGTGTTATCATTCTATCAGTCAGTATTAGATAAAGATCATGAAATGTGTATTTCTTAGTCATGATGATGACTGTCAGATGACCTCATACTAGTAAATTATAGAGTTCATCTTCTCGAAAAACATATATTCTGATTAATAAGAAGTTACTTACGTTTTTCTCGAAAAAGAAAATTTTAATGTCACAAGATTATATCTAAGTATATATGCAGTGGCTGTGACTTAAAGTCGTTTACAAAAATGTTGATTGACTTTAAAGATTCTCAAGTATCGCTCATATGATGAATAATGTTTTCTGGGCTATTATCTCACGATATTTTTGTATTCTCAAACATTCCAGAAAACTCGAATGACTTGTCTTTTGTATTTTTTTTTTGTTGTTTCCTCGCAATTTTATACCTTTTTTATTCAATATCAATTTAAAACAACTTTTCATTCCTTACTAATTTCTACTGTATTTGTTAATTTACAGTTTTTTTTGTTTTGTTTATTAACGTACATTTTTTGTTCGATAGTTTTTACCATTTTCAGATAAAATATTACATCGTTTAATACCTTTTGCAATTTTTAATATAAAAATATCGACAATCATATACATTTTTTCCTCACTTTCAAAACAAGAAAAAGTTTATGCATTAAATTAAAAATTAATGTGATTTGTGTCCGAGTCTACATTATAAACAAAGTACAAAAACTTGCAATTCATGAAAGATATTGATTATTCAAATATTAATTTCTTGCAGTGAGAAATATTCAATACAAGCATTCGAAACGTGCCTTAAAAGTGAAACTAAAAGACTATGAGGCGATACCGATAACTATGTATTTTTATGCAAAACAATGTGAAATATGTACATTGACAACCTGTTATCTTTAAAAAAAAAAAATATTTATTGTGTACATAGAAAAAACGGATTAATGTTTATTAAAGTGCTTTTAATTTAATACTCAAATTGGTTTTTTATTTCGACCTTTAATACAGATTTTTCGTATTTATTTATTTAGTGAAATAATTAAAAGACGATTCTCGAAAATGAACTTTGTGTTAAAAAAAAGGTAAGTTCATTTAATTCATGAATTTTATTATTAAAAATAGTATTCTAATTATTTCATTGAAACTTTTAACCCGTTTTGAGGCTTATTTAGTAATATACTGGAATCGATCACTAACTACATAATTCTCTTTTCCTAGTACGGCATCTATAAAAGTAACTGTTCCCTATAAGAGTCGGTACAAGCAACATTTTTCCTTTTGTAGGTAGTTTTTGCAGGGTCGTTTTTCCACACGATTCTTTTTGATAAAATTGGCATTCTCAGGATGAAACGTTATTCCAGATTATTTTCTTAGTAACAGATAATTCCCTATATTACCGAAGGGCATAAAAAAGATTTTCTTTCTTTAAAAAAAAAAACAAAAAATAGAACAGAAACTTCTATATTCTTCTCAAGTATAACGGTAAAGTAGCTACAAACTCGTAGTGAATTTATTTTAAAGTTACATTGCTCTGAGACCTGCATATGTTGAAGATTGCCTTACTCAACATTTTTAACTCAAAATTATATTTTGTAATTAAATTATGTGAGAAAATTTAATCTACTTTCGAAATAAATTGTAAATAATAGTAAATTAAAAAAAAAGGTTTAATTTAAAAGTAAAACTATACTTTATGAGAATTAAACTTATTTCTTTGAAAAAAAAATCTGAATGACAATTATTAAAATTGTAAAGTGACACTTTATATCTTGAAATATTCTGTAAAAACCTGTTTGTCTAAGTTTTTTTCATTTTTCTCGCAGAATGCTAAAAGGACGATTTACAACCACTTATAGTCTACTAAATATAAAGCTTCCTCTGCGAAGAATGAAAAAATTAATGACATTTATATTGCAATGGAAAAAGGCGCAGAAAAATTAGAATTCTTAAAAAAGTTTATCGTTCGAGAAAATAGTAATTAACATTTTTAATGCTATATCAATTTTTTCGACTTTAATTAAAGCTAATGAATGTTAAGAAAAGAAAAAACGAATTTTATCGGATTATAATAAAATAGAATCTATTATTGATGGATTTTGAAGAATTAATTAAAATAAGACCAGTTTTAAACAAACATTTTTAAAATTTAATTAAAAAATCTCTTTACCAGGGTGTCTACTAATTTCGTACCACAAAATTCCCGGTTTTTGTTCCTATTTTTCCCGGTTTTTTCTCTTGTTAACTTAAAATTTATTTTAAGTATAAATAGACCAACAAATGGCTACAAAAATTGAAAATAACAGTTGATAATTGAAGACAAAAATTGAAATTCAAAGAAAATAATTGAGAATTGAAGAATTAAATATTAAACTTTACAAAAAATAATAATTAATAATTAAAAGAAAGAATTAATAATGAAAAGAAATAATTAATAATGGAAAGAAATAATTGAACAATGACGAAGATATTTGACAATTAAACAAAATTAGAAAAAAGGAAATATTAATCGACAATTAAACAATAATTGAAAAAATTGAACAATGGTCATTAAATTTAAAGAATATAATTGAAAAGTGGTCAACTAGATAGAAAATAAAAAAAAATAATTCAAAATTGAAAAAAAAAATTGAAAATTAAATAATGAAATTGAAATCGGAGAAACACAGAATTATTGAATATTAAAAAAAAACAATTGAAAATTGAGAAATAAAATTAAAATTCGAATACAATAATTGACAATTAAAGAAAATTACTGAACAAATGGATTGAAAAAAGAAGAAAATAATTTATAATTAAAAAAAAATGGAAAATGCAAGGAATTATTTAATATTGAAGAAAACATTAAAAATTGAAGAATAGAATTGTTATTTAAAGAAACTAATTGAGAATTGAAAAAAATAATTGAACAATTACATTAAAAATAGAAGAAAATTATTGAAAATTGTACGAGGTTTTGAAACATGAAATAAATAACTGATAATTGAAAAAAAATTATTGAAAAGAGTCGAGATTACTGAATATTGAAACAAACAATTGAAAATTGAACAAAATAATTAAAAATTAAAGAAAATAATTGAAAATTGAAGACAGTACTTAAAAATTAAAGACAATGTTTGAAAACAGCAGAAAAATTTAGAAATCGACGGAAATAATTGCGAATTGATGAAAATAATTTAAAAATTATCAATTTAAAAAAAAATTGAAAGAAAAACGTAATTTAAAATAGCTGAGAATTGTTAAATATTGAAGAAAATAATTGAAATTTAAGAAAAAAATTGAAATTTAAGAAAAAAATTGGAAATTGAAGAAAATAATTGGAAATTGAAGAAAATAATTGAGAGTTAAAAAAAATCATTGTAAAAAGCCTAGAGTTATTGAATATGGAAAAAACAAATGAAAATTAAAGAATGCAATTGAATGTCGAAAATTATACATAATTGAGAATTAAAGAAAATAATTCAATAATTGAAGAATTGGATTAAAAGTAGAAGAAAATAAGTGATAATTGAAGAAAAAAGAAATTGAACAACCCGCAGGAATTATAGAATTTGAAGAAAACAATAAAAAATGAAGAATGTAATTGTAATTTGAAGAAATTAATTAAAAATTGAAGAATATAATTGTTATTTATGAAGAAATTAATTGAGAATTGAAAAAAATAATTCAACAATTGAACAATTAAATTAAAAATTGAAGAAGGTTTTGAAACATGTAATAAATAACTGATAATTGAAAAAAAAATTGAAAAAAGTCGAGATTACTGAATATTGAAACAAACCATTAAAAATTGAACAAAATAAATAAAAAATAAAAAAAAAATTAAAAAATTGAAGTTGAAAGTTCTTAAAAATTTAAGACAATGTTTGAAAACAGCAGAAAAAGTTAGAAATCGACGGAAATAATTGCGAATTGATGAAAATAATTTAAAAATTATCAATTTAAAAAAAAATTGAAAGAAAAACGTAATTTAAAATAGCTGAGAATTGTTAAATATTGAAGTAAATTGAGAAGAAATTAAAAATTGAAAGAAATTGAGAAATTGAAAGAAATATGAAAAAATAATTGGAAATTGAAGAAAATAATTGAGAATTTAAAAAAAATCATTGTAAAAAGTCTAGAGTTATTGAATATTGAAAAAACAATTGAAAATTGAAGAATTGAATTGAATGTCGAAAATTATAATTGAGAATTAAAGAAAATAATTCAAGAATTGAACAATGGGATTGAAAGTAGAAGAAAACAAGTGATAATGAAGAAAAAAGAAATTAAACAACCCAGGAATTACAGAATTTGAAGAAAACAATAAAAAATGAAGAATGTAATTGTAACTTGAAGAAATTAATTAAAAATTGTAGAAAATAATTTGAAATTGAAGAAAATAATTGTGTTTTTATGAAAATTGTTTAATAATAATTGATGAATTGAATTGAAGTTCAAAAACATAATTGAAAATTGAAAAAAAAATATTGAAAAAAGCCGAGAATTATTGATTATAGAAGACAATAATTAAAAATTGGAGGAGTTATTGAGACTTGAAAGAAATAAATGATAATTGAAAAAAATATTTGAAAAAAGTCGAGAATTATTGTATATTAAATTAAATAATTACAAATTGAAGGAAATAATTGAGATATGAAGAAAATAATTAAAAATTGATGAAAATAATTGTAAATTGAAGAAAATAATTGAAAATTGTATCAAAAAATTGGCAATTGAAAAAAATAATTTAGAGTTGAAGAAAATAATTAAAAATTGATTAAAATAATTGAAAATCGTAGAAAATATTTCGGAATTAAAGAAATTAATTAGAAATTGATGAAAATAATTGAAAATTGAAGAAAATAATTGTCAATTGAAGAAAATAGTAGAAAATCAAAGAAAATAATTGAGAAATGAAGAAATAATTCAAAATGGTAGAAAATAATTGAGAATTGTAGAAAATAATTGGAAATTAAAGAAAATAATTGAAAATTGAAAAGAATAATTGTCAGTTGTAAAAAATAATTGTGAATTTCTGAAAATAGTTGAATAATTGAGGAATTGAATTGAAGCTTCAAGAACGTAATCGATAATTGAACAAAAAAATATTGAAAAAAGCCGAGAATTATTGAATATCGAAGAAAATAATTGAAATATGATGAAAATAATTGATAATTGGAAGTACACAATAGAATTGCCCATAACTATATAATCTATTATGCAATGTTCGGTCTAATAAAAAAACTGAAGTTCTATCTACATTTTTCATAATAATTTGACTTTTTCATTAAACTTTCATGTTTAATGTCTTTCATTGTTTCTGCGATATTGTTAGCGTTAAGAAAAAAAGATAGTAGACAAACATCTATATTTCAAGAAAATATAGTATATTATATTTTAATTTTTAATGCATATTTTTTATTTTTCAATTGCATAATTGTCGCATAATTACACAAAATTTAAACGCGGTTTAAAATGCTTAAAGTTATTATCTTTATTTATCTAACAAATCGATATATGTATTAGTCAAATTTATTAGCCCAGAAAGAAAATTCCCGGTTTTCCCGGTTAGTAGACAACCTGCTTTACTCAAAAGAATATTTTCTTTTGCAAAATTTCTGTCATGATTTTTATTGTTCATTCAGAACAATAAAACTGAGCGATGAGTCATAATGTTTCTTTTCAATGACTCAAGCTTTAATTAAAATTTTTAGAGAGCTCAGAAATTAAATTCTGGTTTTGTTTTGAAAAGTTTTGTTATTATTGTTTTTCTTTTCTTTCTTTTCTTTTTCTTTTCAAACCTTCAGCATTTAAAAATTTCGTCTTTTAGTACTACAGTAAAATAGAATCGATTTGACTGCACGTGTGCATAAAATAAGATTGAAAGTGTAAATTTCCTGTAAGGAAGAAACTTACACACGGATGAATGCCTTTTACTTTCTCTGTTTCATACAAAACATGAAACTGCATCAGAGAAATGAGCCGAAAGAAGACCACTTTCCCTATCATCCCGCTTGATCTCTGACTCGATCACTCTTATGACGCTGCAACTTAACACGTATATTAATCCGATGCATTTTACTCCACGTGGTCTTAAAGGCTGCAGTAGCTACTGTTTTTATTTTATATGACATCAGAACTCCATTAAATTTTAGTTTCACACAAGACTTTCTTTTTCACTGCAGTTTTCTCTCCTGAAAAAATAAATTTCTGTTAATCAAAAAATTTCTAAAACGACAAAATAAAATTATAATTATATATTCATAAAATTTAAAGTTTAATTATTATTAATCGGGGTTTCCAGCGACTTTGGAAAAAAATAATTTAAGATTTTAAAGGTCTAAAATAAATTATATCAAGATCCAATTTTTAATAAAATTAATTAATTAATTAATTAATTAAAAATCAAAAAAAAAAATTTTAATGAAATAAAATTAGAAAGAAATATTGAAAAATACAATTGAAATTTGGAGAAAAAAATCGAACATTAAAAAATTAATTCAAGAATTAAGAAAATACTTAAGAAATTATGAAGTTAATGAAAAAATAGTAAAAAATAGTGCACTAAAGAAATTGAAAAATTGAAGAAAATAATTGTAATTTAAAGAATATATTTTAAAATTAAAGAAAGTAACTTAAAAACTAAATAATATAATTGCAAATGTAGAAAAAACTTTTAATTAATGAATAAAATTAAAACTCGAAAAATCAATTTAAAATTGAAAACAATTGAACATTGTCGAAAATAATTAAAAAATTGATGAGAACCATTGAAAAATGAATAAAATCATTTACTTACAAATTAAAAAATAAAATAAATATTTCTAGAAAAAATAAAAATAAAAATATGTAAAAATAATTGAAACAAATAAAATATACAATTTTAAAATTGTGAAATGGGGAAAAAAATTAAAAATTGAAGACGATAAATAAAAATAGTGAAATTAATATTTGAAATTTGCATTCCTAATTTGAAATTAAAGAAGTTAATTAAAAGAAAAAAAAGAATGGAAAAACATACGAAAAATAATTAAGTATTGATCAAATAAATTGAAAAAATTAAAGAATATAATTGTAATTTATAGAAAATAAGTTCAAAATGACAAAAAATGTTTAAATTAAAGACAGTAATTGATGAATGAAAAAAAAATTAAAAATTAAAAAGATAATTGAAAAATTTGAAGGATATAATTAAATACTGATGAAAATAATTGAAAACTGAGGGAAATAATTTAAAATTGAAGAAATTAATTAAAATTTGAGGAAAATAATTGAAAATGTTAAGGAATATGTTTGAAATGGAAGAAAATAATTTTAAATCGAACATCATTGAAAGAATTAATTACCTAAAAACAGAAAAAAATAATTAAATAATGTCGACAGTAATTGAAATTTACTAGAAATAATTAAGTACTGACAAACTTAATTGAAAAATTTAAAGAATATAATTGTAATTTGTAGAAAATAAATTAAAAATTACAAAAAAAAGTTTAAATCGAAGACACTAATATTGCTGAATGAAAAAAAAATTAAAATTGAAAAATTTGAAGGATATAAGTGAATATCGATGAAAATAATTGAAAACTGGGAGAATTAATGTAAAATTGATGAAATTAACTAAAATTTGAGAAAAATAATTTAGAATTTTAAGGAATATATTTGAAATAGAAGGAAATAATTTAAAATCGAATACCATTCATAAAATTAATTACTTAAAAACAGAAAAAAATAATTAAATAATGACGACACTATTAAAATTTACTGGGAATAATTAAGTACTGCCAAAATTAATTGAAAAATAAATAAAAAATGACAAAAATGTCGAAATTGAAGGCACTAATTGATGAATGAAAAAAAATTAAAATTGAAAAAGATAATGGAAAATTTGAAGAATATAATTGAATATCGATAAACATAATTGAAAACTGCGGGAAATAATTTAAAATTGAAAAAATTATTAAAATTTGAGGAAAATAATTAAGAAATGTTAAGAAATATATTTGAAATAGAAGGAAATAATTTAAAATCAAATATCATTGATAGAATTGATTGCTTAAAAATAGAAAAAAAATTATGAAATAATGACGGCACTAATTAAAATTTACTAGAAATAATTCAGTACTGACAAAATTAATTGAAAAATTCGAAGAATATAATTGTAATTTGAAGAAAATAATTTAAAATTTATGAAAATAACTGAAAAAGAAAAGGATTTTCTAGAATTAATACCTAATGTGTTGATAAATAAAAAAACTAGATTTAATATTAAAGAAAATAATTGAAACTGGAAAAAAAATTGTAATAGCTAAATAATATATTAATTATATTATAGAATATAATATTAAAATTTGGAAAAATAATTGAAAAGTAATTTAAAAAATTAAAAATTGAAGAAAATAATTTAAAACGTAGAAAATTCGTTGAAAGTTGAATTAAGCAATTGATGTCACAATAGAAGTAATTAATTATTATAAGTTGAAATTATCATTCAGCAGTAACTTTTAATAAGAAATAATTCATATTTTCAATAATTCAATCCGGCATTTAAATTCTTTGTAAAATTATTAAGAGGAAAATATTGCAATTTAAATTTTTAATTTTAGTAAAATTATAAAAATGTTATAACTAAAATAAAAATTATGAACTTAATTTATATTTAAAGTTTGGTAAAGATTTGAAAATAATTCTTTAGAAAATTTTTATCACAATTTTTGTTTTAAATAATCACTGAGTTGTTGATACTATTTGCTTTCATTATAAAAAAAAGATATTTAACAAATAATGTAAATTTTCAATATTTTGAAAAATTTAAATAACTTGTAAACTATAATTACTTAAAATGTTTTCTCCTTATTTTTTCAATAATTGTATTGAATTATTTTAAATATAAAAATATTTGTGCAAGTAAATAAATACGCCAAGAATAGACCAGTTTATAAAAATTTACAACGACTTTGTAAATAGTTGTGTATAAATAATCTACTTGATAATAATTTTTTACTGAAATGAATACTTAATATGTGAATGAAATGAACAATTAAAATGAATATTCACCTGTTTGAACATACAATCTCTTACTTTATATTAATAATTAACATATTTAACATATTAGAAATGGAAATAGCAAAAGATGTAAATAATTATATTGCATGAATATGAAACTAATTATGTTAGTGTAATATTCATAATATGTTAATTATGTTGATTCTACGAATTTCCATCGATCAAGAATTTAATATGAAATATAATAAAATATATTTAAAAATTATATTATACACAAAAAAGGATTTTCGCAAAATCTTAATTTGCTAGAAACCCTTTAGTTTCAATAGTATCATTATAATATTTCTTTTGCGTATTTTTTATCAACAATAATTTGTTATTATAATTTTACGCACATATTATCAAACATTCAAAAGCTCAAAAATACAAAAAAAATAATTAAACAACAAGTTTTCTTTAGTCCTATAAAAAGTATAACTGACAGTTGAAAATTCAAAAATAAACAAAAAAGTGAGGTTAGGAGTTCGACACTTGTGTAAAAACTGTCTCGATTCTTAACAAGCATTTAATTTTCACCAGTAAATCAACAATAAAAAAATTAAATAATATTATAAGAAAATATTTTCATATTCATTATCGATTTTACAGTCATAAAACGAAATTATTTTTCTAAACAAGTCACCTTCCGGGTTCTCGGTCACGTCATGGTCAAATGATCAGCTGATTTCTCAAAGAATAAAGATGGAGATAAAAACACAAAGCTGTCAAGAAAGATACAGCAAATGATTAAGTGCCAGTGTAACAAAGACTTGAGAATTGTCTCTTTTTCCTTTCTAATTCTACTAATAAAAAGCAGTATTATCAATAGAAAGAAAGAATAACATTCTAATTTGCGTTCTTGTTAACCCAACAAACTCTTGACGTGAAATCAACATTGTAATATTGTTTATTTAAGAAATTTGTGTACAGAATAAATGTATCTTCGCTGCGGAAGAGCTCCTATCATGTATAATATCAAACTATCAGAGCATTACGTGGGGGAGAATGGCCAGTCGCGGAGGAAGAGGCAGCAGTGATTCCTCCACTCTCGATTATTCAGTTAGCCGTGGAACGCTCGCTGGCAAAGCGGTTTCTGCACACGAATAATACCCCACAGTTCCCTTAAAGTTGCCCACACGGTGTAATCGAGTGCTGTTTTCCTATTTGAAATGCTCGTGTTTTGTCGCAATTTTATTGATTTGTGTGTCACCGACAGCGAGTAAATTTTGAGGTTAAGTGCGCACCAGAAAATGCGTTTCGCGACGAGTATCACAGAATTATGGCATGTGTTTTGCGTTCATTATTATTGATATTTTACCAGGAAGTCTGTGTTGTCATTCATCGATGAAACTTCGGGGAATCAGTTTTTCTTTGAAAAGTCACAATGTCCTCAGTTTTTTCCAAGTTGATCGACAAAACGTCGGCAAAATACGGAATTCGCCAGGAGTATCTGACGAAAGGTGTTGTGGGCACTTTGACGACCCTTTATCTTTTGAAGGTCGGATATCCTTATATTGTGGCCGGTGCGAAATGGAGTCAGACAAAGGTGTCGGGTGATAAGAAAGAGAAGAATATTAAGGATAGAAATGAGAATAATGAGGTGAGAATTCGACAGCGTCGAGAAATTGAGAATGAAGAGACAAAGGAGGGAAAGAAACCGGCTGTGGGATTGGATAGAGCATTTATTAGACAGCTGATTGCACTTCTGAGAATTATGATCCCTGGATGGAGAACGAGAGAAGCAGGTTTGCTGACCTGTGCCACCTTGGCTCTACTCACCAGGACTTTCCTCTCGGTCTATGTGGCCACTTTAGAAGGGCAGATAGTAAAGAGAATTGTCCTGAAGGATGTTAAAGGTTTCTTCCTAATGATGGCTAGATGGTTTGCTATTGCATTTCCCGCCACTTTTATTAATTCTGCCATCAGATATTTAGAGGGACGTTTAGCCCTTAGTTTTAGGTAAGATTTCATTTTAATCAGGGCTGATTTAAATCGGATTTTTTTTATTTAAATCAAAAATTGATTTTTTAAAAAATGCGAATATGTGACGAAAACACTTCGTTTAGACTTTTTTGCCACAGGGATATAACTACATTCAATTATACCAGAGCATTAATGGACATACGCTAGAAAAGCGAAGGATAATAAACGTGGTCTCAGTTTTTTTTCTTTTAAAATCATACATGGCTTAATTAATAATTTGTATCTATTGTTGAAATGCTAATATACTGCCTAAGCTGGTCATTGTTTTTAATCTAAGTTTAAATTCTTTCTTACTGTCGGTTCATAATTATGTTAAAGAGAATTTAAATCCTTAGCAAAAAGTAATATTGTATAGTGCCTATTAATGCATATAATGATAATCCTGTAATTGGTCCCTGAGACTGTTGGATTTGTTCAATAAAATAAATTAAATTAAAAATATAATCAGTATATAAAATCTCCAAATGTTTATTTGTAAGTAGTTTATTAAAGAAATAAAGAAGACATTAAAAAGACAACACAAGAATGAAACAGTGACATAATTATATATATATATAAAAGTAGTAACTATTTTCAAAAATTAAATTATTTACTGACAATTTTTTTAAATTAAAATAACAAATAAGATGATAATTAACAAAAGGTTTAAATATATTACTATATAGAGAACAAAATTAGAGAATTATTTGACAAATTGAATAAAATTTTGTAAAATTTAAAAAATAAATTTTAAAGAAATGAAATTCTTTGAAATACAAGAACGATGTTCAAATGAGAATATTTTGTACAAGATTAAAATCACTTAATATAAAATATAAGAATGAAAGCTTTCAAAAAAGTGGAAAATTGGCAAATTTAAAAAATGTAGATAGAAGCATCAAATAAATATTTTCAAAAATTCGTAATTATAAGAAAAAAAAAACAATTGAAAAGAAGGAAAAATGCTTCTTAGAAATGGAAAAATGATGACAGAAATTAAAGAATTAATTAAAACGCAAGGAAGAACTAAAAAAATAGTGAAACATCAAAAAAATTAAATAAATTGGAAGAAAATAGAGAAATGTTTTTTTCCTTCTAACAAACTAAAAAAATGTCCACAAAAGAAACTTAAAAATCCTTTAAAAATAAAAAGTTTAAAACAAGTTAAACCAAACACATTTTTATATTATTGCACTTAAAATAAGTCCAACAATAAATTTAGAAAAATAAAGAAAATCTAAAAACTTTACGGAAGAACAAGTTGGCAAATAATCTCGCAAAAAATGGACAAGATGTGAAGAAAATTGAATAAACTTGCAAAAAAAGGAAAATATTTATTTTTAAAAATATGGAAATAAATATGAAAATCAACGAAATAAAAAGTTTAGTGAATGTTATAATAACAAAATTGTGTGAAACAATATTAAATAATTTGTATAAAAAGAAGAGTAATAAAAAAAATCCTAAAATAAAAAGATAAATAAAAAAAAAGAAGAAAAAATATCAAAAGTAAAAGTAGAAAAAATTTATAATTTTTGTAAAAATAAAAAATTATAAGATAAAAATTAAACAGTTTTAAAAAATTGAAATCTCTTAGAAATCTTGTAAGAATATTGAAAAAAAGGAATATTGTGAATATGAAAAATAATTAATATTATTTAATTATTTGGTATTAATTTATATGCATTTAAAGAATTAATTGAAATTTAAAAGTGGAAATAATTTGTAATGTGAGTTAATTGATGTTTGAAATTTATATAATTATAATGACTTAAAAATATAAAATTTTAATAATGTTTTTTGTTATTTTTGTTTTCAAATAAATATCGTCAAATTCATATGATCGCAAAATTAAGAAAAAAAATAAATTATAGAAAAAAAACATGAAAGCGTAAAAAGATAAGAAAACAGTCTATTAAAAAAATGTAAAAATTCTTTTAAATAAAAAATTTCATGGACATTATTAAAGAAATGAAGTAAAAATTAAAAAAACAACACAAGAGTGAAACAGTTACATAAAAATTTATCTATAAAAAAGTATAAACTCTTTTTAAAAAATTAAACTATTAACAGACATTTTTTTAAATTGAAAAAATAAATAAGAAAATAATTTTAAAAAACGTTAAAATATATTACTAAAGAGAGAAAAATATATATATATATATTTATAAGATAAAAACTTAACTATCTAAAAGAAATAAAAATGTTTCTAAGAAATGTAAAAATGATGACAAAAATTAAAGAATTAATTAAAACGCAAGGAAGGACTAAAAAAAAAGTGTAACATCAAGAAAATTAAATAAATACGAAGAAAATGGAGAAATATTCTTTTTCTTTTATTGAAAAAACTTCCTTCTGGCAAAATTAAATTTTTAATACAAATATCTCAAAAATTTTTGGCAAATATTTTTATTTTTGTTTTGCAATCATATATTCATATTGTATAACGAAAATCGGCAAGAAATATCCAGATGCCAGCACCTTTGGGTTAAA
This sequence comes from Ganaspis brasiliensis, assembly GCA_037103525.1. Taxonomy (NCBI): domain Eukaryota; kingdom Metazoa; phylum Arthropoda; class Insecta; order Hymenoptera; family Figitidae; genus Ganaspis; species Ganaspis brasiliensis. Next base: position 1,158,628 of record JAZKLR010000294.1, read on the forward strand.
TTGATTTAAAAACGTTTAAAAAATCAATTTTTTTCTATTTTCATGGAAGTTATTGATTTTATAAAGAATATTCCTTTTTCTAATATCTATAACTTTTGTATATGGAGTTTTTTTTTCAGAAAATGAAAATTTTTGAAGCGAAAATGAATTTTTGTTATTTTAAAAAGAAAAATCAAAGTTACTCAAAAAGGGCTCCGGCTATTATTTTCTTTTTGGTCTTAGAATATTCTAGAAACCTCACAGATTTAAAATTCACAAGAAAATTTCGAGTGCAAGAACCTTTCATAAAAAAAACCGTTTCAGGCGCACCGTGATTAATTCAAAATAATTAAATAATATTAATTATTTTCTATATTCACAATAATCCTTTTTTTAATTCTTACAATATTTGTAAGAAATCAATTTCTTTTCATTTTTATTTTTTTTTGTGTTTTTATTTTAAATTTTTCTTTAATTTTCTTCTTGTGCAAATTATTGAATATTATTTTACACAATTCTGTTAAGTATTATAACAATCACTATATTTTTAAAAATAAATACGTTAATTTTGTTGTGAATTTATTCAATTTGTTTTTACATTTTCTTCCTATTTAAATCATCTTTTTGTTCTTTCACAATTTTTTTTATCATTCCTTACGTTTTAATTAATTTTTTTTTAATTTTGTCATCATTTTCCTATATCTTAGAAATATTTTCCCTGCTTTGAAATTGTCTAATTTTTATCCTCTAATTACGAATTTATGAAAACATTTATTCGTTATTTTTTCTACATTTTTTTATAATTTCTTGATTTTCTACTTTTTTAAAAACTTTTATTTTTTTATTTCATTTTATCTAAATTTAATCTTGCTCCAAATTTTCACATTTTAACATCGTTCTTCTATTTCTTACCATTTATAAAAAAAAAAAATTCTTCAACTTTTGAAATAATTCTCTAACTTTTCTAATTTTTAAAATATTTTCCTCTTTGGTAATATTTTATCTTCCAAACTTTAATTTAATTCTCAAATTTTGATTTATCTACATTTCAATCTGTTTTTTAATTACATTTTATCCAAATTTTAATCTATTCGAATTGCATTTGATTAAAATTATAAATCCTAATTTCAATATTATTCTATTTTTAACAGATTTATATTATAAACGATCTAATTTTCAATCAATCTTAATTTTTATTACTCAAAACATTATTTAATTAAAAAATATACAACCGATTCTAAATTTAATTCATCAAAAATTTAAATGAACTAAATTCCAATTCATTCTAAATTAATCAAACGCAAATTTAATCGATCGGAATTTTAAATTATGGAAATTTCAATCTATCCAAGTATTAATTGATTCAAATTTCCAATTATCCGAATTTCAATTAATCAACATTTTAATGCAATTAACTTCCAATTCATTGAAAATTCAGAAAATTTTGCAATTCATCTTTTCATCTATACTTATTTTAAGAAAAAAGAGTACTTAGATCCTTGTAATATCATTTTTAAAAAATATTTTAATTGTTCTGATTATTATAAAAAGCTTTATTCAAACGTGTTTTAAATATATATTTATTTCTTAATTATTTCCAAATTGATTTAATATGTTTACAAAAATATTTTAAAATAATAAGGTTTAATAATAAATTGGACTTCATAAGATTTTTAGAAAAAAATAAAACAGAATTTTATAAAAAGTTTTCAAAATTCTAGTTTAAAAATTGAAATTTAAAAACAGGAAATAAAAATATTATAAAATATTGCCTTCTATAAAAAATAAATTATTTTCATATTCACGTAAAATTCACTGTCTTATCTTCTATTGCAAAAAAAAGTGCAAAAAGATAAGTATTTGAATATAAAAACAATTTTCATTCATGGACATTCAGAAATTCATAACCACGTGATAATTAATTTTTTAACTTGTTTATGAATATTAATCATAGATTTTTAGAATTGAGCAATAATAATAATAATAATAATAATAAAAATAATAATAATGATAATAAAAAAATAATAATAAGTTAAAATCACTCTGAATTGTTTGGTACTTTTAAGATTAACAGCACAGTAAAATACGTTCTAGAATTAATCACCACTAATTCAGCGATAATTAAGTAGAATAACAATGAGCGTGTGAATTATTTCTTTCTGCTATTTCAGACATATTACGTAATTTTGAACTTGAAATATACACTTGAATAATTAAATGAAGATGTCGCATTAACTGTCAAACTGAAATTCAATAAATCAGTGCTTTAGAAAATTATTTTTTTTTTTTTTTGTATCAGATTTTTTATCAGTATTCATGTACCATTCATTAATCAATCAAATTAATCAATTATCATTTATTTTTTGAGCTTTTTACCGCTTAAGTTAAATTAATTTATTCTTTATGTCTATGACAGAAATAATAATAAGGCATTTATTTTAAAAGTTTTAATTTATCATCATTCAAATTTTGTAAAAAATTATTTAAATAGTGCAAAAAGAATAAAATCTTAAAAAAATATTCTTCATAACGTTGCTTCAAAAATGATAAAATGAAAGAAAATTTACTAGTTAGTTGGAAAAAAAAAACCCTGTAAAAATAGAAAAGTTTCTTCTCATGAGGGAAACATCTTTTCAACTTTTTGTTCTTTTCAGAAAACTTTAATTTTCATTAATCAAGCAATATTATTTTGCGCTATTCGATTTCATAGAAAAATGGATAATATAGAAGAGAAATACTAAAATCACGTTCTTTCCAATACCTCATAAAATAATTGAGTTAGGGAGCTGAAAATTTCCAGAATTATTTTTTTTAACTGAGGAAATAATAGCCTGAAGGCCGTTTAGAAATTCACAAAAGCAATTTTAGTTTGCTTATCATGAAGTTCAGGTTTTTTATCTTTTTATTTGTTACTGACATTAGTCGATCGATAAATGAAAAATTTTTCTGTTCTGTTAATAACCAAAAGGATTTTATTTTCAAAAACTTGATAATTAAAACTGACAAATAACTAACTACGTTTGTAATTGACTTATTATTTTAATATCAAACAAATTAATTTAATTTATTAATTAAAGTTTTTGTCGTTTTTTGTTTCTGAAATAATATACAAAAATCTACCTCAATACATTTTTTTTTATTTTCTTGATTTAAAATGGGGAATATTTTTATTTCCCTTTTCTAATTATTAATTAACTAGCAACATTAACGCGCGCCCAAGCGCGCGACAAACTTTCCATTGTTGTTGGTCATTTAAAACTATAAATTTTTGCAAATACAAATAATGGAAATTACGAAATTGAAGAATATATCTGAAAAATGACGAAAATAATTGACAGCTGAAAAAAAATTCGATTAATTACATAATTACACATTTGAGATGAATAGTTTAAAAAATTTAAAAATGAATATTAAATTTAAACAAAATAGTTGAAAAATTATAGGAATAACTGTTCGAAATAATTGCAAATTGAACAACTGGATTGGAAATCGAAAAAATAATTAAAATTGAAAAAAAATAATAAAAAGTCGAGGAAATAAATTGATAATTTAAGAATTACATTAAAATTTGAAAAAAATAATTGATAACTGGAACAAAAATTACAAAATGACGAAAATATTCAACAATTGAAAACAAAATTTAAAAAAAATGTCTAAATTAATATACAACCGAACAAAATAACTTGAATAATCAAAGAATAATTATAAAATTTTAAGGTAATAATTGAACATTAAAAAAATTGTAGAAAATAATTGAAAATTGCGGAAAATAATCAATAATTGAAAGAAATAGTTGAAAAATGAAAAGAATAATTAAAAAATTTATGAAAATGTGTGAAAAATAACGAAAATAACTGTCAATTGAAAACAAAATTCGAAAAATGAATAGAGTAATAGAATACTGAAAAAAATAATTCAAAAAAATAAACAAGAAATATTAAATTTAAAGAAAATAATTGCAAATTGAAAAAAGCAATTAAAAATTGAAGATTTGCAATTAAATTTGTGGAATATACTTAAAAATTGAAGAATGGAATTAACAATTAAAGAAAATAATTGAACAATTAACTTCAAAAATAAAGAATTTTAAATAAAATAAATAATAATAGAAAGTAGGCGATAATAATAATAATAACAACAATTGCATTAAAATTTTAAAACGATTTTCATGAGTGAAAAAAGTAATTGAAAAAATCCGAGAATTATTGAATATTGAGAAACTAATGAAAAATCGATAAAAATAATTGAAAATTAAAGAAAATATTTCAGAATTGAAGAAAGTAATAAAAAATTGAAGAAATTAATTGGAAATTTCAAGAAATCAATCGATAATTAAAAGAAAAATTACAATATGGCGAAATTAATGAAATATTGACAAAAGTAATGAACTATTAAAAAAAATAATTAACAATTGAAAAAAAAAAATTGAAGAATGGTGAGAATAATCGAGATTAGAAAACGTTTTTTTTTTTAATTAATGAATTATCATAAAATTGGAGGTGAATAATAAATTGTAAATTAAAAACTGATGAAAATTATAAATAAAATTGTAGAAAATAAATGAAAATTGAATAATTGTATTGAAATTTCAATAAAATAATTCATAAATGAAAAGAAGTTTACAAAATGATTAAAATAGTTAAATATTAAAGACAATAATTTAGAAATGAGAAAAATAATTATAATTGAAAGAAAAAATTTTAATCTGTCGAGAATAATCGACAGCAGAACAAAATATCTAAAGAAATTAAAGAATAGTTATAAAATTTAAAATAAAATTACAATTAAACGAAAATAATTAACTATTTAAAAAAATAATTAAATATTGAAAAAAACCGAAGAATGGTAAGAATAATCGGGATTAGAATTTTTTTTTAATTTAATAAATAATCATAAAATTGAAGGAGAATAATAAATTGTTAATTAAAAACTGATGAAAATTATGGATAAAATTGTAAAAAATAAATTAAAATTGAAGAATTGTATTGAAATTTCAATAAAATAATTGATAATTGAAAGAAAATTTACAAAATGACTAAAAAAATTAAATATTAAAAAAAATTATTCTGAAATGAGGAAAATAATTGCCAATCGAAAGAAAAATTTAAAATCTGTCGAGCATAATCGACAATAGAACAAAATGTCTAAAAAAAATTAAAGAATAATTATAAAATTTAAAGAAAATAATTGTATATTGAAAACTGTTGAAAATAATAACATACGCATTAAAAAACATTGAATTGTTTCTGGTCATTTACAACTATAAATTTTTGCAAGTACAAATAAGATAAATAATAATTTAATGAAATTTGTAATTTAAATAAACTTAACATTCTAGATAAATATAACTTTTATTTTATGCAAATTAAAATTGCTGCCGACTTCAAGAAATAAACAAATAAGTGAAAGTAAATAAAAAATATTTTAAAAGAGCATGAATTTTCCAATTTTATATTTAGAAAAGAAAAAATAATAAGAAAAATAAATAAAAGGAGAAAATAGCGTAGGTAGATACATTACAAAAAGTTAAAATATTTTTGTTGAATGAATAGTTTTTTGAACAAAATGTATTCAAACTTTTATAATTTATAATAACTGCAAACGTTCCAAATTTCTATTGAGGATTATTTCTATTCTTCAAAAGTTTTAACAATTCAAGTTTTAATTTTTCCAAATTTAAAATAGTTCCAAACTTAAACAGTTTCAACGAAATGTTGACTCAAATTTATTTAAACTTTAATTAATTCAAATTTTTATGTTAAAGTCTTAAGACTTATATTTATTTTTTTTAAATTCCTTTAAATTTTAAATAATAAAAATTTTAATTAATTCAAATTTGAACTGTTATAAACTTTACATATTTTCAAAATCTAATAATGCATATTTAAATTATTTTTAACATTAATCATTATATAAAAACTTCTAATTATACAAAAAAATTTCATTGTATATTAAAGCTTTAATCGGTCCAAATTTGAAAAATAATAATTTAGACTATAATTTGAATCAATGAAAATTGGGCCTAATGGAATTTAAAATTAAGTGGAATTTATATTTACAAAAAAAAAATAAAATTGTGAAAAGTTTAAATGTTTAGTTATTAAAAATCAGAATAATAAAAACGCAAGGATTGATTACAATTTAGATAATTTAAAGCCTAATAACCAATAAAAATTTAGATGATTGCAAACTTCAATAAACTAAAACTTAAATATATATATTGATTGTTAATTACTAATTTAGATTTTCATTAAAAATAATTATTTCCAAATTTTAATGATCTCAATTTCCTATGATCTAAATATCAATTAATTTAATCACAAGAACATTTCAAGTTAATTTATATTGATAGAATTAAACTTTAATTTACTAAAAATTTGAGTGTATGGAAATTTCAGTTCAATATTTTAGATTAAACTATATTTTAATTAATTTATTTTCTGTCAATGCAGTTAAATTAACTCTTATGAAAGTAGTTTCTAATTTTAATTTAAAGATACATTTTTTCAAACGTAAAAGATTTAAAACAAAAAAATATCTAAATGACAAACTTCAGGTGCGGACAGACAAGAATGAATGAATGAATGAATGAATGAATCTTGCGGATTATTATTATAGATTTTGTACAATTTTCTTTAAAGTTCTTCTTTTTTAGATTTTTTTCTTTGTTTGGCACACATTTTTCTTCATTTTTCAGCTATTTTTCTATGTTTTTTTTAGGAATTTCCGATTTAGATCAACTAAATTTGAATAAATTAAAATTTAGATCGATTGAAATTAAGGTTGATTAGAATTAGAATTTGAAAGTGTAAATTAGAACTTAAAAAATTAAAATTAGAATAATTCAAAATTTATATTGTTTCAAATTTAGGTGAATTAAACGTAGAAACAATTTAAAAATGGGATAAATTGGATTTGGAGCTAATGAAATTTATGATGAATTAAAATTAAAATCAATTGAGAAGACGATTCAAATTTAAAGTCAATTTATATTTTTACTAATGAAAGTTTAAAGCCATGAAAATAAAAATTGATTGAAACTTGGATTAATTACATAATTTAATCGTTTAAAATTTAGTTGCTAGGTTTGGTTAGCCGTGACAATATATCTCTTATTTTTAATATTTTATTTAATTATTAAACAGTAAACAATTTTTAAACTTTTAAACAATTTATGTTGACAAATTGATTTTGATTTGAAGAATACTTATCAAAGCTGTTCCACAATTTATATTTTTTAAATAAGAAAGGATTATCCACTGTTGGAAGAAGGCACATTTTTAAGTGAATTTTTATCGTATTATAAAAACACTTATTATAAATAAATTGTTAATTTTAGGCCTATTTCGCTGATCGTGATAATTAATTGAATATATTAGCTTCATTTTAGTGTTACAAATTTTATTAATTACTTCATCCTGAAATAATTACATCCGTTGGAAATTTTTACTATGCACTGTTAGGCGGTCTCCCCTACTTGTAAAAACTTTTTAAATAAAAAAATCGGATTTAAATAGAAAAGCTATATTTTCTAAAATAAAAATCATAAATGTTGTTAGCTTTATTTTAACGATTTGTATTTTGTTTTTAAAGGGAACGACTAGTGAAGTACGCTTACAAGATGTATCTCAGTCAGCAAACCTACTACAGAGTATCAGCCCTAGATACTCGTTTGGGAGGAGCTGAACAAAGACTGACGGATGACCTCTCGGAATTAGCGGGTTCCGTCGCACATTTATATTCTAGTTTAACTAAACCTCTTTTGGACTGCGCTCTCGTGGGAATTGCTCTTATTTCCTTTTCCGCCAGAATGGGAGCAAGAACAGTGCCAGGTAAAAGAAGAAAATTTTTTTTTAATAAGTGAAATTAATCTACTCGAAATCATCTCCAGCTTTTCAATGAACTGAATATCAGTATTACTTAATCGAATCACAGACCATAAATTGACAACGCGAGGTTTCAAAGCTCCAAAGGTCATTGATACCGTGTTTTTTTATTTTCTCAACCGATGACATAAATACCAATCAATTATGATTAGAATTCAAGGTTACGATTAAAATGCAAAATTCTTTATATCAGTGCTTGTATCTTCTTTCGGATAATTTATTTTCTTTTAAAATTATCTCCATAAAATATGCTCTGTTTTTAAATTTAGTTTAAAAAAAAAAAAATGTTTTTTTCCTATTTTGTTAAATTTGATTTCAAGTTTTGAATAAATAGTGTATTTTGTTTTCATCTCCGTGTAATTTCATCGAAATGCAAATTTTATTTTACACATTTATAAAGCAGGGTGTCTAGCAATTTAAAAAAAAATTAAATAAAATTTGACACATAGAAACGTATTACACAATAAAATGTAAAATAATTTATTTTGTTTAATAATTATTAATAACAAAGTAGTAACTTTGATAAAATTCGTTTTCCAACTTTCAGATCAAAAAGTTTTGTGGGGAAGTTTAATTCTATGAAAACTTCTAGTGACTAAGTTCTTCCTTGTTTATTAAATCATATTTGTAGAAATAAAGAATTTATAAGATAAATTGTGAAATAATATTCTTTATCATTGCATCATAATTTGTCTTATAAATTTTTTATTTCTACAAATATGAGTGTCAAAATTTAAAAAAAAAAACTTCCTTATTAACGAAGCAAAAACTTTGTCACTAGAAGTTTTCATAGAATCAAACTTCCCCACATAACTTTTTGATCTGAAAGTTAAAAAACCAATTTTATCAAAGTTATTACTTTGTTATTATTTATATCGCAGATTTATAATTATATTATAATTATTAAAAGTTGATAAACTTTTAATTGAAACATCAATTTAAAAAATTGTGTATTATTTTTTTTTTTTTCTAAAAAAAGAAAAACAGAAAAAGTCTGTTTTAATTTTTTCATACAATTTTTAATCTTTTAAATTACTTAGTTCGTATTTTTTTCAACATTTTTTCAATAAAATTAATAATTGTTCTTACTTTTAGAAAAATTTTCTTTTCTCTTTTACTTTTCTAAAAAAATGTTCTTGTTTTTTAACGAATTTTTTATCTCTCAATTTTCAGTAGATTTTGTCCGATTTTCTTCTTTTTGCACTTATTCATTAGACTTCATTGACTTTTCATTTCTCAATTCAGAGTTTAAGAATTTCTTCTCAAATAACTTTTAAACACATAATTTTTTAAATAAAAGAATTACGAATTTTTCAAAATTTCTTTAAAAAAAATAATATTCATAAATTTACAAAGTATGTATTAAAAAAGTACTCAAAAAACATATTTTAAATAAGAAATGATTACGAAAATAATGATTTTCATAATATTATTATAATTCTTTGACCTTTTAATAATTTACCTAATTTTCTTATCATTTTTCTATTTCTTGTAAAAGTCTTCCCATTTCTAAAAATTGTTTTGGTTTCTTTTTATAATTTTTTATTTCTTTAAAACATTTATTTGGTATTTTTTTTCTACATTTTCCATTATTTCTTAATTTTCTCTTAATTAATTATTAATAATTGTAAAATATCTCGTTAATTTTATATTAACTGAAGATTTCCTCAAAACTTATTTCATAAATATTTTTTTCTTAATTTTTAAAATTTTTCTTGTTTTTAACTTATCTTTTTCATTCATCTTTTTAAATTTTCTAAATTTTTTGTAGATTTCTTTTTTTTCGGTTTTCTTTATTATTTATTTATTTTCGTATTCATTCAAAATTTTAGCTATTTTTTGTAATATTCTCATTTTTTTAAAAAAAATTGTTTTTTCTTCCAATTTTTTGTCATTTTTATTCATTTGTGCATGATTTTTTAATTATTTTTTTCTTTTTATTTCTGTGGTCTTCTTAATTTGTATCGTTTCTTGACTTTCTTTTTTCAATTTAGATTTTTAGGCTTTCTTATTAAATTTTGTCGGATTTTTTTTATTTTTTCGTTACTTGACAGTTATTTCCAGATTTTTGCAATTTCCTCATTTCTTGAATACTTTATTTAACTTTTTTAATTTTTAAACAATTTCTCAATTTTTATTTTCTAGGCTTTTAACTTAACTTTTTACATTTTCTTACAATTTTATTTTTTACATTTTCTGATTTTTTAAAACAGTTTCCCCGATTTTCTTATCTTTGCATTCATTCTCAAACTTTTCAATATTTTTTTTAATTTTCTTTTTTTTTTCGTAATTTGTTAGATTTTTAAACAAATTTTCCTTCTCTTTACAATTTCTCTTGAGTAGTTTTTATTAAATAATCTCACTTTTCTTATTTTTAAATTTTCTTTTATCTTAAAATCGCTCTTCTCAATGGTTCTTTTATTTATTAAACCTTTTTTACCTTTATTTTACTACTTTAACACAAAATAACATCTGTAAAAGTAAGGAGAAATTTTTTTTTGGTCAGGGTAATTCGGAATATTTGAGAAAGGAATTGGACACATACTCGAGAAGAGGTTATGGTTGAAGTAATTATTTTGTTTTTTGAAATTAGTAATAACTTTTAATCTAATTTTATGTAGACAAAATGAGGCTAACCTAATTTAAAACAAGAAAAACCATTAAAACTCATAATTGGGTGAAAATTGAAGATTTTTGACATTTAGAAAAGTTTTAGAGTAATGAGAGAAATAATAAATTTGTTTTTGAATGTCAAAAATCTTTAATTTTTATCCAATTATGAGTTTAAATGGTTTATTTTATTTTAAATTAAATTTATTACATTGTTTCTAGATAAAATTAGATTAAAAATTAGTTTTTTGGTTCGAAAAAACAAGATAATTACTACAAACATAACTTTTTTTTGAGAATGTGTCCAATTCCAGCTTAAAACAAAAATATGAGTTTCGTTTCTGGAGACTTCAAAGAATAATGACAAATTATTTATTTAACCATTTTGTAATATTAATTATTTTTTATGGGTCCCCAAAAAACCCAAAAAATGCAAAAGCACATAAACAAGAATAAAAAAGGCTTTTTTCTTATTTTTTTTACAATCTTTTGCACCATTTTTAATCAATAGCATAAATATAGACCTTTAACAATTGTTTTATGTAATTTCTAATTTGTTTAAACAAATTATTATTGTTTATTTACAACTATTTATCAAATTAGACTACGGAGTTGCCAATTTTTTTCAATTTTGCAACTTTTCAAGACGATGTAACCAACTCCTAACAACAAACTAAAAATAACAATTGTATCTATTGTTTAAACAAATTATGTTTGTTTAATTTCAACTTTATATCAAATTAAACTACAGAGTTGCAATTTTTTTTCTTAATTTTGCAACTTTTCAAGCTAAATGGTAACAGTTACTAAGAATAAACTAAAAATAAAAATTCTAACAATTGTTTAAACAAATAATTATTGTTTAATTTAAACTTTTTATCAAATTTAGCTACAGAGTTGCAACTTTTCTAGACGAATGTAACCTGTTACTAACAATAAACTAAGAATAACAATTGTATCAATTGTTTAAACAAATTAATATTATTTATTTGCAACTATTCATCTAATAGAGCTAGAGAGTTGTAACTTTTCTTAATTTTGCAACATTTCAAGCCTCTAAAAGCCCAATTCTAATAATAAACAAAAATCCACAATTATAAAAATTGTTAAAAGGATCTAATATTGTTTATTTGCAACTTTTTATCGAATGGAGCTAGAAAATCGTAACTTTTTCTTAATTTTACAAGCTTTTATTTTTGAAAAGGTAAGAATGAATGTAAAACACAATAAAGTAAATAAACTTTTGTTGTAGTAAAAACAGACAAATTTATGTTTATGTACTTAGCTTGAAAAATTGCAAAATTAAGAAAAAGTTACAACTCTCTAGCTCAATTAGATGAAAAGTTGTAAATAAACAATATTAATTTCTTTAAACAATTTTCATAATTGTGAATTTTCGTTTATTATTAGTATTGGGCTTTTATAGGCTTAAACAAATTAAAAAACACATGCAACAATTGTTAGTAATTAATTTGCATAAATTAAACAAAATTAGAGGGTGAGAGCATAACAATTCCAACTTTTTATTTTTGGACGACCCTATTGTGCTTAAATTTATAGACAAATTTCCAAATAGCAACAATTATTTGTTTAAACAATTCTTGAAAATTATGTTTCATATTTAATTCTCTTTTACAGTTTCTTACAGCACAACTTCTTGCAAAATTAAGGAAAAAATGAAACTCCGTAGATATATTTAAAGACTAATTTTCAAATAACAACAATAAATTGTTTAAACAATTATTTTTATAATTCTTAAAAATTAATTATTATTTTTTATGATTAATGTCTTAATCAGTGGTAAAATAATACAAAAAAACATACTTTTCTACATGTATTTAAGAATAATTTAACAATAACAAAAAACAAATTGTTTAAACAAATTGGGATTTACCTGAAAATATTATTAATAATATTTCAGGGTGTCTGCTAACCGGAAAAACCGGGAAATAACCTGGAATTTAAAATGACCGGGAAAAACCGGGAATTTTCCGTCAAACCGGGAATTTTTTTTCTGGGCTTATAAATTTGAATAATATATCAATTTTTTTTATAAATAAAGATGGTAACTTTATGCATTTTGAAACAATCATATTATGCGTTTAAATTTTGTGTAATTATGCGACAATTATGCAATTGAAAAATAAAAAATATACATTACAAATTTAAAAATAATATAATATATTCTCATGATATGTAGATATTTGTCTACTAACTATCTTTTTTTTAATTTTTCAAAATATTTTTTTTAATATAATATATTTTTTTCAATTATCGATTACGTTCTTGAAACTTTAATTCAATTCTTCAATTATTCAACTATTTTCAGAAAAACACCATTATTTTCTTCAATTAACAATTATTTTTTTCAATTTTCAATTATTTTCTTCAACTCTCAATTATTTTCTTCAATTTCTAATTATTTTCTACAATTCTCAATTTTTTACTTCAATTTTCAATTATTTTCATTAATTTCAAATTATTTCTTCATTTCACAATTATTTTCTTCGATTTTCTTTAATTTTCAATTACTTTCATCAATTTCTAATTAATTTTTTCAATTCTGAAATATTTTCTACGATTTTCAATTATTTTCATCAATTTCTAATTATTTTCTTCAACTCTAAATTTTTTTTTAATTGCCAATTATTTGATTCAATTTTAAATTATTTTCATCAATTTTTTATTATTTTCTACAATTTTTAATTAATTTCTTCAAATTACAATTACATTCTTCATTTTTTATTGTTTTCTTCAAATTTTATAATTCCTGGTTTGTTCAATTAATTTTCTCTTCAATTATCCCTTATTTTCTTTTACTTTCAATCCAATTGTTCAATTATTTTCTATAATTCTCAATTATAATTTTCTTTAATATTCAACAATTCTTAGCTTCTTTAAATTAGGTTTTTTTTTTAATTTTAATTTAAATTGATAATTTTTAAATTATTTCCATCAATTCGCAATTATTTCCGTCGATTTCTAAATCTTTCTGCTGTTTTTAAATATTGTCTTCAATTTTTAAGTACTTTCTTCAATTTTTAGTTTTTTTATTCATTTTTTATTTATTTTGTTCAATTTTCAATTGTTTGTTTCAATATTCAGTAATCTCGACTTTTTTCAATTATTTTTTTTCAATTATCAGTTATTTATTTCATGTTTCAAAACCTCCTTCAATTTTCAATAATGTTCTTCTATTTTTAATTTAATTGTTCAATTGTTCAATTATTTTTTTCAATTCTCAATTAGTTTCTTTAAATAACAATTCTATTCTTGAAATTTTAATTATTTAATTTAATATTCAATAATTCTCGACTTTTTTCAACTATTTTTTTCATTGTCATTTATTTATTTCACATCTCAATAACTCCTCCAATTTTCAATTATTTTTTTCTATAATCAATTATTCTCGGCTTTTTTCAATATTTTTTTCAATTAGCAATTATGTGTTTGAAACTTCAATTCAATTCATTAATTATTATTAATCAATTTTCATAAAATCACAATTATTTTCTTCAATTTCAGGTTATTTTCTACAATTTTTAATTAATTCCTTCAAATTACAATTACATTATTCATTTTTTATTGTTTTCTTCAAATTTTATAATTCCTGGGTTGCTCAATTTCTTTTCTTCAATTATCACTTATTTTCTTTTACTTTCAATCCCATTCTCCCATTCTTCAATTCTTGAATTATTTCCTTTAATACTCAATTATAATTTTCGACATTCAATTCCATTCTTTAATTTTCAATTGTTTTTTTTTTTCAATATTCAATAACTCTAGGCTTTTTACAATGATTTTTTTTTAATTCTCAATTATGTTCTTCAATTTTCAATTTTTTTTTTAAATTTCAATTATTTTCTTCAATTTTCAATTTTTTTCTTAAATTTCAATTATTTTCTTCAATTTTCAATTATTTTCTCATATTTCTTTCAATTTCTCAATTTCTTTCAATTTTCATTTTTTTTCAATTCACTTCAATATTTAACAATTCTCAGCTTTTTTAAATTATGTTTTTCTTTCAATTTTTATTGGAATTGATAATTTTTAAATTATTTTCATCAATTCGCAATTTTTCCGTCGATTTCTAAATTTTTCTGCTGTTTTCAAATATTGTCTTTAATTTTTAAGTACTTTCTTCAGTTTTTCAATTTTTTTTTTAATTTTTATTTATTTTGTTTAATTTTTAATGGTTTGTTTCAATATTCAGTAATCTCGACTTTTTTCAATCATTTTGTTTTAATTATCAGTTATTTATTTCATGTTTCAAACCTCCTTCAATTTTCAATTCAATTCTTCAATTATGTTTTTCAATTCTCAATTATTGTATTTGAATTTCAATTTTATATCTCAATTTTCAGTTATGTTTTATTTTTTAATATTCAATAATTCTGTGTTTTTCTGATTTCAATTTCATTATTTAATTTTTAATTCATTTCTTTAGTTTTGAATTATTAACTTAAATTTTAAATTATTTTTTTTTGATTATCTATCTAGTTGACCAATTTTCAATTACATTCTTTGAATTTAATAACCATTGTTCAATTTTTTCAATTATTGTTCAATTGTAGATTAATATTTTCCTTTTTTTTATTTTGTTTCAAATCGTCAAATATCTTTGTCATTGTTGAATTATTTCTTTCCATTATTAATTACTTCTTTTCATAATTAATTCTTTCTTTTAATTCTTAATTATTATTTTTTGTAAAGTTTAATATTTAATTCTTCAATTCTCAATTATTTTCTTCAATTATCAACTTTATCTTCAATTTTTGTAGCCATTTGTAGGTCTATTTATACTTAAAATAAATTTTAAGTTAAAAAGAGAAAAAACCAGGAAAAAGCGGTAAATTACCGGGAATTTTCTGGGACGAAATTAGTAGACACCCTGAATACGTATCTCTTCTTTTTTGATGAGTAACAAACTGGGGTGAGGGGGATTAGAGCTTTAGAATTCGTAAATTTTCATTTTAAGGTCCACCCTAATATCTATGTATTATTGTCGACAAAATAATTTGAAAAATACAAAAATTGCAATTTTTTTTTTCTAATTGTTTTTTTATGACCTGGAAATGAGCGGGTATTTCTTTTGGCAACTTTAGTGGTCACCCTGAGGTGCCAATAAAATTAAATTTTTAGATTATCAAAAGACAATCATTAATTTTTTTATTTTTTACATTACCCGGGCTTTTAAACCCTAGGAGGTGAGAGCATTAAAATTCTCATTTTACTTTTTTCCCATGCATTTTTGAACCTAGTGGGCATCCCGATTTGATTTCGTTTCTTTATGGTAAATTTTATTTACTATAATAAAAAATTCAAAAATAACGTTGCGCAAGACTTTAGTTCAAAAAATCTTTTTACCTAAAACAGGGTGTCTACTAACCGGGAAAACCGAGAAATAACCGGGAATTTAAATTGACCAGGAAAAACCGGAAATTAACCAGGAATTTTCCGTCAAACCGGGAATTTTCTTTCTGGGCTGATAAATTTTACTAATATATCAATTTGTTTTATAAATAAAGATGGTAATTTTATGAATTTTGAACCAATCTGATTATGCGTTTTAATTTTGTGTAATTATGCGACAATTATACAATTGAAAAATAAAAAATATACATTAAAAATTAAAACATAATATATCAATATATTATTCAATTTTTCAATTATTTAAATATTTTCAGAAATTCACAATTATTTTCTTCAATTGCTAATTATTATTTACAATTTTCAATTATTTTCTTCAACTCTCAATAATTTTCTTCATTTTGAATTATTTTCATTAATTTCAAATTATTTCTTCATTTCTCAATTATTTTCTTCGATTTTCTACTATTTTCTTTAATTGACAATTATTTTCTTCAATTTTTAATTATTTTCATCAATTTCTAATTATTTTCTCCAGATCTCAATTATTTCCATTAATTTTTAATTATTTAATTTAATATTCAATAATTCTCGACTTTTTTCAACTATTTTTTTCAATTATCATTTATTTATTTCACATCTCAATAACTCCTCCAATTTTCAATTATTTTCTTCTATAATCAATGATTCTCGGCTTTTTTCAATATTTTTTTTTCAATTATCAATTATGTGTTTGAAACTTCAATTCAATTCATCAAGAATTATTTAATAATTTAAAAAAAAACAGATTTTCTACAATTTCAAATTATTTTCCACAATTTTTAATTAATTTCTTCAAATTACAATTACATACTTCATTTTTTATTGTTTTCTTCAAATTCTATAATTCCTGGGTTGTTCAATTTCTTTTTTCTTCAATTATCACTTATTTTCTTCTACTTTCAATTCCATTGTTCAATTCTTGAATTATTTTCTTTAATTCTCAATTATAATTTTCGACATTCAATTCAATTATTTAATTTTCAATTGTTTTTCTTAATATTCAATAACTCTAGGCTTTTTACAGTGATTTTTTTTTTCTTAATTATTTTCTTCAATTTCCAATTTTTTTCTTAAATTTCAATTATTTTCTTCAATTTCCAATTATTTTTTCATATTTCTTTCAATTTTCAATTTCTTCTAAATTTTCTTCAATATTTAACAATTATCAGATTTTTTAAATTATGTTTTTCTTTCAATTTTTATTTAAATTGATAATTTTCAAATTATTTTCATCAATTTGCAATTATTTCCGTCGATTTCTAAATTTTTTTGCTGTTTTCAAATATTGTCTTTATTTTTTAAGTACTTTCTTCAATTTTTAATTATTTTCTTTAATTTTTAATTATTTTGTTCAAATTTCAATTGTTTGTTTCAATATTCAGTAATCTCGACTTTTTTCAATTAATTTTTGTCAATTATCAGTTATTTATTTCATGTTTCAAAACCTCCTTCAAGTTTCAATAATTTTCTTCTATTTTCAATTTAATTGTTCAATTGTTGAATTATTTTTTTCAATTCTCAATTAATTTCTTGAAATAATAATTATATTCTTCAATTTTTAATGTTTTCTTCAATATTAAAATAATTCCTGTCATTTTCCATTTTTTTTTTTAATTATAAATTATTTTCTTCCTTTTTCAATCCAATTGTTCAGTAATTTTTTTTTAATTCTCAATTATTGTATTCGAATTTCAATTTTATTTCTCAATTTTCTATTGTTTTTTTTTTAATATTCAATAATTCTGTGTTTTTATGATTTCAATTTCATTGTGTAATTTTCAATTTATTTCTTCAATTTTGAATTATTAATTTTTGATTTTCTATCTAATTGACCAATTTTAAATTATATTCTTTAAATTTAATGACCATTGTTCAATTTTTTCAATTATTGTTTAATTGTCGATTAATATTTCCTTTTTTCTAATTTTGTTTAATTGTCAAATATCTTCGTCATTGTTCAATTATTCAACTGTTATCTTCAATTTTTTTTTAGTTATTTGTAGGTCTATTTATACTTAAAATATATTTTAAGTTAACAAGATAAAAAACCGGGAGAAATAGGAACAAAAACCGGGAAATGACCGGGAATTTTGTGGGACGAAATTAGTAGAAACCCTGCTAAAATGAATCGAGTTTTAAAATCAATTGAATTTTGAATTTCAGGTCCTTTGCTCTCATTAGTGGTTATAGGAGTAACTGGCCAGGTATTGCGCTTGGCTTCTCCTCGATTTGGACAGTTGGTCGCTGAAGAGGCTTCACATCGTGGTCACTTGAGAGAAGCTCATGCTCGAATTAGTGCTCATGCCGAAGAAATTGCTTTTTACGGAGGACACCAATCTGAGCATCGATATCTCAGCACTGCTTACAAATCACTCACCGCTCATCTTCGAAGAGTTCTTGCCCTTAAATTATGGTACGTGATGCTTGAGCAACTTCTTATGAAATATGTGTGGTCTGGAACTGGACTTCTCGTAATTGCTCTTCCTATCCTCTACACATCGCAGACCAAATCCTCAAGTGCTATGCAGGAAAATAACGGAGATGGTGAGTTAATTGAACATTATTTCCTACATACAAATGGTAATTTTAATAGAACTGGTAATTGCATTTCTATGTATATGAACATTTAATGACCACATGTGAAAATTTAACTCTCTAATGGATACGATGGTAGTGAACATTTTTTTAGATTGTACGTATTAATAAATAGATAAATAATTTAATTACTTTTTCGCAGGAGTGAGTGAAAGAACGGGGTATTTGACCACTTCGAAAAATCTTTTAACATCCGGTGCTGATGCTGCTGAGAGGCTTATGTCTTCCTATAAGGTAATTAAGATTATTATTACCACAAAAGTTGATTTTAAACAATTATTAATTAAATAATAATAATCTCCGTAAACTCCTGAAGTTAGTTAGTATTAATATTTATTCATCTTTTCTGTCCACGTTTTAAAAATTGAAGTGAAGTTAGTCCCTGTTATTTTATTTTGTGCTGGTTTTCAATTGTCATTTTAATAAAAAAAAAGTTTCGAAAAATGATTTAAAAATTTATTATGGTTTTTGAAGAAGTTGAAAATATGTAGGGGAGAGTGGCTATCAATGTACCGGTTTTTTTTCAAGGTCATAGTACTTATTGAATTTCACCAATTTCAAGCACTTCTTTGCATCAATATAAAACTACAACACTTATCTAGGTAATGCACACATATTTTACACGATTTATTTTGATTAAATAATAAAATTTAGGATTTTTCTAAAGTAACAAGCTATTTTTATTTGCAACAACCTGGGTACACAATGAACCACCTCTATAAAAATACTAAAAATGTTCAACAATAATAATATTGCAATTTTCACTTTGTAAATAAACTTATTTTCTATCAAATACTACAAAAAATTGTTACTTAACACTTTTTAATTGATAATGTATAACATAAATATACCTTAAATTTAAGTTAACTAGCTAAAATGGCATTTTAGTTTTGCTATGTTGAGAAAAGTACTGATAACAATCGCTGTAACATGCTGTACGCATGCCTAGTTTTATAATCAAGCATACCACTCTGGAAATCGAAAATACACTGAAATTCCAGGTGGTTCATTGTTCCCCGGTACATTGAATCAACATGACATTTGCAACAAAAATGGTTTTTTATAACTTAATCCAATATTTCAAAATCTTTATCTCATTAGAATATTGTAGTTAAGGCCCAAAACAAAATAAATCGTAAGTACATTTATTTTTAAATGGCCTTATTTCAATTAAAAAACGTGTTTGTATTTTAGGTAAAATTTTTCTTCAGTACATCAAAAACAGTTTTTTCCAATTTTCTCTGTAAAGAGTAAATCCACACGTCTCAAATTTATGGACGTAGTGTATTTAAGCGAACTTCATTTATATTTAAAATTAGGAGAATTTTTATTTATTTGTTTCTGAGAAAATTGAAATGGTTCATTGAAAAAACTGGTACATTGGTGGCCACTCTCCCCTACACATGCAATTAATTTCCTAAATTTTCAGTTATTATCTTCAATTTTTCATTATATAACGATTTTTTAATTATTTTCTTTTGCTTCAAAATAAATTCTGCAATTTTTCTTAATTTTCATCAATTTATAATTAAATTCATTATTTTGTCATTACTTTTAAAACTTTCATATATTTATCCGAGATTGCAATTATTTTCATAAATTTTCGTTATTTCTGCGATTTTTTAATTATTCTCTTTAATTAAAATTTTTCAAGTAATTTTGTAATTATTATTTTTTTTTAAACATATACTCTATGATTTTTTCAGTTATTTCTCTCAAATTTTATTGAATGTCTTCAATTTTTCATATTTAAATTATTTTCATCATAATTTAATTTTCTCTTCTAATCTTAAATTATTTTCAGCATATTTCAATTATTTTTTTCAATTTTTAATTAATTTGATCATTTTACAAATATTTTTCTCGATTGTTAATCATTATTCTCATTTTCTAAAATTATTTTCTAAGATTTTTAAGTATTTTTCTAAAAATTCAAGTTTTTTCTTCCATTTTTAATTATTTTCATTTGTTATCAGAATTTCAGATTTTTTTTTTTAAATTAATCATCGTAAATTTCAATTATTTTTAGCTTTCTTCCAGACTTTTCTCCAATTTTTAGTTTTTCTCATATTATAAAATTAATTTCTAAAATTTTTCAAGTAATTTTATCAAATTTCTATTATTTTCTTCAATTTTTATTTATTTTTATTTGTTTTCATAATTTCCAAATAATTTTATTAATTATCGTAAATTTCAATTATTTTTAGCATTCTTCCAGTCTTTTCTCTAATTTTTAGTTATTCACATTTTCTAAAATTATTTTTTAAAATTTTTAAGAATTTTTCTAAAATTTCAATTGTTTTCTTCAATTTTTATTTATTTTCTTTTTTTTAATTCATTTCTAAGATCTTCATGTATTTTTGTCAAATTTCAATTATTTTTTCTTTATTTAAAAAAATTCTGTATTTTTTTCAATTATCACACTTAAATATCATTTATTTGTTACAACTTATCATTGTTTGTATCATATTTTAATTATTTTCGTCAAGTTTTAAAATTTAAAAACATTTTTCAATTATTTTCCAAAATCTATTTCCTTCAATTTTCAATTCTTTAAATTTGTTTCATAATTTCAAAAATTAATTATTATTTATCTGACTTTTCAATTATTTCATTATTTATATTATTTTTTATATATTTTTTTCTCGTTCTTTTTTATAATTGCCGAAAATTATTACTTATTTCTCTTTAATTAAAACTTGTTCTGTTCAATTTTAAATTATTTTTATCTTTTTTCATTTATTTTCTTTAATTTTTAATTATTTTTTATATTTTAATAAACTTCTGAAAGTTGAAGTATTTTAGTCAAATTTTGTTTAACTTTCCTTTATTTAAAATATTTTATGTAATTTGTTTAATTATTTTCTCAAATTTTTCATAATTCAATTTGTAATTTACTTTGAAGATTCTCAAAGTATTTTTCTCAAATTTTAATTATTTTCTTTATGTTTAAAACATTTTTATGATTGTTTAAATTACTTTCCCCAATTTTTAATTGATTTAATTTTTTTTCAATTAATTTTCAAAATTTGCAATTATTTGTTTAATTTCAATTATTTTTTGCAATTCTTTTTAATTCTAAAATATTATAAATTTTGTCCTAAATAAATATTTATTTTATTTAAATTAACTGATTTTTAAATATTATATTAAAATTTTAAAATATTTATTTTTCTTATTAGATAAATAGTATTTACCGATTTTTTATATTTATTATTGTATTTTATAATTTGAAAATGTATGAGAAACTAATCGCGCGCTTGCGCGCGTTTTATTTTGCTAGTTTTTATTAGAACGACAAATGAATAAAAAAATTAGCACTTTTTCAAAAGTTGATAAATGTATTTTTGGTAAATTTTATATCATGTAATTTTAATATTGTACTAAATATTCTCATTTCATTACCGCTCTTCTATTTCATAGAATATTTTTTCTTTTAAAATTTTTTTAAGTTTTCCAAAATTTTATTCATTCTTTTTTCTTTCAATTTGTAAAATAAGAACTAATTTTTCTAACTAAATTTAGGTTACGAAATTGTTTTAGTTTAGAAATTACGAATTTTTGAAAACATTTATTCGATGCTTTTATCTGCATTTTTTAAATTTCTCAATTTTCTACTTTTTTGAAGGGGTTTTTCAGGGAAAAGTCAAAGATTTTCATCAAAAATACTGGAAAAATGCAAAGAATCTCTAAAAAAGATGAAAAATTATATTTTTCTGAAATTTACTAAACAAATTTTTGGAAGTCATATTTTAAACATACTAAAAATAAATAATGTTTGCAATCTGAAAAATTATTATATTTCACAATTTATCAATTTCTTCAATTTTTAACAACACTTTTCTATTCAACTAAATTTTTCAACATTTTCATTACTTTTTAATTATTAACTTCAATTTTCAATTATTTTCATTATTTTTCAAATTCTTCGTTAAGTCTTAAATTTACTTTACGAAAATTTCAATTATACTTTTTTCAATTTTCCATTATTTTCTTCCACTGCACTTCAAATATATTTTGTATTTTTTCCAATTATTTTTTTTAAATTAAAATTATTTTCTTCGTTTTTAAATTTCATTCGTATATCATCTTAAAATTATTTGTCTCAATTTGTAATTATTTTCATTAAACTTCAATTAATTTTCTCAAATTTGAATTTTTAATTAATTACCTCAACTTTGAATTGCTTTCTTCAATTTTTAATAATTATTCAAGGATTTCATTTTGCAAGTATTTATTCCAATTTTTCAACATTTTTATTATTTTTCGATTAATTTTCTAAAATTTCAGTTGTCTATTGATTCTAATTTTAAGATCATTTTTCAATTACTTCTTGTTTTTTAAATAATTTTTGTAATTTTTTCAATTATTACTCTCAAACTTTAATTACTTTTAAATGATTTTTTATTAATTTTCTTCTTATGCAATACTATTTTCTTCAACTTTTAATTAATTTTATTCAGTTCCAATTATTTTCCCACTTTATTGGTAGTAAAAACATTTTCTCCAAATTTTCTAATTTTCATTTTTTTTTTCATTATTTATCATAATTTCTAAAATTGTCGTCCAAAATTTCAATTTATTTCTATTATTCAATATATATTCTGGAATTCTTTTTAATTAATTTCTGAGATTTTCAATAATTTTCTTGAAAGCTCAATTATTTTCTTCTCTTTCATAGATATTTTGTAATTTTTTCAATTATTTTTGTCAAATTTACATTATGATATTTAATTTTCTATTATTAATATATTTTTCAATATATATTTTTAACTTAATTATTTTCATTTTTTTCAAATAATTTATAATATTATCAAGTATTTTTCTCAACTTTCAATTAGTTTTTTCAATTTGAGAATATTTCTGTGATTTTTAAATCATTTTCCCAAATTTTTAATTGTTTTCATTATTTTTCAATGAATTTGCAAAGTTTGTAATTATTTTAATTTTTCCCAGTATTTGAAGTCCAACCCTGATTTGTGGCAACCCTGATTATTCTTTTACTTTATTTCATGTAAATTTAATCTTTTACTAAATACTCTCATTTTAATACCGCTCTTCTATTTCATAGATTTTTTTTATAACCTTTTTTTAAATTTTCCAAAATTTTATTCCTTCTTTTTTCTTCCAATTTGTAAAATAATAACTAAATTTTCTAATTTTAAAATTATTTTCTCTTTAGGTTATTTTAAATCTTTATTAACGTAGCTTTATTTTAACGTTTGTTTAATTATCTATTAATTTATTTTTTCAATTTAAAGTTTATTTTGAAAAGAATTCCTTTTTTTTTTTATTTTTATGTCACTATTTTACTATTCATTTTTATTCTCCTTAAAAGGATTTTCTACTTTTGTTAATAGAATGTTTTCTTATCTTTTTACGTTTGAATGTTTTTTTTTTTACATTTTATTATTTTTTCGTTGCTTTTACCTAATTTTTTTAACTTTGCGATCATATGAATTTGAAGATATTTTTTTTTGAAATATTCTCACTTATTCGACATAATTTTTTCGATTTGTATTAAATGTTTTATATGTAATTATTTCTTTTTAAACGTTTTCAGTTTAAAAAATAAACTACTTACAAATAAATATTTGAAAATTGGAACTCTAAGGGTTAAGTGCAAAATTGCATTTGTTTAATTTTCTCGAAATAACAAAATGTGAATTTATCAACTTTTGAAAAAATGCTCCTCAAATTTTCTTTCCATTCTTTAATGAAAAAAAAATTTAGTTAATGACAAAAATATACGAAAAATAAAATTTAAAATAAATTAAAAATTTTAATTTTTTCAATTTGAAAAACAAATAATTACTAAATGGCTCTGTTTTTAGGAATTAGTTGCTCTGGCAGGCTATGTAGCCAGAGTAAGTGAAATGTTGGACGTTTTTAGAGATGCTGCTTTGTGCAAATACCGTAGGAACGTCGTCACAACTGGTCAATCTAGAATGAGTAATGGCAATGTGTCAATGATGGTAGAAAAAGTCATTGAATTCCAAGATGGCACGCCTGTGATTAAAGGCAAGTTTTTCATTCAAGAAACAGTTTATATTCCGAACTGATTTGAATCTAATTAAATATTCATTTTCCCAGGTATCGTTCGCGAGAGCGCCGATGGTAGCATTAGTCTTATGGATGTACCAATTGTTACTCCAAACTGCGAAGTTATTGTTCCTAAATTAAATATTCAGGTAATAAATGTTTATCATTATCATTTCTATTAATTACTTAATCTAAATATTATAAATACAATTAATACAAATGTAAATTATATTATTTGTTAATATTTATTAGAAAAAACTCATTTTTCAAAATAATGTTTCAGAAAATTGAAATGTCGAGTCATCCCCATTTCTTTATAAACTATAAATACTAAAAAACGATTTTATTTCATCCAAAATGGTCGCGGATGAATTTTTTAAAAAATCGATACTTTCAGAAATGATTTGGTGATATGTTTTTGAGTATAAAATTCAAGGAGTTATTTAAAAATTGTTATTTCTTTTAAATTATGAGATTAGGGCATAGGAGTTATGGAAAACTGGCATTTTTTCAGCTAGTAGAAATTGCGAAAAAAAAAACCTAGAATAACCTAATTTAGCAAATTTCAGAAGTTATTTACAGATAAGTGAATTTATTAAGACAATTTTTAACTTTCTCAATTTGAAGTAAATGCGTTGAACTTTCAGATTTTCTTGGCACTTTTTTGATTTAAAAATATAAGAGTTTTTGAATTCAAAATAAAAAATTACTGCATTTTCGACAACTTAATAATTTTGTTGGAAGAGGTTACAAAAATACTGCACTTTCAGAACATTTAAGTTAAACATAAATTTACTCGTCTTGAAAGTTTTGAGTAAAGAAGAAATTTTTTATTTTGAATTTAAAAATTTCTAAATTTTTATATAAAAAATTTAAGAAGTGCCTAGAAAATTTGAAATTGTGATGTAATTACTCCAAATTAAGTACATTAAAACTTCTTTTAATAAATTCACCTTTCTGTAAATAACTTCTGAAATACGCTAAATTAGGTTATTTTTTAGGTGAACTTTGAATTAATATTCCATCTAGATATTATATATAAATAAGTGCTTTAATCATTCAAAAATAATAAACTCAATCATTCTAGACAAATACAAATAAATCCTTTCACATTTCTAAGGATAATTCTAGGTTTCTTTTCGCAATTTCTACCAGCTGAAGAAATGACACTTTTTCATGACTCTTATGCTTTAGATTCATAATTTAAAAGAAATAATAATTTTTAAATAATTTCTTGTATTCTATAGGGGAGACCGGCTAACAGTAGATAGTAAAAATTTCCAACAGGTGTAATTATTTTAGGTTTAAGTAATTAATAAAATGTTTAACACGAAAACGAAGCTAATGTATTCAATTAATTAACACAATCAACTAAATGGACCTAAAATTAACCACTTATTTATTATAAGTTTTTTTATTATGTGATAAAAATTTACTCTAAAATTATCTCCTACTAACAGTGGATAATCGTTCCCTATTTATAGAAAATAAATTGTCGAACAGCTTTCTTCCTGTAAAACAATTCCTTGAAAAGCATTCTTTAAAATCAAATCCATTTTTCAACACAAAAGTTGTTGATTTTTTAATAAATAAATGAAATAATAGAAGTACTTACTTTTGATACTCGTCTAACCAAACCTGGGATAATAACTTTATGCATTTTGAACCAATCTGATTATGCGTTTAAATTTTGTGTAATATTAATTGTGTAATAATTAATTATTCTATTGTGTGCTTTCAATTATCAATTATTTTTATCATATTTCAATTATTTTCTTCGATATTCAATAATTCTCGGCTTTTTTCAATATTTTTTTTTAATTATCCATTACGTTATTGAAGCTTCAATTCAATTCTTCAATTATTCAACTATTTTCAGAAATTCACAATTATTTTATTCAACTGACAATTATTCTTTACAATTTTCAATTATTTTCTTCAATTTCCAATTATTTTCAACAATTCTCAATTATTTTCATCCATTTTGAATTATTTTTCATTAATTTCAAATTATTTCTTCATTTTTCAATTATTTTCTTCGATTTTCTACTATTTTCTTCAATTGCTAATTATTTTCTTCCATTTTTAATTATTTTCTTCAACTCTAAATTATTTTTTTCAATTGCCAATTATTTGATACAATTTTCAATTATTTTCTTCAGATCTCAATTATTTTCTTCAATTTTTAATTATTTAATTTAATATTCAATACTTCTCGACTTTTTTCAACTATTTTTTTCAATTATCATTTATTTATTACACATTTCAATAACTCCTCCAATTTTCGATTATTTTCTTCTATAATAAATAATTCCCCCGCTTTTTTCAATATTTTTTTTCAATTATCAATTATGATTTTGAAACTTCAATTCAATTCATCAATTATTATTCAACAATTTTCATAAAATCA
Organism: Ganaspis brasiliensis; assembly: GCA_037103525.1. Lineage (NCBI taxonomy): Eukaryota > Metazoa > Arthropoda > Insecta > Hymenoptera > Figitidae > Ganaspis > Ganaspis brasiliensis. The sequence continues at coordinate 1,185,562 of JAZKLR010000294.1, forward strand.
CATTTTCTTCAATTTCAAATTATTTTCTACAATTTTTAATTAATTTCTTCAAATTACAATTACATTTTTAATTTTTTATTGTTTTCTTCAAATTCTATAATTCCTGGGTTGTTCAATTTATTTTCTTCAATTATCACTTTTTTTCTTTTACTTTCAATCCCATTCTTCAATTCTTGAATTATTTCCTTTAATACTCAATTATAATTTTCGATATTCAATTCCATTCTTTAATTTTCATTTGTTTTTTTCAATATTTAATAACTCTAGGCTTTTTACAATGATTTTTTTTTTAATTCTCAATTATTTTCTTCAATTTCCAATTTTTTTCTTAAATTTTAATTATTTTCTTCAGTTTCCAATTGTTTTTTCATATTTCTTTCAATTTCTCAATTTTCTTCAATATTTAACAATTCTTAACTTTCTTAAATTATGTTTTTCTTTCAATTTTTATTTAAATTTATAATTTTCAAATTATTTCCATTAATTCGCAATTGTTTCTGTCGATTTCTAAGTTTTTCTGCTGTTTTCAAATAATGCCTTTAATTTTTAATTACTTTCTTCAATTCTCAATTATTTTCTTGAATTTCCAATTGTTTTTTTTTTTTAATTTTTAATTATTTTGTTTAATTTTCAATTGTTTATTTCAATATTCAGTAATTTCGACTTTTTTCAATTATCAGTTATTTATTTCATGTTTCAAAACCTCCTTCAATTTTCAATAATTTTCTTCTATTTTCAATTTAATTGTTCAATTGTCCAATTATTTTTTTCAATTCTCAATTAATTTTTTTTAAATAATGATTCTATTCTTCAATTTTTAATGTTCTCTTCAATATTAAATAATTCCTGGCATTTTCCATTTTTTTTTATTATAAATTATTTTCTTCTTTTTTAAATCCAATTGTTCTGTAATTTTCTTTAATTCTCAATTATTGCATTCGAATTTCAATTTTATTTCTCAATTTTCAATTGTTTTTTTTTTTTAATATTCAATAATTCTGTGTTTTTCTGATTTCAATTTCATTACTTAATTTTCAATTTATTTCTTCAATTTTCGAATTATTTACTTAAATTTTAAATTATTTTTTTTGATTTTCTATCTAGTTGACCAATTTTTAATTATATTCTTTGAATTTAATAACCATTGTTCAATTTTTTTAATTATTGTTCAATTGTAGATTAATATTTACTTTTTTTTTTAATTTTGTTTCTAATTGTCAAATATCTTTGTCATTGTTCAATTATTTCTTTCCATTATTAATTATTTCATCTCATTATTAATTGTTTCTTTTAAAATTCTTAATTATTATTTTTTGTAAAGTTTAATATTTAATTCTTCAATTGTCAATTATTTTCTTTGAATTTTAATTATATTCTTCAATTATCAACTGTTATATTCAATTTTTGTAGCCATTTGTAGGTCTATTTATACTTAAAATAAATTTTGAGTTAACAAGGGAAAAAACCGGGAAAAATAGGAACAAAAACCGGGAATTTTGTGGGACGAAATTAATAGACACCCTGTTTATTCCTAAAATCATATTATAAGAAGCCGAATTAAAATTTTAAAGCAATTTTTTAGAAAATTCAAATTATCTACTGTTAGCAATTATCCACTGTTGGATGGTCTCCCCTATTTAAAAATATCACCGAATCATTTCAGAAAGTATCAATTTTTTAAAAAAATTAGTCACTTTGGTTGAATTAAATGAATTGACCCCTCTTTTAATTTCTTCCAAGCAGATACGACCAGGCGATCACTTAATAATCACCGGACCAAACGGATGTGGGAAGAGTTCCCTCTTTCGAGTAATATCCGGTCTCTGGCCGGTTTATAACGGAACTTTAATTCGCCCGTCGGAGACATGTTCGGTTAGAAATGGCAGGCCAGCTTTATTTTATATACCTCAAAAACCATACATGACTGTGGGATGTTTGCGGGACCAAATAACTTATCCCGCGGAATGCAAGAAAGGCGAGTGCTCCGACGAGGAGTTGCTGAAACTTTTGGATCTCGTGGATTTGAGGGGACTGGTTGAAAGAGAACCGGATGGCCTAGACGCTCTTGGAGATTGGGACTCGACTCTCTCGGGAGGAGAGAAGCAGAGACTGGCAATGACTCGATTGTTCTATCATGCTCCGCAATATGCCCTCTTAGATGAGTGCACCAGTGCTGTTAGTCTGGAAGCTGAGGGGGCAATGTACGAGACAGCGAAAAAAAGAGGCATCACTCTATTGACCATCACTCATCGAGTTTCATCTCTCGCTAAATATCACCGTTTAATTCTAGAATTTGATGGAGAAGGCCAATGGAAATTGGGTCCTCTTGATCCTAATTCTGAGGCGATTTCGAAAAGTCGGGATCAGGAAAAAATCGAGAGGAAGGAGGGACATTATCAAAGATTGCAGGTTTGTTATTTAGATGGTTTGGATAAAATAATAGAAAACAGGTTCGGATTTTAATTTTCTTAAGGATGTTCAACCCATTGACATAACCTCAAACTAGAAAATGGTTTTTAACATAAAATAAAAAAAAAAACTATTAAAATTGATTTCACCCAATTTTGAAAGTCCCAGTTGTACATTTTTAAAAAAAAGTTAGGTTGAGACAAAATTTATTATCAAATAATAACACTGCCACACAAAAAAAAATAAAGTTCCTTGGCCTGGGTATGAGATCCATATTTTCCTATCTATTTTGATGCGCTGAATCCGAATTTGTTATCAGAATTGTCCTAGCACCAGGGTTGCCACAGGTCAGGGAATTCAGGGAAAAGTCAGGGAAACTGAAATGGGTCAGGGAAAAGTCAGGGATTTTCATAAAAAATACTGGAAAAATGCAAAGAATCTCTAAAAAAGATAAAAAATTATATTTTTCTGAAATTTACTAAGTAGAGAAATTTACTAAATAAATTTTTGGAAGTCATATTTTAAACATACTACAAATAAATAATGTTTGCAATCTGAAAGATAATTATATTTCACAATTTCTTCAATTTTTAGCAATTCTTTTCTATTATGATTCCGACTAAAATTTTCAACATTTTCATTACTTTTCAATTATTAACTTCAATTTTCAATTATTTTCATTATTTTTCAATTCCTTCGTTAAGTCTTAAATTTACTTTACGAAAATTTCAATTATCTTTTTTTTCAATTTACCATTATTTTCATTATAATGCAATTATTTTCTTCCACTGCACTTCAAATATATTTTGTATTTTTTCCAATTATTTTTTTTAAATTAAAATTATTTTCTTCGTTTTCAATTTATGTATATCATCTTAAAATTATTTGTCTAAATTTTTAATTGTTTTCATTATACTTCAATTAATTTTCTCAAATTTGAATTTTTAATAAATTACATCAACTTTGAATTGCTTTCTTCAATTTTTAATAATTATTCAAGGATTTCATTTTGCAAGTATTTATTCCAATTTTTCAACGTTTTTATTATTTTTCGATTAATTTTCTAAAATTTCAGTTGCCTATTGATTCTAATTTTAAGATCATTTTTCAATTATTTTTTGTTTTTTAAATGGTTTTTGTAATTTTTCAACTATTTTTCTCAAACTTTAATTACTTTTAAATTATTTTTCATTGATTTTTTTCTTATGCAATATTATTTTCTTCAACTTTTAATTAATTTTATTCAGTTTCAATTATTTTCCCATTTTATCGGTAGTGAAAACATTTTCTCCAAATTTTCTAATTTTTATTTTTTTTTCATTATCATAATTTCCAAAATTGTGGTCCAAAATTTCAATTTATTTCTATTATTCAATATATATTCTGGAATTCTTTTTCATTAATTTCTGAGATTTTCAATAATTTTATTGAAAACTCTATTATTTTCTTCTATTTCATAGATATTTTGTAATTTTTTCAATTATTTTTGTCAAATTTACATTATGAAATTTAATTTTCTATTATTAATATATTTTTTAATTATTTTCATTTTTTTCAATTAATCTCTAACATTTCCAATTAATTTCCCCCTATTTTAATTACTCTTATTTCTTCAAATAATTTATAATATTATCAAGTATTTTTGTCAACTTTCAATTAGTTTCTTCAATTTGAGAATATTTCTGTGATTTTTAAATCATTTTCCCCAATTTTTAATTGTTTTCATTATTTTTCAATGAATTTGCAAAATTTGTAATTATTTTAATTTTTTCCAGTATTTGAAGTCCAACTACATATTTTCAAATATGCAATTTTTAAAATTTCAATTATATTATCTTCAATTTCTTTTTCCAATTCTAAAATGTTATTCATAAATAAAACTTGTTTTACTCATATTTAAATATTATATTAAAAATATTTATAATTGACGCTAACACAAGCCACAGAAACTAATCGCGCGCTAGCGCGCGTTGTTTAATCTAGTTTTATAGTAAATATACAGATGAAAAATTGGTTTTAAAAACTCAATAAAGGTCAGGGAAAAAGAAAAAAATTAGTCTGGAAATCAGGGAAAAGTCAGGGAAAATTTTAATAAAATATTAGTGGCAACCCTGCTAGCACGTCTAGGTTTGACCCTAACCATAAAATCAATAAAATGACACTTTTTGTTAATTAGAATCTGAACCCGACTTAACTTTAATACATGCCTAGGGTCAATAGAAAGCTTGATTTATGACCTTTAAAACGCTTTTTTAGAAATTGTTTTACGATGGTTTTTAACGAAGTTATGATGTTTTACTTAAAATATGACTTTTTTCCAAATATTAAAAACACAATTATTGATGTGTTATGGTGTAATGGAAAAAAATGATTTTAAGTAAAACATCATAACTTCGTCAAAAATCATCGTAGAACAATTTTTAAAAAAACGTTTTAAAGGTCATAAATCAAGCTTTCTATTGGTCCTAGGCATGTATTAAAGTTAAGTCGGGTTCAGATTCTAATTAACAAAAAGTGTCATTTTATTGATTTTAAGGTTAGGGTCAAACCTAAACGTGCTAGTAGGGTTGTAAGCTGTGAATCGTTTCATTGAAACATTGAAACTTTCATTGAAACTTTCAATGTTTCATGGACGAAAGTTTCAAAGTTTCATGAAACTTTGAGTGGAGGGGGTAGAATTTAAATTTCGCGCCTTCAAATTTATTTGTCAAGTAAGGTAAGGTTAGTTTGCCCATGTATTTCCGCCATATTGAAACTTTGAAATGTTTCATGAAGCATTGAAACTTTCATGAAACATTTCAATTAGGAAAGTTTCATGAAACTTTCCAACCCTACGTGCTAGGCCAATTCTGATGACGGATTCAGATTCAGTGCATCAAAATACATAGGAAAATATGGCTCTCATACCCAGGCCATGGAACTTTATTTTTTTTGTGTGGCTGTGTAATTATTTAACATTTTGTGTTTTCTCTTTAAACATCAGTGAACAATTGTAATTTTTATCTAATTTTGACAAATAATAGGATATTTTAATTTTGGAAACAATCTCTACAAATCTATTCGTTGAATTGTATTAAAATATGGTTTGTTTACAAAATATAAAATAGAAAAATTTTATTTGTTTAATAATTTTTTTTACAAAATATTATTTACAAAATTCAACCAACAGATTTATAGAGAAAGTTTCAAAGATCAAAATGAGCTACTTTTTGTCAAAATTGGATGAAAATTGCAATCGTTTACAAACTTTACACAAAAATAAAAGCACAAAATGTTAAATAATTATTATTTGGTAACAAATTTTGTCTCAATCTAATATTTTTTGAAAAACATACAACTGAGTCTTTCAAAATTGGGAGAAACCAATTTTAAAAATATTCGTATTTTGTGTGAAAAAACATTTTATAGTTTAAGGTTATGTCATCTGGTGGCGTGAATTTGAATTAAAAAAAGTAAACAATCACGTAAATATTCTGTAGAAGGAGAAAAAAGTGTAATTTTCTAAATTTATGGAAAAAGCTACATTTAGTTTTGAGTTCAAATAAGTAGATGGGGGAAAAAAAATTCTTATAATTAACATCTTCTATTCAGTATTATATAGTTACAACAGCTCAATTGTCAAAAATCCTAACCTATACATTTTTATTATTCTTTAAAAAAAATAGACAATTAATCGTATAAAACATGCTAATTAAGAAATAGATGGAATTGTTTTAAAAATTGCAAGTTTTTAATGCAAAAGTTTAAAAAATTTAAGCAACTTTTTTTTAACGTGCTTTTTTCAGGACACAAAATATGTTCTTTCCGACGTTTAAAACGTTTTTACACTCAAAAAAATTTCGTCTGGAGAGTCTTGACTGTGTAAATTAAAAAATTTTACTTGAAATGAGTCGTATTTTATTATTTTTATAATTATATTTTGAAAAATTTCTTTCATTTATGTGCTTTTGTTACTAAAGTTGCCTACTTTTGTCAGACATTTTTGTATTGTGACGTCACGGCCGCCAATCCGAATAACTCAGAATATTCTAGAATATATTCTAAGAATTATTCATAAATTTACCATTTAAATTATAAGACAAAGATAAAAAAAAAGTTCTTTTTACTTTACAAGAAAAATAAGAAATAAATTTTAGAATTTAATTTAACAGGGTGTTTTCTAATCGGGAAATAGCCGAGAAGTGAAAAAAAGACCGGAAATAGTTGGGAAATAAAATGAAATTGTAAATCTTTATACAGTTTGTGCTGGAATTATAAGTTATAAAAACAAACAATTTTTTTGTTTTTTTTTAATTTTGAAAATTAATTATTATTATTGTTGTTGATTAGTTAATTAATTATGTATATAAATAATGAAAAAGTAAGATTTGCTATATCATTTATTTATAATAAGAAGTTTAATATTTAAAACCAGAGAAAAAACCAGGAATTTTAAGGAGGTTTTCTCCATTTACATAACCTCAAACTAGAAAATCGTTTTTCACCCCAAATCAAAACATAACTGAAATCAATTTTACCAAATTTTGAAAAACCCAGTTGTACATTTTTCAGAAAAAATTAGCTTGAGTTAACATTTGTTGTCAAATAATAATTATTTAACATTTTATGGTTTTTCTTTAAATGTGATTAAAATCTGTTATTTTTATACAATTTTAACTAATAATTGCTCATTATTCTCGTTGAAACATTCTCTACAATTTTGTTTGTTGAGTTTTGTTAAATAAAATTTTGTTTAAAATTTATTAGACAAATAAATTTTTTTTACTTATTGTTACAAAATAATATTTAACAAAATCTGACATATAAAATTGCAAAGGATGTTTTAACGAGAAAAATGAGTTATTATTTGTCAAAATTGGATAAAAATTACAGAATTTAACTGGAATGAAAGAAAAAACATAAAATGTACACTAATTATTTAGCAACAAATTTTAGCTTAACCCAATTTTTTCTGAAAAATACACAACTGGATCTTTCAAAATTTAGTGAAATTGATTTCAAAAATATTCTTATTTGGAATAAGTTTGAGGTTTTCTTTTAGTTTGAGGTTATGTAAATGGAGAGAACCTCCTTAAGAACAAAATTTAGTTGACACGCTGTTTAAATTTAAAATAATTTAACATGAAGTTAATTAAAATTAAAATGTACAAATGATTAAAAAATTCGATAATTTGAAGTTTGAAAATAATTAGAAGTTTAATCGATAAAATTTTTCGATGAATTGAAATTAGGATCAACTGAATTTGAGGTTGGTTGAAAATATATCGAATTGAAGCCTATGTTCAAATTTAGATAAATATAACTCAGAGTCGATTAAAATTTTAATCAATGAATGTTTTGAAAAATTAAAATTTATAAAAATCCTGATGAATTAAAACGATCCAAAAAATCTTGGAAATCCAGGAATTTGGTGAATTTATTTTGAAAAAACGAGAACCGGGAATTTTTAAGATCCATGAATTTTTAAGAAGTTATAAGAATCAGAATCATTTTGAAAAGTTCAGTCATTGTATTTTCTAATAATTTAGAATAATTAAAAATGTATTCTCAAAAATAATGCTTATAAATTTATTAATTAATAGAACAAAAAGTTTTTTTTTTAATTAAAAAAGAGAATAACAAAAACAAATTTGGAAACCATAAGCAGAAAATCAAAATAAATTTCTATTTTTATTATCATTTTTTTATTTCTTAGAAACATTTTCCTTTAGTCAAAATTTTAATTTATTAAAATTTCAATTAATTTCAATAATAATAGATCGATATTTTATTTTATTCAAATTTTAATCAATCCAAAGTTAAGTTTGTTTAGTTTTCAACTAATTTAAACTTCAATTTATTTAATTCTTAGACTATTTGAGTGTTAATTGATTAAATTTTTAACTTATCTGAATTTTAATCTTTTCGAATTTTATTCGATTTAAATTTTAATTAATTCCAATTTCAATCTTATCCAAATTTTATTTAAATAAATTTTTTGATGGTTTAAAAACCATCGAACTTTTAATCAATCCTAATTTTAATTTGTCAAAATATGGATTAGTTGAATTTTTTTAGTCCTAAATTTAATTCATCTAATTATTATCAGTCTTAATTTTCAGTAATAAATTTTCAAATAAATTATCCAAATTCAGTTTATTCAAATTTCAGTATTATTCACCAAATTTATATCAATTCAAGTTTAAATAAATTCAAAACTTCATTATTCACACAAGTTTTTAATTCACAAATGTTTTAATAGATGCAAATTAATTAGTTTATTTGTTAATTTATTTTATGTAACATTTTTTTGTCACCTTTCATCATTTAATTACAAAAAATACATTTTTCAAGATTTTCCTCACTCAATTACTTATAATCTTATAAATAAATAAGTTAATTAATTATCATCTATTTATTAAAATACCTATAATTTTTATTTATTTTCAACTGAAATTTTAGAAACGATTTTTAAAAATCTTTTTCTATTTTACAGGAAGTTCGTGATATGCTCAATGAAGACATTCACATTGGAATCAGCTGAGGGTTCCTGCTAATGTGGTTTGCTCTCTTGTGCAAATTCTTGCGTTATCTATTTTATTTCCCGTGAAATGTACATATTATTTGGATTTTATAAAGTTAGATAAATGTACAAAACTGAGTGGCTGCGATTAGAAAGGAAATATTATTTTTCTAAGAAACAGGTCTGAAAAAATTTCAACTCTGTTTACTAATTGTTTCCGGCATTTGGGAGAAAAAGAATTTAAGTAGATAGTAAATGTTTTTTTTAATTTCATATATATTATTAGAGAATTTTTAGTGAATATTGCGAATTTATTAACTTAAAACATAGTGATTGCAACTGTTTGGAGTTTACTCTTTGCTCAATGATATCACGTGCAAAATTTATGTATAGATTCAAAATAAATATTTAAACATTATTTCAAATTTGACCAATACTTGTGTAATTTTTATTCTAGATTGAATAAATTAGCTTTTTAAAATTTTATATATTTTAATTTATTTAGTGTATTTTACGGTATTTTTTCAGTAGATTTTAATAGTAGTTTGCAGAATAATCATCCACGTTTTAAATTTTCCCACAAATATATCAAAATTATTTTAATAATAAAAGAGTTATTTGAATAAGGAGTTTTTGTTGAAGTTTTAATAGTTATTTTTAAATTTATTTTCTTGTATTTATGAATAAATGTATTCCACGATTTAATTACTGTTTATTTTGTAACACTCGTTAATACAGAATCAAAAGAGATTAATTTTAATTGAATAATTTTAATTAAACTACTCATTGATTGTCTGAACTAATAATTGAGAAGAAAATTAATATAAAAAATTTGTAAGCAGGTAAGTTGCATAATAATCAAATTCTTTTTTTGAAACGAAAAATTCTTGTCAACGCCTTAATGACGATCAAGAGTTTGAATCTACATATTTAGATTTTTGATTAAATAAGAAGTCAGAAAAAATACAAAGGAAAAATAAATGAAAAGAATTCTAATTTTTTTTACCTAAAAAAATTAATTGATTACTCAGATCTAATTTTCTCAAAATTTACAAGCCTTTGAAAATTAGAAAAATTAGTTTTCTAATTATTCCAAATACATTAAAAATGTTTAAAATTAGTTTTCTAATTTCCAAACGCTTTAAACATTTTCTTTATTACTTTTCTAATTTTCAAAGAGAAAACAAACTTCTAATTTTCAAAGGTTTTGAAAATGAAAATAATTAGTTTTCTAATACTCAAAGGGTTGTAAAGTTTTCCGGAAAGGAGCTGACGATTATGAGAAAACAAATTGAAATGAGATAAGGGATGTAAAAGAGTTACGAATAGAAGATAATGGTTACTGGTATTAATTCAAAAAGGGGCAAAAATTTAATTACGAGTGTTTCTTTGTTTTGAAAAGAGTAGAGAAGTGAACAAGGAGGGATAACTTCAGGGGAGGGAAGACCCTCAACTTCCGATGAGCTTACCTCTGGGAAACCCTGCAAAAGCTAAACGTCGATACGCCCGGCAGCAGCCATCTTGGGGGTTGTGTACCTCTCCTCGACATCGAAATTAATGCTTTAGCACAACTCGAGACAGTTTTCATGACTCCTCTTTCAACTACAATGCCGTTTAACTTTCCCTTAGAACATTGCCCTCTCACTATTCCTAAAAAAAATATAAAGATATTAGTAAAATCAGGGTGGCGCATTTTTTTATGAAATTAAATTCCCGGTTTTTATCGATCACAAATTTTCGAACAATTAAAAACGGTTTTTTTTTTAATTTATTGCGAAATTCGCCTTTATATTTAAAATATAACTTTATAGTTAAATTAAAAATTTACACATTCTTATAATCTTATTAATTATAATTAAAGCTTCAAAAGTTTTATTGGCACAAAATATTAAAATCTAAATTTTTGGACAATAATTTATCTTGAACATTTAAATTATAATTATACACTAGCAACATTAACATTCACCTTGCATTGTTGTTGGTCATTTAAAATTATAAATTTTTGCAAATAAAATTTAAATAATGAAAATTACGAAATTAAAGAATATATCTGAAAAATGAGAAAAATAATTGAAAGTTGAAAACAAAATTTGAAAAATGGCTCCATAATTACACAATAGAAAAGAATAGTTTACAAAATTGAACAATTAAGCATAAATTTAAACAAAATAGTCGAAAAATTATAGGAATAACTGTTGGAAATAATTGCAAATTGAACAACTGGATTGGAAATCGAACAAATAATTGAAATTGAAGAAAATAATAAAAAATTGAGGAAATAAATTGAAAAATTATAAAATAAATTGAAAATTTCAAAATTAAATTAAAATTTCAAAAAATAATTGATAATTTATTTATTTATACATATGTTATGATTGAAAAAAAAAATTAAAAAATGATGAAAATAATTGACAATTGAAAATTGTCTAGATTAATTAATGCACAACAGAACAAAATAATTTAAAAAACCAAATAATAATTATAAAATTTTAAGATAATAATTGGAAATTAAAAAAATTGAAGGAAATAATTGAAAATTGCGGAAAATAATTAAGAATTGAAAGAAATAGTTGAAAAATGACGAGATTAATTGAAAAATTGTAGAAAATATGTGAAAAATGACGAAAAGAAAAATTGTCAATTGAAAAAAAAAATCGAAAAATGTCCAGATTAATAGACAACTGAAAAAAATAATTGAAACATTAAACAAGAAATATTAAATTTAAAAAAAATTAAGAATATTGAAAAAATAATTGCACATTCAACAACTGGATTGAAAATCGAAAGGAAAATTAAAAAAAATAATTGAAAATTGAAGAAAGCAATTAAAAATTGAAGAGTGGAATTGAAATTTAAAGAATATACTTAAAAATTGAAAACAAATAATTGAAGAAGCCGAGAATCAATGAATGTAGAAGAAAAAATGAAAACTGAAGAAACGGAATAAAAATTGAAGAATGGAATTAAAATTTTTAAAAAATAATTGAACAATTGTATTTAAAATTAAAGAAACTTAATGATAATCGAAAAAAAATAATAGAAAAAAGTCGATAATTTTTTAATATTAAAGAAAATAATTAAAAATTGAAAAGTGGAATTTAAATTTGAAGAAAATAACTGAGAATTGAAAAGAATAGTTCTAGAATTGAATAATTGAATTGAAAATTTAAAACAATTTCTATGAGCGTGAAAAAAATCATTGAAAAAATCCTAGAATTATTATTTGAGAAATTAAATGAAAATCGATAAAAATAATTGAAAATTAAAGAAAATATTTGAGAATTGAAGAAAATAATTACAAATTGAAGAAATAAATTGGAAATTAATAAATGAAATGGCAAATTCAAGAAGATTAAAAGGTGATTAAAAGGTGATTAAAAGAAAAATTACAATAGGACGAAAATAATTAATTATTAAAAAAAATAACTAACAATTGAACAAAATCGAAAAATGGTCAGAATAATAAGCATTCGAACAAAAAATTTTTTTAAATTAATGAATAATCATAAAATTGAAGGGGAATAATAAATTGTCAATTGAAAACTGATGGTAATTATGGGGGAAAAATGTAGAAAATAAATGAAAATTGAAGAAATCAATTGGAAATTGAATAATTGTATTAAAATTACAAGAAAATAATTGATAATTAAGAAAATGCGAGAATTATTGAATATTAAATAAAATAATTGAAAAACGAAGAATACAATTGAAAATTTCAAAATCAATTGATAATTGAAAAAAAAATTAAAAAATGATGAAAATAATTGAGAATTGAAAATAAAATCAAAAAAATGTCTAGATTAATACATAACCGAACAAAATAATTTTAAAAAATCAAAGAATAGTTATAAAATTTTAAGATAATAATTGAAAACTAAAAAAATTGAAAGAAATAATTGAAATTTGCGGAAAATAATTAAGAATTGAAGGAAATAGTTGAAAAATGACGAGATTAATTGAAAAATTGTAGAAAATATGTGAAAATGACGAAAATAATTGTCAGTTGAAAAAAAAATTCGAAAAATGTCCAGATTAACAGACAACTGAAAAAAAGTAATTGAAAAAATTAAACAAGAAATGTTAAAATTAAAGAAAATAATTGCAAATTGAAAAATTAAGAAAATTGTAGGAATAATTGCACATTTAACAACTGGATTCAAAATCGAAAAAAATAATTAAAATTGAAAAAAATAATTGAAAATTGAAGAATGGAATTGAAAATTGAAAAGTGGAATTTAAATTTGAATAATATAAATTAATAAGGTTTAACGTTTATTATGCCGTTTGATTTTTTTTCTTTTTACTTCAATGCCGTTTAGGCCGAAAAAAGAAAAATTATATAATTTAAATAATATACTTTAAAATTGAAGAAAAGTAATTGAAAAAGCCAATAATTAATTAATATAGAAAAAAACAATTGAAAACTGATGAATGGAAATAAAAATTGAAGAATGGAATTAAAAATTAAAGAAAATGTTTGAACAATTGTATTTAAAATTAAAGAAACTTAATGATAAAAAAAAACTAGTAGAAAAAAGGCGATAATTTTTTAATATTAAAGAAAATAATTCAAAATTGAAAAATGGAATCTAGATTTGAAATTTGTTTTTTAAAGTTCAACATTTCTATTAACAAATTTTTAATCTTGGACCATTTATAGGCTCCTGAGGACTTTTTTATTTTTAAAGAAAGCTTTAAATAAATATCTAAAACTTGTTTTAGATCTTCTTTCAGAAATTTTAAATTTCCATTTCAAATTTACGAATTTTTTCTTAGATACTTGAAAAAACGATTTACAAAGTGTTAATTCTTTTTTAAAATTTCAAATCTCTATTTCAAATTTACGATTTTTTTCTTAGAAAATTGAAAAACTGATTAAAAAAAATTGAATTTCTTCTAAAAACTTCCAATTTAAATGAAACCAAATAATGTTATTTAAATATTTAAAAACTAAAATTTACTGTTTAAAAAGTTTTCGTTTAAGAATTTTATATATTTTTTTTCAGAAACTTGAACTGTTTAACAAATACCATTCTTTTAGAAGCTTCAAATTTTCGTTTAAATTTTTTTTAGATATATACATGAAATTCTTGATAATATTTTTTAATTTTCTTTAAAGAATATATTAAAAATGTAAAAAATTTTTTTTCTTTTTAAAAACGTTAAGCGTATTTATATTTAAAAGAATTCAATTTATTTTGAATTTATTTATAAAGTTTTTTCAGAAACTTGAGAATCCTGTTGACAATATTTTAACAACTTTTAAAAACTTACAATTTTGATGAAATAAATAATGTGTTGTTACAAACTCTAAATTTCTGTTTAAAATATTTTAATTTCCTTTTTGGAAACTTCGAAATTCTGTTTAAACATTTTTTATTTTTAAAGCAAGCTTTCAATAAATATTTCAAACTTGTTTACTTCCTTTCAGAAATTTCAAATTTCCATTTAAAATTTACGCTATTTTTTCAAGAAACTTAAAATCCAGTTTACAAATTTTTTATTCTATTTAAGAAAAACTTTAAATTAGAAAAAGAGTAAAGTAGATTTGGAAACTTTTACTTTCTGTTTAGAAGTTTAAAATTTTCGTTTAATAGTTTTTTATTTTCTTTTAGATTGACATTTCTGTTTGAAAAAGTTTCAATTATTTAAAATTTATTTTTCAGAAACTTCAAATTTTTGCTTGAAAATTAGAAATTTTTTTATAGAAAATTGAAAATCCTGTTTACGGAATTCTAATTTGTTTAAAAAAAATGTTTACAACAATGTTTTAAAAATTTCTTTTAACTTTAGAAACTTAATATTCCTCTTTAACAATTTTTTTTTTTTTAAAAAACTTCCAATTTACAAGTTTAAATTACAAAGTTGAGAATTATTTTTTTTAGAAACTTGAAATTTCTACTTAAAAATTTTTATTTTCTCTTAAAAAACTTTGTTAAAAAATCATAAAACTGACCAATAAATCGTTTTTCTCTAAAAATATACTTTAAAATAAAATAACGAAAAAATTGTCCCTGAGAGAAGAAAAAATTTCCAGATGTCAAAATACCTAATATCGAAGGTATAAAATCAATAAAACCATCGTTAAAATTCCAGGTTCAAATTAGTGATCGAGTGTGTAAAAAATTACGTGGACTCAAGTATCAAGCGATTAAATTTCACATTTTGAGAAAGGGTTACGTCTTTTGCATCTGCGTTCTTAAGGAGACGGCTAAGTAAATAATTCGAGGATTGTGGCCAAGATTAGCTTATGTGAACGTTACCGTTCATTTGTAACAGTTTTTCGAGGATTAAGAACAGAGTCTCTTCCATATCGAAGATCCCTCTTTCATGCGTTCTTTGTCTAAATACCCGATTGAATTACAAGAGGTCTGCGCGTGCCACTCGGCCACCGCAAAACGCAAAGCTTCAAAGCACAAGAACCTAATAAGCCACGTTTTTGATCAGTATCATTCAACGCTTTGGGATTCTCTTCAGATTGGATAAAGTTTTTTATTCACACGTTCTTAATCACAAAACATCTAAGTCTAATATATATATATATCTCTTAAAAGGGCAAAATCGAAAAAATATTTTGCGAAAAAAATTAATTATAACTAAAATTAATATTAAGAACAGATTGTATTGAGTCAATTATAGCGTATGAATATTCCATAAAATTTATTAGTTACACTGTTAAAAATCGGACAGAATCTCCACAGTGGAATTTTCGGCAAAAAAAAATTTTGATTTGAATAAACAAAATCAACGAGATTTAGTGTGTGCAATTTTTTTTATGAAATTCTTCTGTGGAATACTGAAATTTTTCCAAAATATTAATTTTATTTTTACAGCATATTTGAAACTAGAATTTTAAGCAGGGTCGGATCAAGGCTGTCACGGGCCTGAAGCACAAAAAAATTTCAGGGACCCCCTAAAAAAACAAAAGTTTTTGCATTTTTATCTTATCAGAGTCTCTAGCGAATAATCATTTAAACAAGGGAGTAAATGTTCAAAGAATCTTAACAAAATTTAAAAAAATGAAATTTTACATGAATTACAAAAATTACAAAATTTTATTAAAACCAATATAATTATTAATGAACAGATACAGAAAGTTAAGGACAATTTACATTCAAATGGGAAAATTAAAGCAAAAAGATGTAAAAAATGTAGGTACTACTTAATTGAAAAACCTGCAAAAAATAAATAAATTCTTCAAAAATAAAAAAGTATAAAAAATCAATTAAAGTAAAAGAAAGAAAATTAAGAAATGTGGTATAATAATGCGTTATGAAATATTAAACAGTTTAAGGAAGATTGATTAAATTGCTTTTTTAAAATCAAAATACTACGCAATAAACAGTAAAAGTTTTTAAAACAAAAAATTGAAATTACATAAAAGAGGAAAAAATCATTTTCAAAAAGTTAAAATATTTGCGGACATGTTTTTTTAAATTAAGATAATCAGTAAAAAAACGGGAAAATGTTACTAAAGATAAAAAAATACTTTAAAAACTTGTTTTGAAAATCAAACAAAAAGCAATAATTTTTGTTAAATGAAGAATTAAGTAAAAACAATTAAACAATTTTAAGAAATAGAGAAATTCTGATCAAATGAGAAAATTTATTATAAGATCAAATTTCCGAAAAATTAAATAAAAGAAGAAAAGTCTTTAAAAATTATAAAAATTAATAAGTTATGACAAATGACAAAAAACCAAAAAAATATTTTAAAAATCATAAAATTGAAAAAATTATATTTTACAACTTCCAAATTATAATAATAAATAAAATTAATCACTGGTAAAGTAAATAAATTTGTTTAAATATTGTTAAAATAAAACTGTATAAAATTAACTGAAGTAATTTTTGTAAACAAATAAAATTAAAAAAAAATCTAAAAAATAAAAAAGTATTATTAAAAGCATAACAAAAATATTAAAAGAAATGAAAGTTACTTAAGTGATTTTCTAAAAATACAGAAAAGCAATATAAAACATAACCTACAAAAAAAAATTGTTTGAAAAAAAAAAAATTGCAAGAAAGAATAATTAAATATTTCAAGAAAGTGATATAAATTAAAAGTGTAAATAAGTCTACAATTTTTTCTATAATTTTCAACCATGTTCAATTTACATTTATTCTCCTTAAATTTTATAATTATTCTTTAACTTTTTTAATTATTTTGTTCTGTTGTAGATTATTCTCGGCAGTTTTGAAATTTCTTTTCCAATTGTCAATTATTTTGCGCATTTCTCAATTATTTTCTTTAATATTCAATTATTCTTGTCATTTTGTAATTTTCTTTAAATTACGAATTATTTTCTAAAGTCAATTCCATTCTACAATGTTCAATTAAGTTTATTCAATATTCCAAAAAACTTAACTTTTTTCAATTATAAACCATTATTTTAAATTACAATTTATTTCTTCAATTTTTGATTATTTTCTTCAAATTTCAATCACATTTTTCAATTTTCAATTATTTTTTCGAATATCAATATGCTTTTTTAATTTCAAGTACAATTGTTCAATTATTCTCTTCAGTTCTTAATTATGTTTTAAAAATTTCATTTCCATTCTTTAATTTTAAATTTTTTCCTCAATTTCAATGATTTTGTTCAATTAACTTTTTTTGAATTTAGTTGCTCAATTAGCAATTATTTCCAACAATTATTTCTATAATTTTCTTAATTTTTCAATTTTTAATTACTTTTTAAATTAAATATTTATAGTTTGATTTTTTAAATTATTTTTTCCAGTTGTGTATTAATCTGGCCATTTTTCGAATTATGTTTCCAATTGTTAATTATTTTCGTCATTTTTCAGAAATTATCTTCAATTTTGCTATTATTCTTGTTATTTTTGAATTATTTTCTTTAATTTTTAGTTATTTCTTACAATATTTAAAATTTTTATTTATTCTCTTAGAATTATAAAATTATTTTTCAACGTTTTCAATCATTTTTTTTCAGTTGTGCATTATTCTAGTCATTTTTTGATTTTTTTTTCAATTGTCAATTATTTTCTTTAATATTTTAAAATCCTCGCCTTTCGACAATTATTTTTCTCCATTATCAATAAGATTCGTTAATTTAAAATTTTAATTTTCTGCAATTCTCAATTTTTTCTTCAAATTTCAATTCCATTTTTCAGTTTTTAATTGTTTTCTTCTATATTCAATAGTTTTCGTCTTTTTTCAAATACTTTTTTCAATTTTTAATTAGATTCTTTAAATTTCAATTTAAATTTTCAATTATTTTATTCAATTTTAATTATTTTTGTCGATTTTCAATCCATTCGTTTAATGCGCAATTATTTCCAACAATTATGCCTATAATTTTCTTCATTCTTGAATTTATAATTATTTTCTTTAAATTTAAAGTTTTTGCTATATTTTATCAGTTTTTTTTCAGTAGTCTGTTAATCTAGTCATTTTGTAGATATTTTCTTCAATTTTTTAATTATTCTCATTTTCCTATTATTTCTTTTAATTATTAACTATTTTTCGCAATTTGAAATTATTTCCTACAATTTTTTCAATTTTCAATTATTCTCTTAAAGTTTTTTAATGATTCTTTGAGTTTTTTAATTATTTTTTTTTTGGTTGTGTATTAATCTTTACATTTTTCGAATTTAATTTTCAATTGTGAATTATTTTCACGTTTTGTAATTTTTCTCCATTATTATCAATTTTTTTTTAATTTCAGTTTAATTTTTAAATTATGAATTTATTTTTTCAAGTATTTATTATTTTCTACAAATTTTTATTATTTTCCAAAGTTTTTAATTATTTTCTTCAATTTCAATTTTTTTTGTTTTGATTTTCAATCCATTTGTTCAATTTGCAATTAGTTTTAACAATTATTCCTATAATTTTCTTAATTTTTCAATTTTTTAGTTTAAATTGAATGTATATTGTTTAATTTTTTAGATTATTTTTAACGATTGTGTATTTATATAGCCATTTTTCGAATTTTGTTTTTAATTGTCAATTATTTTCGTCATTTTTCATATATATATTCTTTTCCATTTTGTAATTATTTTCGTCATTTTTGTTATTTGCATTTCCAAAAATGTATAGTTTTAAATGACAAACAGCAATATAAAGTTTCTCATTAATGTTGTTGTTAATTAATATTTTACCATATACATGTAATAATTGCAACTTTGATTAATTGAAACTTATAAGTTTGAAAAAATTAATGTTTGAGTTAATTGACGTTTGGGATTTACATAAATAATAATGGCTTGGAATTAATTAAGTTTAATATAGTTTTCGACTTTCTTTCTATCAAAATGTTTTTAGATTCTGATCATTTTAAATTCAATTTTTCATATTATTATTAAAGAATACAAGATTGAAATTGAAGTTTTTAGGATTTATCCACCTTCCCAAAGTTTCTTAAAAATTTGCGGATCGTTTTCGAAATTCAAGGTAGATTCGCCCCTGATTTTAAGTTTTCAATAATAAATACAGTTTATTTCAATTTCAGACAACAAAAACTCTGAATTGAATATATAGAAAATCAGATTTGGTTTGTGAAAATTTTGTGTGACATTTTTTTCATTGAGATTTAAGAATAAAATATTTTTTTTATTTTTATATCATATTTTAAATGCTGTAAATTATAAATATTGTGAATATAAATTTACTATTTTGACACATTCGACAAAAAGTGAGGTTAAATTTACCTTTGTCGTGTTTTGCGCGTTCGAGAGTTATTTAGCTGAATTAAATCTTTTATATTGCTAATTCATTAGGATAGATAAGTATTTTAATATTTTAAACTGCTGTTAAGTGATAATTCTGTTTCACTTGTTGTTTCTGGATAATCCTTTAGAAAATAGCACTCGTATACACTTTTTCAAAATACACAAATATCGCATTTTCCAGAGTCTTGTTGGAACAAGTATAAATAATGTTAAGTTTAATTTTAAACATTGCACATAATTCAAAAGCTGTTAATCAATGTTTAAAATAAATACATATCTGGATTGATTGAAATTGAAATAATTTAAAATCATCGGCTGAAAAATGAAAATTGTCAAATTTAATAAAAAAAAACCGCAAAAATTAAATTGAGAGAAACTATAGTACCAAAAATGTTGACAATCGAATTGAAAAGACAGCTCAAACTGTACATTGAGTGAAAATAAAGTTAAACAAAATAGATACTCGAGATCAAAGATATTATCTGATTCTGGATTTTGGTGGCACGCGTAACAATTTAGGGCTGAATGAATGTAATTAGGGGAGCGGTCTATCGATGGATGAGACTTGGTCGAGTAATAAAGTCTCCATTTATCACGTGCAAGGATTATCCCAACGGCAATCACTTAGATGGGTAGCGATCTTAACCACGGACAATACGGGTACTGTCATCTCCTCGTGCAGGCCAATCACTCACCGTCAATTCATAAACGGAATGTGTTCATCCTCGAATCCAAAGCCAATGGAGACAAAACAATCACCCTAACCGCTATCGCAGTTTCGGTGTTTACTCAATTTATTATGCGTGCATGATCCTATCTTTCGTTTCAGGTGTAAGCAAACACAGGTGTTTTAATCGCTACATCTTCCCGGGCACTTCAAACTTTGCTGGTGATGATTTTGTTCTGTGGTTTCAAAAAGAAACAAACTAATTTTAATGTCAAAATTTATACTACTACTTATTACAAAAAATAAAAGAAACAAAATTTTAACAACAAAAATTTCTTTAAAAATCTTAGAATCTAAACGTTTTATCAAAGGGTAAAAAGTTCGCGAAAAAATAGAGAAAATGTAAAATAAATTTACATAAAAAACAAGTTATAACCTAAAAATAATCAGACAAATGAAAAAAAATCCCCCCCCCCCCCTTTAAATTATTAAATTAAATAAGAAAATAAATAAAAATATCGATAAACGTTTTTTGAGCTAAACCAAAATTATATAAAATAACCTGAAATACTTTGCGTAAAAAGAAGAAAATCTACAACAAAAAATATTAGAAGGAAATAAAAGAAAAATCTTCAAATAGTGATTAGCAATAAGAAATTGTATAAAAATACAAATGAAATAATAAAATACTGGCATTTTTTTTAAGAATAAGAAATTATAAGAAAAAAATTTCATTTTTTGATAAAATTATATCTATTGGTAGTTTAAATTTACAAAACGCCCCTATCGGTTACTTCAGAAACTATCCAATATGGCCGCCGACAGAGAGAAAATTGAAGTATTTAAGTGCATAAAAATTGGATATTTATTTTAAAAACAAAATTTTAAAGTGTTTGTGAAAGTGAATTATAATTTTATAATAGTGAAAATTATTTATTTTGTGAATATACAATGAAATTCTCGATTTTTTTCTCTAGTTTTATTGCCAGCTCCTCATACCAGAATTGACAACATTTTGACCCTCTTATCATATTTCTTGACGACGGAGTAGCTTTAGTGAATGAAAATAAATTGTTTAAGCTTGAAGCTAACACACTTTTAATCGTAACAACACTTCCGAAACAAACTTTTATTGTAAAACCAAATTCGACTGTCTTTGAATAAACTCTCTGTCAGCGGCCATATTTGTTTTGAACAGGTGGCGCCTCACTTCCCGCGGTGGTAATTTTCTTTGACAATATTTAAAACTTCGAAGAAATAAAAACATGATTATTAAATTAGAAAATTCATTATTAATAAGTCAAATAATAATAAAAGCAGGGTGTCTACTCACCGGAAATTGCCGGGAAAAAAAATTATATCCGGGAATTTCTAAAAATTGCAGCTAATTCGTTTTCATAATTCTTCAAATTCTCTTGAAACTTATTACTCGTTTTCGAAGTTTCTGATTGTGAAAACGATATCAGATTTACCAATTTTTCAAAATTCAAAATGGCGGATCCAATTTGGCAGACATATTTTGCAAAATTGCTCAAATTCACTTCAAACTTATTGTTACTCGGTGGTAATTCATGATTTTAAAAAAAATTACTTTTCTCACTTTCTTAGTAAAATAATAATTATTTATTATTATTATATACAATTATGTTCTTCAAATTTCAATAAATTTTGACATTGTATAATTAGTTTCCTCTAACTTTAATTACTTTTTCAATTTTTTAATTAATGTCTACAAATTTTTAATTTTTAAACCTGTATTGTCAATTACTTTCGTCGTCTTTCAATTTTTCCATCAAATTTAAATTATTTTTATCATTTTTGAATTATTTTCTGCATATTTCTATTAGTTTTAACATTTAAAAATTATTTTTATCAAATTTCAATAATTATTTTCAATCTTTTTTTTTTATGGTCATCAATTTCTCAATTTATTACACAGTTTTCAATTATTTTCTTCAAATTTCTGTTCTTTTTGTTATTTCTCGATTATTTTTTCCTATTATAATGATTTTTCACGTTTTTTAATTGCTTTTAAAATTTTCAAATAATTTAGTCATTTCTCAAGTATTATCAATATTTCCGACACTTTTTTATTACTTTTTCCAAATTTAACTTATTTTTTTATATCTTTAAATTATTGTCATGGATTCTTTAATTTCTTACTTTAATTTACATTCAATTTTTTTATTTTTCAATTATTTTTCTCAATTGCTTTTTATTTTTAATTTTAATTATTTTTATCATTTTTCAAGTATTTTCTTCAAATTTCAAATTGTTTGGGATTTTGCAATTATTTTGTCATTATTTAATTATTTTGTTTAAACGTCAATTTTTATCTTCAATTTTTCAATTATTGATTTCTAATTTTTATTTTGTTTGTCCATTTTTCAATTATTTATGTCATTTTTTACGTCTTTTTTCAAATCATAAATTTTTTACATAATTTTAAATTAGTTTTATCATCTTTCATTTTTGTTTCAAGGTTCAATTATTTTTGTCATTTCTCGACTATTTGTTCCATTTTTTGATTATTTTTGTAATTTTCAATTATTTTTGTCAATTCTCAATTTTTTTTTATTTTAATTATTTTTATCATTTTTCAAGTATTTTTTTTAAATTTCTATCAATTTTATGATGTTTTAATTATTTAATTATTTTCTATCATGGTCAATTTTTTTCCCAATTTTTTAATTATGTATTGACATCAAATTTTTATTTTGTTTTCCATTTTTCAATTATTTTTGTCATTTTCCAAGTCTTTTCTTCAAATTTTTAATTATTTACTTAATTTTTAATTAGTTTTGTCATCTTTCATTTTGTTTCTTCAAATTTCTATTATTTTTGCCATTTTGGAATTATTTTCTTCAAAGATCAATTTTACCTTAAAAACTTATATGTTACGCACATAATTTTTTTCACTATTTTAATATTACAGCTATTAATCATACATAAAAGAAATCCGGAAAAAATGTGATTTTAGATCCGGGAAAACCGGTAATTTGAAAATCATGTTTCGGTAGACACCCTGTAAAAGAAACTAATCAAAGAAGGAATGAATTTATAATAAAGTTAGACAATTTTTAAAACATTGGAATGTAAAATATCGGGAAATAAAATTAAGTTAAAATGAATCGAAAAATAATTAATTTCTAAATTTTAACTGTTAAATATTGAAATAATTGTAATTTAAAACTTTGAATAAATTAAAGTTTGGGATTAAAAGTTTTTTTTTACAAATTCCCAGTTTTGGAAAAAACTGAAAAATAGGGGAAAATAGGAGTGAGAAATAGGGGATTTTTAGGAAAAATAGGAGACGCGCGTGAAACCTGGTTATATGAAAAATGTCAAAATTTACCAAAATTTGATAAAAAAAATTGGTTAAAGAACCATTTTACTCCCTAGTGGGGAAAATAACAATTTTGGTCTCTTGTAGGAAAAATGACTAATTTCGTCCTATGTAGGAAAAATGTTAATTTAGCCACTAGTTAGGTTCAATTACGATTTCAGTCTCTAATTGAAAAAAGAATTTTTTTTTTCTATCTTTCCAAGCATTTTGTTTGTGTTTTTCCAGTCTGAAAAATAAATTAATTAATTTAAATCTACAAGTTACGGAAATCGATATTTTTCCCACCAGAGACGAAAATGTTTCTTTATCTAATTTTTTATCAAACTTTAGTAAATTTTGCCATTTTTAAGAAATCTGAACATTAAATAATCTTTTTCTTAGTTTATACTCATTTTATACGATTTATCATATTTTTTAAAATCACTATATTTTGATATTTAATTCATTTCTGTCTCTAGTTGTAAAAACATCAAATTTTGTCAGCAAAATTTTGGACTCTAGTGAGGGAAATGACCTCTTGCGTCAATAAGAAAAATATTCACTTCCGTCACTTGGAGGTAAAACTATCCAGAAAATAAAAAATTTATAAAATTAGTCTTTGTAACAGAAAATAAATAAAAATTCAAGTTTCAAATATAAAAGTACTAATTAAAAAAGTAACAGACAGAAAATAACGATGGCTTGCTTATTAGAAAAAGGGGACTGAAGTTTTCTTTGGGGTCCTGCGTAAATACCGAAGACTCAATCGGTTGGAAGTGTAAGAAGATACCCTTTATTCACTCCAGACGAAAAGTGCCATATATATTTTTAAACTTGTGTGTATGGATATTGATGTAAGATGTAAAGGTGTTGGGGAAGTTGATCACCTTTATCTACAAATACATGTTTAAAAGTACCATAAGTGTGTATGTATAATTTTATAATACATTGTACATTTGACTGGATACGAATTGAGAGAACTTGATCCTTAGCTGGCCACATCCACCACCGGCTGGAACCAATGTGTCCGGAATACGTGTACTTGACTTCCTCTTCCTGTGCCTATATCGGAACTGCTAGTCAGGTGTTGAGCCTACGATATTTGATATTCGATATTTGAAGCTAGGACTCGATCCGCCCTCAAAATTGTATTCTTTTTCCCGTTACATGAAATCAGTCCTTTTATTTCAATAGTCTGCAATAAAATTGAAAATAAAATTCTTTTTTACTTTTAATTAATTAATTAATAATAATAATAATATTTAGGTTATAATAATAAAAATTATTTGACCTCTGTTTTGGCCTATACGACTATTTTATTAATAATAAAAAAAATAATAATAAATGTAAATATAATGTATAAAAGATGAAAATATTCACTGAAAAATTTCACATAAATTAGAATTAATTTTTCATCCTCACAATGTAAAACTAGGTGAAAATTATGTTCACACATGAACATTTCGCTTTCATGTAAGCAAAATAAAATTTAAATTTATATAGACCAATAAGATCTTTTAATCTAGAATATTTTATCCAATGGACTTATTATTATAAAATAAAAATTGGAGAAAAATAAAAAAAGAATTTTTAAATGCAAAAAAAAAATGAAAAAACATGAATTATTTTACGATTAGAATTAATTTCCCATCTTCAAAATGTAGGAAATGAATTCCTTTTTACAACTTAATTTCTAAAATGAACAATAAGTTATCCGATTTGACAGCACTTTTCTTTAAAACAAGTCAAAAGATAAAGAATTATTATAAAAAGAACATAGGTGACAAAAAGCGATAAAGAGTAAATTCCCAAGTAAAAAACCATATTTATACCAAATGAAATTTAAATTTAAATTAATTTAAGTTTACATTAATTGTAATTTGAATCAATTGAAATATATCTATTAATTGAAATTAGAATCAACAAAAATATCTAATAATTAAAATTTAGATCAATAGAAGTTTAAATAAATTAAAACTTGAATTAATTGAAATTTGAATCAATTTGTACCAAATTAAAATTTTAATATTTGGAAATTTAAATTGTAATATATGGAAATTTAAATCAATTAAAATATATCTGTTAATTGAAATTAGAATCAGCAGAAAAGTCTAATAATTAAAATTTATATCAATATTGCAGTTTAAATAAAGTAAAACTTGAATTAATTGAAATTTGAATCAATTGAAACCAGATTACAATTTTAATATTTGGAAATTTAAATTAATTTAAATATACCTGTTAATTGAAATTAGAATCAATAGAAATATCTAATAATTATTAAACGCGTTAAATGGAATTTAAATCAATTGAAATTTGAGTAAATTGACAATTGAGCCAATTTAAATTTGAATGTAAGTTGAAAAATTTAAGTTGGAATTACTTAAATCTTGAATTATTTAAAATCTGAGTCAAATGAAATTTAAAATCAATTTCAATTGAAAGCAATTAAAATTTAGATCTGTCAAAATTTTTATTAATTAAAATTTTTGTTAATTGAGATTTTTATTAAATAAAATTAAATTCAATAAAAATGTCCATTAATTAAAATTTGTTTCAATTGAAACTTAAATCAATCGAAATTTCTATATTAATTAAAGTTTAAATCTATTGATTTTCGAAACAATTGCAATTTAAATTAGTTGAAATTTCTATAAATTGAATGTTCTATTATGCAATCGAAAGTTCAATCAATTGCTATTTTCAGTAACTTCAATTTGAGTCAATTGGTTATAAAAATCAATTTAAATTGGAATCAGAAATTAAAATTGTAATCTATTAAAATTGAAATCAATTGAATTTTCTATTAATTGAAACTTGAATCAATTAAGTATGTTTTCTTTTAATAAATGTTTAAATTAATTTTAATGTTAATTAATTAAAATGTTAATTCATTAAAGTTAATTCAAATTGAAAAATTTGAAATTTGTATGAATTGAAATTTAGATAATTCGGATAATTTAAAATTTTCATCAATTGAAATTTTGATAAATTTAAGGAGGTTCTCTCCATTGACATAACCTCAAATTAAAAAATTACTTTTCCCATCAAATAAAACCTATTATTAAAATTAATTTTACCAACTTTTGAAAGATCCAGTTGTACATTTTCCAGAAAAAATTAGGATGAGCTCAAATTTGTTGTCAAATAATAATTATTCAACATTTTATGTTTTCTCTTTAAAACTATAGTTATAATCTGTCATTTTCATCCAATTTTAACAAATAATAGCTAATTTTTCTCGTTGAATCATTTTCTACAGTTTTATTTGTTGGATTTTGTTTAACTAATATTTTGTTTAAAAGTTATTAAGCAAGTAAAATTTGTTCTTTACGTATTTTTTAAGCAAGATATTATTTAACAAAATCAAGCAAATAAAATTGTAGAGAATTCAGAAATAGAAAAAAATTGCATTTTAATTATTAAATAAATAATTATATTTAAAAAGCGGTGTAATTTTTTAAAATTCGCTTCCGTGAATTTGTAGATAATCTAATTCTGAAGAAAATAAGTTATTACATATCAAAATTGCATCAATTTTAAAAATTTGCAAAGAAGCGATGTGAGAGATAAGTTTGATTAGGGGAGACCGTTCAACAGTAGATAATAAAAATTTCCAACAGGTGTAATTATTTCAGGTTGAAGTAATTAGTAATATTTTTAACACTAAAACGAAGCTAATATATTCAATTAATTAACACAACCATCAAAATGTGCCTAGAATTAACCACTTATTTATTATAAGTGTTTTTATAATATGATAAAAATTCACTCAAAAATTATTTCATCCCAACAGTAGATAATCGTTTCCTATTTAAAGAATATAAATTTTGGAACAGCTTTTCCCGTAAAACAATTCCTTAAAAAGTAATTCTTCAAAATAAAATCAATTTTTCAACACAAAAGTTGTTGATTCTTTAATAATTAAATGGAATAATAGAAATATGAGAATGTCACTTTTGATACACATCTAACCAAACCTAGGAACTAAGACAGCGGGAATTTTAAAACGAAGAAAATAAAAAATCAAATAAATTCTTTTTATCTATTGTGTATCAATCTTACTTATATATATATAACTGTTTTCTAAATTTTCTTATTGATAATAAATTGATTCTGGTTAGTTGATATAGAAGTATTCAAACTAAATTAAAAAGTTTTGGAAAATAAAAAAATGCTATCAAAACATAACCTCAACTTCTGACAGTTGTATAATGGATTATGTATATCTTAATTAAGTTTAGAATAAATTCAAATTACAATTGATTTAACTATAATTAATTTAATTTCTAATTAACTGTAAATTACTATTCAAATCTTAATTTTTCGATTAATTTTGAATCTGAAAAATTAGAATTTGGAAAATTGTACCGATTGATGTATAGTAAAATAAGAAGTCGAATGTCAAGCAGGATTGAAGATTCTATTGAAATGGAAACCTAGACGATTGTTTTTCGGGATTTGAACAATTTTCCAAAAATGGGGTCTAGATGGCCGGGCTCACCGTTGACTGGTCAATAATTTGCGAAAGGGAAGGCATTACGAGCCAATGATCCTGAGTATCCTGGGTATCGAGGGCACAAACTGCTATGCAGGACCACCGTGACAGCGTGGTAATGGTATCTGAAGAAAATATAATATCCTCCAAAGATCGAGCGGTGAATAGACTCCGATCGACGATCGCTGAATGAACGATTAGTATCTCATGTCGTCAACGACAGTCAGCAACACACATATAACACGTCACACAGCTTCACAACTGATGTCTTCACACTAGAAAAAAAAAAAAAAAAATGCGCCATATTATCATCTACTCTTAACACCTACTCACAGAAATTTATATTTTATTAGTATTTCGATTTAAACATTAATTAAAATATCCATCATTTTAATGGATTTATACAATATTTAATTACATTACATTTTAATATAAATACTAATTTTAATCAATTCAAACTGCAGTTATTATGGAAATTTCTATTGATCCAGGTTTTTTGGACCTAACCTCAAAATCAATAAACTGTTACTTTTTGTTCGATAGCGTCTGAACCGGAACTAAAATTTATATAAATCTAGGATCAATAGAAAGCTTGATTTATTACCATTAAATCACTTTTTTAAAAATTGTTCTACGATGATTTTTAACGAAGTTATGATGATTTACTTAAAATATGCCTTTTTTCTAAATGTTCAAAACAAATCAGTAGTGAGTTATGGAAAAAAATGATTTTAGGTAAAACATCATAACTTCGTTAGAAATCATCGTAGAAAAATGTTTAAAAAAGTGTTTTAAAGGTCATAAATCAAGCTTTTTATTGATCCTAGACTTGTATAAATTTTAGGTTCGGTTCAGACTCTATCGCAATAACAAAAAGTACCATTTTATTGATTTTGAGGTTAGGTTCAAAGTCAGACCCGCTGGACCAATTTTGATGGTGGATTCGGATTTAGCGCATCAAAATACATAGAAAATTATTGGACTCATACTCAGATCCGGAAACTTTATTTTTTTGTGAGGCTGTATGTTAACAATCGATTATGTTTTAGATTCAATTGTTGTATAATTTTAAAATGTAAATAAATATAAATAAAAACTAAAATAGATTTAAAATTCAATTTCTCCAAATTTCGTTCCTAATCCTAATTTCCACTGATCCAGTTACAAAAAAACTGATTCTGATTTAATTTAAAAAATTGATTGTCGATCCAAACTTTATTTCATGCAATTTTGTATATGAATCTTAAATCCTACTATAATCCAAAATACGATTGAAATTTTAATAGTTCCTAACTTTAATAGATTCATTCTTCTTTGTTTTTACAAATATCTAAGTTTCTATTATTAATCAATAAAGTTTTCGTTTATTCATTATCACACATTTTAAAAGATCCTTATTTCAGTCGATTTAAATTTTACTTTATCGAACTTAAAATTTTTCTGAATTACAATTGATGCAATTTTTAATAAAACCTAATCTATATTGATCCAATTACAAGTTTTAACTTATCTTAATTTCCCTCGATTTATCGTCATGAAAAACTAACAAAAATGTGTATTAAATCCCCCCCCCCCCCCCTAAATGTAATTTCAGAGGTAGAAAACAGTTTTTCTGCAGTTTTTGTATAAAATATACTGTTACTTCGTCATTTTTGGTCTGATTTAAAATTTTTTTTATTTTAAAGCTGAGAAACGACTCTCTAAATCTGAATTTGTGTTTTTCTACTAATGAATTAGCGAAAAGTGAGCTACTATTAAAATAGTAAGAATTTTACTATTTTTTAGTAGAAAACTACTAATTTTGTAGTAGAAAACTATTAATTAAATTAGTAAAAAAATGTACTTATTTTAAAAGTAAAGTTTCACTATTTCAATTAGTAGTTTTCTACTAAAAATTAGTAGTTTTATAGTAAAAAATTAGTAGTTTTATACTAAAAAATTAGTAGTTTTATACTAAAAAATTAGTAGTTTTCTACTAAAAATTAGTAGTTTTCTACTAAATGAATTAGAAAAAAATGAGCCATGAATTTAACTAATTCATAGTAGAAAACTATTAATTCAGATTTAGAGAGGAAGCTTTCTATACCTAATAGAGGTTTATATGTTTTAATTTTTAAATCATATTTATGATAGAAAAAGAGTAAAAAAGTTCTGAAATTGGGAATTTTTTTGAATTTTTTCAAATTTTACAATGATTTATGGTCCAATTTTATTTCGAGTGTTTTTTTCTTAGCTAAATTATTCAAAGCGTATTTAATTGTGCGTCGAATGAGCTATTTTTTAATTAAATTGGTAAAAAATTGGCTGAGTTATTGTATTTATTGTCTTAAAAATCACAGTATTTTATTTATGTAAAAAACAGTATATGTACTTTCTTTTTTCTACTTTCTTTAATTGTTTCAAGTAGTACTTATCATCTTCTAACAACTTTTTTATACTTATTTTAAAAAAATTTGGTAAAATTTTAAAAATTAAGAATGTCACAAAAATTTTTGAACACTGATTTTCCCGAAAAATACTATGATTATGAAAACAAAAAATGCAATAACTCAGAAATTTTTTCACTAATTTAATTCAAAACATTTTTTATCAATTTAATTCAAAAATAGCTCATTTGACGCAGAATTAAATACGCTTTGAATAATTCAGCACAGAAAAAAACATTCTAAATAAAATTGGTCTGTAAATTATTGCCGAAGTTGAAAATTTAAAAAAAAAATTGACAATTTTCGAACTTTTTTACTTTTTTTCTATCGTAAATTTTACTTTAAACATAAAACCTCTATTAGGTATATAGAAAGCCTTGTTTTTCATCTTTAAATTAAAGAAACAAAATTTGAAATCGGACTAAGAATGACGAAGTAACAGTATATTTTATAAAAAAAACTGCAGAATAACTGTTTTTTAGCTCTCAAATGAAATTTTGGGAGTGGGGGGAGGGGGAATTTAATACACATTTTTTTTTAGCTTTTCATGACGAACAACTTAGACTAGGTCCGATTCAAAGTATAGTTTTTCTTAATTTTTTGTAACACAGTATAGGGGTCAGGAATGGTACAAATTAAACGCATTTTTGGTAAAAAATGACCATATCCCCCCACCCCTTATCTTCCAAACTATTTGATTTAAAGAGTTTAAATTTGGTACCCAAATGTATTTTCGGGTGTAGATTACAGAAAAATTATAGAGAAAATGATGGTCATAGCGCTGTCAAAGTAATAACACTAGATTTTGGCCAATATGCATAAAAAATGCTCAAAAATAATTTTATTTCTTTAACAAAGCTATGATCAACTCCTACAATCATGTTCTCTATAATCTTTTTGTAATCTACACGTAAAAATACATTTGTGTACCAAATTTGGACTCTCTAAGTCAAATAGTTTGGAAGTTGAAGAAGGGGGACTAGGGTAATTTTGTAGCATTTTTTTTAAATCGTTGTTTCTTGCTCGAAAAGTACAAGTACAATAGTTTGTCAGCTAGGGGTCGTGAATAGTACAAATTGAACGCATTTTTGCTAAAAAAATGCCCCTACCCCCCTCCTTTATCTGTCAAACTATTTCACTTAGAGAGTTCAAATTTGGTAGAGGGGGGATATGATTTTCAATAATCTTTTCAATAGAGTTCCGTGAGTATACTTTTATTGTACGGAACCCTAAAAACAGTAGGTTTTTCAATTTTTCGGATTCGGTATATGCTTTCGAAGGTGTACTATAGGGTCAGTTAAGGTAATTCCGAACAGAATTCTTTATTTTCACGAATAGCGTAAGTTTTTTATTTTAAAATGCAATGCTGTTTGCCATTACCCCGACGATTTGGACAAAATGCAAAATTTAGGGGTAATTACGAACAGAATTTTTTGAAAGAAAAGTCTAAGAAAAAAGTTATCTGAAGTATACTACTGTATTAAGGGATGAAATAGCTTGAAAAAAACCCATAGTAGGTATATGATACTTCAATTAGTTCAATGATAATGTATCATATAGGTTCAAAAATCAACCGTACCGTATAAGTAACAATGCAAATTTAGCTAACTTGAACAAATTATAAGGGATTGATCTTAAACTTGGTAACAAAAGATTTCCGAGGTCGCTGAAAATTAACCTAAAATCAGACTTTCAAAATTAAAAATAGCGGATCTAATAGGGCATACAATTTTAGAAAAATTTGTAAAAATTGGTCGGATTTATTTCCCGGTCAAGTGCGGCCAACCTGATAATGGGTCTATTCTATTTTGACCATCTTCCAAAAATCGAATAAAGTTTATTTATAAAAATAATGCGGAAGGAAAAAGTACCAAGGAAAATTGTTAATGATTCGTTGACCAGAGATTTTTGCGATTTTTGGGGGAAAAAAGTGAAAGGATCGGAATATCTTTTTACAGCTCAGGGACTAGCACTCACACGTGGATGAGCAGGGATCCACATGCAGATGTGAGATGATACGTCAACATGATGAGCTTGCATACAAGAAAGGTTCATGTGAGAAAGGGAGTAGTGGGGTTGTAGTTAGCCGGTAAGGGGTGAGACAGAAAGAGAGAGAAAGAGAGCAAAAGAGAGAGAGAGAGAGAGAGAGGGTAGTAGGTGGTAGGTGCTTAGTTAGCCAAGACACATTGACAGGCCATCGTGCCAGCATGGCAGTAGCCCTTAGAACGCGACACTTTGACTTGGTACCGCGTCAAGACTAATTACCCAAAAATCTTCAAAATCACGCCTCAAAACGTTTAAGATCGCGCCGAATAAATCTAAAAAGAAAACACCTTGAAACGCATTTAAAGAAATCGTCAAATAAATCTCAAAACAGAAAATTTACTTCAAGGATTTAAAAATTTAAAATAGAAGATAAACTTCAAGGGATGAAATATTCTTCAAAA
The DNA here is from genome assembly GCA_037103525.1 of Ganaspis brasiliensis. NCBI lineage: Eukaryota > Metazoa > Arthropoda > Insecta > Hymenoptera > Figitidae > Ganaspis > Ganaspis brasiliensis. The sequence continues at coordinate 1,218,534 of JAZKLR010000294.1, forward strand.
GTATGTACATAAGATGTACAAAACATGAGATGTACTACAGGATATAAAATACACTTCAGGACAAAGTTCAAGATTTTTAATTAATTAAAATAACAGGAGTTGAAAATCTACTATGAATCTAATATTCGAAATTGGACCAAATTTAATGAAGGGTATTCTCGAGGGTAGAATTGAAGAAATGAAATAACTGAAGTGATGGCTAAAAAAAGGTTTCCCAACTGAAGTGATGGTTAAATAGCTGAAGAGTCTAGAGAAGAAGAGTGAAGAAATAACGAATCAAGAAATTTAAGAAAGAAGTGGTAATCAAAGCAATAGTCTGATAAATAAAAAAAGGAAATTAGACAAAAATTAAGGAAGCTTTAATTAAACAAAGGATTGAAGAAAATTAATAACCAAACCGAACAATAAACCGGTAAAGAAAGAAGCAGTAATTAGTGAATTGAAGAATAAATCCGTGATTAAAAAATCGAGGAAGTAATACAATAATTAAAGATAATTATAAGATAATAAAATGCAACTAAAACAATGAAGCTATAATCAATCAAAGATTCCGAACTGAAAAGGATATAATAAAGGAAGAAAGAAAAGCTAGTCAAGAAGAAAAGAAGATAATCAAGAAGAGTGATTCAACACTTAAAGAATTGAGTGAGAATGAGAAACAAGTGAAGTGATGATAGAATAGAAATTTTCAAGTGAAGTGAAGATGTGACCTGATTAGTTAAAGTGATTTTAAATTGGAAGAGTGTCTTTACCTTTGATAAATGCAAATTTCCGCAAAGTTATGCGGAAAGTGAAGGCGAGGAAAATGATTTTGAAAGGCTGAGTGAATTTAGCGGCGACTTGAGGGGTTTGGAGGCGGTTGAACTTCAGAAGTGCTTCTCACGAGATGACGGGATATATCACGTGGATACAACGTCACGTGGAGAGATGCACATGGTTTTAAATCTATGAATGGAAATATATCGCAGGTTTCCCGCAGAAGCCCTTAGAAGAGACCGGCAGGTCTTCCAAGCCATAAAGGTACTACTTCCATTCGCTTGGCCCATATGCACGTGCTTTTCTCTTTCAGTCATTCATGAAAAGTTGTCGAACTCATCACTTCTTATCAGTCTCTTCCTAAAATAAACACAATCTATGGCTTTTCTGCAAATAAAATGCTATTTAGTTCAAATAAACGGATTATTAGATTTCAGTGTACCAGTTGAGATATTTCTTGTACCTTGGGTTCAAAGCTTTTTATTTCAATCAAAGTGGTTGGGGACGAATTTTTTAAAAAATTGATACTTTCAAAAATGAGTGATATTTTTCAAGTATAAAATTCAAGGAATTATTTTTAAATTTTTGTTATTTCTTTTAAATTATGAGTTTAAAGCGTAGGAATTATGGAAAAATATCGTTTTTTGGTGGAAATTGCACAAAAAAAAACCTAGAATTATTCGAAGAAATGTGAAAAGTAGTATTTTTATTTGTTTGGAATAATTGAATTTAGTATTTTTAAATTATTATTATTTCTTTTAAATTATGAGTTTAAATCGTAGGAATTACGGAAAATTGTCATTTTTTCAGATGGTAGAAATAGCAAAAAAAAAAAACATAATTTTCCGAAGAAATATGAAAAGTAGTATTTTTATTTGTTTGGAATAATTGAATTTAGTATTTTTAAATTATTAAAGCACTTTATTATATCTACAATAATAGATGAAATATGAATTCAAAGTTCAGGTAAAAATAACCTAATTTTGCGTTATTCAGAAGTTATTTACAGAAAGATGAATTTGTTGATAAAAGTTTTAACCTACTCGTAATTACATTAAACTTTCAAATTTTCTTGGCACTTTAGAAATTTTTTACTTAAAAATGTAGGAATTTTTAAAATCAAAAATTTCTTCATTTGCGTGAACTTTGCAACTTCATAATTTTGTTGGAAGACGTTACAAACATACGGCACTTTTGGGATATTTACGTTAAACATAAATTTACTGGCCTTAAAAGTTTTCAGTTGGCCCTGTAGATATTTTTGAAAATAATAAAATTTAAAAATTGTATTTTCAGGTTAAAACTATATTCGTTTATACTTTGAAGGTATAATTCATAGCGTTCGATAAGTACCTATAGTTTTAACCTGATAATAGAAGACAAATTTTAAACTTTATTATTTCGAAAAATATCTGCAGGACCAACTCAAAAATTTTGAGGCGAGTAAATTTATTTTTAACTTAAATTAAAAAACATTTTTTTTTATCAAAAGTTCCGTATTTTTGTAACGTCTTCCAACAAAATGATTAAGTTACAAAGTTCGCTAAAATGAAGAAATTTTAAATTTAAAAAATATTTCTAGGGATAATTCTAGATTTTTTTTACAATTTCTACTAGCTGAAAAAATGACAGTTTTCTATAACTTCTATGCTTTAAACTCTCAATTTACAAGAAATAATAATAATTTAAAAATAATTTATACTTAAAAAATATCACTGAATCAATTTTTAAAAAAAAAATTACTTTGGTTGAAATAAAATGGTTCAACCCCTTTTTTCTCTGGTTTTTGAAGTAAATCAGAAACTGAAGATATTACTTTCTTTCTTCAGAAATTGAAGAAATTGAAAACTAAAGTTACTTCTAGAATTGGTTTAAGATAGTGTTTACATTTACACTGTAAATTGACATATTTATTTATTTTAGAATAAAAACTTTTTAATTTCAACTTTATAAATCTAAAATTGGTGGAATTTGTAATCTGAAGTGAATACTAATTCGAATTAGTGTAAATTTATATTAAGATTTTGAACACTTTTGACCAAATTTTTTGTAAAAAATTAAAAACTACTTAAATAAATATTTAGTGGTTAGAAAAAATTAGTGGAAATTTTTATTCCTCTTTGGCCTATTTTTTATTTTTCGATTGAAAAAGTAAGAAAATTCTTTATTCTTTTTTAAATCGAAAACATTTGTCAAATTTTCTAAATGCTTTTAATCTTGTTATATAAAAAGTAATCAAAACAAAAGTTTTCTGAATTTTTTTCTGGTAAAGAGTAAGAAAAATATTGCAGCAAAACTGGAGCAAAGAAAACCTTTTTTGAAAAAAAAAAAAATTGAAATTCAAATTTTGAAAACTTTAAAATTATTCATGAGTTGATTATGGGAGTTTATATCAGCGTTGAGGTTTTTTTTAATTTCTGAATAAATGCTGTTAAAAAAAAAGATAAATGTGTACTAATCAAAGAAAAAACTTCAACTCAGCGAAGAAAATATCTTCAGTCTTCAAAAGAAAGAAATTGACACAAATTATATTTTTGAATTTATCTTTTCATTTTAGTTGAATTATTTTCGATTAAAAAAAAAGATAATATAAATTTTCACCTTTCCTAAACCTGATTTACAATTTTTTCCAGGAACAGATATTAGAAAAAAATTAATAATTATTATAAAAATAAATAAAATAAATTATTTTTATTTTTTATCTTCATTATTAAGAAAATAGTTTGAAAGGATGCGACTATTTAGCACAGATGAAAAGAAGTTATATTTGAAATTTTTTTTTTGCAACTGAACTACACTTTTTTAAAAAAAAGGAAGATGTTTAAAACTAGATAGTATATTTAAGTGAAAATAATAATAATTTAAATAATTTTTCACAATACTGAAATGTCTCATTGATATCGATTCTTCCCTAAAATAAAAAAACATTTTTACGATATTTTAAAATTATTTCAAAATTTTTCAAGTCATCAATCATTAGTTTTTAATTAAACAGCCGCCATTTTGTTTCAAATTTAAAAAGAGATGCTTATTGCAATAGGATGACGAAATGTTTTAATTTTTTTTAATTCAGGTAAGAAATTTGAATTAAAAAGTAGTAAAATGTTTAATAAATTTTAATTCCTGATTGTGTATATACAACGTTTGGAGATTTTTTTAATACGAGTTTAAGCAAGAAGACTCGCATTAAATATTAATAAATTGTTCAATTAACTTTAATTCATGATTGTTTATTAAACAATTCAGTAGAATAAAAACTGATATTTTAAATGCTCTAAAGTACCAAAATATTCTATTCTTTAACATGTCATTAAAAAGAATTGAAGATTCTTAACACAAAAATACATTTTTTGGAATAGAAAAATATTCAATACAGAATAAGCTTATTCCAGTTCCGAGAATTAAAAAAAACTTTACACACTGAGAAAATAAGCCTCTAGCCAAGCAGCTTTATTTCTAGGTTAGGGTTCCTCGGGACAAAACAAACAAAACACCGGCGATGACAATCAAACTTCTAGGATACCGGAGCATATGCTCTGCTAAAATCAATTAAGTGCTTTGCAGGTGCTATGTCAACAACCTCTCTCTGCTAAATTTAATCACAAATTGGTTGTATTTAGTAAACTTATTTTCTCAGTGCACAATCAGGGATTGAATGAAATTTAATTATCATATGTAATTCAAATTTGTTTATTTAATTCTAAAAATATTTAATAAAATGTAATTCTTGCTGTTTAAATGTAATTAATTCAGTAAAATTAAAACTAATATTTTAGATACTTTAAAGTATTAAAAACATCTACATTCTATTCTTTTACATGTCATTAAAACGAATTGGAATACATTTCCACAAAATGGCTTTTTTGGAATAAAAAAATATCAAATACAGAATAAACTTTGTTCATTTTCGGGAATTAAAAAACATTACACAATCAGGGATTGAAAGAAATATAATTATTATGTCATTTTGGCGCAGGAATAAGAAATTTCAATATTTCCTAATACTTAAGGAAGTTCTGTCCATTTACATAACCTCAAACTAGAAATTATGACAGAAGGGCGGAGGGTTTTTTTTCTTTTGCTATAATAATAATAAAATATTTTAAAAAATAAAACAATATTGAAAAAACATTGAAAAATTGAGAATTTCCTCCAAATTTTATGTGATTAATAATACGATCACAGATCTGCAATATTTATTTATTTATTTATTTATTTATTAGAATATACCTATAATATTTAAATTTCTATAATTTTATGTAAGATTAATTACACAGCCCCACAAAAAATTTTTTTTTTCTTCCGAGACACTACACTAGTGTATTCCTACGTATTTTTCATCACTGAATCCGAATCCGAAGTCAGAATTGTTAGATTGGTTCTACTTTTTGAAATAACCTCAAAAAAATTTTTAAATACAAATCACAAAAAAAAAAATTTTTTTTGTCCAAGACACTTCGCTAGTGTATTTTTACGTACTTCTCTCCGCTGAATCAGAATCCAAAATCAGAATAATCAAATTGGCTAAATTTTTTGAGATAATCTCAAAAAACTGCTCAAAAACACAAAAAAAAATCCAAAAAAATGTTTTTTTTTATCTGGGACAACATGGTAGTGTATTTCTACGTATTTTACTACGCTGAATCCGAATCCGAAGTTAGAATTGTCAGATTGGTTTAACTTTTTGAAATAATCTAAAAAAACTGGTCAAAAACAAGAAAAATCGTTTTTTTTAGAGATTATCTAAAAAAGTTTATCTAATCTGATTATTTTGACTTTGGATTCGGATTCAGCAAAGAAAAATACATAAAAATATACTAGTGTAGTGTCTCGGACAAAAATTATTATTTGTCCAATAACTTTTAAACAAAATATTCTTTAACAAAACCCAATAAATAAAATTGTAGAAAATGTTTCAACGAGAAAAATGAGCTACTATTTGTTAAAATTGGATGAATATATCACAGATTTTAACTAGATTTAAAGAAAAAGTATAAAATGTTTAATAACATAGACACACAAAAAATAAAAACTTCTTTAGCCGAGACACAACACTAGTGTATTCTTACGTATTTTTTTCCTCTGAATCCGAGTTCTTAAATTGGCTAATTTTTTTTTAAATAATCTCAAAAAACAAAATCTCAAAAAATTTCAAAAGCACAAAAAAAACCCAAAAAATGTTTTTTTTGGCCGAGACACCACACTAATGTATTTTTATGTATTTTTCTCCAACGAATATGATTCTAAAGTTAGAATTAGCTGATTGGATAAAATTTTTAAAATTATCTCAAAAAACAAAAAAAAATATCAATCAAAAACTCAAAACACAAAAAAATTTTTTTTTGGATAGGACACTATGCTAGTGTTTTCCTACGGATTTTTCTCCGCTGAATCCGAATCCGAAGTCAGAATAATCAATTTGGCTAAAATTTTTGACATATTTTCAAAAAACTGCTCAAAAACACGAAAAAATCGATTTTTTTTATATTATCTCAAAAAACTTGGCCAATCTAGTAATTCTGAATTTGGATTCGAATTCAGCGGAGAAAAATACGTCAAAAAACACTAGCGTAGTGTCCCGTCCAAAAATTTTTTTTTGTGTTTTGATTGATGTTTTTTTTTTAGGTTTTTTGAGATAATTTTTCAAAGTTTAGCCAATCTGTTAATTCTAAGTTCAGAATTATATTCGTCGGAGAAAAATACATAAGAATACATTAGTCTAGTGTTTCGTTCAACATTTTTTGATGAAATTGATTTCAATAATATTTTGGAGGTAAAAAACGATTTTCTAGTTTGAGGTTATGTAAACGGAGACAACTTCCTTAAGGAAGTTATATAGTTTTCTTAAAAAAGTAATTTTAAAAAGTTAAAAAATTGTCTTTTGGGAAAAATTGATGCAGTATTGAGGCATTTTTTACAATAAGACATATCAAATTTAAGCTCAAAAAATAAATATCCCTAAAAAATTATTAAACAAAAATGAATCGAAGTAGTTTACATTTTCAAACGTAATATAAACCTCACTTATATGTTTTAAAAAGTTTGACAATAGGGTTTTGCTAAATATTGTTTTAAATTATTTTATTACTATGATTATTATTGTTATTAATATTATTCTTGTTATTAAAATTATTATTTCTTTTTTATTAATAATATTTTTATTATTATTTATAATTAGAATTTAGTAAAGTAAATTCTCAACAATTTTACAAAAATTCCAAATTACTCATTTAAAAACGTGTCCCATTGATGTCGGCTTTCCCCTATTTGTCTATTTAAACCAAATCTTTCTTGAAAAAATAAAAATGTTACTAATTTGCAAACGAAAGTCAAATACAACTTTTTTTCTAAATTTGAAATTAGCCGTAATCCATTAAATAAGATTTTAAATTAGAATTAAAAATAATTTAACTGGTTTGACTGTAAAGAAATGTGCGTATTTTCGAATAAAATTGGTTTTAACTGAGAAATTCAAAGCGCAACGTCTGGTTGCTAGGACAACGAGAGGGGTTGGACCACATCTCTATAGAGACGGGAGGCTGGTGGCTACTTCTAAACCAAGGTTTTCGAGGGGGTGTTTCTAAGGGAGGCTGTCGGTGGAAATTTTGCAGAGATGGAGTTTCTGCAGAACCATCATTCGGCCAATACCACCGAGTCACCGTACACTCTTGGCACAGGTAAGATTTCCCTATATTTTCAATTTTCACCTTTTTATCCAAATTTTACACCGTATTTAACACGCTATTAAAATATGCACCAAATATTCGCATTTTTACACAAAAATTTGAAATTTTGATTTTTAAACCGTCATTTTTCTGTTTCTAACATAACGCTTAATCGGTCAATGTAATTTTGATTAAAACTCAAAAATTCGTTATTTATTAATTATATATATTATTATTAATTATTAATTAGTACTTTACCAGTTTCTTTTTGCATTTTTCAATTTTTATCATAAAGTTTGTAATGTAATTTTAATTAGAATTCGAAGGGAAGAAGTAGAGAAGTAGTAAAGTACTGTATTAGTCAGACACGGTGATGTGATTTTTCGGTCAATTATATAAAATTTAGGGAAGTGTAAAATTTCATCGCAATTTACGTTGTTCCGCAATTTCAGTTTTTTCCATGACATAATTTAGAATTCTAAAATTGTATAGTTTAATCTGAAAAATAAAAAAAATTAGATTTTGACTAGATTTGAATTTTTATTATTGGAAAAGTTTTAATTTTTGGAAACTGAATTTCTTATTACATTTTGAACTATTTTCGCTCAGCAATTTTTTTCCGCGTTTGTTGAATGCTTATTTACAATAAATCGTATTAATTTTCAAAAATAATAATTAAAAAATGGTTAAACTTTAAATTTTTATTATGAGATACCATAATTCTAAAAAAAATTTAGATTTTTTATTAAGGTGGTTTTTTTTTCTCTAATTTCTGTGATCTAAAATAACAGATAAATTCCGTCGGATTAATTTTTTTTATTCTTTGACCAAATAATAATGGAACAATTCTAGACTTTTTTTTTGCCCGATTTTAATTCACTTTTTTCTTAAATTCCAACTTCTTTTATCTTCATTTTTGAATATTTTTTTTTTTAACCTCTTGAAGCACACATTTTCAAATTTTTTTTACAGACAACAATTTGTGAAAAAGTTTGTTTTATATAATTTCAGAAAAAAATTCATTTTCAATTTTTTTATGTATAGGAAAACAATTTGTAAAAAATAAAATTTAGGAAACAGAAAAATTCATTTTATGTTTCTAATTATTAAAAAATAGATGACAAAAAGGTAGCTAAAAATGTTACACATATTAAAATAATGTGTAAAGTAAGAAAAAAAAGCACAGCTAATGAAATTGGGAATAATTAAAATTTGCATTTGATATTTGAAATTTTAATAGTTAAAAATGTTAAAATTGATATTAATTTTGATTTAGATAAATTAAATTTAGAATTTATTGTCATTTTCAATTTATTGATTGTAATTTTCAAAAAAATAAAATATAATTTACTCAAAATGAACACTTAAGGAGGATGTTGACCCAAACATAACCTCAAATTTGAAAATACTTTTTTATGCAAAAAAAAACTATAATAAAAATTGATTTAAATCAATTTTAAAAGATCTAGTTTCACAATTTTCGGGAAAAAAGGAAGAGCCAAAATTTGTTGCCAAAAAATCATTATTTAACATGTTATATTTTTTCTTTCAGTTCAGACAAAAATCGCAATTTTTATCCAATTTTTCCAATTTTTAAAAACAGTAGCTTATTATATTTTTTTAAATGCTTTCTACAATCATATTGGAAACTAAACGATCGGATTAAAAATGTGTACACGACTTTTATCAGGAATTAAAAAGAATATAAATGTGTCCAGATGAATACTCGCGAATAGAATTGAAACATGAAAGTTTGAAAACGACATTAAATTGGATAAAAATGTTCAAAATTCCACGATACTTGGAACCGTTTTTATTCACTTTAATTAATTAAGTCAAACTTTTATTGACGGGGTAATCACTTTCAAAACTCTTAAAAAATGTTTAAGGGGACTGGTGAAATTTAAATCTTTTGAATTTTATAATGTTCAGGGGTATCAATTTTTTTCTGGTATAATTTTGAATCTAAAAAGTATGTGACAATGTCAAAAAATTTTTAATTAAAATTTTAACGAGTTTAAAATATGTATTCTTTCTTAAATATTGGACTCCTTTTACATTTTTTATTACCTATTTTTTATCTTCAATTTTTTTCCACGTGTTTTTAATGATTCTGTAGAAATCAATCGTATCAATATTGAAAAATATCTGTTTTTTTTTTAAATACAAACTCTAAAATAGACAAAAACAAAATTATTTTTCAAATAAATAATAAAATACAATATTATAAAGTATCACAATTCTAGAAACTAAATTATGTGAGAAAAAAATTGATACCTCTGAGTATCATATATTTCGACAGTTAAAAATTTCACTGGGCCCTCCCCCTAATAGTGTCAACAATTTTTCGTTAAAAAAGTATATAAACAATACAAATTTCATTTATTAAATAATTTTTTAACAAACTTTTAGCAATATTAAAAATTAAAATTATCACGATGGTAGAGAATATTTCAAAAAGTATAATAAATAAATAAACTAAGTGTTTATAAAAATTGCGATTTTTTGGCTGAGATAACAAAAATGTCTAATGCTAAATAAATAAAATGCTAAATACATAATAACTATTTGATAATAAATTTAGTCTCAATCTACTTTTTTCTCTAAATTCGCTAGTTCTTTAAATTTTGTTGTAAATTCATTTTGCCTTAAAAAAAAAAATTATTTTTTGGAGCTGTTTAGATCCCCCTTTCCCCCAAATAAGGCAACGTAATTTTTTATGACCCCCCCTTCCCCCTAAAGGCGTTACGTAATTTTTTAATTTTAGCTAATCAATTAAATAAAATAAATTAGTTAAAATTAAAAAACAAAAAATTTTAATTAAAAATTCTTTCCTCTATGATTTATATACCTAAAAAAAAAAATTATATACCTTAAAGGCGTTACATGTTTTTTGAACGACCCTTAATTGAAAACCGAGAGAGAAGGAATTAATTATTAATTAATTAAATAATAATAATATCCGTAAACTCCTGAAGTTAGTTAGTATTTATATTTATTCATCTTTTTCTGTCCACGTTTTAAAGTCTAAAGTAAATTTAGTTAGTATTGATATTTATTCATCTTTTTCTGTCCACGTTTTAAAAACTGAAGTGAAGTTAGTCTTAGTCCCTGTTATTTTATTGATTTTGACTCTCTTAATCAGAAAATATTTTGAAATTTGAATTGAAAGAATAAGGTAACCTTTTTCGTTAGTGTCGTGTTATGCTGGTTTTTGATTGTCATTTGTGTAAAAAAAAAGTTTCGAAAAATGCTTTAAAAATTTATTATGGTTTTTGAAGAAGATTAAAATATATACACATACAATTAATATCCTAAATTTTCAGTTATTATCTCAAATTTAGATTATTGTCATCAATTTTCCATTATATAACGATTTTTTAATTATTTTCTTTTGCTTAAAAATAAATTCTGCAATTTTTCTTGGTTATCATCAATTTATAATTATAATCATTATTTTGGCATTACTTTTAAAAAATTCAATTATTTATCCTATATTGCTATATTTTCATCAATTTTCGTTATTTCTGCGATTTTTTAATTATTCTCTTTAATTAAACTTTTTTAAGTAATTTTGTAATTATTATTTTTTATAAACATATATTCTATGATTTTTTCCGTTATTTCTCTCAAATTTTATTGAATGTTTTCAATTTTTCATATTTAAATTATTTTCATCATAATTCAATTTTCTTTGTCAATCTTAAATTATTTTCAGCATATTTCAAGTATTTTTTTCAATTTTTAATTAATTTTATCATTTTTCAATTATTTTTCTCGATTGTTAATTATTATTCTCATTTTCTAAAATTTTTAAGTATTTTTCTGAAAATTCAAATATTTTATTCAATTTCTAATTGTTTTCATTTGTTATCAGAATTTCAAATTTTTTTTATTCATTATCATAAATTTCAATTATTTTTAGCTTTCTTCCAATCTTTTCTCCAATTTTTAGTTTTTCTCATTTTATAAAATAAATTTCTAACATTCTTTTAAGTATTTTTCTCAAATTTCTATTATTTTCTTAAATTTTTAATTATTTTTCTTTGTTTTCATAATTTTCAAAAAAATTGATTAATTATCGTAAATTTCTCGATTGTTAATTATTATTCTCATTTTCTAAAATTATTTTCTAAAATTTTTAAGTATTTTTCTGAAAATTCAAATATTTTATTCAATTTCTAATTATTTTCATTTGTTATCAGAATTTCAAATTTTTTTTATTCATTATCATAAATTTCAATTATTTTTAGCTTTCTTCCAATCTTTTCTCCAATTTTTAGTTTTTCTCATTTTATAAAAAAAATTTCTAACATTTTTTTAAGTATTTTTCTCAAATTTCTATTATTTTCTTAAATTTTTAATTATTTTTCTTTGTTTTCATAATTTTCAACAAAATTGATTAATTATCGTAAATTTCAATTATTTTTAGTATTCTTCCAATCTTTTCTCCAATTTTTAGTCATTCTCATTTTCTAAAATTATTCTCTAAGATTTTTAAGAATTTTTCTAAAATTTCAATTGTTTTCTTTAATTTTTAATTATTTTTATTTGTTTTCATAATTTCAAATTTCGTTTATTAATTATTGTGAATTTCTGAGATCTTCGTGTATTTTTTTCAAATTTCTATTATTTTTTCTTTATTTAAAAAAAATTCTGCAGTTTTTTCAATTATCACAATTAAATGTCATTTATTTTTTTACAACTTATCATTGTTTGTATCATATTTGAATTATTTTCGATAAGTTTTAAAATTTAAAAACATTTTTCAATTATTTTCCAAAATTTATTTTCTTCAATTTTCAATTCTTTACATTTGTTTCGTAATTTCAAAAATTTTTAACTATTTATCTAACTTTTCAATTATTTCATTATTTATATTATTTTTTATAATATTTTTTTCAATTTTCAATTACTTTCGTTCTTTTTCTCGTACTTTTTCATAATTGCCAAAAAGTTTTTACTTATTTCTCTTTAACTAAAACTTGTTCTGTTCAATTTTAAATTATGTTTATCTTTTTCCATATATTTTCTCTAATTTTTAATTATTTTCTTTTATTTCAATGAACTTCTGAAAGTTTTAAGTATTTTTCTCAAATTTTGTTTGACTTTCCTTTATTTAAAATATTTTATGTAATTTGTTTAATTATTTTCTTTAATTTTAATTTATTTATCTCAATTTTTTCAATTTTCAATTATTTTCTCTAATTTTTCATTATTCAATTTTGTTTTAATTTACTTTTAAGATTCTCAAGTATTTTTCTCAAATTTAAATTAATTTCTTTATGTTTAAAACAACTTTATGATTGTTTAAATTACTTTCCCCAATTTTTAATTGATTTCATTAATTTTTTTCAATTAATTTGCAAAATTTGCAATTATTTTTTTTAAGGGGGCAACCCTAGTTAAAGCGCGAAAAAATTGATCATTTTCATGAATTTTTTTTAGAAAAACTACTAACAATTTTAAATAAAATGATTTTTTTGTCTAAAAATACAGAATTTAAAGTATGAATTCCGGTAAAGAAGTTAAAAAAATATTTAAAAATGGAGGTGTAATGCTCGATCTTGTTAAAGTCTTCATAGAAAATATGGTTTGCGGTGACCACAATTATAAAGAGTTGGTTTATTTGTAACACAAAGTTCCAACGAATTTAGTTAAAGTAGAAGATAATCTAGTCCTTAAACGAAGGATTTAAAAAAAATCAATTTTTGACAAAATGGCAACCGCTCAAACTCTACTTTTCGATTTTCACTAAAAAAAAAAAACAAAAAAAATGATTTCCCACCTGTAAAAAGGAAAGTTTTGCATTTAAAAACAAATCCTTCGATTAAGGACTGGATTTTTATGTTTTAAAGAAGCCCACAAAATTTGAACAAAATAGGTTCAGTAGTTTTTCATCAATAGTGGTCACCAACTTGAAACAGATGTCTGACTCTAAAACATCTTCCGAGGATCTTTTTTATGCTTTCTATCGTATTAAATTTTCACTGAATAACCTAAAAATATATTTACATATTGCTGAAATCATATACTTTGACAAAATGCAAAAAAAAAGTGAATTGAGTTTTTGAAAAAAATAAGTAGGGTTGCCCCCTTAATTTCAATTATTTTTTTGCAATTCTTTTTAATTCTAAAATATTATAAATTTGATCCTAAATAAATATTTATTTTATTTATATTAATTGATTTTTAAATATTATATTTAAAATATTTATTTCTTCTGATTAGATAAATATTATTTATTATTGTATTTTATAATTTCTAAAATGTACGAAAAACTAATCGCGTTTTATTTTGCTATTAATTATAATAATTTTTGTAAATTTAATGAAAAATAGGTGCGGTTGGCAGTATCGAGGCAACAATACCATCGGGTCTTTGTGCAGGGTCCTTAGGTGTCCTTTCAGGTGATGATGGTTTGACAGACAGTCAAAATGAGGAGACTTTAGGTGCTCTGCAAGGTACTCTGCGATTGCAGGACCTGCAGAATTCACCGGAAGACATAAACACGGATCAGAGTCAGCAGGTTCAAAATTCCAACCAGAATCAGGTAGTGACTGAATTCGGGGCCAGTTTCTGGGTCGACGACATGGCTGGATTTCCTCTTCCTCCTCTCGACTTGGATCCACTTCCGCCGGGACTCTTCAGTCCTTGTTCCGGAAGCTACAAGTAAGTCATTAAATTATTGAACTCGATTTAATCGTTTATTCAAGTCAAAATTAAAATTAAAATACAAAATTTAAATTAAATAATCCTTGCGAATATAAATATTGACAAAAAGAATCTGTTGATAAAAATAAATTCAGTGTAGAAATCCTAAAACAGGCTGGCCACTTTTTTTATAAAATTAAATTCCCGGCTTTTCCTGGTCAATTTTTGTTTGGGATTTCCTGGTCACAAATTTTGAAACAATTAAAACAGTATTTTTAATTTTATATTTAAATTACAACTTTATACTTAAATTTAAAATTTACACATTTTTACAATCTTATTAATTGTATTAGTAATTATAAGAATTTGTCACTTGGTAAATAATATAGATGAGAAATAAAAAATTATCAATCTTCCATGTCAAGGAATTTAAAAAAATTCAAAAACACATAATCCTTTTTTTAACGTTTCGACAACTCATCTGTTTTCTTCAAGGGACAATTTTTGAACACCTTGACTTAGAAGGTTTATAAATTTTTATTTCTCGTCCTTATTAATTATAATTATTAAAATTGGAAAAGTTTTATTATTACAAAATATTAAAATCAAATTTTTGGACTATAATTTATCTTAAACATTTAAAAAGAATTACTTAATATAATTTTCACTAGCAACATTAACAAACTTTGCATTGTTGTTGGTCATTTAAAACAATAAATATTAAATTTAAACAAAATAATTGAAAAATGATAGGAATAACTATTGGAAATAATTGCAAATTGAACAACTGGATTGAAAATCGAAAAAAATAATTAAAATTGAAGAAAATAATAAAAAATTGAGGAAATAAATTGAAAACTTAAGAATTAAATTAAAATTTAAAAAAATAATTGATAATAATTGAAAAAAAAATTACAAAATGACAAAAATAATTGACAATTGAAAACAAAATTAAAAAAATGGTAAGATTATAATACAGAACCGAACACAATAATTTAAAAATCAAGGAATAATTATAAAATTTTAAGTTAATAATTGAAAATTGTAAAAATGGTAGGTAATAATTGAAAATAGTGGAAAATAATTAATAATTGAAAGAAATAGTTGAAAAATAGAAGAAAATATGTGAAAATGACGAAAATAATTGTAAATTGAATACAATAATCGAAAAATAACTACTATATAATATTGCAAATTGAAAAATTAAGAAAATTATAGGAATAATGGTTGGAAATAATTGCACATTAAACAACTTTGCGATTAAAAACCGAAAAAAAATAATTGAAAATTGAAGAAAGCAATTAAAAATTGAAGAATGGAATTAAAATTTAAAGAATATACTTGAAAATTGAAAAAAAGTAATTGAAAAAAGCCGAGAATTAATTAATAGGTATATATAAGAAAACAATTGAAAACTGAAGAATGAAAATAAAAATTGAAAAATAGAATTAAAAATTTAAGAAAATAATTGAACAATTGTTCAATTATTATAAAGTTAAAGAAGCTTAATGATAATCGAAAAAAATCGTTGAAAAGAGGCAACAATTTTTTAATAGTAAAGAAAATAATTAAAAATTGAAAATTGGAATTTAAATTTGAATAAAATAACTGAGAATTGAAGAGAATAGTCCTAGAATTGAATAATTGAATTGAAATTTTAAAATCATTTTTACTTTGTGAAAAAAACAATTGAAAAAATAAGAGAAATTTTGAATATTGAGGAATTAACTGAAAATCGTTAAAAAAAATTGAAAATTAAAGAAAATATTTGAGAATTGAAGAAAATAATTAAAAATTAAAGATATAAATTAGAAATTAAAGAATTGAATAGAAATTTCAAAAAATTATTGATAATTAAAAAAAAAATTATAATATGACGAAAATAATTAAATATTGACAACAATCATTAACTATTATAAAAAAAAATTAAAAATTGAAAAAAAAATCGAAAAATGGTGAAAATAATCGCCATTTAAACAAATTTTTTTTTTTAATTAATGAAAAATCATAAAATTGAAGAAGAATAATAAATTGTCAATTGAAAACTGATGAAAATTATAGAAAAAAATTATAGATTCATTTATAAATGAAATTAAAATTATTTGAACTGATATATATAAATATAAATTTCCGTCAAATGCATTTTTTAAAAAGTACAAATTTTACAAATTTCCTTGACATTTCCCTGACATAAAATTCTTGTTATAAATAATAAACAAACAGCTAAAATAAATAAAAATTTTGCTATATTCTTAAAAGCAGGGCTGATAACAATCATCATCTTTTTTAAAAAATTAAAAAAATCCGATGTTTTTTATTTAAATCTGATTTTTTTTATAGTAAAATCTCCAAATATTCATTTATAAAGAATTTATACAATAAATGAAGACAAAATTGAAAAAACAACACAAGAATGAAACGTAACATAAAAATATATATAAAAAAGTAGAAACTCTTTTAAAAAATTTAATTATTTACGGACATTTTTTTAAAATTAAAATAATAAATAAGATAATTAAAAAAAAACGGTAAAATATGTTACTAAAGAGAACAAAATTTTAAAATTAAATTAATTGGAGAATTATTTTACAAATTGAATAAAAAAAAAATGAATACAATTTTGGAAAATTTTTTAAAAATTTAAAGAGAAAAGGAATTTTATGAAGTAGAAGAACGATGTAAACATGAGAATATTTAATACAAGATTAAATTTACATAATATAAAATAAAAGAATAAAAGCTTTCAAAAAAGTAGAAAATTGAGAAATTTAAAAAATGAAGAAAAAAGCATCAAATAAATGTTTTTAAAAATTCGTAATTATAAAATAACAACTAAACAATTTAAAAGAAGGAAAAATGATAACAAAAATTAATAAAAACGCAAGGAAGGACTAAAAAAATAGTGAAACATCAAGAAAATTAAATAAATAGCAAGAAAAATGGAGAAATGTTCTTTTTCTTAATCTAACAAACTGTAAAAAAATGTAAAAAGTACAAAAAAAGAAATTTAAAAATCCTTTAAAAAAAAGTTTAGGCAAATTAAACCAAAAATTTTTTTTTAAATAATACACTTACAACAAGTCCAACAATAAATTAAGAAAAATTAAGGAAATCTAAAAATCTTAGGCAAGAATAAGTAAGTTTGCAAAAAATCTCGGAAAAAATAAACAAGATATAAAAACAAATTGAATAAATTTACAAAAAAATAAGTGTATTTATTTGTAGAAATATGGAAATAATTATGAAAATTAACGAAATAAAAAGTTTAGTTATTATAACAATTAATTAATCTTATTATAGTGATTATACCAAAATTGTGTAAAATAATATTAAATAATTTGCATAAAAAGAAGAAAATTAAAGAAAATTCTAAAATACAAACACAAATACAAAAAAATATCAAAAGTAAAAGGAGAAAAAATCTTAAAATTTTGTAAAAATAAGAAATTATAAGATAAAAACTAAACAGTTTCAAAAATGTAATATCTCTTAGAAATATTGTAAAAAGTAAAAAAAAGGATTATTGAAAATATGGAAAATAATTAATAGATTTGATTATTTTGCATTAATTAATATGCATTTAATTTTGAATTAATTGAAATTTAAAAGTTGGAACAAAGTGGAATGTGAGTTAATTGACGTATGGAATTTATTTAAATTAAAATGAACTAAAGAGATTAATTATTAAATATAATTAGAATAATTATTATTAGAATAATTATAAAATTATTTTATAATAGAAATGAAAAACAAGAACATACGTCATAATTAATCAAATCTTTTGCATAGGCTATTTTAAACGACTTTAAATGAATATATAGAACCGCTCAATTCTTGTCTAGGTGAAATTTCACTGTTTTCAATTTAAGAGAGAAATTTTCCCTAACAAAAATTTTTTTCCCTGACACTGTGGCCACTCTGTTCAATGAACTTAAAATCATTTTCGATAAAATTTCTCAGAACTTTTAGATCCACGAAGAAATTCCCGGTTTTCTCGATCAATTTTTTAATTCCCGGTCAAGTGGTCACCCTGTATAAAGAGTTCACATTTTCATAGGGTGTGGTAGACTCGGGAATATTAAAATAAATGGAATTAATATAAAAAATATTTCCTCTGTTGAGAAACAAAAAATAAATAGAAAAATTTACCTCCACGACTTTCTCCGGATATTCTTTTTTTGAATTATAAAATAAAAATTGTGTTTTTTTTTCGACGTAGTTTGTAATTATGAAGCGTTCTTGTAGTTGGGGATGCACAAGAGGCGATTGTATGCCCAGAGCTGGAAATCCGAACGGGGAAGGTGTCGCGGACGTTCTTTTGTCCTTGAAGCATGCCGTGGTTCATCCTGGAAGCCCAACTGGTGGATATTATTCAACTGGAGGATCATCTCATCATTACGCTCAGGATTATGGTCAAAATATTGGACCAGCTATTCCGCCCTCTCATTATACTCCTGGACCTGCCATGTCTGTCAATGTCTCCATGAATATGACCATGAACATGAACATGCATCCTGGGTAAGTCCAATCAAACACTCAATTATTTTCAATTATTTTATAAAAATAATAAAATCCCTGGCGAAAGTATAGAATTGAATTCCAATCATAGTTTTTTCCGAGGTATTCCGAAATTTGTTTCCGAGCCAATCAGATTTTATTCCGAATCTAAAAGTGACGAAAATTCTTTCCGAGTCTAAATTTTAGTCCGTTTGAATCCTGTTATTTCAATCCGAATCAATCAGTTTCAAATCCGAATAAACCCGGTTAGAATTGGAGCGGATTGATTCGGGATGAAATAACAGGATTCAAACAGATTAAAATTTAGCTTCAGAATGAAACGGATTATTTCGGAAATTTTCATCAAGTTATGTCTATTTTTAGATTTGGCTAAAAACTGATTGACTCGGAAAAATATACTGATTAAAACTTATTCAAACTGAATGGCATTCAATCCGATACTTTCGTCAAAGTTGAATTTTTATTCTCTAATACTCTCTAAATATGAAAAAGTTAGAAACTACAAATTCAATGAGGAATGACTAAATTTCATCACAATATTTGAGAAGCTTTTTTTCAAAAGTTAATAAATCCACATTTTGTTATTTTGAGAAAATTGGACAAATGCAGTTTTGCACCTATTCCCTGGAGTTAATTATAAAGTAGAAAAACTATATATAAAATTATTGATATAAAAATGCTTTTTGAATTTAAAGCGATTTGTTTTTAATTAAAGTTTATCATGATTAAGGAATTTAAAGGTTTTTGTAACTTACAAAGAACAAAAATTAAAATCTTAAAACATCTTGGTTAAGTCCAGATTTTTAAAATTGAAAATTCTTCATTAATAAAATTTGTTTTTCTTAAATTTAACAGCGATAGATCGATTTGTAAAGTTCATAATATTTTTTTGTTTTTACTTATCTCTATTGTTTGGAAAATAGATTTATCAACTTTTGAAAAAGTGCTCATTTACTTTTTGTTTTAAGAAATAAGGTAACTTTCAAACGGAGAGTAATTTATAAATTAATAAATGTTATTTTTAATTTTTTGTGATTTAATTTTAACTTGAAATTTATAAAAGTTTCCGTCTACTTAATTTAACTTAGATACAAATGTATCATTTACTGTTAGTGATAAATTTATTTAATCAAATTATGAATCGGATTACAATTTTTGAGGTTAGATTGTCATATTTCACAAAAAGTTAAATACTTGAATAAAAACTATTATGTTGTAGTGTTCGATTTTATAATACTTTCTTAACTTTAACAAAAATATATACCGTTTTCATTGAATACATACTTTTAAAAAATAATGAAGCCCGGCAAGAGGTTGATTGAAATAAACAAATACAGTTCTGAATATCGTGAAATTTCGAACGCTTTTATGTATTCCAAAAGTCGTCTCTGAAGGTTCAAGTTTTAATTCTTTTAGAGAGCATTCATCTGGACACATTTATATTCTTTTTAATTCCTGATGAAAGTCGTACGCTTATTTTAATTTCGATAAGATAGTTAGAATTAAATCAAATTAATCCCGTTAGATTCCTAAATAATATGGAACCAATTTAATTACATTTAGAACGTAAAAATTGGTAACGTTTAATTTATATTAATCAAACGGAATTAAAACGAATTAGAATTTTTGGAAATATAATCAACATTAATTTTGCTTTGTATTAAATTCAATATAGTTTTTGAATTTTTTTGTAACCATTTAAATTTTTAACCTCTTCTTGCTGAAAAAAATTTTCTTTTTAGAATTCGAATTCACTTTAGTTCTCGATCGATTAAAAAAAGTGAATATGTTTTTGTTTCTAAGCCAATAAGGATATAAATTAAATTAGTTAAATCACAATAAATTACTAATTCATGAGTCAAAATTTGCGTAATTCAGATTTAGAGAGTAATACACCCGAGTGATAATTCCATAAAAATTTCATAATATAAGTACAATTTATGATATAAATAATTGAGATGAGCGAATAGTTCCAATTTGAATCGAATCAAATTGAATCTGGCTAATTCGGTTCAATTCGAATTTGGATTTCAAAGAACTGAACTTGAATTATCCGAAGATTTCGAATCAACATATATTTTGAATTCAAATCGACTACTTTACTTCTGCAAATTGATTTTAATTCAAAACTTTAGGAGAGAGCACCCAAAAGTAGATAATGGCAAACAGTAGACAATTTGATTTTTCTAAAAAATGATTATAAAATTTTATTCGGCTTATTATAATAAGATTTTAGGAATAAAATAAGGTAACCTGACACTGTCTTTTTGAAAGAATATAAATAATTACTAAAAATGAAAAAAAACGTTTTTGAATAACGTAAAAAAAACTAACCTGAAATATATTTATATAGTTTTTATGAAGGATACTTACAAATTTTTTAGGGATCGTTAATACGTTATTATTGAAATTTAAGGCTTAGAAAATAATATATGCCATCATGAAGCGTTAGTTTTTTATATTTGTAAATGTTTAAGCATTTTTTATCAACTATTATAAATTCCAAAAGTAGATGTAATCAACAGTAGATAATCCATTATAGCCCACACAGCACCAGAAATTCCCTGAATTTCCCCTGAATATTGGTCCACATTTCCCGAATATTCGATCCTAATATTCAGGGAAGTTTCGTGGAAGCATCAAAATGTCCGCCATAAAGAATATTGAACGCTAAATTTCCCTGAAAATGTATTTCTAATTTTCAGGGAATTTCCGCATCTAATATCCCTTCAATATTCACAGTATTCGTAAATCTTCTGTACATGATGCGCAATGGTCGAACTTGGTTTCTGTGACACTTACGGCTGCGCAGTAGTTTTTAATGTTCTAGAATCCTACGGGTGCCAAATATGACATACAATTTTTATCAATTACCAGATCAAAAAAATTTTGGAAATTTTTTTTAACTTTCCCTGAATATTCTAGGAATATTAGATGCGGAAATTCCCTGAAAATTAGAAATACATTTTCAGGGAAATTTAGCGTTCAATATTCTTTATGGCGGACATTTTGATGCTTCCACGAAACTTCCCTGAATATTAGGTTCGAATATTCGGGAAATGTGGACCAATATTCAGGGGAAATTCAGGGAATTTCTGGTGCTGTGTGGGAGAACTGTCAGGAGTTAAGGTTATGTTTTGATAGCAATTTTTTGTTTTCAAAAACAAGGATTTGATCTACCAAATTTAACATTTTAATTTAGTTTGAACACTTCTATATATAAATTACAACTAATTCCCACTTAGTTGCTAAGTTTGGTTATGCATGACAAGATTTCTCGTATTCCTAATATTTTATTTAATTATACTAACAAAGAATAAAAAACTTTTATGTTGACAAATTGATTTTATTTTCAAAAGTACTTATGAAGGAACTATATTATGGGTAAAAAGCTGTTTCACAATTTATATTTTGCAAATAAGAAAGGATTATCCACTGTATTAACAGGATGTAATTTTTAAATAAATTTTTATCATATTATAAAAATACTTATAATAAATATCTGGTTAATTTTAGGCCCATTTTGCTGAATGTAATAATTAATTGAATAGATTAGCTTCATTTTAGTGTTTAACATTTTATTAATTGCTTCGGCCTGAAATAATTACACCTGTTGGAAATTTTTACTATCTACTATTGGATGCTCTCCCCTATTTAGTTTTATTTGACAAAGACTAGATTCATCCAAAAATCCTGATTCACACATCACTACTAATTTTGTTATTTTCTCGCGACCACAGGAAATAACAGAAAAAAAGCACGAAAAATTTTTGAAAACGTCAATAAAGAGATTTTTTTAAAGTTTTAAACTTTTAAAAGTTCTTAAACAGTTTTAAATTAAGAAGAAAAAAAAACGTGAAAATTAATAAAAAGCTTGTGAAAAGAAGAAGGTAGTGAAATTAAGAAAGGGATTTAAAGAACGATATTTAAGGATTTGAAAAGGAGTTTAAATGTTGTTTAAAAGGTTTGTTGGATAATAAAGGATTAATTGAAATGGTATTGGGTTATATTGATGGAATGTCCTTGCACCATCTTGTTTTTGTTGGAGGGGTTGTTAACGCATTTTTTTCAACTAGGTACGAGCAGAGCTATTCGTCGGCCTGGGGTATGGAACCCTTATTGAGTCCCGCCCCTCAATACAACCCTGTGGAAACTCAGACGAGGGTGAATCAAGTTCCGGCCAATAGCCTCATTGGTGTACACCCACATTCTCACCCTCATCCGCACCCTCATACAAGGCTTCAGCCAGGGGAGCATTCTCTCTGTATAGGTAGCGCGGGACCTGTTGTCACCCAGGATGATAATGGAAGACCAAATCTTTGTCGAATATGTGGAAAAACATATGCACGACCGAGCACCCTCAAAACTCATCTAAGAACTCATTCGGGGGAGAAACCGTTTAGGTAACTATTCAATATAAAAATCGTTTTCAGCCTCCTCTCTTCACTTGTTCCTTTTTACTATTTTTTCCAACATGAAACACTTTACTGAAAATAAATATATGATGAGATATAGGTACTAACATATATATATATATATATATGAATCACTGATTTAAAAATAAAGTTTTTCAAACTTCTTCAACCGCAAATAAAAAAAAATTCTTTTCTTTTTTGGCTTAGAAGTTAATTAAATTTTTAGAAAAATAGTAACTGAAAGAAATTGAAGATGCAACATTGCAAAATTTGTTTTAAAAACATTAGAATATTTTTATGACATTTTTATTGAAGATATAAAAGTATGTACAGGTAATTTATAAAATTCACATAAATGCAGTTTAGAAAACTTGACCGAAAATTATTAACATGTTTCATATTTCGATTATATAGAATTTAGTTTTTGAAATAACATAAAATGATGTTTACTATTTCAGAAATGATTTTCCAACAAAATTTCTTCAAAAATTGCTACAAAAATTTCCCATAAAGTTTCTATACGAAATATTATAAAACTTTCTTTTTTTATGTTTTTCTGGAATTTTAGTAGAGTTTTGTTGGAAATTTTTGTAAGAATTAAGTTTTTTCATAGAATTGTTTCACGTGGATTAATAAAAAGAAATTAACTATTAACTATACTTTGTACATTTAAAGATGTAAATTATTTACTAAGAAATAAATAGATTGTTATATGAAAGTTATAAAAATGGTAGATAAAAATTAATTAATAACTTTTACTTTGACTATGATTGTGAAAAAAAAAATGAAAATTTATTGGAAAAAGGGGAGAAAATGTAGGATTTTATGTGTTTTAGGTAATTCTTTCTAAATTTTGAAATGAATAAAAAACGCATTTTTAAACTTAATAATTATGAAAACTTAATTTTTTCTCTGATTTCATGATATATGAAAAAATTTCTAAAATAGAATGGGAATTTAAATCTATTGACATTTGAATGGATTGAAAATTGGATAAATTTAAGTTCAGATTATTAGTTCATTGGAACCAATTAAAATTTAAAGAGTTAAAATAAAATAAAAATAAAGCAATACATTGAAAAATTGAGAAAATATTCAAAAAAAGAAAGTTTAACAAACTTATATGAAAACATTACAAAAAGTATTAAAAAATATAAAGATAGTGGAAAATAATCAAAAAAATAATAAAACAGTAAAAAAAAAAGAGAATGGTAAAAGATAGGTAAAAATTAGATAAAAGAAATGACAAATTCCTTTAAAAATGAAAAAGTTTAGGAAATTATTCACAAAATGAAGAAAATTTAAAAAGAATGTGTAAATAACTTAACAAAATAAAATTAAACATTAGATACATTTTTGAAACAATTTTAAAAACAAATACTCCTCCGACCAATTCAGTTATAAAAATAAAATAATAAATAAATTTTTCGAAACGTTATAGGAACAAAATTATATAAAATAAATAATAGTTTGCGAAAAAAATCTATATAACACAAAAAAAAATTAGAAGCAAAAGATTGAAAAATCTTCAAAAAGTGATAAAAATTAAAAAATTGTGTAAAAATACTGAAAACATTGTTTGAAGAATAAAAAATTATAAAAGAAAAAAATGTAATTCTTTGAAAAGATTAAAGTTCTTGAAACGTCAAAGAAATAGAAACATTATTTATTAAATTAGAAAATTCATTAAAAATTCAAAGAATGAAAAAGCACATTTTCAAGAAAGGAGAAAATCAAGGAGAAAATTTATGATAAAGTTAGAAAATTTAAACAATGTCGTAAATATTGAAATTAAGTCTAAATGAAATATAAACTAATTAATTTTTTTCTGTTGAATTTTGAAATAATTGTAATTATAAGTTTGAATAAATTAAAGTTTAATTCAACTGGAGTTTGAGACTTATTCAAATTTTGAGGAACTACTAAATATTATAGAAATATTGAAATCTAATGTTTTTGACTTTCTTTCTACCCACAATTTTTACATTGTACTCTATACCTCAATTTTTTAAGTCACTGAAGAATACAAGATTAAAATTAAATTTTTCTGGTCTTTATCTACAAATTCCTGGAATTTCTTGAAATTTTTCGGATCACTTTAAAAATTCTCTAATCATTTTATAAATTCATATTTTTTATCTTGGAGTACAAACAAATTGTAATTTGTAAATTGATGTAAATGTGTAAATTGATTTGTTAATCTTGATTTACAAACATCAAAAAGTCTAAAAATAAAAAAAAGAACCTTCAAAAACTTCTATTAAAAAATAATGTTTAAAAATAAGTCTTAAGAAAAAAGAAATAATTAAAGCAATTAATATTAAGAGATGTAATAAAAAATCGATAAAATCTGTTATATAAAAGAAATTATGAAAAGAAATTAAAAGAAAAAGTAAGAAAATTTGAAAGAAATAAAAAACTGACAAATAAACAACTAACATTAAATAAAAAGAATAAAAATTTGTTTAAGAAATAAAGATCATTTTAAAAAAATCCAACAGACCGTGAAAAATTACAAAAAATATAAAATTTGGTAAAAGTCGTTTTTTTTCTAAATTTATCTCTAGTTACATTTTTCAAATTTTAAATCTACCATCTAGGTACTAATATAATTTACCAGTCTAGAAATTCCTGGTATTTCTGTCAAGTTCTTGTTTTTTTTCACTTTGCACTAAATTCCCGAAAAATTTTCAAAATCTCCAGAAAACTTGATTATAGATATATTTTAAAATATTTTATTATATATTACAATTCAATGTTTCTAAATTTCTAAATCAAATTTAATAATTGGTGTTAATAAAAATTTAGTATCACTTACTTGAAATGAGGATGATTTCTAAAATTCTTTTGAGAAATTATTAATATATAAAAATATATTCATAATACATAATAATTTTTAGATGTCACGCGTGCTCGAAAGCTTTCAGTCAAGCTGCCAATTTGACTGCCCATGCCAGGACACATTCTGGAGAAAAGCCTTTTCGATGTCCTGTCTGTGATAGAAGATTTTCGCAAAGTAGTTCTGTCACAACACACATGAGAACGCACTCTGGAGAACGACCTTACAGGTAAAATATTTTTCTGTTTTATTAAAAAAAAAAAAAAAAAAAAGGTACATTTATTTCAGTTTTCAGGCTACTATCACAAAATATTTTTTTCTAATATTTTTGTCAATTAAGAAGGTTTTCTCTACTTACATAACCTCAAACTAGAAAGTCGGTTTTCACCCCAAATAAGAATATTATTCAAATTAATTTCACCAAATTTTGAAAGATTCAGTTGTAGATTTTCAGAAAAAATCAGGTTGAGCTAAAATTTGTTGTCAAATAATAATTATTTAATTTTTTTTAATATTTTTATTTAAAATTCTTTAAATTTAATGAACAACTGCAATTTTCATCGAATTCGGACAAATAATAGTTCATTTTTCTCATTGAAACATTCTCTACAATTCTATTTGTTAGATTTTGTTAAATAACATTCTGTTTAAAAAATACGTAAAGAAAAAATTTTATTTGTTTAATAACTTTAAAACAAAATATTATTTAACAAAACCCAACAAATAAAATTGTAGAAAATGTTTCAACGAAACTATTATGTCAGAATTGGATGAAAATGCAGTTGTTCATTAAATTTAAAGAAAAAACATGAAATGTTAAATAATTATTATTTGTCAACAAATTTTAGCTAAACCTAATTTTTTCTGGAAAATGGGTAACTGGATCTTTTTTAAAATTTGCTGAAGTTAATTTTAATAACAGTTTTATTTTATGCGGAAACAGTAATTTTTTAGTTTGAGGTTATGTCAATGGAGAGAACCTCCTTAAAGTTAGACTAAGAAAGGAAATTTAGGATACAACTTTCCCAAACTCAGGAAAATTCCTTATATTCTTTTATAAAGAAAAAAATTGCTGAGAAAAATATTAATAAATAAAAAAATAAATTTAAAAAGAAAATAGTAAGAATCAGAACTCTGTTAAATATTCTGAATAATATTTTTAAATTCTACAAAAAGGATTGTAAAATAAAAAATAAACTTGCATAGAATTATAAATTAACTAATTATTTTCTCAGGCATCTCAGAACTTTTTTTTTAATACAAAATTTAAAATAGATAAAATACAATGAAAGGGTTTTCAGGTAAAAAATATCAATAAAAAAGTTATAAAATTTAAAGAAACACGGCTGAAATTTTTCACGTGGATTTTCATGTGATAATATTCACGTAGAAAACCACATGTATTATTTTGAAACACTTCACGTGGAATATCTTACCGTCGCTTTTTATGTGTCTCTTTTTTAAAAATAAAAAAATTGTATTCGTAGATTTTCACGTGGAATGATCCAAAACAACACGTGTATGTTTAATGTTAAAATTTTCACCTAGCATGGAAGTTTTATACCTAAAATAAAAATGTTAATATTTTTAAAAACTTTAACATATTTTTCACTGGATTTTTCATTTCTTTAAACTAAATTATCGAATAAATTCAACTCAACCGAATACTTATGTATCATAATTTTTAATTATCATTCATTTTAGGCACAATATTTCTATTTGATCGAAATTTCTTAATTAATATAATATAAAGAAAATTAAATCTTCATTAGACAGATCTTTTATTTACCCTTAAGTTTATTATAAATGGATTTTATTTAGCATAATTTTTATTTAACACCGTTATTATTTTTAATCTCATATTCATTTAACATATTTACTGTTCCGAAAATTATAATTTAATGTAATTCAATTTGGCACAATTATCATTTGAAATAATTTGCATTCAACCAAAACATCGTTTGACATAATTTTAAATCACCCAAGTGTTTATTAATTATTGTATAAAAAATTAATTAATGTTCTAAATATTTTAGAAGAAAAAATTAATAAAGATTTAATTGGTTATAATGAAATTCCTCATAAAATTAATCATTTAATTGTACTTTTTTTAAAACTTGTTCGTCTTATTTTATTTTTGTTATATTTGAACAATGCTTTTTTTTTGCAAAAATACTTCTTTATTATTAATTTTGGTTAAAAAGTACTATACGTTACCTTAAAAAAATGTCTTAATATTTACAAAAACTAGTTTTTTGTTTCTTAGTCTATAAATTAATTTCCTGTGATTCAATAAATTATGTTTTTAAATGCAAAAAAGTTTTTTTCTCGTTTCGTCTTCGTTTTTTAATTTTAAATAATAATTTTCAATTCCTTTCTCCATTTTTAACTGATTTTATGGTAATATTTGATTGTTTTTCAAAATTCTAATTATTTATCAATTTAAATTACTTTTATCATCTTTATTGCTTGAATGAAACTTAACTCAAGTTTAATTAAATTTACGAATAATTTATAGAACATCGATATTGTACACTTAATATTTTAATTAATGCATTTTTTTCAATTTTGTGTTTCAATCCATGAGAACTTTTTAATTATATTCCTTTAAATCTTAATTTCACATTGATTTTAAAATCCTACTTTTCTTTTTGTCAAAATTTCAATTATTTTCTACTTAATATTTTGTAAACATATTACTTACCCATTGTTTCTTGAAATCTGATAATTTAACTACAAAAAAAAATCAGTATGAAAGGAGACGCACAACTTCTCTAATTGGTTTCGTGGCTAGTTTAAAACTGTTTGGAACCGGTTTAAAACTGTTTAGAACTGGTTTATAACTATTCACAACTAATTCAAAACTGTTAGGAACTTATTAAAACTTGTTTAAAAATATTTAGAACATGTTCAATCCTGACCATAATTATTAAAAATTGTTTAAAATTTAATTTAAACTCTTTAGAACTAGTTTTTAATTGTTCAGAACTTGTTTAAAAGTATTCAGTAGAATTTAGAACTAATTATAAAAACTGTTTAGAACTTGTTAAAAACTATTATAACTAATCCAAGTTGAGAACTGTTTAGAACTAGTTCAAAGCTAATTACAAAAATTTAGAACTAATTAAAAACTGTTTATAACTATGTAGAGCTACTCAAAATACTTTTAAACTTGTTTCAAAGTGTTTGAAACTTTTTTAAACTACTTAAAACCGTTTATAACTAGTTCAGAGCTGTGTATAGTTAACGTAAACTGTTTATTTAATATTGTTTATAACTACTAAAAACTGCTTAGAATTTACTAAAAACCGTTTAAAACTATTTTGAATTACTCCAAACCTCTTTATAACTACATTAACCAGTTTAGAATTAGTTTTAAATTTTTGCAACTAGTTAAAATCTGTTAAAAACCGGAACTGGCTAGCTGTGAACGTCGATCAAATTTTCGTGATTGAAAATTTCGCCAAAAATTATCAGAGTTATATTTTATTTTCATTTTACCTGCTTTTTGATTATTTTTCTCTTCTTCCTCAACTTTATTGTTTGCTTAAAACATCATAAAGATATCATAATACTTCAATTTATTTTTGGAACCTGATCTGAAAGAAAGCTCTGTAGGGGAGATTGTCCAACAGTAGATAATTTCAATTTTCTAGAGAAGGATTTTAAAATTTGAATTCAACTCATCATAATAAGATTTTAGGAAGAAAATAAGGTTGCTGAACCAAATTTTTTTGAAACAATATGAATAACTGTCGTCTATAATTGGAAAAAAACGTTTTTTGAGGTTAAAACAAAATCGACTTTGCATATATTTACGATATTTACGAAAAAAAAAAAAAAAAAAAATCCGGACTCACAACCACGTTATTATCAAAATTGGAATCTTAAGATGCTACACAAGATATACAAGAATTTATGTGATATTTAGTTTTCTTCGTTTCAAATTTCCCGCTCTTTTAAGCTCTTAGGTTTGGTATGCTCGTTTCAGAGAAATGCAAATTTCTCGTATTTCAATTAAATATTTAAGAATAAACAACTTTAACACAAACAAATTGATTTTATTTTGAAGAAATCTTTTCAAGGAACTGTATTATGCATAAAAAACTGCTCAACAATTTGTTTTCCTTAAATAGGAGCCGATTATCCACTGTTGGCAGGAGGTTCCATTTCAACTGATTGTTTATCATGTTAAAAAAGTATTTTAAACAAACAAGAGTTTAATTTTAGGCTCATTTTTCTTTCTGCATTACTTACTTAAATATATTAGCTTCATTTTAACGTTAAGCATTCTATTAATAACTTTAATCTAAAATAATTACACCTATCAGAAATATTTACAATCTACTGTTGGCCGGTCTCCCCCAATTGTAAAAATGCCTTTCAAAGAAATTTTGAAATAAACAAATACTAATTATTTTCCAGGTGTCGATTTTGCAAAAAGGCATTCTCGGACAGTTCGACCTTGACCAAACACCTGCGAATTCACTCAGGCGAAAAACCATACCAGTGCAAATTGTGTTTATTAAGGTTCAGTCAAAGTGGCAATCTCAACAGACATATGAGGGTTCATGGTGGTTCCTTGACGTGACACAGCACAGATTATTCTCCAGTGGACAGTGGCATGTTGCCTCAGTGCTGTCGGATACCTGTGATTCGACTCGGAACGAGCTTACAACGAAAACAATAGATGTACATTCTGCGGTCTTTCGTGCGATGTCCCCTAGAACCTTCTGTCTAAAAAAATAACTTCTTAATGCCAATTGCCCGAATATCAAGGCTACTCAAATTCAATCATCAGATGAAAAATCATTCAAGACAAAAGCCAAAGTTGAGCCGCAAGCCAAAGCCAGACCAAAGCCAAAGGTCGAAATCCAAAATTAGATTATTCGAAAATCTAATTAGATTAAATTAGTTGCTAAATGAAATTGATTTTTATCACGGCTGATGATTTGAGTAGCTTTGAAATTTCTGGGGTGCTAGTCTACGATTGTTAATGAAATTATGAAAAAAAGAAAAAAATGTCAGGATGGGTAAACAAGTGAGGATATCGTATATAAATGCCTGCAGCATTCACACCACAGCACCGTTGATTATTGTACAAATATTGTATTTATTATAATTATTATTAATTATAATTAATATTAATGTTACCGTTTTCACCACGTTTACTTTCCTTATCGCGTGGTTTGTTTGTTTTTTTAAAATTCATTTCTCCTCATTTTGCCCTTTCTCTCTCTTTATCTCTCTCACTCTCTCTCTCTCCCATTCTCTCTGTCTCTCTCACTCTCTACTTCTCTTCATTTGTAATTGTAAAATAAAAGTATTTCGGCGCCAGTTTCGTCGAATAAAACGGAGTCATAGTGTTTTTTACCAGAGAAAAGGAGCAATTTAAAAAAAAAATAAAATAAGAGAAAGAAAAAGTCATAATAAATAGACTAATTGGAGTTTCATTTCGGCTAACCTACGCACGAAGTGGAGGATTTATAGGAGGCTTATTTAATTGTCTGATTCGCACACATTAATAATTGATTTTCATTAGGATTTTTCATACTCTTGTTACAATTGTTTTGCCTCCAACAATTAAAACTATAAGAACTCCATTTTTAGCGCAGCGTTTTTTTTCTTGTCAAAAATCTCTTGCACTCGTTCGTTTTGTCATTCTCACACTCTATCACTCTCACACTCTTGCTCTATGTATAGATAATGATGTGTTTATAAGTAATAATATTCTTGAAAAAAAGTATGTATAATGTCTCTACTTATGTAGGGTCATACGGATTTGCAGAGACGAGCTGGCCCTTTTAATTTTAATTTAGCATGCGCCTCTTCTATCTGTCCCCTTTTTAAAAATGTTTCTTTTCCCTTCCTTTTTCCCATTTTACTTCTTTCGTTTCCCCTTCTTCTTCCACTTTCTTTTTTCTATC
Source organism: Ganaspis brasiliensis (assembly GCA_037103525.1). Taxonomy (NCBI): domain Eukaryota; kingdom Metazoa; phylum Arthropoda; class Insecta; order Hymenoptera; family Figitidae; genus Ganaspis; species Ganaspis brasiliensis. The sequence goes on from JAZKLR010000294.1 coordinate 1,250,308, forward strand.
TTTTCTACCTATCTTACTTACTTTCTTTCTTCTTTCGTTAATTTATTTTAAAATCTAGAGTCTCCAAATAAAGCAATCGACTTTGGACCATCTTGTCATACAGCAACCGTATCATGATTTTTGTTTTTATGTACGTTGCGTATTTTCTATTTAAAAAAGTGTGTATGCGTGTATGTGTAATTGTGTGTGTAAGTGTTATCTCTGTGATGCATTTTTTTAGTTTTTCTGTCCTCTCTTTCACGACGTTTCACAATCGTCGATTTGGATCTTTTTACTGCACTCTCACGGTATTAGAAATAATATTAACTTGTTTCTAGGCATACGAGATTTAATTTCACGTTAGAACAACGTCGAAAAAGGTTTTCTTTTTTTTTTGTTTGTTTTCATTAAATCTACATTTCTTTCTCGAGAATTTGATCAAGTACCAAGAAAAACAATTTTTATTCTTTGTTTTACGGAATTGTACCACTTTCAGTACTCGTTGATTTTTTTTTTGTCAATATATATCTATATATTTATATAAAGAAAAGTACGACTAAAAAATATTAATTTTCAATTTGAAAATTTAATTCATCAAAGCACTAATAATTTGCCTCGAAAATAAAAACCAAATAGATATGTGTGTATCTACAATAGATTTTTTTTTTCATATGTGATCAAAATTACTCTCTTTCATTTCCAGAAAAAAAAACAACTTTCTATAATCTACTGTTCTCTTGTCAATTGATTCACAAATTAAAAAAAAAAAAAGTCATTCATCGTTTCCCCGTTTACAATGTTTTTACCCTTGACTAATTTACTAGTCAAGTGTACGCAACGTCACACAACTTCACTTAATACAATAATTAATCGTATCGTAATTATCAATTAATAAAACTTGTTTCTGCTCGTACTATCTCTGTCGCAATATGATTCTTCATGCACGCGCACTCTCGTTCTCTCAGACCCTTTTTTTTCTCAATCTTTCTATCTCACAGTCTCGCTTGCTTACAAACCGTTAAACAATACAGGGTGTATTTTCACTGACAACACAATTTGCTTTTTGTTCTGTCCGCATTCGATTTGCGAATAATAATTGAGAAACGCACAAATTTCTTTTTTCCATTTATTTAGTTTCAATTTAAAAAGAACAAAGACACCAAATTTTGAAACATCGTCAATTTCTCGTTAATTTGTCGTATGTCCGATTCAACTACGAATACTTAAAAGAATTTTCAACTGTACATTGCTGAGTGTAAAGGGAAGAAAAAAAAATTGCCTCTACACTGGACACGGACATGTGACAAATCAAGATTTCTCTCAGAATGCGTTACATTTCTCTTGTTTCCGCAAATCGAAATTGTTGTTTTTCCAAAAGTTCAAGAGAAAGAGTGTGTGTGTTTGTGTTTTATTTTCTTTCTTTTTTTTTGTTGAAAAAGCAGTCTATAATCGATCCAGGGACTTTTTCTAGGACAAGATTAAAAGTAAAAAAGAATGTATTTAGGTATTTTGATAATAAGGATCTGGGATAATAACCCCCCCGCAGAAATTCAGCTAGAGTTCTTTCTACTACATCAAGATCGCTGATGACTCGCATGTATCGCAACAAATTGAAGCACTAGCGAAAAACAGCCCAATTCCCAAATTACAGAAGGACAAAATTGCAATCTCTGCTGATTTAAAGTCCGCGTTTCTTCACATAAAAAGGGAAATTAGGGAATAATGACTAGGCGATGAATTTTCTTGCGACATCCAAGGAAGAACTGACAGGATTTTTTTGGTTTAAAAGCTCAACTCCCGTCATTCCGGCGCTTTAAAACAATAATTGATTCTTTTTTCAATCGTGAATGGAATTAAAAAAACAATGAAAAATGGAAGATTGGAGTTGAGCTGTTAAACAATTCCCAGTGACTATAAATCTAGATGATGGAAAATTAATAAAAAAAAGAATAAAAACAGAAATAAAAATTAAAACCGTGAACGTTGCGCTGTTTAAAAAAAGTGGGAAGTATATAAGTTTGCACAGACGTTACCGGGAGAATCTTAACCAAACATTAAGAAACTAATTTTTACAAGTCAAGGTGCGGCGTTGTCGCTTGAAAATTCGTCGCATCAGGAACATTCACTTTGTCCAACTGTACTTGGTGTCTGTTTAGAACTGCACTCTACCCGAAAGGTTCCTCAAAAAGCAAATGTTGAAAAAAAAAAGAAGAAATAAATCAATGACTCTCTCTCGTTCGTACCTCTTTCTTTCAATGTTTCATTCGACAGATAAATCTCTCTTTCTCTCTCTCGCTCTGTTGGTCTTATTAGATTCATTCGCTCTCAAGTAGGGATCCTCTCGAGTATGTCGGAAGCAGCGGACAGATATTTGGTTGTACATGATGCATGACCCGCGCTAGTGAATCGGCCGTTTTTGTTTAAGTCGTCGTCGGAGCTTGCGTATAAATGGCTAGGGCAGGTTAGATCGGAGGGTGGCGCTGGATTGGAGATCTGGGGTTTAAGGTCAACGGGGACTGGGTGCAGGTGGGCTGGGCCGAGGATCGGGCTCGCTCACTATGCTATGTGGTAATCCAGGCATTCCAGCAGAAGGTGGAGCAGCAGTGGGACCGCCAGCCCCACCGCCGCCTACCGTTGGACCCGAAGGCCCAGTTGGACCTCCAGCTCCACCACCGCCTGCCGACGAGTTGGGTCCACCACCACCCCCGCCTCCACCGCCGCCAACGACAGAATGACCACCAGGAGGTGGTGGTGCGGAGTCGTGAGGAGTTGTTGAGTGCGCCTGTTGAACAGGCAAAGCTCCTGCATAGTATCCCCCGTTGATACCCTCAGGGTAGCTGCTGCACAATCGAAAAAAAAGTTCAAATTTCAATTAAAAAAGTCATAAACAATAGAATACACAGTTTTTAATTGTCAAAATCGTTAAGGGGATAAATACGCCTTGTAGTTGGCACAGAAACAAGTGATATTTTATTACTTTCTATAAATTAATAACAGAGTCAACATTAACAGGGCTCGAACCAGTGTCTAGCGAATTATCTTTTTCAAATTTTCCGGATAGTAAATTACAATTTTCCCGGATTTGTTACTTTAATGATTAATAACTGTACTATTTTAAATATTAAACAGTTTAAAAGAAATCTTGAAAAGAACAGTTTTAAATATTCAATACATGGCATTTTTATAAAGATAAAACAGTAAAATTAGTTTCAAGAAGAACTAACTGAAAAAAATCAGATAAATTATTAGAAGGTTTAAAACATCAGAAAGTCAGGCTTCGAAGCGTAGTAGAAGACTAAAAAAAAAAACTGTAAAAAGTACCCTCAAAATTAAAAAAGTGTCAGAAAAAATAGCATATTTAAAATAAAAGAAAATTAGCTCTCAAGACAGAAATGCACATGTAAAACTAATTTTTTGTATTAAAAAAATTAAAAGGAAACAAAAAGTAAAATATGAATTCAAAACTTTCATATTTAATTATCAAATCAGTATAATATATACAAATAAACTTATCAATACTTTAAGAATAAAACGAAATCATTCACAGCATTTTCATTAGCGATTTTCAAAACGTAGTTTTCTGCATCCAAAAAAGCACCTTTATTAAAATTTTCTAAACTCCTGTATATACAAAAATATTCCAATCAACTCTAAGCGAGGTCAATGCATTTTATTTCATTATTTATTTAAGAAGAATTAAACAAATTTTCTTTTGAAATCAACCCTTCTTTACAAAAAAAAAAAATGAACTTCTTTGTTCATTGTTTGGAAAAAAGGGGATTTTTCTTTTAAAAATAATGGATTTTGTTTCATAAAAAGGGAATTTTTAAAATTAGTAAAAAAATTATTATATATTTCAAGGATTCTTTTACGAAATTGTATTGTTTCTTTAGAAGATTAGAGCACAGATCATGGTGAGGCTTTATTAAGTTTAACTCAAAAGACCTATCACTAAAAGTTATCAGTTTACTGATTAATTGAGGTTTTAGGCCTAAAATAAAATAAATGTGTAAAAAATTAAAAAAAAAAACGTTTTTTTTAAAATTATTCTTGAAAGGTTTGTTCTTGAATTTTCTTCGTTGAGGTATCGTGGAGAATTTTCCATGTATAGAAACTTGTTTTTCTTGTTAATATAGGGGAATGTCTTCATAAGCGGGCCACCTGAATGAGTGGGACATCTTCCGTATTTCTATAAAATGGCAATCGAAGTGGTAAAATATTGCTTCTGAAAGTTAGTTATTATCGTAAAATAGTTTTTAGTAACATTCTTATGAAAATACTTGCTTATACATATGTTGTCAGGTGAGTGGCTGGAAAAATAAAGGACTTAGAAACAATTGAAGTAAATTAAATAAATTAAAGTTTTTTTAAAATAAATATTATTATTTTATTATTAAAGTTCTGTAATATTTTATCATTTTTGTAAGTTTTTAGAAAGTGGTCCACTATTTAATACAAATTTTTTTGGGGCCAAAAACCAGTGTTTTAGAAAATTGACAATAAATGTTTTCAATCAAATTATAAAAAGATCTGACTGCGTGTAGTACTTAGTTAGCTAACACCTATAGCTATCTAACAAAGTACACAAATTCTTCTATCAAAAGGTGACACACTCAATAAGACATTCCCCTACATTAATTTTAAAAAATGCCTAAAGAAGTTTTTTTTTTGTTAATATCTCATATTAAGTAAAATAGTATTATAATACAAAGTATTTAATACACTTTCAGGCCTCTTACTCATTTTTACAATTAAAAATAGTGTCAAAAGTGGCATAAACTGTTCAAAAAGATGTCAAAATAGTGGCATATTTTTGTTAACAAATATATATAAATTTATTTGATCTTATGGTTGTAAAAATAAGAAACAAAAAAAATTAATAATATTACTGTTTTTATTTTAATAAATATATTAAGAATACATTAAATTAAAAAAATATAAAATACTTCATTTACAAAAGTTCTTGAATAGTAATATTTTTCTTTTCTACATTAACTGGACTAATGGGAACATTATCAACCTGTCCATTTTTGAATTTAGTGTGATTTGTGATGTTTAAATAGTCTCCAATATTTTAAAGTTTATTTTAAGTCTTAGAATCCTTATTTCCATTTATTTTAACCTAAGAATTACTTGTTTTCAATTTTTTCCTCGAAAATTAGAAAATCTTCCTAACTAGTGGATTTTTTTTCATAATGTTTGGAAAACTCCCTATTTAAAAAAAAATCGAAATTATTCTTAAACATTAGAAAAATTTCCAAACATAGCGGATTTTTTCCAAAAATTCGTAAATAAATCTCAGGAATTGGTGGAAAAAATTCTAATGTTTTAAGAAAAAATATTTTTATCAAATCATTAGAATTTTTTCCGAAAAATTGGAAAATTAGGAAAAATGGACTTATTTAAAAAATATATATATATATATATTTCTAAAGATTGGAAAATTTCCCGAATAATATAGGTAATGGATTTTCTCCTAAAGTTCGGAAACAAATCCTACAATAAATCACAATGAGTTTCCTCTTTTTTGACTTCTGCTTCAGTTTTTTGTTAATTTTCTTCCGTCTCAATGAAAATAATTTTTTATAATTTTATAATTCCAACCAATTAAGAACATTCTTTATTATTTGAAGTCTAATAAAGAAAAGGACAGCAGGCAAAAACTTAGAGACTTATTAAACATCTGAGTTGAAAATAGTGTCTTTAGTGGCCTTTTTTTTTTTAAAGAAAAGTATCATTAGTGGCATTTTTTTCAAAATAGTAGCTAAATAGTGTCATCAGCTGAAAAAAGTGGCAAATAGTGGCATGGGCAAGAGGCCTGCACTTCAAGTCAAGTCTAATATTTTGTTTTATTTGAAAAGTTCGTCAAATTTTAAGCAAAAAAAAAGAATCTTTTAGAAATCTATTACGGAATCAATGATATTTAAAAATTAAGTTGTATCTTAATCTCGGTATTCGCAAATTGTCAAGTCTGTACATTCTGACATTCATAAACATTCACTACCTAAACCCAATAAATAATAATTAATCTTAATTTTATTAAGCATTTCAAGAATTAAACAATTTTTAAAACCTAAATTTATGTAGAATCTTAAAAAAGTGTATCTCCAAATTTTTTTTTTCAAAAGCATTAAATAAATATAAATATTTTAACTCTTAACTGCTAGACTGTGTCTGACAGACCCGATTTTTTAGATCCTCTTTTTTCACTATTTTCAATCTACATTCCGCTGTAGGAGAGAGCGGAATAGGTCTACCGGGTCTGTCAGACCCAGTCTAGCAGTTGAGGGTTAATAAAAATAAATATAATGATTAAAATTACAAAAAATAATATAAATATTTAAATTAAAATACATATAAATATTTGTTAAGAAATCAAATACTTTTAGAAAAGATGTTTTTATATTTTGTTTACTATCACAACGCTTATCTAAATATGACATATATTATGTTTTTTATAAATTAATTTTTTGAAAACTGAACATTAATTTTTATTTTATTTCATCTGATCTTAAAAAAGAGACTAAATAAATTTAAAACAGTTTCTGAAACAAAATAAAAAATTTCACTTTTGGAGACATCACTTTCTCAATCACAATATTTTTTAAGTTTTAAAAATTCATTAACCGTAATAAAAGTGCATTTAATTATATAAAAAAATTCAGTAATGGATGTCTTTTCATGATTAAATACACGCCATTATAGGTTATAATATAGTTTTATACAACTTTGTTAAAATAAAGAAATAAATTAACTTACAGATCTTGTACTTATTCTTTAAATTTTATAATTTGTAAAAATTAATTTGTACAACGATTAGGTAAATTAATGTTTTGAAAAATTAATAATCATTTAGCCGTTAGGTCTGGGAAAATATTATTGATAACTTAATTTGAAAATCTAATGGTCCAAATATTGAATTAATAATTGAAGTTTAATTTTACTTACTCAATTATAAACAGTTATAAACAGAAATCTAAATAAATAAATTCTTCAAAAAATTCTAGATTATTTAAAATCTACATTTTTATAAAGGTAGAATTTACGGATTTTTCATACTTTTCTAAACAATTTACGGACGTTTCTTTTTTTTTAACAGACTTTTACGGACTATCATATTTACGGACGTTCACTGGTAGTTAGTTCGAGCCCTGTATAAAGTAGAAGAAATATACGAAATTATTTAAGAAAAAATGTTTTTCGAATTTGATTCCATTTGTTTTTAATTAACATTAGAGAATTTAAAAGTTTTTGTAATTATTGCTAGTAAAAAAATAAAAATTATAAACCATTTTGATTAAATCTAGATATTTTCAAATTACAAATTTTTTGTTAATGATCATTTTTTCTTAAGGTATTAGTCGCGTAAATGCTCCCGCAAAACTCCCGCAAAATAAAAAGAACAAAAAATAAACTTTTATATCAACTCACTTGCTTCCTTGTGACCTCTTCTAATATAATATATGTAATTTTCACGATTTTGAGTCAGGTACTATAAGTTATCGTGATGTATTGCTTACACGTTTTCGACATTTTTCAATGAAACCACGTGAAAATGAAAAATTATGAATTTTTAAATTATTGTATTTTTTATACGGCGTGGTCAATAAAATTAATTTTTTTTTAAAGGATTTATTTTATCTCAATGTGTAACTTAGTAGTTTTATTTGAAAAACTGACGACTTGTTTTTTTATAATTGAATATAAGAGACATTTTTTACATGCATTTTGTGCTATTGCATGTAAAAGGTATAAACTTTGAATTAATATTTTGAAGCTCAGAATTGGTCAAAATTAATAGGATAGATCTCATTTCATAGATAAATACCTCATGAATACAGATACAAAGTTTTAAAAAAATCTGACGAAAATCATTTTACGCGACTAATACCTTAATTTTAAGTGACAGATCAATTTGTGAGGCTCTTCCTTTATTAATTTTTTTTTTGTTCAAAGCATGAAATAAAAAATTCAACAATAATATATTTCTGAATTTTGAATATTTATAAAAGTAATCTTAACATTTTTTGGTAAAATTTCCAAATTACTTTTTTTTATTAATATGGACAATAAATTATTGTAATTGATAGTCTCAATAGATTATTCTTAATTTAAAAAATTAGAACAAGAAGCAGGCGTTTGAATCGTGGATTTCTTGACTGTTAGATTAATGAATCTTTGAGAATATCATCAAAAATTGATTTGTCATACGCTTTGATATTCCGCTAAATTAGATTAAAATTGATTAAAATTCGTTACTATAAAACCAACATCTAAAAAAAACCATTATAACACTATTAAGAATTACTTTAAAACTACTTAAAACTGTTAAAAATTTGTTTAAAACCTTTCATAAATAGTCCAAAACTATTTAAAACTGCCTAGAAATGTTTCAAAATATTTTAAATTTGATTAAATCAGTTGACAGAGAGTTATAAACTGTTTAGAACTTTTCATAAGAAGTTTAAAACTGTTTAAAATTACTTAAAACAGTTAAAAACTTTTTATCACTAGATGAACATTATTCATATACATCCGTGTAGAATTACTTCAAAGTGTTTAAAAACAGTTTAAAACTTGCTTACACTCTTTTAGAACTAGTTCAAAACTATTTGTAACTAGTTCAAAACTGTTTAATTCTTTTTTTTAAACGGTTCATCTAAAATAAAAAATTTAAATTTGTAACAATTATCAGGTTTTTTTGAAAACTGGTCACAACAACTTTGGGTGAAATGTAAGAAACCGAAAAAAATTAATTCAAATACAATAGTGATTTTAGAATATTAGAATAACAAAATATTTTAAAACATTCCAATGTTAGCTGTTTTTTGAAAAAGCCAATTTTTCAGACATCTTTTTAAAACGGTTAATCCAAAATCAATAACCCAAACTATCCTAGGTATGTCAGAAAAACTGTCATTTTATCTCTCTAAATCTGAATCAGTCATAAAATATTAATTGAATTAGTAACTCTGAGTGATAAGATTTCGTTACAAGAGGATATTTATTTTTTATTTTAAGAAATTAGGTTATTTTAAAAACTAGAGTAATGCATTTTTAGTTTTAAAACTTATCAAAGTTTTTATCTTATTAATGCAACAATTTTCCTTCAAATCGAAACTGAAGTTGAAATTTAAATACATATTGAAAGTTAATTATAGGTTGGGTACATTTTTTTAAAATTTACTTCATAATTTCATATAATTCCACTTTAAAAACGTATATTTACAAGAAAATGCTGTAAAAGTTATACAATTTATTTATAAATATAAGGTAAGAATATCATTATTATAATATACTAAAATACATAAATTTGTGATTTTCGTGTTACTAATTCAATTAGTCGCAGTGTAATAACTATTAGTTAAACTAGATAATACACAATAAGTTACTAATTCATTAGTAAAATACTGAACTACTAATGTAATTAGTAAAAATTTGACTAATCCAGATTTAGAGAGCAAAAATCAATTACGTCTATAATATTTCGGGTATTAATTAACAGAAAATGTTACACAAAATACGTAAATTAAAATTCAAAATAACAAATGTGTACCTTTTCTTATTTAGAATTATTAAAATTTGCTTAAGTTTGGATAGATTAAATTTTAGGGCTGATTCCATTTATAATTAATAGAAATGAATAATTATTGAAATTTGAAAATACATATTTAGTTTGAGGGTAATTAAAATTATAATGAATTGAAAATTATATTAATTGAAACTTTTACGAATTAATTTACAATTTTCGGAAATTTTGTATCAATTTAGATTGTTTGGATTTTGAAGAAGAATCAGACAGACAATAGGAAAAAAGTTAATTCAACTTACAAGCATTTTAAGTTAAAAGTGTCAAAAACCTAGTTTAAAATTCGAGTTTATAATTCGAGTTTATTCTAACTAAAAATTAAAACTTAAGATTTTTAATCAAGATAAAAAATTAGATTTAATTTAATAGAACCAACATCTAAAAAAAACATTAAAACACTATCTTTCTATTTAATTTAATCTAATTTTTAGAAAAATGCAAATATTTCGAAAAATTTCTACTTACACTGAAAGAAAAACAATTTAAAATTTACTTGAGTTTTAAGTATTATTTACTTTTTTACTCAAGCAATGGAAACAAATTAAAAATTGCTGTGAAACCAGGTAATTTTTACTTTGTTTTCTAAGGATAAAAAAATGTCACTTTTCGAATCAAATTTGACGTTTTGTATTTGAAACGAATATTTGGAGTAATTAAAGAAAAATAAATAATAAATTAATACATAAATTACTTTTCTACTTACTTTTATTTATACTTCCATTATTAAATCTTCAGGAATATAATTAAAATTTAACTTCGAAGAGTTTGACACAAAACGTCAAATTTTCTTCAAAAGTGTCATTTGTTTTTTTTCTTTTTAGAAAACAATGTAAAAATTACCTAGATTCACAGCAAGTTTTAATTTATTTGCATTGCTTAAGTAAAAAAAGTAAATATTACCTAATTCTCAAATAAATTTTAAATTGTTTTTTTTTCAGTGTAGTATCTTTCCTTATTTTTAAACTTTTCATTCTAGAAACCGTCTAAGTTGCATTTAAATAAAAATGAAAATTTTTTATTTACAGGAAATGATTCAGAGAGATTATAAAAATTGACATTTTTCCACATGGATGTAGTTTTGATTCAAAAGCAACTTTCAGTTGATCAAAATGTTAAAAATTAAATTGTTCTTTTATTTAATTACATGAAAAAATGTGGTTTTTTGACTGTTTGTCTAATTATTCCTTAAGGTAGATAAATATGAGAATTAACTGAAATTTAGATCCGTTCACATTGTATGAATTAAATTTGTAGTCGATTAAATTAACGAAATAGGAAACACAATTTTAAAAAGTTACTCTGTGATCCCTGTTATTTTAGAATAGTTGTTTAACTTTCTAAAATTACTTAAATATGTGCATTTTAAAATAAATTTTATGTTTTATTTATAAAGTGTTATTATTATTATTATTATTATATGTATTAATTATTAAAAAATACTCAAATATCACTCATTTTTACCTAGTGCCAACTAGACGCATCCTCTTAAGAAGAATTAGTCCCTTAACATAACCTCAAACTAAAAAAGATTATGTTCTTAAAAGAAGAAATATTTTGGAAAGAAAGAATATCTCTGAACCAGTCTTTTTTGCAGACCAATATTTTGATTCTACAAATTTTTACCTTTTTTTTGTAACACGATAAAACTTTACCTCTTTTCTAGATAATGTGCTCGTGTATTATTATATTTTTTCTGGAATTTTTGAAACTGTATCTTTCAAAATTTCATAAAATTATATTTCACGTTTTAATTCCAAGTTATGTCAAGTGGTTGAACTTCAAATACTGCTTCAAATACTGATAATTATAATAATTTTAATTACATGTTTTTAAAATTATTATTAAATTTTACTATAAGCAGTAGATGTTTTGTTGAAATGAATTTATATATTATTTTGCTTGCTCATTTTCAAAACAATTTCCATAATTTCTTTTTGTTTTAATAACATTTATTTTATTTTCAAAAACAACTTTTTAGTTTGAGATTGTGTCACGAGGTTAGCCCTCCTTATTGATTTAAAAGGTATTTCTTTTCGAATTAGTTCACAATTTAATCATAACTTAGGAAATTTTTTAATAGTTTTTCTCTTTTATTGCAAATAAGAATAAATAAATCATATCACTTTAAACTATATAACACTTAATGTGCGGATTACGGAAAATTACGTTTTTACAAATTACACCTACACCTTAAACAGCAATTAAGATATTTTCCGATAGTTTAAATAAAAACCTAAACAAAGAAACAGTCAAAACTTAAAATATTTCCTAAATTAATTTTTATCTAATCTTATTTAAAATTTACAGATATAATTCCAATTTATAATTACGACTTTAATTTTCAAATCATTTGTTTGCTTCCATCTTAATTTAACAATTTTTATGGAAATTTTCAATTCTATACGTTAAGCTGATTTATATTTTTAGATTATTTCAATCAAAATAGAAACTTATTTTTTAAAATAAAAACACGAATCATTGAATGTTTCCCTTCCAGGTATATTCAAGCTTACGTACAAGTCAATAAATTAAAAAAGTATAGAAAAAAATGATTTAAACGAAAAAATGTATCAAAAACAGAATTTAAAAGATTAAACACGAATTTTTTTTTAAATTTAATATTGAAACAAATTAAAACAGTACAAATTAAAAAAAATATGAAGCTAAAGTTACTTCAATTTTTATAATATATATAGTTGTTTTACAATAATAAATTTAATAATTATATATCTTTCAAAATTTGAATTTTTTGACAAACTGAGGACTGTTGACTTGATCTTTAAATCGGAAGTAAATTTATAGTTAAAAAAAATCTCTAATTTACATTTTGTTTAATTAAAGATTATTAAAATTTTGGCGAAATGTTTTAAATAAAATAACGTTCTGGTTTTATTTTTTTGTAAAAATTTTTAAATAAAATTCTTTTAATAAAGATCTTGTATTTTTCTACAAAATTTGCTTCTATAAAAAGTAAGAGACGAAGAAACAATCAGGAGCTCGAACTCCATAGTTAAAAATTAAATACAAAAGACGTGTCTGAAGACATAAACTTAATGTTTGAAAATCCTCTTTTCAATATCAAAAACTTATTTGGTTTAGTAATGTTTCTCAACTGAAACTTTTCAAGATTATACTGTTAATGACTTCATTTATAATATAATACTATACTGTTTTTTTTAAAAAGAAATAAACAATTTGTACAAATCTAAACGCAAATGATAAAAAATAATTTGACTTTCAAACATTAACCACTAAAGTTAAATACACAAACTCGAGAAACGTTTAAACAACAGGATTTGTAAGATTATCAAAGGATACACATGTTCTAAACTTCAATATTTTAACTTTACATTCTTTACAATGGAATAAACTATAAAAATAACCAACTTCTTTATTAACTACTATTAATATCATTAACATATTAACATCTTACAAGAAAAATTAAAATCTGTTTTAAAAACTAAAGTTCTAACTTTTTTTTTGCATTCAGAATTATTTATAGCCGTTTCTTCACATTTTATTTATTTCCTTTATAAAATGTATCTCACTAAAGAACATACTCTAAAACTTTTAAAAAATTGTATTTAAGTAATCATAATGTACTTAGAACCTACTTTAATTTAAACGAAGAACATACATTTAAAATATAATTTTTAACTACGTATAGTTAAATTTTAAGTTTCATTTACCTTACTGAGGTAAAACAAAACGAGTTTACTACAAAAAAAAAGAGAGAAAAAAATAATTATTAATAACTGAATTATGACAAAAGATTTAAAAATTTTAACCTACATTTCTTTCAATAACTATTTTACACTTATTTTGAACTCTGGTTATTTCTCAGTTATCTTTTTTTTTTCATTTGTTAAATTCTAAAACACATTTAAAAAACTATTAGATGTTTAGATCATGTGTAATGGAAGGGTGAACATTCTTAATTTTGTTTTTTGAGCTCTTGAGTTATTAAGAAGTTTTAAGAATTCTCACCCAGTTGAGGACATGAAGTATTCTTTGTTGACGCAATTTCTTAAGACATCAGGAATACGACCAACGATAGCTCGTCGTATTTCACTGGCTGCCATTTCGCGAAGTTCCGTGCAGCTTGCGTCGCTGTAGAATGCAGCATGTGGCGTGCAAAGAAGATTGGGAGCATCTTTCAAAGGACCTATAAAAAAGAAGTTATCAATTATTCAAATTATAACCAGGAATCATAAAATAATATTTAATATAGTAAACAATAAATAAACATTTCTAAATAAAGAAATATCTCCCTTTTTAAGAAAATGAATAAAATTAATTTAATTTTCTCAGTCTTTCTACGAATTTCTGGAATCTTTTTTACAAATTTTCCGGGTCTTCAAACATTACAAAATTTAATTTACAAAACGAATTAAAGAAATAAAATATAATTAACTGTAGATGAAAATAAATTTTTAAAACGAGTTAGAGGATAAGGGATTTAAAGGAATTCAGAAAATTGTAAATTCAACAGATTTAAAAACTTACATTGGGCGGATTGACCCTGAAAGACGTTATAGGGTTCATTTTCATGAACGTCGAGTGCAGCTGCGCGAATTCTACCCTGTTTCAAAGCCGCTGCAAGTGCATCATCGTCTACTAATCCTCCACGGGCTGTATTTACTAAAAATGCTCCGGGTCTCATCTAAATTCAAAATCGTCATTAGAAACAAATGTATGTAAAACATAAATAGATAATTTATTTAAAATCAGGCAATAATTCTTTATTATTGCTTCCTCAAAGAGCAAGTATTTATAATTATTTTATTATTTGAATTTCATTTTATTTATACAGTGGAACCTCGATTATCCGAACTAATTCGGACAGGACCTGGTTTGGATAATCAAAATAATTATTTAATTTAATATGTTTATTTTAAATGCATATAAAATTAATTAATATATTTATAAAACATAGTAATTAGAATTTTTAAGAATTTTTTGTACTTGTGGCAATAATGAAAATGTGTTTCGAAAATATGAATGACGAATTAAATATAAAATGTTAATTTTAAAATTTGAGAAGGTGGGGAAAAGTTCGGATAAAATGTTTTACTGTTCGGATAAAATCTTTTAATTTTAATGGTTTCATGGATGCCAGCGGACTTGAAGATTGAATATACTAAAAAAAAGTCTTTTTAATTTAAAAAAAGTGCATAAATAGTGAGTTTTTAAGTGAAAAAAGTGAGTAAACAATAATGAGTTTGATATTACTGATGTTAATTTAAGACTCGCCAGCAGGGAAATAATTAATCAGGGATCCCCAATATCCGTGTTTAAAAAATTAAAAAACCCATGACAATAATATAAAGATTCAGGAAAGATATTCAGATTTAAAGAAAATAATTCGAAAATGGCAAAAATAATTGAAATATGAAGAAAAATATTAAAAAATGACAAAAATAATTCAAATTTGAAAAAAAAAACCTGTAAAATGATAAAACTAATTGAAAAATTGATTAAAAATAAAAAAATAAAGACAAAAATTGAAAGGAAATAACTAAAATCTGAAAAAAATAATTGAAAAGTTTCAAAAGCAATTGCAAGAAAATAATTGAAAAATGACAGAAATAATTAAAATTTGAAATAACAAATTTGAGAATGGTGTAAAAAATTAAAATTTTGAGTACAATACTTGAGTTATTGACGAAATAATTAAAATATGAAAAAACTAATTGAATAATGACGTAAATAATTGGAATCTGGTGTAAAAGTTTATCTTTTTAGACAATAGTTGAAAAATTGAAAAAAAAAATAATATAAGTTACAAGAAAATAATTGAAACTTGAAGAAAATAAATTTAAAAATGGCAAAAAGAATTTATGTATGTAGAAAACAATTGAAACATGACAAAAATAACTGATATTTGGAAAAAAATGTATGAAAATTTTTTTTCAATTCAAAAATGGAGTAAAAAAATAAAAAATGTAATACATTAATTAAAAAATTGTATAAAATAATTGAAAAATTAACGATATATTTGAAATGTGAAGAATGTAATTAAATAATGACAAATAATTGAAAACTGATGTTCAAAAGTTAATAAATTCATGACAATAATAAAGTGATTGAGGAAAATGACATTTAAAGAAAATAATTAAAAAATGTAAAAAATATTTGAATAATGACTAAAATAATTGTAATTTGAAAAAAATAATTAAGAAATGACAAAAATAATTGATAACTACTGTAAAAAAATTAAATATTTCAAGACAATACTTTGATATTTGACGAAACAATTGAAATGTTAAACAACTAATTGAATGACATAAATAATTGAAAACTGGTGTAAAAATTAAAAATTTACATATAGACAATTGAGAAAAATATTAGAAGTTTGAGGAAAATAATTGAAAGTTAAAAAAATTAATTGAAGTTTGAAGGAAATAATTAAAATTTGAAAAGAATAATTCAAAAATGACAAAAAAATTTGAATATTATGAAAGTAATTAAAGTTTAAAGAAAATAATTGAAAAATGTGTAAAAAATTAATAAATTCAAGGCAATAATAAAAATAATGAAAAAAATGATTGAAATTTGAAGAAAATAATTGAAAACTGATGTAAAAATATAAAAATTCATTACAATAAAAAAATAAAAGTTTTAAAATTAATTGAAATTTGGAAAAACAATTCTAGAAAGGCAAAAACACTTGAATAATGACAACAGTAATTGAAATTTAAATATTCCTGACAATAATTTAAAGATTAAAGAACATAATTGAAATTTTAAGAAAATAATTGAAAAAGACCAAAATAAATGAAAAATTGTGTAATAAATTTAAATATTCATGGGAAAAATTTAAAGACTGAAGAGAATAATTGATATTAGAGAAAATTAAATTCAAAATCGCAAAAATATGTCAAATAAAAATTTACGATGTTATTGGAATACGAACAAACTAATTAATTTAAAAGGTAAATTATTAATCAGGCACCCAATATTAGAAGACCTCCCCCCCTCCAGCTGGAGCAAAAGAGGTTTTTTTTAAAATAAAAATAATTTAATGAAAATTAAATCATTTATAATATGTTATACACTATTTTGAAAGGGAATTTAATGATCTTTCAGATGGTCTTTAAGATTAAAATTTTTTTTTCTCTATTTCATAACGAATTTCCTATTTGAAATCTAAAACTCTTGATATCTCAAAACACCTCTCCTCAAATTTTCTTGAAAACTTTGTAAAAAGAAAGTTAAGGTTTTATAGTTTATAATTCCTTTGCTTTTATTATGGATTAAAATGATATAAAGTATATGTTTTTGAAATATCTGACATAAAGTGAAGTTGAATATTACCTAAGCCAGATTCGTTGTTTTTTATATAAATTATATCTTTATTTGAAAAATAATTTGGACATTCATTTGTTAGAATCGCATTAAAGAATATTTTATTCTACTAAAATAATAAATAATTATTCTTGTATGAATGTTTTTTTTTTTTAAATAATCCAATTTTCTTCCAAAACTTAAAACAAAAGACAACTAAATTCGACTCAGGCTTAGGTAAAAGCAACTTCACTTTATGTCCGATTTTTTAAAAACACATTTTATAAAAATTTTATTCACAAATCCTCTAAAATTTCCAGAACGAATCCAAAGGAATTATAAACTATAAAACTTTAATTTTCTTTTCACATAGGTTTCAAAAAAATTTGAAAGGGGTGTCTCGAGATATCAAGAGTTTCAAATTTTAAATAGGAATTTCTTTAAGATGCTAAGAAATTTTTTTAAAGACCAATCGACAGAGCACTAAATTCTTTTTCAAAATAGTGCATAACATATTATCAATAATTTAATTTTCATCAAATTAATTTTATTTAAAAATAACCTTTTTTGCGATAGTCCTTTGTAGGTGGAACGGTTTGTGATAGAATGCCCCATTTGTAAACTTTACTGATATTTCTGCAAGTGTTGCAGAAAATTCACAAGAATAAAGAAAAATCAATAAAATTCATAGATAAACACTATGTTCAATACCATCAATAAACGCAACGGACTTTTTTACCGCGCAATATGAAAAAAACCGTAATTACTATGTTTTGAAAAATAAAAGATTTTATACATTGACAAAAAGACCGGTTTTGTAATAATTGTTAGTAGTGATGTATAATAATTACTATTATAATTTATTTTTAAATCATATAAATACCTGTTTGATGGTGAATTCATTAATTAGGTGATGATTGTGCTCGTTCAAGGTACAATGTAGGGATACACAGTCCGATTGGAACAACAAGTCCTAAAATAATTACATCATTAGTATTACTGATTTTAGACCAACAAAATTTTTTTCTAGAATAATTAACAGCAGTCTGTGCATCATCAAACAATTATTTCTACATCAATTAACAAATGTTTGTGAATAAATTAACATCTGTTTTTACAATAATTAACAGGACTGTAATAGCATGAATCATTTAAAGAAATCATGATTTCTAAAAATCAAGAAAGCTCTCTTTCATCTAAGTCAATTTGATTTTGAAAAAAGCAATATTGAAATCAATTGTTATGATTTTTATCAACCCTGTTAATCAAGAGATGTTTAAAGATCACTGTCATTACAAAAATAATCGTCTAGATCCTGTTACTGCATTATTTTAAATAAATCTAGAAATAATAAATGTTTTTATATGCAATTTGTTGAAAATTTAAGGTTTTCTATGGTTAAATAACTTTTAGATTTAAAGAAAATAAAATTTTAAAATTCCTTGTAGGTTAAAAATGGTATTTGCGCCATGTTACAAAATGCCATTAAAAACGTTAATTTCTATAAAAATTAAACAAAATGGTAACATAAATTCTAATCTCTAAATTTATACGTAAGCATGCAAATCTGTTGATAAAATTTTATTTAAAGTTTTAAAATTGAAAAAAATAACACATAAGAAACGTCAAAATTTCCAATTTCAAAAGTAATATTTCTCCCAGAGTAAATTATCTATTGAAAAATATAAATATTATGTACTCATTAATTTTTACTCTGGGAGAAATATTACTTTAAAATTTAGAAATTTTGACGTCTTTTATGTGTTATTTTCTTTTCAATTTTAATGCTTGAAATAAAGTTCTATCAACAAATTTACATGCTTACATATAAATTTAGAGATTTGAATTTATGTCAGGGACTGACACGAAAACCGAAACAAAATATATTTTATTTTTGTTTCGTTTCGGTTTTGAAAAACTGAAACAAAATATCAATTTAATTTTGTTTTGTGTTGAACCTGAAACGAAAAGGCTCTGAATTACGTTTTCGTCTCATGCCCGAAACGAAAAGGCTTCGAATTTTGTTTTCGTTTCATGACCGAAACGAAAATCAACTCCGAATTCCGTTTTCGTTTCTCATAAAAAAGGCTCTAAATTTCACAAAAACAATTTTAAACACAATTCTTTTCTTGCAGGAGACGAAAACGAAATTCAGAATCTTTTCGTTTCGGGCATGAGACTGAAACGAAATTCGGTGTTGATTTTCGTTTCGGGCATGAGACGAAAACGTAATTCAGAGCATTTTTGTTTCAGACGCAATACAAAACAATATTGTTTGTACATTTTTGTTTCGTCACAACAATTCAAAACAGAAACAGAATTCGGTTTTCGTGTCAGTCCCTGATTTATGTTACCATTAATATTTTGTTTAATTTTCATAGAAATTAACGTATTTAATTGATTTTTATAACACGGTGTAAATGACATTTTTTAACCTAAAAAATCTTTAAATTTTATTTTCTTTAAAACTAAAAGTTATTTGACCATATAAAACATTATATACACTGTCCGACAAAAAGGAACTTTATTTCTGCCCCAAAGATATTTCTTAATACTTTCGATAGATTTTTCCACGCTAATTACGAATCTAGAAAGAAAAATGCTCTATTTTGAGAAAATTAAGGTCAAAAAGTCCGAAATCGTGTTTTTGCTCAAATTTGATTTTGAATAAAAAAAGAACAAGAGTTGCTAGAAACTTGTTCTACGTTCAAATGAAAGCTTGAACTTTAAACTACAATTCTACCAAGAAAGGCTTTTATTTAATTAAGATAAGATAATTAAAAATAATTTCTTCATTTAGATTCAATTTTGTCATTTGCTATACCTACAAATTTGTTTGGGTATAACCCAAACATTGCGTAACAAGTAAATGTTGCAGATTTCAAATTTAAAAAATTTGAATATAATTTTCAAGTTATTTCTCAATTTAATTTTTTACTAAATATTTTCTCTACATTTCGAAATATAAAAATATACTGCATTATTAATCAGAAAAATTTATTCGATGTAGGAAGGCAAATAATACAAAACACATTAATTATTTGCCTTCTTACATCGAATAAATTTTCCTGATTAAGAATTTTGGAAGGGATTTAATTTTTTCTATTATATACTCCATTATATTAAAATTTGATAATTTTAATTTACACTGTTTTTTTTTTTTTTTTTTTGTTAAATAACCTAATATCGCTTGGCATAATTATATTTTTCAAATATTATACAATAAAATATCAATATTTGGTTTATAAGTCAAAAATTTAATTTATATTAAAAAGTTTTTTTAAAATTAATTTTGAATTAAGTTAATAATTATAAGAATTTGTCACTTGGTAAAAAAATATGGACGAGAAATAAAATTACAAATTTTTCAAGTCAAGGTGTTGAAAAAATCAAATAGACATAATTTTTGTGATTTTTATAAAAATACTTAATAAATATTAGTTTCTGAAGAGGACAGTTTAAGGTTTCTGAGCTGTCCAAACGTTAAAAAGGATTATGTCTTTTTGATTTTTTCAACACAATGACTTAGAAGATTAATAATTTTAATTCTCATACATATTATTTTACCAAGTGCCAAATTCATATTATAATTATTGTCTGAATTTAAAATTAATTTAGAAAAAATGTCTAATAGAAATTAAATTTTTTACTTATAAAAGAAATATTGAAATTGTATTATATGATATTTAAAAAATATAATTATGCCAAGCGATATTAAGTTATTTCCAAAATAAAAAGTGTTAATTAAAATTATCTAAGTTTAACATAATGGAGTATATTTTTATATTTCGAAATTTAGAGAAAATATTCAGTAAAAAATGAAATTGAGAAATAACCTGAAAATTATAGGGCATTCAATTTTAAACAGTTGCACCTACAAAAGACGATCGCAAAAAAGGCTCTTTTTAAATAAAAAATTAATCTGATTAAAATTAAATCATTTATAATATGTTATACACTATTTTGAAAGAGAATTTAATGCTCTTTCGATTGGTCTTTAAATTTTTTTCTTAATTTCATATAGAAATTCCTATTTGAAATCTAAAACTCTTGATATCTCAAAACACTTCTCAAATTTTCTTGAAACCCATATGAAAAGAAAGCTAAGATTTTATGGATTCTAATCCCTTTGAATTTATTATGGACATTTTAGAGGATTTATGGATAAAAATTATATAAAACATGTGTTTTTGAAATATCTGCCATAAAGTGAAATTGAATTTACAAGGCAGTCAATTTTCATTTTCTTTTGTTTTTAAATTGTGAAAGAAAATATCGTTTATTTAAAAAAAACTTTCAGAAAAGAATAGTTATTTATTATTTTAGTAGTATAAAATATACTTTTAAGTGATTCTAACAAATGAATTTCCAAGTTATTTTTCAAATAAAAAAATTAATTAGAAGAAATATACATGTATTTTCTTTGAAAATATAAAAACAAAAGACAACGAATCTGGCTTAGATAAATTTAACTTCACTTTATGTCAGATTTTTCAAAAACACATATTTTATATAATTTTTATACATAAATACTCTCAAATGTCCATAATAAATTCAAAGGAACTGGAAATTATAAAACGTTCGCTTTCTTTTCACACAGGTTCCAAAAAAATTTAAGTAGGGGTGTTATGAGATATCAAGAGTTTTAGATTTTAAATAGAAATTTCTTTATGAAATTAAGGAAGTTTGTAAAAAATTTAGAGACCAATCGAAAGAGCATTAAATTCCCTTTCAAAATAGTGCATATCATATTATCAATGATTCAATTTTAATCAGATTAACTCTATTTAGAAAGAATCTTTTTTGCGATCAAAAACCCGATTTTTGACACTAATTTTCTCAAAAACTAATCGTTCTCGAGCATTTTTCTTTCCAGATTCGTAATCAGCGTGTAAAAATCTGTCAAAATCAATAAAAAACAAAACCCACAAATATGTGGATAAATCTTAAAAAAGTAAATTTTAATATTTTAATCTTTATAAAATAAAAAAAAATTGTACTAATACAGATGATCAAAATACCTACGATTTACAAATTTTTTGTATGAAGATAGCAAAAAATAGTATTAAATTTTTATATCTTTAAACTCATTATATTTTAAATAAATTCCAAACGTTAATTAACTTGTATTCCAATTTGTTCCAACTTTTAAATTTAAATTAATTATTTTCCTTATTTACAATAATCCTTTTTTTAATTCTTATAATATTTCTAAGAAATTTCACGTTTTCGAAACTGTTTAATTTTTATCTTATAATTTTTTATTTTTACAAAATTTTAGGATCTTTTTTCCTTTTGCTTTTTTTTGTACCTATTTATTTTTAATTTAGGATTTTCACTTCATTTTTTTCTTTTTATGCAAATTATTTAATACTATTTTACACAATTTAGTTATTATAAAATTCACTATACTATTTATTAGAATTGATTTTCTAAATTATTTTGATATCTTTCAAAATAAATACGCTCATTTTTTTTGTAAATTTATTCAATTTGTTTTCACATCTTGTCTATTTTTTGCAGACTTATTTATTCTTCCATAAAATTTTTAGATTTTCTTTATTTTTCTACAGTTTTTTTTTTTTTTTTACAGTTTTTTAGATTAAAAAAAAAAACATTTCTCTATTTTTCTCTTACTTATTTAATTTTCTTGACATTTCACAATTTTTTTAGTCCTTCCTTGCATTTTAATTAATTCTTTAATTTTTGTCATAATTTTTCCTTTTCTTAGAAACATTTTTCCTTCATTTAAATTGTTTAGTTTTTATTTTATAATTGAGGAGCAATTTTTCAAAACTTGATAAATCCATTTTCCAAAAAAGTTGAGATAATCACAAATTTAACATTTATTAGGAACCTTACAAATCGAGTTGTAACTGTTAAATTTAAGAAAAAAATTTATTATCAAAGAATTTTCAATTTAAAAAAAACTTGGACTTAACCAAGATAATTTAAAATTTTAATTTTTTTCCTAGAATAAATTACAAAAACCTTTAAATTTCTTAATTACAATAAACTTTAATTAAAAATAAATCTCCTTAAGTGCAAAAAACATTCGTATATAAATAATTTCGTATATTTTTTCTACTTTATAATTAAATCTAGGGGTTAGGTGCGAAACTGCATTTGTTTAATTCTCTCGAAATAACAAAATGTGGATTTATCAACTATTGAAAAAGTACTCTTCAATTATGAATTTTTGAAAACAATTGATGCTTTTATTGACATTTTTTTAATTTCTCAATTGTCTACTTTTATTCTTTCATTTTATATTTTGTAAATTTAAGCTTGTACTAAATATTCTTATTTTAACATCGTTCTTCTATTTCATAGAACTTTTTCTTAAATTTTGTTAAATTTTCCAAAATTGTATTTAATTTTTTTTTTATTCAATTTGTAAAATAATTCTCTAATTTTTCTAATTTCAAAATTTTGTTCTCTTAAGTAATATATTCGAACGTTTTGTTAATTATCATCTTATTCATTATTTTAATATAAAGAAAATGTCCGTAAACAGTTTAATTTTTTGAAAAGAGTTTCTACTTTTTTTTATATACATTTTTAAGTCACTATTCATTCTTGTGTTGTTTTTAAAATTTTTTTTTAAATTTCTTTAATAATCTACTTACAAATAAACATTTGGAGATTATATTTCTTAAAAAATCATAGTTTTTATCAGCCCCGTTAATTCCCGATTTATTTAAAATAATGCAACAACAGGGTCTAGACGTTTTTTTTTTAAACTGACCCATCAACTAATAATTAACCGAAAATCAATTGACCACTGATCAGTCTATTTACCTGTAATGTGTAAACCCTAGTGAGACCTAGCGATTTTTCGATTCCATCGGGAAGGTAAGGATCATAGAAGATAACGTTAAAACCGAATGCTTTTGCACGAAGAGCAACAGCCGATCCGATCCTGCCTAATCCTACAATACCAAGTGTATCTCCCCGTATCCTTGCACATCCTTGTGCTGCTTCTCTCACCTTAAATGAAAAATAAACATCAACAATCCATCCAGCACAATACTCTCGTCAACTGTCTCGTGTCATTCTCTCATTATGCTCACCTGTTCAGGCCCTGTGAATTTTTTGCCTTCACGAACCATATTCGCTAACCAGTATGTACGTCGATAAAGGTTGAGGATGAGGCAGAGAGTGGTGTCAGCTACTTCTTCAACTCCATAGCCAGGCACATTGCACACAGCGATGCCAAGTTCACCAGCAGCTTTGACATCAATGTTATCCACCCCCGATCCAATTCGTACAATGATTCTCAGAGTTTTGAATTTCTCGAGATCCTCCTTTGTCAGAATAATTGTGTGCCACATCAAAGCACCTACTGCTTCATTTAACACCTGTCAACAAATTCGGTAATTAATTAAATCGTCGGGGAAATTGATCAGATAAAAAGAAATGTTACAGATGAAAAATGTCATTGTTTGACAATTTGTCGAAAAAGCGTCTCAAAGTTTGTGAAATTGAAATAAGAGAGATTAATGTAAATTATACCTTCTCGTGAATTTCGGAAGTAGATTGTGCGTCGCAGAAAGCAACAGTTGCTACGTCTTTGAGAATTGGCATTTCGATTGAACAATCTCGTCCATCAAGAAGTGCTACCAGAGGTCTTGTCTGAATAGGCCCGTTGGCAATCGGGCCTCTCAGGTTATCCATTCGAGGGCGTTTGGGCATCATCTTCCGTTTGTCCATCGGTCAGATAGCCCCCCCTATTTTAAAAATCTGCACTCGGCGAACTTTGTGCAAAAGTCGATTTTAATCCCACTAATGGGGGTTTAAAAAACCTCCTACAGTCTTAAGTACTTGTCACACACTAAAGTATACTTTTAAACTGAGTCGCTTCGTCACACTAATTGATTTTCTAACACTGATTTCTGGTCGGTTTTTGAGCAAGGTCCGCCGAACCTCCAATGCATCACGGCTTCGTAAACACCGACACCTGAAACAAACATGTTTTCATTTAATAATTTCAATTTTAATTTCAAATAAATAAATAATACATTTAATAATATAATACAAATAATATAAATTAATTTGTTTGTAGAAAGATTTCACGTTTATTAATTACGAGTCGTAAATTTTAATACAGAAACAAATAATTTAATTTTTATTTCTGAATTAATAAATAATACTAATAATAAATTAAATAAATAATTTAGATTTAGATTTTACAAAATATAAATTTTGAAATTATTTATCAATCTAAATGCCTATTTTAGGATTTCAATTTTTATCGAACTTTAAAAAACGAATCTTTACGAAACATTAAAAATAAAAATTCATTTAGATAATAATACAGTCAAAAATTGACTAATGATTACATAGAATTAGATGCCTGATTATCATAATAAATAAATTAATTTTAAAACAGAAAAACAATTATTTTTATTTCTGAATTAATATAACAGGAATCACAGTCGTTTTTAATTAAAATTTAGATAAAAAACGGATTATTATAAACAAGTTCTATATTTGAAAATTAGGAACTTTGAATTTCTTAAATAAAAAATTTATATTTAGATTTTACAGAATATAAATTTTGAAATAATTTGTCCATCCAAATGTTCATTTTAGAATTTCAATTTTTATCGAACTTTAAAAAACGAGTCTTTACGAAACATTAAAAATGAAAATTCATTCAGAAAAAATTGTTATTTTAATTAATTAATCGAATCATGTTAATTTTGTAATAATACAATCAAAAATTTACTAATTTTTACATAGAATTAGATCGAATCTTTACAAAATATTAAAAATAAAAATTCATTAAAAAAATATTTATTTTATTGAATTATTCGAATCATGTTAATTTTATAAGAGTAAAAAATTTACTAATTTTTACACAAAATTAGATGCTTATTATCATAATAAAGATTATAAATTATACGATATTACAAAAATTTTTTTTTTGTTTTCTTCAAATCTTGATAGAAATATATAGAAGAACTTTGGGAAATTGAGTTAATTTTATTACAATCCTTTCCAATTTTTTTAAAAAATAGATTGGTGGATATAAGAAAATTTATTTTAAAACGAACAGAAATAAAAGAAAAAGAATAAATAAAAAAGATAAAAGAATAGGAAATGAAACATTTTAGAAATTTCTGTTTAAGAAGTTAAAAAAAAAAATAAAAAGTTTTTATTTCTTTGCTACATTTGATGAATCTGCAAATATATATTAATCTATGCTTAAATCCAAACATTTTTTGAATATTTAATGTAAAACAAACATTTAATTTTATATTTCACTCAATTGTTTATTTTATTAAACTTCAATTTGTTTAACCTCAAATTAAAAATCCTAATTGATCCTGATCAAAACGAAAACTAGAAATTTAAATTAGAAAGTTGAATTAAAATAAAAACCGGAAGTTCAAATTGAAATGAAAACCGAAAGTTCAAAATAAAGCTAAAAACTCTTGAAATAAAAACCGGAAGTTGCAATCGATTGAAATTTCTAATTGAAATAAAAACTAAAGTTAAAAAAAACTACCAAGTAAAAACCGGAAACTAAATTTGAGTAAAAACTAGAAATTGAAATTAAAAAAAAAATTTCAACTAGAAATCACAATCGAACTAAAAGTTTGTTCAAATTCTGGGGGAAATGTACAAATAAATATTAAATCACAGTCATTAACCAAAAACTCTTGGTTAATTAACCAAAATAATGATCTTGATAAAAACGTGAAAAAACAGCTTAACACAAAACTCTTAATGAATTCATAATTCCACTAAACTTGCTTCGGACAAACGAATAATTCTTAAATGATCACGCTTTTAGGTTAAGTTCAATTAGGACTTAGATTAACATCTACTTAACTAATTTTCAATTATTATCTCTAACAAAAGCAATCTTTTAGTGAAAAAAATACCCAAATTTATCAATTATAACGGAATAATTAATAATTTCATTAATTCTATGTCAGAAATAAATACAACTTTGCGACAATAAAAAATATTCACAACAATTTAGACACATCATTGACTTAATTAGGGCACAGACCATAGATTAAATTAGATTTGCAGAATTTTAAAGAGAGGATTGAATTCACTGATTTTCAGGTTTGATTGTACTTTCTACAGAATTCGAGGCATCGTGACAGCTTTTGTCACGAAGCCAAAATCACAGATTCACAGCATTTTCTTTATCAGAGGCACAAATCACTTAACAGAACGAAACAGCTCATTGAAATCACACTTTCTGAAACTTGGATTAACTTTTTGACTCAGAAATAGTTCTCAAAGTGTGAAAATCTGAATGTACGAGGCACAGGAGCGGTCGTTGTTAGCTTCGGAGCGAGTTTTACTTTTTAGGTTACCTTTGAGCGCGCCGGCTTTTCGTGGCTCTTTTACTCAATTTGCAAAGTGAAAAAAGTGCGAATGCGATTAATGGGTGAAAAACGAACACATGAGGATGAAAATTGAGCCGGGAAAATGACGTACCGTAATTGAAAATTGACGAAAAAGTGGTGAATATTCTACAGGAAGACACAGTACCCGGAACGTAGTCACTGGCTTGCACTGGCTGGGGCTGATGTTTTTGAGATGAGTTCAACAACTGGCGTTGGTCAGTGGGTCGACGTTTTCAGCCCGTGTCTAACATTTCAACAACTGATGAATGATGCATTTGATGCACTAAAT
Organism: Ganaspis brasiliensis; assembly: GCA_037103525.1. Classification (NCBI taxonomy): domain Eukaryota; kingdom Metazoa; phylum Arthropoda; class Insecta; order Hymenoptera; family Figitidae; genus Ganaspis; species Ganaspis brasiliensis. The sequence continues at coordinate 1,277,825 of JAZKLR010000294.1, forward strand.
GCATCTAATGATTCAATAACTGGATTTGTTATTTCAATGAAAATGTTCATGATTACAGGGGACGATTGCATTTTGCTCGATTAAAATCAAAGTTAACAATTGAAATAAAAGAGCAATAAAGTACGAGATTTAGTTTTGCGGAAAAATGTACAACTAGGAAGCCCCATAAGAAATGCAGGTGGTACGACACGTGGCGCCCTCTCATGCGTAAAGCATCACCTACACAATACAGACAAAAGTTAAAGCGTTTACGTTTATTTCACCTACAAACTCAACTCTGAATGAGGTTTTAAATACAAAATTTATTCCACGTGCTCGATATATAACGACTTTACTCTCAGATGAATGTTGATAGTTTAATACTTTAATGTATAATAATCTAATTTATCATAATAGAGAAATATAGTCGTTTATTTTGAATTTCAATTTATTGATGGAAAATTGAAATTTTTTATCAATATGAAAAAATGTAGGATTTTTTAAATCTTAAAACTGTTTTAATATTATTAAAAGAAGAAAGAAGTTAGAATTATTGTCAACAGTTATTTATGATTAAGAGAAAAGTCCAAGGATAAATTTTATTTTCAATACAAAAAACGGTTAAAGGAAAAAATATTTTTTTGTTTGTTTTGAAAATCATGTTATTAAAGAATACTTTAAACATAAAAAAATGCTTGTTTTGAATTCAATAACTAATATTTCATTCAAGTAGTTGTTCAGATTTAATAATGGAATTTCTTGACTCACCCTTATTTTTAATTTTGGTATAATAAGGGGTTTAAATATATAATTGCAGAGTGAAGAATAAAATTGGACAAATCTAAAATAGTATCTCTTAATCTGAATTAGTGGTTTTCCATTAAAGGGTCATACTTAAATTACGTAACGCTTTTATCAGGAATTTTTACCTCCCCCCCCACCCAGTAATAGTTTTTACAATGTAAAAACTTGCTAATTCACACAGGTGTAACAATTTCTCAACCCCCCCCCCCCCCATCTAGAGAATTACGTTATTTAAGTATGGCCCCTAATAAATTAGCGAAAAATCGGTCACTATTAAATAGTGAATATTTCACTAATGTTTAATAAAAAACTATTAATTATTAGTAGAAAACTACTAATTTGTTAGTTAATAAAATAAAAATAAAATAGTAAAATTCACTATTTCAAATAGTAGATAATTCACTTTCTAATTAAGGTTTTTTTTATATAAATAATTAGTAATTTTCTACTAAACATTAGTGAAATATTCATTATTTAATAGCCAGGGTGTCTAGCGATCCGGGAATTTGCCGGGAATTTAATATTTCGTGAAAAAATCCGGGATTTTGACGGGAATTTGTAAATAGATCCGGGAAATCCGGGAATTTTTTGGAAATGTCGGGAAAATATAATATAGTGTACTTTAAAAATTTTAAAAGGTGGCGCGATTGTATATATATTAATTGTATTCGACCATAATACTTATTTTAGTGTTTAATTTAAAATATTTATTACTTTTTTTGACCCCAAATTTATGGATAAAGTTTAAAAATTTCAATTTTAGTATTTTAATCTTTATGAAATTTAAAAAATTGGGTTAATACAGATGATCAAAATACCTACGAATTACAAATTTTTGGTATGAAGATAGCAAAAAATAGTATTAAGTTTTTATATCTTAAAGTCAGTATAATTTAAATAAATTCCAAACGTAAATTAATTCATATTCCAATTTGTTCAAACTTTTAAATTTCAATTAATTCAAATTTAAATGCATATTACTTAATTCAAAATAAGTAAATAATATTAATTACTTCTCATATTCACAATAATTCTTACAATATTTCTAAGAGGCTTCACTTCTTCGAAACTGCTTAATTTTTATCTTATAATTTTTTATTTTTACAAAATTTGAAAATTTTTATTCCTTTCACGTTTGGTATTTTTTGTTTGTTTGTATTTGTTCTTTTTTTTTAGAATTTTCATTAATTATCTTCCTTTTATGTATATTTTTTAATATTACTTTAAATAATTTTGTTATTATAACATTCACTAAACTTTTTATTTCGATGATTTTCATAATTATTTCCATATTTTTAAAAATAAATACGCTCATTTTGTTACAAATTTTTTCAATTTCTTTTCACATCTTGATTATTTTTTGCGAAATTTCTTGCAAACTTACTAATTCTTTCAAAAACTTTTTAGATTTTGTGTAATATTATAATAATGGTTTTTTGGTTTAATTTGCCTAAACTTTTTTATTTCTAAAAGATTTTTAAATTTCTTTTTATTTTATTTTTATTAATTCTGATTTTTTAGTAGATTCTAACCAAATTTGATTATTTTTTGTACTTTTTACATTTTTTTACAGTTTGTTAGATTACGGAAACAAACATTTCTCCATTTTCTTTCTATTTATTTAATTTGATTAATTTTTCACTTTTTTTGTCCTTCATTGCTTTTAATTAATTCTTTAATTTTTGTCATCATTTTTCCATTTCTTAGAAACATTTTTTCTTCTTTTAAATTGTGGATAAAAATTTATGGATAAAGTTTAAAAATTTCAATTTTAGTATTTTAATCTTTATGGAAATTTAAAAAATTGGGTTAATACAGATGATCAAAATACCTACGAATTACAAATTTTTGGTATGAAGATAGCAAAAAATAGTATTAAGTTTTTATATCTTAAAGTCAGTATAATTTAAATAAATTCCAAACGTAAATTAATTCATATTCCAATTTGTTCAAACTTTTAAATTTCAATTAATTCAAATTTAAATGCATATTACTTAATTCAAAATAAGTAAATAATATTAATTATTTCTCATATTCACAATAATTCTTACAATATTTCTAAGAGGCTTCACTTCTTCGAAACTGCTTAATTTTTATCTTATAATTTTTTATTTTTACAAAATTTGAAAATTTTTATTCCTTTCACGTTTGGTATTTTTTGTTTGTTTGTATTTGTCGTTTTATTTTAGAATTTTCATTAATTATCTTCCTTTTATGTATATTTTTTAATATTACTTTAAATAATTTTGTTATTATAACATTCACTAAACTTTTTATTTCGATGATTTTCATAATTATTTCCATATTTTTAAAAATAAATACGCTCATTTTGTTACAAATTTTTTCAATTTCTTTTCACATCTTGACTATTTTTTGCGAAATTTCTTGCAAACTTACTAATTCTTTCAAAAACTTTTTAGATTTTGTGTAATATTATAAAAATGGTTTTTTGGTTTAATTTGCCTAAACTTTTTTATTTTTAAAAGATTTTTAAATTTCTTTTTATTTTATTTTTATTAATTCTGATTTTTTAGTAGATTCTAACCAAATTTGATTATTTTTTGTACTTTTTACATTTTTTTACAGTTTGTTAGATTACGGAAACAAACATTTCTCCATTTTCTTTCTATTTATTTAATTTGATTGATTTTTCACTTTTTTTGTCCTTCATTGCTTTTAATTAATTCTTTAATTTTTGTCATCATTTTTCCATTTCTTAGAAACATTTTTTCTTCTTTTAAATTGTTTAGTTTTTATCTCATAACTACGAATTTTTGAAAACATTTATTCACTGCTTCTATCTATATTTTGTAAATTTCTCAATTTTAAACTTTTTTGAAAACTTTGATTCTTTTATTTTATATTATGTAAATTTAATCTTGTTCTAAATATTCTCATTTTAACATTGTTCTTCTATTCCATAGAATTTCTTTTCTTTTAAAATTTTGTTCTCTTTAGTACTATATTTTCAAGTTTTTTTAATTATCTCCTTATTTTTTATTTTAGTTTAAAAAAAATGTCCGTAAATAGTTTAATTTTTTAAAAGAGTTCCACTTTTTATATATTTTTATGCCTTTATTTTATTCTTGTGTTGTTTTCTTAATTTTTTTTCTAATTTCTTTAATAATGTCCATGACATTTTTTTTTTCTGTTTTCTTATCTTTTTACGTTCTTCTTTTTTTTTATAATTTGTTATCCTTCTGCTGCTCTTATCTAATTATGTCTTAATTTGCAATCATGTGAATTTTAAAATATTTTTTCGAAATTTTCTCATTTATTCGACATAATTTATTTGACTTTGCTTAATAAATGTTTTATTCTTTATTATTTCTTATTATATGTTCTATCAGTTTAAAAAATAAACTAATACAAATAAACATTTTGAGCTTTCATATACTGATAATATTTAAAAAAAAAATCAATTTTTGATTTAAATAAAAAAAAGTCCGATTTAAAAAAAAATCGGATATTTTTTTTTTAAATCATGATTTTTATCAACCCTGTAATAAAAACATTAAAAAAGCTACTTTTTTATAATATATTATTTCAAAATTGTAATCTATAATTTTCATTTTTAAAAATCCGGGAATTTAAAATTGCCAGTTTGCTAGACACCCTGTAATAGTGACCGATTTTTCACTAATTATTCATTAGTGGAAAACCACTAATTTAGACTTAGAGAGGTGGGACATTCTATTTTTCTAAAAAATGATAATAAAAAAATCTAAAAAAATCTAGACATAAATGTTAAGGAACGAAATTTGTATCTATACTTTTTGGGGCCCATGAATATTCCATAAAATTCATTGACTACAATTTTTATTTTACATAACCTCTATTTAACATGATTATCATTTAAGATGATTTTTATAATAAATTGATGTTTTTTTTTTAAATATTTTTTTACCCAAGAATCAGAGGGGGAGAAGAATTTTATTATGTTGAACATTAGGGTGGTCCAAAAAAATAAAAATCTTATATGGTCTGACCTCCCAAATGTGTTCCAAATTGAATAAAAATCTCCCCTACTTTTTTATTTCGAAATCGGAGAATACTTGGAGTTGCTCAAAACCCATGAAGTTTCCAATGTATTTTGCATTTGAAAATAGCAGTTTTTACTAAATTTAGAATTAAATCGTAAAAATTTATTTAAGGGGAGACACCACCCCTTATTTTGACCCCTCTTAAGTTTCCATAATTTTAGTAAGTTAAATTTTTTTCTTGCATCATTTGGGTCCAAAAAACATGCAGATTGATCAAAAATAAAATATTTTAATTTTTGATAATTTTAGAATTTTTATTTTTTGTACAAATTAAATTATTTTAGATTCCATGCAAGAAATTCGAAAGAATCATTAAAAAAAGTTGTAATTATTATTATCATTAAAATATGGCATTGCAAAAAAATCAAAATTGTAAAAGTTGAAGATTTAAAGAGAGAGACCCATAAAATATCAACACATTTTTCAGAGGTGTCAATTTTTTTTTTTTAAACATAATTTAAATCTAAAATTATACTATATGATAAAAAAAGGTGGTGCCTTTCCTTATAAAAGTATAATGCACCTAGCCGGTTCTTGAAAAGTGTTTAAAAAACAAAACTCCGTAATTTATTGTCATTACTTATTATTAATTATTTTCATTTTTTTGGATTTTGGTGGTTTTTTAAAATTGCATCAAAAATAGTTAAGAACAATAAATTTTAAAATAAATTACGGAATTCTGTTTTTAAACACTTTTCAAGAACCGACTTGGTGCATTGTAATTTAAAATGATTTTTTACGATTTTATTGCAAATTTACGAAAAACTGTTTTTTTCTAATGCAAAATACATGAAAAACTTCATGGGCTTTAAGTCACCCCTGAATATTTCTCGATTTCAAGATAAACAAATAGGGGTAATAGCTTTTCAAATTTAAAAAACAATTTTTGTTTTTTTGAAACACCCTATTGAACATTTTTAAATCGAGGGAGGGGGGGGGCAGTTCTGTCGATAAAAAATTTCCTTTTATTTAAATAAATTCAACTTTTTATTAAATATAATTATTAAAAAAAATATATTAAGTATATATTAAATATATATTACACCACCCCAAATTAAAGGACCATCTATAAAGAATGTACCGTCTTAGGGGGGGGGGGTGAAAAGTTTAATTATTTACAACAGGGGGAGGGGTGTAGCTTAAATTTAGAAAGTCCATATTTTTATGTCTTTCTTCTAATATTCTTTTTCATCTTTGAGACTTTAACTTTAAAAGTCAGCAATTTTTTATGGAGGGGGGAGTATAAAGCATTTTTAACGTCCTATTTAGGGATAGGGGGGGGGGGGGGTCAAAAACCTTGAAAATTGGCGGAACGTTCTTTATGGATGCTCTCTTAAGTAACCCCTAAAAAAATTGCCACACCTTCCTAATATTGAATTCTTTGTCATTTTTATTTTTAACAGCAGATTATGAAAGAACAATCCTAACTTCGTGAGAAAAAATGCACTTCCGTATAGTTTGTTTACATTTCTTAATGTAGAGAAAACTGACGGTTTGAAGAAAGTACCTCTTCGGTCATTAAAGAGTTAATTAAAAAGTTTAATGCATGCGCATTAAAAAGTTGAATTTTGGAAAGATTGACAACGGAACAATTTGATTGATCGTGATTCACACATGTAATCGAAAATATGGCCTGCGGAGGCTATAAAATGAGATCGTTGCTGCCCTCAGCGAAAGCCAGGATGCGATACTGACGCGAAGTGCAAACCGAAGCACTTTGACTTGGGCACATGTTGTGCCAACTCAGCGAAAACGCAAGGCTCTCATATCGTCAAAAGGAAGAGAAACGAAGGGGAGAGATTATGCTTGTGTTCGACAGCTGGCTGCAATCACGACCTGCACTGTATCTACATATGTATATGTCCATAGTCTATCTCTATAGATATCGCCTCGAGTAGAATCCTACCGATTATGAAAATAAAATAAAGTTACTGACATTTATTAATCATATAAAATATAGTTATTTATATACATCTTCAACAAATTAAGGCCATATACTCCGCAAGTGTGTATTCGAATTAAATTTGTTTTTTTTTTGGAGGTGTATGAAGTTTTAAGTATACAAATTAATAATCATTAGTTTGTACAGCAACAAATTTTTTAACAATTGTTTTAAAGCTCGTATCTTGTAAACCGTTAAAAAATAGCTAATCTTTGTTACAAGAAAATGATTGAAAATAATTTGAAACATATTGTCACGTTTTGATGATGCAAAGAAAACAACAACTTTGCAGCGCGTATTCGAAATTAAAAAGCTCGAAGATTAAAATATTCTTTATGTTACATGGGTTCATATCAAAAAAGAAAAAAAGTGGTACACTCTTTTAACTTCATCAAGATTTAAAAGATTCTAAACAGTTTGACAGGACTTTTGAAAATGGCTAATCAGCTGTTTGACTCTGCGCAAGCGCAATTTTCAAAAGTCCTGTCAAACTGTTTAGAATCTTTTAAATCTTGATCAAGTTTAAAGAGTGTACCACTTTTTTTCTTTTTGGATATAAAACCGTGCAACATAAAGAATATTTTAACCTTCGAGCTTTTTACACGGTGTCTACTAATTTCGTCCCACAAAATTCCCGGTCATTTCCTGGTTTTTCCCGGTTTTTGTTTCTATTTTTCCCGGTTTTTTCTCTTGTTAACTTAAAATAAATTTTAAGTATAAATAGACCTACAAATGGCTAAAAAAGTTGAAGATAACAGTTGATAATTGAAGAAAATAATTTAAATTCAAAGAAAATAATTGAGAATTGAAGAATTAAATATTAAACTTTACAAAAAATAATAAAGAATTAAAAGAAACAATTAATAATGAAAAGAAATAATTAATAATGAAAAAAAAAAATTGAACAATGACAAAGATATTTGACAATTAGAAACAAAATTTAAAAAAAAGTTAATATTAATCTACAATTGAACAATGGTTATTAAATTCAAAGAATATAATTGAAAATTGGTCAACTAGATAGAAAATCTAAAAAATTAATTTAAAACGTAAGTTAATAATTCAAAATTGAAGAAATAAATTGAAAATTAAATAATCAAATTGAAATCAGAAAAACGCAGAATTATTGAATATTAAAAAAAAAATAATTGAAAATTAAGAACTAAAAATTGAAATTCGAATACAATAATTGAGAATTGAAGAAAATTACTTAACAATTGGATTGAAAAAAGAATTATTTAAAGAAATTGTTTGAGAATTGAAAAAAATAATTGAACAATTCAACAATTAAATTGAAAATAGAAGAAAATTATTGAAAATTGAAGGAGGTTTTGAAACATGAAATAAAAAACTGATAATTGAAAAAAAAGTAATTAAAAAAGTCGAGATTACTGAATACTGAAACAAACAATTGAAAATTGAACAAAATAATTAAAAATTGAAGAAAGTACTTGGGCTATTCTATTTTAAACCGTTCCACTAGCAAAAGACTATCGCGTGAGAAGGATTTTTTAAATCGGTTCAATTTGATTAAAACTAAACTAAAAATAAAATGTAATATGCGAATTTGAAAGAGAATTTCTCAAGCTTTAAAATGATACTAAACTTTTTTTTAAAAAATTTTAATTTCATGTAAAATTTTAGGTTAAAAAATTTCAAACATTAATATCTCAAAACACCCCCTCTTGGAATTCGATGTAACTTACACTAAAATAATATTTAAAATTTCTATTTTTTACTATGTAAAGACCATAATGGACGTTTCACGGGATTTAGAAAAAAAATTCATTAAAAAACCAATTTATTTAATCTGACATTAATTTGAAGTCGCGTAGTATAACCATTCTCATGGTAGAATTCGTTTGTTTTTATTTTTCTATTAATATTGATATGTCAAATGAAATAAAATGATTTTTTATTAAAATTTATTTCTACAAACTCCATGAAAAGTCCATTATGGTCTTTACATAGTAAAAAATAGAAATTTTAAACATTATTTTAGTGTAAGTTACATCGAATTCCAAGACGGGGTGTTTTGAGATATCAATGTTTAAAATTTTTAAACCTAAAATTTTACATGAAATTGAAATTTTTTTAAAAAAGGTTTAGTATCATTTTAAAGCTTGAGAAATTCTCTTTCAAATTCGCCTATTACATTTTATTTTTAGTTTAGTTTTAATCAAATTAAACCTATTTAAAAAATCTTTTTCAGGCGCTAGTCTTTTGCTAGTGGAACGGTTTGTAATAGAATAGCCCACTTAAAAATTAAATACAATATTTGAAAACAGCAGAAAAATTTATAAATCGACGGAAATAATTGCGAATTGATGAAAATAATTTAAAAATTCTTAATTTAAATAAAAATTGAAAAAAAATATAATTTAAAAAAGCTGAGAAATTTTAAATATTGAAGAAAATTAAGAAGAAATTGAAAATTGAAAGAAATTAAGAAACTGAAAGAAATATGAAAAAATAATTGGAAATTGAAGAAAATAAATGAAATTTAAGAAAAAAAATTGGAAATTGAAGAAAATAATTGAGAATTTAAAAAAAGCATTGTAAAAAGCCTAGAGTTATTAAATATTAAAAAAAAACAATTGAAAATTAAAGAATGGAATTGGATTTCGAAAATTATAATTGAAAATTAAAGAAAATATATCAAGAATTGAAATATTGGATTAAAAGTAGAAGAAAATAAGTGATAATTGAAGAAAACGGAAATTGAACAACCCAGAAATTATAGAATTTGAAGAAAATGTGATTTTATGAAAATTGTTGAATAATAATTGATGAATTGAATTCAAGTTTCTAAAACATAATTGATAATTGAAAAAAAATATTGAAAAAAGCCGAGAATTATTGATTATAGAAGAAAATAATTGAAAAATGGAAGAGTTGTTGAGATGTGAAATAAATAAATGATAATTGAAAAAAAAAATAGTTGAAAAAAGTCGAGAATTATTGAATATTAAATTAATTAATTAAAAATTGAAGGAAATAATTGAGATCTGAAGAAAATAATTAAAAATTGAATCAAATTATTCGCAATTAAAAAAAAATTATACTTAAAGAAAATAATTAAAAATCGATTAAAATAATTGAAAATCGTAGAAAATAATTGCAAATTTAAGAAATTAATTAGAAATTGATGAAAATAATTGAAAATTGAAGAAAATAGTAGAAAATCGAAGAAAATAATTGAGAAATAAAGAAATAATTTGAAATTAATGAAAATAATTCCAAATGGAAGAAAATAATTGAGAATTGTAGAAAATAATTGGAAATTGAAGAAAATAATTGAAAAGAATAATTTTCAGTTGAAAAAAATAATTGTGAATTTCTGAAAATAGTTGAATAATTGAAGAATTGAATTGAAGCTTCAAGAACGTAATCGAGAATTGGAAAAAAAAATATTGAAAAAAGCCGAAAATTATTGAATATCGAAGAAAATAATGAAATATGATGAAAATAATTGATAATTGAAAGCCCACAATAGAATTGCCCATAACTATATAAACTATTATGCAATGTACGGTCTAATAAAAAAACTGAAGTTCAAAATGCATAAAGTTATTATCTTTATTTATAAAACAAATTGATATATTAGTCAAATTTATTATCCCAGAAAAAAAATTCTCGGTTTGACGGAAAATTCCCGGTTTTTCCCGGTCAATTTAAATTCCCAGTTATTTCCCGGTTTTTTCCCGGTTAGTAGACAACCTGTTTTTAATTTCGAATAGGTGCTCCAAAGTTGTTGTTTTCTTTACTTTATCAAAACGTGACAAAGTATTTTAAATTATAATTTTCTGGCAACAAAGATTAGCTATTTTTAACAATTTAGAAGATACGAGTTTTTAAACAATTGTCAACAAATTTTTTGTTGCACAAACTACCTAATGATTATTTGTACTTAAAACTTCGCACACCTCCTGCAAACCAATTTAATTCGACCACATACTATGAGAGTAAAACTCAAACTTCCTACTAGTAAATACAAAACTAGAAAGTTTCGCTTCAATCTACAATCCTATTCCGAAATGTTGTAAATATCTCCGGGAGTCAAACATCTATTTCTTACATAGAGGGAAGGAGTTATAAAATGACAATTTACTGTTTCAATAGTCTAAATAAGGTGTTTTTTTTTTTTAAAGAAATGATATATAAAAACTCTATCAATACTCACGGAGAAGGATAGGGAACTTTTAAAAAGAGTTTAACGTAACATTTGATCTCTTTAACGAAAATTTCGCCGAGGTACACAATTTCCTCTACAAGTTTAAAAACAGTCTTATTTAGAAACGGAAATGTTCGGCAAACGTTTTTCACGGTTTCAATGAACTCAAGAGTTTCGAATTTCAGGAAAAAGAATTTCAGAGATAGTTTTTCTTTAAAGAAGAAACGCCATGAGAAGAAATGGTTGCATTTTTAAAAGCGAGCGCGTTTCAGAATCAGTGGTTGAATTCAACCCCTTAGCTTAATCTCAGTGCGCAACAGAGTTTTTCGAGTTAAAGAAAAAAGAGGGGGGGAGTTTGAAGGGTGGTTGGACAGAGTTAGTGAGTGAGTGAGTGAGAGAGAAAGAAAGAAGGAGAGAAACTGAAACTGAGATGAAGAGTAGTGAGAAAGTGAGAGAGAAAGGAAGAGGCAGTTGGGGCTGGGATAAGGAAGGAGACCGGTAAGATTGGGAAGGGGGATGCTATGAGGGCGAAGTTATCCAATTATTGTCTAACCTGGGAGCAACTTTACTTGGAGCAAGAGTGTGAGTGGGGACAAAGCTTGTTCTCCCTTTTACCTCTTCTATATCCATCTCTCTCTCTCTCACTCTTGCATTTCCCGCGCCCTCAACTTCCACCGTACCTACAATCGAGCCACGATAAAGTAAAGTTTGTTTCTAAACTTGGCACACGAAGGTGGCTTGCTTTTTATTGGCGACACGCGAAATTCAAACGACAACGAAGAAGAGGAAAAGGTTTCGAATGCGGCGACTCACTGCATCGACAGAAACTTCATAAAACTGAGAGCAAGGAGCCTGAGAAACGGCTAGAGGAATTCACCAACAATCCCATCTTCGATCTCGCTTTTACGACCCGCTGATAGAGCCATTCAATCGAGTCGATAACAGTTTGTTTCCTGCATTTCGCATTAAACGGAAATTTTTTTCCCAACAGAAAACTAAAGAAGGTGCTCATTATTTAAAAGCGGGGATATCGAAAGACAGAAGAAACACGAAATAGTTTATTAGTGTTGAGAAATTCTATTCAACAACTTGACATTTTAACATTACTTGAATAATTTCTCTTTTAACTTTCTTCTCGGATTGAATCAAGAAAAAGTACCAATTCTAATCAATCTATGAAAGACGTAGGTCAGAAAGTAAAAGTTTAGTTTTTCCAAATGGCTGATTTGGTAATCAGTGCTCTTGTGATTGCAACAGCAAAGTTCATTTTAGTTTCTCATGGTCATGTTTTATCGCGGAGAGATGATAACAATAACAGTAGGGGGAGTAAAGAATGATGTCGTGTGAAAGTAGTCTATTTAAACAAGATTGAGGAACATAATCAAAAGGTCTATTGACGATTGGTCGAAAATAAGTGAAAAAAAAGTGAAGAAATTAGTCAACCGATAAGAGTACACAGTTAACGGTCTATAGGTGATATTGTGAAAGAGAACTTATGACAAAAGCCGACATTTTCCTTGGTTGGCGATTGCGTGCGTAATGTCCGAGGATGGATAGACTTAATACCTCGAGTATAGGCTTTTCGTATCATGAAAGACGGTTATGGGATCGTTTAATATTGTATCGGAGCGCCGATCCTGGTGTCATGCATTCATGAATGAACGTTCACTGTATGTATAGCAGAGTCCCTTTTATTGCAAGGATATAACAGGATTTCATCCATTTTTACGAGTTGGTGCACTTTTAAAATTGATCGTGTGATAACATCAACTATTGTTTGTTCAATGGATTTTCGATAAAAATATGGAAATTTTGATTCGAGTTGAGAGGCGGAAGTTGAGAGACGCTGCTTCGTAAAGCATTTCCCGCTTGATGCTTGAGAGTCGTATGGCATTAACTCTCTTTGTAAGTTTGTGCTTGGGGCCAGTGGAAGCTCGGGCTTTCATTCGTGTGCTGCACTTGGGTTTCTCGTTAGTCAAGCGACACACTTCTCATTAGCAATTCCAAGTGCGCCCATATTATCCAAGGAACAGTTAACACCCGTGCTTCAAGTTTGGCTTGTCGTTCTCTAACCGAAATAAAAAATCACGCGTGTTAAGGTTCCACACTCGAGAACACTTCCGCTACAAACTACCGTTAGCTTAGAACAGCACAACTCACATGCGATAACGTTTATCGAGAATTAGAGGCTCGAAGCCTCGACCCTAGTTGAGATGAAATCTCACTAAACATTCCGTCTAAAGCCAAGTCGGAAATTAAAGATTAATGAACTTGGTAAACTGGGCAAATCTCTTAATTTTGAGATTATCAACTGATCTCGGTGTATTTCACAAATTAGAGAATAGGAGAAATTAATTATTAAAATGTGGTTTATCAACATTGTTGTAACATTGTATGATGGTTATATATGTATAACATTCTGTCAGGTAGTATCTTTTAATAGTCTCCGTATCGGATAACATATACGATTTAATCATCCTTTTTTCTATAAAGTTTTTCTTGTTGCAATGCCTAAATTTACATCTCTAATTAAAATATGGAAATACTCATATTCCAATAGGATAGCAATGTTAAACTGAGAATCTTGTATCAGGGAAACAATGAGAGAAACAGCTATATATCGGTATATATTTGATTATAAAGTTTCTCAAGTTGGACGCGTTTAAAATTAAAATATACTCACAATTTCATGCAAGTTCGAGTTACAACAGTTTAGTCTAGAGAAAAGTAAACAATCTTCAAGCCATCTAAAAACTTAACTAGCAAATTATAAGTCTTCAAAGTTGAAGCGCTTTCAATTTGAAAGCGTTCAAGTTGGGATACTCTTAACTTGAAAGTGTTAATCTCGAGCATTTCCGGCATGAAAGCTTCCAAGTTAGACGGCTTCGGCAAACTTCCCAACTTCAGCACCTGCAATTCGTTCAAGTAGTTCAACCTTGAAAGCATTTCAACTTGAACTTTATAAATTGTCGTTTTTAGCATCATTCTATTTCCGGATCGACTGCTTTTCTCGCAATATATATTCGCGGTGATAAGCGAATGTAACTGCAACAGGACGTCCTCGAGATAAGTCGGTTAAGTGGAGAGTCGGTTAAGGGAGTTCGGGGCATTTAGGCTTTGGGCGAGGATTTCGCGGATGAATCGGTGCAAAGGGGTGTGTGTTTCGTATCTTCTAGTTCTGTCTTCATTGCTCTCCTGAACGGGAGTTGAACAAGAGACGGAAGAAGCGGTGGCGAGGCTGGAGAAGAGGAAAAGCTGGGTTGAGGCGACTACTTAAAGTTGGCGGAAAGTTTGGTTCGGCAGCAAAGTTAACTCAGTTAAGTTCTCCGCTCCTGAAGCGAAACTTTGGTTCTCCAAGCCACCCGGCCCGCGCTCCGACCCCCACAGGGTGAGTAGTGTGTTTTGGGATTACCACTTTTACACGCTTCTCCAGCGGGCATTTCGGGTGTCCGCATAAATAATTTACAATTGAATCGTCAAAAGTACTCTTGCTTCTTCAAAACCCAACTTTTGGAATCTTCAACTTCTCTTGTCGTGCACTCCGTCTCGATAAAACAAAAGCTATTCTTTTTTTTTTTCTTTTCTTTTTCTAGCAAGTTTCCATTCCTGTGTATGAGATTGCAGCCGAATTACTTGCATACAGTAGGTAAGTGGGACAGCATATCGCCATCTTCTGCTGCAAGCTCGTTTTTTCCATTATACTCTTTCAATTCCAGCGATGCATATGTTGGATAAGAATCAAAAATGCTGAGCGGAGTTTGCATGATTTATTGCAAATGGAACTTTTGGCTTAGGCCTTCAGGGAAATTCTCAAATGAATCAAGACCAAGTTTTTATCGGAATTTAGAAAACAGTCTTTCAGCAAAAGACGAAAAGAATAGTAATGCGCATATTTTAAGCAACATTAGCAATGTCAAAAAGTATCGTCATTTATTCAAAGGCACAAGTTTTGATCTTTTACAGAATGTACATGTAAACGAGGCAATAAATGTTATGTTATGAACATTAAATATACTACCCTGGGACATAATACACGTCAACATAAATAACACGGGCGTCTATATTGATTTATTATTGAAACGTTTCCCTCTCAATTAATGAAAATATTGATGGCATTCGATTAAAGTGGAAAGATAAATGTACAAGTTTAATATAAAGAGTAAATTTACGCACATAATGTACACGTATCTCTTTAGCTTTGTCGAGAGGATTGTATCGGCAGTCAAGCTTATCTACCTGCTATACGATGTGCAATACGTGAAAGAGGCATCGCGAAATACCTCAGTGTTTCCAAGTACCGTTTCGTCGAGGGGAGAGAACCGAAAGGAACCGGTCGAGTAATTGCGAGGGACGCGTCGGGCGAATTTAAAAAATGGTCCTTCGTCGATACTTGCCTCGAGAGAAGCAGCGGAAGGGCAGACAAAACCAAGAAGAAAAGACAAAATGCTCCTCCCTTTCGATCCATCCAACTTTGTATATTGAAGCGTTAAATAGCCTAGAATTTTTTTTTATTGACAAACGGCGTTTGTCAATAAAATAAGATACAGAAATCTTAGAGTAAACATTTCAAATGAATGAGATATAGGGAATTAAAAATCTTGAACGAAAAATATGCACAATAAGACATATGCATTCAAGAATAGTAAAAGAGTTAAGAATCTGATAAAGATTCATACAACTATCGTTCGTGACAAAGAAAATAGTATACATTGATTAGAATAAGTGAATAAAATACACCTTGCATTATTACCTCATACTTTCTTGGTTAAATTAGTTTCAATTTGATAATTGTTCATTTCCTAGTGGAAATGGCGCTTTTAAACGTTCTCAATGCGAAAGCATGATCGGGAGGTACATTCAGTACGCGCATTGGAATCGGCCTTGAATGCACTGTGCGATTCTCGTCACACATGCCGTGCACGCGTGCAATGGCCAATGGACTTCTCTCTATTGCTCCGTTCAAGTTGCTTCTCGAGTGAATCTCGCGCATACAATAAATGCTAATCTCTCATCGAGTTCTGGCTCCTCTCTTGGCTACTCGTATTCAACTGCGAACAATGATTTAAAACTCTAATTTACGTACATAGTGTTTGAGACGGTTTATTTCAAAGTGTACTTTCGTGACATAACTCTTACTCAAGACGCAATAGAAACTAATCGAATATGATTCTATTCTTCATAAATGCATCCTCTGTTATAAATGCTTCCTTTAGTTTACATACAGATCTTCTACATTATGAATCTTACATTAACATAAAGAAACCTATTTATTAAAAGCGATTACGTGGCAAAGAATGTTCCACCTTTAAGCAAACCTTAACGTTTCTAACAGGACTTGAATCCTATTAGGAATTTTCCTAAATTTGAAATTCAAACATCTATAAATTAAGAGTGACAACATTATCATTATGTAGACAATACGGAAAAGTTGTTAGACTAATAGTTACAAAGTGAGTGGGACAGTAAAAAATACTGGTTTGGGAATAATTTCGGGTTAATAAAAAGGAACTAACGTTGTCGCCATTACAGCAAAACCATCCAGAACCAAGGAAGGAATTTGTTCGTGCGCATTGCCCTTGTCGTGGATTGGCGTTTCGCGAGGATGGATCAAAGTGGCGTGGGTTAAGTTGAACACGAAGGTAAAAAAGGATCCCTGTCATACCGGCTCGAGCTCGTTCTCGAAGACCGCCCGGCCCCTTTTCAACGAAGCGAACGACGTCAAAAGTCCTTCGGTGTGTATACATACCGCTTGGTTTCCGTACAAACTCGCAAGTTACGATGGTTCATGGCTTTACTTGTGCTATGCTGGCTCCATAGCTTCGTACCTCCCCCTTCTTATACAGTCCGGTACACTCAACCTGAGTAGTAAATACTCCGAAACGTATTACGATTTTACAAATGGTTTACGAGTGGTATGCATTAACATTTCATTCATACACTTGGAAGCCTACTTTTAAATTAACTTTAAACACTTACTTTCCCTGTAACGTACGGTTCAGTAATAGTAACAAAATAGAGAAACATAAAGTCGTATACAAAAACAGTCAGTTTTGTTAAAGAACAAATTAAACACAAAATAATGAAAAAGATTTCGGAAAGGGGTTGGACCGACCGGTACTTTTGGCACGTTTACTGCAAAGCATTAAAACACTATGGCTGATATGATAGTATTCGTTGTGTACAAAAATCCAACGTACTTGAAATACCGACAGTATAAACCCAAGATGAAAAATTTTAGTGCTCATAACCTGTAGATTGCTGAAAAAGCTACTTTAGTGGTTCTCTCAAGCCTCTTGGTTGTGCATTGCATGATCATTGTTCTATACACAGTAAGAAAGGCTAGACAAAAAGAAAATAGATCCAAAAATTTTGTGCAATTGGAATAGATCCAATTTTGTGGAAAAACTCCTACAGTTTGAAAGTTCAAACGCAATGTTCATTGCCTATTTACTATTAATTATATCAGAACCCTAAGGGATCTGGACACATAAATCCCCAAAAAGAGGGTGCACTCCCTTCACTTAAACCAGAATCTTCTACAATATCACAAACATAGTTGAAACTTCAACAAATTAGAAGATCAAAAGAAGTCAGAATAAGTCATTAGTCATCCAAAATATTGTGAAAATTGGCAATTGTTTATAGTTTCTCAAAGATAACATAGTAGCAATTATCTCTAATTTCTCATAATTGCGTTTACAGTATTCTTATTGCTTAATAATACAGTCCACTTTAAGTTTCAAGAATTTCAATCCCTTTCACCCCATTTTTCACGCATTTATACTTTGCAATGGGAAACTAATGAAGGGCTTCTCTGTCTCGTGGAGTGCCTCTCTTTTCTGAGGAGAGACGCGTGAACACGAGTTTTGTGCACGCAGGTAGATTAGTCTGTGTGCAAAACGGGCCCTTTTCAATGTATAAGTGTGAATCGACATGCAAGAGTGTACAGTCCTTACAAGCATATCTGCGTGTAAGACAAGTGCGTGGCGGGAGTAGTTTCATGGAGTTTAGTTCCCAGTGTAGTGGGATGGCATCTTGACTCCTAGTAGTGGAGTGCGGCAAGCAATGGCCGGCCCGATCGATGTCTCGGCAACTTCCCACCCTCGACGGTCGTCTTCCCCACTCTTCCTCCTTTTGCCCTATGTCTGCCCTAGCCACCAACTCACATTGCTGTCTCTCTTGCTATCTATCTCCCTCACCCCCGCTCGCAACCCCGCAACAATCCGCTCCTACTCCTTCTGTACCCCGAACTAAATCCCGGAGCTGCTTACTGCTCGAGTCTGTTTACAATGGCGATGCGCTACCCCCATTATCCCCGGCTCGTACTTAACCTTCGGTGACGGAGGGGGACGAGAATCAGTTCGGGAAATTGAGTCATAAATGCTGTGACACTTTGGAAATTCACATCAGTCAAACGGGAGCTTCTGATAATCAATAGGTGACACTGAGATGATCACTGAAAAGCGCCCCTGGCTCTCATTTCCACTTTCGTCTACTTCACAAGAGACAAACGAGGGAAAAAGTGTCGACTGCTAACTCATAAGTAACATAGTTACTCGGAAACTTGAGTCAGTTGTAGCTTTCTCAACAATTTAGTTACCAATTTTCTTCCAACTCCAGTAACTTCAAGTTTATGTACTTTGATATTTTATCACGATTGATTCAGCTGATTTATTAACAAGATATTTATCTTTATAGATGTAAAGCATTTTTCTAAATCTTGGGTTTATTGTCATAATTGACAACATACTCATTAAAATTTAATTCTCGCATTTCAATTTATGGCTATGAGAAAATAAAGAAAATCTTGTGCGAACGAGAAATTGAAGTCATTTAGAAAAAAAAAATCAATAAAATGATACTTTTCCCTTCTAAGAACGCTAATATGAATAAAGTACTAGTCAGAGTTATTCCATGTATTTTATGGGATCGTTTGAGGGAGCACAATAGCAATTATTGGGTCATTTGTGACCTTTCTCGTGCCTCCGGCTACGTCAATCAAGTTATACAAACGGTGTTGTATTTGATCACACAATTCTACGATTATTTGGTATTTATAGTATAAATTTTTATAGTTTATTAAATCCTCTTAACTTTATTATTGCAAAATACATAATTATTAAAGTTTATAAAATTATAAATAACTTATTTTCCTCAACTTTTACTTTAAACATACTTTTATCGGATTTAAGTTCAAATTAACAAAATTGTATTAAAATTCCCCTCTTAATACCGAATATCCAGAAAATTTGAACTATGGAAGGTAAACGTTATAAACCGAAATTTGTTAATTGCTTTATTATCAAATGAAATTTCTTCTTCCTTTAATTAAAAATCAAATAATATAAGCTTTAGTTTTATGTTGTTGCTGCTATTTTTTATGAATCAAATTAAATTATTTATTTGCTTTTTCTTCTCATAGTTATTTTATGATAATTTACATTTTTCTTTATATAAGGGGCCGTACATAAATTACGTAAGCAATTAGGGGGTGGGGGAGGGTTTGCTAAAATCTTACCTAGGGGGAGGAGGGTTCCTGCGAAATTTAACGTAATATTTTTTAATCAAAAGAAAATTCCTTTTTTACACAAATATTGAAGAAGGATTTAGTTGATGCACTTAAAGACTTTAAACATTAAGTATTATAGTTTATCCATTAATTTTTACTATAAAAGCTTTTAAACTGGAATAGTCGTGCAAAAAGAAAATTTTTTCCAGTGAAGATAGTAAATTTTCAATCCAGGATACAAAATTAAGAAGGATTTAGTTGATGCACTTAAAGACTTTAAACATTAAGTATTATAGTTTATCCATTAATTTTTACTATAAAAGCTTTTAAACTGGAATAGTCGTGCAAAAAGAAAATTATTTCCAGTGAAGATAGTAAATTTACAATCCAGGATACCAAAATTAAGGTAAAATAGATCTTACAATTAGTAAGATTTTAAAGGGGGCGGGGGGGGGGGAGAGGTCAAGAAAAATCTTACAGTGCCTTACAATGGGGTGGGAGGGGGTAAAAAAATCCTAAAAACTGTCTTACGTAATTTGTGTACGACCCCTAATGCTTCTGCAATTCCGTGTTTATTTACAACTGAAAATGCACTTGAAAGACAAATTTCATTGGAATGTAAATACACATGGAATGAAAAAGATTACGTTGCATAAAGAGGACTTCAGATTTAGCTGATTCAGCAGAAGATTTAACATTTTTTCGAATCTGTAAAAACTGCTGAATCAAAAGAGTTTATCTGTAAATGTTTATCGTTGACTTATTTCTGGTTATTATATTTCACTTCGGTGTACTAATTACAACACTGAAATCATTTACATTCACGACACACGTATTATACGCTCGCTATAATCGTAAATTGATGACTGGGAATTTATGGGTTATAACAATTGTAAATTGCCTTCTAACTTACTACAAGTGTCATGGTTAAAATAATATTTCTTGATATTTCAAATAAAATGATTCTAATGAATAGTTCTTTGTTATTTATTCATTTCATCATTTATTCTTCCGTGTTATAATGAACAATAGAAGAAAATAGAAATGGTATCAGACTATCAGAAAATATAACCAATTATATAATAACATGGATTTTAAGAAAGGGTCGGTCAATAAATTACGTCACACTTCCCCCCCCCCCTTTTCAACCCCTCCTTTTGTCTCAACTTGTCACATATTTGTCAACCCCCTTAAACGTAACGTCACATTTTCTTGACCCCCCCCCTTTTTTTTTAGGATTTATTACCCCCTCCTACCCCATTTTAAGACACAGTAAGATTTTTCTCGACCCCCTCCTCCTCGTCCCTAAAATCTTACTTTCCTTAATTTTGATCCAAAAAATGTTATAAAAGCTTTTTTTTAAATCTAATTGAAGTAAAATTTTTATTAGATAAAATGTTCACAGTATGTTTAAAGCTTGATAACATAGATTATTAATTTACACTGAAAAAATAGCAATGTAATCATAACAAAATAGTTTTGTTAATGATTTTTTGTTGGCTTTGTCAAATTTCAGAGTTAGAATTACCAAAAAACAGTTTAAATTATAAAATAATTTTGTAGTATTTAATAAAAATTTTGTTTGAGTTTATTAAAATCTTTTGTTGGCATTACCAAATATGTGATGGCGCATGCGCATTCTATACGATCCTGTTTGACGCATGTTCTCGTCTGGTTTTCATAAAGACATCGATATAAATTGGAATTTTTTGTTTTTTAAAACAAAAAAAAAGAATATTATATAATGGGTGATAACTAAATCAAATGTCTACAAAGTTAACTTTTGAAATTAAAAAAATATAACTATAAAATATACTTTATAAAGATAATAAAAAGGGACTTATTTATGATTTTATGTTTAGTGACAAAATTGACAGAATGTATTGCTGAATGATACATAAGTCGATAATTAGTCATATAAGTGAATAAATATTATGGTTTTTTAAAAGAGTAAATTTATATTTCGATTCTTACGTGGCAGGTTAATAAACGTTTAAGCACAATATGTTGTTTTCAAGAATCTAAACCTAACCTATAAAACTATCTACTTTATATTCTGTTTTTTTTTGTGGAAAATACTTTATTTAACATAAGAAATAATTAAGGAATAATTCCATTTTTAATAGTATGAAACTACTTTCAATTAATGTTTTAAAAATTAAAAATAAACACATGTTTTTAAATAAATTTCATGCCTAGAAATACTTACGTGTATTATTATAACTACACATTATTTCACAGTAAGATACAAAAAATATTAAATATTTTTTAATTAAAAACATTCATTTATTTAACAAATCAAAACAATATTGGAATTTCCATTTGCACAATCTGTGTTTAACTTTTTTTTCTTTATTATAATAGCCATCAAAATATTTGTTAAGCTCTAAAAAGTTTTGTTGGGACTACCAAATTTTTTTGTTGAAATTACCCTAAATAATTAACAAAAGAATTTTGTTGGCACAACAAAATAATTTTGTTGAGTGTATATCAACAAAAGAATTTGGTTGAGCCAACAAAATTTTTGTTCAGCCAAACAAACCTTTTTTTCAGTGTACACATTTATAGTAACTTTTCTTTGCAGTCTTAAAGACTGCAAAAATCTCTCTTTAAATTTTGCTCAACAAAACGTATTTTCTTTTAATAAAAAAAATAAGTAAGATTTTACAGGAGCCCCCCTTCCCCTTCATAAGACGCCGTAAGATTTCATCAAACACTCTCCTACCCCCTAATAGCTAACGTAATTTGTGTACGGCTTATAATTTATGGACGACTCTAAAGTACAAATAATGAGTTTTGCACCTATAAATAAATCTGAATAGAAAAACACCAATACTTCCACTATCGGACAAATATAAGTATTCAACATTTTAAACATGGTCAATAATTGCTTGACTTTCCTTTCTCGCAAGTAAGTTGAGCTACTGAATATTTAAAAGCAGCCTGTGCGCCTTTTGCTTTTCTTATTTATTCAATAGCTTAACTCAATTGCGAAAAAGATGTCTACAAAATAAGCTTTTATTTTGAATTTCTTTTATTGTACCCTGATTTCTTTCATAGACACCCATTTTTTTTTTATAATTCCGCCACTGAATAGCAGAAGAAAAAGAATCAGAATGAAATTAGTTGAGAGAATTCTTGATCTGAGAAGCGTTATATTTCATCGGGTAATAAACGACTTTCTTCAGCGTCCAACTGGTGGAATTATATCAAGCCTCGGGAATGCAGCAAAACTGCAGTATCTGTTCGGGGTAAAATCACGCGTGTAAAAAAATGTCTGCGAATGACCGCAGTGTCGAGTAGTAAAGGGAAAAGAAGAGCGAGTTTCGACCGCGAAACCACACACAGACTAGAAAAACTTTTAACTCTGGAATGGGACCTGGAAAACTCGGTACACGTGCGAGTGAGTGAACATGTGAACTAAAGGAGCGATTCACGTTATTTCTCGAATGTCACCGACTTTCCTTGTCTATCAACTTTCCTTGTCTCCATCAACATTCAGTTGACTTTCAACTTTTTCTCCCATTCCTTTTATTTTACCTGGAAAGCTTTTCATTACTTGATATTTGATTTATGAAACATAAAATACAGAATGCTGAAACAAGTCTAAAGAAGTTTACAAAACTTGGGAGAATTCTAGATTCTTGGGATAAGTTTGCTCCAAGTGTAGAAAATTGGCAAATAAAAGGCACGTTTTTTTTTTTTGTAGATTCGTTGATCTTTCTTGACCTGGACCTATGTAAAAAGTTGAAGCAAGTTGACCTTGCTGAGTGACGACTTTAGTCAGAGAAATGAAAGAGAAGTCACGGGTAGAACTTGGGTTGATAGTTGAGAGAGGTCAGTTTGTTAGCTTTACGCTTACATAAAAGAGGCTAAGTAAAAGAGCGAATGAGTAGGGATAACAGCGAATGTTATAAAATATATGTATATGCGATACTACATAACGAGGAGTTGTGGCGTGCAATATGAGTGGGAGAAAACCCGGTACAAAAGTAAAGTGGGGGCACCTGTTACAAGTTGCAAGTCCACCGCTACTCTACTAAGCGTCACTTAAGCCGTTACTGACTGAAATTTATACAGAACGATCCAAAGAGACAACCGGTTACTCCTACGATTGGTGGATGTCTAGCAAACTCTCGAGCAAAAGGCAGCCATGGCGGTTTGCTTTTTCTTCTGAACATCAATTCAGAAGAGTCTTTTCCCAACGTCGTGAAATGTTGGACGAGCCTTCGAGTAAAATACGGGTAATAAATCAGTCGCAAAGGGTACAAGAATCACCGAGTAGTCTGCGTTGGTTATTATGACGAAGAGCTTGGATTTCAAAGTTGTTACTTTCAAAAGAAGAATCAACTCCGACACTTTGCTCCAAGTGACGAGTAAAATTTTAATAAGCTAAATGCTTTTCCTGCCATTATAGCGTTATGCGTTAAGTATTATTTACAACCAATAGCTTCTTTGAAAAGAAAATTCATTTCTTGGCTAAAAACAGTTAGAGATAAGAATTTAATGTGTTTATTCTTTTTTTTTTATCATAATCGAAAATTGGAAAAGCTTTTAAATAAATGCCAGGAATATAAAATCGTATAAAAATCCTTAAAATCTTTCCTTCTGTAAAGAAATACAGTTTTTAATATATTAGATCTTTGAAGCTATAGTTAAGGTACAAGTTATTATAAGTCTATTAAATATTTACATTAGACTATAATCCGGTGTTTAAAACTCGAAATAAAAGAAACTTCAGAAAGTTATAATGCAAATAAGAGACTCTAAATTCCACTACTTTTGTTATCAGATCAACTATTTACAAAGCAAATTATCTTTATTGATCAGTAAAAGTCTGAGATAATGTCAATGTTAACAATTTTAATATGTTTCTAAAAATACAGGTTAACTACATTGTAACAAGTTGTTTAATGTGTTTATTGTTGAAATACTACTATTACTTGTTATCGAGGACACAAGTGCAGCCAGGTCGATTCGTAAGTCTATACTTGGATAATTTTTAAAAAGAAACTTTGAAACTTGACCCTTAGATTATACTTAACTTTCTTCGCCTACGCAAAACTTTAATTACTTATTGATTAAGAAACTTCCGATACATTTGTGCAATTTTCCATCATCGGATTCTTTTCTCATTATTTAAACATACAAACAAACAGTCAAGTATTTTAAGTATTTGGAAGATAATAATAGTTTATTTAGCTGCTATTAGCCGAGTGAGTTTAGTATTTATATATATACGGAAAAGTTGTAGCTGGCATAAAAATTGATGCACGTAAAAAGTTCATAGATATCTTTTTCCACTTCACATTGTATACATTATTTTGGGTTTTTACTTTTATATCCTCATTCTATTCCCCATAATTACGAAGCGAAGACAACTAGGTATCTAAAAAATCCTACATTATCGTATGTTATGTTCCTACCCCCCAAACTTTTTCCAAATTGAAAAAAAAGTTACCCCTATTTTTTTATTTTGAAATCGGACAATATTTAGAGGTAGCGCAAACGCTATGAAGTTTCCCATGTATTTTGCATGGTTAAATGCAGTTTTTCGTAAATTTGCAATAAAATCGTAAAAAACCACTTAAATCATTAATGCACCGAAGTTTCTAAAAAGTGTTTACAAAACAGTACTCCATAATTTATTTACTAATTACACCCTAATACATATTCATAACTTCTAAATAAAAGAAAATGTAATAGAACCTCGAATAAAACCTATAAAACCTAACCTATTATAATGTCGTCGAACCTGGATGTTAAAATCATACATATATTCTCCGCGTCAAATCTCCGCCTGAATATGTTTTAACCGCAGCGCAAAATGCCAGACAAACTACTATGAAGGCGTTGCCCCATATAAGTGTTAACCACACAAGACGTTGCTCAACTTCTAGGATCCTAAAACCTCACCTGATCCTTATCATAAGTTACGATCAGTGAAAAAAAGAAGACTATAATCCATTAAGATAATAGTATAATTAAAATATCATAATGGTTAAATGACATTAAGAAATCTTAAACCCCTTTTTAATGACGCTTTTTAACAAAATGTCAGTTTCGAATAATTGAAAATGCTGTGACATAAAAAAATCACAAGGATTTGAAATTGATTCCAACAGTAGGAACGAGGGGAAAGACGGAAACTGCGCCTTATTCCTGGAAATGGGTGCGATTCTAGGAAAGATTTCGAGGCAAGAAACGCGCTATTGATTTACGTATCGTTTGCAATAAAAAAGCTTGCAGCTCGCCTCGCGACCCGTTACGCATCGCAATTAAGTGGAGCAATCAGAGAGCGTCGCAGGGAAGAACGAGAGTGCTCGTAAAACTGCTTTCGCAACGAGCGACTCGGCTAAAGTCCAGTTCCGGAGTGGTGATAGGTACAATGTAAACTGTATGAGGCCGGATCGATGCCTTCGTGTTCGCATCAGCCAAATCGAGCGAGGTCGCATATATGTGATTCGAGTGTGTTTCATGAGGGAGACACTTTACTTCCCAAATCGAGTACATATTCGTCATTCCTAAAAAGATATTCGTACCACTTTCACGTCGGCAAACATTTAACGCGACCTACAAATATTCTTAATACTGCTACTTTTATCAAGTATTTATTCATTACTTTCACGAGAAACATTACGTTTTATTATGCAGCAAACTAGACGTATAATCAATTTAATCAACAAATCAATTCATAAATCATATAACCAGTTGATTATATTAAAGTCTTCAAGGAGAAAAAAAGGAATTAGTAACATTATATAGCTAAATGTGCAGTAGCTGACATTTTTATTTGCTGTATTGGCTAATAATTTAATTGAAATAGCAACAATGTTAAAATGTCAAAAATTTATTAAAAATATGTATTTCTAATCAATAGGAATTTACTATAAGATGTTTCAAGTTGTCACCTTTAAGACAATATTTCTTTGAACAGTGAAAGCATTGTAGATGTTAATCTAATAATTATTTACTATCTGCAAACATGTACATTTGGCCAGACTATAGCTACAAAGCTCAGCAGAAGCTTAATTGGAAACTATGAAAAATCGAATCTGATTGGAATTTAGCACTCAGGAATACGCAACCTTTAGCATTCACCTAATAGTTTTTTGCTCGAGTTAACTTTCTCGCAAGTGAGTTGAGCAATTGAATACACATATTAAATGATGGGTTTAAACAAAACGAACATGTATTTTGAAAGGTGATGGTAAAATTGCGGTTGGACATCCTATCATCAAATTCGAGGGCGTACATTTTACATTATACATCAACGATTCATTGTCACCAACAATTTCCCTATGAACAATTCAAAAAGTAAGAGCCTAGAAAGTTGATTGGGTTATTAAAACACCTTTTTGGAAAAGACAGTTTTCATGGAGTGAGTGGAGATGATCGTCAATCATCACTGGCGTGTTCTTTCGATTAACCTCTTTTTCGTGGAAGGAGGATAATCCAGACAATTCAAGACAAACCAGTTTTACGAGCGAGTCGTACATTCGGAACACTCCGAAATGGCTGTTGTGTGAAGTCCATTGGTTAAGTCGATTATTATTTCCTCGCGGACACGCCCGTGGCATTTGTCCACTTCACTCACTGTTGTACTATCGAAGAGTCAAAAGTATTAGTCATGTTTTTGTCTAGTGGCACTGCACACACGCATAATCACTTTTTAATAATTCAGGCGCCACGTAACTGAGAATTACGCACGTTATTTTCATGTCGAAGTATGCATTCTTGTAAATGCTCGCAATTTCACTTAACTAAAGAGAAACAATTTTTTTTTTTATCTTTCGTTTCAATTTTTTCCCCTATATTTTTCTCTCTATTGATCGCGTTAGTCGCGTTGACCCAGCAACTGTTTCCGCTATGTATTTTATTCAATTTTATTTTACCAATTAAGAGTCGAGTGACTGAGAGTTTTATTTCGCTTTCATGGATCCGCTGCATTTTAACAGTCGTCTCTCATGACGATTCCTTTGTTTTTGTGTTTCATTTGGCGCAAGTGCTGAATTAACAATATGTAATGAAAATATTGAAAGACTTGTTTCCAAAAAAAGCACTTCGTCATTGACGAAAACTCTGTTTCCAGGTACTCTCGAAATGACGAAGGATTTTGAAACACGCGTGGAGAGCATTTTTGAGAGACGAATCGATTGGCGTAGGTCCAAAATCGTTGCCTAAGTCTAAAGAAGACCTAAGAGTTCTCTCTTTCTCTTCACAATAATTCATCGACCTCACGAAATTTCACGAAACATTTGAATTCTAATAATGTGACTTAAAGCCACTAGATTCAATCATTTGATTGTCTATTTAATTATTACTTTGCTGTTGAAAAAAAAGCACGGACCAGTATTACACGTACGTGATACATTCACATAAATCTTGTATGGCTCGATTCAGAAACTGGATATTGGATCAGCATATACGGAGTCACAGTTGCAAAATATCGCAAATGTGTCATTGTGTGTTTCTCTGATAATCAATAATTGTACTGTCACGAAGACGGAAACCAATTACAAAAACAATCCTATTGTCATTTTCTGCGATAAAAACACTTCAAACTTAAAGTTAGTATTTTTTTAAAATTAGTTAAATTATTTGTTTAAATAATTCTAAATTTATTTTGCCTTTGTTATATTTGAATGTATTTAAAATTGTTATTTTTAAAGAGCATAGCTAGAAGGGATTTTTTTTCCAATCTATTTTACAAGACAACACATGATCTAAACAAGATTGAAAATGGTACCTTTTGGCCAAAAGTCCTGCGAAAAATTCCAATTTTTTTTTAAAATTTACTCTTTAAACGCTACAATTTTATGTGTTTAATCGCTTAAATAATATAATTGCTTTATTACGTTAAGAAGAAATTATATAGAATGTGTTTTTTTTT
The DNA here is from genome assembly GCA_037103525.1 of Ganaspis brasiliensis. Lineage (NCBI taxonomy): Eukaryota > Metazoa > Arthropoda > Insecta > Hymenoptera > Figitidae > Ganaspis > Ganaspis brasiliensis. Next base: position 1,306,169 of record JAZKLR010000294.1, read on the forward strand.
CAACATTTGCAACCTATGTAACCCCTTAAATGTATCGATTTAACGGCACTTCAATAACGCCGTGAAGAACGAAATATTCGACATACGGGATTTACCCATTGTCGGTATTCACTGAAATTCCACATCTCCAAGTATAATAATACGCTATGCGCTGTGCGGTTCTGAACAAGAAGAGAGGCGACGATAAGAAGATGCTTTCCGAGTTCTCGTGCCTTGAAAATCTAAATACCCACTCTCCATTCATTCTGATTTACATCATTCCAAACATTATTATTCCCGTTTGTAAAGCCAGGGTTTCATTGCAGATTCCTTTAAACCGCCAAAAATCAAGCAAATTATCTGTTTAATAAATTCATGAATTGAAAATAAATTGAGCTTCAAATTAGTGAATTAAATTTCCCATAAATGTGACTCAATTATTTTATCAAGAAAAGCAAACTTATAACGAAATATTGCGATATAATAATTCTTTTTCAATTCGATTATTAAGAACAAAATCATTAAAAGATCTAGTATATCTGTATATAATTATTAATTTGATTCAAAACATTTCGTTCCTAAAATTTGCATAACTGGATGTTTCAAAATTAATAGTAATCAATTTTAATTACACGTGTTTTTACAAATAACTTTAATTTGAGATTATGTCAACGAGCTAAATCTTCTTAATTGTCATAATCAATAATAAAGACCGTCAATTTCAAATGATAGATGAATTGAATATAGAATGTTTGATATTTCGACATCGTGTTTGTCATCAGAAACTTATTATAACTCTGAAAAGATAGGCATTAAGGATATTTTAGTAACTGCTTCGCATAAATTAGAAAATATTTAATACTTTAGGCAAAATGTTCTAAAAGCGAAAATTCTCTTAAAGAAATTCCAGCTTTAAAAACTACTCTAAAGGAAAAGTTTTCCGAATCAAAATCGAGGCAGAAGGATGGTAGAGAGTTGACATGGAATGATTCACAAAATTATTGGATTTTACTGCAAACTCGTTAATTGCTTTGAAATCGTGCTGATAATATAGATATATCAGGTCCAATTTAAATGAAAGACCTCGTTGACCCTAATTCTGAAGTACTTGATTTAATTAATGCCTTTCATACATTGTTTCAGTATACTGTAATGTCGTTGAATCGTATTCATCGAGTGGAATCTGCGTGAATGCATCTCGGCGACTTTCCGGTTATAATAAATGATGAACGATGACAGAGGCAAGAGTTTATCGCTCTGGGGACAAAAAAAAAAGCGTGGACCATGACAGTGGCGAACTTGATGAAAACTTGAGAGGAGGCGATGTGAAAAAAAGAAGAAAAGAAGGAAAAAAATGACTCTCTTGCTTTGTTTTGTAAATCGAGACAGTGAGATCGTAGGACGCGATTGGTGGGTAAAGCAGAGGGAGGAGAGAACGGAAAAAATGTAAGAAAAGGCACTCGAGCGCGTTTTCCGCTTTCGTGCAGCAGCAACGAGTTTCCATTGTTACTGGAGCGACGAGTTAACTTTCTCAAGCAGGTAGTATATCTATAAAGCAGTCAGCACGAGAACGTAAATGTATATCGGTTTCCAGTAAAAGAAACAGAAGTGTCACAGCGTATGAATACGGGTCATCACATTGCTGAATAAGCAGTAGACTCTCGGTGTTGAGCAAATTACGTAAGACCTCGTTTAAATATCGACTTAAATATTAATCGTACATATATACGCGCACTTACACGCGACACTAAATACATTCGCATTAATGGAATACGCATTCGCAGAGAGAAAATGACGAGAGACTCGCTTCGTATTTGCGTTAAATTTGGCGAAAGTTACGCAAACATGTAGTGGACTCAACTTTGTGTCAGGGTATTGGTATGCGTGTGATCGCGTATTTATTTGTGTATGAGTGTTTTCGAATATGTGTCTATACATGTGAGGAGAGCGACTAACAAGTTCCTGATTGCGAGGCAACGTTTTCGTTCTATCAAGTTTCATTAGAATGCATAATCTCATTGAGTGCATAACCTATTTCTAAACCAGTTTTCAATAAAGTCTTATTTCTTCTCGATCATTGTTGCTGTTTTTATTCAATAAAACCCATCCTATGCAAGACTGATATATATGAAAAACATATTTATGTAAGTAAATCGTCAGTTATAGGGAAGATTACCTAAGAGTAGGTCACTTCTAAAAATAGAGTAATTCTTTTTCCAAGTTTATATACGTTATTCAATCATTTGTTTTTGATAGAGCAAAATTATTTCTATACAGATTATTACTTGCAAGTAATTACTGTTTATTTGTAATATATGCACGTTATTCGACAGATATAGTTATTGTAAATAAGAAATTCAATTATCTGTTCTAGATAGGTCGATTACAACATTTATAAGATTATTATTAACAAGTAATCACTGTTTTTTTTAGTGTAATACATATGTAATCAGTTATGTTGCGTATGGAAAAAATGTCAAAGTGAAGTATTAAAGAACATCATACAAATTATCCCGATTGATTTTGACAGACTTTATTTCTGTATTTGAGGTGCAGGTTTTTGTTACCCAGAGATGAAAATTAGAGAGGATTATTCGTTGCTGTAGGGTCAGTAAAATTCTCAAACAAAAAAGTCCTATGGCAAAATCAAATTCAATGAAAAGATTTTGAAATGTAAAAGGTTCATGTGAAACCTGAATTGTTAATGTTAATAATTCGAACACCAATGATGAACATACATTTTGAGAATTATAAGTGTTAAGGATTGATAAGAGCCATCATGACAATGATCATGATGATTACTAACATTGATGACTAGTAGCGATGAGAACTGAAGAGAATTTGCACTCATGGTTACAGATGATAAGAAATTATGACCATCGCTAACAACAATTGATCAATGGGTATGACTACTGACGAAGTTGACAATTAATTACTGCTTTAGATAATTAGAAGGGTAAGAGGATATTATCTGTTGATATTATCATCAACAATATTAGCCGTTGATTATTGGCACTGATGATTAATGAGAAAGCATGATTGTCACTAACAATGTTGATGATTATTGCCAAAGAGTACAACTAATTATTGTCACAAATCATTAGAAGAGAGGAAGAAAAGTTCCGGCAAATTAGATCTTCAAAGAATGATCAATTGGCACTGATGATTACAGATACGATAATCGTGCTAACTACTAACAATAATAAATACTGTCTATTTTGACAACTTATTAAAGTCATCAATAATTAGTCGGATTGGGAAAACATGACAGTAAATAATGTCTGTTGGAGATAATGACTAATGAGGATAATTATCCATTATTGGCAACGTTAGTTACAGATAATCAGGAAACATGACTGATTCTGAAAAACAAAACAATGATAACCAATAGCTATGAACATTTTTGATAATTAAAATAATAATGAGAAAATGTTCTCATATCCCGTATATACGAATGAAAATAATTAGGTGTTATTATCAATAGTGATCATCGCTAGTGGTTATCATTGGTTTTGTTTACCGTAATCAGTCATGTTTCCTGATTATCTGCAACTAACAGTGCCAATAATGGATAATTATCATCATTAGTCATTATCTCCAGTAGATATCATTTACTGTCATGTTTTCCCAATCCCAATAATTATTTATGACTTTAATAAGTTGTCAAAATAGACAGTATTTATTATTGTTAGTAGTCGGCACGATTATCGTATCTGTAATCATCAGTGCCAATTGATCATTCTTTGAAGATGTAATTTGCCAGTACTTTTCTTCCTCTCTTCTAATGATTTGTGACAATAATTAGTTATACTCTTTGGCAATAATCATCATCATTGTTAGTGACAAGCATGCTTTCTCATTATCTGTAATCATCAATGCCAATAATCAACGGCCAATATTGTTGTTGATAATATCAAGTACAGATTTCTCTTACCCTATAATTATTTAAAGCAGTAATTAATTTTTAACTTCGTCAGTAGTCATCCTCATTGATCAATTGTTGTTAAGAATGGTCATGATTTCTTATCATCTGCAACCATCAATGCGAATACGCAGTGCTCATCATATTAGTCATTATAGTTAAAGTTGATTAGGAATGTTACCTTATCCTGAATAATTATCTGTGACCCTAATTAGTTGTCATTCTCTTCAGTTCTCACTGCTACTAGTCATCAATGTTAGTAATCATCCTGATCATTGTCAATGGTTCTTGTCAATCCTCAACACCTATAATTGTCAGTATCTACGTTCATCTTTTGTGTTCGAATTGTTAATCATTCAGGTTTGGCGTGAAACCTTTAACATTTCAAAATCTGTTCATTACAGTCAAAGACTAAAACAATTCTGTATTTGCAATGTTAATTTATTATGCATTGAAAAAACATACTGGTTAGTCTGACCAGAAGTAAGACTTTAATATACTGTAATCAGAATTTTCAGTTCACTAAATAACGTCGCAGGATTACTGACATAGAAATAATAATAATAAATAATTGGTTTATATTCAGCCCTAAAAGTACTAAATAAACCCCTAATAGTAAAAGATATGCTATCTTGGAAAATTCATTTCAGTAATATTTTCGAGAAGATAAAGAAAATCAGAGGAAAAATAGAAATCAAGAGCCCGTTTCACGGCCAGCCATTAACCGCAATTAGATGTCAGTCAAACAATTACTGGCTTCCTTGACGAGGCTAAGTCGAATCAGCTCACAGATTCCTCGCTCCGTCTATTCTCCTCAATACTAACAATGGAAAAATTATTTCAAGCTTAACTCGAGCTAACGAAATGAAGTAAGAGTAAATGAAAAGGAAAAGATGATAATTAACTGTAGGATGAAAATTAATCTCAAACAATGTAACGCATTGTTCAATGATTCAATAAAAATTGGAGTAATATATTGTCAACTGTCAGTTGCATTTATAATTTGAATTCAAATGGAAAGACACGATCAAAAGCAATGAATAATGCATAAAGATTCGCGATTCTTTTTTTTTTATTTTTCTACGGGTGCGTTGTGTTTATCGAACGCGTGTGTCCTCGGGTCCAAACGATGACGAATTTTCGAGTCACCGAGTATGTATATTAATTCAACGAGTGTCCTTTGTAATGATTATGCACGCATCGCTAGAGTTTGGAACTGCATTTTCACACGGAGAAAAATAAATATAAAATGATTCGGAACTTTTGTTTAAGAAATAGCTCGAGAAATAGTCAAGTAAATTCTAAAGAGTTTTAATACCAATTTTGTTTGCCTTGATTATAAGTGGTATTTTTCCTTGGGTTGGATTTACCGAATCTTATGTAGGATTTCTTTTTTAAATAATGCAATCGGTCAATATCACGTTCACGAATTATGCTTTGATTACCAATTGCGACTGATTGATATGATAATTTGATTCTCTCAAGATTGTTAATATTATTTCTTATATATGAATTTATGCAGTCAAGAGCTTGTAATGGATTATATTTTATATTCTCTTTTATTGTAAATTCTCTTTAAAAAAAAATGAAAAACTTTCACCAAGTCATAAATTAGAGTTTATAATCAATTTACAAATTTTAATGACGTTATAATAAATTTGTAATTCTATGAGTTATAATTATAGTCACATCACATATAATCAATCTATATTCTCATAAAAAATTAATAACTTTACAATTTATAATCAATTTTTAATAGTCTTATAAAGTTTCAATACTCTGTAATATCATTTAAATACTCTATATTTAATAATAAATGAATAGAAATCATGAAGCAGTTCTGCAGAATGAAATCACTTTGGTCATCAAGCGTAAATCGTTGCGCAGTGAGCGATGCAACCATACCACATGCAATTATGTAAATCTTATTTAAGAAATGGGCGCATCATCATTCCCCATAAAAGAGGTCGAATATGATTTCAACAATGAATGATAACTGTTCAGCGAGATTAGAGGGGAACTCGAGATATCGCAGCCACAAGGACGAATCTTTTGAAACTTTTTTTTTTCTAATTAAAACTTTATTTTCAACGAGCAGACGTTTTTGATTAAAAAATAATTGTTTATTCGCGACGTTTGATACAAATTTGATTAGATATTTTGCCAAAATTTAAATCTCTAATTAGGTGATAAATCATAAATAGTTTTTATCTTATAACTTGGGATCTTAAGATTTTTAAAGGTTATGTAAAAAACTATGAATAATTTTGATCGTTAATTTCAAACAAATGGTCATAACTTTGTGACATTTAGTTTCTATTTTAATATACCAATGCAGCACGCAGAAAAAACAATTCAAGAATTAGATTGAAGTCTAAATATATTGCAGTAATTAGTAGGGCTGCGTACGAGATGCGCAATAGTATAATATGCGTACTTTACACAAAAAGTATTGAAATTAAATATACATAACGAACTGAAATTTGAGATACATGTATATTTTTTACATTACAAATAAGAAATATTAAACATTTGATCTTCCAAAATTCGAACTCGGGTTGCGAACACATTTGGAACTTCATTCAGAACGTTTTATGTACTTCTTCCTTATTATTTCTTCAAAAATTGACAATGATTGTTTATCAATTCCTAAACACATTTCTATATTTTTATTTATAACATTTCCTGGAAATATTTACTGCGCATCCCAAAACGTAAACTTTATAATCCATCACTGTAATAAGGTGTGTTTATTAAATACAGAATTTGTGACATTCTTCACTAATGTTTTCTTTGCAACCTGAATAATGATTGGGCGCGCGTAGCGCGCTTTTGTAGTTCAAGTACACGAAAAAAAGATTAAGCTTTTCTAGTATGTCACCAGTTAATGTTTTTAAAGCAGTTATTCTCGGCTTAGTATTTAAGTATAAATTCATAGATATTTGGTATAAGTGTCTTCTATGCAGATAAAGTAGAATGTACATAAATTTATTGTATTACCGATAGGCTTTACACGCATAAGTTAACACGCTTTTTCAGGTATGTGACCTTGCATCAGAATTTTCGTCTGCTCACCTACCGAGAAATTTTTTTGTGTTTGGTGTCGTATTATTATGTTTGATGATTTTTTTGTCTTATAAAAGTGCTTAAATCTTTTGGTAAGTATTACGAGTATTTTATATGTGGTAATATCATAACATTAGAAGTTGAACTACTCGATATGTTCTTTTATTATACTAAAAAGTTTATAAATAAAGAAAGAATACAAACTTAATTTAGGAAAGTATGTATGCCACGTTTAGTACATAAAGCATTACCTAATCATAATGAAAAATGTAACACGTAATCCAAGTTTAACAACACATAAGCAGAATGACATTGAATGATTACTAATTGGATATCACCAAAAATGCTTTCCCTTAAATTTATTCTGCTCAGTATCCAATATTTGAGTGATATTAAAAGCAAAAGGTTTTTAAAAGTATTAGGTAAAGTATTACTAGCACATACTATAAAAACCCATTTTTGGACTTTTAAAAGTATAACGTTACAGTGGTTCATGTCATCGTTATTACAAATGCTTGTTAGTTACTAGATACTAATTTTTAATATCTCAGATAGTTCAACAGATTAAATTTTACAGTATATCAGATATTCAATAAAAATATCTTATACAGTAAGCGTTAATATTTAGATATTTAACGCAAGTATCTTTTTCTTAATATCTAGTATAGTTAAATTTTTAGTATCCATTTTTCTCAGTGAAGGAATTATACTTTGTTTTGTAGACAAGGGAACATTTCGATGCAGTAATTAATAAGAAACTAATAACTAAGAAGCATCTTTTTAAAAAAGAAAATAGCGATAAAAGTTGATGGGGCTTTTTAGAGCAGGTCAAGATGAGTTCTGAGCGAAGGCCTTTGAAAAATTATCTGTCTGCGATGCCAGAGAGTGTGGAGTGGGTTTGTAAGCGATAATTTGAAGCACGTGGAAGGGGAATCATTCGCGGTGTGTGCGTCAGAGAAATAGGTATTCTAACGACTCTGTATTAAGAGACAGCCTGTTACTGTTCCGAAGAATGTGTCACAATGGTACGACGTCCGTGAAAAGGGGCAAACATTATACTCCAGTGCAGTGTCAGAAGAGAGAAGGAGATATAAATGAATGATATTCTAGAAGCGTCGGACCAAATGGCGGTCGTCTCCATAGTACGCGCACACTCGGCCTAATAAATGATTTAAACTTTTTCCCTAACACCAGTAGCACTCTGTGGGCACAATTTCATCTTTTAAAAGAAAATCATTCTTTATATCCGCAACACTCTAAATAAAAAATCGCCAATTAAGGATAATAAGATCTGTCTGAAATCAATTTCAATTAATCATCTTCTTAATCATTTGCAATTATAAGAATAACTTGTGACTAGCGGTACAAGTTTGTGCTGCCATCTCACATTATGCGATATAAAATTTCGAACTGACGTGATAACTGATAAATGTCTCGCAAAACTCGTTTGATCAGTCAAAAAGTATGTATATTGAATTTTCATACGATAATTAATGGAAGCTTCCATTAGTTACTTTATAATGTAATTGCGTCAACCTAGTTTGCTGTGGATCACATTGAACCAATGCTAATTAGATGATAGTAACTGCTTATGCACTTCAATTGTTGCAAACAATTGAAGATCGTACTTGTTGCGTGTCATTGTTCCTGATTTCCAGCTGATACAGCATAAGAAATGTTCACTTTATAATCATAAATTATAAAGAAAAAACTATAATAAAAATAATATTCCAATTTCAAACCGGAAGTTTGAGTTTCAATAAATAATAAATTAATAATTCACTTTCCGATCGGAAGGCCGAAGTTCAATAAATGATAAAAAATATTTCACTTTCAGATCAGAAGGCTGATGTCTAATAAATAATACTTCTTCTCTTTGAGATAGGAAGGTTGAAGTTAAATAACAAATTATTTATTTTATATATGTATAATTTTGTATCTTTAATCTATAGATATAGATAAATACATAAATATAATGAAATAGAAAGTTTATTGGATTTTGAAATAAAAAGAAATTAAGTGTTTTCATATTGAAAAGCTTTTGTTTTGAGAAATACCTTAATTACTACAAATGTATAATTCGTAAGCGATAGCCAGGAAACATATTTTAATGAGCGATTAATCAAGAATTACATGTTTATCACGTGTTGATTATATGAATGTATAAACTGAGTTGAGAAGTAGATATAGGTGTCCTTGTAATAGTACACAACCAGAGCGAGAGAGAAAGTGTAGTAAAGAATGAGAGGTTAATGTTTAAAGTGACATATAATCACTTTCTGAAAAATTCTTTCAATTTATTTGATAAATTTGAAAGAGAAAATTCGATATTTAAAACGGAATATTAAAAAAAAATCGATTGTGCTGTTATTTATTTTTCTCAATAATCAATTTTATAAACTTGCTAAATTTTCTTAATGTTTTTACAATCAATTTGTTATTGTTCATTACTTTTCCTTCCTTCATCGCTAAATGTTTCATAATATTAATAAATACATACTTCTTCCTTTCTTTTCGTTTATCTTAATAAGGCACGTACACATACATCACTTAACATTTACAAATTTCTGATACGAGAAGAATTTCCTGCATTTTATTAATAAATGTAACAAATAATTAATGTTGTCGAATTTAATTAGTAATACTTAAAAACTCCAGAGAGCGTTGGGTGTCGTATTTGTAAAAAATTGGATTATTTTGAAAAAAAATAGCCTTAGGAACTTTTTCTTATTTAACTAAAAGAAGAAATATTTTATTTATTTGGTACATAAACGAGCTTTAATAAAAAACAGCCTTTTCGAACAGAAGTACTAAATGTGAAAAATTTTAAGATATGAGTTACAATAGACAAAAAATACATCTTAAACACGAATATGGCCACCATAAATTTTAAACAAAAAAAAAGAAAATTAATTAAAAGTAAAACTCGACAAAATCCTCACCAGAAACATATTAAAAGTAATGTAAACAAAACAAAGAGTAAAATTTGCCTATATCGTTTTTTATAAATATAACTAATAGGACTTTTCATTTAACTTTTTTATCTTCTAATGCATGTGCCATTTTATGAACTGGTAAAAGACAGGACTAAAATAAAAAGGTCTGTAAAAAATCTCATAATTAGTAGATCATTCGGAGAAATTTTAATAGAAAATAATTAATCTTGAAAGAAGCTTTTGGATTATTAAATTGATTTAATAAATCGACACATTCGGACTGAAATACTGTTCATTTTTTATTTAACAAATGTCCTACGTTTCGAGAACGAACAGTTCTCCTCTTCAGGGACTAATGTTAATAAAATCCATAGTTTGTTAAACACACAATTTAAAATTAATCACTTGAAAAATTCAAGAACGTCAATATTATAATATAACGTCGATAAACAATATAACAATTTGGACATCATTGAAAATTATTTTTTATTTTTAGTGACTGAGAGCTGTTATTCTACTCAGTCACTTGTCAGATTTAAATTATTATTAAATTATTAAATTTTCTTGATTATATTGTAAATTAAATTTATACAAATTTTCTATGAAAACGGAGAGTGTTTTAGTGATTTTGAGAAGGTAAATCCAATAAAAATGTTAACAAATTTTTATTTTTGCATAAACGCAATGTTTCGTTGGCTAGGGTTTGACAACCTCATCAGACTAAAATTTATTTTAAAAAATTGCACTTTATTAACACAGCACTAATAACAAAATAATTGCTTTATATAAAGTAAGAAAAAACACAAAATTACCTAATTGGTTAAAACAAGATAATTTGTTTAACACGTCACATTATAAAACGGAATGTAAATTTCTATGCATTTCACCATGATCATGAATCTTCAGGTCTTCAAATTTATAACAATTTATTAGTATCTTAATGTTGAACAATCAGAAATTTTTTTGCATTAGAATATAATACCTACCACAATAAATTCAGATTATAAAAATGAAGTTTTGTTTAAAGTACATCTTTTTCAATTTAATTGAAAGTTTGTTTCAAAATCTGCTAGTGTGAATAACACTATGAAACGTTTTTTTGAACAGGTATTATTTGAATTAGAGAAAAAATTTTATACTGAAAACATAAGATTCCGTATTGACAAAAAATATTTCATATTTTGGAGAAAAATCAAACTTTCTATTTTCCGTATTTAAAGTTTTATAAGTCATTTAAAAACAAAAGTTATAACACTGGGATTTTAATTAAAAAATTTAATTGATAAAATAAATTTCTAAACAGAAAGAAAGTAAACATTGAAATGAAAATTTAAAACTATGTTATATAAAAACACTAAAAAATACAGACTAAATTATAAACAATACTAATTCCAGAATAAATAAAATAAAACCTCTACAAAATTCAAGTTTACTTCCAAAAAGTAAACTTTTAATTCTCATAACCCTGTCAAAAGCAATAAAACTTGCAAAGAAACCAAAAAGCACATTTTTTAGAAATAAAAAATTCTAACCTACAACTTCTTACCTAACGCAAAATACTTAATAACCCGAAATTAAAGACAAGTGACTGAATCCTGACAAATCACGTTTCCAATGAAGCTGCACAATTAAAACGAGCAAAATTGAAAGACCGCTTTCACAAGAATACTTCTAGGCTTTGAAGAAATCGACCTTGAAAGAAAGGACATGAAATTTTAAAATAATCGGGATTCTGCCATGGTCTCGACGCGATAATCGGCTTGGAGGGCAGTGCGTCTCCCGCCATATCACAATTCGCAGGCCGGGCGCGCACACATACACGTGTATGTGGAATTTTCTCCGATGCGTGTGCAGACCGTGGGAGGGGGAGGGGCAGGATAACATCGTCTTCGAGAACAAGAGAATGTGTAAAAATACACTGGGGTACTAACCTGTCGGATGTAGATTTTTTTCCGGTATCCCTTCGTCTTCAGTGTCTTTTTCACCGGGCGAACACTGCTATCACAAAAAAAAAAAGTCACTCACGATCTTTTGACTTTTTCTGTTTTCAGATCACCGTTTTCCTTGCAAGTGTATTTATTTCCTCCGGGTCACGCGCGCCCGCCCGACGCCCCACACTGGTGAAATTTGCTCAATCCTTGGAAAAAAAGCGGCCAACAATCGTTCAACAAGCTCGCGACTGTCTCCCACACTTGCCCGCACTGGAGGAAAATGGCGGCTCCCGGCTCCGAGCAGGCAACGCGCGCGCCACCGATCCTTTCCGTCATAAATACACTCCTTTTCCAGATGTTACGCCCTACTGGCGCTAAATTTAAATCTTGACTGCTTTCAATTCTTGGAAAAGAAAGGCTTTTTCTAAAATTTACTTTTTTATGGTTTTGCGTGTTTTCTTTGCAAGCAGGCAAATTTTTTTATGCACTGTATTTTTACGAGAAGATAATTATTTATAAAATTGTTTCTGTGGTTTGGTAACTTTGACTTCGTTTTATAGAATCAGGGAAAATTATAACATATTCCCAAGGATTAAAGATAATTCTCTAAAATTAACGACCTATTACGTAAGATAATCACTGACCAATGAAATTAGCTCTTACTTTGTGTAAGATATGAGAGCAAACGTGGCATCTTATTGGTTAATGACTATTCTATTACAGTTTCCCATTGGATCATTTACTTAAGGCGGGTTTTTATGTCAATTGTCGGGAAATCGGATGTATATGTAAATATTGATAATTCGTGGTAATTTCGTGAAATTAACGTTAAGAATTGTGTAATTTAAAATTTTTGTTTCTAATTATCCTTGTTCGGTTAATTATATTTTTGATTAATTATGAATACAATTATTATCTAAAAAATAAATGTTTGGGAAATATTGTTGCAAAATCTTGTTTTAACCTCAAAATTTTTAATTTCTAATGTTTTGAATGCAATTTTATTAATAATTAATTCTTTTTTGCAGATCTTAAAAATCACGATACGTAGGCGAAAATGTATAGAATGAATAAATTAAAGTTTAAAAGCTTAAAACATATATTATTAAAATTAAAAAATACAAATCTAGATAAATTATCTTAGAATATGGTAATATTCTAACAATAAAATATAATATGTAACTTAAGGAGGTTCTCTCCATTTACATAACCTCAAACTAAAAAGTCGTTTTTCACCTCAAATAAAAATATTATTCAATTTAATTTCATCAAATTTTGAAAGATCCAGTTGTACATTTTTCAGAAAAAAATTAGGTTGAGCTTACATTTTTTATCAAATAATAATTATTTAACATTTTATGTTTTTTCTTGAAATTTAATGAAAAATTGCAATTTTCATCCAATTTTGACCAATAATAGCTCATTTTTCTCATTGAAACATTCTCTACAATTTTATTTGTTAGATAATATTGTGTTTAAAAGTTATTAAACAAATAAAATTTATTTTTTACGTATTTCTTAAACACAATATTATTTAACAAAATCTAACAAATAAAATTGTAGAGAATATTTCAAAGAGAAAAATAAGCTATTATTTATCAGAATTGGATGATAATTGCAGTTTATTAAATTTAAGCTATTTCTTCGATGGACAGTCCCTGCCAAAAGTTAGTATTTTAGTTATTAGCTATTATTAATTAATATAAATTATTTCTTCACTTATTATTTACTATTAATAGTTAATCAGACATCGTCCAATATGTTTTTAATGAAAAAGTTTTAAAAATGAACAAAATTGCTAAATTTTTAACGTTTTTCAAAGACACCTTTTTAACAAGTCTATCTTTTCTTAAAACTTTTTTAAAAATGGTACAATTTAAGTAAATAATAGCTTATTTTCTTGAGAAAAACAAACTCTACAACTTCACCTCGTTAGATTTTTGAAAAAGTGGATCATTTTTTAAATAAAGCAGTTTGTTTATAAATATTTAGAAATATGTTTTTAAATAAATTACTATATTTAAAAAATGGCCCCTTTTTTCAATAATCTGTTGAGGTGAAGTTAAAGAGTTTGTTTTTCTCAAGAAAATAAACTATTATTTACTTAAATTGTACCATTTTTTAAAAAAAATTAAGAAAAGATAGACTTGTGTAAAAACGGTATTTTAAAAAACGTTAAAAATTTAGCAATTTTGTTTATTTTTAAAACATTTTTATTAAGTAGATATTGACCGATGTCTGATTAACTATTAATAGTAAATAATGAGTTAAGAAATAAATTATATTAATTAATAATCGCTATTAACTGAAATACTAACTTTTGTCAGGGACTGCCTATCGGAGAAATACCTTTAAAAAAATAAAATGTTAAATTATTATTATTTGACAACAAATTTTACCCCAACCTAATTTTTTTTGGAAAATATACAACTGCATCTTTCAAAATTCGGTGAAATTTTTTTTAATAATAGTTTTATTTGATGGGAACAGTCATTTTTTAGTTTAAGGTTATGTCAGTAAGAGAATCTCCTTAATTAAAAAAGTAAATTTATGTTTAAATTATTTTCAAATAGAAATCTTACACTATTAAAAATTTACTTAAATAATAGACTGACAATCAAAAATATTAAAATATCATTTAATTAAAATAAATACACATTTTTAACTTCTTTACCACAATTTATATAATTTTTTTTTTGTACTTTTACTATTTTTCAAAAACAGTCGATGTTTTGTTTTTTAAATCAAATTCGTCAATTTCATGACTCGAAGCATTTTTTTCCATTTCATTTAAATCACAATATATTTCTTTCCAGAAATGATTTTCTGGTTCAAATAAAACTTCCTAGATATAATAAATAATCTTAAAATAGAATTCTTTATTTTTTTGTGTGGTTGACTACAAAAATAAGTATATATTTAGAAAACGAAAATTATGTTATAAATTTAAAATGTACCTTTTTGGCGTCAGATTGTATGCCATTCCACTTGAATCCTGAAGGTTCAACAAAATTTAAATTACTAAAGGGGTAATTTTTTTTCCAATTCGCCTCTATCGATGATTGATCCGGAAAAATGAATGTTCCAAAATTAGTCATTTCCCCTTCCGCATTTATTTCTCCATTGTATTTCATTCCATTGTTATATCTATAAAATTATGATAAAAATTTATAAATAAAAACAACTTTAATTTGTCTTTCTGTTTTTAAAGAAAATTTGTATTGAGAAATTACTGAATTTGAAGATCATTAGCGACATTATCTTCATACCATTGTGCCGAATAAACATCAAAATTATCTGTTTTATATTTTCCATATCCTATTTAATAAATATTTATTGACCATTAACTTTTTAAAAACAATTTTCAAATTTTTTCCATCTAAATTAAGTTTAAGTTATGTATATAATTATTATTAAATCAAGTTTTAATAAAACCGGATGATAAAAACTTTCTTACACTCTGTATTCGTACTTTTTGACTAATTAAGATATATTTTTTTTAATTTAAGAGTTTTTAAACAGTCAAGCAAAAATTCCTAACATTCAAATACAGAATTTCCGTGACAAATTAAAAAATTTATGATTAAAATCCCAATTTTTATTTAGAATAATTTAATACAGATATTTGGGATCTATATATTAAAATATATTATTTTTCACGATTTTTAAACAGTCATTGTCAAAATGAGTAATAATCAAATACAGAAGTTCTGAAATAAATAAAAAAGTATATAAGATTTCAATTCTTAAAAAATAATAAGAAATAATTATTTCAGGTTTATATATTAAAAAAATGAAATATTTATTTATTTTAGTTGTTAAACAGCCAGAAAATAATTTTTTTAATCTAGAAAATTTAGGTCATAAATTCAAAAATGCTCTTTTCTTAATTTTTCATAACAATATAAATAATATTCTGCTTAATATCTTAATATTGAATAAAAATAAAATTAAGAAACCTTTAAAAAACTACAATTCAAAAAAATTAATAAACGCAGGTAAATAGAGTAGAATATATTTAATTAATAACTGAATTTTTAAAAAATTAACTTATTTTTTATATGATTATAAACTTTAACCTTTTTAATTAAGATATTTCAAACTCTCTTATTATGATAGTCTTATATATTTACCAATTAAAGTTTTAAATATTTATTTTTTGTTCTCTTGTGTCTTTTAATATACAAATAATTTAAAAAATCTAAATAAGCGTAATTATTTTATGTATTTTGAGGTTATTTCGTGTTCAAAACTTAGACCTAAAATAATTTTTGCACAGTTTGTATAAATATGTATATTATTTAAAAATATTAAGATAATCAAGTGTCAATAACCTTGTTTAAAGAGAGTTTTTCCATTTTGAATTACAAATTCACCTTCGTAAATATCACCATTAAGAAAATTGAATTTCGCATTACCAGTTTTTGGACTGTCAGGTACTTTTTCTAATGTTGATGATTCCCTGAGTGTATTTAACCGATTTTTACGTTTCGGCATTGTATCAAACTCAATATTTTGACAAATTATGCATGAAAAACAACATGTTTTAACAAAACAAAACTTGGCTGTCAAATTTTGAAATATTTTTAACGTTCCAGTCACGTGATCGTGGTAGCCATCTTGAATTCAGCTTGGGCGCAAAGGTTCAAAGTCGGTTGTTTTTAACATTTTATATCTAATCTTAAAATAGAAATTTCTAATTAAATAATTGTAAATACAATATATTATAAAATACCGATCAGTAAATATAGTACTTAATTTATATATTGTACATTTTCATGCTTAAAATTGTCAGTTTTACTTCTAACCTAAAAACTGACAACGTTTTTTTTTCTTTTACAAATTATAAAGTAATTTAGGGTAATTATATAAAACGACGAATCAATATATTTTATGGTTCATTTGCCTCATTTTTCAGAGAAATGAAAAATTCAATTCGCTAAGAGTTGTGGAGAAGGCTTAATATGCATTTAACTGACCTTGGAAACGACCTCTAATGTGCCAGTGTCTGCTCTTCTACACAGGTCTGCATATTTTTTTTTTCGTAACGAAATAATTCGGTTATCGAGGAACATTGTTGTGTCGTCTTGTTCCTCGGGCAAATTTTATTTAAAACAGGACCAACAAATTTTCGAAAATAAGTCATGTTACGCTCGACGACAATGACGTTTTTACGCTCTGACTTGGCACGCATGACACTCCGAAATACTGTTCGAATAAACGTTTTGAGATGTGCATCAACACAATGTCTTCACAGAAAATATCTTCAGAGGTATTTATCATTAACAGCAACACTCAATTTTTCGTTTATTTATCTTCTATCAATTGTTTCATTGCTATCCTTTCTCATCTCATGGCCAAAATAGGTTATGTTTCATAGTACTTTTCATTCTTAATTAATCAATTATTTACCCACTTACGAGCTAATTATTCAGATTTATTTAAATTATTTACTATCTGGTTATGAAGTCTTTGTAAGTTTAGTATCTAGTACAGTGCCATATCCAGAATAAAGTATTTTATTTTTCATAATTTAATATTTGGAAATATTTATATACCAGATCGCCTAATAACTATTTATTTTGAGTTATTATTATAACAGAAAATGTGAAAAAGACAATAAAGTAATATTGACAATTTAGTAATATTAAAGATTTGGTAAATTGTTAATTAGGTTTAAGAAATGATACAAATAAAAAAAGTTTTGTTTTTAAATTCATTTTGGAAAATTATTTTTAGAAACAAAAGCGCCTGAGTATTATTTATTTTTCTTTTCTTTTACTTTGTATTTTATTTCAAATATCATTATAATTTACGTTAAGTAATAATTATCTCAGTAACATTTTTAATGAATCGTTTTATCATTAATTTCCATATAATAGTTACTTTATTTTTTTAATGATAAAAGTTATGAATTCACAACGTTATCTTAATAATTTGTTGCATGATGTTTTTGTATGTAGTTTATTATTGAAACATGTACTATAAGTTACATAACGTTTTCAGGCTTCAAGTGTGCAACAATTCACGACCATTGTTAATGCTATGGAAGCAACAGCAAGTCAGATATTACGCCGATTTTCCAGATCACGTGAAAGTAGTGCTTCCTGCATTATCTCCAACGATGGACACAGGAACCATCGTCAGTTGGCAGAAGAAAGAAGGTAGATAGAGGTTTCAAAATATTCTAAATCTACAATTTTGGAATCTCTATCAGTATGTGGGTATTTTCTGTGTTGCTGATTAAGAAAATTCCAAATACTGATTTAAAAAAACCACCAAAAATACAAATTTTTTAACATAATTAATAGGGCTGATAAAAATCATGATTTTTTTTTAAAAAATCGGATTTTTTGGATTTAAATCAAATATTGATTTTTTTAAAATATAATCAGTATACATATAAAATCTCCAAATGTTTATTTATAAGTAGATTTTTAAATTGAGAACATTTAATAAGAAATAATGAAGAATAAAACATGTAATCAAAATCAAAGAAAATTTTGTCGAATAAATGAGAAAATTTCAAAAAAATATCTTTAAATTAAGTAAAATTAAGAAAGTTAGGTAAAAGCAGAAAAAAAATAAATTGTAAAAAGAAAAACGTAAAAAGATAAGAAAATAGTTTATTAAAAATATGAGGAAATTCCTTTAAATAAAAAGCGTCATGGACATTATTAAAGAGATGAAGAAAAAATTTAAAAAAAACACAAGAATGAAACAGTGACATAAAAAAATATAAAAAAGTAGAATTCCTTTTCAAAAAATTAAACTATTTACGGACACTTTTTTTAAATTAAAAAACAAATAAGAAGATAATTTAAAAAACGTTAAAATATATTACTGAAGAGATCAAAATTTTAAAATTAGAAAAATAAGAGAATTATTTTACAAATTCAATAAAAAAAGAATGAATGAAATTGTGGAAAATTAAAAAAATTAAAAGAAAAGAAATTCTATGAAATAAAAGAACGATGTTATAATGAGAATATTTAGTTCAAGTTTGATAAAACAAAAGAAAAAAAGTTATAAAAAAAAAGTAGAAAATTGAGAAATTAAGAAAATTTAAACAAAAGCGTCGAATAAATGTTTTTAAAAATTCGTAATTATAAGATAAAAATTAAACAATTTAAAAGAAGGAAAAATGTTTTTAAGAAATGGAAAAATAATGACAAAAATTAAAGAATTAATTAAAACGCAAGGAAGGACTAAAAAATAGTGAAAAATCAAAAAAAATTAAATAGATAAATAAATTGTTTTCGTTTTTCAGAAACGTTGCATACTTCAGTATCATATAAATAGAAAGAAAATGGAGAAATGTTTTTTTCCTTATTCTAATAAACTGTAAAAAAATGTAAAAAGTACAAAAAATCTCCTAAAAAATTAGAAATAATAAAAAAAAAAAAATATATATATATATATATATATATATATATACATATAAAGACAAATAAAAAATCCAGAAAAGAAATTTAAAAATCCTTTAAAAAAAAAAATTGGTCAAATTAAACCAATAACATTTTTATAATATTACAGTTAAAACAAATCCAACAATAAATTTAGAAAAATAAAGAAAATCTAAAAATTTGATGAAATAATAAGTAAGTTTGAAAAATTCTCGCAAAAAATAGATAAGCTATGAAAACAAATTGAATAAATTTCCAAAAAAAAATGATCGAATTTATTTTTCAAAATATGGAAATATTAATGAAAATCAACGAAATAAAAAGTTTAGGGAATGTTATAACAATAAAATTGTGTAAAATAATATTAAATAATTTGTATGAAAAGAATAAAATTAAAGAAAATTTAAATTAAAAGACAAATACAAAAAAAATATATATCAAAAGCAAAAATAGAAAAAATCTTAAAATTTTGTAAAAATAAGAAATTATAAGATAAAAATTTAACAGTATAGAAAAAGTGAAATTTCTTAGAAATTTTATAAGAATTAAAGGATTATTGTGAATATGGAAAATAATTAATTAAACCTATTCAATTATTAAGAATTAATTAATATACATTTAAATTTGAATAAATTAAAATTTAAAAGTTTGAATAAATTTGAAAATGAGTTCATTGACATTTGGAATTTATTTAAATTATAATGATCTTAGGATACTTAAAAATTTAATACTATTTTTTGCTATCTTCATACCAAAAGTTTGTAGATCGTAGGTATTTTGATCATCTGTATTAGCACAATTTTTAAAATATTATAAAGAACTAAAATATTAAAATACAAATTTTAAAGATTTATCCACAAATTTGTGTGTTTTTTTATGGTTTGCGATTTTTTACATGTAGTATTAGACAACCGGAGAATTGTAATTTTTTTTTATTTAAATCATAATTTTAATGCAAATTTCCCAATGATTTAAATCAATAAATAATAAAATTATTTCATAAATTTGTTCATTTCGTTTTTATATTTTGTCTATTTTATTCATAAACTTATTTACTCTTTCAAGCAATTTCTAGATTTTCTGTTTTTTTAAAAGAATTGTTAGAAAGTTCATTTCTCATTCTTTATATTTTTGTATTTTTTGAATGAATTTTTTTTTTCGTAAATTAAGAAACAGTTTTCTTAATTTTTTTCATTTTAATTTGTTGGTCGTGAGGGGTGTAAACAATTTTTTTTCCAATTTTCTTTTTTTTTTCTATCATTTTGTAAATTTGTACAATTTGTTTTTGTATTTTGTCAATTTTATTCCTAAATTTATTTACTGTTTGAAGTAGTTTCTAGATTTTGTGGTTTTTTAAAAAACATTTGTTGTTAGCTTTTGAGAACTAATATATTTTTTAATAATTTTTTATTGGATGATCTTAGATTTTTTTATTTATTTAGACTTAGTGACTTTTTATTTCCTTTTTCGGTGATTTTTTCATTTTTTCATAGACTTCTGATGTTTTTTAATCCTTGAATAATTTATCTGATTTTTTTTTGGTTCTTCTTGAAACTAATTTTACTCTTTTTTCTAAATAAAAATGACATATATTGAAAATTTAAAACTGTATTTGAAAAATATATTTTGCTAGACACCCTGAATAGAACATTGAAAGGAAATAAAATTTGAATGAATTTAATTTATAGTCAAATAAAATGTTCATCAATATAGATAACGTTTTGCTTATAAAAAATAAGATTGATGGAAACTTAAATACACTAAAATCTGCATAGATTGAAATTTGAGTAATTAAGTAAATTAAATTCGATCCATGGAAGGAGGATCAAAAAACATAAAACAAATTTATATGTTTTGTTGTAGGTACATAGTCTAAAAGATGTGTCCATAACTAATGTTTGTTATCATCTTTAGGCTATATTTATTAAATTAAAAAATTAATACCAAAATTAACTAATTTTAATATATTTGCTATAGCAGTTTTTATATTTTGTTACAATTTTTAATAAAAAATTAATAAAAAACAAATGAAAATTTAACTAAAAAGAAAATTAATGATCGTATGTAATTTTATTTGTTTTTATGATTCTGTTAAACAAGTTTCTGAAATAATTTTAAAAATTCCTTAAGATTTTTTCTGGCAAAAGTTTATTTTAGTGCGAAATAATATTACATTAAAATTAATTTAGTTTACAAAAATTACCAAAACTTATTTAAAACAATATGTTTAAAAAATAATAATAATAATAAATAAATAATAATAAATAAGTAAAATAAAAAATGAATAAAATAAAAATAAAATGGGAAATTTTAGTGCGAATGTTATTAATTTTTTAAATTTTCAGGGGAGAAATTAAATGAAGGCGATTTGTTGGCGGAAATAGAAACGGACAAAGCAACAATGGGATTTGAAACTCCCGAAGAAGGGTATTTGGCAAAAATTATTCTTCCTGCAGGCACGAAAAATGTACCGATTGGTAAACTAGTCTGTATTATTGTCGCCGATCAAGGAAACGTTGCGGCCTTCAAAGATTTCAAGGATGACGGATCCAGTGACGTTGCAGCTCGACCTGAACCTCCTTCTGCACCTCCTGCTGCAGCGGCTCCTCCTACACCAGCTCCTGCAGCTCCTGCAGCTCCTCCACCTGTAGCTCCACCTTCTCTGGCTGCAAGTTCCGGAACTAGAATTTTCGCTAGTCCTCTTGCGAAAAGACTTGCTGCTGAGAAAGGTCTTAGTTTAGAAGTAAGTCTTCTCGTTTGCCTGATTGACACGAAATTAAATAGAATGAAGTGTGAAACTAATTAAATTAAAATTTTAATTTAATGGTATGAAATTAAATTAATTGTATTTAATTTATTATTTGCGTTTATTTAAACAGGGTCTAACAGGGTCAGGACTCTTTGGATCCATAAAAGCGAAAGATTTGGAAGGAGCATCAGCTGCAGGTTTTGGTGTTCCAGCAACAATGGGAGCTGGCGCAGTAGATATTCCTGTGTCAAATATCAGAGGAGTAATAGCAAAGCGTTTATTAGAAAGTAAACAAACAATACCTCATTATTATCTTCAAATGGATATCAGGATGGATGAGGCTCTAGCAATGCGGACACATTTTAACAAAATTTTAGAAAAAGAGAAAATGAAAATTAGTGTTAATGACATTATCATCAAGGGTATGGCGATGGCTTGTGTTAAAGTTCCTGAAGGCAATAGTGCTTGGCTTGGAAATATTATCAGACAGTGAGTATAATAAGCATCAATATTTACAGTCTTTAATTTAAGTTAACAGTGAAAATTAGTTTTTTAACTACCATTTGACAAGATTGCTGAGTGTGTGGGAAGTCAGGGAATTTAATAAAAAGTGCAGGGATCACAGTTGCTCCCACTTTTCACCTAATTAAAAATTTTAAAAAATATTAAATTTAATTAATAATTTTAATATAACATATTAATTTAATTATTTAATTTATTAATTACTTTATAGTTATTAAATTTAACTAATTTTTTTTTAAAAGAAAATATTCATTTTAATATCTTCAATATTATGTTTTATTTTCAAACTATTTTATAATAAAGAAATAAAAATGATTCTATTCATTTTAAATTAAATTAGAAGTTTAATTTATAAGTTTCTTTCATTTATTTATTTATTTTGAATAGATTAAATTAAATTAATCTTAAATTTAAGTCAAAATTAAATTCTAATATTATTAACTTTATTCAAAAATAAATTTTATTAAATAATTTTTAAATGCAATTTAAATGTTATTAGAATTTTAACTACCTATTATTTATAAATTTAGTTTAATCAATTTAATGATTCTTCAATTCACTCATAATATAATCCATAAATTAAAATTAATAAAATATAAATAAATAAACCCGTTTTTCCCCCATTTTCCCCTATTTTGAAGAAATCTCCTTTTCCTCTTATTCCCCCTTTAAAAAAAATCACCAAAAGACCTATAAAATCAAGATTTTTTTCCCTTCTGACCTTTTTTTTCAATATGTGTCTGTTTTTTCCACTTTCATGTTTTATTTATTACAATTTAATAACTTACGTATTTTGAAAACGAAAATCCGATGTGAAATTGTTTGTCAGTTTTTTGAACATTATATTTTTCCATAGATTTTGATTGTCAGAATGTACAAACTTAACAATTTGCATCCGCAAATTGATTCCATCACGGATTTCTAAAAGAGTTTTTTTTTATTTTGCTTCAAAATTTGACGAACTTTTCAAATACAACAAAAAATTAGACTTGACTTCGAAGTGTATTAAAGTATATTATCTATTTGTTCTTCTCTAAACAATTTTATTCCTCATTTCTTTTAATTAAAAATGTCATCTTTTTTAAAAATGAACTTAAAAGATTTTTTTTCGAATGTAAAAAAAGGTGATTTGAAATACATTGTGTTATAATACCATTTTATTTAAATAATTATGAGATATTAGCAAAAACCACTTATTTAGGCATTTTTTTAAAATTAATGTATATTAACAACAAAAACAAATTTTTATTTATGGTAAATTCTTCTGGTGGCCTCAAGGAAGAAAATTTAAGAACAAACCTTTAAAAAAGCATCAATTTTTAAAAAACGTCAAAACAATTGACTGATAAAACATTTTTGAAAAACAAGTTGTTTTTTCAAAATTCTTTATCTATTTCTTTTATTTTAGGCTTAAAATCTTCTAAATTAATCAGTAAACTGATGTATGTCAAGAAACTTTTAGTGACAGGACTTTTAAATTAAACTTAAAAAACTTAATTTTTTCCCTAAAAGTCCGCTATTTGGAAAAATTTCCCCTAATATTCCCTATTTTTCATAAAAGTTTATTTAAAATTAGGGTATCTAGTGATTCAAGAAATTGCTGGAAATTTAGTACATCAAGATGTAAACTTTGAATTTATAAATTGTGAATTTATAAAAAGATTAGGACATTTTTTAAGTGATCAGGAAATTTTTAGGAATTTCCAGGATTCGTAGAAAAGTAGACAGAAAAATCAAATTTAACCTTGTATTCTTCAGTAACTTGAAAAATTGAATTGAAAATTGTTCAGAGTACGATCTAAAAATTTTGGGTAGAAAGAAAGTCAAAAATATTAGGTTTTAATAGTTTCATGTCCAATTTAGTAATTCTTTATAATTTAAATAAATCCCAAACATCCAGTTACATTAGCTTGTTTTTTTTTGGCAAATTTATTCAATTGTTTTTACATTTTGTCCATTTTTTCGCAATTTTTTTTACTCTTTGATAAACTTTCTAGATTCTATGAATTTTTATCAATAATTTTTTTTAAAATTGTTATAAAACCATGTCTGATGTTATAAAATTTTGTTTCTTTTACTTTGTTAAGATATTTCCAATTTCTCTTTAAATTTTCTTCAATTTGTGAATAATTTCCTAAACTTTTCCATTTTTAAAGAAATTTAACATTTCTTTTATATAATTTTTACTCATTTTTTTACATTTTCTTATTTTATTTTAACAGTTTTTTATTTTGTAGTTTATTTTCCATTGTTTCTTCTTCTTTATTTTTTTTTCCATTTTTCAGTGTTTTGCTTGATTTTAAATTTATTTTATTCTATCTTTTTGAATATTAATTCGTTTCAAATTACTAATCCAAACTTAAATTTATCCAATTTTCAATCGATTCAGATTTCAATCAATCCAAATATCCATTCTTTTTGATAATTTTTGTTTAGCTTTTACGAAATAAGAAAAAAAATTAAGTTCTCATAATTATTACGTTTAATCATGTTTTTTATTCATTTCAAAATAAGTAGACCACTCAATTTTTTTTACCTACTTTTTGTTTAAAAGAATTCAAATTTAATCTAATTTTTATTTAATTGAATTCTTGTTAAGTAAGAATTCAGTAAGTCGAATTTTTAAATGTTAGAATATCCATTTTACAGAATCCTCATTGGTCCGACATTTTATTTGCACCAATTGTTATTTAATATAAAATTTTTAAAACGCTTAATTTTCATTTGTCTGAAATTATAAATGGTCGGATGTTTGTTTGGCCGTTTACAATTTTGAGGAAATAAAAATTCGAGGTTTTAAGAATTCTGCTAAATTAAAACTATTTAAATTCGATTAAAAACAAATTGGAAGAATGTCACATTTTCTTTTGTAGAATTCTTATTTGATAGAAAACAAAACAAGGTACAAAATTGTCAGGAAAAAATATCTAATTAAAAAATATATTATAATTAAGCTAATAATTATCTTTGTTCATTAGGTACGATCATGTGGACGTAAGCGTGGCTGTTAGTACGGAAAATGGTCTTATTACGCCAATAGTGTTTGGTGCTGACACAAAAGGCATTGCACAAATTAGCAGAGAAGTGAAAGCCTTGGCAGCGAAAGCGAGAGAGGGAAAATTGCAACCCCAGGAGTTCCAAGGGGGCACAATTACCATCTCAAATCTCGGAATGTTTGGTATTCAAAATTTTTCCGCGATTATAAATCCTCCACAGTCGATCATTCTCGCGGCAGGAGCAAGTGGACCAAGGTTAATACCTGCCAGTAATGATAAGGGGTAAGTCTCGTTTTTGTTTTAAAGAAACGTTATGAAAACAAAAATCGTTTAAGAAATTTAATTAGAGAAAAAAAAAATATATTTTTGTAATAATCATTAATTTTACAGGTATTCTGTTGGACAATTTATGTCCGTCACTGCCAGCTGTGATCATCGTACTGTAGATGGTGCCGTAGGTGCTCAATGGCTTTCCGCTTTCAAAAGTTTCATGGAAAATCCATCAACTATGCTTCTTTAGTATGTATTTTTAATTTTATTTAATTTATATTTATAGGGCTGCTAGCGACTCACTTTTATTCACTTTTAAAAAATAAAAAAGAACTCACTTTTCTCACTTTTGCTTCCTTATGATCCAAACTTTGTTTCGTTCAAATTTACAATTTTTTTAAAATGCTTCAAATTAACTTTTCTCTATCTAGACATATATTATGTGAGTTCCTGATTAAATTTCCGGATGTGTTACTTTGTGTGTATCTGTGTGTGTGTGTGGATGTAATTTTTTTATGAACACGATAACTCGAGAACGCTTTAACGGATTTAAATAAAATTTAGTATGTTTATTTTTACTACCAAAATCTTGAATCAGACACAAGGGTTTTTAAATACAACTATTAAAACAAAATTTATTAAATTTTTGTTGTAAATTTGTTTTTTTTTTAAAGTATTCTTCAAACTATAAATTCAACTTAACGTAGTTGTTTCAAAAATCGAAATAATAGAGAACGCAATAAAATTTTCAGCAAAAAAAGTTTAATGTTTAATATGTATTTCTATAAAATATAAAATTAATTTACGGCTTATCTTCTGAGATATGATTATTTGAAAGTCACTATTTTTACACAGGTATATGTTAAAAGACATCTTTTTGGTGGCAATTTTTTTTATATCCAATAGATAAATCAAGATAGTCAAGTTGAAAAATTAGATTTAAATAATTAATAGTTTTGTGGATTACATAAATTTTAATTTTAACTTATTTCACCGCAAGATAAGAAAATAAAATTAAATAAATATTTGCATTTTTCAAGTTTTGTTTTTGTTTCATCGAAAGTTTATACATATGGCAATATCGCTTGTTTAATGATTCTGAAATTATTTTTAAATTTTCATTTTTAACCTCTTTGTTTGACATTTGTAAACATTTAATGTTTACTATTAGTACAAAACAATTGAATGTAATTTTGAAGTTAATCTCTTTAAAAAAGCAACGTTGCCACGATAAACTATATGAAAATTACATCGGTAATCAAATAAGGTTTATTTTTCACATGTATTTTTATTTAATTAGTTTTTAATGTTGAAAGTTTATCATTCAGTTTAAAAGATGTTTTTAATATTTTATTGACTAAATCTAAATGTAGTTCTGATTACCTTTTCATCCAAAAAATCAATTTGACTAACAGCTTTGACTTATAACTACGTTAATAGATAATAAAATAGTGTTCCTTGTTTTAAAAGGAATCAAATAACCTATATAAAGTTTATATTTTGCTAAAATTTTAAAGAATAAACCGCATTTTTAAAATATTTAATAAATTTAAATTTTCAGTTTTAAAAAATTATCTTATTGCTTCCTCCATGAGAAAGCAAAATGTTCATAAAATGAACATAATCCTCGGCTTGTTTAGTAAAATCAATTAGTTTGTTTATATTCTAATTACATGGTCAATTTTTTAATTAAAGTCTACAATTCTTTAATTTCTACACTTCTTTTTAATTATTTTTGTCATTTTTTAAGTACTTTTGTCAACTTTAAAGTATTTTTGTCAATTTTGAAGTATTTTTGCGATTTTTAATTTAATTTTTTCAAATATCTATTATTTTCTTCAGTCTTTAAATTATTTACATTAATATTTCAATTTATTACACAATTTTTCATTTATTTTTGTCATTTTTCAATTATTTTCTTAAAATTTCAATTATGTTTATTTATTTCGGTATAGACGGGCAACAGATTGTTCCTCAATCTTTAAATTATTGCCAGGAATATTTCAATTTTCTATACCAGTTTCAATTTACTTTTGTTATTTTTCAATTATTCTTTTCAAATTCCAATTACTTTTGTCATTATTCAAGTAGTTTCGTCATTTTTCCATTATTTTCTTCATATTTCTATTATTATTTTTGCACCTTTTAGAATTATTTTCTACAAATTTCAATTATTTTATTCAATTGTCTTTATTGGCATGAATTTTTTAGTATCTTACACCAGTTTTCAATTATTGTCTTCAAATTTTAATCGTTTTCTTTATTCTATTTATTATTGTCAGGAATTTATTAATTTTGTACACCTTTTTCAATTATTTTCTACAAATTTTAATTACTTTCTTCATATTTAAATTTTTTGAACATTTCTGGGCTTTTCTCTTCAAATTTCAATTGTTTTCTTCAAACTTCAATTTACTTCTTCAACTTTCAATTCTTTTCCTCAAACTTCTAATATTTTTTCAATTATTGTCAAGAAATTCTTATTTTCTTACAAATATTTATTGAATTATTTCAATTATTTATGTTATTATTCTATTAGTTTCTTCACATTTTAATTATTTCGTCAATATCTCAATTATTGTACTCAAAATTTTTTACATCAGTTTCAAATTATTTCTTCAAATTTTAATTATTTTTGTCATTCTTTAATTATTTTCTTATATTTTTATTATTTTCTTTAAATTTCAATTATTTCATATGAATCTTTCAATTATCGCCTTCATTTGTTGATGTTTAATCAAATTTTTACTTAGTTTTGTCATTTTACAATTTTTTTTTCAAATTTGAATTATTTTTGTCATTTTTTAAATATTTTCTTTATATTACAATTAATTTTTCCATTTTAGAATTATTCTTTACTAATTTCAATTATTTTATCAATTTTTTTTATATTGTCATGAATTTTAAAATATCTTACACCAGTTTTCAATTTTTTCTTCAAATTTTTTTTGTGTGTTATTCTTGAATTATTCTCTTTAAATTTTAATTATTTTCTTCAAACTTTAATTAATTTCTTCAACTTTCAATTATTTTCCACTAAGTTCTAATATTTTTTCAATTTTTCAATTATTGTCTTCAAGCTTCTAATTTTTATACCTGCTTTCAATTATTCATGTCATTATACCGTTAGTTTCTTCATATTTTCATTATTTCGTTAATAACTCAATTAAAGTACTCAAAATTTAAATTTTTTACACCACTCTCAAATTCATTTTTTTCAAATTTTAATTATTTTTGTCATTTTTTAATTATTTTGTTATAATTTCAATTACTTTTGTCACTATTCAAGTATTTTTGTCATTTTCCAATTATTTTCTTCATATTTCTATTATTTTTGCGAATTTAGAATTATTTTTTACAACTTTCAATTATTTAAAAAAAAATTTTGTATTCTCATAAACTTTTAAATTTCCTATACCATTTTTCAATTATTTTCTTCAAATTTTCAATAATTTTCTTCATTCTTTTTATTATTGCCATGAATTTATTATTTATTTATTTACACCTTTTTAAATTATTTTCTCCCAATTTCAATTATTTTCTTAAAACTTTAATTACTTTCTTCATATTTAAATTTTTTTTGACATTTTTGAATTATTCTCTTTAAATGTCATTTTCCTCAATCTTTTTGTTATTGTGAATAATTCATTAACTTGTTAAAACAACAAAGTACCTAACAAAGTAAATAAATTTCAATTATATCGTTAATTTTTCAATTTTTTAATACAATTTTTCAATTAATGTTTAAAATTTTGTATTTTTTACTTCATTTTTGAATTATATAATTCTCATTTTTTATTAATTTTTTTTTTAAATTTCAGTTATTTTTGCATTTTTCAACTGTTTTCTCCATATATAAATTTTTTTTACCCTTTTTTAATTATTTTTTTCAAAATTCTATTATGGTTTTCAATTTTTCAACTATTGTCTAAAAAGTTTAATTTTTACATCAGCTTTTAATTATTTATGTTATTATTGAATTAGCTTCTTCACATTTTAATTATTTTTGTCATTCTTGAGTTATTGAATTTTTTTGTTTGTCATTTTAACAATTTTTTCTCAAATTTGAATTATTCTTGTCATTTTTCAATTATTTTTTTTATTTTTAAATTATTTTTGCCATTTTCTAATTATTTTCTTCAAATTTAAATTACTTTCCTGAATCTTTATATTATTGTCATGAATTACAAAATTTTTTAAACACATTTATTGGTGTTTTTTCAATTAATAAATCACCTTTTTTACTATTTTCATTCTGCAAGTTAGTTGGCAGCCCTGTATTTATTTATTTATTTTAATCAATTTATATATAATTTTAAATGTCTATATTACTAAAACAAATAAATTTATTTTTTAGATTTCGTGCAAATTAAAGATCTGAGCAAATTTAGCTGAAAGTATTTACAACAATGCAAAAGACTGGATAAAATGAGCATCTGTAATAATAAGATGCCAATGCCATTTATGCACTGTCTTTGCTCATTAGGAAATTCACACCAAAGGCATTGATCTGCGTTTAATTATAGAAAAATAAAACCCACAAAGTTTGTACAGTAAAATGTCTTATCTGATGAAAGGACTATCAGTGACGGTATTTGTATAAATTTAGTTATTTTCCTGATTCACCGAATTGATGCCCTCATTGTTAAAAATGTACATACTAACTCAATTTTGTTGAGAAAATGTTATAATTTTATTTTAAACGAGATTGATAAAATATTAACTTTTAAGGATAGGAAAAAAAAAATTGAAAAAGGGAGAAAAAGACAGAAAAGGAAAAGCATTTTTTTGTTTGAAAAATCCTTTAAGTTAATGTTTTGTTTAATATCTCGTTTAGTACGTAATCAGCAATTATTGTTACTCGCTTTGCGAAGTTTTAAAAGAGAACAGAAAATAAATTTATATCAATCATCGAACCTGAGCGAAAGTGCGATAGAAGTTCTATCGTAATAGGAAAAAAAATAATCTGAACTTGTAACTATTTAATAAATTATATGTTATATAATTATAGAAAACAATTTTGACATTATTATAAGTTTTCGAAATTTCTCTTTTTTTTTTGTAATAACATTTAGTTATCGAATTATTTTTTGTTTTCATTTTATTTCCACAGTTTGCACTTGTTTCTCGGATTCATTAAACTTCCCACAGGACAGTTGAAAGCTTTTGAAAATCCTTCGGAGTTTTGAAGTGAAGCTGTAACTCGATATCGTCCAGAACCATGAGTATCATATTTAATCGACATCGATTCGAATTCTGGTGTCACATTTTCACAATATAACTGTAAGCAAATTTCGATTTTTTTATTTACTTCGATTTGAAACAGAAAATTTTAAAACTTGAAACTAAAATAAAAAATTTGATTTTGTGTTTAAAATTAAATACGAAAGATAAATTTGGAAATTAATTCAAGTTAATTAAACTAATTTTGTAAAATTAAAATCCAAAGTGCAGTTTAAATTTAGAAATTATCACTTTGTAGTTTTTTTTTAAAAATAATTTCACTCACTTTTGCGAATGACAAAAAGAAGAGCTGTTCATTGTTGAAATTTTCAAATCCGGGAAGTTTAGGTTGCTTTTTCTCTTTATCAAGAATCTCAAAAACATCAAAAGAAGTATCGATTCCTAAAGTGTCGGCTATATTTTCATCCAGTTTCATTTTTCCAATATCCTGTTAAAATTTTTTTTGCATAATTTTTTTAAATTAATTAATTAAAAAGTAGATTAAAATTATTTCAGAGGCTTTATGTATTAATTTATATAATATAAAAGAAAATATACTTCTTCCATAATATCGGATTCGTCACTCTCAATTTTTATGTTAGGATTCAAATCGTTAAATTGTTTAACGAAACATTTAGCTTTGGTTTCATAAGCTTCTTTAATATTTTTTGGCAATGCGATTTTTTCACCTTTTGAATCATAAGCAATTCCTTAAAAAAGCAGATTTAATTAATCATTAAATTTTAAATAGTAAAATGAAAAAATGTAAATAAAATTAAATTATAAACTTATTTAGTATTGAACAAATATTCTATAAATAATATATTATTTTTACCTGATTCGTCAAAACCGTGAGATATTTCATGAGCTACAACCATCCCTAATGCTCCATAGTTTATAGTTCTGCAAAATTATTTATTTAAAATTATTTATTCACGATTGAAAAGTAAATTTTTACAAAAACTCTTACTCAATTGGTTCCATTGTATAAAAAGGGAGTTGAAAGTCAGCTGCTGGAATAGCTGAAATTAATCAAAAGGCACAAAAAGTTTTATTTTATTTAATAATTAAATTCAATATTAAAATATACTTCATTAAATAATACAAAATTATACTAAAAATTATATATTTATTTTTTTCATTTCATGTGAATAATAATAAAATGTATTTTTATTGAAACTTACTCATTGAATTCGCATTTCGTAAATAAACAGCATTGACTACAATTGGTTGAAGAAACCAGCTAAAATGAATTTTTTTACTGGTTTTAAAAATTAAAAACACAGAACAACAAAATTGAAAATGTTTAAGTAAATTTGAAGATTTTCAAATAAAATTTTGTACTTAATTTCTTACACATTTGGCTTAGGTTTGCTTCGAAGGCTTCTTAAGTCCTTTTTCAAAGAAAATTTCTCGTAACTTAAATTATTACTGAAAAAATCCTGTCCAACTGGCAACTGAAAAAAATTTAAAAAAACTTTTATTGAAAATTAGCTTTAGGTGTAGCATTGTCTTAAATATTGATTTTAAATGACTTTTGAACTTACACCACGATAATAATTATTAAACGCTGTTTCATTGTTGTACCAGTCTGGATAACCGATATTGTGTTTCATATGTTTTAACTTTTTAATAACATCTTTTCTTACACTGTCATCTATCCAATCAGCTTTTAAAATATGTTTAGCCATTTCGTTTTGAATTGAAGAAACCACTTTTTCAGTCTAAAAATGTTATTAAAGAGGAATATTTTTAATTTCTATTAATAAAATCTGAATTTAATTGCCCACTTACATCGATTTTCATTTTTTCTTGAAAATATTTTTTTACAAACATGTAGGAAATTGCATCTTTCATTTTTACGTTTCTCACGCAAGTTCGCCATCTAGAAAAAAAAGTTTCTTGAAAATATAAAGCATAAAATATGTCAGAAGAATTGTCTAGCAAAAAACCTTGGAGTCTCTTCTTTCACTCCATCTTGTTTCTTAGTTATTTTATACTCCAGTTCTTGGATTTCGGAAATTGTCAATGGCAACATGTTACTCAGAAAATGCCAATGAATATAATTTACTAAAATAGAAAACTTGTGATTAACTTATAAAAAATTAACGACTTTAAATTTAAACTTTTGCTATTATCTTATAAAATAATTCAAATTTCAAAAAATATTTTAAACAAAAGTTGTAGATCTGATAAAAATACTCATTTCATGTGCTATGGATTTTTTCAGAAAAATGAATAGTTTTCGAGAAAAATGCAAAAATTTGTAAACAACATATACTGTAGCCGTGGGGTTAGAATTACATAAAAATTGGATTTTTGTAAACGGATACAGGGAGATAGGGGTGATATAAAAGATGGAAGTTGTTTTTAAATCAAATTAGGCAATTAAATATTTTTCAGTTTACCAAACTGTTCAGTAATAAATTAACCATAGGCTATTTTCGTCGTGGTTGACACATTTTTGTATTTTTTCAGAAAACTATTGACTTTTAGTAAAAAATGTATGTAACATAAAATGTGTATTTTTATAAGATCTACAACTTTTGTCTGGCATATTTTTTTGAGATTTTGAATATTTTACTAGATAACAGCAAAAACCCGTGAATTATTATGATTTTTATCATGATAATCAAATTTGCGCAAATTTTCATTATTATTTTTGCAATCAACGTATAAATATATCAATACAATTATTAATTTTAAATAGGAATTTTTTTTAATTACCAATGGTCCGAGGACTCATTTCATCCAAAATGTTTGAAAGTTTTTTCAAAAATTTTATCGGTATCACTGAAATAATCTCATTTTTATCTAATTGTACATTAGCCAAGGAAAATAAATCTGTCATTGTCTTTTTCCAATTTATCTGAAAAAATCCGTTTTTAAAGTGTAAATAATATACTTAATTTTTAAAAGTTTACAATATTTTTAATCGATAATAAATCTAATTTAATAATTTTTACCTTTGAAGAATGCGTTTGATGCTTTTCTTTATCATAATATTTCTGCAATTCAGCCAGAGTAAGTTGCACTATGGAGCTATTTTTATAAATACTATGCTGCAAAAAAGAAAAAAATTAAATTATATATTAGGAGGTTCTCCCCATTAACATAACCTCAAATTGAAAAATGATTTTCTCACCAAATAAAAATGTTATTCAAATTCATTTCACCGAATTTTAAAAGATCCAGGTGTACAATTTTTAGAAAAAATTAGATTGGGCCAAAATTTTGTGTCATTAAATTCAACAAAAAAAAAAAAAAGAAAAAAAATACAAAGCATTGAATAATTTTATTTGACAACAAATTTTGAGTCAACTTGATTTTTTCTGATAAATGTACACCTGGATCTTCTAAAATTCGGTGAAATCAATTTAAATAATATTTTTATTTGGCGTGAAAAATCATTTTTTAATTTGAGGTTATGTCAATGCGGTGAACCTCCTCAATTTTATTTTAACCTCCTAAAGTTTGTAAATTTATTTAAATTTAATTTAAAAAGACAATCACTGATTTATTAATATCGCTGAGTTGCGGTGAAATTTTATTAAATAGCGTTAATTAAATTAAATTTTTAAAAAATCCGAAAAAAAAAATAAAATTGAAACTTACATCACTTATTAATTTTTCCATTTTTATAATATCTTCCGCGTCCTTTTTTAATTGTTCTTCATTCACATGAGCTTCTCTTTTTCTGGCAAATATTTTAGCAACATCTACAATAAATTTTGCATAAGTTCCGTCAGTGTACATTTCATCTTTATCATCCGATTTATCAACCAGAAGTGGCAAATCCGGTAACTTTAGCTGTTTCATAATTAAATTACAAAATCATTCATAATTAAATTAAATAACTATATTTTTATTTTATTAATATTTTAGTATTGTCAAATTGGCTAAATCTCAAATTAAAATTTTTTTTATGTAACAAATGTATTTTTTATCATATAAAAAATTATACCACTTACTTTTATAACTTTTATTTGTTCTTTAATTTTGAAAGTTTTTTCTCCGGATCTGATTTCTTGAAAATCAGAGCCAACAGAGATTGAATATAAGGGGAAAATATTGGCCGTTTGGGAATAATAATCATGAATTTGTTTCCATGAAAATTCTTCTGGATTCCATTCTCCTTGTTCCATTATTATCGGCCAGCCTCCATTTTGTCCTAAAATTGCTTCTAAAGGCTCAATTCCTAATTTTTTTACAGCATCTTGAAACATGTTAAATTTTTGTTAATAATAAATGTCGTTTTTATGATAAATTATAATTTTGTTTTGAAATTACTGTAAATTATAATTTAAGTACTTAATGCTTGATTAAGGGAGAATCGACATCAATGAAACACTTTCTTCTATAATTCTTTGGAACTTTAAAATTTTCCATTGGAAAAAAGTGTCTCATTGATGTCGACTCTCCCCTATATTATAGAAATGAAAGAAAGTAGTATCGAAATTAATTATCTTTTTTATTTTTATAATAATAATAATAATAAATAATAAGTTTTAAAGGCGAAACATTAATTTAGTTTCAACATTAGAATGTAAATATTTTTATTTACTGCTTATAATAAAAATTTATAATTATTTAATAAAAAAAGAGAATGAAAGAAAATGTGCCTAAATACCTGTATTCATACACGATTGATAAAATTTTTTCACTTTTTTCACTGGCAACAGATCATCGGGATGAATATTTACTTCCAAGATGTCTATTTTGCCAAAAAAATCATATTAAATAATATAATTAAAATCGTGAAAAATTAATATAGATTACAAATTTATAAATTGTAAACTAATATTAAAAACATTTTTTATTCTCATACCGCGAATTTTATCATTAACTTCTTTTTGCATTTTACGAAATGGGCTCCAAATTTTTTCATTAGGTGGCATTGGATGATATTTTTTAAAACTACCGCAAGAATATTCATAAAAATCCTCGCAGGGGTCAATTGACTTATTCATGCTTTCCCAAAATTCCGCAGCTTTTACCAAAAACACAAAAAACATTTTTTAACAATTTATTGTATTGAATGCTTTATAATTTATAATTTTTTGAAAGAATATTTTCAATAAAACGAGAACTTACCGATTTTAAAACATTCCTGTGTTCGACACACTTTTTTAGAATCTTTCGTATCTTCATTTTTGGAAAAAGAATTTTTTGTTTTTTTGTGATGTGGACCAAGAAATTCTTTCCAATTTAAAAAATTAGCCGTAGCTGCTGCTACTATTGATACACTGAAAATTAGAATTGTGAACATTTATATGTTTATAAATTTTTAAATTATTTATTTTCAAAATAATCGATCCTATTAAGTATAAAATTTCATTAATATTTGCAATTCGAAATAAATTGTAATAAAAATTTCAGGATTATTTGAAAATTTGAAAATATTACGAAATTTAATCGAGGATTAATTTTTTGAAAATAAATACTAATTGAATTAAAATGAAATTAGATTTATTTAATTTATCAATGGGCTTTTATCAGTTTTGAACGCTAATAAAAATTTTATTGTTGTTTCTAAGAATTGATACTTGGAGTTAATTAAAAAAGTATAATTAAAAATTATTTAAAAAACCAAAATAAAATATATGAAAATGCGAATTAACATTTTTTTTCAAAAATTAATTGTGTATCGAATTTACAGTAAAATTAATCGTAACATTTGTAATAAGAAACAGAGAAAACAATGAATTATTATTGTTAAATAGATAAATTGCTTTTGTTATAATGCAATTTATATTTATTTTGTGACCTTAAACTATCACTTTTTGTTTCCTTTAATTTAGATAGAACTAGATAGAAAAATCATAGTTTCCTGGATGTGATAATTATCATATGATTAAAACAGCGTTTTTTCTTTCTAGAAACTATTTTTACGAAACAATTTATAATACATTTTTATATTTAAACATTGTATAGAAATAAAGAAAAATGTGTGTAAAATTGTATACCAATTAATACACAGAGAAAAAATTAACAAATTTTACTAAGGTCAGGATTAAGTGCAAAAAGCTGAATTTTCAGAAATTTTGGAAAAAGTTATTATAAATGTAAAAAACAAATTTAATGATATTTAAATTGTGTCACTAATGTCTGATGTTTTTTAAATTAAATTCTAAAGGTCAAGGAGAGCTTTAATTTAAAATTTTATGAATTATTAACTTAACTGAAATAATAAAATAAATTATTTTATATAATTTATTGAAGAATGAATTTACTAGAATTAAAAACAAATTGTTAATACCAGAAAAATAAAAATAAATAAAATAATAATAAAAAGTGTTTCATTTTTTCTGCTGAATATTTTCAGTGGAAAAAAAAGTAAATGTGCATTTTTCAGTAGAAAAGTTAATATTTAGTTAGACAACGGGGGTTCCCCTAAATACAGTAGAAAAATCAACGTCTGATCAGACATACTCTCAGGGATTCCCTTTTAGTTTCCTCGGGGGTGGGAAGTAACTAATTTAATTATAACTATGTATTTATTTTAATTATTTATTTAATTATTAATTTAATGCATTATTAGTATTAGCTTTTTTCAGTAGAGGCAGCAAACAAACGAGCAGACAATAAAAAAAAAAAAAATTCAATCGTTTTTTATGAGAAGAGTAAATAAGGAAATAAATAAATAATAATATTTTTTCACTGTATTTTTAATAATTTTATTTAATTTCCAATTTTTAAAAAACAATGTTTATATTCTTTTTGAAGACTTCATATTTTTTACCAAATTGTACATTTTATTTCTGGATTCATGGGGCTATTTTTCGGACAATTGTAGGCCTTGGCGAATCCATCCGAGTTTTGAACAGCCGAAATAACTCTGTATCGACCCTCACTGTGTGAATCCATTTGCTTCAATTTTTCATATTCTGGAGTAGTATTTATACACCAGAGCTGCAAAAATTTTTTATGTTACAAGAAAAAAAAAATTGTTCGTACAAATTAAAAACTGATTTGTATTATCCAGAAACTTTTTCATAACATAACCTCTAATTCTAAAAAAAATTGAGAATTACTTTAATTTATCATCTGAAAATCATGAAATTTAAAAAATAAAAAAAAATAAAAGTAAAAAAGCAGTGTTCGTTGTAAATTTGAGGTTATGTTATGAAACAGTTTATGGGGAACCCAAACCAGTTTGTGAATAACACAAAATATTTTTTCTTATTACTTTTGCATAAGATAAGAAGAAAGATTGTTCTCCACTTAATTCTACAAATCCTGGCAAGCGTGGATAATTTTTTTCTTTCTCGTTTTCTTGCAAAGCTCCGAACATCATTCGTAGACCCATTGAGTCCGCCATATTTTCACCTAATGTTATTTTGCTATCATCCTAAAAATAAATTTAAAAAACTTAAAACAAGAGTAAGTTTTAAATTTAAGAATATATCTTATTTTATCATAGGGAAAATATTCGAAATAGTAATAAAAAATCAGTACCGTATTTAAAAATTGTGAGGCCCTAGGCTCAGACAATTTTGGCGCCCCTCAAAGTGTAAAAAATTTATATTTACTTCAAATTAAGTTTTTTTTTACAAAATAGTATTTAAATTTTTGAGGCGTATTTTAAAAAAAGGAATTAATTGCATTTAATATTTAAAAGTAGATAAGGAATATTATTATGTGAATTATAATTAATATTAAAATTTTTCGAAGAAAATAAATATAATGAACATAAATTAAGAAAGTAAATTAGTTGTTATTAATAAATGTTAAAAAACTTAAGAGAAAAGGTATATTTGTAAATTTGAAGATACCATAAGTGTTGCAAGATCGGTCGTGTTTTTATAAAACTGTACGTATTGTCTACTAAAACATCCAGTTTTTGAAAGAATTTTTTTTTCCATCATTTTAGACCAGTCAGCAGAAGCGCCATTTCCATCGTATAAAATGCCTATAATAATTATCGGTTTTTAATTTAAAATACATTTTTTATTATTTTGTGTTTAAATTACTTTTTGTTGATTAAAAAAGTTTTATTTTTTTTTTTCAACTTACCGTCGTTATCAAAACCATGAGACATTTCATGTCCTATAATTGTACCAAGAAATCCATAATTAATTGTCCTGAAAATTTTGATCATTAATAATAAGTATTTTTTGAATTATGATAAAAAATAAGGAAAAAGAATCTAGTCAATTTACTCAGGTCTATTAGGAGAATAAAAAGGCGATAGAAAATCTGCAGCAGTAATAGCTGAAAAATAAACATTTAATTTAAAATCGCAGACAGACTTTCTGAAATTATTATTAAAACTTTTAATTATATAGTTTACTTACTTAAGGAATTAAAAATGGGATTATAGTATGCATTTACTACTGTTGGATGAGTAAGCCAGAAACTAAAAAAAAGAAAGACAAAATTAATTATCAACAAATTTTGGGAATTGAAAATATTGATAAGTTTATCATACTCTGGTTTTGAAAATAAACTCATCTCACTCGTTCGTAGATTTCGATTGTATGAGAATCTCCTGTAACTTATTTTATTGTCCAAAAAGTTTTGTCCAATTATGACCTAGAGAATAATCAATAATTAATTAATTATTAATTATAATAATTAATTAATAAAGAAATGGTTATTGTAAATATTTAATTGTTATTTTTTAATAGAGTCTGTTTACACTGACGGCTAAAAAGGTAGGAGTAAAATTTTGAACCCTCATATTTATACTTACCCCACGATAATGGTTCAGTAATGCAGTTTCATTTTTATACCATTTAGGATATCCAATATTTGCACTCATTACTTTGATTTTTTCTAAAGCCATTTTTCTCGACTTATCATCCAACCAATCTGATTTTATAATATGCTTTATTATTTCATTTTGAATACTTTCAAATATTTTTCGAGCCTGTAAAAATGATTGAAAATAGCATTAGATTTAAATATTTTTACAGTTTGTCGAATTCCAGTTGAATTTTATCAATTATTCTAAGATACATTTTGAAAATATTTTTGTAAATTAAGCAAATAAATTTCTTGCCTCGTCTTCCATTTTATCTTTAAAAAAGGTTTTAATAAATTGGTAAGAGACAGCGTGTTTCAAGTCAACATTTTCCATGCATCTTTCCCATCTAAAAATAAATGCATAATTATTTTCAACTAGCAAAATAAAACTCACGTAAGCGCGCGATTAGTTTTTCATACAGTTTAAAAATTATAAAATACAATAATAAATATAAGAAATCGGTAAAAACTATTTTTTATCTAATAAAAAGAAATAAATATTGTAAATATAATATTTAAAAATTAATTAATATAAATAAAATAAATATTTATTTAGGACAAAATTTTTAATATTTTACAATTAAAAAGAATTGTAAACAATAATTGAAATTAAACAAAATAATTGCAAATTTTGCAAATGAATTGAAAAAAAATAAAATCAATTAAAAATTGGGGAACGTAATTTAAACAATCATAAAAACGTTTTAATCATAAAGACAATAATTAAAATTTAAGAAAAATACTTAAAAATCTTAAAAGTAAATAAAAACAAAATTGAATAATGAAAAATTAGAGAAAATAATTGAAAAAACATGGTTAGAAATTGAGATAAATAAATTAAAATTAAAAAAACTAATTAAAATTTGAAAAAATAATTAAACAAATTACATAAAATATTTTAAATAAAGGAATGTTAAACAAAATTTGAGAAAAATAATTAAAACTTTCAGAAGTTTATTGAAATAAAAGAAAATAATTAAAAATTAGAGAAAATAAATGAAAAAAAAAATTTAAATTGAACAGAGCAAGTTTTAATTAAAGAGAAATAAGTAAAAACTTTCTGGCAATTATAGAAAAGAACAAGAAAAAGAACGAAAGTAATTGAAAATTAAAGAAAATAATATAAAAAACAATATAAATAATGAAAGAATTGAAAAGTCAGATAAATAGTTAACAATTTTTGAAATTATGAAACAAATGTAAATAATTATAAATTGAAGAAAATAAATTTTGGAAAATAATTGAAAAATGTTTTTAAATTTCAAAATTTGACGCAAATTATTAAAATATGATACAAACAATGATAAGTTGTAAAAAATTAATGACATTTAAGTGTAATAATTGAAAAAACTACAGACATTTTTTTAAATAAAGAAAAAATAATTGAAATTAAAAAAAAAATACAAAAAGATCTTAGAAATCAATTAAAAAAAAGAAAATAACTAAAAATTAGAGGAAAGAATTAAAGAAATAAGCTAAAAGGAATGAAATTTACGATAATTAATAAACAAATTTTGAAATTATGAAAACAAATGAAAATAATTAAAAATTAAAGAAAACAATTGAAATTTTAGAAAAATTTTTAAAAATCTTAGAAAATAATTTTAGAAAATGAGAATAACTAAAAATTGGAGTAAAAACTGGAAGAATGTTAAAAATAATTGAAATTTACGATAATTAATAAAATCGTTTTGGAAATTATGAAAACAAAGAAAAATAATTGAAAATTGAAGAAAATAAAAGAAATTTGAGAAAAATACTTAATAAATTTTAGAAATTTATTGTATAAAATGAGAAAAACTAAAAATTGGAGAAAAGTTTGGAATAAAGCTAAAAATAATTGAAATTTACGATAATTAATAAAAAAAAAAGTTTGAAATTGTGATAACAAATGAAAACAATTAGAAATTGAAGAAAATATTTAAATTTTCAGAAAAATACTTAAAAATACTTAAAAATCTGAGAAAATAATTTTAGAAAATGAGAAGAACTAAAAATTGGAGAAAAGACTGAAAGAATGTTGAAAATAATTGAAATTTACGATAATTAATAAAATTTTTTGAAAATTATGAAAACAAAAAAAAATAATTAAAAATTGAAGAAAATAATAGAAATTTGAGAAAAATACTTAAAAATTTAGAAATTAATTTTATAAAATGAGAAAAACTAAAAATTGGAGAAAAGTTTGGAATAAAGCTAAAAATAATTAAAATTTACGATAATTAATAAAAAAAAAAAGTTTGAAATTCTGATAACAAATGAAAATAATTAGAAATTGAAGAAAATATTTAAATTTTCAGAAAAATACTTACAAATCTTAGAAAATAATTTTAGAAAAAGAGAATAATAATTAACAGTCGAGAAAAAATAATTGAAAGATGATAAAATTAATTCAAAATTGAAGAAAATAATTGAAATATGCTGAAAATAATTTAAGATTGGGAAAGAGAAATTGAATTATGATGAAAATAATTTAAATATGAAAAATTGAAAACATTTAATAAAATTTGAGAGAAATAACTGAAAAAATCGTAGAGTATATGTTTAGAAAAAAATAATAATTAAAAAATTACTTAAAAAATTTTAATTAAAGAGAATAATTAAAAAATTGCAGAAATAACGAAAATTGATGAAAATAATTGCAATATCGGATAAATAATTGAAATTTTTAAAAGTAATGACAAAATAATGAATATGATTATAAATTGATGAAAATCAAGAAAAATTGCAGAATTTATTTTTAAGCAAAAGAAAATAATTAAAAAATAGTTATATAATGGAAAATTGATGACAATAATCTAAATTTAAGATAATAACTGCAAATTTAGGAAATTAATTGCATTTGTAT
The DNA here is from genome assembly GCA_037103525.1 of Ganaspis brasiliensis. Classification (NCBI taxonomy): domain Eukaryota; kingdom Metazoa; phylum Arthropoda; class Insecta; order Hymenoptera; family Figitidae; genus Ganaspis; species Ganaspis brasiliensis. The sequence continues at coordinate 1,348,765 of JAZKLR010000294.1, forward strand.
AAATTTTAAACTTCTTCAAAAACCATAATAAATTTTTAAAGCATTTTTCGATACTTTTTTTTTACACAAATGACAATTAAAAACCAGCACAACAAAATAAAATAACTTCACTTTAGTTTTTAAAACGTGGACAGAAAAAAATGAATAAATATTAATACTAACTTCACTTCAGACTTTAAAACGTGGACAGAAAAAGATGAATAAATATAAATGCATACTAACTAACTTCAGGAGTTTACGTAGATTATTATTATTTAATAATTGCAAAATTTCTAAATTTTTATTCAAGTGGAATATTAAAACCCACCTTGGCTTAATTTCTCTGATTCCAACATGCTTTTTGTTTATTTCAAAAAGTATTGTTTCCATTTTTGTATTTGTGAATTCTATCATTCGACTAATGAAATTCCAGTGAACATAGTTTACTGAAATTTGTATTTTTTTTTAATTAACTAATTTAAATAATTCAACTTTATTCAGATAATAATAAATTATTTTCTTACCAATTGTACGTGCATTTGTTGTCTCTAACAATTTCACGAGTTTTTTTAACTGGGTAGATGACTGTACAACAATTGGTTCAGTTCCATTAAGTTCAATGTTTGCTTCCGAAAATAAATTGTTGATGGTTGCCTTCCAGTTGATCTTAAATGGTATTAATAATAATAAACTTTTTTTGTAAAAAAAAGAATTACGTTATGGGTAGTGCAACTTGTTTATTGATAATAAATTGAATTGGTTGTCAATTGGAATAAAATAAATACCTTTGATGACACAGAACGGTTATTTAACAACGAATCATAATAATCTTGAAATTCCTTCATTGACCCTTCAAATTGAGTATCATCAGAAGCATCATCCTGGAAATAATAAAAATAGAATAAAAAAAATTTTAAAGTTGAAGAACAAAAAATATACATACACAGAAAATCTATAAATTAAAATATAATAATTTAAAAATTCTGTATGTCTATTTTAAAAGATTTGTCGTAAATGATAATAAACGTGAAAAACTAACTTCATATAACATTTTTTCAAATTCAATTATATCTTTAACGTCATCATTTATCTGTTTCTCGTCTACATTGGCTCCTCTTTCTCTAGCAAATATAGAAGCCACTTGTGAAATTAGTTTCGCATAACTGACATCAAGGTACATATTTGTCCTATTGAATCTCATTCTCTGTGGCATTTTGACAATAGGAGATAATTCTGGAGGACTTATCTATTAATTTAATTAATTAAACAATCGTGTTAATATATTTTATGATCTAAAAATTCCAAATTTAAATTCATTAGATTTTTAAAATGCACTAGTGTTAAATGTACCCACTAATTATTTAGATTTAACTAAAATACATTAATTATAACCACTATATCTATAAAAATATAAAAAAAATAGTTGTAAAATACTGACTCCTATGAAATCCACTAAGACATTTTCATCTTCTTCGGACTCTTCTGAACTAATTTTAAACTCCTTTGATTCTTTATCGGAATTATCTAAACTTTCCAAAAATGAATCAGCATTAATGAGTGAAAAAAATGCAGGAAAGAAAACCAGTCGAGTATAATAAGAGTCAATTTGCTGCCATGTAAATTCTTCATTATTCCATTCTTGGGGTTCCATTGCTATTGGCCATCCTCCATTTCTCGATAAAATAGCCTCAATCGGTTTAATGCCAGCTTTTTCCAAAGCATCTGACAATTAAAAAAAAAACAATAAATTATATCTTAAATAAATCAGGGCTTAAATAATAATTAATTATAATAACTTACCAACGTCCATGCAAGACCAGTAAAACTTTTTTATTTGTTTTATTGGTAGAATATCTTCTTTTTTTATCGGCCTTTCCAGTAAATCTGTAAGTGATGAGGGCAAAAGTTTTCTTGACTTTTACATGAATTTAATTGACAATGGCTTGATATATCGATTAACGAATCATTGTATTGATTATGTGATCCTAAGTCTAATCTCCCTTCCAGACCTAAGTCTTAAGTCTTATGATTAAATCTAAAAAATATAAATATATGCTCTCATTCCCATGAAAAATATCCAAATTTACCTACAGATTTTCCAGGAATTCCCCAAGAATTCACAGGAATTTCGAAGGGGTTCCCAAAAATATCCAAGCGATTCCCAAAAGTTCCCAACAATTTTTAAGAGCTACTAGAAATTCACAAAAATTTCCAAGGGATTCCCAAAAATTTTCCAGGAATCATCAAGGGATTCCCAGGAATTTCCCAGGAACTTCCCAAGACTTCATCCGAATTAATAAGAAATCATAAGGAGTTTTTCAGAAACTTCCTAAGAGTTCCCAGAAATTTCTAAGGGATTCTCAAAAATTTTCAAGGGATTTTAAAGAATTTCCCAGCAATTTCCAAAGGATTAGGAAGGATTTCCTAAAAGTTCCCAGGAATTTCCAGAAATTTCCAAGGGTTTTCTATAAATTTTCCAAAGTATTCCAAAGAATTTCCCGGGAATTTCCAAGGGGTTACCAGGGATTTTCCAAGAGTTCCCAGGAATTTCCAAGGGATTCTCAAGAATTTCTATGGGATTCCCAGGGATTTTATAAGAGTTTCCTGGAATTCCCAGAGATTTCCAAGGTCTTTCCAAGAATACCCAGCAATTTCCAAAGGGTTTTCTAAAAAATTTCGAAGAGATTCCAAAGAATTTCCCGGTAATTCCCAAAGAATTTTCCAGGAATTTCCAAAAGATTCCCAGGAATTTGCAAGGGATTCTCAATAATTTTCATGGGATTCCAAAGAATTTTCCAAGAATTTTCAAGGATTCCCAGAGATTTTATAAAACTAGCCTGGAATTCCCAGAAATTTCCAAAGGATTCCCAATAATTTTCCAGGAATTTTTAAGGGATTCGCAGTAATTTCCCTGTAAATTCCCAAGAGTTCACTGGATTTCCAGGAATTTACAAGGGATTCTTAGAAGTTTCCCAGGAATTTTTCAGGAATGCCCAGGGATTTCCTAAAAGTTCCCAGGAGTTTCCAGAAATTTCCAAAGGGTTTTCTAAAAAATTTCGAAGAGATTCCAAAGAATTTCCCGGTAATTCCCAAAGAATTTTCCAGGAATTTCCAAAAGATTCCCAGGAATTTGCAAGGGATTCTCAATAATTTTCATGGGATTCCAAAGAATTTTCCAAGAATTTTCAAGGATTCCCAGAGATTTTATAAAACTAGCCTGGAATTCCCAGAAATCTCCAAGGGATTCCCAATAATTTTCCAGGAATTTCGAATGGATTCTCCGAGATTTCCCCGGAACTTTCCCAGAGTTCACCGCATTTTTAGAAATTTACAAGGTATTCCCTAGACTTTCCCAAGAATTTCCAAGGGATTCCCAAAAATTTTTCAAGGGATTCCCAGGAGTCTTCCAGGAATTCCCAGGAATTTCCTAGGATTTCCCAGGAATTTCCTAGGATTTCCCAGGAATTTCTAAAGAGTTTCCATGAATTTCTGATTAGTTCCCAAGAATTTTCAAGCAATTCCAAGGTATTTTCTTTAGTTTTCCAGTAATTCTCCAGAATTTGTAATGGATAACCATGAATTTTCCAGGAAATCCTAAGGAATTCTCAGGAGTTTTCCAGAAATGTCCAGGGATTTCCCAAGAGTTCCTAGGAAATTTTAAGGGATACCCAGAAGTTTTCCGGCAATTTACAAGGGATTATAAAAAATTTCCATGGAATTCTAAAGAATGTTCCAGGAATTTCCAAGAGATTCACATGGATTTCCCTGGCACTTTCTAACAGTTCAGTGGAATTTAAGTAAGGATTACTAGGAGTTTCCCAGAAACTTCCCAAAAGTTCCTAATAAATTCCTTAAATTAAAAAGGGATTTTCAAGAATTTTCCAAGAATTTTCAAAAGGTTTTCAGGAATTTCTAAGGGATTCCCAAAAATTTTCCAGGAATTTCTAAGAGATTCCCAGGGATTTCCCTGGAACTTTCTAACAGTTTACCGGAATTTAAGTAGAGATTACTAGGAGTTTTCTAGAGACTTTTCAAAATTTCCCAGGAGTTTTCTTAAATGTACAAGGGATTCCTAAGAAATTTCCAGAAATTTTCAATGGATTCTTAAATGTTCCCAGGAATTTTTTAAGTCATTTCTTAAGAATTTTCCAGGAATTCCAAAAGATTTCCCGGGAATTTCCCAAGAATACCCATTAATTTCCAAGGGATTCCCAATAATTTTCCAGGAATTACCAAGTGATTCTTAGAAGTTTCTCAGGAATTTTTCAAGGGATTTCCAGAAGTTTTCCAGGAATTCCTAGGGATTTTCTAAGAGTTCTCAGGAATTTCCAAACGATTCCTAAGAATTTTTCAGGAATTTTCAAGGGAAAACGAGGAGTTTCCCAGGAATTTTTTTAAGAGTATCCAGAAATTTCTGATTAGTCTTTAAGAATTTTCAAGAGATTCCCAGTAATATCGTAAAATTTTTCTAAAACTTCATGAATTTGCAATGGATACCCTGGAATTTTTTTGAAAACTCCATGGGATTTTCAAGAGTTTTTCAGGAATGCCTAGGGATGTCATAAGAGTTCTCAGAAAATCCCAGAAATTTTCAAGGGATTCTTAAGAATTTTCCAGGGATTCCAAAAAATTTCCCAGAAATTTCCAAGGGATTTTTAAGGATTTCCCAAAAGATCACAAGAATTCCTTGATGTTTCTAAGGGATAACTATAATTACCAAAGGATTCTGATTAGTTTCCAGCAAAATTTCAAGAGTTCCCAGGAATTTCCAAGAGATTCAAAAAAAATTTCCAAGAATTTTCAAGGGATTCCCAGGGATTTCTCAGGAACTTTCCAACAGATCACCGGAATTTAACAAGTGATATCTAGAAATTTTTTGTGTAATTTCTAAGGAATTTATCGGAATTTTCCAGAAATTTCTAGAGAATTCCCAGACACTTCCCAAGAGTTCTTAGGAAATTCCATGGGATTCTCAAGAGCTTCCCAGGAATTCCCAAAAGTTCCCAGAAATTTCCAAGGGATTCCTTAAGAATTTTCCAGGAATTTTCAAGGGATTCCCAGGAAATTTCCAGGAATTTTTTTTTAAGAGTTTCGAGGAATTTCCCATTAGTCCCCAAGAATTTCCTAGCAATTCCCAGGAGTTTCCAATAAATTTTCCAAGACTATCCTGGAATTTCTCATGAGTCCTATACAATTTCCAAGAGATTCCCAAGAGTTTTCCAGGAATGCCTAGCGGTTTTCTATGAATTTTCCATCAGTTCCTAGGAATTTTTATGGGATTTGCAGGAGTTTTTCGGGAATGTCTAGGAAAGAATTTTTTCTTACCAAGAATTTCCAAGGAATTCCCAGGAAATTTTTATGAATTCCCTGCGATTTTCTACGAATTTTTCAGGAATTTCCATGTATTTCCCAGGACCTTTCATTGATTTTTCTGGAATTTCTGAGGAATTATCCCTGCTCTCTAAATCTGAATTAGTAGTTTTCTACTATGAATTAGTCAAATTCATGGCTCATTTTTCTCTAATTCATATAGTAGAAAACTACTAATTCTTAGTAGAAAGCTACTAATTCTTAGTAGAAAGCTACTAATTCTTAGTAGAAAACTACTAATTCTTAGTAGAAAACTACTAATTGAAATAGTGAAACTTGACTTTTAAAAAAAGTACATTTTTTTACTAATTTAATTAGTAGTTTTCTACTACAAAATTAGTAGTTTTGTACTATTTCTTAGTAGTTTTCTACTAAGAATTAGTAAAATTCTTACTATTTTAATAGTAGCTCACTTTTCGCTAATTCATTAGTAGAAAACCACTAATTCAGATTTACAGGGATCACAGGTTGTCCCCTATTCACCTTTTTTCCCCTATTTTAAAATTTTGCACCTATTTCCCCTATTTTAAAGAATTGTCCCCTATTTCCCCTTTTTCTAATTTTCAATATTAAAGTTTATAGTTATAGTCAAAATCGATAGAAAATCCCCATTAATACATAAAAAAAATAATCTTTTAAAAGATCATATCTTTTAAGATATGATGTTTAAAGAAATTAAATTTTCAAAATATCGTATATTACAAAAAATATTTAGAAATAATACAGGAAATTCAACAAAATTTCAAAATTTTTGATATACATTCAAAATTGTGACTTTCTATATTTTCGAATTAATCATCTTGAATCACGATTGCCGAGGATTTTCGAGGCCTCCCAAATGACAAATTTCGTGTAAAAATTCAGTTTTCAAAGAAATTACATTACATCATCAATTTTTTAAATATGCAGTCTACAAGTATTTAATTTCTGCATCTCTTTACAATTATCTTTTTCATTTTTAAAGTACTTTTGTCAATTTTCAAGTATTTCTAGGATTTTGAATTTCATTTTTTCGAATATCAATTATTTTCTTCAGTCTTTAAATTCTTGTCAGGAATAGTTAAATTTATTACACAAGTTTTCATTTATTTTTGTCGTATTTAAATTATTTTCTTAAAATTTCAAGTATATTCTAAAATCTATAAATTATTGCCAAGAATATTTAAATTTTCTACACAAGTTTCAATTTACTTTTGTCAATTTTTAATTATTTGTTTAAAAATTTTAATTGCTTTTGGCATATTTCTTAGTATTTTCGTTAATTTCAAATTATTTTCTTCATATTTCTATTATTTTTGTCATTTTAGAATTATTTTATAAAAATTTCAATTGTTATATTCAATTTTTTTTGTCATGAATTTTTAAATTTTACACCAGTTTTAATTTATTTACTTCAAATTGAAAAAATTGTCTTCATTCTTTTTATTACTATCACGAATTTATTAACTTTTTACAACTTTTTCAGTTATTTTCTACGCATTTCAATCATTTTCTAGAAACTTTAATTACTTTCTTCTTATTTAAATTTTTTGACTTTTTTTAATTAGTCTATTAAATTACAATTATTTTCTTTAAACTTTAAATTATTGACAGAAATATTAAAAATTTTCTACACAAATTTCAATTTAGTTTTGTTATTTTTTAATTATTTTCTTCAAATTTCAATTACTTTTGTTATTATTCAATTATTTTTGTCATTTTCCAAATATTTTCTTCATATTTTTATTATTTTTGACGTTTTAAAATTATTTTTAATAAATTTAAATTATTTTATTCCATTTTGTTTATTGCAAAGAAATTAAAAAAAAATTTACACCAGTTTTAAATAAATTTCTTCAAATTTCAATCATTTTCTTTATCCTTTTTATTATTCTCATGAATTTATTAATTTTTTACAACTCTTTCAATTATTTTTTCAATTATTTCTACAAATTACAATTACTTTCCTTATATTCAAATTTTATGACATTTTTGAATTATTATCTTCAAATTTCAATTTTTTTCTTCAGACTTCAATTAATTTCTTAAACTTTCAATTATTTTCCTCAAATTTCCAATATTTTTTTCAATTGTTCAATTATTGTCTATAATTTTTTAATTTTCAAAGCAGCTTTCAATTATTTATCTCCTTATTCAATTAGTTTCTTAATATTTCAATTGTTTCGTCAATTTTTCAAGTATTGTCTTCAAATTTATATTTTTTCACACTTTTTTCAATTATTTTCTACAAATTTCAATTCCTTTCCTCATATTTAATTTTTTTTTGACATTTTTGAATTATTCTCTTTAAATTTTATTTATTTTCTTCAAACGTCAAATAATATCTTCAACTTTTCATTATAATATTAATTATAATATTATTTATTTATTTATTTATATACATGTTCACGGGCTTCAAGCCCTTTAATATTATAATATATAATTATTATAATATAATTATAATATTAATTTAATAATTAATATATATAAATATTATATTTAATTATAAACTTTTAATATTTTTTTAATTTTTCAATAATTATTGTCTATAAATTTTGAATTCTTTACATCAGTTATCAATTATTATTATCATTTCTCAATTATTTTTTTCAAACTACAATTATTTTTGTCATTATTCAAATATTTTTAACATTTTGGAATTATTTTCTTTAAATGGCATTTTCTTTAATATTTTTATTATTGTTGCCTATAAATTTTTAATTTTAACACTAGCTTTCAATTATTTATGTCATTATTTAATTAGTTTCTTCACATTTCAATAATGTCCTTAATTTTTCAATTAATGTAATACACTTTCTACTTTTTACTTCATTTTTTGAATTATATTTCTCATTAATTTTTCCAAATTATAGTTTTTTTTTGGTAATTTTTCAACTGTTTTCTACATATGTAAATTTATTTTATCTTTTTTTAAATTATTTTCTTTTAAGTTTTAATCATTATTTTTCGTCAAATTTTACTTATTTTTGTCATTTTTCAATTATTTTCTTGTAATTACAAGTGTTCTTTAAATTTTTCAAATATTTTCTTTAAATTTCAATTATTTTGTTTTAAATTTAAAATTGTTGTCTTCATTTCTTGATTTTTAATTAACTTTCCAATTAGTTTTCTCATTTAACACATTTTTGTTTTAAATTTGATATTGGGAGCACTGATTAATTATTGTGGGCCCCAAATTAATATCAGTAATATTTTGTTTTTTATTGCAAATTATTGTTTATTCGCTTTTTTCACTTAAAAACTCCCAATTTATTCACCATTTTAAATTAAAAAGTCACTTTTTTGTACTATTTTCAATCCACAAATCCACTGTCAGCCCTGTATAATGTTTCCATAAATTTAAAATTTGTAAATAAAAAAGTGCTAAAAAATCTTCAAGTATACATAAGTTAAAGCAAATTTTCTATCCCCTTTTTGTCCCCTATTTTTGAAAAAATTCGCACCTATTCACCTTTTTCAATAGCAATAGGTCCTGTGATCCCTGGATTTAAAGAGTGGGAAATCTTAAAAACCGCAATGCGCAGCTGTCGTCTATGAACGACGGACGGACGGACGGATGTACGGACAAACGCTAAAGTCTTGTTATAAGGGTTTGGGTCTTGCGCCACGAAACCCTAGAAATGAATTTAAAAAAATATTGAAAAATGAATTTAAACATATATTTAAAGTTATGTTAAAAGAACGGAAATGAAATTTGAAAGTGTGGAAGTGTATTATTTCAAAAGAATGTAAATAAATGTAAAAATATTGAAATTAAATTTAAAAGTGTAAAAAATTATTTCTATTCATTTTTATAAAATCGTAAATACCTCTGATTCGTAAATTTAACTCTTTTCGAACAATGTTGAAAGTACCCCATGACATTTCAGTGGGAGGAACTGGGTTGCTTGTAGACCATCCACCACAGGCATATTCGTAAAAATCTTCGCAGGGATCTACAGATTTATTCATACTTTCCCAAAAGTCAGAAGCTGCAAGTAAAATCAGAAAAACATTCTGATATTAAGAAAATATTTTGAATTTTTTAAAATTAAAAAATTATTGTAATTAAAATTTACAAAGTTTTCAAACTTACCAAGTTTAAAGCATTCTTTTGTTCGACAAACAGACAGTTTGTTTTCCAAATTTCCATATTCCTCTTGATCTGAAATTTGTTCTTTAACTCGCCTATGGAATGGAAACTCTTCATCTAAAAAGTTAAAGTAATTTGCTGCCACGATATTGGCTGTGCAAATTCTGTACAAAAAAATGTTTTTACTAGCTTATTAAAAAATGTTAACTAATATTTGAAGAATGTAGATTATTAATCAAATACTCACAATATTCCTAAACAGAGCATTTTGTATAATTTTTTGTAATTAAACGCAATTTGTAAAATTCTGAGATGATATTTACTACATACTCGATCATGAAGAATTAATAAAATAATACTTATTTATGTATTATTATTAGCTGGAAGCCGGTAGGAAAATTTCCTGTTATGATAAAACACTCTTCCTATTGTGATAAAATATATCAAGCAATCAAAATTGATTGCATTTATGTGTTGTAAAAAAAAAAAGATGAAGTCAATAATATATATTATGATTATTATTATTATAATCACCCTACTACTAATTTCTGAAGGCCAAAGAAAGCTTTAATTCAAAACTCTATAAAAAATTGGAAAATAATTTTTTTATATAATTTATTGATAAATGAAACTTTATTCCAAGTACATTTAGTAGAAAAGTTAATATTTGGCTAGGCACACTTTACGGCGGTTCCCTTAATTCAGTAGAAAAGTCAACGACTGGTCAGACATACTCTCGGGGATTCCCTCTTAGTTTCCTGGGGGTGCGAAAAACTATTAATTTATGTGTCAAAGTCGTAGAACTTTTTCCACGATTGACATATTAAAATAAAAAAAAATAGAAAATGAAAGCTTAATTTCTACAGATTAAAGAAAAAATATGGAGAAACCGATTAAAAATATCCTAACCTATAAAAAATATCGGAAAGTTTAGAATTTTGTCAAAGAAAATTCATTTTTCTCATTCAGCTAACACAAAAACAATAAAATTGATGTCTTAATCTATTTAACTTATTTTTTTCTTCGGTGAGCATAATTGTTTTAATTTTTCTGACAACGTGACAATGTGTATAAAAAGCGAGTAAATTTATTATTTCTAAGAAGGAAAAAAAATATGTTAAACGTGTCAAAATTTCTACGATTTTGACACAAAAATTAACTAATTTATATAATAAACGAATAAAAAATTAAATAATTATGTACCTATTTGGTTTAATTATTATTTATTTAGTTATTAATTTAATTATATACTTAATGCATTATTAGTATTATATTTTTTCTGTAGATGCAGTAAAAAAAAAACGATTAGACAATTTTTAAAGAATTCAATCGTTTTTCATGAGAAGAGTAATTAAGAAAATAAATAATAATAATAATTTTTTTAAATTATTAAAATAACTGAACAAGAAATAAGACACTGTATTTTTAATAATCTTATTTAATTTCCAATGTTTAAAAAAACAACGTTTATATTTCTTTTGAAGGCTACAGATTTTCTACCACATTGTACATTTTATATCTGGATTCATGGGGCTATTTTTGGGACAATTGTAGGCCTTGGCGAATCCATCTGAATTTTGAACGGCCGAAATAACTCTGTATCGACCCTCACTGTGTGAATCCATTTGCTTCAATTTTTCATATTCTGGAGTAGTATTAATACACCAGAGCTGAAAAAAATTATTCAATTCCTTTAAGTTGCAATAAATTTTGATGCTACACGAAAAAAAAGTAGTTTACAAATTTAAAAACTGATTTGTATTATCCAGAAACTTTCTCATAACATAACCTCTAATTCTCAAACAAAATTGAGAATTATTTTAATTTATCATCTGAAAATCATGAAATTACTAACTGTTATCTATTTGTTTCTGATAAAATAATTAATATACATACTCATTATTGTTAGCATAAAATAAGCTTAAAAAATTAATTTAATTAGAATAAGGTTATATTAAAGAAATTTTATACAGTTGCAGTTTTGCCTTTCTTTTTGACTAATAAAATGAATTTTCCATTTTAAAATTATGTTTTGCAACGGAAAATAAAAGTAAAAAAGCAATATTCGTTACAAATTTAAGGTTATGTTATGAAACATTTTATGGGGAACACAAACTAGTTTGTGAATTACTTTTGCATAAGATAAGAAGAAAGACTGTTCTCCACTTAATTCTACAAATCCTGGCAAGCGTGGATAATTTTTTTCTTTCTCCTTTGCTTTTAAAGCTCCGAATATCATTTGTAGACCCATTGAGTCTGCCATATTTTCTCCTATTGTTATTACGCTACCACGCTAAAAATAAATTAAAAAAACTTAAAACAAGAATAAGTTCTAAAATTAAGAATATATCTTATTTTATCATAGGGAAAATATTCTAAATAGTAGTAAATAATCAGTACCATATTAAAAAATTGTGAGGCCCTAGGCCCAGCCTCAAAGTGTAAAAAATTTAAATTAATTTTACATTAAATTTTTTTTTACAAAATAGTATATAAATTTTTGAGACGTATTTTATTGTTTAGGGGCCTCTTAGAAAAGGGGCTTATATTTAAGAATTATTTGCATTATATGTTTAAAATTAGATAATTAATATTATTATCAGAATTATAATTAATATTAAAATTTTTCGTGGAAAATATAATATAATAAACATAATTTAAGAAAGTAAGTTAGTAATTGTAAATAAACGGTAAAAAAGTTAAGAAAAAAGGTATATTTGTAAATTTGAAAATACCATAAGTGTTCTAAGATTTGTCGTGTTTTTATAAAAATTTATGTATTGTGTATTATAACATCGAATTTTTGAAAATATTATTTTTTTCATCACTCTAGTCCAGTTAGCATGTGAGCCATTTCCATCGAATAAAATGCCTATAATAATTATCGATTTTTAATTTAAAATACATTTTTTATTATTTTGTATAATCAAATTATGTTTTGTTAATTAAAAAAGTTTTACTTGTTTATTTCTTTAGTTTTTTTTAAACTTACCATCCTCATCAAAACCATGAGACACTTCATGTCCAATTATTGCACCAAGAAATCCATAATTAATTGTCCTGAAAATTTTGTTCATTAACAATAACTATTTTTTCTTAATTATGATAAAAAGTAAGGAAAAAGAATCTGTTTAATTTACTCGGGTCTATTAGGCGAATAAAAAGGCGACAGAAAATCTGCAGCTGTAACAACTGAAAAATAAATATTCAATTGATAATCGCAGACAGATATTTTGAAATTATTATTAAAAATTTATTTTACTTACTTAAGGAATTTAAAATGGGATTATAGTATGCATTTACTACTATTGGATGAGTATGCCAGTAACTGAAAAAAAGAAAAAATTGATTATCAATAAATCTCGGGAATTGAACATATTTAAAAAGTTTATCATACTCTTGTTTTAAAAATAAACTCCTCTCACTCGTTCGTAGATTACGATTGTATGAGAATCTCATGTAACTTATTTTATTGTCCATAAAGTTTTGTCCAATTATGACCTAGAGAAACATTTATTATAATAGATAATTATTATTATCAAATATAAAATTTACGATAATTAATAAAATTTTATTGCAATTATAAAAACAAATAAAACTAATTAAAAAATGATAACATTAATTCAAAATTGAAAAATATAATTAAAAAATGTTGAAAATAATTTAAGATTCACAAAAAAAATTAAAATATGATGAAAATAAATTAAATATAAAAAATTGAAAAAAAGTAAATAAAATTTGAGAGAAACAATAGAAAAAAGCTTAGAATATATATGTTTAAAGAAAGAAAATAGTTACAAAATTACTTAAAAGATGTTAATTAAAGGGAATAAGAATTAAAAAAAATGCCAGAAACAATCGAAAATAGATGGATATAATCGACATTTCAGAGAAATAATCGAAAATTTAATAAATTATGCTAAAATAATGAAAATAATTGAAAAATCGTTTAAAACATGAAAAATTGATGACAATAATCTAAATTTGAGAGAATAACCGGGCAATTGGGAAATTAATTGAAAAATAATCCAAAGGTGGAGAAAATAATTGCCAAATGATAAAAGGAAATGAATATTAAAATTAAACACAATATTTGGAAATTGCGAAATATATTTCAATGTTCAGGATATTAATTAAAAAATAATTGATATTATTAAAAATTGAAGATATTAATGGGAAAGTTGAGAAAATTATTTTAAAATCTTAGAAAATAATTTTAAAAAATAAGAATAATTAAAAATTGGGGAAAATAATTGAAAAATGATTTTAAATTTTAAAACTTGAAGAAAATAATTGAAATAAGATAAAAACAATGATAAGTTGAAAATAGGCAATTCAAATTAAATAATTAAAAAGATTCCAGAACTTTTTATATTTAAAAAAATATAATTGAAATTTGAGACAATTAATAAATTTTTTTGAAAATTATGAAAACAAATAAAAATAATTAAAAATTGAAAAAATTATTGAAATTTTAGAAAAATACTTAAAAATTATAGAAAATACAATTTTAGAAGTTGAGAATAATAATAATAATTAAGAATCGAGGAAAATAATTAAAATATGATAAAATTAATTTAAAATTAAAAATATAATTGAAATATGCTAAAAGTAATTTAAGATTGAAAAAAAATTGAAATATGATAAAAATAAATTAAATATGAAAAATTAAAAAAAGTAAATAAAATTTAAGAGAAATAATTGAGAAAAAATCCTAGAATAAAAATATTTAAAGAAAGAAAATAATTACAAAATTACTTAAAAACTTTTAATTAAAGAGAATAATTAAAAAATCGCAGAAACAATCGAAAATTGATGAAAATAATAGACATTTCAGAGAAATAATCAAAAATTTTGAAAAATATGCTAAAATAATGAAAGTAATTAAAAATGGATTAAAAAAATTGAAGATTGAAAACAATAATCTAAATTTGAGATAATAACTGAAGATTTCGGAAATAAAATGAAAAATAATAATAAGAAATGAAAATTGAACAAAATAATTGAAAATTGAGATATATATTTGAAAGTTCACGAAATTAATTCAAATATTATTAAAATAATTTAAAATTAAGAATAATAATTGCAAACTGACAAAAATAATGGTAAATTAAAAAAAGTGAATGTAAATTTGCAATGAATAATATAAAATTTAGGAACAAATAATTAAATTGATTTATTGTCAAGGGCAAAATAATGAAATTTGAAAAAGTGTTTCAAAAAACTAAACAAATTGACTGAAATTAGAAGAAGGTAAATCTAAGATATAGAGAAATAATTTAAAAGCAAATAAAAATTACAGAAAATAATTAAAAAATGATAAAAATAGTACAAAAGTGTAATTTAAGTCATTAAAATCATAATAGAAACGAATTATTAAAAATTGAGGAAAATTTAAAATCATTTCAAATTTAGTATATTTTCTTTTTTGCCCCGGGGCCCTTGTCCTCCCAGTTACGCCACTGCTCATATTTACTTACCCCACGATAATGGTTCATCAATTCAGTATCATTATTATACCATTTAGGATATCCAAAATTTGCCCTCATTACTTTTATTTTATCTAAAACTATTTTTCTCGACTCATCATCCAACCAATCTGATTTTATAATGTGCTTTATTATTTCATTTTGAATACTTTCAAATATTTTTCGGGCCTGTAAAAATAATTATAAATAACGTCAGATTTGAATATTTACATTTTGCCGAGTTCCAGTTAAATTTTACAATTTAACCTAAGTTACATTTTGAAATTATTTTTGTAAATTACGCAAATAAATTTCTTGCCTCGTCTTCCATTTTATCTTCAAAAAAGTCTTTAATAAATTGGTAAGAGACAGCGTGTTTCAAGTCAACATTTTCTATGCACCTTTCCCATCTAAAAATAAATGAATAATTATTTCCAATTGCAAAATTTTTAAATTATTATTCAAGTGAAATATTAAAACCCACCTTGGCTTAATTTCTCTGATTCCAACTTGCTTTTTGTTTATTTCAAAAAGTATTGTTTCCATTTTTGTATTTGTAAATTCTATCATTCGACTAATGAAATTCCAGTGAACGTAGTTTACTGAAATTTGTATAAATTTTTTTTAAACTAATTTAAATAATTCAACTTGATTCAGATGATGATAAATTATTTTCTTACCAATAGTGCGTGCATTTGTTGACTCTAAAATTTTTACGAGTTTTTTTAACTGGGTAGTTGACTGTACAATAATTGGTTCAGTTCCGTTAAGTGCAATATTTGCTTCCGAAAATAAATTGTCGATGGTTGACTTCCAATTAATCTTAAATAGTATTAATAATATAAATTTGCTTTATTAATAATAAATTAAGTTAAATATATTTATTATTAAATACCTTTGATAACTCTGAACGGTTATTTAACAACGAATCATAATATTCTTGAAAATCCTTTATTGACCCTTCAAATTTAGTATTACGAGAAAAATCATACTAGAAATAATAAAAATAGAATAAGATACATTTAAAAGTTGGAAAACAAAAAATGTACATACACAGAAAATCTATAAATTAATATATGTGACGCTCCGCGAGAGAAGGGACCTATCGCAGAAAAAACCAATTTTTATTTTTATATGCTAAAAAATAATTTTTGAGTTGTTCTTTCATTACCACATTTCAAAAAATTTTTTTTTTATTTACACTTTTTGTTATAATGCTTCAAACCTAGGCGTACTAAGTCTATCGCATTTTTTTGGTTTTTCTTTAAACAACCGTCCCGTGAAATTAACAATTAATTATTTTGATTTTTTTAATAGTAATTGATAGGTTTTGAGTTGCTTTTTGAGTTCCAAAAATCAAAATTTGATTCCTGCAGTTAGTTTTCTTCTTATGAAGCTTTAAACATGGGCGTGTTAAGCGTCTCGATTTTTCTTCCTCCTCTTTATCCGTCCGTCCTTTAAAGTTTGCTTCGTCAGCGATAGGTCTTTTCTCTCGCGGAGCGTCACATATAATAATTTTAAAATTCTGTATGTCTGATATAAAAGATTTATCGTAAATAATAATAAACGGGGAAAACTAACTTTAAATAACATTTTTTCAAATTCAATCATGTCTTTAACGTCATCATTTATCTGTTTCTCGTCCACATTGGCTCCCCTTTCTCTAGCAAATATAGAAGCCACTTGTGAAATTAGTTTCGCATAACTGCCATCTAGGTACATATTGGTTCTATTGAATCTCATTTTCTGTGGCATTTTGACAATAGGAGATAGTTTTGGAGGACCTATCTATTAATTTAATTCATTAAACATTTTATAATCCAAAATGTACAAGACTAAATTTATTAGCTTTTTAAAAGGCACTAGTGTAAAATGCACCCACTAATTAATTAGATTTAATTAAAATACATTAATAAAAACCACTATATTATTAAAAATATAAAAAACAGTTGTAAAATACTGACTCCTATGAAATCTACTAAAACATTTTCATCTTCTTCAGCATCTTCTGAAGTAGTTTTAAACTCTTTTGATTCATTATCGGAATTATCTAAACTTTCCACAGATGAATCAGCATTAATGAGTGAAAAAAATGCAGGAGAGAAAATCAGTCGAGTATAATAAGAGTCAATTTGCTGCCATGTAAATTCTTCATTATTCCATTCTTGGGGTTCCATTGCTATTGGCCATCCTCCATTTCTCGATAAAATAGCCTCAATCGGTTTAATGCCAGCTTTTTCCAAAGCATCTGACAATTAAAAAAAAAAACAATAAATTATATCTAAAACAAATCATGGTTTGAATAATAATTAATTATAATAACTTACCAACGTCCATGCAAGACCAATAAAACTTTTTTATTTGTTTTATGGGTAGAATATCTTCTTCTTTTATCGGCTTTTCAAGTAAATCTGTAAGCGTTGAGGGTAAGTCCTAAGTCTCAAGTCTAATGCTTAATTCTAAAAGATAGATATGTGCTCTTATTCCCATTAAAAATAGATGGAATTCAATACAGATTTTCCAGGAATTCGCAGAAATTTCTGAATGGCATCCAGAAATTTCTAAGGCAGTCCCAGGAGCTTCCTACGAATTCCCACGATTGCTCAGGAATTTCCCAGAAATTTCCTAAAAGTTCCCAGCAATTTCCAAGAGTTGCCAGAAATTCACAAGAAATTCCAAGGGATTCCCAAAAATTTTTAAGCGATTCCCAAGAGATCCCAGCAATTTTCAAGAGTTACCAGAAATTCATAAAAATTTCCAAGGGATTCTCAAAAATTTTCCAGGAATTTCTAAGAGATTCTCAGGGATTTCCCAGGAACTTCCAAAGAGGTCACGGTAATTAATAAGAAATTGCCAGGAGTTTTCAAGAAACTTCTCCAGAGTTCCCGGAAAATCCCAGAAATTTCCAATCGATTCCAAAGAATTTCTCAGGAATTTCCTAAAAGTTTCAAGCAATTTCCAAGAGTTCCCAGAAACTTCCAGGAATTCCCAAGGGATTCCCAAGAATTTTCCTGGAACTTTTCAAGATTCCCAGGAATTTCCCTGGAATTTCCAAGAGTTCCCGGGAATTCCCAGAAATTTCTAAGGAATTCCCAAGTATTTTCCAGGAACTTTCCCAGGGATTTCCCAAGAGTTCCCTGGAATTCCCAAGAATTTCCAAAGGATTCTTAAGAGTTCCCAGCAATGTCCAAAAATTTCCAGGAATTTTCAAGGGATTTCCAGAAACTCCCAGGAATTTCCAAGGGATTCCTAAGGATTTTCCAGGAATTTTCCAAGATTCCCAGGATTTTTCAAGGGATTCTCATCAATTTCCCAAGAATTTCCAAAAGTTTCCTGGAATTCCCAGAAATTTTTAAGGCATTCCAAAGGATTTTCCAGGAACTTTCCAAGAATTCCCAGGAATTTTCTAGGCATTCCCAGGAATTTTCACGGGATTTCATAGAGTTGCCAGAAATTTCCAAGAATTCTTCGGAAATTTTCGATGGTTTTCCAAGAATTTCTGAGGAAATGCGAAGCTGTTGTCTATGAACGACGGATGGACGGACAGACGTACGTTAAAGTCTTGTTATAATTGTTTAATTTTAACTTTTTATCAAATTAAACTGCAGAGTTGCAATTTCTACTAAAAATTTTTACACCTGCGCCACAAAACCTTAGAAATGAAATTAAAAAATATTGAAAAAAATGGATTTAAACATATTTTAAAGTTATGTTAAAAGATTGAAAATAAAATTTTAAAAATGTGGAAGTGTATTTTAAAATAATGAAAATGAATGTAAAAATATTGAAATTAAATTTATAAGTATAAAAAAAACGAACTCTATACATTTTTATAAAATCGTAAATACCTCTGATTCGTAAATTTAACTCTTTTCGAACAATGTTAATAGTACCCCATGACATTTCAGTGGGAGGAACTGGGTTGCTTGTAGACCATCCACCACAGGCAT
This sequence comes from Ganaspis brasiliensis, assembly GCA_037103525.1. Classification (NCBI taxonomy): domain Eukaryota; kingdom Metazoa; phylum Arthropoda; class Insecta; order Hymenoptera; family Figitidae; genus Ganaspis; species Ganaspis brasiliensis. Next base: position 1,367,604 of record JAZKLR010000294.1, read on the forward strand.
ATTCGTAAAAATCTTCGCAGGGATCTACAGATTTATTCATACTTTCCCAAAAGTCAGAAGCTGCAAGTAAAATCACAAAAACATACTGATATTTAGAAAATATTATTAATTTTTTATAATTAAAAAACTTCTGTAATTAAAACTTACAAATTTTTTAAACTTACCTAGTTTGAAGCATTCCTTTGTTCGGCAAACAGGATGTTTATTTTCCACATTTCCATATTCCTCTTGATTTGACATTTTTTCTTTTACTCGCCTATGAAAAGGTAACTCTTCATCCAAAAAGTTAAAGTAATTTGATGCCACGATATTTGCTGTGCAAATTCTGTACAAAAAAATGTTTTTACTAGCGTATTAAAAATTGTTAACTAATATTTGAAGAAAGTAGATTTTATTAATCAAATACTCACAATATTCCCAAAAAGAGCATTTTCTATTTTTTGTCTAATTTTTTGTAATTGAACACAATTTGTAAAATATAAGATGTTATTTACAACATATTCGATCGTGAAGATTTAATAAAATAATACTTATTTGTATATTATTATTAGCGACTAGCCGGTAGGAACATTTCCTGTTATGATAAAACACTCTTCCTATTGTGATAAAATATAACAAGCAATCAAACTTGATAAAATAAATACATTCATTTATGTGTTGTAAAAAAAAAAAAAAAATCAGGTCAATAATATATATTATGATTATTATTACTATTATTATCACCACTACTACTAATTTCTGAAGGTCAAAGAAAGTTTTACTTTAAAACTGTATAAATATGTGGAAAATAATTATTTTATATAATTTATTGAAGAATGAAACTTTATTCCAAGTACATTTAGTTCCTAGGGTCAATGTTAAAAAGTTATGGGAATGTCGTATCTAAGTTTAGAAAAATTAAAAAAAAATTAATAATACCAGAAAAATAAAAATAAATAAAATAATAATAAAAACCGTTTCATTTTTTTGGCTCAATATTTTCAGTGGAAAAAAAAGTAAATGTTTTCAGGAGAGTGGTCAGACATACTGTTAGTAATTCAAAGTGTGCGTCTTTTAGTAGAAAAGTTAATATTTGGTCAGACACGCTTTACGGGGGTTCCCTTCATTCAGTAGAAAAGTCGACGTTTGATAAGACATACTTTCGGGGATTCCCTTTTAGTTTCCTGGGGGTGCGAAAAAATGTTAATTTATTTGTAAAGGTCGTAGAAATTTTGACACGATTGACATATTTGAATAAAAAAAGTAGGAAACAGAAGCTTAATCTCTACAGATTAAAGGAAAAATATGGAGAAACCAATTAAAAATATTCTAACCTATAAAAAATATCAGAAACTCATTTTCCTCATTCAGCCAACACAAAAACAATAAAATTGATGTCTTAATCTATTTAACTTATGTTTTTTCTTGATGATTACGAATCCAATGTATAAATTCATTTTAAAAAATGTCGAGTTCAAAATAGAGGACGAAAATGTCAAAATTCTACAGTTATAAATAAAACTCGTGTTCTTAAGGTTTTCGAGGATCGATCAGGGGCGGCAACTTGTAAATTTTTGCCATCTAAAAGCTTAATATTGACCGAGAGGGGGGGGGGAGAAATAAAACTATAATAAATTAAAGAGTTTCTTAAACAGCGTAATTATTCTAATTTAAAAGTTGACAATTTTATTTGATTTTGAGTACATTTTTGAAAATAATAACCTATAAAATTTGTGATCTAATCATTACAAGTTAAAAAAAAATGTTTACTTTTTGAACTTAATTCAAATTTGAGAAAAATAATTGAAGATTTATTATAACATTGAAAAGTGGGAACGATAACTTAGATTTAAGATAATAAATGAAAATTTAGAAAATAAATTGAAAAATAATTAATATATCTACTTAAAAGGTGGAAAAAATCATTGCAAAAGTATAAGAGAAAATTAATATTAAAAAAATAATTAAAAAATGAGATAAATAATTGAAAATTTAGAAATTTAACTGAGGAATGAATAGTGAGAATAATTGAAAATCGAAGAAAAATGATAGAAATAATCGTTAATTGAAGAAAATAATGGAAATTTGAGAGAAATAATGGATATTTTCGGAATTAATCAGCAAATAATCAAAATAATATAAAATTTGTCAAATTTATTGCAATTTAACAAAAAAATAATCAAAAATTGTAGAAAGTATTTGCAATGTGAGAAAAATAATTGAAGAATGATTAAAGAATTAAAACGTGGATACAGTAACTTAGTTTTGAGATAATAAATAAAAATTAAGATAATTAATTAAAAAATAATTAATATATCTAATTAAAAGACGGAGGAAATAATTGCAAAAAGATAAAAGAATATGAATTTGACAAAAATAATTGATAAATGAGATAAATAATTGAAAATTAAGTATTTAATTAAGAAATGAATAGTGAGATTAATAAAAAATTGAAGAAATTGATTGCTAAATGATAAGAAAAATTATTGGAAGTTAAAGAAAATTCTTAAAGTTTGAGAAAAATATTTTAAAGTCTAGAAAATTAATTAAAGAGTAATGAAACTAATAAAAAATTCGAGATAATATTTGCAAAGTAATAAAACTAATTAAAAATTGAAGAAAATTATAAAAAATTTGAGAAATATATTTTAAAACCTAGGAAATTGATTGAAAAGTAATGAAAATAATAAAAAATTCGAGACAATATTTGCAAAGTAATAAAAATAATTAGAAATTGAAGAAAATAATTTTATTTTTTAAAATAAATGGAAGTTGTTGTGATAAATTATAAAAAAAATTCAAAATTAATTAAAAAATAATTGATTATGACAGAAAGTAATTGAAAAATGATATAGAAATAATCGTAAATTGAAGAAAATAATGGAAATTTGATATAAACAATTGGAATTTTCGATATTACATTGAAACGTGGATAAAGTAACTTACATTTGAGATAATAAATAAAACTGTAGGAAATTCATTGAGAAATAATTAATATATCTAATTAAAAGGCGGCGAAAATAATTGCAAAAATATAAAAGAAAATGAAAATTAAAAAAAATGTTTGAAAAATAAGATAAATAATTGAAATTTGAAAAAATTGATTGCAAAATGATAATAATAATATTTGAAATTGAAGAAAATTATTAAAATGTAAGCAAAATATTTCAAAATCTAGGAAATTAATAGAGGAATAATGAAAATAATATAAAATTGGAGAAAATATTTGTAAAGTAATAAAAATAATTCAAAATTGAAGAAAACAATTTTAGTTTGTGAAGAATAATTGAAAAAATTTCAACATATATTTGTAACATAAGAAAATAATTGCAGAATGATGAATATAATTGTAAATTGAAAAATAACTAAAATTTGAGATAAATAATAAAAAAATTAGAAAATTAATAAAAATATAATTGAAAATGAGAAAAAGTAATTGAAAATTAATTGAAAAATAAATTTAAAAATAAAGTAAATGATAGAAATAATTGTATATTGAAGAAAATAATAAACATTCGTAAAAAATAATTTAAGAAATGACAGAATATATTTGAGATAATCAAGACTACAATTACAGTTAATATATATTATAATTCTTCAAATTTCAATTAATTTGAAATTTCATTGATTAAAATTTTAATTAATCCACTCTTTGAGAATAGTAAATTTAAAATTATTTAAAAATTTCTTCAATTTTTAAAAACTATTTTCTTTTATGATTTTAATTATATTTGCTACAATGCTCAACTATTTTTATCATTTTTTAACATTTTTCTTCAATTTTATTTATCATTATTTTTTATTCCCCCCCCCCCCCATTTATAAATTCAATTTCCCAAGTTTCAATTCTTTTCTTTGATCTTTGAGAACAGTAAATTTAAAATTATTTAAAAATTTCTTAAATTTTTAGCAATTCTTTTTTTTTTATGATTTTAATTATTTGCTACAATTGTAAACTATTTTTATAATTTTCCAAATATTTTCTTCATATTCTAATTATTTCCATTATTTTTCAATTTTCCCCTTATTTTTAAATCCAATTTCCGCAAGTTTCATTTTTTTCTTTAACTTTTCCAAATAAAACTTTTGCAGTTTTAATTATTTTCTTCAATATCAAATTAGTTAAATTATTTATTAATTAATTTTTAACTTTTTTCGTCATTTTCAATTATTTTTACAAAATATGTTTTTTTTGAATTTTAATCATTTTCTTCGAATTGTAAATTCATTTATCCACATTCTCATTAAGAATTTTATTTTTGTCAGTAATTTTGCCATATGGAATTCCATAGGGCGACTTTTTTGCTCTATGGAATTTGCAGACGTACCATACACAAGTCGCTGCCTCTGGGATCGATGATAACGAATCTGAAGTTAGTAATGCAAATTTCAAAATGTCGGATTCAATATGGGGGACTACAATTACTGCAATGTTTCGGATCACAATTAAAATCATATTTTAAATGTTTTTGAGCTCGCTGATAACGAATCTGAACTTAGTTATGTCAATATGTCGGACTAAAAATACTGAAATGCTTATGATCTAAACAAAAATTTTATTTTAATATTATTGGGTTAGCTGATAACTAGTTTGAACTCCAAGTTTCAAATTTTAAATGTCAAATTCAATATAATGCGGGCTAAAATTACAAAATTCTTTTAATTTCGATAAAAACCTCTGTTCGTTAAAAATCAAGTATTTTTTAATAACTTGTTTTGGTTCATTAGATTTTAGAATAGGGTTTTCACAAATACTGTGCAGTCCTTTTTTTTGTTTTTGAAATATTAGCTACATTAAATAATAAAAGAAACTACTTTGATATTTATTGAAAATAAATTTGAAATTTTATTTAACATTGATTATGCATTTAAATTTAAAGAAAATATAGTTTTTTTGGTGAGAGTTTTTTTTTTAAGAGAAGAGTAAATAAGGAAATAAATAATAATAATAATAATTTTTTTAAATTATTAAAATAACTGAACAAGGAATAAGACACTGTATTTTTAATAATTTTATTTAATTTCCAATTTTTAAAAAACAATGTTTATATTTCTTTTGAAGGCTACATATTTTCTACCAAACTGTACATTTTATGTCTGGATTCATGGGGCTATTTTTGGGACAATTGTAGGCCTTGGCGAATCCATCTGAATTTTGAACGGCCGAAATAACTCTGTATCGACCCTCACTGTGTGAATCCATTTGCTTCAATTTTTCATATTCTGGAGTAGTATTAATACACCAGAGCTGAAAATTTTTTTTTCATGTTACATCAAAAAACAAATAATTTGTACAATTTATAAAAACTGATTTGTATTATTCGGAAACTTTTTCATAACATAACCTCTAATTCTAAAGAGAATTTGAGAATTACTTTAATTTATCATCTGAAAAACATGAAATTTAAAAAATAAAAATAAAAAAATAATAGTAAAGAAGCAGTATTCGTTTTAAAATTGAGGTTATGTTATGAAACAGTTTATGGGGAACCCAAACCAGTTTGTGAATAATACAAAATATTTTTTCTTATTACTTTTGCATAAGATAAGAAGAAAGATTGTTCTCCACTTAATTCTACAAATCCTGGCAAACGTGGATAATTTTTTTCTTTCTCCTTTTCTTTAAAAGCTCCGAACATCATTCGTAGACCCATTGAGTCCGCCATATTTTCACCCAATGTTATTGAGCTACCATCCTAAAAAAAATTTAAAAAAAATTTTCTCGGAAAAAGAGCTTATATTCAGGAATTAATTGCATTAAATGTTTAAAATTAGATAATTAATATTATTATCAGAATTATAATTAATATTAAAAATTTTTGTGGAAAATATAATAAATATAATAAACATAGTTTAAGAAAGTAAGTTAGTAATTATAAATAAATGGTAAAAAAACTTAAGAAAAAAGGTATATTTGTAAATTTGAAGATACCATAAGTGTTGCAAGATCGGTCGTGTTTTTATAAAACTTTATGTATTGTCTATTATAACATCGAATTTTTGAAATTATTATTTTTTTCATCATTCTAGTCCATTCAGCATGTGTGCCATTTCCATCGAAGAAAATGCCTATAATAATTATCAGTTTTTAATTTAAAATACATTTTTTAATATTTTGTATTTAAATTATGTTTTGTTAATTAAAAAAGTTTTACTTGTTTATTTCTTTAGTTTTTTTTAAACTTACCATCCTCATCAAAACCATGAGACACTTCATGTCCTATTAATGCACCGAGAAATCCATAATTAATTGTCCTGAAAATTTAGTTCATTAATAATAAGTATCTTTTCTTTAATTATGATAAAAAATAAGAAAAAAGAATATATTTAATTTACTCAGGTCTATTAGGCGAATAAAAAGGCGACAGAAAATCCGCAGCAGTAACAACTGAAAAATAAATATTCAATTAATAATCGTAGACAGATATTTTGAAATTATTATTAAAAATTTATTTTACTTACTTAAGGAATTCCAAATGGGATTATAGTATGCATTTACTACTATTGGATGAGTATGCCAGTAACTGAAAAAAAGAACAAATTAATTATCAACAAATCTCGGGAATTGAAAATATTTAAAAAGTTTATCATACTCTTGTTTTAAAAATAAACTCCTCTCACTCGTTCGTAGATTTCGATTGTATGAGAATCTCATGTAACTTATTTTATTGTCCATAAAGTTTTGTCCAATTATGACCTAGAGAAACATTTATTATATAAAATTTACGATAATTAATACATTTTTTTGTAATTATGGAAACAGATGAAAATAATGAAAAAATGTAAAAATTAATTCAAAATTGAAAAATATAATTGAAATATGCTGAAAATAGTTTAAAATTTACAAAAAAAATTAAAATATTATAAAAATAAATTAAATATGAAAAATTGAAAAAATCTTAGAATATACATGTTTAAAGCAAAAAAAGTTACAAAATTACTTAAACACTTTTAATTAAAGAGAATAATAATTAAAAAATCTCAAAAACAATTGAAAATAGATGGATATAATTGACATTTCAAGGAAATAATAGAAAATTTTAAAAATAATGAAAATAATAATTGAAAAATCGTTTAAATCATTAAAAATTTATGACAATAATCTAAATTTAAGATAATAATCGGGCAAATAAGAAATTAATTGAAAAATAATTCAAAGGAGAAAAAAATAATTGCCAAATGATAAAAAGAAATGAATATTAAACAAAATAATTGAAAATTGCGATATATATTTGAAAGTTTAGAATATTAATTCAGAAATAATTGGTATTATTAAAAATTTAACAATAATAATGGGAAATTTGAGAAAAATATTTTAAAATCTTAGAAAATAATTTTAAAAAATAAGAATAATTAAAAATTGGGGAAAATAATTGAAAAATAATTTTAAAATTTAAAACTTGAAGAAAATAATTGAAATAAAATAAAAACAATGACAAGTTAAAAAAAGGCAATTTAAATTAAATAATTGAAAAAATCTAGAACTTTTTTAATTAAAATTTGAGAAAAATACTTGAAAGTCTAAGAAATTGGGTGAAAAAAAAGAAAATAATTAAAAATTAAAAAATAAATAAATGAAGAAAGATAAACATAATTAAAAATTGAAGACAACAATTTTTTTAATTTAAGAGAAATAATTGCGAAAATACACATTAAATACAAGAAAATGATAGATACAATTAAAAATTAAATAAAATCGTTGAAATTTCAGGTAATTAATTAAAAATATTTTAGAAGTTATGAAAAAAAACGTAAGTAATTAAGAAAAAATAATAACAATAATAATAATATAAATAATTTAAAATTGAGTTAAATGATTAAAATAACAGATAAACAGTTTAAAAATTTTGAAATTATGAAAAAATTGGAAAATCATTTAAAATTGAAGAAAATAATGGGAAATTTGATGAAAATATTAATCTTAGAAAATAATTAAAGAATATAAGAATATTTAAGAATTGTGGAACAAATTGAAATATAATAAAAACAATGATAAGATGAAAAAATAACTAAAATTTGAAATAAATAATTGAAGAAATTGCAGAATTAAACAAAAATCATAATTGAAATTTGAGAAAAATACTTGAAAATCAGAAAAAAATTAATTAAAAACAATGAGAATAATTATAAATTAAAGAAAGCTAAAAATGATTGAAACTTAAGACAATTAATAAATTTTTTTAAAAATTATGAAAACAAATAAAAATAATTAAAAATTGAAAAAGTAATTGGAATTTTAGAAAAATACTTAAAAATCTTAGAAAATAATTTTAGATGTTGAGAATAACAATAATAATTAACAATCGAGGAAAATAAATAAAAATTATAATATGAATTTAAATTTTAAAATAGAATTGAAATATGCTAAAAGTAGTTTAAGATTGACAAAAAAAAATTGAAATATGATAAAAATAAATTAAATATAAAAAAATGAAAAAAGTAACAAAAATTTGAGAGAAATAGTTAAGAAAAAATTCCAAAAAAAGTATGATTAAAAAAAGAAAATAATTAAGAAAATATTAAAAAACTTTTAATTGAAGAGAATAATTAAAAAATTGCAAAAACAATCGAAAATTGATGAAAATAATAGACATTTTAGAGAAATAATCAAAAATTTTGAAAAATATGCTAAAATAATGAAAGTAATTGAAAATGAGTTAAAAAAATTGAAGATTGAAAACAATAATCTAAATTTGAGATAATAACTGAAGATTAAGGAAATTAAATGAAAAAAATAATAAGAAATGAAAATTGAACAAAATAAGTGAAAATTGAGATATATATTTGAAAGTTCAGGAAATTAATCGAAATATTATTAAAATAATTTAAAATTGAAAATAATAAATGCAGAATAATAAGATTAATGGTAAATTAAAAAAATGAATTTAGATTTGCAATTGATAATATAAAAATTTAGGAATTAATAATTAAATTGATTTATTGTCAAGGGCAAACTAATCAAATTTGAAAAAGTGTTTGAAAAAATTAAACAAATTGACTGAAATTAGAAGAAGGTACATTTAAAATACAGAGAAATAATTTAAAAGCAAATAAAAATTCCACAAAATAATTAAAAAATAATAAAAATAGTACAAAACTGTAGTTTAAGTCATTGTAATCATAATAGAGACGACTTATTAAAAATTGAAGAAAATTGTAAATCACTTCAAATTTAGTATTTACTTACCCCACGATAATGGTTCAGCAGTGCAGTATCATTATTATACCATTTAGGATATCCAAAGTTTGCTCTCATTACTTTTATTTTTTCTAAAACTATTTCTCTCGACTTATCATCCAACCAATCTGATTTTATAATGTGCTTTATTATTTCATTTTGAATACTTTCAAATATTTTTAGGGCCTGTAAATATAATTATAAATAACTTCAGATTTGAATATTTACATTTTGCCGAATTCCAGTTAAATTTTATAATTTAACCTAAGTTACATTTTGAAAGTATTTTTGTAAATTATGCGAATAAATTTCTTGCCTCGTCTTCCATTTTATCTTCAAAAAAGTTTTTAATAAATTGGTATGAGACAGCGTGTTTCAAGTCAACATTTTCTATGCACCTTTCCCATCTGAAAATAAATGAATAATAAAATCCAATTGCGAAATTTTTAAATTATTATTCAAGTGAAATATTAAAACCCACCTTGTCTTAATTTCTCTGATTCCAACATGCTTTTTGTTTATTTCAAAAAGTATTGTTTCCATTTTTGTATTTGTGAATTCTATCATTCGACTAATGAAATTCCAGTGAACGTAGTTTACTGAAATTTGTATACATTTTTGTTTAAACTAATTTAAATAATTCAACTTTATTCAGATGATGATAAATTATTTTCTTACCAATTGTGCGTGCATTTGTTGATTCCAATATTTTTACGAGTTTTTTTAATTGGGTAGTTGACTGTACAATAATTGGTTCAGTTCCGTTAAGTGCAATATTTGCTTCCGAAAATAAATTGTCGATGGTTGATTTCCAATTAATCTTAAATAGTATTAATAATATAAATTTGCTTGGGAAAAATAATAAAATGCGAAATAGATATAGTACAACTTGATTATTGATAATAAATTAATTAAATATATTTAGTACTAGCTTTGATGAATTTAGTACCTTTGATGACACCGAACGGTTATTTAACAACGAATCATAATATTCTTGAAATTCCTTCATTGACCCTTCAAATTGAGTATTACGAGAAGTATCATCCTAGAAATAATAAAAATAGAATAAAAGAAATTTAAAAGTTGAAAAACAAAAAATTAACATACATAGAAAATCTATGAATTAATATATAATAATTTTAAAATTTTGTACTTCCAATATAAAAGATTTATCGTAAATAATAATAAACGGAGAAAACAAACTTTATATAACATTTTTTCAAATTCAATCAGGTCTTCAACGTCATCATTTATCTGTTTCTCATTTACATTGGCTCCCCTTTCTCTAGCAAATATAGAAGCCACTTGTGAAATTAGTTTCGCATAACTGCCGTCAAGGTACATATTTGTTCTATTGAATTTCATTTTCTGTGGCATTTTGACAATTGGAGATAGTTTTGGAGGACCTATCTATTAATTTAATTCATCAAACATTTTATAATTTAAAATGTACAAGAGTAAGTTTATTAGCTTTTTAAAAGGCACTAGTGGAAAATGTACCCACTAATTAAATAGATTTAATTAAAATACATGAATAAAAACCATTTTATTACTAAAAATATAAAAAACAGTTGTAAAATACTGACTCCTATGAAATCTACTAAAACATTTTCATCTTCTTCAGCATCTTCTGAAGTAATTTTAAACTCTTTTGATTCATTATCGGAATTATCTAAACTTTCCAAAAATGAATCAGCATTAATGAGTGAAAAAAATGCAGGATAAAAAACCAGTCGAGTATAATAAGAGTCAATTTGCTGCCATGTAAATTCTTCATTATTCCATTCTTGGGGTTCCATTGCTATTGGCCATCCTCCATTTCTCGATAAAATAGCCTCAATCGGTTTAATGCCAGCTTTTTCCAAAGTATCTGATAATTAAGAAAAACAATTAATAAAATATATAAAAAACAAAACAGTGGTTGTTTAATTTATTATAATAACTTACCAACGTCCATACAAGACAAGTAAAATTTTTTTATTTGTTTTATGGGTAGAATATCTTCATCTTTGATCGGCCTTTCCAGTAAATCTGTAAGTGATTGACAATGGTTTGATATATCGATTATCTAATTCGTATATTGATTATGTGATCCTAAATCTAATTTTCCTTCCCGTCCTATAAGTTTTAAGAATTATACTTAAGTCTAAAAGATAAATATATGCTCTCATTCCCATAAAAAACAACTAAATTTTCCTACAGATTTTCCAGGAATTCGTAGAAATTTCTAAACCGGATCCAGGCGTTTTTAAGCATTCGCAGGAGCATCCTAAGAATTCCCAGGAGCTTCCTAAGAATTCCCAGGATTGCTCAGGGATTCGCCAGGAATTCCCAAAGAGTTCTCAGGAAGTTCTCAAGAGTTCACAGGAATTTCCAAGGGGCTTCTAAAAATGTCCAAGCGATTCCTAAGAAATCTCAGCAATTTTCAAGAGTTACAAGAAATTTTAAAAAATTTCCAAGGGATTCCCAAAAATTTTCTAAGTGATTCCTAAGAGTTCTCAGCACTTTCCAAGAAGTACTAGAAATTCACAAAAATTTCCAAGGGATTTACAAAGGATTATCAAGACTTCCAGAGGGATTCCCAAGAGTTCCCATCAATTTCCAAGTGTTCCCAGGAATTCCTAGAAATTTTCAGGAATTCACAGGAATTTTCTAAGGGACACCCAGAGATTTCCCAGAAAATTGCCAACAGTTCACCGGAATTTAACAAGAGATTCCTTGGCATTTTCCAGGAATTTCCAGGAATTACCAGTAATTTACAAGGAATTCCCAAGAATTTTCTAGCAATTTTCAAGAGTTTCCAGAAAATGCCAGAAATTTCCAGGAATTCCTAGGAATTTAACAAGGAATTCCTTGGAGTTTTCCAGCAATTTCCACGAGTTCCCAGGAATTCCCAGAAATGTACCGGAATTCCCAGGAATTTTTAAGGTATTTCCAAGGGACACCCACATTGAGAAACATTTTTGGTAAAAATTCCTGTGTTTCCCTAAAATTTCCAAGAATTACAAGAAGTTTACAGGGGGTTCCCAAGAATTTCCCAGAAATTTTAAAAAGTCCCTAGGAAATCCGGAATTACAAGGGATTCTCAAGGATTTTCTAAGAGTTTCCTGAAATTCCCAGCAATTTTCAAGAGTACCCAGGAATTTCCTAGAAATTCCCAGTAATTTTCATAAATTTGCAGATGATTCCCAGGGATTTCCCAGGAACTGTCAGACAGTTCACCTGAATTAAACAAGGGATTCCCATAAGTTACCTAGAAACTTCAAAAGAATTCCCAGGAATTTCTAGAAATCTACAAAGGGAGAATCAAGAATTTCTTAGCAATTATCAAGAAATCCCAGGTATTTCCGGGGGATTCACAGGGATTTTCAAGGAACTTTACATCAGTTCACCGGAATATAACAAGGGATTCCTAGAGTTCTCAAAGAATTACCAAGAGTTCCCAGAAATTTCCAATAGTTCCCAGGAATTTCCAGAAATGTACCGGAATTCCCAGGAATTTTTAAGGTATTTCCAAGGGACACCCACATTGAGAAACATTTTTGGTAAAAATTCCTGTATTTCCCGAAAATTTCCAAGAATTACAAGAAGTTTACAGGGGGTTCCCAAGAATTTCCCAGAAATTTTAAAAAGTCCCTAGGAAATCCAGAAATTACAAGGGATTCTCAAGGATTTTCTAAGAGTTTCCTGAAATTCCCAGCAATTTCCAAGAGTACCCAGGAATTTCCTAGAAATTCCCAGGAATTTTCATAAATTTGCAGATGATTCCCAGGGATTTCCCAGGAACTGTCAGACAGTTCACCTTAATTAAAGAAGGGATTCCCATAAGTTACCTAGAAACTTCAAAAGAATTCCCAGAAATTTCTAGAAATCTACAAAGGGAGAATCAAGAATTTCTTAGCAATTATCAAGAAATCCGAGGTATTTCCGGGGGATTCACAGGGATTTTCAAGGAACTTTACATCAGTTCACCGGAATATAACAAGGGATTCCTTGGCATTTTCCAGGAATTTCCAGGAATTACCAGTAATTTACAACGAATTCCCAAGAATTTTCTAGCAATTTTCAAGAGTTTCCAGAAAATGCCAGAAATTTCCAGGAATTCCTAGGAATTTAACAAGGGATTCCTAGGAGTTTTCCAGCAATTTCCACGAGTTCCCAGGAATTCCCAGAAATGTACCGGAATTCCCAGGAATTTTTAAGGTATTTTCAAGGGACACCCACATTGAGAAACATTTTTGGTAAAAATTCCTGTATTTCCCTAAAATTTCCAAGAATTACAAGAAGTTTACAGGGGGTTCCCCAGAATTTCCCAGAAATTTTAAAAAGTTCCTAGGAAATCCAGAAATTACAAGGGATTCTCAAGGATTTTCTAAGAGTTTCCTGAAATTCCCAGCAATTTCCAAGAGTACCCAGGAATTTCCTAGAAATTCCCAGGAATTTTCATAAATTTGCAGATGATTCCCAGGGATTTCCCAGGAGCTGTCAGACAGTTCACCTGAATTAAACAAGGGATTCCCATAAGTTACCTAGAAACTTCAAAAGAATTCCCAGAAATTTCTAGAAATCTACAAAGGGAGAATCAAGAATTTCTTAGCAATTATCAAGAAATCCGAGGTATTTCCGGGGGATTCACAGGGATTTTCAAGGAACTTTACATCAGTTCACCGGAATTTAACAAGGGATTCATAGAGTTCTCATAGAATTACCAAGAGTTCCCAGAAATTTCCAATAGTTCCCAGGAATTTCCAGACATGTGCAAGGGATTCCCAAGAATTTCTCAGGAATTTTCAAAGGATTCCTTGAAGTTTTCCAGGAATTCTCTAAGAATTTAGATTAAGTTTTCCACGAGTCTCTCATGAATTCCTAGGAACGCCTAGGGATTTCCCAAGAGTTCCCTGAAATTCTCAAAAATTTTCAGAAATTTCCAAGGGATTTCCAATATTTCCCAGCAATTTCCAAGAGTACCCAGGAATTTCCAAGGAATTCCCAGGGATTTTCAAGAGTTTGCAGATGATTCCCAGAGATTTCCCAGGAACTTTCACAGTTCTCCGGAATTAAACAAGGGATTCCTAGAAGTTACCCAGACATTTCCCAAGACTTCCCAGGAATTCCCAGGCATTTCTAGAAATCTACAAAGAGGTTACCAAGAATTTCTTTGCAATTTCCAAGAGTTCCCAGGTATTTCTGGGGGATTCACAGGGAATTTCAACGAACTTTACCTCAGTTCACCGGAATTTAACAAGGGATTCCTAGGGGTTTCCCAGAAACTTCCCAAGAGTTCCTAGGAATTCCCAGGAATTTTTAGAGGATTACCAAGAATTCCCAAAGGATTACCAAGAGTTCCCAGAAATTTCCAATAGTCCTTGGGAATTCTCATGAATTTTCAGAAATTTACAAGGGATTATAAGAATTTCCCAGAAACTTCCCAATAGTTGCCAGGAATTCTTAGGAACTTCCAGGAATTTCCAAGGGATTCTCAAGAATTTCCAAGGGATTGCCAGGAATTTCTAAGGGATATTCTGGAATTTTTCAGGAATTTTCAAGGGGTTCCCAGAAGTTTCCCTAGGAATTTTCCAAGAGTTTTCATGTATTCCCCATGGGTTTTAAAGAATTTGCATGGGTTTTTCGAGGAGTTTCCTTGGAATTCCCAGGAATTTTCAAGGGATTCACAAGAATTTTCCAGGAATTTCCAAGAGGTTCCTAGAAGTTTCTCAGGTGTTTATCAGGAGTTTATCAAGAAATTTCCAGGTATTTGCTACGAGTTTTCAAAAATTTCCATCGATTTCCTAAGAGATTTTCAGGTGTCTCAGGAAGGATTATGGATTTTCCAGTAATTTCCTAAAAGTTTCCTGAAATTTCAATGTAATTCCCAGGAGTTTTCAAGGAATGCTTAGGAATTTCCCAAGAGTTCCCAGAAATTTCCAAGAGATTCCAAAGAATTTTCCAGTAATTTCCAAGGGATTCCCAGAAGTTTACCGGAAATTTTTTAAGAGTTTCCAGTAATTTCTAATTAGTCCCTAAGAATTTCCTAAAAGTTTACTAAAATTTCCAAGGCATTTTCTTTAGTTTTTTAGGAATTCTCAGGAAATTGTAATGGATACCCAGAAATTTTCCAGGAAATTCCAAGGGATTCACAGGAATTTCCAGGAATTCCCAAGAAATTCCAAAGGATATCCTGAAATTTTCCAGAAATTTTTCAGAAATTTGTAATAGATTCCCAGTGATTTACTAGAAAGTAGAAACTTCCTTTGAGTTCCTAGAAATTTTCAAGGGATACCCAGAAATTTTACTGGAATTTCCAAAGGATTTACCGGAGTTTTCCAGGAATGTCTACAGTTGTCCGAGAAACTTCCCAAGAGTTCCCAGTAATTTCCAATGGATTCTCAAGAGCTTCCCAGGATCTTCTTAAGTGTTTCCAGGAATTTCCAAAGGGTGTCCAGGAATTTCTCAAGTATTTCCAAGAGATTCCCAGGGATTTCCCAGTAATTTCCCAAAAGATTCCTGAAATTCCCAAGTGATGTCTAGGAGTTTTTCAGGTATTCTTATTAATTCCTAGAGATTTACCAAGAGTTCTCAGAAATTTCTAGGGGATTCCCAAGAATTTTCCACAAATTTTCAAGTGATTTCCAGGAGTTTCCCAGGAATTTTTTAAGAGTTACCAGGAATTTCCCATTAGTCCCCAAGAATTTCCTAGCAATTCCCAGGAGTTTCCAATAAATTTTCCAAGACTATCCTGGAATTTCTCATGAGTCCTCTACAATTTCCAAGGGATTCCCAAGAGTTTTCCAGGAATGTCTAGGGATTTTCTAGGAACTTTTTAAAATTTTCCAGAAGTTTTAATGGGATTTGCATGAGTTTTTCGGGAATGTCTAGGAAATGGGAATGTCGTCTATGAACGACGGACGGATGGACGGACGGACGGACGCTAAAGTCTTTTTATATGTTTTTTGTTCCTGCGTCACAAATCCCTAGAAATGAATTAAAAAAAAATATTGATAAAATGGATTTAAACATATTTAAAAGTTATGTTAAAAGATTGAAAATTAATTTTAAAAGTGTGGAAGTGAATTTTAAAATAATGGAAATGATTTTCAGAATATTGAAATTAAATTTTTAAGTATTAAAAAATGAACTCTATACATTTTTCTAAAATCGTAAATACCTCTGATTCGTAAATTTAATTCTTTTCGAACAATGTTAAAAGTACCCCATGACATTTCAGTGGGAGGAACTGGGTTGCTTGTAGACCATCCACCACAGGCATATTCGTAAAAATCTTCGCAGGGACCTACAGATTTATTCATACTTTCCCAAAAGTCAGAAGCTGCAAGTAAAATCAGAAAAACATACTAATATATAGAAAATATTTTTAATTTTTTATAATTAAATAATTATTGTGATTAAAATTTACAAAATTCTCAAACTTACCTAGTTTGAAGCATTCTTTTGTTCGGCAAACAGGATGTTTATTTTCCACATTTCCATATTCTTCTTGATCTGACATTTTTTCTTTAACTCGCCTATGGAATGGAAACTCTTCATCCAAAAAGTTAAAGCAATTTGCTGCCACAATATTAGCTGTGCAAATTCTAAACAAAGAAACGTTTTTACTAGTTTAGTAACAATTTTTAACTAATATTTGAAGAAAGTAGATTATTAATCTAATACTCACAATATTCCCAAAAAGAGCATTTTGTTTAATTTTTTGTAATTGAACAAAATTTGTAAGATATGAAATGTTATTTACAACATACTCGATCATGAAGAATTAATAAAATAATACCTATTTATATATTTTTATTAGCGGGAAGATGGTAGGAACATTTCCTGTTATGATAAAACACTCTTCCTATTGTGATAAAATATAACAAGCAATCGAACTTGATTAAATAAATGCATTTATGTGTTGTCAAAAAAAAAAAAAAAAAATCAGGTCAATAATATATATTATGATTATTATTTTTATTATTGTTATTACTATTATTATTATTATCACCCCTACTACTACCACTACTACTATACTGTTAAGTTCTTCTGCATATTATTATTATTATTATTATTATTATTATTATTATTATTATTATAGTATTGTTATTAATAATATTGTTATTTGTTTTCTATTATTATTATTAAAATAATACCTTGCATTACTTAAATTAGAAAATTTCTTCAAATTAAAGAAACTTTAAATAAAAATGTAAGATTTGTTTGGATTATTTTAATTGTAGTGCAAGATGTTCTGTTTTTTAAAAGAAAAAAGACAATTTAATATCACTCAAAATTCCTAATATTATCATTATGTATACATATATATGTTTAAAAAATATACAAATTAGTGAAAATATTTCGCGAAATTAAAAGTTACATAAAAATATAAAACTATAAAATTCTTTAAATTCTTTAAATTCGTTTAAAACTGTCGATTTTTAAAATAAAAATAAAATTGAAAAAGGAAATAAAAATAGCAAATTATAAAATTAAATTATTGTAAATTCTAGTTGAGGGGATAAAGTAATTGATTCACACAATAATTCATTTTCATTATTTATTTTTCCATATTGCAACTTGTATAAGAAAAATTATCAAAATGCACTAAACAAACTAAGGCGATTACTAAGTTTATCGTAATTAATACACTTTACTGAATTTAACCAACTTTAAAAATGTTCTTTTAATCAATTTTAATTTTAGTTGAAATAACAAGAAATATCAACTTTTGAAGTTTCTTTTACACACACGTTTACAAAAATTCGCCCTATTGTTAATTTTTTTTTAAAATTAACCTTCTGCTAATTTAATAAACTCATTTTGTTACTTTAACAAACTCTTTTGTTAGTTTAATAACTTTCTCTTTCAATTAAATAAAATGACTAAACTTAACTAACTTCTTTCTTAATTCTACCATTACAGTAATCTTTTCATCATTCACTTATTCATTATTACCATATTTTTTTTTCTTTTTAGGTGTACTTTTATTTTTTCACCAAAGTTTGCACTTTTCTTCCGGGTTCATTGGACTTCCTTTTGGACAGCTAAAAGCTCGGGAAAATTCTTCAGAATTTTGGACAGTTGCAACAACTCTGTAATGGGGTCTACTGTGAACATCTGTTTCTTTAACTAATTCTTCGTACTCTGGAGTTGCACTCGAACACCAAACCTATCAAATGATTTAAAATTTTACATTCAAATCTTTGGTATAGAAAAATCAAATTTTTTATATTAATTAACAGGGGCGGCGACTTGTGTATGGTACGTCTGCAAATTCCATAGAGCAAAAAAGTCGCCCTATGGAATTCCATATGGCAAAATTACTGAAAAAAATAAATTTCTTAATGAGAATGTGGATAAATGAATTTACAATTCGAAGAAAATGATTAAAATTAAAAAAAAAACATATTTTGTAAAAATAGTTGAAAATGACGAAAAAAGTTGAAAATTAATTAATAAATAATTTAACTAATTTGATATTGAAGAAAATAATTAAAACTGCAATAGTTTTATTTGGAAAAGATAAAGAAAAGAAATGAAACTTGCAAAAATTGGATTTAAAAATTAGGGAAAAATTGAAAAATAATGTAAATAATTAGAATATGAAGAAAATATTTGGAAAATTATAAAAATAGTTGACAATTGTAGCAAATCATTAAAATCATAAAAGAAAAGAATTGTTAAAAATTTAAGAAATTTTTAAATAATTTTAAATTTACTGTTCTCAAAGATTAAAGAAAAGAATTGAAACTTGGGAAATTGAATTTATAAATGGGGGGAAAAAATAAAAAATAATCATAAATAAAATTGAAGAAAAATGTTAAAAAATGATAAAAATAGTTTAGAATTTTAGCAAATATAATTAAAATCATAAAAGAAAATAGTTTTTAAAAATTGAAGAAATTTTTAAATAATTTTAAATTAACTATTCTCAAAGAGTAGATTAATTAAAATTTTTTTCAATGAAATTTCAAATTAATTGAAGTTTGAAAAATCATAATATATAATAATTGTAATTGTAGTCTTGTTTATCTCAAATATATTCTGTAATTTCTTAAATTATTTTTTACAAATGTTTATTATTTTCTTCAATATACAATTATTTCTATCATTTACTTTATTTTTAAATTTATTTTTCAATTAATTTTCAATTACTTTTTCTCATTTTCAATTATGTTTTTATTAATTTTCTAATTTTTTTATTATTTATCTCAAATTTTAGTTATTTTTTCAATTTACAATTATTTTCTTATATTACAAATATATGTTGAAATTTTTTCAATTATTCTTTACAAACTTAAATTCTTTTCTTCAATTTTAAATTATTTTTATTACTTTACAAATATTTTCTCCAATTTTATATTATTTTCATTATTCCTCAATTAATTTCGTACATTTTGAAATATTTTTCTCACATTTTAATAATTTTCTTCAATTTCAAATATTATTACTATCATTTTGCAATCAATTTTATCAAATTTCAATTATTTATCTCATTTTTCAAACATTTTTTTTAATTTTCATTTTCTTTTATATTTTTGCAATTAGTTTCTCCGCCTTTTAATTATAGATATATTATTTATTTTTCAATGAATTTCCTACAGTTTTATTTATTATCTCAAATGTAGGTTACTATATCCACGTTTCAATGTAATATCGAAAATTTCAATTGTTTATATCAAATTTCCATTATTTTCTTCAATTTACGATTATTTCTATCATTTTTTAATTACTTTCTGTCATAATCAATTATTTTTTAATTAATTTTGATTTTTTTTTTATAATTTATCACAACTTTCACTTATTTTTTCAATATACAATTATTTTTATCATTCTGAAATTATTTTCTTTCATTACAAATGTATGTTGCAGTTTTTTAAATTATTTCTCAAAAAATAAAATTATTTTCTTCTATTTCTAATTATTTTTATTACTTTGCAAATATTGTCTCGAATTTTTTATTATTTTCATAACTCTTCAATCAATTTCCTAGGTTTTAAAATATATTTCTCAAATTTTAATAATTTTCTTCAATTTTTAATTAGTTTTATTACTTTGCAAATATTGTCTGGAATTTTTTATTAGTTTCATTACTCTTTAATTAATATTCTAGACTTCAAAATATTTTTCTCAAATTTCATTAATTTTCTTTAACTTCCAATAATTTTTGTTATCATTTATCAATCAATTTTTTCAATTTTTTATTAATCTCACTATTTATTTCTTAATTAAATACTTAATTTTCAATTATTTATTTCATTTATCAATTAATTTAGTAAAATTCATTTTCTTTTCTCTTTTTGCAATTATTTTCTCCATCCTTTAATTAGATATATTAATTATTTTTTAATTAATTATGTAAATTTTTATTTATTATCTCAAATTCTACAATTTTCGATTATTTTTTTGTTAAATTGCAATGATTTTCACAAATTTTATATTATTTTGATTATTTGCTGATTAATTCCAAAAATGTCAATTATTTCTCTCAAATTTCCATTATTTTCTTAAATTAACGATTATTTCTATCATTTTTCTTCAATTTTTAATTATTCTCACTATTCATTCCTCAGTTAAATTCTTAAATTTTTAATTATTTATCTCCTATTTTCAATTATTTTTTTTCAATTTTAATTTTCTCTTATACTTTTGCAATGATTTTCTCCACCTTTTAAGTAGATATATTAATTATTTTTCAATTTATTTCCTAAATTTTCATTTATTATCTTAAATCTAAGTTATCGTTCCCACTTTTCAATGTTATAATAAATCTTCAATTATTTTTCTCAAATTTGAATTAAGTTCAAAAAGTAAACATTTTTTTTTAACTTGTAATGATTAGATCACAAATTTTATGGGTTATTATTTTCAAAAATGTACTCCAAATCAAATAAAATTGTCAACTTTTAAGTTACAATAATTACGCTGTTTAAGAAACTTTTTAATTTATTATTGTTTTATTTCTCCCCCCCCTCTCGGTCAATATTAAGTTTACAGATGGCAAAAATTTACAAGTCGCCGCCCCTGTTAATTAATTCAGTGTCGGATCCAGCGAGGAGGTTATTGACGCTAAAAATTATGACAAAAAAAAAAAATAGAAAAAAATACCGTGGAGGAAATTCTGAATCAACCCATGAATCAATTAAATAATTACGTTAGCAAAGGCCAAGAAGAAAATTTGTTCATTGCTTAATTCTTCAAATCCTGGCAAACGAGGTTCATTTTTCTCTTTTTCCAGTTCCTGAATCGCTTCAAAAACTACGCTCATTCCGAGTGAATCCGCCATGTCTTCACCGACTGTTTTATAACGTGCTGCCTTTATATAATTTATTATTATTATTATTATTATTGTATTATTATTATAAGTATATTATTACATTTAAAGATAGAAATTAAAATTTCAAAAAATAAAACAATAATAATGAAGACAAACTATTATTTTCAATAATAAAATTAGGTATTGAAATGAAAATTTGAACAATGTTTTGATAAATTGAAAAACTCACCATCAAAGATTCTTCATTTTCAATTTTATAAAATTTGCCATACTGAGATATAAAACAGAATGTTTTCATTTCTATTTCCTCTTGATCATTATCAGTCCAACGAGCAAAATTTCCATTCTTATCAAATAATAAACCTATAATTATGTATTTTTTTTTATTTGTTTGTACACACTTTTTTTTATTTAAGAAAAAATAGTTCCTTGATTTGAGAATTTTATTTAAATATGATAATGAAAAATTTTATTATTTTGTCACCTTTCATGTCAAAAGCATGAGCTACTTCATGTCCCATTATCGTTCCGACACCTCCAAAATTAACAGTTCTGCAAAAAAGATTGATAATTATTTTTTGATAGATAATTGATTAATAATTTAAGTTTGACAAAATAATAGTTATTTTTAAAGTTATATACAATTTGTTTTTTTTATTTAATATTGGATTTAAGCATTCTCAGACTAATAGGAATGAATTCTTACTCTGGTTGAGACGCAGAATAAAATGGATATTGAATTAGACCAGTTGGTAAAACTGCAAATAAAAATTAAATATAGTGAATAGTTTTACTGATAAATTATTATTTAAAAAAATATTCTCAATGTGCTTAATTACTTACTTAATTCATTATAAAGACTATTATAAGCGGCATTAACTAGAGTCGGAAACCATCTGTGAGTAAAAAATACAATTTTCGTTAAAAAATAAGCAAAGTAAAAAATAGAAAAACAATATAATATATCTTACTCTAAATCGAGTTCAGGATTTTTTAAATTCCGCAGACTTTTTTTCAACGAATATTTTTTAAACATCAGTATATTATCTAAATACTGATAACCAATTGGCATCTAAAAACAAGACGAGAGATATTTGTTACTTTGATGTTAAAATTCAAGTTTTTAATCTAGCAATAATGATTAAAATAACAAATTGAAAGATTTGTAAAATGCCATACCCCACGATAATAATTCAAAAATTCTGTGTTATTATCATACCAATCGGGGTAACCGACAATAATACCCAGATTTGTAATTTTATCAATTTCTACTTTTTTCATATTCTCACTTAGCCAGTCTGCCTTTAAAATACGTTTTACCATCGTTTTTTGAATATTTTTGAAAATTTTGTTTGCCTGGGAAGAATAATCTAGTTTATTATTTTACAAATTTTAATTGATATAATATCAATATTTTAAGATATATACAATTCTTACTTCTTCTTTCATGTTGTTCTTGAAATATTTTTTTACAAAATGATAAGACACTGCGTGTTGCATTTTAATATCATCAACACAAGTTTCCCATCTAAAAATTGTGTTTTAAAATTGTCTTACATTTTTTTAATATAATTTTTTAAGTAACTTTGAATTTTCACTCACCTAGGTTTTTCGTCCTTTACACCAGTCAAATGTTTTTTAAATTCGTAAAATAATTCCTGCATTTTTTGCGTTGTATATGGTAACATTTGACTCAAAAAGTTCCAATGAATATAATTTACTGTAAAATAATTGCTAATTTTTAATTTAAAATCATTTCTCTAAATTTGAATTAGTTAAAAAAAACTAATTTCTAAGCAAAAATTTACTCATAATTAGATAATTTTTACTAATTGCTGATACAAAAACTCAGCTATGATTTTACTAATATTTAGTTTTTTTTTTAACTTATTCAGATTTAGAGAAATTATTTTTAATCTTTTGTATAATTAGTTTATTTTCAGCTAATTACCAATGGTTCTAGGTTTTGTTTGATCAAAAATTTTGCAGAGATTTTCAAAATATTCTTTAGCTGAAGATTCCATAAAAAACGTTTCTTTTCCGTTAAGTTCCATATTCACTTCAAAAAATATATTTGAGAAAGTTCTATTCCAATTGATCTGTATGAATTAGAAAAAAACAAATAGTTCTCTCAAATTTACACCAATTAAATTTTTATTTCAAAATAAAAATTCTTATTTTATCTGCTTTAACTCTTACTTGATAATTCCCAGAATCAAAAGTTTTTCCATGGCTGCAGAGTTTGTCGATAACAAGAAGAGGTAGAAAAGTCGGATTTTTATCAAGATCTTCATTTTCCTGCATTATATAAAAAATTGTTTATTGAAAAGGTTTAATCTTATTTTTTTATAAATCATTATTTTTATATAGTAAAAATTATTATCCCTTATTAAGTAAACACTTACAGCTCCTAATTTTTTTTCAAATTCAATCAAATCTTCAATTTCCGCATCCAAAACTTGTTCATCAACATGAGCATTTCTTTCTTCAATAAAAGCATTGGCAATTTCTTTAATAAATTTTGCATAGCTTCCATCATCGTACATTTTTTTTCGATCAAATTCCATCCCATTTGTCAATTTAATCACAGGCGGCAATTCAGGTCGTTTTAACTTTTAATTTACGAAATTAAAAAATATTTTTTACTCAATTAAAAATATTAGTTTTAATAGTATTAAGTAATTTAATAGAATTTATTAATTTAATATAATTTAATCAAAGTAAATTTAATTATTCAGGGGCGGATCTACCTTCAAGCACATGAAGCACATGCTTCAGGGCCCATTGACGAGAATTTTTAAAATACTCCGTACATTTCGAAAACGATCCGCAAATTTTTAAGAAACTCTGGGAAGATAGATAAATCCTAAAAACTTCAATTTCAACCTTGTATTCTTTAATAATAATATGAAAAATTGAATTTAAAATGATCAGAATTTAATCTGAAAACATTTCGTCATTTAAAACTATAAATTTTTGGAAATGCAAAAAATGAAAATTACGAGAATAATTACAAAATGGAAAATAATATATAAGAAAAATGACAAAAATAATTGACAATTAAAAACAAAATTCGAAAAATGTCTATGGGCAATTCCATGTCAAACTTACAGTCCTCATTTTAAAAAAAATCTATTTTTTATTTGTTCCTTATAAAAAAATATTAGATACGTATTTTTTCTTTTTTATAAGAGGCCAAATTTTCGAGTTATAAATTTTTAAAATTCTAGATTTTTAAAAATAGACCTTTTTTTAATCACATATAACTCTGAACCTATTGAATTTAGAAAATTTTTGCCAATACAAAAAAGTTAGGTTTTTCTTCAATTTTTAAATAGTGTTTACAAAAAAAAGAAAATACATATATTATTTAAAAAAAAACACCATTTTTTAGAACCAAATCCATTTTTTTTTAATTCGGACCCGAATAACAAATTATTATTTTTCATTTATACATTCCTCGAAATGTCAAGAACATTTTACAAAAAGATTCCGGTTAGCTAGAAGAGTATTATTAGTTTACATTAATTTTAAAACACTATTTTTTTGTTTTGTTTTGGAAACACTATTTAAAAGTTGAAGAAAAACCTAACTTTTTTTGTATTGACAAAAATTTTCTAAATTCAATAGGTTCAGAGTTATATGTGATTAAAAAATGGTCTATTTTTAAGAATCCAGAATTTTGAAAATTCATAACTCGAAAATTTGACCTCTTATAAAAAAATAAAAAATTACTTATCTAATATTTTTTTTATAAGGAACAAGTTAAAATAGATTTAATTGATTTTAAAATGTGGACTGTAAATTTGACATGGAATCACCCCTATATAAATACACAATCGTTGAAAATAATCTAAAAAATTAAACAATATACATTCAATTTAAACTAAAAAATTGAAAAATTAAAAAAATTATAGGAATAATTGCTAAAACCAATTACAAATTGAACAACTCGATAGAAAATCAAAACAAAAAAGAATTGAAATTGAAGAAAATAATTTAAAAATTTAGAAAATAATAAAAATTTAAGAAAATAATAAAAATTTTAAAAAATAAATTCATAATTTAAAAATTAAATTGAAATTAAAAAAAATTTATAATAATGGATAAAAATTTCAAAACGTCAAAATAATTCACAATTGAAAACCACAAAACCACAAAAAAATAATTGAAAAACTCAAAGAATCATTCTAAAACTTTAAGAGACTAATGGAAAATTTAAAAAATTGTAGGAAATAATTTCAAATTGCGAAAAATAGTTAATAATTAAAAGAAATAATTGAAAAATGAGAATAATTAAAAAATTGAAGAAAATATCTACAAAATGACTAGATTAATAGAGTACTGAAAAAAAAACTGATAAAATATAGCAAAAACTTTAAAGAAAATAATTAAAATTTGAAAAATGAAGAAAATTATAGGAATAATTGTTGGAAATAATTGCGCATTAAACGAAAGGATTGAAAATCGACAAAAATAATTAAAATTAAAAAAAATAATTGAAAATTGAAAATTTAATTTCAAATTTAAATAATATAATTAAAAATTGAAAAATGTATTTGAAAAAAGCCGAAAGTTATTGAATATAGAAGAAAACAATAAAAAACTGAAAAATGGAATTGAAATTTGTAGAAAAAATTGAGAATTAAAGAAAATAAAAATTTGAAATTAACCGATCTTATTGATAATGGAGAAAAATAATTGGCGAAAGGCGAGGATTTGAAAATATTAAAGAAAATAATTGATAATTGAAACAAAATAAAAAAATGATTAGAATAATGCATAACTGAAAAAAATAATTGAAAACGTTGAAAAATAATTCTAAAATTTCAAGAGAATAAATAAAAATTTTATATATTGTAAGAAATAACTAAAAATTAAAGAAAATAATTCAAAAATAACAAGAATAATAGCAAAATTGAAGATAGTTTCTGAAAATGACGAAAATAATTAACAACTGAAAACAAAATTCGAAAAATAGCTAGATTAATACACAACTTGAAAAAATAATTTAAAAAATCAAACTATAAACATTTAATTTAAAAAATAGTAGAAAATTAAAAAATTAAGAAAATTATGGAAATAATTTCTAACTGAACAACTAAATTGAAAAAAAATTTAATGGTACAAAATAATTGAAATTAAGCAAAAAATTTAAAATTGAAGAATTGGAATGAAATTTTTGAAACATAATTAAGAACTGAAGAGAATAATTAAACAATTGTACTTAAAATTAAAAAAGCTTATTGATATTCGAAAAAATAATTGAAAAATGTGATTGAAATTTGTAGAAAATAATGAAAAATTGAAAAAATAAATTGTAATTTGAAATAATGGTTTATAATTGAAAAAGTTAAGTTTTTTGTAATATTGAATAAATTTTATTGAAAATTGTAGAATGGAATTGACTTTAGAAAATAATTTGTAATTTAAAGAAATTTAAAAAAAGTCGAGAATAATTGAATATTAAAGAAAATAATTGAGAAATGCGCAAAATAATTGACAATTGAAAAAAAAATTAAAAAACTGTAGAGAATAATCTACAACAGATCAAAATAATTAAAAAAATTATAGAATAATTATAAAATTTAAGGAGAATAATTGTAATTTGAAAACGGTTGAAAATTATGGAACAAATTGTAGACTTATTTACACACTAATTTATATCACTTTCTTGAAATATTTTATTATTCTTTCTTGCAATTTTTTCTTTTTCAAAAAATGGCTAGATTAATACACAACTGGAAAAAATAATTTAAAAAATCAAACTATAAATATTTAATTTAAAAAATAGTAGAAGATTAAAAAATTATGGAAATAATTGTTGGAAATAATTTCTAATTGAACAACTAAATTAAAAAAAATTTAATGGAACAAAATAATTGAAATTAAGGAAAAAATTTAACATTGAAGAATTGGAATGAAATTTTTAAAACATAATTATGAACTGAAGAGAATAATTGAACAATTATACTTAAAATTAAAAAAGCATATTGATATTTAAAAAAATAATTAAAACTTGCAGAACGTGATTGAAATTTGAAAAAAATAATCAAAAATTGAAGAAATAAATTGTTATTTGAAATAATGGTTTATAAATGAAAAAAGTTCAGTTTTTTGGAATATTAAATAAACTTAATTGAAAATTGTAGAATGGAATTGACTTCAGAAAATAATTCATAATTTAAACAAAATTACAAAATGACGAGGATAATTGAATATTAAAGAAAAATATTGAGAAATGCGCAAAAAAATTGAGAATTCAAAAAGAAATTCGAAAACTGTCGAGAATAATCTACAACAGAACAAAATAATTAAAAAAGTTAAAGAATAATTATAAAATTTAAGGAGAATAATTGTAAATTGAAAACGGTTGAAAATTATGGAAAAAATTGTAGACTTATTAACACACTAATTTATATCACTTTCTTGAAATATTTGATTATTCTTTCTTGTGATTTTTTCTTTTTCAAACAATTTTTTTGGTAAATTATGTTTTATATTGCTTTTCTGTATATTTAGAAAATCACTTAGGTAACTTTTATTTCTTTTTAAAATTTTTTCTTTTTTTATGCGTTTAATAATACTTTTTTATTTTTTATTTTTTAGATTTTTTTTTAATTTTATTATTTTTACAAAAATACTTCAGTAAATTTTATAAATACAGTTTTATTTCAACAATATTTAGAAAAATTTACTTACTTTACCAGTGTTTAATTTTATTTATTATTATAATTTGGAAGTTGTAAAATATATTTTTTTCAATTATATGATTTTTAAAATATTTATTCGGTTTTTTGTCATTTGTCATAACTTATTATTTTTTTTAATTTTTAAAGACTTTTGTTCTTTTATTTAATTTTTCGTAAATTTCGTCTTATAATAAATTTTCTCATTTGATCAGAATTTCTCTATTTCTTAGAAATATTGCTTTTTTAAAATTGTTTAATTGTTTTTACTTAATTCTTTATTGAAAAAAAAGTTTTGCTTTTTGCTTGATTTTCAAAACAAGCTTTTAAAGTATTTTTATATCTTTAGAAACATTTTTCCGTTTTTTCCTGATTATCTTATTTATTTTTTTAATTTAAAAAAACATGTCCGGAAATATTTTAACTTTTTGAAAATCATTTTTTCCTCTCTTTTGTAATTTCAATTTTTTGTTTAAAAAACTTTTACTGATTATTGCCTAGTATTTTGATTTTAAAAAAGCAATTTAATCAATCTTCATTAAACTGTTTAAGATTTTATAACGCATTATTACCACATTTCTTAATTATCTTTCTTTTACTTTCATTGATTTTTTAAACTTGTTTATTTTTGAAGAATTTATTTATTTTTTGCAGGTTTTTCAATTAGTATATTTTTAACATCTTTTTTTTTAATTTTCCCATTTCAATGTAAATTATCCTTAACTTTCTTATCTGTTCATTCATAATTGTACTGCTTGTAATAAAATTTTGTAATTTTTGTAATTCATGTAAAATTTCATTTTTTTAAATTTTGTCAAGATTCTTAGAACATTTACTCCCTTGTTTAGATGATTGTTCACTAGAGACTCAGATAAGATAAAAATGCAGAAACTTTGTTTTTTAGGGGGTCCCTGAAATTTTTTTGTGCTTCAGGCCCGTGACAGCCTTAAGCCGGCCCTGAATATCTTGTTATGTTATAATTCTATTCGATTCACCTCGATAATTGATGAATTTTCTTTTCTCAAATCTCCAAATGACTCAACGTTTCTCGTATCTTTTTTTATCTCAAAAGAATAAAATGAGGATTGAGTCAAACGAGAATAATATTCGTCAATTTGTGGCCAAGGAACACTTTCTTCATACCATTCCCCTGATTCCATAATTAAAGGCCATCCCCCATGTCCAAAAATTATTGCTTCCAATGGTTTAAGACCTGTTGCTTCTAATTCGTCTAAATTGATAATTATTAAAATACAAACAAGAATTAATTATACTCAGAAAGGCCTAATTTTTTCCTCGCCAAAAGTTTTCTATAACATTTTTTCGAAATGATATAAAAAAATGATAAAAATGAAGAAAAAATATACGTACCAACATTCATACACGATTTATAAAACTTCTTCACTTGTTTTACCGGCAAAATGTCATGGGGATATTCTTTCTCTTCTAAGAAATCTAAAAAGGATTTTTTTTATATTTTTTATAGTGTTTGAGTTTGAATTTTGAGTATTCAGAAAAAAAAACCTAAAATATATTTAAGGTTTCTATGAAAAGAAAATATTTTCAGCGGTCTTCCCAAATTGTTTGGGAAAATTTTTAAAATATATAATTTTAAAATATAAAAATAAATATAATTTAAAATATAATATATAAGAATAATTTTTAATTATTTAATAAATACCTCGAATTTTGTACTTGACATTTTTCGTCATTTTATTTATTGTATCCCACTCCATTTCCGTGGGAGGAATCGGATTATTTTTTGCCCAATTTCCACAAGCGTATTCGTAAAAATCATCACACGGATTCACCGATTTGTTCATACTTTCCCAAAATTCGGAAGCTATTATCAAAATCGGTCTAAATATTATAAATTATCTAATAATGAGACAAACTGACGAAGATACAAAATATTTTAAAACAAAATATTAATAAAATAAAAAAGTTAATAAGATCCACTTTCAGGTAATTTAACAATCGCATAGATTAGAAAATATTATTTTTCAAAGCAAGCTTACCAATTTTAAAACACCCCTGAGTTCGGCAAACCGAATGTTCATTTTTAATTATTTTAGAGTTCCTTTGTTCAAATTTTGGATAATGTTTGAAATATTCCTGACTAAATGGAAAATTTTTCCAGATCGTTCCTTTTGCGATAACAAAAGCTAAACAGAATCTTAGGAGAAAAATATTTTTGATGTATTAAAAAAAGTCAATAATTTATATTAGTTATTTATATTACTTATTTATAATACCTATTTTAAACTATTTGGATTGAAAAACTTACAGTAAAATGAAACGTAGCATTTTGTATAATTATATTAATGAAAACAATTAAAAACAGAATGTCCTATGTGAAAGCTTTTATATGCAAATCAGCGGAAAATGACGTCGTAATATCCTGTATTTTAGATTTCTCAATTCAAGGTTAAATAATTCTTCCTGAAATGATATCTGTTGATAGGCTTTAGATACTGATAAAAGTATAACATAAATTTAGAATGCAAGTTATTTTTGCGCACAATAAAATCTTAGCAACTTTACTCAGTTAAAAAAAAAGATTAATTGACTTTTTGGCACTCTTTATATAAATTTAAACTAAAAATTGAAGAAATTCCTTAAACAATAATCGAAAATTAAAGATTATAAGTTAAAATATACGAAAATAATAATTAACAGATGAGTAATAGACGAAATTTGAAAAAGTTAATTTTAAAATTAGAAAAATGATTGAACTTGAAGACAATACTTTAAATTTAAAAAAGGAAGTAAAATTCTAGAAGAAATCAAACACAAGATTAAAAATCAAAAATTGTAATTGAAATTTGAAGAAAATAATTGAGAAAAAAATTTCATTATGACTAAACTGAAAATTGTAGAAAGTCATTTTAAAAAGAAGGCAATTAGAAAATGACAAAAAAAAAATAAATAGAAAAAAAAAATTCAAAAGAGAAGAAAAAAAGTATTGAAGAAATTCATTTGAAAATAACAAATAAAATAAAAAATTATTGATTACAAGTTAATTTTAAGAACATAATAAAAAGTGAAAGAAAATAATAAAAATAAAAATTTTCAATTTAAAAATGAGAAAATTAATTTAAATGGAAATATTAATTTAAATTTAAAGAAATATCATACAATAATTGAAGTCATTAACTAAAAAGCGACAAAAATAAATTAAGTTTTTAGGCTGCCTAAGAAAGTGGAAGATATTTTTGAAAATTTAGAAAAATATTGATGAAATTGATAAAAAATTAAAAGAAATTTTCAATTGTTAGAAAATATAAAATACTACTGATATAAGATTAATAAGAACAAAAATTTTTAAAAAAATACTGAAAAATTAAAAATATCTAAATAAAAATAATTGGAAATTAAAGAAAAATATTTTAAAATTAAACATAATTAAAAATTGTACGTTTCAATTTAAAATTAAAAAAAATAATTGAAAGAAGAAGAAATATACTAAAAATGACAAAAGTATTTGTAATTGATTGTAACAGTTTATAACTGAAGAAAGAAAAAGTGAAAATTTAAAAGAATAATTGAAAAAGGAAAACATTCATTTTGAAATGACAAGAAAAAGTTTAATTCAAGAAATTTATTCGAAAACACAAACATAATTGAAATTGAAGACAATATATTGTAAAATATAGGCTACAAGTAGAAAATTGTAGGAAAAACTGAGAATTAAAGGAAATTATTTCTAAATTAATTCTAAAGATAATTTTCTTAAATTAAACAAAGTAAATGAAAATAGAAGAAAGAAAATAAAAAACATCACAATTAATTTAAAAATTAGGAAAAAATTTCAATTAAAGACAAAAATTTATAAAATGTGAAAAATAATTAAGAATTGAAGTCTTTTAATAAAAATGCCGAAAATAATTGAAAGAAAAAGAATAATCGGAAATTGAAAAGAAACATTGAATAATAAGAAAAATAATTCCAATTGGAGACAATAATTTAGAATATTGTAAAAGAAATTTGTATTTGAAGAAATTCAGTATAAAATGAGCAACATAATTAAAAAATATAAGTTACGTGTTAAATTTGTAGAAAATAATTGAAATTGTTGACAAAAAAGATTTAAAGTAAAGAAAAATATGGGAAATAAAGAAAATAATTAAAAAACGAAGAAATGGCATTTAAACATACTTTTAAAAAATTAAAATTTGAAAAAAGTGCTTAAAAAGTGACAAGAACAATTGAATTTAAAGGATTAAAATTATAAATTAATGATCTTTATGGAAAAATAATTGAAAATTAAAGACTATAATATAAAATATGCGAAAATGAGAAAAATAATTGACATTGAAGACAATAGTTTTTTAAAGAAAGAGCAAAAATTCCTGACGAAATTTAAGGCAAGAATAAAAATCAAAAATTGTAATTGAAATTTAAAGAAAAGATTTTAAATTTTAAGAAAACAATTTGAGTATTCGACTATGACTAAAATAACTGAAAATTGAAGAAAATAATTTTAAAAAGAAGGTAATTAAGTAACGACAAAAAAATGAAATTGAAAACAAAATGTAAGAAAAAAATAAAAAATTTATTGAGAGAATTCACTAGAAAATGATAAATATAATTGAAGATTGTTATTGCAAGTTAAATTTGAGAAAATCTTTAAAAAATTTTGTTTTGAATTAAAGATTGGGAAAAATAATTAAAATGGCAATAATATTTCAAACTTGAAGAAATCAATTGAATCAATTCGTTGAAAAATTTCAAAAATAATTGAAAATCGAAGAAGGAAAGTGAAAGTTAAAGAAATTTGTTAGAAAATGACGAAAAGTAATTGAAAATTGAAAAATTAACGATATAATTAAAATGTGAAGAAACTAATTGAATAATGACATAAATAATTGAAAACTGATCTTCAAAACCTAATAAATTCATGACAATAATAAAAATATTGAAGAAAATGACATTTAAAGAAAATAATTCCAAAATGTCAAAAATATTTGAGTATTGACAAAAATAGTTGTAATTTGAAAAAATAATTAAGAAATGATAAATATAATTGATTGCTTTAAACAAAATTAAAAATTTGAAGAAAATACTTGAAAACTTGACAAATCAATTGTAATATTAAAATAAATAATTTAAAACTGGTGTAAAAATTAAAAAATTATAGACAATAATTGTAAAGTAAAAAAAAAATTATAAGTTTAAAGAAAATAATTGAAAGTTGAAGAAACTTATTAAAGTTTAAAGACAATAATTGAAATTTAAAAAGAATAGTTCAAAAATGTCAAAAAAAATTCAAATATGGAAAAATAATAATTAAAGTTTGAAGAAAATAATTGAAAAAGGTGTAAAAAAATTCATAAATTCGTGACAATAATAAAAATTATGATGAAAATAATTGAAAACAAGTGTAAGAAATTTAAAAGTTCATTGACAATAAAAAAATTGAATAAAATAATTTAAATTTGTAAAAAATAATTCTAAAAAAATAACAAAAGTATGAGAAAAATAATTGAAAAATAACAAAAATAATTAATTAATGACAAAAGTAATTGAAATTAGAAGAAAATAATTGAAAAGTAACGAAAGTTAATTAAACTTGTGTAGAAATTTTGGATATTCCAGACAATAATTTGAAGATTAAAGAACACAATTGAAATTTAAAAAAAAGAATTGAAAAGTTTAAAAAATAATTGAAATTACAGGAAGATAATTGAACAATAATAAAAGTAATTGTAATTTAAAAAAAATAGTTGATAACTGGTGCATAAAATTAAAAATTTAAAGACAATACTTGACAAATTGACCAAACAATTGAAATTTTAAGAAACTGATTGAATATTTAAATAATGACATAAATAATTAAAAGTTGGTGTATAAATAAAAAATGTATAGAGAATAATTGAAGTTTGAAGAAAATAATTGAAATTTGTTGAAATTAATTGAAATACAATGTACAAATTTAATAAACTCATGACAATAATAAAAATAATAAAGAAAATAATTGAAAACTAATATAATAAATTTAAAAACTTAGAATAATAAAAATTTATTTATTTATATATTTACGGACAAAAGGCCATTACAATATAAAATTTAAAAATTTATTTCAAGTACCTAACAATAAAATTAAAATTTGATATAACAATAATAATTACTATATTAAATATTAATAGGTCGCATTCAATAATTTGAATAAAATAATAATTGAAATTTAAAGCAAAAATAATTCTAAAATTGCAAAAATAATAGAAGTATGAAGAAAATAATCGTAAAATGACAAAAATACTTGAATAATGACAAAAGTAATTAAAATTTGAAGAAAATTATTTAAAGTTAACAAAACTAGAATAAAAACTGGTGTTGAAAATTTAAATATTCCTGGCAAAAATTTAAAGATAGAAAAAGAACTGAAATTGGGATAACTTGAGCAATTTTTATATCTTGAGTTCGAAAAAACATCAGACACGTCAAAAGTGATGAATTGAGAATTTGAGGATAAATTAACATGTTTTCTACAATAACAACAATAGTCAGTTAACAGTGCATAACAAATTTTATTTAAATTTCATGTAAAATTGGTTTACAAAATTAGTAATTCATCAATTTTCTATTAGTTATTTATAGAAATATTTTCAACCCTCAAATATGTCAATGAAACATTAGTTTATCTAGGAAACTATAAATTTTGTCAATTTTTATAGTTTACCATAATTTGCATTTCAAATTTGGATTCATTGGACTGTCTTCAGGACAATTGAAAACTTTGGCAAAATGTTTCGAATTTTGCAGAGGACCATTTACACGATAGTCAGAAGTGATTTTTCGACTCTTTTCTTCTAAATATGGTCTTGTGCTGGAGCACCATGTCTGCAAATTACTCAAAATTATGCTTACTTTTAACATTATTTTAATAGTTAAATAATTATATTTTTTAATTTATTTTTTATCTATATTAATAACATTATAAAACCAAACGCCTACCTTGGCAAAGAAAAGGAAGAATATTTTTTCATTGCTCCAAAGACTAAATCCTGGCAAACGAAGTGCTTGCCTCTCTTTTTCAATTTGTTGAAAGGCTTCAAAAGCAATATCGAGTCCTGAGGCGTCCCCCACATTTTCAGATAGAAGAATTTTCTGTTGATTTTTATCGCTTTTTTTAGTAATGGAGTTAGTAATTTAATAGTTTGTAAATACACACTCAAGAATAAATTAAAAAAAGCAATAAATAAAAATAAATAATAATATTAAAGATCAAATAGCAAACATCAAACCTGTTCAGATTCAATTTGTTTTGATTTATCATTAGCATAAAAGTTTTTGTATTGATCAGCGAAACACTGGAACCTTTCTTCTAAAGTTTTATTAGTACCTACAGACCAAGAGTACTTTTGGCCATCGTGATCATATTCGATTCCTAAGACAGTTTTTTAATACCCTCTTAATATAAAATAATAAAAAGATTAAAATACAAATATGATAGAATAATAAAAATAAATATAAAACTATAAATCGTGTAAGTTGAAAAATAAATAAAAATATGTTATAGATAAATGAATAAATGCAATGTAATTTTTTTTCGTACCATATCCATCATACACTTCATGACCAATTAACAAACTAAGTTCTCCATAATTTCTAAAGAAATTATAAAAATTATTGAACTTTCTAAATTAAATTATTTTTTTTGTGTGTAACTAGTTTAAACTTACTTCGGTTGTAAAAGAGAAAATATAGTGAATTGTAACTCAGCTACTGAGATACCTGTAGACAAAAATGTGTCTTTAGTGATTTTAACATTTATAATATTAATTAATTTTTAATTAATTTTAATCTACACCTTTCTGTTCTCGATAGAACACATTTAATATCAAAGGATATGCATAGAATCTGCAAAACAATATAGTATGAATA
This sequence comes from Ganaspis brasiliensis, assembly GCA_037103525.1. NCBI lineage: Eukaryota > Metazoa > Arthropoda > Insecta > Hymenoptera > Figitidae > Ganaspis > Ganaspis brasiliensis. The sequence goes on from JAZKLR010000294.1 coordinate 1,403,605, forward strand.
TTTAAAATACAAAACAAAAAATAAAAACAATTAATTTTTTCTTAGTTCTTTTTCAATAGAAATATTTTATATTAACTCTTTATCACTAAAAGGTTTTTTAAGCAGTTGTAGAGATCTTTTCCCATTGAAATGTCTTATTGCTACAAAATTTTCCATGTACTCGACACCAAACACAACCTACAATTATTAATTTATTATTAATTATTATTATTATTATTATAAATTAAATTAAATGATAAATAAACAATAGGTGGTAATATTTACTCCTCGATACAGATTAGTTAATAAAGTTTCATTATTATAAACTGCTGACGAACTAATAAAAGCTTTCATTTTGGTAATTTTTTCCACTGCCACATTTTTTGTCTCCTCTGTCAACCAATCAGCTTCCAAAATATGCTTCACCAGTTCTTTTTGAGCGTTTGAAAAAAGTTTTTTATCCTGTAAACATTTTTTTAATAAGGTCAAAAGTACTTTAAATATGAAAGTCTATAAAAGATATAATCTTTTTTTTAAATTTTTACGAATTAAGTATTTAAAATTATGTCGAGTATTTTAACAATAGAAACCTACTTCTTCAGGCGCATCATCATCATTGAAGTATTTTTTTGAATACATGTAAGCAAGAGCATGAGGCATTGACACACTTCTTAAACAGTCTTGCCACCTAAAAAAAAAATTTCATTTTGTAAATTGAATAAACAGAATAAGTCTTTCTAAATTTAAATTACTGAAAATAGTTAGAATAGTGAGAATGATTTAAATAGAGAGAATAGAAAAAAATATTTAATAAAACTAAAACCTTTTTCTTGGTTTAGTTATGCCTTCCTTATTTTGAAGGAGCTCATTTCTCCAAGTTTGTACACCAAATGATGTGTGAGAAAGTAATCGTAACACAATCATCCACTGCATATAATTTACTAAAAATAATATTTATCATTATTAACACTTGTTCAATTTTATATTTTTGTTACTTACCAATTACTCGGGGATCAGTTTTTGCTAGAATATCAGAGAGTACTTCAAAATGTTTAATGTTCCAAATTTCAAAAACTTCATTTCCATCAAGTTGCACATCTGCTTCTGCAAAATGTTCGGTAACCAGTTTTTTCCAATCAATCTAACAACAAAATTATGTTTAATTGAAATATCCCTAAATCATGCTCTAAAAATTATTGTAGGTAATTTTATAAAAGTGGAATACAATACGTTTGGTTTATCCTGGGTATTACTTGCGTTATTGTAAATTTTTTGAAGTTCATCTATAGTAGCATATTGAGGTACCTCATATACATTATCATATATCTAATAAAGAAAAATTTTATTTTAATTCTCGAATATATTTTCATTATTTAAAGCCTTTTTTGATGCAGCAAAAATAATTACACTTAAGAATTTCTTTTCGAGTTGAATAATATTTTTCACGTCTTCTGCGATATCATCATCGATGATTTTAGCACTTCTGCCGTTTGCAAACATTCTAGCAATGCGTAAAATATAATTGGCATAAGAACCATCGTAATACATATTTTTTACAAGTTTGTTGAATACTTTTCCAGTATAAACAGCCATCCTGTGCAAAGGTACCACAGCGGGAAGAATCTAAACCGATTATAATGAAAATTAGTTACCTAACACTGTTTATATACTAAAAAAAAAAATTAATGTAAAATATAATCATCCATATATTTTAAAAATAGAGTAAAAAATATAAGGGTGATTCTCCCAAAATATTACTTTTGTATGTCCTCAAGATTTTCTTAATAATTATAATAATTTATTACAATTCCCCTATTTTGAGGTTAGGTTATTACTCTCAACGATTTCAGAAAAACACGACACGAAAAAATTAAAAAAATATGCTATACCAAACGTGCCAAATTAATAATATTAATTCATATTAATTTTATTTATCGCGGGACTCACTTTTACCTCTGCTTCACTCAACCGAAAATATGTTAACAACAGGGCCGAATTAAGGCTGTCACGGGCCTGGAGCACAAAAAAATTTCAGAGACCCCGTAAAAAAAAAAGTTTCTGCATTTTTATCTTATCAGAGTCTCTAGCGAATAATCATTTAAACAAGGGAGTAAATGTTCAAAGAATTCTAACAAAATGTAAAAAAAAATGAAATTTTACATGAATTACAAAAATTACAAAATTTTATTAAAACCAGTATTATGAATGAACAGATAAGAAAGTTAAGGATAATTTACATTGAAATGGGAAAATTAAAGAAAAAACATGTTAAAAATGTACTAATTGAAAAACCTGGAAAAAATAAATAAAATCTTCAAAAATAAAAAAGTTTAAAAAATCAATGAAAGTAAAAGAAATAAAATTAAGAAATATAATAAAATGAGTTATGAAATATTAAACATTTTAAGGAAGACTGATTAAATTGCTTTTTAAAAATCAAAATACTACGCAAAAAACAGTAACAATTTTTAAAACAAAAAATTGAAATTACTAAAGATAAAGAAATACTTTAAAAACTTGTTTAGAAAATCAGGCAAAAAGGAATAATTTTTTTTAAATTTAGAATTAAGTAAAACAATTAAACAATTTTAAGAAAAAAAAATCAATATTTCTAAGAAATAGAGAAATTCTGATCAAATGAGAAAATTTATTATAAGATCAAATTTACGAAAAATTAAATAAAATAAGAAAAGTCTTTAAAACTTATAAAAATTAATAAGTTATGATAAATGACAAAAAACCAAATAAATATTTTAAAAATCATAAAATTGAAAAAAATTATATTTTACAACTTCCAAATTATAATAATAAATAAAATTAATCACTGGTAAACAAAATAAATTTTTCTAAATATTGTTAAAATAAAACTGTATTTATAAAATTAACTGAAGTAATTTTTGTAAAAAGAATAAAATTTAAAAATACATCTAAAAAAAAAGCATTATTAAACGCATAAAAAAGAACAAATTTTAAAAAGAAATGAAAGTTATCTATGTGAGTTTCTAAAAATACAAAAAAGTAATATAAAACATAACCTACGAAAAAAAATTTGTTTGAAAAATAAAAATTTTCAAAAAAGAATAATTAAATATTTCAAGAAAGTGATATAAATTAGTGTGTAAATAAGTCTACAATTTTTTCTATAATTTTCAACCGTTTTTAATTTACAATTATTCTCATTAAATTTTATAATTATTTTTAACTTTTTTAATTATTTTGTTCTGTTGTAGATTATTCTCGACAGTTTTCGAATTTCTTTTTCAATTGTCAATTCTTTTTGGCATTTCTCAATTATTTTTTTTAATATTCAATTATTCTCGTCATTTTGTAATTTTCTTTAAATTATGAATTTTTTTCGAAAGTCAATTCCATTCTATAATTTTCAATTAAGTTTATTCAATATTCAAAAAAACTTAACTTCAATTCAATTATAAACCATTATTTCAAATTACAATTTATGTCTTCAATTTTTGATTATTGTCTTCAAATTTCAATCACATTTTTCAATTTTCAATTATTTTTTCGAATATCAATATGCTTTTTTAATTTTAAGTACAATTGTTCAACTATTATACAATTTTAAATTTTTTCCCCAATTTCAATTATTATGTTCGATTAAATTTTTTTAAATTTAGTTGCTATTATTCTTGTTAATTTTAAATTATTCTCTTTAATTTTTAGTTATTTCTTACAATATTTAAAATTTTTATTTATTCTCTTAAAATTATAGAATTATTTTTCAACGTTTTCAATTATTTTTTTCAGTGGTGCATTATTCTAGTCATTTTTTGATTTTTTTTTTAATTGTCAATTATTTTCTTTAATATTTTAAAATCCTCGCCTTTTGCCAATTATTTTTTTCATTATCAATAAGATTCGTTAATTTCAAATTTTCATTTTCTTCAATTCTCAATTTTTTCTTTAAATTTTTTTCCATTTTTCAGCTTTTAATTGTTTTCTTCTATATTCAATAATTTTCGACTTTTTTCAAATACTTTTTTTAATTTTTAATTATATTCTTTAAATTTAAATTTTAATTTTCAATTTTGTATTATTTTATTTAATTTTAATTATTATTTATTTTTGTCGATTTTTAATCCATTCGTTTAATGCGTAATTATTTCCAACAATTATTCCAATAATTTTCTTCATTTTTCAATTATTTTGTAAATTAAATATTTATAGTTTGATTTTTTAAATTATTTTTTCCAGTTGTGCATTAATCTAGCCAATTTTTGAATTTTGTTTTCAGTTGTTAATTATTTTCGACATTTTCCAGAAATTATCTTCAATTTTGCTATTATTCTTGTTATTTTTGAATTATTTTCTTTAAGTTTTAGTTATTTCTAACAATATTTAAAATTTTTATTTATTCTCTTACAATTATAGAATTATTTTTCAACGTTTTTAATTATTTTTTTCAGTTGTGCATTATTCTAGTCTTTCTTGATTTTTTTTTTCAAATGTCAATTATTTTCTTTAATATTTAAAATCCTCGCCATTCGACAATTATTTTTCTCCATTATCAATAAGATTCGTTAGTTTCTAAATTTTAGTTTTTTTTATTAGTCTATTAAACTAGTCATTTTGTAGATATTTTCTTCAATTTTTTAATTATTCTCATTTTTCAATTATTTCTTTTAATTATTAACTATTTTTCTCAATTTGAAATTATTTCCTACAATTTTTTCAATTTTTAATTAGTTTCTTCAAGTTTTATAATGATTCTTTGAGTTTTTCAATTATTTTTTTGTTGTTGTGTATTAATCTAGCCATTTTTCAAATTTTGTTTTCAATTGTGAATTATTTTCACGTTTTATAATTTTTCTCCATTATTATCAATTTCTTTTTAATTTCAGTTTTATTTTTAAATTATGAATTTATTTTTTCAAGTTTTTATTATTTTCTCCAAATTTTTATTATTTTCTAAAGTTTTCAATTATTTTCTTCAATTTCAATTTTTTTTGTTTTGGTTTGATTTTCAATCCAGTTGTTCAATTTGCAATTGGTTTTATCAATTATTCCTATAATTTTTTTTAATTTTTCAATTTTTTAGTTTTAATTGAATGTATACTGTTTAATTTTTTAGATTATTTTTAACGATTGTGTATTTATATATCCATTTTTCGAATTTTGTTTTTAATTGTCAATTATTTTCGTGAGTTTTCCTATATATATATTCTTTTCCATTTTGTAATTATTCTCGTAATTTTCATTATTTGCAATTCCAAAAATTTATAGTTTTAAATGACAAACAGCAATGTAAAGACGTTTGGGATATAATAATGGCTTGGAATTAATTAACTTTAATATAGTTTTCAACTTTCTTTCTATCAAAATGTTTTTAGATTAAATTCTGATCATTTTTAATTCAATTTTTCATATTATTATTAAAGAAAACAAGATTATTATACTTGGTAAAAAACATTGATTTCGTCAATCTTTTTTGCGTTACATTATTTTCCATATTCGCATTCTGAGGCCGAAAAGAGTAACATTATTCTTCTTATTCGTACTCTAAAGCCTGGTTTACTCTTTGTTTAGCTAACGTTAGTTTTCTACCTATAGCGAGAGGTACAATCTACGCCGTTTTAAGAACTGAGTTATAAAAAAATGTATTTATTATTTTTTTATTTCCGATGCACAAGAAGGAATATTTCTGGAAAATCACCTATAAATACATAATTATCAATTTTTCAAAAATGTACTGATAATATGTCTTTCATCCCAAGTCGAACGTACGAGACTGTTTTGGAACATTTGGAATTTGCGTAACTTTTAAAAGCAGGTTGGAGATAATTTTATTTATAAAAATTGTAAAATATTTATAAAAATAAAATTATTTATAAAGTTTACAAAAATTGGTGTTTTTAGAAACTACTCATGTTCTGTTATTTGTATAAAAACTAAACTGACAAAAATAGCTATTTATGAATATTAAAATTTAATATTCAGATATTCAAATTAGTGTCAAGATATTAATATCTAGATATCCAAACTTGATGTCTTAGATATTAAAAATATTAATTTTAATGTCTAAAATATTAAGTTTATAAATATCCATTTTCCGCAGCGTACATAGGTGCGCTGTTTCCAAACCTTTTCAAAAAGTTACGTACTTTCTGCTTTGTTTTTAAAAGTTACGTGTTTTCCAAATTGTGACAAACATTTGCGTGCATTCGACTTGGGGTGAACGATGTATATAATACACAAAATATGCAAAATTAAAATTAATTTAATTAGTTTTTACCTGTATGACTTTCTTATCATCTTGTGACATATTTAACGAATTCGGTTCTCTAGGGTCTCTGATAACTCTAATACGATAAAACGGTGACACAAACATTAATCGAGTATAAAATTGATTGATTTTCTGCCATGAATTCTTGTTAATATTCCATTCTTCTGGCTCCATTACAAGCGGCCATCCACCGCTTTGTGTTAAAAATGCCTTAATGGGCCTCCATCCTCTATAACCGACCTTAACTACACAAGAAAATTGTTTTGTTAAATTAAATCAACGGATGTTGATGTTGATGAAACTAGTGTGTAACCGAAATAATTATTCAAATAATCAAATTATTAAATCATTCGATTACAAACTGGAAGATGTTATCTTTCTAAAATTTGCCGGGCGCCAGTTTCCTTTTATCTAAATTATATATTATTTAAGATTGACAATCAATCAGAAAGCTCAATCTAAAATCCAAAATATGTTGACAACCAAAATAGGAAGCTCAACAAAAACCAAAATTATAAAACAAAAAAATTAAACCATGAAATCTCCATTTAATAAATTTCAACTAGCTCAATCCCCGATCTGGATGATAGTAGAGGGGGTGATTCTTAAATTAATTTATTTATCTTTATTTGAAGAGGTTACTCACAATAAAGAGACTTTAATTAAACAATAACATTTTATTTAAACTAAATATAAATCGATTTTTGAGGTTAAGTTAACAGTGACATTATTAAAAATAACATTTTTTGTTTTTATTAGATTTCTCTAAAATTAACAAATTTCTCTAATAAATAAGGAATCTAAAACAGGTTATTCCAAGACAAGGTCAAAGACATTTTTCTAAATTAAATACTAAATTTTAAGTAGTTATTCAAAGAAGACAATTATTTATAATTAGATAATAATTGAAAGATAAATTACAAATCAAATGAATTAGAATGACATTTAGGAAGGAAAGACAAAATACATTATGAGTTTTGGAATAGTGATCAGTAATAAAAAAGAAAATCAAATTTCTTAGTTTTAATTAATATTTGAAAATGACTCTAATTTTTCTCAAGAGATAAGTGATAAGAATATTACCAAACTAAATCCATAGTTTAAATCCAAATTAATCAAAATTAGTCCAAAAATACAGAATTTTCCAAATTAGTCCAAATATAGAATTTTTTAAAATGTGTCCAAATATAGAATTTTTCAAAATGAGTCCAAAATTAGAATTTTCCAAAATAATATCAGGGATATTTATTTGAATGATTAATTTTTTTATCTTTTAATCTTTAACAAATTTAATAATTAAGTCAAACGTCTGACCTCAATGACTGATCGCGAAAAAGTGAGTTCAGATTTTTTTATTATTTTCCTTGGTTACCAACGTAACCAATGTGAAGTTAGTATTCAAAAACTCATAAAATAAAAGAAGTAACTAAGATCACTAAATTTAATAAATTGATTCTTAAATTTTATTGGTGGGATGAAAAAAAGAGACTAAATTTAAAATCTTCAACTGCATCTTGATTAATCTTCAGAATTAATTGTTTTAATAGTTAATTCTATCGATAAGATGGTAGATCATTAATTTTTTCTTCCAATATTTTCTCAAAGAAATAAACCAGCCAACTGAGTCCGAGTGTGACAAGAAAGTGATATTAAAAATGACTAATATCCACATCTCCTGGATCCAATTGGAAATAGTCCTGGCTATATAAATTGATAATAAGATGGGCTTTGGCTAACCCGCAGCAACAAGAAATCCAATTTAATTGAATAATTAACGAAACCTTCCAAGATTTGAAAATTTTAAATATCACTCAGGGTGACGAAGTCAGGTCCTTAATACGAGGCAGGAAACGCAGCAGGAATCAGGTTGGCATTTTAAATAAATTCCAAAATTTTTGGGTTCGACCAGAAGATTAATAAATCAATATAACACGTAACACCTACGCCAAAGACCGAAGAAGGGAACATGAGATCTAGGGAAACAAAAGTCCATCTTAAGGTTTCTATTAAAATCGAGATACTCGCTGAAGGGAATAATGATCACTGACTACTCCAAGAATGTTGATCTCTGGACCTTGAACTCTAGTTCAAAAAATCATAGTTTTTGGGCAAAAAAAAAAAAAAATATTCATCATGATCATAATATTGCCTAATAATATAATGTAAATGAAATCATCTCTTACCCTCATCCATACATGACTGATAATACAGTTTTGCCTTCTTTACTGCCATATTATCGGTTGGCTCAATTGGCTCTGTGATAAGGTCTAAAAAAGTATAAAAATTGGAAGCTCCTTCGTTACTGTCAAGATATATTTATTTTAGTTAAAAATGTGAAAAAAATTAATTTTCACAAGATGGAAAATTAGTTTTAATATTTCTTTTTTGAGGGAACGGGAAAAGTAGATACCCGACTATTAAAAAAGAAACTGAAATAAAAGAATGTAAAAAAGGTAAAATAAAAATAAAAGTTATAAATATTTAAGACTAAATAATTTTACATCTACAAAATTTATTCATTGGATAGTTACTTAAAAGTTGAAGCCTGACTTTTGACCTCATTTTTTGAAAATTTCCCCACGTCAATTCTCTAGAAGGTACTGGATTAAAAGCAGCATAACCTCCACATGCATATTCATAAAAATTTTCACATGGGTTGACAGATTGATTCATGTTCTGCCGTATTTCTAAAGCTAAAACAACGAAAGACTGCATTATCAAATAATTCAACTTTCGGACAAAAAATATTTTTCTGTAAAAATTTTATAAACAATTTGTACAATTTACTTTTTATTCTTTATTATATTCTATTTTATAATTTAATTTTTGTAATTTTTTTTGGTATAAATTACGTGTTTTTTGGAGTAAGTATCATTTTGACACAAAACTTACTTTGAAAATTGTTATATTGTACAAAAATAGATAAATGTTATTTTAAACAACTGCTAAAATAAAAAGATTTTTAGGTTTCAATTATTCAATATTTGATTACTATGAATTAATTGAACTCTTTATTATTTCTTTAAATTATTTTTTTAATTAATTAATGTTAAAACCTTCAATTTCAGGTGTTGTAAAAAATTATATTTACCTATGTTTGTACAATATAACAATCTTTATGATAAGTTTTGTGTCAAAATGATACTGGCTCGTTTTTTGAAAATTGTATTATTATATAACTTAATAAATATACAAATTTACATACCAGCTTTATAACATTCTGCAGTAAGACACACTTCAGGCTCCTTATAAACTTTAAGTGGTTTAACATTTGGTAAAGAATTAGATTTGAATTCATTATCAATTTTAACTTCTGCCTTTACGATTGCAATGAGCAAAAATCTGTAAAAACAGATTAATACTCATTAATTAATAATTAATTTTAATTGCAATAAATTTTTTTTTTAATACAGAAAATGGCAGAAAATATACATTTTTTAGAAATATAGAAATTATTGTAAAAAGAGCGAAAAAAAAAATTTATTTACATTAAAGTGAATCGAATCATTTTAAAAAAAAATTAAAACACTAGGATTCAACCTCTGGAACTAGTCGAAAACAAGTATTTAAACATTTTGAGCTCAACAATAAATATAAGCTGGTTTCTCATGTTAAAGCTTAAATTACAATCTGCAATAAAAAATAATGGCTTCCTGTGTAAAAATCCTTTTTGTCATAAAAAAGCAATTGATTGTATAATGATAATAAATTTTTACTGAATATTAACTAAATACTAATTTCAAATAATAAATGATAAGATAATGTCAAATAAGTAGAAATGTAAATATATAACTCTGGCATTCTGTAAAACATTATAAATGTATCATATAAAATCGTATAAAAATTGTGTACTAATATGTCGTAAATAAGAACCTTTTTTCAACTTATTCATTAAAATTATTATTGTTCTAGAAATTTTCCAACTTTAGCTTCATAACAGGTAATTTTTAAAATAAATAAAAATGTTAAAAAGGTCTTTATTATTTGAAATTTGAAATCTGTGAAAAAATATCGGACATTTATTGTTTCTTAAATTATGCAAATGACAGGTTATTAGTTTCCTCTCGTTGCTAGATAATTGTGTCATAAAAAATGATCTAAGAGTATTATGTAAAGGTAAAATTACAAAAATCAGGCTGAAATGAAATTATTTGCTATATTAAATAACAATGTGTTAGAAATATTATACTCGTATCTCAAATAGTGTAAAGGTAGGGTCACAGCTCGGATAGAACTTAGATAGAGGAAGACAAAAAAAAATAGAGTAAAGGGTTTAGAGTTTTTTTTCTTACGAGGTTTGGAAAATGCATTTACGCATCATAAGAAGCACCTTATAATGAAAGATGCAGGCATCATTTAAAGAGGGCGCCTCCCGTGTGTGGGACTCGAGTCCAGAGAATAGTTTACTTGGGAATATAAATATTCCCCCATAAGTTTGTCTCTGGGTAATACCCATTAAACCTTCCCCGCTTTACAAGAGTATTTAACACTCAGCGGGACGATTGTGCTAGGCAACCAACATCACCGAGTGCTAACTCCACCCATACCCAGAGATCCCTCAGCCCAGCATCAGATCTTGATCAGCCGACGAATCGAGGGGGGTAAAAGCCCCCTCCAACCAACGGCTGATTTCGAAGTGATGTCAGGTGGAGGATTCTATACGGATTTCTTCCATTATCTTTTTACCTTCCAATGTTTTCAGATTTTCAGAAGGAACCCTGATTCCTTCTCCTGCGTCCATCAAATTCCTTGATTTCCATTATTGCTATTAATGCGCAAAATCCTTTCTTCTTCCCCGTGGCTTCTCTGGCCTTCTTTGCTTCTTTCACTACTGCCGAAATAGCGTCGACAGTAGATCAGCCTTTGCAAAAACCGTACTAGTTTTCTGATAGATCATTTTCGCCAGTCAGAACACCCTGAAGTCTTTGCAAAACCATACCCTCTAAAAGTTTACCCATAGTGTCCAGAAGACATATGGGTCTATAGGATGACGTCTTATCTAGAGGCATGTCTCCTTTTTTAAGAAAAACTAACTTTTAATTTTTCCATTTCATAAAGAACCTTCTAGCCTTGAGGCAGTCGTTCAAAGAGTTAAGGAGAAGTTCCGGGTACACATCGCTCACCAATTTCAGAATTTCGTTGGGTATTTCATTTCTTCCTGGCGCCTTGCCAGATTTTAACCCTTTTCCCGCAGTTCATAGCTCCTCAAGAGTGAAAAGATCTTTGTTCCGTACTAAGACCCGAGATCTGTTGTTTAATAACCAATTTCTTGGTCACAATCTTAAACGCCAGTCCCCATGGGTCGTTTTCGACGTCGCTGATTAAGTCTTTCCAGCATTTCCGTTGACTACGCCTTATTCCCTGCTTAAAAGCCTGTTTTGCTTTATGCCATTCCTGCTCAAGCGAGATGTTCCCTTTTGAACGGGTATATCTCCGGCTCGCTTTATTACACTCATTTTTTAGAGTGGCCCATTCCTCGTTCCACCAGTATGTTGAGTTCTTCCTAGAGCAATCGCGCCTACGTCGGGGCATAGAGTGGTTGTACGCTGCAGTCACCTCACGCCTCGCTGCACGCACCCCCTCATCAATCGTTTCCGGTTCCCTTATTCAGCCAAGTTCGGAGATCAGCTTGGCTTTTTCCAGGTACTTTCTTGCCTTATCTCGATCGAGCTTACTCGTGTTCCATGAGGGGTTCTTACTAGGATTACCGGGTCTTTTGCCTCTCACAAGCTCTTCCATCGAGATAACGAACTCAATATACTGGTGATCGCTCAAGGTTGTTTCATCGAGCACTTCCCACTCCCTGATCTTCCGTGCCAATTCTAGGGAGGCTATTGTGAGATCCAAAATTGATCCCGATTCACCTCGCCGAATTGTAAACTCCTGGCCCCGGTTCACTACGACTAGGTCATATCTGGCCACCATTTCGCTTATCAGATGGACCCTCTTGTCTAAACGGAATTCACCCCATTCGGGACACTTACCATTAAAGTCTTCCGTTATGAGGGTCCTCCCGCCGAAAGCTTTTATGCTTTCTTCAAGAGATTGCAATTCGGCCTCGAAATCATTAAAGCGATCGTTCGGAGAGAAGTAGCAGCTATACATACATATACCCGCCACATCTACCCAAATGAACCCATTATCGGTCTCCAGGAAATCGCTGAGCTTAGATCCGGGTTGCACACTTGAATCCCAGATCTACATGTTTTGTCCTGCAACCAGACAGAGTGGTCCGGTTTCTTACACTGTTTACTGAAAAACAGTATACCAACCCCCCCTCCCTGAATGGCCGTCAAAAACATGAGATCTTTTGCGAGCTTTCCCTTGTTAAGGTTAATCTGAAGTCACCTTAGCTCCGTCCTTTTAACTTCTTTAGTTCTGCACTGTAGACAGGGCAGGACCCACTTCCTGGACGGTGTTTGAAATCCGTCATTCCTTTATCCGAGCAGGTGGTGCAGTGAAACTCCGCATTACACCCCTTGCTCTGATGGTCTGGTTCTCCGCACCGCCAACAAACATTGCTCCTGTCAGGACCACTGCAGTTCTTGGTCAGGTGTGTTACATCCCTTACTCGCGTAATTTTAAGCTCTAATGCTTAAAGTCCTCGCTTCTTCCTTGTTGTCAAAAAAGGGAAGAAGGACAGGTTTCACGTCCCCAACTTCCAGGACTGTGTGATTATGAATAAAATTATTATTTAAATTAGAAAAGAAAACATCATTTTAAGCCTAAAGTTACACAATGCAATCGTTATTTTCTCGCGGACGCGAACTAGAAATCCTGTAATTGTAATCCTGTCGTAAAAACAGACATTGATAATTTGGGTTTGGCCAATTATAATTGTTTTAGGATTAAACATAAACAGCACAAATAAGCACAAAAGGAAAGCGTCAAGTTACGACTAAGCTCAATAGCAATTGAAATTAAGTAAGCCCACGTTCAGCCGACTTTCATTATTGAAAATCTGTTTTAAGTTGGCATGCCAGTATTGGCAAACCAACAGTCAGGACTACGCATTAGAACGCCAATGTTAGCATCACTATAATCGATCAATTAACGCATGTTTTCGCGTAAATAAACTCCGTAGTCCGCCTTGCCAGTACTGGCGCGCAGCGAAACCAGTATACGCATTCTAAAATACGTGAAAAATTATTCTTATTATGTATAATAATATGTAATATGTTTAGACTAAAGTACCCATTTTTGTAATAGTAGTTTTAGACAAAGAATGAAATCTGATCCGTAAAAGAAAATTAAAATTAGGCATGCATATATAAAACTTAACGCAACCTACTGTTGATTCTAATATTGGTCCGATATTAGACCAATACTAAAAGCAAACAACAGTTTTAAACTAAAATAACTTAATTAATAATAAAGTATATTCATTGATTAACCATCTTTTCTTATGTGAAATTGATGAAAATTTATCGATCAATGTAAAATATAAGTTGTAGATTGAAACGTGACTTTTTGCGCTTTGTCGTAGCTCCTAGATCTTCGTGTTTTCTTGCGCTTTGTCGCAATGCACCCCACTTCTCCAATTGTAGTCTTATTGCATTTTCCACCCCGCAACTCTTAGTTTGACTACTATAAAATAATGCGACGCATAATGGAGGGGGTCTAATCTTCCGAAACTATTGTACGAGTAACGTCGTGAGTGACCCGTCAGTTTTGACAACAGTTTCCGCTTCACATTGTAATTGTATCGGAAAGTCGAGTGCAAAATAACGAGTGTCGTGGATATTGATTGTTAAACTGTCGATAAAATAACAATAGAGTGGTGTATGTTTGTGCGAGCGGATACAGAGCGGACGTTGTCAACGGATTACTTATTTCGATTGATCGATCGTCGGATTGCTGCGCCAATCATCCTTAACTCATTCTAAACTTCCAAAAAGTAATAAATGTAAGTAATCATTTTACACTTGTCACAAAGAATTATATTTTGTATTAGAAAAATGCAAATCTTATGAAAACTGGCATGAAAACGGTATGAAGAGTATTGTGTTTAGAACGATCCTATGTAATTTATATTCATTACCCTAATTGACTATATTATTAATAAAAACCATTAAAGTGTTTAAACTGTGCAGTTTTAATTGAATATCCCTAGAACATTGGCCCATTACTGGCTAGGCATAAAAATTCACTCTCGTTTGTTAATTGAGTCGAATAATAGTTAACCAGTATCGGCCCAGTAAATTCATTCTTTAATCAATAAATAAAGGTCGAATTTTCGTAATAAATAATAAATTATACCAAATACTACTGAAGGATTCATATTAATATTACATACGTGTTCTTGCTAATGTTGTTTAATATAAAATCCTTTTTATGTTGACATATTCCAATCTAGAATAGTGTTCAAATATTGAAGTATTCACTTAATTATTTAGCGCAGGTCCCTTAGATTTGATAAGTGACGTGGATCCAAACAAAAATATAAAAGTTAGTTTCAAGCTAACTGATCAAAATGTTACCCATCGTAAATATTTAATATCAATTTAAATATCCTCGCCTTTAGTCGGATCGTAACAAGGTGTCCATATCCGAAGCACTTATAGCACCTCTCAACTTTTAGCCTGGCCCGGACTCTGCAGTTTATCCATCCTACTTTTACCCTACCTACCTTTAGCAATATTCTAGCAGATGCTTCATGAAGTTGAAGCACTGCTATTTTGCTTTCGGCACTAAGGGAAAAAAGGCGACAAGACACCTGCAGGTCGGTCCTGTCCAGTGTCTTTTTTACTGCTTCCACCACTTCGTCCACCTCTGTGGACTCATCTAGGTCCCTGATTTCCACGGACCTTTTTGTGACCACAGTAGCGACTTCTCCTTTCTCCTGAAAGTCAGCAGTCAGTGCCTTCCTGATTTCTGAGCGATCCTCTCTTCCCTTGAGGACGAAAAGCATCTCGTTCTTCAACGTCTTCTGAATCGACAGGACCTCCGGTTGAGAGTCAGCAGATTTGTCTACCGACATCATATGCTTCAGGGCGTCAGCGAAGGAAATGTCATCCTTTAGTGACACCCTGAGAGCATCGTTTCTCCTTTCCTTACCGTGCTGAGAGGCCTTCTTTTTCACATCTGCCTCTTTCTTCTCCTTCGCGGCTTTTGCCTTCTCTTTTTTCTGTTTCTTCTTTTCTTTTTTTTTCTTTTTCTTTTAAGTGGCTGAATCTTCCTGCCACTTTTTTTTAACTATTGGATCAATTAGTTCTCGGGTTGCCGCAAAAAAGGATCTATCAATCCCATCCTGGGGTCTTTCGGGCCTCTTCCCTTTTTTCGAGGACCTCTCTTGGAGAGTCCTCGAAGCTTCTCGCTTTTTACCTCTTTTTTCTTCATTACCCTTTGATGTTGGGGTCTCCAACTCATTGGGTTTTGGGCGAAGGAGAACCTTTGCATTTCCCTTTTGTTTGGGAAGGCCTCTCAGCTTTTTTAGCATCTCCTCTTTCAGGTCTTTAGCCACTTTTTCGAGGCATTTACTACACTCCACTGCCGTGTTAATTGGTTTCTTAACTGGCTTCGCGATGTTTTCCAGACGATTTGACTGCACGTACAACAGCGCATTCGTAAGTTCCTTAGTTTCGACCACTTGCTGTTCCAAAAGCCGAATGATGCCGTCCCATTGGAAGGACATTGAAGGTCCTTTCTTTCGGGAAGGAAAGGGTTTAGAGTTTAGTAACTTATGTAATATTTTATTAGATCGTAGAGCTTCATTTAAAGATACATTTTAAAATGTAAAATTAAAATGGACTTGTGTGGTTTCTTCGCAAACAGCTTCAATTATATTCAGCGATAGAAATATATGCGCAGTTGTTTTCTGTTAACCCTACACATGCGCAGTAGCTTTCTATAAACACTGCACATGTGCAGTTGTTAAAATCTCCAAGATAATTGACTGTTCAACTATTTCAATGTGAACTGACATCGAAAAACAAGTTAACAAAAAAGTTATATACATTGCGTAGAGCGCATATAATTTTGATGAGTAAATTGCAGACACAACTTTTTGCACATGGAAAACTACGAAATTTTATTCTTTGTTGAAATTAAAAAAAAACACTGCGCAAGCGCAATATTTCAATCTGAGTAGAGCACATGTGTGATTATCACAGTGCATCACTGCTAATTTAAACTTTTCCACATTATAGCGCTTTACAACGAGTTTACTACAGTCCTCACCAGGCGTAAAAATAGACGAATTTAGATGATAACAATAATTTAAGTAAGCAGAGGGTCAAATATAATGGTCGATTTTTTATTTATTTATCAGATTTATTGAGTAGATTTTTCATATTTTTATAAAATTTAAAGATTATATTTTTCGAATATTGTATTTTTCCTAAATTTTAAATATCGTTCAGGGTTTGATTAAAAAATATATAGATTTATAATTTTTAAACCCACTTTTTAATTTTGTCAACAAAATTTTAATTGCTTATTCCTTCGATACATTATTTGAACGAAATCCGTTTGGTTTTTTCATTTTTTGATTATTCACCTCAGAAATACAGAGGTCACCACAAAACGTTTTTGTTTGGAGGGGTTACGGAGATCTACTGTAGCAGCTTTGAAAGCTATTTTTTTTAGAAATAAATTTTTTTTAAATATTCCTTAAAGTTGCCATAATATGTGTAGAAATTGTTAAATTAATAAATTCAGAAGTTTTCTCAGCAACATTTTTATATAAGGTATATTGAATACCTTTTTATCCGAAACTGCTGACAATTTTTTAATGGTATTGCCGGGATTAAATTTCGCAAGTTTTTGCTTGCTATATCAATGGATTAAAAAGTGCCGTGAGAAAAAGGGACTTGAAAATATTGAAAATTTTTAATCCTTTTTAATGTTGTCCTTCTTGCTATATCATGGATCATATATCATGGATAGAGCTAGTTCTTCTTATATTTTATATTATAAAAAATAAATTGGCGCTTAACGCTAAGCTTATCTCAGTTTAAATAA
The DNA here is from genome assembly GCA_037103525.1 of Ganaspis brasiliensis. Taxonomy (NCBI): domain Eukaryota; kingdom Metazoa; phylum Arthropoda; class Insecta; order Hymenoptera; family Figitidae; genus Ganaspis; species Ganaspis brasiliensis. Next base: position 1,420,787 of record JAZKLR010000294.1, read on the forward strand.
AAAGTAACAAATTAAAATAATTAATTAAAATTAAATTTTAATAATAAAATTATTAACATAACCTCGAAAAGAAAGGTTATAGTAAATATAAGTTATAACGATTCTTATAAACAACTTCTGATCTCTAGCCCATATAGATGAAAAATGACGAACCCTTCGGTTTTAGGGCGCGTAAAACTTGGACTTTTTTTTTTTTTTTTTTTTTTTTTTTTTAATATCTTGAGTTCGAAAAAAATTCATGCTTTTCAGAAGCTATAAAACAAGAATTTCGGGATAAAATAATACGGTTTCTATGGAAACAATAAAAACAATACTCAGTTAATAGTGCGTAACAAATTTTATTAAATTCCATGTAAAATTGGTTCTCAAAATTGGTAATTCATCAATTTTTTATTAGTTACATCCAATTAGTAGTTTATTTATAGAAATATTTTTCATGCTTAAGTATGTATAACAATCAAATTTAGTTTATCTAGGAAACTTAAATTTTGCAAATGTTTATGGTTTACCATAATTTGCATTTCAAATTCGGATTCATTGGACTGTCTTGAGGACAATCGAAAACTTTGGCAAAATGTTTCGAATTTTGAAGAGGGCCATTCACTAGATAGTCAGGAATGCTGTGTCGGCGCTTTCCTTTTAAATGTCTTATGTTAGAGCACCATAACTGCAAATTATTCAAAATTGTACTTACATTTATAACAATGGTACCTATCGTTTTTCATATTTAACTCATAGTACAATAATTATTGTTTTAATGGTAAAATAATTCTATATTTCAATTTTCAATTTTTATTAATTTTGCTCCATATAACCACACGCCTACCTTGGCAAAAGAAAGGAAGAACATGTTTTCATTGCTCAAATGACTAAATCCTGGTAAATGAAGTGATTGCTTCTCTTTTTCAATTTGTTGAAACGCTCCAAAAGCAATATCCAAACCTAACGAGTCTGCCAAATTTTTAAAAAGAGTTTTCTGTAAATGTAAATTTTTATCGCTTTGTTAGTAATACAGTTAGTAATTTAGTAGTTTGTGAATATACGCTTAAGAATAAATTAAAAAAGACAATAAATAAAAAACAATAATATTACTAAAGATCAGATAGCAATCATCAAACCTGTTCAGATTCAATTTGCTTTGATTTATCATCAGCATAAAAGTTTTTGTATTGATCAGCAAAACACTGGACCCTTCCTTCCAAAGTTTTATTATTATCTCCAGACCAAAGGTACTTTTGGCCAACATAATCGACAGTTTTTTGGAAAACTTCATGACCAATTAGCACACCAAGTTCTCCATAATTTAAATAACTTGAATCATAAAAATTATTGAACTTTTCGAATTAAATTATTTTTTGGTGTGTAAATAAAACTTACTTTGGTTGAAAAAGAGAAAATAATGGAGCTTGCAAATCGGCTACTGAGATACCTGAAGAAAAAATGTGGTTTTTGTTATTCAAATGTTTATAATATTATTAATTTACAATTACTCATATAACAAGTTTAACAGACTTAGTAAAAAGTTGTAGATTAAAATCAATTTAACATTGTAAGGTTTTTAATTCTTTTGAATTAAAATGTATTTAACTAATTGAAAATACATCCATATTCAGTTCAATTAATTTCGATACACATCTTTCTGGGTTTAATTATTCGTGTAAAAGTACTCACTTTGTTTTTTTTTATAGAAGGCATCTACCCTGTAAAATTATACGTATATTTAAAACATAATTACAAAAGAAAAATGATAAATATTTAATTTGAATAATTGTTTTTGTTACTTTTATTATATAAAAATATTTTATATTTACTCTTCACTTTTAAGCAGCTGTAGAAATTTTTTGTTATGAAAATGTTTTATGCTTATAATATTTTCCATATAATCGTTACCAATCACAGCCTACAATTATTATTAATTATAATTATAATAAACAAAATTAAATGATAAGTAAACAATAGGTGTCAATATTTACCTCCCGATACAGATTAGCTAATAGAGTTTTATTAATATACAATTCCAGAACATTCATTTTATTAATTTTTTCCACTGCAACATTTTTTATCTCCTCAGTCAACCAATCAGCTTCCAAGATATGCTTCTTCATTTCTTTTTGAACGTTTGCAAACAGTTTTTTAGCCTGTAAAATTTGTTTTATTAATGCGTCAACAATACTTGTTTAAACGAAAAAAAGTGTATATCTATATAAAAGTAATAATAGTCATCCAATCTCTTTTTAAAACTTTATTACGAATTAAGAATTTAAAATTTTATCAAGTATTTAAATAATAGAAACTTACTTCTTCAGTCGCATCATCATTAAAGTATTTTTTAAGATACATGTAATCAAAAACATGGGGCATTGACACACTTCTTAAACAGTCTTGCCACCTAAAAAATTGTCATTTTGTAAATTAAGTAAACAAAATTATATTTTCTAAATTTAAATCAGTGAGAATTGAGCCACTGATTAAAATATAGAGAATAGAAAGAAATTTTTAATAAAATTGAAACCTTTTTCTTGGTTTGCTTATTCCTTCTTTGTCATTAAACAATTCGTTTCTCATTCGTTGCATATCATATGTTGTGAAAGGAAGCATATGTGACACAAAGACCCACTGCATATAATTTACTAAAAATAATATTTTAACATTAATACTACTTTTCAATTTAATATATTTTTTACTTACCAATTGCTCGGGGATCAGAATTTTCTAGAATATCAGACAGCACTTCAAAATGTTTAATATTCGAAATTTGAAAAACTTCATTTCCATCAAGTTGCACATCTGCTTCGGCGAAATGTTCGGTAAGCAGTTTTTTCCAATCAATCTAACAACAAAATTATGTTTATTTGAAATATACCTTAACAATGCTTTAAAAAATTAGTGTAGATAATTTTAAAAGTGGAATACAATACGTTTGGTTTATCCTGGGTTATACTTGCGTTATTATAAATTTCTTGAAGTTCATCTATTGTAGCATATTGCACAGCAGTTACATTATCATATATCTATTAAAAAACAAAGTTTGTTTATTTTAAATTTCGAGAATTTTAATTAATTAAAGCCTTCTTTAGCACAGTGAAAATAATTACGCTCAAGAATTTCTTTTCGAGTTGAATAATTTTGTTAACGTCTTTTGCCATATGATCATGTGGAATAGTAGCATTTCTTCTGCGTGCCATAATTTTACCAATGAGTATAATAAAGCTTGCATAAGTGCCATCATCATACATATCTTTTATAAGATTGTTAAAAATTTTTCCAGTATACACAGCCAGTTTGTGTAAAGGTACCATTGGGGGAAGAATCTAAACCGATTATAATGAAAATTATTTATACTTAACACTGTTTATATACTAAAAAAACAATTACTATAAACAGGGCCAGATCAAGGCTATCACGAGCCTGAGGCACAAAAAAATTTCAGGGCCCCCCTTAAAAAAAACAAAAGTTTCTGCATTTTTATCTTATCAGAGTGTCTAGCGAATAATCATTTAAACAAGGGAGGAAATGTTCAAAGATTCTTAACAAAATGTAAAAAAAAGAAATTGAACATAAATTACAAAAATTACAAAATTTTATTAAAACCAGTATTATGAATGAACAGATAAGAAAGTTAAGGATAATTTACATTGAAATGGGAAAATTAAAGCAAAAAGATGTTGAAAATGTACTAATTGAAAAACCTGCAAAAAATAAATAAATTCTTCAAAAATAAAAAAGTTTAAAAAATCAATGAATGTGAAAGAAAGAAAATTAAGAAATAATGTAATAATGCGTTTTTAAATATTAAACAGTTTAATCTTTAGTTTAATGAAGATTGATTAAATTGCTTTTTTAAAATTAAAATCATGCACAATAAACAGTAACAATTTTTAAAACAAAAAATTGAAATTACAAAAGAGAGGAAAAAATGATTTTCAAAAAGTTAAAATATTTGCGGACATGTTTTTTTAAATTAAGAAAATAAATAAGATAATCAGTAAAAACACGGAAAAATATTACTAAAGATAAAAAAATACTTTAAAAACTGATTTTGAAATCAAGCAAAAAGCAATAATTTCTTTTGAATGAAGAATTAAGTAAAAACAATTAAACAATTTTAAGAAAAAAACCAATATCTCTGGGAAATAGAAAAATTCTGATCAAATGAGAAACTTTATTATAAGATCAAATTTACGAAAAATTAAATAAAAGAAAGAAAAGTCTTTAAAAATTATAAAAATTAATAAGTTATGACAAATGACAAAACACCAAATAAATATTTTAAAAATCATAAAATTGAAAAGAAATTATATTTTGCAACTTCCAAATTATAATAATAAATAAAATTAACTACTGGAAAAGTAAATAAATTTTTCTAAATATTGTTAAAATAAAGTTTTTTTTATAAATTTATTTATAATATTAACTGAAGTAATTTTTGTAAAAAGAATAAAATTAAAAAAATCTAGAAAATAAAAAAGTATTATTAAATGTGTAAAAAAAGAAAAATTTTCAAAAAAAATGAAAGTTACCTAAGTGATATTCTAAAAATACAGAAAAGTAATATAGAACATAACCTACCAAAAAAAATTGTTTGAAAAAGAAAAAATTGCAAGAAAGAGTAATTAAATATTTCAAGAAAGTGATATAAATTAGTGTGAAAATAAGTCTACAATTTTTTCTATAATTTCCAACCGTTTTCAATTTACAATTATTCTCCTAAAATTTTAAAATTGTAGGAATTATTATATGATCACTTTGAATTTGAATATCGCGGTAATTTTTAAAAATGTTTGTAGATTGTAGCGATTGAGGGCGCTATGATCAGTCTTGGCAAGCTAACGACGCGAGACACATGTATCTTATTATGTTCATTAAATTAATCGTTTAGCATTAATTCTGTGAGTTTTTACTAATCAAAGTTGTTACCCCTACAATTTTGGGAGCTCGTCCCAAATGGATTAATAACGATTGTTGAAATTGAAAGTGTTTTAAGACTAAAAATGACGATAAACCAGTTGTGAGCCAGATGCGATTGTTCAAGTGTGTGAGTAAACCAAGTTTTCTTGGTGAAAAATAGGACGTTTAAGGCTTATATTAGTACCGGGTTATGTGTTTTTCTAATGTTTTGAGTAAACATTAGTTGTGAATTGTGTGTTCCTGAATAAATAGTGAACACAAGTGTTTGAAGACGGCCATTTTGTTCAAATGACGAATTAAGACGAAAGCCGAGGTATCACGACGAAAACCGACAGATGACGTGCAGTTGTTGACAAATTGAGGTTATGTTTTGATCAGATTAATCAGTGACAGTTTTTACGAGTTTATTTTACGAAGTTCTATAAGTTGTTAATTCGTTAATAGAGACAATGGAGAATTTATCCCAAATACCAAACGTTAATGCAAAACTTAAATTAAGTTCAAAACAAACGGTGATGGCTTTACACAAGTTGGTGTTTGAACAAGACGGTGACAGAGATAATCGAAAAAGATTGCGTGAGTTTCAAGGATTCAGTTTCAAAGAAGATTCCCAAGAATTTAATGACAAATTAGTCTACGCAGCAAGACTATCTCTTGGTGAACTGACGTCAATTTGTAACGTTCTTGGATTGGATTATACAGGAGACAAAGAGTCATTGCGAGTTCGAATAATTCATAGCCTCATGGATTTAAATTCTCTAGTTCTTAACGACGAAAATAATGATAGTGAAAAAGACGAAACTGATGATGATGATGGTGATGATATTGTCGAAGGTGAAAACGTCGATAACAATGGTGACGAGGAAGAAGTCCCTAGAGAACAAGGAGAACAGAGAGATGCACGCCGAGTTGAAGACTATGTAAAGGTTAGATTTACAATGAGTTTTAAAGACGTTGAAGAGTCAATTCGACCATTTAATGGCAGTGATAATTACTCGATTGAGCGATGGATTTTAGACTTTGAGGATGCAGCAGAAATGTTTAAGTGGACTGATTTGCAGAAGGTTGTTTTTGCAAAAAAGTCATTAGAAGGACTGGCGAAGTTGTTTGTGCAAGGTGAAAAAGGTTTAAAATCTTGGAAGAAATTAAAAGACGCTCTAAAGGACGAATTCTCTGTAAAAATCACGAGTATCCAGTTGCACAAGATGCTAGAACAACGACGAATTAAAAAAGGTGAATCAATTCAAGAGTATTTCTTGATTATGAAAGAGCTTGCTTCCAGAGGAAGTATCGAACTTGAAGCTTTATTCGAGTATGTCATAGCTGGACTGGAAGATGACTAAAGTAAGACGATCGTGCTTCGCGGTACAAAGATTACACGACAATTCAAGGAAAAATTAAAAATTTATGAATCGATTAGGACAGAACCAAATGTGCAGTTTCCAGGGAAGGAAAAATACGATTTAAAGAAGAAGACGTCAGATTTGAGGAAACAGACCACCGAAGCAGATTCAGCGCAAAAGACGAAACCTACATCAACAGAAATTCTATGTTACAACTGCGGCGTTTTGGGTCATCGATCAAGGGATTGTAATATTAAAGCTTTAGGAAGAAAATGTTTTAAATGTAATCTTTTTGGTCATGTCTCAGCACAGTGTTCTAAGGTAAGATCGTCAAATTCAAATGTTAATGTTGTAAATAGTAGTTCGACGAACGATGTGTTTAAAGATATTTTGATAGATAATGTTAAAATATGCGCTCTTTTTGATACAGGGAGCAGCATAAGTATGATTCGTAAAGATGTAGTCGATTCAATTCCATTACGAGATATTCATAAATTAGAGCATACTATAACCGGATTTGGTAAAGGAAAATCTACCGCTTTAGGTTATGTTCAGACTATTGTTTATATCGACGATTTAGATTTTCCACTAACGTTATACATTGTTCCATCCGACGCTATGAAAATGAAAGCAATTATAGGACGCGACATTTTTCAATTAGCAAAATTAGAATTTGATGGTACCAGCGTTACTATTGCCAGGAAGTCGTCGTCAGCCTTGTTAGTTGGTATGAAATTAAAACTGAGACGACACGGTTTGATATAGGACCCATTTCTGATAAAAATACCTTTAATCAGGTTGAAAATTTAATTTCGAATTATAAATCTGATAAATGTAAATCAACGAACGTTAAGATGTCTATTATTTTAAAAGAAAATAAAACTATTTTTCAGAAAGCGCGGCGGTTACCTTTATCCGAGCAGGAAGTAGTTAAATCTCAAACTCAGGAATGGATTGAAAAGGGAATTATAGAACCATGTTCATCAGAATTCGCGAGTCCTGTTGTCATTGTTCGTAAAAAGGACGGAAGTCATCGGGTATGCATAGATTATAGACCAATAAATACGATAATAGAAAGAGATAGATTCCCGATTCCTTTAATCGAAGAATTAATAGATCAGTTAACAGACGCGAAGATTTTTAGTATCTTAGATCTAAAAAATGGCTTCTTTCATGTTGACGTGGATGAGGAAAGTCGTGATTATACAACATTTATAACTTCTGAAGGCCAGTTTAGATTCTTAAAAGTTCCTTTTGGGTTATGCAACTCTTCTGCGGTCTTCCAAAGATACGTTAATCAGATTTTTCGTCCATTAGTAAATGAAGGAAAGGTGCGTTTCTATTTTGATGATATAATTATTCCAGCGAGCAATGAGAAGGAAGCCATTGAAAGACTAAAAATTGTGTTAGAACTTGCAAGTATGTATGGCCTTGAGATCAATTTTAAAAAATGTCAGTTTTTAAAGAAGCGCGTAGAATTCCTAGGTCAGGTAATTGAAGATGGAAAGGTGTATCCTGCACCAAGTAAAGTAAAAGCTGTTTTAAATTATCCAGAGCCAGAGTCAGTAAAAGATATTCAATGCTGTCTAGGGTTGACCGGTTATTTCCGGAAATTTATTGAAAATTACAGTTCAATTGCTAAGCCGTTAAGTGACCTTTTGCGTAAAGATAAACAATTTTGTTTTAGTTCAGTTGAACGAGAAGCTTTTAATATGTTAAAAAATGTTTTAGTAGTCGAACCTGTTTTGCGAATATTTAACCCTAAGTACGAAACACAGTTACACACAGATGCATCGAAATTTGGAATAGGTGCTATTTTAATGCAGCGTTCTCCAGTTGACGACAAATTTAACCCCACGCATTTTATGAGCCGAAAGACGAACCAACATGAGCAGAATTACAGTAGTTACAGTTTGGAAACATTAGCAGTTGTCGAAGGTGTTAAAAAATATCGTGTTTACCTAATTGGCATAAAATTTTCGATTGTTACAGATTGCTCAGCAATTAAACAAACCATGAAGAGAAAAGAAGTGTCAACCAAAATCTGGCGTTGGGCTCAAACTTTAGGAGACTACGACTACCAAATAGAACACAGAGCAGGACATCGTATGCGCCACGTAGATGCTCTTAGTCGTCATGCTGTCATGACAATCACAGCAGATGATATTCTTCTGAGAATAAAGAGAGCCCAAGGTGAAGATCCCGACTTAAAGATTTTGATTGAAAATTGCAAGAAGAAACCACATAAAGATTATCTGTTGCGAGCTGGAATCCTTAATAAATTTTGTAACGGATCTGATTTGTTGGTTGTTCCACACTGCATGCAAGATGAGATTATACGAACTGCACATCAAAGAGGACACTTCGCAGTTGAGAAATCAGCTATTGATAAGGAATATTTTATCACAAATTTAAAGCCTAAAATTGAGAAGATTATTGCTAGCTGTGTTCGGTGCATCATGGGCAGTAAAAAAGAAGGAAGAAAAGAAGGGTTTCTTCATCCTCTTCCAAAAGCAGACGTTCCTCTTTTCACTTATCATTTGGATCATTTGGGTCCATTAGATTCCACCAGCAAGAACTATAATCATATCTTGGCCGTGATTGATAGTTTTTCAAAGTTTATATGGCTTTACCCAACCAAGTCTACGTCGTCTTGCGAAGTTATCGATAAGTTAGAGAAACAAAGAGAGATTTTTGGGAATCCAGACCAAATTATTACTGATCGTGGAACGGCTTTTTCATCCAATGAGTTTTACGACTATTGTGAGCAAGAAGGCATAACGAGAATGATGATCACTACTGGATTACCAAAATCCAATGGCCAGGTCGAAAGGCTCAACAGGACAATAATTCCAATCTTGACCAAATTATCAATGGATAACCCAACGAAGTGGTATCAACATGTAAAGAAAGTGCAAACTGTACTAAATTCCACTTATCATCGTAGTACAGGAAGATCCCCTTTTGAGCTGCTTACAGGAGTTAAAATGCGATGCAAAGAAGTTATTCATCTAAAGGAAGTCATAGAAGCAGAAATTGCATCACTCTTCGAAGAAGAACGCGAATTAATTAGATCAGAAGCGAAAAAACAGATTTTAAATGTTCAAGAAGAAAATCGGAGAAATTATAATCTACGTCGCCGTGAGCCGAATAAATACTCGCTTGGGCAATTAGTAGCTATTAAACGTACACAAATGACTCCTGGCAGAAAACTTCGTTGTAAATTTTTAGGACCTTATGAGATTATAAAAGTAAAAGCAAACGATACATATGATGTAACGCGAGTAGGTGATAGCGAAGGACCTTTAAATACAAGCACTTGTGCTGAATATATTAAGCCTTGGTTGTAAAGAAATAGTTTCATTCGAGCCGAATGAATTATAAGGATGGCCGATTGTAGGAATTATTATATGATCACTTTGAATTTGAATATCGCGGTAATTTTTAAAAATGTTTGTAGATTGTAGCGTTTGAGAGCGCTATGATCAGTCTTGGCAAGCTAACGACGCGAGCCACATGTATCTTATTATGTTCATTAAATTAATCATTTAGCATTAATTCTGTGAGTTTTTACTAATCAAAGTTGTTACCCCTACATAATTATTCTTTAACTTTTTTAATTATTTTGTTCTGTTGTAGATTATTTTCGACAATTTTCAAATTTCTTTTTCAATTGTCAATTACTTTGCGCATTTCTCAATTATTTTCTTTAAAATTCAATTTTTCTCGTCATTTTGTAATTTTTTTTAATTACAAATTATTTTCTAAAGTCAATTCCATTCCACAATTTTCAATTAAGTTTATTCCATATTCCAAAAAACTTAATTTTTCTCAATTATAAACCATTAGTACAAATTACAATTTATTTCTTCAATTTTTAATTATTTTCTTCAAATTTCAATCACATTTTTTACTTTTCAATTATTTTGTCAAATATCAATCCGTTTTTTTAATTTAAAGTACAATTGTTCAATTATTACTCAATTTTAAATTTTTCCTCAATTTCAACTATTATGATCGATTCAATTTTTTTCAATTTAGCTGTTCAATTAGCAATTATTTCCAACAATTATTTCTATAATTTTATTAGTTTTGCTTTCTCATAGAGGAAGCTTTGTGATCGTTAATATTTTCGTTTTTCTAAAAATAATCTAAATCGACTTATTTTCATAAAAAAGGGGAAATTTTCATTCCTAAGCAAATGTCCACATGTATGTGTATATAACTTTTATAATTGATCAAGAATTCGTAAAATAAATCATATTTTTACATTTTTTTGCATTAAAAATTTTTTTTTTAACAACTTCCTCAATTAACTTATACATTATTAATTTCTTGCTTCCTCTATGAGGAAGCAAATTATTTTGCTTACTTGGAAGCGAAATGTCCATGAAATGGACACAATTCTCACCTAGTTTCAATTTTCAATTATTTTTTAAATTAATTATTTATAGTTTGATTTTTAAAATTTTTTTTTTCCAGTTGTGTATTAATTTAGCCAATTTTCGAATTTTGTTTTCAATTGTTAATTATTTTCATCATTTTTCAGAAATTATCTTCAAGTTTGCTATTATTCATGTTATTTTTGAATTATTTTCTTTAATTTTTAGTTATTTCTTACAATATTTAAAATTTTTATTTTTTCTCTTAAAATTTTAGAATTATTTTTTAACGTTTTCAATTACTTATTTTCAGTTGTGCATTATTCTAGTCATTTTTTATTTTGTTTCAATTATCAATTATTTTCTTTAATATTTTAAAATCCTCGCCTTTCGCCAAATTGTTTGAAAAAGAAAAAATTGCAAGAAAGAATAGTTAAGTATTTCAAAAAAGTGATATAAATTAGTGTGTAAATAAGTCTACAACTTTTTCCATAATTTTCAACCGTATTCAATTTACAATTATTCTCCTGAAATCTTATAATTATTCTTGAATTTTTTTAATTACTTTGTTCTGTTGTAGATTATTCTCGACAGTTTTTGGATTGCTTTTTCAATTGTCAATTACTTTGCGCATTTCTCAATTATTTTTTTTAATTTTCAATTATTCTCGTCATTTTGTAATTTTCTTTAAATTATGAATTATTGTCTAAAGTCAATTCCATTCTACAATTTTCAATTAAGTTTATTCAATATTCCAAAAAATTTGACTTTTTTTCAATTATAGACCATTATTTCAAATTACAATTTATTTCTTCAATTTTTAATTATTTTCTTCAAATTTCAATCACATTTTTCAATTTTCAATTATTTTTTCGAATATCAATATACTTTTTTAATTTGAAGTACAATTGTTCAATTATTCTCTTCAGTTCTTAATTATGTTTTAAAAATTTCGTTTCTATTCTTCAATTCTAAATTTTTTCCTCAATTTCAATTATTTTGTTCGATTAAATTTTTTCAATGTATTGTTCAATTAGCAATTATTTTCAACAATTATTTCTATAAATTTCTTAATTTTTTAATTTTCGATTATTTTTTAAATAAATATTTGTGGTTTGATTTTTTAAATTATTTTTTTCAGTCGTGTATTAATCTAGCAATTTTTCGAATTTTGTTTTCAATTGTTAATTATTTACGTCATTTTTCAGAAATTATCTTCAATTTCGATATTATTCTTGTTATTTTTGAATTATTTTCTTTAATTTTTAGTTATTTCTTACAATATTTAAAACTTTCATTTATTCTCTTAAAATTATAGAATTATTTTTCAACGTTTTCAATTGTTATTTTCAGTTGTGCATTATTCTAGTCATTTTTTGTTTGTTTTTTTCAATTGTCGATTATTTTCTTTAATATTTTAAAATCCTCGCCTCTCGCCAATTATTTTTCTTCATTATCAATAAGATTCGTTAATTTCAAATTTTTATTTTTTTCAATTCTCAATTTGTTTTTTAAATTTCAATTCCATTTTTCAGTTTTTAATTGTTTTCTTCTATATTCCATAAAACTTTCGGCTTTTTTCAAATACATTTCTTAATTTTTAATTATATTCTTTAAATTTAAATTTTCAATTTTCGATTATTTTATTAAATTTTAATTTTTTCTGTCGATTTTAAATCCATTCGTTTAATGCGCAATTATTTCAAACAATTATTCCTATAATTTTCTTCATTTTTCAATTTTTAATTATTTTCTTTAATGTTTAGATATTTCTTTCAATATTTAAAATTTTTATTTATTCTCTTAAAATTATAGAATTATTTTTTAACGTTTTCAATTATTTTTTTTAGTTGTGCATTATTTTAGTCATTTTTTAATTTTTTTTTTTTCAATTGTCAATTATTTTCTTTAATATTTTAATATCCTCGCCTTTCGCTAATTATTTTTCTCCATTATCAATAAGATTCGTTAATTTAAAATTTTTATTTTCTTTAATTCTCAATTTTTTTTTCAAATTTCAATTCCATTTTTCAGTTTTTAATTGTTTTCTTCTATATTCCATAAAACTTTCGGCTTTTTTCAAATACATTTTTTAATTTTTAATTATATTCTTTAAATTTAAATTTTCAATTTTCGATTATTTTATTAAATTTTAATTTTTTCTGTCGATTTTAAATCCATTCGTTTAATGCGCAATTATTTCAAACAATTATTCCTATAATTTTCTTCATTTTTCAATTTTTAATTATTTTCTTTAAGTTTAAAGTTTTTGCTATATTTTATCAGTTTTTTTTCAGTAGTTTATTAATCTAGTCATTTTGTAGATATTTTCTTTAATTTTTTAATTATTCTCATTTGTCTATTATTTCTTTTAATTATTAACTATTTTTCGCAATTTGAAATTATTTTCTACAATTTTTTTAATTTTCAATTAGTCTCTTTAAGTTTTATAATGATTCTTTGAGTTTTTCAATTATTTATTTTTTGTGTATTAATCTAGCCATTTTTCGAATTTTGTTTTCAATTATTAATTATTTTCACGTTTTGTAAGTTTTCTCCATTATTATCAATTTTTTTTTTAATTTCAGTTTAATTTTTAAATTATGAATTTATTTTTTAAAGTTTTTATTATTTTCTCCAAACTTTTATTATTTTCTAAAGTTTTCAATTATTTTCTTCAATTTCAATTTTTTTTGTTTTGATTTTCAATCCTGTTGTTTAATTTGCAATTGGTTTTAGCAATTATTCCTATAATTTTCTTAATTTTTCAATTTTTTAGTTTTAATTGAATGTATATTGTTTAATTTTTTAGATTATTTTTAACAATTGTGTATTTATCTAGCCATTTTTCGAATTTTGTTTTTAATTGTCAATTATTTTCGTCATGTTTCATATATATTCTTTTTCATTTTCTAATTATTCTCGTAATTTTCATTATTTGCATTTCCAAAAATTTATAGTTTTAAATGGCAAACGGCAATGTAAAGTTTCTCATTAATGTTGCTGTTAATTAATATTTTACTATATAAATGTAATATTTGCAACTTTGATTAAGTGAAACTTACAAGTTTGAAAAAATTAAAGTTTTCGTTCATTGACGTTTGGGATTTATATAAATAATAATGGTTTGGAATTAATTAAGTTTAATATTGTTTTAAACTTTCTTTCTATAAAAATTTTTTCAGATTAATTTCTGATCATTTTAAATTCAATTTTTCATATTATTATTAAAGAATACAAGATTGAAATTCAAGTTTTTAGGATTTATTTACCTTCCCAGAGTTTCTTAAAAATTTGCAGATGTTTTCGAAATTCACGGATCATTGTAAAAATTCTCGTCAATTTGAAAGTTTTTTTCACGATACATTTAATTCTGGCACCGGGCCCTTTTGGGTTCCGGGCCCTGGACTATAAAATATAATTACCCGTATTTTGTAAAAACAGAATGACAAATATAAATATATATTTAAAAATTATTAAAAAATTGACTGGTTATAAATCAGAATATGATAAATTGAAATAGAATTAATTAATTTTTACCTGTATGACTTTCGACGTATTTAACGAATTTTGTTCTCTGGGATCTTTGATAACTCTAATACGATAAATCGGTGACATAAATATTAATCGAGAATAAAATTGATTGATTTTCTGCCATGAATGTTTTTGTATATTCGATTCTTCGGGATCCATTATTAAAGGCCATCCTTCAGTTAGTGCCAAAAAGGCCTTAATGTGTTTCCAAAGTCTGTAATTCACCACAACTACACAGGAAAAGTATTTTATTAAAATAAATTAAAAGATAAACTTCGTCTTAATAATAATAATACTTATTAATAATAATAATCATCATCATCAATATTATCATCATCATAATATTATCCAATAATATAATGCTAATGAAATCTTCTCTTACCCTCATGTAAACATGAAGCATAAAATTTTTTTGCCTTCTTCACGGGCACAATGTCAGTTGATTGAATTGGCTCTGTGATAAGGTCTGAAAAAAAATAATAGAAATTGGAAACGTCTTCCATAAACTTCTTTTATTGGATAGTTACCTAAAAGTTGATGCCTGATTTTTGACCTCATTTTTTCAAAAGTTCCCCATGATAATTCTGTAGAAGGTATTGGATTGGAAGCAGCAAAACCATCACATGCATATTTATAAAAATTTTCACATGGGTTGACGGATATGTTCATGTTCTGGCGTATATCTAAAGCTAAATACAAAAAAAATCGGATAAAAGTTATTTTTCTGTAAGAATTTTGTAAAAAATTTGTATAATTAAATTTTTATATTTAGTTATATTCTATTTTATAATTAAATTCTAGCCATTTTCCTTTTATAAAAATCTGTCATTTTTCTTTAATACAGCTTTTTGTCTGTCAATTTTACTATATTTTCTGTTCGGTTCATAAAAATATAGGTAAACGTTACAGAAAATTTGTAGTAGAATTCGTTCTTTTTCATAATTTTACGTGTTTTTTGAAAATTGCATTTTGAAATTTGCATAATTGTACAAAATTAACTTACCTGCATTATAACATTCTACAGTAAGACACATCTTAGAATCTTCATAAACTTCAAGTTGGTCAACTTTTTTTTTAGAAATGGCTTTGAATTTATCATCAATTTCAACTGCCCTGACGGCAGCAATAATGCAAAATCTGTAGAAAGAAAGTAATACTCATTAATTAATAATTAGTTTTAATTACAGTAAATCTTATTTTATAATACATAAAAATACACAATATATTCAGTTTTCAGAAAAATAGAAATTATTGTAAAATGAAAAAATAACAATTTACTTACATTAAAGTGAATAGAAGCATTTAAAAAAAAAAAATTAAAACACTAGGATTCAACCTCTGGAACTAGTCGAAAACAAGTATTTAAATATTTTGAATTCAACAATAAATATAAGCTGGTTTCTCATGTTAAAGCTTAAATTAGAATCCGCAATAAAAAATAATGGCTTCCTGTGTAAAAATGCTTTTTGTCATAAAAAAGCAATTGATTGTATAATGATAATAAATTTTTACTGAATAATAACTAAATATTTATTTCAAATAATAAATGATAAGAAAATGTCAAATAAGTAGAAAAGTAAATTTATAACTCTGGAATTCTGTAAAACATTATAAATGTATCATATCTAAAATCATATAAAAATTGTGTACTAATATATCGTAAATAAAAATCTTTTTTCAACTTATTCATTAAAATCATTATTGTTCTAGAAATTTTCCAATTTAAGCTTAATAACAGGTATAAGGTTTAAAATAAATAAAAATGTTAAAAAATACTATAATTGTATACTAATACATTGTAAATAAAAAACTTTTTCAACTTATTCATTAAAATCATTATTGTTCTAAACATTTTCCAATTTAAACTTCATAACAGGTAGTTTTTAAATTAAATAAAAATTCTCAAAAGGTCTTTATTATTTTTTAAATTATTAAAACACAGGTTATTATTTTTTTTTCGTTCCTAGTTAATTGTGTCATAAAAAATGATCTAAGAGTATTATGTAAAGGTAAAATTATAAAAATCAGGCTGAAATGAAATTATTTGCTATATTAAAAAACAATGTGCCAGAAATATATTCGTATCTTAAATTGGGAAAGTAATTTAAACAATCATAAAAATGTTTTAAACATAAAGAAAATAATTTAAATTTGAGAAAAATACTTGAGAATCTTAAAAGTAAATTAAAACAAAATTGAATAATGAAAAACTAGAGAAAATAATTGAAAATTGAAAAAACATGATTAAAAATTGAGATAAATAAATTAAAAAAAATTAAAATTTGAGAAATTAATTAAACAAATTACATAAAATATTTTCAATAAAGGAAAGTTAAACAAAATTAGAGAAAATAAATGAAAAAACATAAAATTGAACAGAACAAGTTTTAATTAAAGAGAAATAAGTAAAAACTTTTTGGCAATTAGGAAGAAAGAACGAGAAAAAGAACGAAAGTAATTGAAAATTCAAGAAAATAATATAAAAAATATTATAAATAATAAAATAATTGATAAGTCAGATAAATAGTTAACAATTTTTGAAATTATGAAACAAATGTAAAGAATTAAAAATTAAAGGAAATAAATTTTGGAAAATAATTGAAAAATGTCTTTAAATTTTATAACTTGCGAAAGTAATTAAAATATGATACAAACAATGATAAGTTGTAAAAAAATAAATGACATTTAAGTAAGATAATTGAAAAAACTACAGAATTTTTTTTAAATAAAGAAAAAATAATTGAAATTTGAAAAAAATTACATAAAGATCTTAGAAATCATTTAAAAAAAAGAAAATAACTAAAAATTGGAGAAATACTGGAAGAATGCTAAAAAGAATTGAAATTTACGATAATTAATAAAAAATATATTTTGAAATTATGAAAACAAATGAAAATAATTAAAAATTAAAGAAAACAATTAAAATTTTAGAAAAATTCTTAAAAATCTTAGAAAATAATTTTAGAAAATGAGAATAACTAAAAATTGGAATAAAAACTGGAAGAATGCTAAAAATAATTGAAATTTACGATAATTATTAATAATAATACTTTTTAAATAAGTATCCACAGTATAACTGTCAGTAAATGTTTGAATTCTCTTAGATTTAATAATTCAACATTTTATTTTACCCACTTTTTTAATTAGTATCATTATTTACGAAGTTTGCAAACTTTTTAATGTTCCACTAATTTCGAATTTACTACTCTCGCTGATTTGTTGTTTCAACTTTTCTTATTTAATGTCAACTAGGACCTAATACTGCTGTTATCACTTGTGGAAGTTATTTGCTATTTTCCATATTATTGTTCAAACTTAACGATATAAATTATATCTTTTTTCAACTTTTTATTGTTACCTAATTTTAGTTGTTTGTTAAGTACAAATGTACCAAAGGGCTTCAAGCCCGTAAATATGTATATAAATAAATATAAATATAAATATAATTAATAAAATCTTTTGGAAATTATGAAAACAAAGAAAAATAATTAAAAATTGAAGAAAATAATAGAACTTTGAGAAAAATACTTTAAAAAATTTTTAAAATTTATTTTATAAAATGAGAAGAACTAAAAATTGGAGAAAAGTCTGGAAGAAAGCTAAAAATAATTGAAATTTACGATAATTAATAAAAAAAAATTTGAAATTTTGATAACAAATGAAAATAATTACCCCCTCGTAGTGCCACCTTGTCGTGGTGAGGGGGCTTAGGACCGGCCAGGCGCTTGTCCTTCGGACGCCATCACTGGACGAGCTGTTCAGCTCTTCCCAGAACTCATCGACTCCCAATGTCTGGCGAGTTTGGGCACAGGGGAATGAACGAGACCCCCTTAATTCGGGTAGCCGCCGTTTTTCGAACCTGTGCACTAGCTATCCTGCGCGGATGATGTTAATTCGGATTCCAAATGGGGGCTAACCATCCTCGTCAGCTGTGGACTACATGGGTTCTGGGAGGAATAGGACACTCCTGCCTTCTTGGTTTTTTCTAAGTTGGTGTGGAGTAGCCTCAATCCAGGGTTGGCGCCCGATGGACCGGTTGTCTGTTCGGTCTGACCAACGACACTACCCGATCGGCACCCTACAGGCAGTACACTGGGAGTGATAAGTCCTGTCACGGCGTTTCCAACCGTGACATGTACGAGTCTGATGTGAGCGTAGCTCTGCCGAGGTGGACCTGCGGTAGGGTGTCAGGAGCCAGCCCCTTCGGGATTGATCGGCGAGTGCGTAATGGATGTAAGGGATCGGAACCTGCATTGTTACTGGCGAGTCCGTTCCGTCCGTGTATTCCGGGAACGGCTAAGCAGCTGATTGGGCCTCAGGGATCTGGGGTAGGATCGCAGTATCCGAGGGTGTACCCGTTCCCAATCAAGGCGGCCCGCCACTTTACGCACGAGGCGCTGGTAAACTTAAAAGCATGGAGAATACAATTGGACAATTCTTTAAGAACTTAGAAATGGAAGTAGAGCTCTGCCCTATCGAGTCAGAGTCGTCTACAACCGAAACCGCAGTGGTCAAAACGGCCACCCCTCCAGAGGATCTTGACCTGGACGATAGAGTCGGGCAAGTTTTTTCAAACTTGACAAGACCTCTTGGTAGAAATACCAGGGATGCCGTTAAGGGAGTCCTTCGGACTTACAAGAGGGTTGCAAAGGACCAATTCGAGGCAAACGTCGCCTTGCAACTGGCATTGGTCCCAAAAATCTTGAGCGTCATGCGCACTGCCTGTTCCGAGGCAAAAAAACATCAGCGTTGACGTTCAGGACGGTCTCTGCGTATTGGCGGCGGCCTTTGAAGTCATCCGCACAAACGTGCGGTACTTAGAACCAAAAGGGTCGAAAACCCAAAGCAGAGAAAAAGAGAACGAAGTGGGGAGCCCGGCGACAAGCCAGGAAAATCCCACAAGGAAGACGGAGAAAAGGCGCGCTGCCGAAACGCCTCCTGAAAAAGTCCTGAAAAAAGGGAAGAGCTCGGAGTCGCCAGTGCAGCAAAAACGGCAAACTCCGAGACCAGAAAAACCAAAAAGCCATCAGTCTGCAAAGACGATGGCAGAGATCGAGGCTAGCGGTACAAGCGCTGCCGGTCCATTACAAATCGCCGCCCCTGTAGGCAAAAATGACGGTGACTTCGAGCTTGTCCGAAGTAGAAGGAGAGAAGCTCGAAGGCGGCAAAAGGCCGCAAAGGTGGCGAAGGAGGCGGAGAAGGCGAAAAAAAAAGAAAAAGCGCCAACGAGGAAGCCAAGAAGCACCGAGGCAGTCAGGATTTTGGCAACGGACCCGAATTCGTACAGCGAAATCCTGAAGGGCCTCCAAAAGTCCTTGAAGCCCGAAGATTCGGGCACGGAGGTAATCAGGACGAGGAGAACTTTAAACAATGAAGTTCTCCTTGTCGTGAAAAAAGGGGGTGACACCTCCAAGTTTGCGGGAGCTTTAACAGCTGCCTTGAAAGATAGGGCTACTGTTACAGCTCTCGTAAACAAAAGAGTTCTTGAAATCAGAGACCTCGATGAAACCGCTTCGAAAGAAGACGTCATCGAGGCTCTGAATGAAAAGCTCGGGTCATCCAATCCGGAGAGAACGGTCAGCGTCGTTCCCCGTTTTCGAGGAACGAAGTTAGCGCTGGTACACCTGCCAGAAACAGAGTATTTTACTCTAATCAAGGCAGGAAAGATCCGGATTGGATGGATAAATGCATCCATCCGAGAACACTTAGAGGTTCCCAGGTGCCAAAGGTGCTTCGGTTTTGGGCACGCAACTCGCCTATGCAAAGGCCCCGACAGAATAAAAAACTGTCGGAGATGCGGCAAGGCGGGTCATATGGCGAAAAGTTGTGAGGTCACTGTCCCTAGCTGCATTACATGCAGTGATTTGGGTAAACAGAACCTCAAACACTGGGCCGGCAGTAACGCCTGCCCAATATACAAGAACGCACTGCAGAAACTTAAAAAGGCAAAGGCCTAAAGTTTCTGCAGATCAATCTGCATTAGTGCGTGGAGGCCCAAGACCTCCTAATGCAAACAGCCGGGGAGAAGAAGATCGATGTCTTGTTCTGCACAGAACAGAACAGAAAGAACGATCTCACTCCCTGGTATCAGGATAAATCGGGAAGTGTTATGTCCGAAACCACCATAACAAAAATTTTCGTAAATCTTAGTTCAGAAATGGGGTAGTCCGGATGGGGAGTCTATAGGTGCACAAGCTGCACGTGTGCGAAGGCGAGTTTAACAAAAAATCAATAAATAAACTCGATAGATCGATTTGAAATTTCATTAATAGTCGAAACGTTTGAATACAATCCAATGACCGTCGATAATAAAGAGATCTAAAAGTAGTAGATTTGACGCCTGAGCTTATGCGACCACATCATGCATCGAAGCTATATTAGTGCATTTGATTTATGTGAAGAATTAAATAACTAAATATATTATTATTATTGGTTATATGGCTAAGAAAAATTTACTGGTGCATCTTCGATGCAATTGTGGGACAATTGGCAGTGAATTATGGTTGTCAAGAGTATGTTGTTGAGCTCAAAACTAGAATGACTCGAAGAAAGAACTAAAATTATCAGCGAGAAGATTTGAATTAAACATAAGATAAAGAGGTAGTCGTATTAATAATTTGTTAAGGTAATCCAATACGAATAAAGCAGATTGATACAAAATCAATCTTCCGACTGCACGATGCTAGACGACAGTATTTAGGGTAATTGATTGTATTCTCAATGGTAACAATTAAAAATGCAACATGGTAAGGTAGTTTTATGTCGTTGCGTGCTCACTATATATATTATGTACCATAGAGGAATAAAAAGTAGTTATCTTGAGATTGGACTCAATTATCCTCACGCCTAGTAAAGAAAACAGTTACCATAACATATTAAATTAAGTTTCTAAAGGTAATGTGTGATATGATTGAGGATAAAGAAGATCATTATTATTGAATATGTATGATTGATAATTATTAAAATTATTAATTAAGAGCAATGGAAATTCGGAATTATTCTCAGTCATACTATACAGATACATATATCCAAATAAAAGCCCATAATTAACTAGTATTAACTTAGGAACTGGCCCATACCTTTGCCAGTAATCGATAATAGCAATCGATGTATACTTGATTGGAATACAAAATAATGAAATCATTTCTCGACATTTCTCACCCAAAAGTTCTATCAATTAATCAATAATTCGATTGATCACTCATTATTAAATATGAAACTAAAAGAAATGATCTCAAATGACAACCCTAACATGTGTTATACTACATTTGTGCAGCGATACGTGTTATAATACATTTTAGCAGCGGTACGTGTCATAATACACTTTAGCAGCGAAAAAATGCTTGTTATTATAAACTAATCCCCGCAGACGGCGGAAATCGTCTTTAAATACAGACGACGCCAAATGGAAGGGGTCAAATACGCTGATACCTCATCCGTCGAGTGAATATCGTCGAGCGGCCCGTCGGTTGTCAAATTTTAAGCTTTATATCTTGTCAGTTTCACCAAGGTGTTTGAGTGTAATAAATTAGAGTATCGCTAAAAATATTGTGTAGATCGTCGTTAAAATTAAACTAAAACAATTGTGTGGTGAAGTGCATCTTCCTACAAAACAAGGCATCAATAAACTTTATATTGACAACGTTGTATCACCGATATGATCGAGCCGATCAACTCTCTGCCTTGTCCTCGAAATTCACAAATTTAATGTAAGTAACTTGATTGTTTATTGAATATGATTGTTGTTTGCGAAATGAACTAAAATATTGTTGGTAGGAAAACATTATACGACTGGATAATAAATGGTTAATGAATATTGGATAGCACAGTACCTCTCACGAGTGAATGTAATAATCGTGTGCTGGACCCTTATCACGTAATTTTGAAAACGAAAACGAAAACGCAAGTTCGATTTTCAAATTTTTTGTGAAATGTCAGTTTGCCTTTGAGATCATTATGATCATTGTTTATAATTTGAAATCGTCACTATTTAGGGTTTAATAGAATTTTACAAGATTATAAAATTAACCACTTCGTCGGTATGACGAAAAAATTGGCGTCATGCGTGAAGTGTGTCAGAGCTGTAAAAAATGAGCATAATGGCGTCATGACTATTTCTCGATTATTAATGTCTGTTGTGATTTTTTATGTTTGTAAACATAGTATTCTTATATTTTAAGATTCGGTGATTAGGAATAAAATACTAAAAATTCAATTTTTTAAGGTCTTTATTGTTTTTTAGCAAGTTGCATATAGACGATTTTCAATAATTTTCGCGAATGGCATCATATGTTTCTTCAGTTATTGTCCTTGATTTTCAGTTTTTTTTTTTTTTTTAAACTTATTTTTGGCAACAAATATGTTGTCTCAGGATGATCCAGCGGGGGTCATTTTTATGCGGGGGGTGACTTGCACCCACGTGAAAATTAAAATTAAAAACTTATTTTTGACAACAAATATGTCGTCTCAGGATGACCCACCGGGTGTAATTTTTATGTGGGTAAAGAGAATTGCACCCACGTAAAAATTAAAATCAAAAAATTAAGAACTTTTTTTTGTCAATCGGGGGAAGGGGCAACGGAAGAATTTCTATGTGGGGGTAGGTAATGCTGGACGCTATATTTGCTGACAGAATAGGTTTTTAATTTTTTGATTTTAATTTTCACGTGGGTGCAAGTCCCCCTACCCACATAAAAATGACCCCCGGTGGGTCATCCTGAGACAACATATTTGTTGTCAAAAATAAGTTTTTAATATTTTGATTTTAATTTTCACATGGGTGCAAGTCACCCCCCGCATAAAAATGTACCCCAGCGGATCAACCTAAGACGACATATTTGTTGTCAAAAATAAGTTTTTTTAATTTTTGATTTTAATTTTCACGTGGGTGCAAGTCCCCCTACCCACATAAAAATGACCCCCGGTGGGTCATCCTGAGACAACATATTTGTTGTCAAAAATAAGTTTTTAATTTTTTAATTTTTATTTTCACGTGGGTGCAAGTCACCCCCCGCATAAACATGACCCCCAGCGGATCATCCTAAGACGACATATTTGTTGTCAAAAATGTATTTTAAATTTCTTTATTTGAATTTTCACATGGGTGCAAGTAGCCTTCCCCCACATACAAATGACCCCCGCTGGATCATCCTGAGACAACATATTTGTTGCCAAAAATAAGTTTAAAAAAAAAAAATAAACTGAAAATCAAGGACAATAACTGAAGAAACATATGATGCCATTCGCGAAAATTATTGAAAATCGTCTATATGCAACTTGCTAAAAAACAATAAAGACCTTAAAAAATTGAATTTTTAGTATTTTATTCCTAATCACCGAATCTTAAAATATAAGAATACTATGTTTACAAACATAAAAAATCACAACAGACATTAATAATCGAGGAATAGTCATGACGCCATTATGCTTATTTTTTACAGCTCTGGGACACTTCACGAATGACGCCAATTTTGGCGTCATGCCGACGAAGTGGTTAATTTTATAATCTTGTAAAATTCTATTAACCCTTAAATAGTGACGATTTCAAATTATAAACAATGATCATAATGATCTCAAAGGCAAACTGACATTTCACAAAAAATTTGAAAATCGAATTTTCGTTTTCGTTTTCGTTTTCGGTTTCGTTTTCGTTTTCAAAATTACGTAATAAGGGCCCTGGTCCTATAAGAGCCCAGTATTGGTAGTCTGTAAAAACTTGATGAAATTTGGTTTTAAATAGAGAGATAATTGTTGTTTTTCTATAGATTAAATTAATAAACATTGATTATAACATATGGAAAATCATACGCACAGCCTACCGATACATGCTCAATAATTCAATACTGGGGCAATACTGGTCAGATCCCAAAATCGAGAAAACCTAAAATTCACATGTGTAGAGTAGATAGAAAAGGGCAAACTCAAAAGAATTAATCAAAGAACGATCAGAAATAAAAGTTATACCTAGATTGTCTATGAAAATAGACTAATTGTAATGCATAAACTTGTAAACCATTCATATAAATTCTCTGAGTTGATAAAATAAATGTAGTAAAAGTGCATTCTGGTTTCTTTATTCAACACAGATCCCTCAGATCTGAAAGTGATCACCAATCCTAAAAAAACAAAAATAAATATAAAGACTAGCTCTTGCTAGTTAATCATTACTGTTACTATCTTGTCATATTTAAAGTTATTTGAATATTCTTGCCGTCGCTCGGACGTTAACAGGAAGAGCAGCCATTCAGATCTGGAATTCCGAGTTGCGGGCAGATAAGTTCCTGGAGACGAACAGTCGATTCGTGTGGGTGGAAATGTCAGGCATACGTATGTATAGCTGTTATTTTTCACCCAACGATCAACTGTCAACCTTTGAAGATCAGATATACGACCTCGAAATGAGTCTTAGAGAATCCAGGTTGGATACCCTCATTACAGGTGACTTTAATGCTAAGTCACCAGAATGGGGCGAGAAAAGGCTCGACAATCGAGGAATCTTGGTCGGAGAAATGATCTCCAGGAACAACATAATGGTTGCGAACCGTGGGAGGTCTTGGACTTTTAGGAGAAACGGTCAGGGATCGATAATTGACTTGTCGATCACAACGGCCCTCCTAAATAAACGTATTAAAGATTGGCGCGTCCTGGAGGATTATACCCATAGTGACCACCAGTATATCGAGTTTTCAGTCTCAAGGGGAGACACGCTGTGGGCCAGGAACCACGGAGTTCTCCGTGAAAATGGCCCAAAGTGGAACATTAAGAAAATCGACAAGGAGAAGTTCGGCCGGTCCCTGGAAGAATCCCGCCTCATAGAGGATCTGGGATGGGTGAAGAGGCCGAATAACCTTGAAGGGGAGGTGCAGACGGTGAAAAATATGATTGTCACCGCATGCGACGCGTCTATGCCGCGTTGTAGAAGCACAACCCCAAGAAGAAGAAATGTATACTGGTGGTCAGAGGAATTGGCCTCTTTGCGAAAGGCATGCCTCAAAGCAAGAAGGAGATATGACCTTTTAAACGGAGATCCTCTGCTGAAGGAGGCATATACAGAGGCCAAGAGAATCCTCAGGAAGGAAATACGCGCTGCAAAAAGAAAGAGCTGGAAGAACCTAATCGGTGACGTCGAAAATGACCCATGGGGTCTGGCTTATAAAATCGTTAACAAGAAATTGTTATCGAGTCAAAAGACCCCCGGTCTAGACAATCCCGATTGGGTCCGGCAAATCATAAAGGCTTTGTTTCCTCCAGCAGAACCATGGCCTAGGATCGACTGGAGTAACTGTCATGTCGGTGAGGAAGAACTCTTCACTCTTACAGAATTACAAAAAGCAGGCAGTAGGTTAAAGCCAGGTAAAGCGCCGGGATTAGATGGGATAAGCAACGAGATCCTTAAAGAAGTGATCGTTGCGTCACCCCAGATTCTCCTAGACTGCTATAACATCTGCCTGAAGAGAGGAGAGTTTTTCCGCGACTGGAAAAGACAGAGGCTGGTCCTCCTAAGGAAAGGAGACAAACCTCTAGATAAAGTCTCATCCTCCAGGCCTATATGCCTGTTAAATACGATGGGTGAGCTTCTAGAGGACATGGTTCTGCAGAGAATGCAATCTCACTTGACCGGAGAGAATAGTCTGTCTGACAACCAATTTGGTTTCAGCAAAGGCCTGTCCACAGTAGACGCCATTCAGAAGGCGGTGGACCTAGCCAGAGAAGGAAAAGCCAAATTGGGACCAGGGAAGAAAAAGGGGTTCTGCGCGTTGGTAGCCATTGACATACGTAACGCGTTTAATACCGCGCGATGGAAAGATCTCATCGAGTCGATGAGAAACAAAGGAATACCGCCCTACCTGTTGCGGATAATGGATAATTATCTTAGTGACAGGTGGGTTATATACGAGGGTGACACTTGCACTCTGAAGGAAGAGATGCTAAGAGGTGCCCCTCAAGGCTCGAGGATAGGACCATTCGTATGGAACGTCTCTTATGATGACTTCTTGCGAATGGGTCTACCTAAAGGCGCGGTGATCATCGGCTTCGCGGACGACGCGTTGATCGTATGCACTGCCGAAACTGTAGAGGCCCTGGGCGTATTAGTGAACGAATGTCTGAGACGGGCAAAGCGCTGGCTGGAGGCCAGAGGCCTGCAAATGGCTCTGGAAAAGACCGAAGCGCTGCTAGTCACAGACAGACGTGGTTATACGGCCCCTAGTATTCAGATAGACGGATTCGAGGTCCAATAGAGGAATCATATTAAATATTTAGGTGTCGAACTCGACAAATTTTTGAATTTGAAACACCATATAACCGTAGCATGTCAGAAGGCCGAACAGTGTTCGGCAAGTTTAGCTCGTCTAATGCCGAACATTGGTGGGCCTTCTGAAGCAAAGAGGAGACTGGTGGCGAGTGTTGCCCTTTCAAAGCTGCTATACGCAGCACCTGTATGGGCTCCGACCCTGCGAAATGACAGAAGCAAGACCATCTGTAGAAGGGTGCTGTCCGCGCAGAGAACTATTACGAAACGTATTATTTCGGCCTATTGGACAGTACCGACGTGTGCTGCTCAGGTCCTTACCAGCGTCCCGCCGGCAGATCTTTTCGCACAAGAAAGGAAGGAAGTTTTCCTCCTTTTCAAGAAGAGAAATTCTTCCGCATATACGGAATATAATAGACCCAGCAAGGACCAAATTCGCCGAGATGCGAGAAGCAGACTCGTCGACAGATGGCAAGAACGATGGAGCGGGGAGGAGACATGCCGATCGGCTGATACCTACACTCGCCACCTGGCTAAGTAGGAAGCACGGAGTGGTTTCCTACTATTTAACCCAAGCTCTCACAGGGCACGGGTGTTTCGGCTCCTATCTGGAGCGATTTAAAAAAGTCGTTAGCTCGGAGTGTGTGTACTGCAAGTTCCCAGTGGACGACCCAGAGCACACACTCTTCAGCTGTAAGCATTGGGACGCGGAAAGGCAGGTTATGTTTACCGGTGTTAATCGCAAGGTTACACCGGAGAACATGATCTCGCTTATGACTCGCTCTCCCGAGGATTGGCGAACCATCGAGACCTTCATACATTACGTTATGAGGGTAAAAGACCTCGATGGTCGCCAAAGAATGGAGGTCCCGTAGAATAAGGGAGAAAGTCGTTTTGGCGACAGAGGAGGGGATATAAGACTACTCCCGATGGCGATACGCGCGAAAAGTCCTAGCCGGGAGTGGTCCTAAGGTCCCCAAATAAGGGTGTGTTTTTAGCGGGTCGGCAGAACATCGCCACCCCCGCATAACCCTGTAGTACGGGCTACAGGGTACCTCAAGGCAGGTTTTCACACCCTACGCAAAAAAAAAAAAAAAAAAAATGAAAATAATTAGAAATTGAAGAAAATGTTTGAATTTTCAGAAAAAAAACTAAAAAATCTTAGAAAATAATTTTAGAAAATGAGAATAATAATTAACAATCGAGAAAAATAATTGAAAAATGATAAAATTAATTAAAAATTGAAAAAAATAATTCAAATACGCTGAAAATAATTTAAGATTGATAGAGAAAATTGAATTATGATGAAAATAATTTAAATATGAAAAATTAAAAACATTCAATAACATTTGAGAGAAATAACTGAAAAAAGCATAGAATATATATTTTTAAAAAAAATAATAATTACAAAATTACTTACAAAATTTTAATAAAAGAGATCAATTAAAAAATCTCAGAAATAACGAAACTTGATGAAAATAATTGCAGTATCAAATAAATAATTGCAATTTTTAAAACTAATGCCAAAATAATGAATGTAATTATAAATTGATTAAAATCAAGAAAAATTGCAGAATTTATTTTTAAGCAAACGACAATAATTAAAAAATCTTTATATAATGGAAAATTGATGACAATAATCTAAATTTGAGATAATAACTGAAAATTTAGAAAATTCATTGCATGTGCATTAGGGTGACCGTTAATAATGACATTTTGGAATTTTGTCCATTTCCGGGTCTTATTTTGTCACAAATTGAAAAAAAATAGATACGTATTTTTTCATTTTTTTTTAAATTAATATTTAGTGGTGCCTGTAGGCTATTGAAAATTTGCATGTATTTTGCATGGGAAAAAAACTTTTTTTCGTAGATTTCCTGTAAAATCGTTGAAAATTAATATTTTTTGACCGGTCTACTCTGTTTCTCTTCATAAATGTTCAAAGAATAATATGCAATTTTTAACTTATGAAATTTGTTAAGTTTACTATTTTTTACAGTACCCAAAAGTTGACAAAAAAAAAACTAAAATAGGTTATTATTGGCAAAAATATGAATTCTAAAAAAAACGAGAAATTTAAACTGCTAATTATGGTTTTTATTGTTTTTGAGGTCTCTGATTACAAATCTGAAGTCATATTTCAAAAATTCAAAATGGCGGATCCAATATGGCGGCCATGAAAAAATTTTAAATTAATCAATTTCTAGAAAATTTCGTATCAGGGTGTTTGTGGGGTTTCTGATTACAAATTTGAAGTCAGATTTCAAAAATTAAAAATGTCGGATCCAATATGGCGGACATAACAATTTTTAAATTAATCAATTTTTATGATACCTGGTATCATAGGGTTTTTGGAGGTGTTTTAAAAATTGCAAACTCAAGGAAATATCAATTAAAAACTATTGTAAATGTTGAAACTCACGTTGGAGACACGTGAAGTTATTCCTTTCACGAGAATCACCCATCTATAAAATCGTGTCATCTAATTTGTAAACGAACCTTCTCTAGCTAATAAATACTAACCTTCTCATTTCTAATTAACAGTAATTAGCAGTCTAACTAGCCGATTTATTAGAAATCTTAATTTTTCAATCAGTGATCGACTTTTTGTTTTTAAAATAGTTATTTCTAACTAATTTAAATTTAGATAGAACATTCACAAAAATTTTGTTGGCTACTGGAATAAGATATTACATAATTAAGTTTATAAAAAATTATTAATTTTTTAAACACTATGCCCGCCACATTGCATCCAACAGTTTGAATTTTTCAAATCTGACTTCAGATTTGTAACTAGGGGCCCCAAAAATCCTATGATACCAGGTATCATAAAAATTAATTAATTTAAAAATTGTTATGTCCGCCATATTGGATCCGACATTTTTAATTTTTGAAATCTGACTTCAAATTTGTAATCAGAAACCCCACAAACACCCTGATACGAAATTTTTTAGAAATTGATTAATTTAAAATTTTTCATGGCCGCCATATTGGATCCGCCATTTTAAATTTTTGAAATATGACATCAGATTTGTAATCAGGGACCTCAAAAACAATAGAAACCATAATTAGCAGTTTAAATTTCTCGTTTTTTTTTAGAATTAATATTTTTTGCCAATAATAACCTATTTTAGTTTTTTTTTTTGTCAACTTTTGGGTACTGTAAAAAATAGTAAACTTAACAAATTTCATAAGTTAAAAATTGCATATTATTCTTTGAACATTTATGAAGAGAAACAGAGTAGACCGGTCAAAAAATATTAATTTTCAACGATTTTCCAGAAAATCTACGAAAAAAAGTTTTTTTCCCATGCAAAATACATGCAAATTTTCAATAGCCAACAGGCACCACTAAATATTAATTTAAAAAAAAATGAAAAAATACGTATCTATTTTTTTTCAATTTGTGACAAAATGAGACCCGGAAATGGGCAAAATTCCAAAATGTCATTATTAACGGCCACCCTAATGTGCATATATTTTAAACTTCTTCAAAAACCATAATAAATTTTTGAACCATTTTTCGAAACTTGTTTTTTACACAAATAATAATTAAAAACCAGCACAACACGACACTTACGAAAAAGGTTACCTTATTCTTTTAATTCAAATTTCAAAATATTTCCTGATAAAGAAAGTCAAAATCAATAAAATAACAGGGACTAAGACTAACTTCACTTCAGTTTTTAAAATGTGGACAGAAAAAGATGAATACATATTAATACTAACTAACTTCACTTCAGACTTTAAAACATGGACAGAAAAAGATGAATAAATATAAATACTAACTACACTCTAAAAACAAGTGTCTTATTTTGTCCTCACTTTTAAGACATTTTAGGGTGTCTTAATTTTAAACCATTGAGAAAGTGTCTTAAAAATACCTGTAAGACGCTTTCTAAACGTCTTATGTCTTAAAATAAGACACTTATAAGACACCTGTTTTTACAGTGTAACTTCAGGAGTTTACGGAGATTATTATTATTTAATAATTAATAATAATTGGATCTGTTCAATGTGGCCAAGAGAAGACAGTATCTCATGGGCAATCTATTATATTCTCTTTTAGACAACAAAGTTCCTGAATACCTTTTTAAATATTTTGAGTCTAATAAGTCTAATGGTGCTAATTCACTTAGGCTCCGCGAAAGTGATCCTGTGATGCTATTTTTGAAGTAACCTATTGGTCCTGACATATTGGTTAGTATTTTCTTCAGTGGTATATATATATATATATACATATATATATATGTGTGTATATATTTATATTTATTGTTATTATTTCTTCTGTTTTATTTACAACGTTGGATAATTTGTAATAGAACAGATTTGCAATGACTTATAGATGTTAAGAATTTATAATATTTACGATTACTATTCCTATTGCGATTGCAATTATTCTACGGTAGTGATATCGGGTAGTTATATAGATATTTATACTTACTACTGTATTATTTTGCTTACTTAAAGGCGAAATGTCCATTTAATTTTTACCTATTTTATATCTTGAGTTCAAAATAAATGCATATGAGTCAAAAGTTATGAATTAAGAATTGGTGAATAAAACAATATATTTTCTATGAAAACAATAACATCAGTGCGTAATGAATTTTATTTAAATTTCATGTAAAATTGGTTCACATAATCAGTAATTTATCAATTTTCTATTAGTTACATCCAAATAGTAGTTTATTTATAAAAAATATTTTTTACGCTCAAGTACATATAACAATCAAATTTAAGTTTATCTAGGAACTTACATTCTCTTGCTTGCCCGATATTTTGTTCATCTCGAGAAATAATTTTAATTATTTACTTTAATCTACAACTTTTGTGTGTTTAATTTGTGCAATAGGTACTTTTAAAATCCTCGCCTCTCGCCAATTATTTTTCTTCATTATCAATAAGATTCGTTAATTTCAAATTTTTATTTTTTTCAATTCTCAATTTGTTTTTTAAATTTTAATTCCATTTTTCAGTTTTTAATTGTTTTCTTCTATATTCCATAAAACTTTTGGCTTTTTTCAAATACATTTCTTAATTTTTAATTATATTCTTTAAATTTAAATTTTCAATTTTCGATTATTTTATTAAATTTTAATTTTTTCTGTCGATTTTAAATCCATTCGTTTAATGCGCAATTATTTCAAACAATTATTCCTATAATTTTCTTCATTTTTCAATTTTTAATTATTTTCTTTAATGTTTAGATATTTCTTACAATATTTAAAATTTTTATTTATTCTCTTAAAATTATAGAATTATTTCTTAACGTTTTCAATTATTTTTTTTAGTTGTGCATTATTTTAGTCATTTTTTAATTTTTTTTTTTTCAATTGTCAATTATTTTCTTTAATACTTTAATATCCTCGCCTTTCGCTAATTATTTTTCTCCATTATCAATAAGATTCGTTAATTTAAAATTTTTATTTTCTTTAATTCTCAATTTTTTCTTCAAATTTCAATTCCATTTTTCAGTTTTTAATTGTTTTCTTCTATATTCCATAAAACTTTCGGCTTTCTTCAAATACATTTTTTAATTTTTAATTATATTCTTTAAATTTAAATTTTCAATTTTCGATTATTTTATTAAATTTTAATTTTTTCTGTCGATTTTAAATCCATTCGTTTAATGCGCAATTATTTCAAACAATTATTCCTATAATTTTTTTCATTTTTCAATTTTTAAAGTTTTTGCTATATTTTATCAGTTTTTTTTTCAGTAGTTTATTAATCTAGTCATTTTGTAGATATTTTCTTTAATTTTTTAATTATTCTCATTTTTCTATTATTTCTTTTAATTATTAACTATTTTTCGCAATTTGAAATTATTTTCTACAATTTTTTTAATTTTCAATTAGTCTCTTTAAGTTTTATAATGATTCTTTGAGTTTTTCAATTATTTATTTTTTGTGTATTAATCTAGCCATTTTTCGAATTTTGTTTTCAATTATTAATTATTTTCACGTTTTGTAAGTTTTCTCCATTATTATCAATTTTTTTTTTAATTTCAGTTTAATTTTTAAATTATGAATTTATTTTTTAAAGTTTTTATTATTTTCTCCAAACTTTTATTATTTTCTAAAGTTTTCAATTATTTTCTTCAATTTCAATTTTTTTTGTTTTGATTTTCAATCCTGTTGTTTAATTTGCAATTGGTTTTAGCAATTATTCCTATAATTTTCTTAATTATTCAATTTTTTAGTTTCAATTGAATGTACATTGTTTAATTTTTAGATTAATTTTAACGATTGCGTATTTATATAGCCATTTTTCGAATTTTGTTTTTAATTGTCAATTATTTTCGTCATTTTTCATATATATATTCTTTTCCATTTTGTAATTATTTTCGTAATTTTCGTTATTTGCATTTCCAAAAATGTATAGTTCTAAATGACAAACAGCAATGTACAGTTTCTCATTAATGTTGCTGTTATTTAATATTTTACTGTATACATGTAATATTTGCAACTTTGATTAATTGAAACTTATAAGTTCGAAAAAATTAAACTTTGAGTTAATTGACGTTTGGTATTTATATAAATTATAATGGCTTGGAATTAAGTTTAATGAAGTTCGACTTTCTTTTTATCAAAATGTTTTTAGATTAAATTCTGATCATTTTAAATTTAATTTTGCATATTATTATTAAAGAATACAAGATTGAAATTAAAGTTTTTAGGATTGATCCACCTTTCCAGAGTTTCTTAAAAATTTGCGGATCGTTTTTGAAATTCACGGATCATTGTAAAAATTCTCGTCAATTTGAAAGTTTTTTTCACGATACCTTAAATTCTGGCACCGGGCCCTTTTAGGTTTCGGGACCTAAGGCACGTGCTTCAAGTAGAGCCGCCCCTGCGGAATAAACAGAAGAAGTAAATCCCCGATTATTAAAAAAGAACTTGAAACAAAGGAATAAATATTAAAGAAAAATGAATTCGTTTAATACTGCCTAGTCATGTATCAAAATTAATTAGAACTTTATAGGACTATTGTAAATATTTCTTGGGTAAATTTTTTTAGAACTGATTTGAAACTGTTAAGAACTATTTATGAGTATCAAAAAATGTTTAGTACAGGTTTAAATCTATTTGAAGTCGGAAGTTTTTTAGCTATGGATTTAGAACGATGGACGGACGGACAGACGGACGGAGAGTAAAATTTTACTATAAAGGTTTAGCCTTAGAAAAAAGACTCGAATAAATTCAATAAAATGTGAAAAAAAAATAAAATAAAAAATATAAATAGTTAAAAGTAAATATTTTACATTTATTAACTTTTTTATTGAATAGTTATTTAAAAGTTGAAGCCTGACTTTTGACCTCATTTTTTGAAAAGTTCCCCATGCCAATTCGTCAGGAGGTACTGGATTGAAAGCAGCAAACCCTCCACATGCGAATTCGAAAAAATTTTCACATGGGTTGACAGATTCATTCATGTTCTGCCGTATATCTAGAGCTAAAACAAAAAATATTTTTCTGTACAAATTTTTTAAAAAACTTATATAATTTGCTTTTTATATTTAGTTATATTCTATTTTATAATTAAAATTTTTCTATTTTTTTGGTGAAAATTTGTAAGTTTTCTCTGATACAGCTGTTTTCCTGTAAAATTTTCAAATTTTTCTGTTTAGTTCATTAAAATATGTTACAGAAAAATCTGTAGTAGAAAATTAATTCGTTCTTTTTTTTTAATTTTACGTGTGTTTTGAAAATTGCATCATTTTACATAACTTAATAAACATTAAACATACAATTTTACTTACCTGCATTATAACATTCTACAGTAAGACACAACTTAGGATCTTCAAAAGCTTCAAGTTGTTCAACTTTTTTTATAGAAATGGCTTTAAATTTATTATCAATTTCTACTTTTTTTATTTCTAATTCTGCCCTGATGGCAGTAATAATGATACATCTGTAGAAACAGAGTAATACGTATTAATTAATAATTAGTTTTAATTGCAATAAATTTTATTGTATAATACAGAAAAATTCTCAAAATATATATTTTTTTAGAAAGATAGAAATTATTGTAAGAATTTATAGCGAAAAAATAATTATTTACGTACATTAAAGTGAATCGAAGCATTTTTAAAAAAAATTAAAACACTAGGACTCAACCTCTGGAACTAGTCGAAAACAAGTATTTTAATATTTTGAGCTCAACAAAAATATAAGATGGTTTCTCATGTTGAAGCTTAAATTACAATCTGCAATAAAAAATAATGAGTCGTAAAAATTCTTTTTGTCATAAAAAAGCAATCGATTATATAATGATAATCAAATTTTACTGAAAATTAATTAAATACTTGATTCAACTCATAATTGATAGGAATATGTGAAATAAGTAGAAAAATGAATTAATAATTCTGGAATTTTATAAATTAATATAAAGAGAATACTTTTTTCTAATATATCACGGATAAAAAATTTCTTATAACTTATTCATTAAAATTATTGTTTAACATATTTTCCAATTTCAGTTTTAGGACAGGTAATTTTTAAAAAAAATTAAAATGCTCAGAAGGTGTTTATTATTTCTTAATTTTTGGAAATGACAGGCTATTATCTTTTTCTCGTTCCCAGGTAAAATTGTGTCATAAAAAAATATCTAGGAGTTTTATGTAAAAAGAAAATTAGGAATTTCGGGCAATTACGTGTCCTAGGGTTCCCCAGTAAAAATTTCAAAATTGAAAAGAATTGCAAAATTTTGCTGCATCAATGGCACAGTAAGAATTATTTAATTCTTTTAAATACATTTATTAACATTTAAAAATAAAATATAGCAATATTAAATTATAAAATTATTTTATTTAAACTTATCAATATCTTTGATATTTGATCTTGATATCTATCAATATCAATTTCTTGAACAATAGCATACTCTACTGCTATTTGTACGAAAGCACCAGTAAGTTCTTGGCTTAATGAATTTGGTTTTAACCAATTTTAAAATACAAAAAAATGGACAACTTTTATTAAAAAAATATAATAAAAAAATTTTAAGAGTATTCCCTGCCTTTGAAAATTGCTCTGAATGTATTCCTATCTACCTTATCCCCTTGAGCATCAAAAATAATTCTCTAAAATCATCCCCAAATCTTCAATCAAGAAATGGACAATTTTTATGAAACCAATATAATAAAATTTTTTTTAGAGAATTCGCTGGCTTTAAAAATTGCTCAGAATGAGTTTTTATCTACTTTGCCCCCTTCAGAATAAAAAAAAGTAGGTTACATCCACCTGAAAGTCATTTTTTCAATATTTTAATACACAATTACTTTCTTTAATTCACAATTATTTTCTTTAAATCTCAATTATTTTATTTAACTCTACAGTTATTTTCTTTTATTCACAATTATTTTAATTAATTTTCAATCATGTTTTTCAATTTTTAAATATTCTCTTCAATATTCAATAATTCTCGACTTCTTTTAATATTTTTATCAATTTTCAATTGTTTCCTTCAATATCTATTCAATAATTCTAATTTTTTTCAATTGTTTTTCCAGTTTTCAATTATTTTCTTCAATTTTCAAATATTCTCATTTTTTTTTCAATTATTTTTTTCAGTTTTCAAATATTCTCGTTTTTTCAATTATTTTTTCCGTTTTCAATTATTTTCTTTGATTTTAAAATATTCTCGGTTTTTTCAATTATTTTTTTCAGTTTTCAATTATTTTTTCAATTCTCAAATATTCTCGTTTTTTCAATTATTTTTCAGTTTCCAATTATTTGCCTGAATTTTCAATTATTTCAGTAAAAATTCAATAATTCTCGATCTTTTTCAATTATTTTTTCAATTTTCACTTGTTTCCTTCAATAGGCAACTATTTTCAAAGATTTTCAATCCAGTTCAATTTTTTATAATCCAATTAAATTTACAATTATTTTCAACAATTACTAATATAATTTGATTTCAATTTTTATTCTTAGTTATTTCTGTTCTAAATCTTAAAATTATATTCTTAACTTTTAAGATTATTCTGTTGAAATTTAAACTTTTTAATGTTGCAATTTTTAAAATTTTTTGCAATTGTCCTTTATTTTCGACTTTTTAAAATTATTTTCTTTCCTATTATTCAATTATTAATCATTTTCTTTAAATTTCAATTCAGTTATTCAATTTTTCAATTATTTTTTCAATTTGCAAGTGCTTTCTTCGAATTTTAATACAGTTTAATTTTTCAAAAAGCAATTAAACTT
The DNA here is from genome assembly GCA_037103525.1 of Ganaspis brasiliensis. Lineage (NCBI taxonomy): Eukaryota > Metazoa > Arthropoda > Insecta > Hymenoptera > Figitidae > Ganaspis > Ganaspis brasiliensis. Next base: position 1,457,412 of record JAZKLR010000294.1, read on the forward strand.
TCCATTGTTTCTAGAATTATTCCTATCATTTTCTTTCTTTTTTATTTATTTTTTTTTAGTTTTATGCTTATCTTTTTCTGTTAAAAATTATTTTTGTCAATTGTCAATTTAATAATCTTGCCAAGTTTAGAATTTTTTCCAATTGGCAATTATTTTCTTCAGTATTCAATAATTCTCGGCTTTTTTCGATGATTTTTTCAATTAACAATATTTTTCTTGAACTTTCAATTCAATTTTTCAACTATTCTCTTAAATTCACAATTATTTTCTTTAATTTTGAATTTTTTCTTCAATTTTCAACTATATTTCTTTTAATTTTCAATTATTTTCTTCACCAATCCTGGGCTTTTTCACTTTTTTTCTACTATTTATTTGTTTATTTATTAATATAGTAATTTGTAAGCTATTTATTATCAATAATTTCTTTGAAATTATTTTTAATATTATTTTCTTTTTATCAATTTGCGATTATTTTTTCAAATTTCAATCCAGATTAATTTTTTAAAATCAAAATTATTTTTAATTATTTTCTACAATTATTCCTGTAATTTTTTTTCTTTTTTAATTTCCATTTGTTTTTTTTGCAATTTTATGTTTGTTCTTTAATTTTTTAAATTATTTTTGTCAATTTTCCATTTATTAATCTTGTCATTATTCCAAGTTTCTTTCATTTGTCAATTATTTTCGTAATTTTTTAGTTATTTTAGGTCGATATTATCAACTGGAGATGAAATTTTTGTCAACAATATCGATACGATATTTGAATGGTCAAGAGATTTTGAGATCAATATCAATATTGCTCAAATATCGTATCGTCTTGATATCGTGAAGAATTAAGAAATAATCGCCAAGAGAACAAAATAATTTAAAAAGTTAAAGATTAGTTATAAAATTTTATGAGAATCATTGAAAATTTAAGAATGAAATTGAAAATTGAAGAATAGGATTAAAAATTGAAGAATGGAATTGAAAGTTGAAGATAATAATAATTAAGAATTGTAGAAAATAGTTGCAGAATTGAACAATTTAATTGAAATTCTACAATTTTTGTAATTTAAAAGAAAATTGAAAGAAGCCGAAAATAATTGAATGTTGAAAAATTAATTGAAAATAGAAAAGAGTAATTGAAAATTAATTTCAATTTAATTACATAAATTAAATTATTAATTAGACCTACAAAAATACTGGCCCAACTGGCCCAACTTGTTCTAAAAAAATAAAGTGAGAGATTTTTCGGATAAAATAAAATGTTTTTAACAGTGCGTAATAAATTTTATTTAAATTTCATGTAAAGTTCGTTCACAAAATTAGTAATTCATCAATTTTCTATTAGTTATAGTAGTTTATTCATAGAAATTTAGTTTATCTAGAAAACCATGATTTTGTAAATGTTTATGGTTTACCATAATTTGCATTTCAAATTCGGATTCATTGGACTGTCTTCAGGACAGTTGAAAATTTTTGCAAAATGTTTCGAATTTTGAAGGGGGCCGTTTACTCGAAAATCAGGATTGCTGTGTTGATGTCTTCCCTCCAAATGTTTTTCCTCAGCTGGACTAATGTTGGTGCACCATAACTAAAAATTATTCAAAATTAAACTTATTTTTTAAATGAAAGGTACTTGTCGTTTACAATATTTAAAATAATACAATTAATATTTTAATGGTCAATTGTTAATTTTGGTCTATATAAACAATTATAAACAAAACTATATCAATCAACACGCCTACCTTGGCAAAAGAAAGAAAAAATACTTTTTCATTGCTCCAATGTCTAAATCCTGGCAAACGCAGTGATTGCTTCTGTTTTTCAATTTGTTGAAAGGCTCCAAAAGCAATATCCAAACCTAACGAGTCTGCCAAATTTTCAGGAAGAAGATTTCTCTGTAAATTTTTATCGCCTTTTTAGTAATAGAGTTAGTCATTTGAGACTTTGAGTGTAAACATTCAAGAATGAATTAAAAAAGCAAATAAATAATAATATGAAAGATCAAATAGCAAACATTACACCTGTTCAGATTCATATTGTTTTGATTTATCATTAGCATAAAAGTTTTTATATTGTTCAGCGAAACACTGGACCCTTCCATCAAAAGTGTTTTTAGTATCCTCAGACCAAGAGTACTTTTTGCCATCATAATCATATGCAATTCCTAAAAAGTTTTTTAATACTCTCTTAATATAAAATACTATTAAGTAATAACAAAAATAAAATACAAATATGTTAATATAATCCAAATAAATATAAAACTATTAATTGCATAAATTGTGAAACAAATAAAACATAATTATATGTTTTAGATAAATGAAGAAATGCAATATAACTTTTTTTCGAACCATAATTGTCGAACCCATGAGACATTTCATGACCAATTAATGCACCAAGCTCTCCATAATTTAGAGTTCTAAAAAAAAGAAATTATAAAAATTATTGAACTTTTCGAATTAAATTATTTTTGTGGAGATAAATAATCTTACTTTGTTTGCAAAAGAGAAAATAATGGAGCTTGTAAAGCGGGTAAAGAGACACCTGCAGAAAAGTGATTTCAACGTTTTAATATTATTATTTTAAAATTACGAGTTTAACTATTAAAATCTATTTAACATTGTAAGTTTTATAATTCTTTTACATTTAAAAGTATTTAACTAATTGAAAATATATCCATATTAAGAACATTTTATCTAATTGTATGTTAATGTCATTTGTGTTCATTTCCGGAAATTATTTCAATTAATTTCAATCAATATTTAATTACTTTGTGGAAAAGGTACTTACTAATAGAATTTTGCTTTCTTCGATAGAATGCGTATACTGACAAAGGATATGCATAATTACTGCAAAATAATATATATATATTAAAACACAATTGCAAACAAAAAGTTATGAATTATGAATAGGGTAAGCCGGTAAATCTAAAGTTGGCCACAACTTTTAGAACGTTATAACTTCTAAATTATATTAATTTCGTTATTTTTAAGAATTTTAATAAAAAGTTAATCCACCTGTTTAATTCATTACTTAATTTGAAATATTTTAACACTTTATATCTATAAGAGATATTAAATGTTCGTCCGACAACTTACTAGTACTTACCCTATTCAAGTTAAAATTTTTTTATACTATGTAATAAAAATATTTTGTTATTTACTCTTTAGTAAAAGGGGTTTTAAGCAGATGCAGATATAATTTTTCATAGAAATGTTTTAAGCTTACAATATTTTCCATATATTGGTTACCAATCACAACCTACAATTATTATTAATTATTATTATAATAAATTAAACAAAATGATAATTAAACAATAGGTGGCAATATTTACCCTTCGATACAGATTAATTAAGTTTTTTTCATTCCTATACCATTCTGATGAACTAATCAAAGCTTTCATTTTATTAATTTTTTCCAATTCAACGTTTTTGATTTCTTCAGTCAACCAATCAGTTTCCAAAATATGCTTCTCCATTTCTTTTTGAATGTTTAAAAACATTTTTTCAACCTGTAACAAATTTCAAATTTAATCTCTTTTTTAAGCTTTTACGGACTAAGAATTTAAAATTATGCAATAGGAACCTACTTCTTTATTCACATCATCATTGAAGTATTTTTTAACATACATGTGAGCCATAACATGATACATTCCCAGACTATTTAAACAATCCTGCCATCTAGATAGTCATTTTGCAATTTAAAAAAACAGAATAATAATCTCAAAATTTGAATCAGTGAGAATTTAGCCACTGAATCAAATTAAGAAAATAGTAAGAGATTTTTTAATAAAATTTAAACCTTTGTCTTGGTTGGCTTATTCCTTCTTTATCTTTAAACAAATCGTTTCTCACATGTTGCATATTATATGTTGTGTAAGGAAGCATTTGTGACACAAATACCCATTGCATATAATTTGCTAAAAATCATCAATATTATTTTACGAATTGACAAACTCTTATAAATACTAATATTAAAAAATATTTAATGCTCTTTCAATTCTATATTTTTGTTACTTACCAATTACTCGATGATCAGTATTTGCTAGAATATCTGATAGAACTTTAAGTAGTTTACTGTTCGCAATTTGAAAAATTTCATTTCCTTCGAGTTGCACATTTGCTTCGGCAAAATGTTGGGTAACGATTTTTTTCCAATCAATCTAACAAAGAAATTATATTAAATTAAAAAATACCTAAACAATGCCTTGAAAATTAATGTATTTTTATAAATTAGTAATAAAAGTAGAATACAATTGGTTTATCCTGTGAAGTACTTTCGTTGTTGTAAAGTTCTTGAAGTTCATCTATTGTTGCATATTGCGGTACCTCCTTAGTTACATTAAATATCTGTCAAATATTCGAATAATTTAATAATTAATCTTATTTTTGGTATATAAATTAAAAATATTTACACTTAAGAATTTCTTTTCGAGTTGAATCATATTGTCCACGTCTTTCGTCATTTGATGAGCGCTGATGTTAGCATTTCTACTGCGTGCCAAAATTTTAGCGATGTGTAGAGTAAAATTTGCATATGTACCATCTTCATACATGTCTCTTGCACGTTTGTTGAATATTTTTCCAGTGACGAAAGCCAGTCTATGCAAAGGTATGATAGGGGCTTGAATCTAAACAGATTATAATGAAAATCAATTATAATAATTTCATACTGTCTAAATTAGAATTAGTCCTATTTAGTTGTATTCCAACTAAAACTCATAAGGCTACTAATATAATTATCAACAACTTTAAAAAAAAGTAAAATAATATATTTATTAAAAATTAAAAATTAATTTTTATATCAAATGCCTTTGAAATTTTATGAATTTTTTGGTCTAAATTTCAAGCCTCGCATATTTTAAACAAAAATTGTATTTTAATACTTAAACTTATTTTTCTTATTTTTGTCTTATTTTTTCGAAAAATTTCCTAGAAAATAGGCATAGGAACATTAAAAAAAACAGTCATTTGGTAAAACATTAAAAACTAGAAAATATAACGCACGCAAGCGCACGATTAGTTTTCCATATATTTTAGAAATTAAACTATAATAATAAATAAAACAAATTGATGAATAATATTTATCTAATAAGGAGGACTGCCAGTGGACTTGCAAATTGAAAATAGTGAAAAAAAACTTTTTAATTTAAAAAAGTGAGTAAATAATGAGTTTTTAAGTGAAAAAAGTGAGTAAATAGTGAGCTTTTAAATAAAAAAAGTGATTAAATAGTAAGTTTTTAAATAAAAAAAAAGTGAATAAGCAACATAGGGTTTGATATTACTGATATTAAATTAGGGGCCTCAAGCAAAAAAAGACATTAAAATTTGAAAAAAAAAACAATTCGAAAATCGCAAAAATAATTGAAATATGTGGAAAAGAATTAAATAATGACAAAAATAATTCAATTTGAAAAAAAAGTTGTAAATGACAAAATTAATTGAAAAATTGATTAAAAATCAAAAAATGAACACAAAAATTGAAACGAAATAATTGGAATTTGAAGTAAATAATTGGAAAGTTTCAAAAATAATTGAAGTTACAAAAAAATAATTAAAGAATGACAAAAATAATTAAAATTTGAAAGAAAAGTTTGAGACTGGTGTAAAAAATTTAAATTTTCACACAAGAATTGAGATATTGAAGAAATAAGTAAAATGTAAAGAAACTAATTGAATAATGACATAAATAATTATAAAAGATGGTGTTAATTTACACTTTTTAGACAATAAAAAAATTGAAAAATATAATAGAATTTTCAAGAAAATTCAATGTTAAATTAAAATTTGAAAAAATAAAAGATAATTGAAACAAAATTACAAAATGACGAAAATAATTGACAATTCAAAAAAAAATTTTTAAAATAACTAGATTAATACACAACCGAACAAAATAATTTAAAAAATCAAAAAATAATTATAAAATTTTAAGATAATAATTACAAATTGAAAAAATTGAAGGAAATAGTTGAAAAATTAAAGAAAATATGTGAAAAATTACGAAAATTATTGTCAATTGAAAACAAAATTAAAAAAATGACTAGATTAATAGACAACTGAAAAAAATTGTAAAAATTAAACAAGAAATATTAAGTTTAAAGAAAATAATTGCAAATTGAAAAATTAAGAAAATTATAGGAATAATTGTTGGAAATAATTGCATATTTTACAACTTCATTGAAAATCGAAAACAATACTTAATATTGAAAAAAAAATAATTGAAAATTGAAGAATTAAATTGAAATTTATGGAATATACTTAAAATAGAAAAAAAAAATTAAAAAAGCCGAGAAATAATAATTATAGAAGAAAACAATTGAAAACTGAAGAATGGAAATAAAAATTGAAGAATAGAATAAAAAATTAAAGAAAATAATTGAACAATTGTATTTGAAATTAAAGAAACTTAATGATAATCGAAAAAAATAATAGAATAAAAGCGATAATTTTTTGATATTAAAGAAAATAATTGAAAATTTACAAGTGAAATTTAAATTTAACGAAAATAACTAAAAATTGAAGAGAAAAGTAGTTCTAGAATTGAATAGTTGAATTAAAAATTTAAAACAATTTTTATTAGTGAAAAAATTAATTGAAAAAATAAGAGAATTGTTGAATATTGAGGAATTAATTGAAAATCGATAAAAAAAAATTGAAGATTAAAGAAAATATTTGAAAATTGAAGAAAATAATTAAAATTTTATATATTTATTTTTTCATTTAATAATATATCCCGCGTTCAAAGATTGGGATTTTCAATAAATTGAAAATTAAAGAATTAAATGTAAATTTCAAGAAAACAATTGATAATCAAAAGAAAAATTACAATATAACGAAAATAATTAATTAATTAACAATTGAAAAAAAATCGACAAATGGTGAGAATAATCATGATTCGTACAAAAAAAGTTGTAATTAACAATTATTCATAAAATTGAAGAAGAATAATAAATTGCCAATTAAAAACTGATGAAAATTATGGCAAAAAATTGTTAAACATAAATGAAAATTAAAGAAATCAATTGGAAATTCAAGAGTTGTATTGAAAGAAAATAATTGATAATCGAGAAAATGCTGGAATTAATTAATATTAAGGAATTAATTGAAAATCGACCAAACTAATTGAAATTAAAAAAAATTTTTGTTAATTGAAGAAAATAATTAAAAATTGAAGAAATAAATTGGAAATTAAAAAATTAAATGTAAATTTCAAGAAAATAATTGATAATTAAAAGAAAAATTACAATATGTATGACAAAAATAATAAAATATTGACAAAAATAATTAGGTAACTAAAAAGAAATTAACAATGGAAAAAAAATTCGAAAAATGGTGAGAATAATCGACATTTGAAAAAATAAAATTTAAATTGATGAATACTCATAAACTTCAAGGAGAAAAATAAATTGTCAATTGAAAACTGATGAAAATAATGGAAACAATTTTAAAAAATAAATGGAAATTAAAGAAATCATTTGGAAATTGAAGAGTTATACTAAAATTTCAAGAAAAAATTTGATAATTCAGAAAATGCGAGATTATTGAATTTTGAATAAAGTAATTGAAAAACGTAGAATGCAATTGAAAATTGAAGAAAATAATTGAAAATTAAAGAAATAAGTGGAAGATAAAAGAATTAAATTAAAGATTAAAGATTTAAATTGAAATTTTAAAAAAAAATTTTCAACTTATAATAGGATACTTATAATAGGATTTTTAACGCTTCATTGACTTATAGTTAATTTATAATGATAATTATTTTGTTATATTTACACTTTTTTTTATAATAAATTGTTTGTGCTTCAAAATAGTGGGTTTCATTCCAACATATAAAATTCTCATGATTTCTCCGGAAGGAGAATATTTTCAGTTATATTCTCGAGAATGTAACCGGATTTTAAATTACCGAGAATTTTGCAACTCTAATATTGACAAAAATAGTTTTAGCTTGAAAAAATAATTGAGAAATAACAAAAATAATTGATAATTTGAAAAAAATTAAAAATTTGAAAAAAATACTTGAAAACTTGACAAAACAAAATTAAAATATTGAAATAAATAATTCAAAACTGATGGTGTAAACATTAAAAAATTAAAGTTAATAATTGTAAAGTTAAAAAAAATATTATAAGTTGGAAGAAAATAATTAAAAGTTGAAGAAATTAATTGAAGTTTGAAGACAATAATTGTAATTTGAAGAGAATAATTCAAAAATGACAAAAAATTCAAAAATGAAAAAATGAATTAAAGTTTGAAGAAAATAATTGAAAAAGGTGTAAAAAATTAAGAAATTCGTGACAATAATAAAAATAATGATGAAAATAATTGAAAACAGGTGTAAGAAATTTAAAAGTTCATGTCAATAAAAAGAAGTTGAATAGAATAATTGCAATTTGTAAAAAATAATTCTAAAATGGCAAAAATAACAAAAAAATGAAGAAAGTAATTGGAAAATGACAAAAATAATTGATTAATGACAAAAGGAATTGAAATTTAAAGAAAATAATTGAAAAATGACCAAAGTTAATTGAATTTTTGTAGAAATTTGGATATTCCTGACAATAGTTTGAAGATTGCAGAACAGCCAATTTTTAATAATTATACTTTTTTTTTCATTTTTCTTTTCCAAACCATAAAAAATGGGTGGACTGACAAATTCCGACGGTACTGTAAACTATGAAAAAATGAAAGTAGAATTAATTTGTTTTACCTGGATGACTTTTTTATCAACAGGTGGTTCAGTAGACGAATTTGATTCTCTAGGATCTCTGATAACTCTTAAACGATAAAACGGTGACATAAACATTAATCGAGAATAAAATTGATTGATTTTTTGCCATGTCACTTTCTCAATATTCCATTCATCTGGCTCCATTATCAATGGCCATCCACCACTTTGTGCCAAAAATGACTTAATTGGCTTCCATCCTCTTAAAGCGAGAGAACCTCCAAAAAAAAGTATTTTGTCGAATTAAATTAATAGGTAAACATAAAATAAATATTTTTAGTTAAAAAACCAATAAATGGTGTTGGGAAGGTGAAATTGTGTGTGAAGCCTCATAAGGTTGGCAAATCTGAGCCAACGAAACGTCACTATGCTAATTTGACGTAATTGTTAAATTTTTATTCAATTTTACCTTCCTAAAATTACTTATTTGTTTTTCAACTAAAATAATATGGAAGGATTTACCTCTGTCTTAAATAAAATAAATAAATATCAATAATAATAATAATATAGATTTAATAAAAATTCTTACTGTGATCTAAGCATGAAGCATAAAACATTTTTACTTTCTTCACTGGCATAATGTCGGTTGGCTCAATTGGCTCTGTGATAAGGTCTGAAAAAAAATTATTAAAATTGGTAACTCCTTCGTTACAGTTAGTAGTAAATTTAACTATAGCTTGGAAGTTAAATAGAAAAGAGAACCAATTTAGTCTTTGACAAAAAAAAAAAACACGAATAAATTCAACAAAATGTAAAAAAGATAAGATAAAAATAGGAGAGCTAAATTTATAAATATTGACAAGTAAATATTTTTTATTCTTAAACTTTTTTTATCGAACTTACTTAAAAGTTGATTATTGACTTTTCTCGTCATTTTTTTAAAAGTTCCCCATGATAATTCTCTAGGAGGTAGTGGATTGGAAGCTGCAAAACCTCCACAGGCATATTCATAAAAATTTTCACAAGGGTTGGCAGATTGATTCATGTTTTGTCGCAAATCAGAAGCTAAAAAAAAATTGTATTACCAAGGACAATATTCTAAATTTTCCTGTAAACATTTTGCGAAATATTTATATAATTATACTTTTTATATTTTTATTATTATATTCTATTTTATAAATTGATTTTTGTAAATTTTGTTTTAGTACAAATTAGTAAGTTTTCTCTAATGTAGTTTTGCGTCTATAAATTTTACAAATTTTTCTGTTTAATTTATTAAAATATACGTAAATGTTAAAGCAAAATCTGTAAAATGTTGAGAAACCAAATCAGTTGTTTATCTAAATTTTATGTTTTTTTTTTAATTTTATTTGTATATCTTAATAAATATATAGAAGTTAAAATTTTTTACCTGCTTTATAACATTCTGCAGTGTGACACATCTTAGGACCATCATAAAAATCATGTGGGTCAACAATTTCTGTAGAGTTTGATATTAATTCATTATCAATTTTAATTTCATTCTCTTCTGCCCTTACGATAGCAAAAATGCAAAATCTGTAGAAAAATACAGAAATATGTAGGAAAAAAATATATTTTCTAGAAATATAGAAATTATTGTAAAATGAATAAATAATTAAAATTAAAGTAACAATTTACATACATTATGGTGAATCGAAGCATTTTAAAAAAATTTTAAAACATTAGGATCCAACCTCTGGAACTAGTTGAAGACAACTATTTAAATTTTTTGTGCCTAATAATATATATAAGCTGGTTTCTCACCTTAGAACTTAAATTACAATCTGATATAAAAAATAATCGGTCTACTTCCTGTGTAAAAATCCTTTTTGTCATAAAAAAGTAATTGAATGTTTAATGATAATCAACTGTAATTGAATATTAACCAAATACTTATTTAAAATATTAAGTAATAGAAAAATGTCAAATAAAAGGAAAAGTAAATTAATAGCTCTGGAATTTTATAAAATATTATAAATATATCGTATAAAATTGTATAATTAATGTATCGTAAATAAAAATCTTTTTTCAACTTACTCATTAAAATCATCATTGTTCTCAAAATTTTCCAATTTTAGCTTCATAACAGGTAATTTTTAAAATAAATAAAAATTCTCAAAAGGACTTTATTATTTTTTTAATTTTATAAATGACAGGTTTTTATTTTTTTCTCGTTTTCAGTTAATTGTGTCATAAAAAATTGTCTTAGAGTATTATGTAAAGGGTAAATTGTAAATGTCTTTGATGTCACATTTATTATTTTTTTTAAAAAAATGTTATTCAGATTTTTTTGGAATTTTAAAGTTAATTTTTTTTCATGAAAAATCACTTTTGCTATGAAACTTGGTAAAAAAATTCAATCACGATATTTTCTTTAAAATCCCGAAGACCCGAAATGTCACATAGAAACTATTACCTTAAAGTTTAAAAAAACATTTGGTTTTTTGTTTCAGAAAAAAATTTAGAGCGCTAGAAGGTACAGAGCAAAAATGAGGTACCATGAACGCGACATATATTTCAATATTAAAAATGTGTTTTTTTTTCTCCAAATATTTTTGTGAACTGTCAAGATATGTATTAAATTACCCTATAATTTATCCGAAAAAAAAATCCAAAAATGACTTATTTTTCGAAAGTCTAAATGAGGCTTCCCCTTGATAATTAAATTACAAAAAATCTAAAAATTATAAAATAATGTAAAAAAATTCATGGAGCTCTTTTTCGTAGGATACAAAATCTTTTTACATTAGCACTTGCATTAACTTTATTTCAGATACCAGTATAATATATCTGGCACATGTTTTTTAACATATCAAATAATTTCATATCAGCCCATATTCATATTTGCCCTTTACATAATACTCTAAGATCAAGTTTGCGGGAGCTTTAACAGCTGCCTTAAAAGATAGGGCTACTGTTACAGCTCTCGTAAATAAAAGAGTTCTCGAAATCAGAGACCTCGATGAAAGTGCTTTAAAAGAAGACGTCATCGAGGCTCTGAATGAAAAGCTCGGCTCATCCAATCCGGAGAGAACGGTCAGCGTCGTTCCCCGTTTTCGAGGAACGAAGTTAGCGCTGGTACGCCTGCCAGAAACAGAGTATTTTACTCTAATCAAGGCAGGAAAGATCCGGATTGGATGGATAAATGCAGCCATCCGAGAACACTTAGAGGTACCCAGGTGCCAAAGGTGCTTCGGTTTTGGGCACGCAACTCGCCTATGCAAAGGCCCCGACAGAATAAAAAACTGTCGGAGATGCGGCAAGGCGGGTCATATGGCGAAAAGTTGTGAGGTCACTGACCCTAGCTGCATTACATGCAGTGATTTGGGTAAACAGGACCTCAAACACTGGGCCGGCAGTAACGCCTGCCCAATATACAAGAACGCACTGCAGAAACTTAAAAAGGCAAAGGCCTAAAGTTTCTGCAGATCAATCTGCACAAGTGCAAAGAGGCTCAAGACCTCCTTATGCAAACAGCCGGGAAGAAGAAGATCGATGTCTTGTTCTGCACAGAACAGAACAGAAAGAACGATCACACTCCCTGGTATCAGGATAAATCGGGAAGAGCAGCCATTCAGATCTGCAATTCCGAGTTGCGGGCAGATAAGTTCCTGGAGACGAACAGTGGATTCGTGTGGGTGGAAATGTCAGGAATACGTATGTATAGCTGTTATTTTTCACCCAACGATCAACTGTCAACCTTCAAAGATCAGATATACGACCTCGAAATGAGCCTTAGAGAATCCAGGTTGGATACCCTCATCACAGGTGACTTCAATGCTAAGTCACCAGAATGGAGCGAGAAAAGGCTCGATAATCAAAGAATCTTGGTCGGAGAAATGATCTCCAGGAACAACCTAATAATTGCGAACCGTGGGAGGTCTTGGACTTTTAGGAGAAACGGTCAGGGATCGATAATTGACTTGTCGATCACAACGGCCCTCCTAAATAAACGTATTAAAGTTTGGTGCGTCCTGGAGGATTGTACCCATAGTGACCACCAGTATATCGAGTTTTCAGTCTCAAGGGGAGACACGCTGCGGGCCAGGAACCACGGAGTTTTCCGTGAAAATGGCCCAAAGTGGAACATTAAGAAAATCGAGAAGGAGAAGCTCGGCCGGTCCCTGGAAGAATCCCGCCTCATAGAGGATCTGGGATGGGTGAAGAGGCCGAATAACCTTGAAGGGGAGTCACCGCATGCGACGCGTCTATGCCGCGTTGTAGAAGCACAACCCCAAGAAGAAGAAATGTATACTGGTAGTCAGAGGAATTGGCCGCTTTGCGAAAGGCATGCCCAAAGCAAGAAGGAGATATGACCGTTCAAACGGAGATCCTCTGCTAAAGGAGGCATATACAGAGGCAAGAGAATTCTCAGGAAGGAGATACGCGCTGCAAAAAGAAAAAGCTGGAAGAACCTAATCGGTGACGTCGAAAATGACCCATGGGGTCTGGCTTATAAAATCGTTAACAAGAAATTGTTATCGAGGCAAAAGACCCCCGGTCTAGACAATCCCGATTGGGTCCGGCAAATCATAAAGGCTTTGTTTCCTCCAGCAGAACCATGGCCTAGGATCGACTTGAGTAACTGTCATGTCGGTGAGGAAGAACTCTTCACTCTTACAGAATTACAAAAAGCAGGCAGTAGGTTAAAGCCAGGTAAAGCGCCGGGATTAGATGGGATAAGCAACGAGATGCTTAAAGAAGTGATCGTTGCTTCACCCTAGATTCTCCTAGACTGCTATAACAACTGCCTGAAGAGAGGAGAGTTTTTCTGCGTCTGGAAAAGACAGAGGCTGATCCTCCTAAGGAAAGGAGACAAACCTCTAGATAAAGTCTCATCCTACAGGCCTATATGCCTGTTAGATACGATGGGTAAGCTTCTAGAGGACATGGTTCTGCAGAGAATGCAATCTCACTTGACGGGAGAGAATAGTCTGTCCTACAACCAATTTGGTTTCCGCAAAGGCCTGTCCACAGTAGACGCCATTCAGAAGGCGGTGGACCTAGCCAGAGAAGGTAAAAACAAATTGGGACCAGGGAAGAAAAAGGCTTCTGCGCGTTGGTAGCCATTGACATACGTAACGCGTTAAATACCGCGCGATGGAAAGATCTCATCGAGTCGATGAGAAACAAAGGAATACCGCCCTACCTGTTGCGGATAATGGATAATTATCTTAGCGACAGGTGGGTTATATACGAGGGTGACACTTGCACTCTGAAAGAGGAGATGCAGAGAGGTGCCCCCCAAGGCTCGAGGATAGGACCATTCGTATGGAATGTCTCGTATGACGACTTCTTGCGAATGGGTCTACCCGAAGGTGCGGTGATCATCGGCTTCGCGGACGCGTTGATCGTATGCACTGCCGAAACTGTAGAAGCCCTGGGCGTATTGGTGAACGAATGTCTGAGACGGGCAAAGCGCTGGCTGGAGGCCAGAGGCCTGCAAATGGCTCTGGAAAAGACCGAAGCGCTGCTAGTCACAGACAGACGTGGTTATACAGCCCCTGGTATTCAGATAGACGGATTTGAGGTCCAATGGAGGAATCATATCAAACACTTAGGTGTCGAACTCGACAAATTTTTGAACTTTAAACACCATATAGCCGTAGCATGTCGGAAGGCCGAACAGTGTTCGGGAAGTTTAGCTTGTCTAATGCCGAACATTGGTGGGCCTTCTGAAGCAAAGAGGAGACTGGTGGCGAGTGTTGCCCTTTCAAAGCTGCTATACGCAGCACCTGTATGGGCTCCTACCCTGCGAAATGACAGAAGTAAAACTATCTGTAAAAGGATATTGTCCGCGGAAAGAAGTGTTACTAAACGTATCAGTTCGGCCTATCGGACAGTACCGACGTGTGCTGCTCAGGTCCATGCCAGCGTCCCGCCGGCAGATCTTTTGGCACAAGAAAGGGAGGAAGTTTTCCTTCTTTTCAAGAAGAGAAATTCTTCCGCATATACGGAATATAATAGACCCAGCAAGGACCAAATTCGCCGAGATGCGAGAAGCAGACTCGTCGACAGATGGCAAGAACGATGGAGCGGGGAGGAGACAGGCCGATGGACGTATTGGCTGATACCTACACTCACCACCTGGATAAGTAGGAAGCACGGAGTGGTTTCCTACTATTTAACCCAAGCTCTCACAGGGCACGGGTGTTTCGGCTCCTATCTGGAGCGTTTTAAAAAAGTCGATAGCTCGGAGTGTGTGTACTGCAAGTTCCCAGTGGACGACCCAGAGCACACACTCTTTAGCTGTAAGCGTTGGGACGCGGAGAGGCAGGTTATGTTTACCGGTGTTAATCGCAAGGTTACACCGGAGAACATGATCCCGCTTGTGACTCGCTCTTCCGAGGATTGGCGAACCATCGAGACCTTCATACATTATGTTATGAGGGTCAAAGATCTCGATGGTTGACAAAGAATGGAGGTCCCGTAGAATAAGGGAGAAAGTCGCTTTGGCGATAGAGGAGGGGATATAAGACACTCCCGATGGCGATACGCGCGAAAAGTGCTAGCCAGGAGTGGTCCTAAGGTCCTCAAATAAGAGTGTGTTTTTAGCGGGTCGGCAGAACATCGCCACCCCCGCATAACCCTGTAGTACGGGCTACAGGGTACCTGGTAGCAGGTTTTCACATCCTACGCAAAAAAAAAATACTCTAAGATCATTTTTTATGACACAATTAACAATGAACGAGAAGAAAATAATAACCTGTCATGTTCATAATTTAAGAAATATTAAAGAACTTTTGAGCATTTTTATTTATTTTAAAAATTACCTGTCATTAATCTGACATTGGAAATTTTTTTAAAAAATAATTTTAATGAATAAGTTAAAAGAAGTTTTTTATTTATGATATATTGGTATATAACTATCGAATGTAAAAAGTTTATGGATGTAAAATATTTACTCTTAAATATTCATAACTTTTATTTTTATTTTACTTTTTTTTTATTTTCCTATTTATTTTTGCATAGAAAAAAATCGCATTTCGTAAATTTGCTACAAAATCTTTAACAATGAATATTTTTCAATGTACAAACGACAGTTCTCTTTAAAAATGTTCAAAAGACGAAATTATATCTCGTCGTCTCGTTCGAATAGATTAACATGTAGTACCATCTTTCTGCTAAATCTGATCACTTTTAAAGCTAATTCAAATTCAAAAAACCCTTTTGACGCCCTCGCCACCTGCTGTGGCGTCCCGGCGCTACTAGTCATTCCATTTTTTTGTGTAAATCTATGAACACTAAAAAGTTTTATAGTTTAATAATTGTTAGATTCCTTTTATTATCGAGTGTTTTTTGGTTTTAAAAATGGATTTTCGGAAGGATAGCCGCTCGAGTGATAAGAGGAAAGAATAATATCGAAGAGATATGGAGCGCTGAAGAAGAAATCGATCTTTATCACGTGAAGAGGTTAGGTCCCGGCTTGGCCGTTATTTTAGAGACAAAAGTCGCTTACCTAGATATCGTAGGAGAAAAGAATATCATAAGTCAAGGAGAAGTTATTCCAGTCGAAAGTGAATTCAGGCCTGATATTCGCGAACGCAGTCGGAAAGGCTCAGACTCGAGAAAATCTTATTACAGTTCAAAAAGTCCGAGTGACAAAAAAAATATATTTCAGACCAGAGTTCTGACGGTAATAGTGAAAGTTCAGCTGAAGATTTTAATAAGACTGGCGATGTTCAATTAAATAATAGTATTCTTGTTTTGTTGGGAAATGATGTAAATCAAAATAAGAATCCTACAGGCAAAGTTCACAATGTCTTAGTTAAAAATTGGTCTGATATTCTCAAAAAAGGTATGTCTAAAGAAATATCTGAGGAGTTGATAAAAAAGTATGACCCGCCTGAAGATTTTGCTTCACTAAAGCCCCCTGCTCTAAACTCGGAAGTTAAGCGCATTATGACTGGTGAAAAAGATAATTTCCAAGTTAAAACTCAGGAACTGCAGATCAGCCCGTCGAGCCTTTACTTTTCGGATAGAAACTTTCAGAACGATTACAATATGCGACAGAGGTGGAAAAACAGAGCAAAAGTTTAATAGAATCAAACCCGAGTTATAAGAACTTTCCTCCCAACAAAGTGATTTTTGATAAATCATACAGAGGCCAACGTTCATCGTATGCATCTGGAAAAAATACTGATCAAGCCATGCCTTACCGTCAGTTAAACTTCAGGGGCCCATCCGGAGGAATGAAGTCAAATTTCAGAGGTCGCCAGGATGGGCAGAAATTTAAGGGTCAGAGGAGCCGAGGACGCCGATAAATGATGTAAGTAAAGTTGCGGGTAGATTAGCCTTATTTATCGATAAATGGGAAGAACTCACCAAAGATAAAAAAATTTTAAACAGTATTCAGGGATACAAAATTCCTTTTATAAAAAAGGTAGTACAAGAGAATTTACCAAAAATTTCTATCCCTTCAAAAACTGAGTTTAATAATTTATCTGAAGCAATTAAGAAATTAGTATCCAAAGGTGCAGTTTCTAAATGTCAACCGTGTAAAGGCCAATTCTTTTCCTCATATTTTTTAGTCGATAAATCAAATGGCCAGAAACGATTCATTTTAAATTTAAAAGAATTAAATTTATTTATAGATCCACCCCACTTTAAGTTAGAAGATCAAAGAACGGTAATGAGATTGTTGACAAAGGATTGTTATATGGCGTTAATAGATTTAAAGGACGGTTATTTTTATATATCAACTGTGAAAGAACACAAAAAATTTTTGAGATTTGAATTTGACGGTATTTTATATGAATTTAATTGTTTACCCTTCGGTCTTTGTACGGCACCCTTTATTATCACTAAAATTACAAAACCGGTCATTGAATATTTGAGAAGGTATGGTTTCTTATTCGCATTGTACCTTGATGATTTTCTGTTAAATTCAAATTCTCGAACTCAGTGTTTATTAAATATCGCGCAAAGTAAGGAAGTCTTAGAATTACTTGGATTTATAATTAACAAAAAAAAAATCTTGCTTAGAACCGAGGCAAGAATGCGAATATCTTGGTTTCAAATGGAATAGCAAAGATTTTACTATTGAACTCCCAGCTAGGAAAAAAGAAAAAGTTTTAAAATTAACAGAAAGTTTTAGTAAGAGATCCAAATGTAATATTAGGGTTTTTGCTCAATGCATAGGCGTCTTAGTTGCGACATGTCCAGCTGTCAAATATGGATGGCTATATACTAAACAAATGGAAGGAGAAAAATTTCTTGCATTACAAAAACAGAGGGTACTTTTGATAGCTTAATGAATTTATCAAGTAAAGTGAAATCAGAATTAGAATGGTGGAAAAGAAACATTTTAAGATCGTTTAATTTACTAAGATACTCCCATTTTAGATTAGAAATTTTCTCAGAAGCGTCCCTAATTGGATGGGGTGCTTGTTCCTAACCTCGAAAATATTACGAAACAAATCTGGCAGTGGTGCGAGAAAAGGAATATTTAGATTTTTGCCTCATACATAAAATCAAAGGACCATACAGTTGCAGACAGAGAATCTCGAATTCTTTCAACAGAAACGGAGTGGGAATTAAATAATAGAGATTTTAGAACGATTGTAGATGAATTTGGAGAGTTTGAAATCGATTTATTTGCAACTTGTATAATAAGTGTCCTAAATTTGTATCCTGGTTTAATGACCCAGAATCGATAGCTATCGATGCAATGACAATATCCTGGGAAAATATTTATTTCTATGCCTTCCCGCCATTTTCTTTGATTTTACGTGTTTTAAAAAAGATTATTGATGATAGAGCGGAAGGGGTTTTGATAGTTCCCCTTTGGCCCACTCAACCGTGGTATCCTCTTTTTCTGGAATTATTAATTAAAAAACCTCTATTTCTAGGCCCTCGATTCAACCTGCTTGCTTATCCTTCTAGGAAAACTCACCCGATGGCCAAGAATCTTATCCTGGTAGCCGGGAGGCTATCTTCTCGTCTATCGAGAGCTAAACCACGCGACACAAATATATAATATAGTTATCAATATTAACAACCCAAAGTTCCTGATCCCAATTATAATAAAGGGCATAACTTTACACAGTTTCTAAGGTTGAATCAAAAAATGTTTTAGATTTCTTTTCAAAAGTTTTTCAAAATGTGGGGAGTTATGGAACTCTGAATACTTACAGAGCTGCGGTATCTTTGATTTTGCCATTAGACATCGGGAAAGATCTGTTAATTAAAAGATTTTTTAAAGGGGTTGCAAACTTAAAACCTCAGAGGCCTAGATACGATTTTACGTGGGACACTCAGATTGTTATTGCTTTCTTTAAAACACAATTTCCTCATGACAATTTAACGCTAGAAGATTTAACTTGTAAGTTACTAATGTTAATCGCTTTAATAACATCCCAACGAATGCAGACATTAGAAAAAATTTCTATTGATAATATTGTAGTTTCGTCAGATTTTATTCAAATTAAAATTTCGGAGAAGATTAAAACATCCAAGGTTAACAAACCTCAACCGTGCCTAGTGTTACCGTTTTTTAAAGAACAACCCGAACTTTGTGTTGCGTCAATTTTACAACGGTACCCTGACGAAGGTATCGGATTGAATTCTAATCAGTTTTAATAAGTTTTAAACAGTATTTTTCCGGGGCATTCCGAAATTTGTTTCCGAGTTAATCAGTTTTTATCCGAATCTAAAAATAGATGTATCTTGACGAAAAAATCTTTCCGAATCATTCCGAATTATTCCGTTTCATTCCGAAGCTTAATTTTAATCCGTATGTATCTTGTTATTTCATTCCGAATCAATTCGTTTCAATCCTGATTGGGTTTATTCGGATTAAAAACGGATTGATTTGGATTGAAATAACAAGATTCATACGGATTAAAATTTAACTTCGGAATGAAACGGATTAATTCGGAATAATTCGGAAAGAATTTTTCGTGAAGATACATCCATTTTTAGATTCGGATAAAAACTGATTGGCTCGGAAACAAATTTCGGAATGCCTCGGAAAAATACTGATTAAAACTGATTGAGATTCAATCCAATACTTTTGCCAGGGTATGTAAAGAAAACTAAGCGTCTAAGAGGGTTAAAGGCTATGCAAAAGCTGTAGTTGGTTCTAAATAAATGTTCTGTTATTATGTTTAGATTGTTCATAAAGGGCAAATCCCTGGAAATATAAACTTTTTAAATCGCAATTGTGCAGTCTTTAAACATCTACATGTTAATCTATTCGAACGAGACGACTCATATAATTCCGATTGAACTTCACTTAAGGTAAGTTTGTTTAATCGGTTAATTCTGATTTTTAATATTGCTTGATTTAGCTCAAAGTTGCAGAAATGTTTTTTTTTTTAGTACATTGATAAATTTTTTAGGTGGAGACCAAAGATTCTAAAATTAATACTTAATAGTACTTAATAATAGTACTTTTTTGGCATAATATATTTTTAAACAATTTTTTTTTAATTACAGTGGAATTGCAATTTTGCGTTCCATGCATTTATATGTATTAAATGTACAAAAAAAATTACTGCTTAAACCTGGGAGCACTAAGTTTCTAGTGCTCCCAGGTCTGAGCAGTAATTTTTTTTGTAAAAAAGTACAATTTTTTTTTGTACGCAAGTACAATTTTTAAGAATATTTGACAAAAAATGTATTGAAGTTTCCAACCCAGTACTTACTTCTAGTACCTAGAAAATAAAGATGAATTCAAGAAAGCAGTTTAGAACTGGGAAGAAGGTTTGCCTGTAATGTAAGTACATGTATAATTTAATAATTGAGATAATTTTAACAATTTTTAGGGTCACATGCAACTTTGGTGATCGGCGGAACCTTTATACCTTGAGGTACGTCATTTTCTCTGAGGTCGGGTCCTTCGTCGTGGGATCGTCCTGACACCAGGTACAAATGTGAGTCCCGTCCTGACAAGAGTGCCAGGACGAGAAGACGATGTTGACGGTATTTTTTTACGACTTGTCATTATAGTTGCAGACAGCGGATATACAGGGGTGGGTGGGAAGGCCACCACCTCGCCGCGCCACAGAGTTCGGTCGCTCGCTGTTACTATGTAACGGCGTCAGATGTTGGCGTAACTAACCAACTTTCAACGATTCTGTTCCCAGCTTGTTGCGCCAGGGGGTAATTGTGCGTAGAATTTTGGCTTGACGACAAGGCGTTCGGCCTGTCATCATTCTAGATTGGTGCGTCTTTCGGCATTGTTGTGTCTAATAACGTTGACTATTTTTATTGCGGCCGGCTATTTTATATTTTCAGGTAATCTTTGAGATATTTAAAATGTAATAAAAGTTGTCAATTTGTGGTTAAAAATTTTAAGTGTTAGTCTGTGCTGCTCCTTACCCACTGTCCGGATAATGAGTTAGTCGTGGCTTTATTTTATTTCAATTGAAGATTAGAATTATTTGATTAGTTTAATTAGTCTTTTATTTTACTATTATTTTTGTTTAAGTACTTTTCATTAAAATAACTTGGCGTCAGGGTTTTGTTTTTATATTGTTTACTTGTTTTTGATTAAATAGTTATAATTAAATTAAGAAGCATTAAACATCAAACATAATCTGAAAAAATGCGTCATAGTACTTAAAAGTTTTCTTGAAAGACAGAACAAAACAAGCATCACATTTATGACATTATCAGTAACCCAGTGTTGATCAGAATCGTACTGACCGAGCATGTGCTATTGATATTTGTTACTGTCAATGAAATATTTTAATTAACTAAAGCAAATTTTTTATTAATATTTAATAAATTACTTTATAATTCTAACTAATGGAAGTTGCACTGCGACTGCTTTTTCTGCTGTCTATTCAGTGTGACATATGAATTTCCGGATAAAATAATATGTTTTTAATAGTGCGTAACAAATTTTATTTAAATTTCATGTAAAATTGGTTTACAAAATTAGTAATTCATCAATTTTCTATTAGTTATAATATTTTATTAATAGAAATTTAGTTTATCTAGAAAACCATGATTTTGTAAATGTTTATGGTTTACCATAATTTACATTTCAAATTCGGATTCATTGGACTGTCTTCAGGACAATTAAAAACTTTTGCAAAATGTTTGGAATTTTGAAGGGGGCCGTTCACTCGAAAGTCAGGACTGCTGTGTTGATGCTTTCCCTCTAAATATTTTTCCCAAGCTGGATTTATGTTGGAGCACCATAACTAAAAATTATTCATAATTATAGGATTATTTTTAATAGAAGGTATTTGTCGTTTTCAATATTCTAACTAATAATACAATAATTATTATAATGGTTAATTGACATTTTTGGTCTATACCTTCGCAAAGGAAAGGAAGAATACTTTTTCATTGCTCCAATGTCTAAATCCTGGCAAACGCAGTGATTGGTTCTTGTTTTCAATCTGCTGAAAGGCTCCAAAAGCAATATCCAAACCTAACGAGTCAGCCAAATTTTCAGGTAGAACATTTTTCTGTAAATTTTTATCGCTTTTTTAGTAATAAAGTTAGTAATTTAGTAGTTTGTAAATGTACTCAAAATCCCATTGATGGTGTTAAAAAAATAAATCAATTAAATTAAATAGCAAACATCAAACCTGTTCAGATTCAATTTGTTTTGATTTGTCATTAGCATAAAAGTTTTTATATTGTTTAGCAAAACATTGGACCCTTTCATCAAAAGTTTTATTAGTATCTTTAGACCAAGAGTACTTTTTGCCATCATAATCATATTCAATTCCTAAAAAGTTTTTTTAAACTCTCTTAATATAAAATAATATTAAGTAATAAAAAAATAAAATACAAATATGTTAATATAATACAAATAAATAAAAAACTATTATTCGCATAAATTGAAAAGTAAAGAAAACATAGATTTATGTTTTACATAAATGAAAAAATGCAATATAAATTTTTTTTCAAACCATGATTGTCGAACCCATGGGACACTTCATGACCAATTAATGCACCAAATTCACCATAATTTAGAATGCTATAGAAAAAATAAATTATAAAAATTAGTGAACTTTTCGAATTTAATTACTTTTTTGTGTGTAAATAATCTTACTTCGTTTGCAAAAGAGAAAATAGTGGAGCTTGCAAATCAGCTAAAGAGACACCTGCAGAAAAGTGGTTTCAACGTTTATAATATTATTAATTTAAAATTGCTCATTACGAGTTTAACGATCAATTAATTTCAATCAATATTTAATAACTTTGTGGAAGAGGTACTCACTTATAGAATTTTGCTTTCTTCGATAGAATGCGTTTACTGTCAAAGGATATGCATAGTAACTGCAAAATAATATATATACCTATTTAAAACACAATTTTAAACAAAAAGTTATTAATTATGAATAGGGTAAAAGATTTGGATTCGTGTTATTTTAACACAATATTTTTCATGACAATTGTTACATTATACTCCGAAGATAAATGTTATTTTTGTACTTCTACTAAAATAAAAGACTGTTAAGTTTTATTTTTTAAATACTCAATATTTATACAGTAAATTCACATTAAAAAACTAATTTAACCTAATAAATTCAATTATTCAAAAAATAAAACTTAAAAATCTTTTGATTTTAGTAGAAGTATAAAATAACATTTATCTTCGGAGTACAATATTGCAATTGTCACGAAAAGTTTTGTGTCAAAATGATACGGATCCAAAAATACAGCAAGCAGCCAGTGAATCTAAAGTCGGCCACAAGTTTTAGAACGTTATAACTTCTAAATTATATTAATTTGGTTATTTTTAAAATTTGTAATACAAAGCTAAGTTGCCTGTTTGATTCACTACTTAATTTGAAATATTTTAATAGTTTCCTCTACTTTATCACAAGTCCTTTTTCATCTCTCACTTTCAGTCTTTTGTTTGCTACCGATTTTGACAGCGAGTGCAGTTTGTGTTTTCCCCTAGGAAAATTTCTAGTGGTACACACAACCAGTCCTCGAAGTTAAATTTCTCGCTGAAATTGTTTCAAGCAACGGAACAACGTGTTACATGCGATCAGTGAAGCGGTCACCCATCCAAGTACTACTCGTACTTGAGTTGGCTTAACCTCACTGACCACTGAAACAGGCATCCGTCAAATGTCCCATTCTCACCGATTGAAATATTTTAATATTTTATATCTATGAAAGAAAATAAATTTTCGGCCGACAACTGATACCGTCTGCACTTACTAGCACTTACCCTATTCAATTAAAAAAATTTTTTCTACTATTAAATAAAAATATTTTGTTATTTACTCTTTACTAAAAGGTCTTTTAAGCATTTGCAGATATCTTTTTTCATTGAAATGTTTGATGCTTACAATATTTTCCATATATTGGTTACCAATCACAACCTTCAAACATTATTAATTTTTATTCTAATGAATAAAATTAAATGATAAATAAACAATAGGTGGCAATATTTACCCCTCGATACAGATTAATTAAGTTTTTTTCATTCCTATACCAATCTGATGAACTAATAAAAGCTTTCATTTTATTAATTTTTTCCACTTCAACCTTTTTGATTTCTTCAGTCAACCAATCAGCTTCCAAAATATGCTTCACCATTTCTTGTTGAACGTTTAAAAATATTTTTTCAGCCTGTAACAAATTTTAAATTTAATCTCTTTTTTAAGCTTTTACGAACTAAATTTATGTTAAAGTATTTAAACAATAAGAACCTACTTCTTTATTCGCATCATCATTGAAGTAATTTTTAACATACATGTGAGCCATAGCATGAGGCATTGCCAGACTTCTTAAACAGTTCTGCCACCTAGATTGTCATTTTGCAATTTAAATAAACAGAATAATAATATCTAAATTTGAATGAGTGAGAATTAAACCACTGACTTAAATTTAGAGAACAGAAAGAGATTTTTAATCAAATTTAAACCTTTTTCTTGGTTTGCTTATTCCTTCTTTATCTTTAAACAACTCGTTTCTCACACGTTGCATATAATATGTTGTATAAGGAAGCATTTGTGACGCAAACACCCATTGCATATAATTTGCTAAAAATAATTTTTAAAAATGAGAAATAAAAGTTTATCAATCTTCCAAATCAAGGAGTTGAAAAAAATTCAAAAACACAATTCTTTTTTCAACGTTTTGATAGATCAGCTATCCTCTTTACATGTATCATTTTGATACAAAACTTATCATGAAGATTTTTATATTGTACAAACATAGGTGATTGTTATTTTGTACAACATTCTATATTAGAAACATTCTATTCTATATTCTATATTCTATATTACTCATTCTATATTTTTGTTACTTACCAATTACGCGTTGATCAGTATTTGCTAGAATATCTGCTAGTACTTTAAATAGTTTAATGTTCGCAATTTCAAAAATTTCACTTCCATCGAGTTTTACATTTGCTTCTGCAAAATGTTGGGTAACGAGTTTTTTCCAATCAATCTAACAAAGAAATTATATTTAATTGAAATATACTCAAACAATGCCTTAAAAACTAATGTATTTTTAGAAATTAGTTATAAAAGTAGAATACAATACGTTTGGTTTATCCTGTGTTGTACTTGCGTTATTGTAAAGTTCTTGAAGTTCATCTATTGTTGCATATTGAGGCACCTTAGTTACATTATCATATATCTGTCGAATATTTAAATAATTTAATAATTAATCTCTTTTTTGGTATAATCTACAAATATTTACACTTAAGAATTTCTTTTCGAGTTGAATCATATTGTCCACGTCTTTTGCCATTTGATCACTGCTGATGTTAGCACTTCTACTGCTTGCCAAAATGTTAGCGATGTGTATCGTAAAATTTGCATATGTACCATCTTCATACATGTCTTTTACAAGTTTGTTGAATATTTTACCAGTGTAAACAGCCAGTCTTTGCAAAGGCACGATAGGGGCAAAGATCTAAACAGATTATAATGAAAATCAATTACTCTCTAAATCAGAATTAGTCCAATTTAGTTGTATTCCAACTAAAACTCATGAAGCTACTAACACCTGTTAGTAGGATAACGGATTGGACAAACCTGCACAAGGAAGCTAGGAGGTTGTTTAGACGTTGTTGAAAATGTTGAACAGAGGTTCGTGGGTGAGAAGAAAAATTTAGTTCTTATT
Organism: Ganaspis brasiliensis; assembly: GCA_037103525.1. Lineage (NCBI taxonomy): Eukaryota > Metazoa > Arthropoda > Insecta > Hymenoptera > Figitidae > Ganaspis > Ganaspis brasiliensis. Next base: position 1,483,143 of record JAZKLR010000294.1, read on the forward strand.
ATTTACTTTCCTCTTCTAATTAAAAACTCTTTGTTTTGGTCATACTGTTATCTCCGTTCTTGATTTGACCTTATGAGATTTTATCTACCTGAGCACCAAAGGGAAGATCTAAATCCCTTTTCTATTTGGTTTTCCCTTTTGTTTTTGCTTCTGTTTTTCAGTTTGAGGAATGGGAAGTGCTGGACGAGTATCTACGGGACAAATATTGAAATCTTTGGCCTGGTTTGGCGAATCTCTAACCGGGGGGAATTTGAGGGTTTCCTAAGGGAGTTCAGTTTAAGTTTGTCCGCGGTCTAGAGTGAGTGTGTTCAACCGTTTCGCCTCGTGATTGGAGAAGAACCAGTTGGCCACCAAGCTACCAAAGATCCATTACCGGTTTCTACTGAGGACAGCTGTTCAGGAAGTGGTTCGCTTAATTGTATTTATTCATGTACGTTTAAGGTTATTTTCGTTTTGGTTTATAGTTCTATTATTGTGTATAATAATATTATTTCGAAGTGTTTCCTTAACCCATGAGTCATTCGTTGGCTTGGCGACAGTACGTGCTCTCTTCGTGAGATTGTTGAAAGGTGCTAGATCAAGTCGCTCAGAGGGGAGTTTGGCCATTTATTTTAAGACAAGAAACAATTATAGGGATACAATCAGGAAGGTTAAGTAAGATAGCTTGAATTCCTTTTGCTTTAATATTTAAACAAAGAAAAGGACGCGTCCAGACTAGATAAGTTGCTTTCTAAAAACTCTGATTCAATTACGGGCACTATAAAATTATCTGATGGAACCTTCTCCGAGATGGACAAGGTAACATGAAAGCATTTGATCCAGATACACTTCCCGGGCTTCACAAGGTCTGGTAGTGGTGATCCCATATCCTGGCTATTGAATCCTTTAGTTCTTAAAAGTTTCTAGAACCGGACGGCATCTCTCACGTTCATTTACAAAGGGCACGCGAAGATGTAGTCGGACCGTTGGTAAAACTTGCTAAGGCGAGTTTCACACTGGGATATGTTCCAAAGATTTGAAGGAGTACGAAGTGGTATTTATACCTAAAGCAGGCAGGATTGGTTATACCTCACCGAAGGAATTTCGACCGATCAACCTAACATCTTTTGTTTTAAAAAAAATAGAAAGACTCGTGAAGAGATATATCCGCTGTGAAATCCTGCTGTTGGCGACTGAGATTGACCAGAAAAGGTTTTCCCGGATTTGCTACCTGCGAGAAGAAAGGAATCGTTGAAATGTCATCTTAATCTCGATTTATGATTATTGGTTTATTGTGTTATTGTCTTAAATGAGTTTTGTGTTAAATTAGTTTTATGTTAAATAAGATTGTGAATGGTAGTTTAAGTTAATTATTCTTTGCTAGAAACCTAACTACCTGAGTATTGTAATTAGGATCAATAAGACTGAGTACGTTTCGATGACCGGATGGGTTCGTTTAGTTCATTTTGAAACTGACTTTGTTCGGATAGTTTTTGCACGAGTGTGAGCGAGTGTGGAGACTTATTTTTCGTTTTGAAAGTAGCCAGGAGAACTAGTTTGAGTTTTACTTTACGGTCAAAAAAAGGATCTGAATTGGGAGTGACAATGGTCATTTGCTGGGAGACTCCCAGAAGATGAGATCTCTAGGGTGAAGACAAAATCGTCCGTGGAATACCCTCAGATCATATTGCTGTGAGTAAAACAATATTATATCTGTGTGGGTGACGACAGAATGTCCTTAGAATACCCTCTAAGTGTATAGCGGTAAGTTAGTTAATCTAATGCCTTTGTCATGTTTCTATAAGTACTCTACATTACCTAATTGTAATAAAACTTAATAAAACGATAATAAAATCCAATTGATTAAATATTAAAAACAATTGCCTTTTACTGTTTTAATTCCAATCTATACTATCTATACTATAATCTCTGGGTTCTGGATTAGGTAGCCTGATTTTAGGAGGCGAAAAGGATTATCCAAGCGCTGGTGGTTGTACTCTACCATTCCCCTTTTCTTAATAATAATAATAATAATATTAAAATTAACTATTTATATTAACTCTGCTTGAATTAATATATTAAGAAAAAAAAATTAAAATAATATATTAAGTATTAACACTGTAGAATATCAAAAAATAAAAGTAGAATTAATTTGTGTTACCCTGATGACTTTTTTATCCTCAGGTGATATAGTAGACGAATTTGATTCTCTAGGATCTCTGATAACTCCAATACGATAAAACGGTGACATAAACATTAATCGAGAATAAAATTGATTGATTTTTTGCCATGTCACTTTCTCAATATTCCATTCATCTGGCTCCATTATCAATGGCCATCCACCACTTTGTGCCAAAAATGACTTAATTGGTTTCCATCCTCTTAAAGCGATAAAACCTACACAAAAAAGTATTTTGTCGAATAAATTTATAGGTAAACATAAAATAAATAAATACACTGGGGACATAAAGTTTCAGTACATTTTGTGGGATTGCTCTTACCTGCTCGCTTCATTTCAAACTCAAATATTTCTGCAAAAAATGAAGTAAGAGCTATCCATCAGAGATTGTTTGAAATTTTATTAAATTTAGGATGAAATGGACCAAGGAACAAACATTTTAATGAAGTAAATAAAGAAATATAGTTTTTTAAAGTCAGAGGTTTTTTTGTGGAAATTGCGATTTCGAAATCTTGAGTTCAAGTCAATGCCAATTGAAGAATAAATTTTTTTGAGAATTGGCACTTTTACAATATGAAGTACAAATACCACTCTTTAATTTTAGACCGAATCCACTTAAAAATAACACAAGCCTGCAAAAAAAAATTTTTTTCTATTGTTTGAGATCGGTAAGTCATTTCCCGTAGTTTTTGATGCGCTGAATTCAAATCTGGTAAGGAAAACCTCCCATCACGTCAGGATTTTGAGAAAAGTGGGGGTAAAACTCCCAAAAATCACGTTTTTGGCACTTTTTGAAAATTTGTACCGAGCAATTCCGACGTGCTAGAGACTTGTCATAGAGGTTAAATTAAAGCTTGAACCCTATACTTTACGATGATATAATGATATTGGCAACAACATGCTAAATTAACTATCAAACATGGTTTTTTTGACAGTTGTCAAGCAATAAAAAATGTCTTTCACTGTCGGTAAATACAACTATTTTAAAAATTGATTGGATTCGCTTGATACTTGTTACTCGGGGGTTTTTGGGGTCGCTGAATACGAATATGTAATCAGATTTCAAAAATTCAAAATGGCGGATCCAATATGGCGGACGATTTTGTTAAAAATTGATTGGTTTCGTTTAGAATCGCCATATTGGATCCGCCATTTTGAATTTTTGAAATCTGATTACATATTCGTATTCAGCGACCCCAAAAACCCCCAAGTAACAAGTATCAAGCGAATCCAATCAATTTTTAAAATAGTTGTATTTACGGACAGTGAAAGACATATTTTATGCTTGACAATTGTCAAAAAAACCATGTTTGACAGTTAATTTAGCATGTTGTTGCCAATATCATTATATCATCGTAAAGTATAGGGTTCAAGCTTTAATATAACCTCTATGACAAGTCTCTAGCACGTCGGAATTGTTCGGTACAAATTTTCAAAAAGTGACAAAAACGTGATTTTTGGGAGTTTTACCCCCACTTTTCTCAAAATCCTGACGTGATGGGAGGTTTTCGTTACCAGATTTAAATTCAGCGCATCAAAAACTACGGGAAATGACTTACCGATCTCAAACAACAGAAAAAAATTTTTTTTTGCAGGCTTGTGTAATCAGTATTTGGTTCAAATTTTATAAAAATAAATTCTCATGCTCTCGAAAATTTTCAAAAAAAATAAACACGAATTCGTCGTTTACATTCATTTGTTTTATCTTTTAATCAGACTTATAAGTGTGGTTAAATAATAAAACTACTCTCTAAATCTGAATTAGTAGTTTTCTACTATGAATTAGTCAAATTCATGGCTCATTTTTCTCTAATGCATATAGTAGAAAACTACTAATTCTTAGTAAAAAACTACTAATTGAAATAGTGAAACTTTACTTTTAAAAAAAGTAGATTTTTTTACTAATTTAATTAGTAGTTTTCTACTAGAAATTAGTAAAATTCTTACTATTTTAATAGTAGCTCACTTTTCGCTAATTCATTAGTAGAAAACCACTAATTCAGATTTAGAGAGTAATTAAAAACATAAACTTTTGTATCACTATAAAGTAAAAAATTGTCACCGAGATACGAAATAAATATTTATGATATTGCTGCAACTCTAATATTAATTTCTATAACAATCAAGAGGTTACATATTTTTTAAAAATGCGGTTAAACGATAAAACAAATGAATGTAAACAACGAATTCGGGTTTATTTTCTTTGAAAATTTTCGAGAACATGAGAATTTATTTTTATAAAATTTGAACCAAATACTGATTATTTTTAAGTGGATTCGGTCTAAAATTAAGGAGTGGGATTTGTACTTCATATTGTAAAAGTGCCAATTCTCAAAAAAATTTATTCTTCAATTGGCATTGACTTGAACTCAAGATTTCAAAATCGCAATTTTCACAAAAAAACCTCTGACTTTAAAAAACTATATTTTTTATTTACTTCATTAAAATGGTTGTACCTTGGTCCATTTTATCCTAAATTTAATAAACTTTCAAACGATCTCTGATTGATAGCTCTTACTTAATTTTTTGCAGAAATATTTGAGTTTGAAGTGAAGCGAGCAGGTAAGAGCAATCCAACATAATGTACTGAAACTTTATGTCCCCAGTGTATTAATAATAATAATAATATAGTTTTAATAAAATCTTTTCTTACGGTGATCCATACAAGACCGATAAAACGTTTTTGCTTTCTTCACTGGCATAATGTCGGTTGGAGCAATTGGCTCTGTGACAAGGTCTGAAAAAAAGTTTAAAAATTGGTAACTCCTTCGTTACCGTCAAAATATATCTATTGCAGTTGAAAATTTGTAAAAAAAAACAATAATTTTCGAAATAAGATTTCACTCTAATGTTTCTTCTTGGACGGAACAGGAAAAGTATATCCGACTCAGTGGCGGATCCAGACAAGGTTTTTGAAGGTGGCATTAAATGAATGAAAAAGAGATGGCACACTTTTTCTGAAAAACCATAATTTTCAGTTTAAGTCACGATTTGTTTGACTTTTAAGGAAAAAATGCTTGCACGTTTTAAATCATATCTCGGGAACTACTGAATATTTTTTAAGTTTTCTGTGCTTAAATTAAAGGTGATACTTCACAGTTTACAATAGTTTCAGATTCATATTTTTTCAACAGCTTTTATGCATACTACAACAGGTTAAACTTAAAATTGTGGTTTTTTGAGGTTAGAAAACAAATGAGAGCTAACTTTTGAAAACCGACACCGGTTTCGGATTCAGGGATCCAAAATACTTAAAAATTGACTAGTCTGCTCTTTGGCAATCCAAATTAATTTTTTTTTGTGTGCCGGTGTAATTTGAGGGTAAGACAATACTTCTTCCTCTATGAGGAAGCAATAATAATAAAAAATTTCATTGTACTACTTTAAGTAGTTGTTTTTACTTGAATTTTACTACATTTTCCAGGTCATATTAACTACAATTACTCTCGTATAAAACTTCTTACAACTGGTTTAAAATTGTTTAGAAATTTATTTATAATTATTAAAAATTGTTTAGAACCGGTTTAAAACTGTTTTTAAATATTTAAATCCTGTTTGGAACTGAAAATTTTTAGCTATGGACTGAGCACGAAAGACGGATGGACAGACGGACGGAGATTAAAGAATTAAAGTCTTATAATAAAGATTCAGTCTTTGACGAAAAACACGAATAAATTCAACAAAATGTGAAGAAGATAAAACAAACATAAAAAAAATGTAAATATTGACAAATAAATATTTTATATTGGTGAACTTTTTTAATGGAACTTACTTAAAAGTTGAATACTGACTTTGCTCCTCATTTTTTGAAAAGTCCCCCATGATAATTCTCTAGGAGGTACTGGATGGGAAGCTGCAAAACCTCCACATGCGTATTCATAAAAATTTTCACAAGGGTTGGCAGATTGATTCATGTTCTGTCGCAAATCAGAAGCTTAAACAAGAAAAAATTGTATTACCAAATAAGTTTTTTAATTTTTCTGTAAACATTTTGCGAACAATTTTTATACTTTTTATATTTTATTATATTTTATTTTATAAATTAATTTTTGTGATTTCTTTGTTGTTAAAAATTTGTAAATTTTCTCAGATGCAGCTTTTTTTTTGTAAATATTAAAAAAAGATTGTGTTCCATTTTTTAAAATACACGTAAATATTACAGAAAAATTTTCATTTGTTTACCTGAATAAATATACAAATTTAAATCCACGTTACCTGCTTTATAACATTGTACAGTGTGACACATCTCTGGACCATCATAAAAATCATGCGGGTCAACATTTTCTTTAGAATTTGATTTTAATTCATTATCAATTTTAACTTTATTCTCTTCTAATTCTGCCCCTACGATAGCAACAATGCAAAATCTGTAGAAATAATTAAAAATAAATTTTAATTGTAATAAATTTTAATTTATAATACAGAAATAAGCACAAAAAAAATATATATTTTAAGAAATATAGAAATCACTGTAAAATGAATTTAAGAAATATAAATTTTAATAAACAATTAACATTAAAATAACAATTTACATACATTGTAAATAGAAGCATTTTAAAAAATTTTAAAACACTAGGATCCAACCTCTGGATCTATTCGAAGAGAACTATTTACATTTTTAGAGCTCAACAATAAATATAAGCTGTTTTTTCATGTCAAAGCTTAAATTACAATCTGCAATAAAAAATAATGGAACTTCCGGAAAAAATATCTTCCTGTGTAAAAAGGCTTTTTGTCACGTTATACAAAAAAGCAATCAAATGTAAAATTATTATCAATTTTTACTAGATATCAACTAAATATTTTTCATAAATAATACCTAACTGATAAAAAAAAGTCAAATAAGTAGAAATGTAAATTAATAAATCTGGAGTTCTATTCAAATTAATATAAAAGGAATGCACTTTACTGGAAATATCATAAATAAAAAACTTCTTTCAACTTATTCATTAAAATTATTGTTCAACAAATTTTCCAATTTCAGTTTCATGACAGGTAATTTTTAAAATAAATAAAAATGCTCAAAAGGTCTTTATTATTTCATAAATTTTGAAAATGACAGGGTATTATTATTTTCTCGTTCCCAGTTAATTGTGTCATAAAAATGATTTAAGAGTATTATGTAAGGGAAAAATTATTAAAAATGCGTAAAAATAGTGCTGAATATATTTAAAATTATAAGTAATAATAAAAATTAATGAAACATAATTAATTTAGTGACTAGGAATTTTATTTGATTTTCTCGTTAATTGCAAGCTATATATTATATTTAATTTTTTTATTATCTACAAGCTTTTTTTAACATTCTTTTTATTTATCAATAAATTGAGATTAATCTCAAGATTAATTTATACTCACAACAAAAATGTTATTTTCGTTTTTTCTTTAGAATTAAGATTATTAAAAAAAATAATTTGAACTCATTGCTGCTATAAGAGTTATTTAAACAATTATACATTTTTACTTTAAATTTCTATTTTAACGAATTTTGTTGAGAGTGCCTCGTAATTAATTGCAGAAAATTAATTAATAAAATAACCTTTTTATTTTTAAATTATGTAATAGTTTTTAGAACATGAAGTTTTCCATTACTTTTGAATGGGAAATAAGACTATCGTAAAGATTTGGTAAAGAATCCTGGAAAATCAGTTTTTTCAACAGGATAACACTTTTTACTTAAAAAACGTACAAAAAATAAAACTCAATAAATTATTCATTAATTTTCTATTAATTATTTTTTTCATTACTGCAAAAAAAACTCAATAACTTGAAAAACTATAGAAAATTGATAAAAAAAGAAAACAAACAATATATATGTATTTATATATTTTCTTGAAAGATTTGTGAAATAATTTCAACAAATTTATCTACAAATTTTAACTATAATTATTCCATATAATGGTTACTTTATTTCAAAAAAGAAAAGTAGAATTATATAGTTTTTTAGTGTTACAATTGTTTATATTTTTAGCAATCAAAAGAAAGGACTTTTTTCAATTTTATTTATATCAATTGTGTAATCAAATTATTAATGTTTATAAATTTCTTAACAAATGAAAATAGTAACTTCAACTTTTTCTGCGTTTTGCAACTTTTTATGCTTAAAATAACCAATGAAAAATATAAATTAGTTTTTAAATTAACATTAATTTAACATTAAAAAATGTTAATTTGTAATCTTGATTTAATAAAAATAAATTTTATTTAAAATGCACCAGTATTAAAAAAAAATTTAGAATAGAAAAAAATATATTTGTACATTGGTATATAAAGGGTAAAAAATAAAAGACATTTTTTGCATTCCTTCAGATGCACGATTATAATTTTATTCACGGTCAACTATCTTTTAACTCTTTTTTTTTTAAATTACATTCGTGAATGTTTACACGTACACATTTTAGTCAGACACATGTGTAATATACAGATATGTATAATTGAATAGCTTGAAATTTTTATCCTTTAAAGAGGTACTTTTTGACTCAAAGCCGACTGGCCGAAAACTGGACTCTACAACAAATATCCATCTCGTAGCTATTTATCACAAAATATATCCAGCATCGATTAAATTGTCAACTGAACTGAATTTTTTATGATCATTAATCGTGATTAAAACAATAATAATAATTGTAAGAATGACGTTTAACACTCTAATAAAATATGAAATTGAATATTTACACATTTTGGATATTTAAATATTTGAATTTTAACATATTTTCATAAATTTATAATTATTTGTTCAACTTATTAAGAATAAAATTATTACAAAAATTTGAAACATAATTATAAAATGTATTATAAAAGTTTTATTAAAAAAATAATTTTTGGTAATATATTTAATTGCGATGCAGAAAGTTCTAGTTACAATGCTGAGAGACTAAATACTTGTGATATGAATTATAATTTGTGCGATTCAATCAGTTCAACCAATTTTACCCTCTTAAAAAAATAACGTTTTTCTTGTTTTTGAAAATTTGTAAAAGTTCCAATTATTTTCGGAGAGTCTTATACTGGAGAGTCTTACAATATTTTTACTAAATAAACATTAATATTATTAAATTCAACATTTTCTTTTAAATCTGAATATATTGAAACTTATTGTAATTTTAACAAAAAAAAACAAAAAAAATTTAATAGTATTAAACGAGCAAATCCGAAATAATTAAAATCTTCTAAAAATAATTACATTCACATTTCGGATTTATTGTTTAGTAATAGTTTATTAATTTTTGTAATTATTTCAATAAATGCCTTAGTATATTATATTTATTAATTTAATATATTGCTAGAAATAAATTTCAAATTTGCTCATTTATCGAATAATTGTTTAAAACTAATTAACTACATACTTTCATTTGAAAATGTTAGGCTTGTGTTTTACATAAATCTTTTCTTCTTTCTTTAAGCAACTTTTTATACGTAGTTTATTTTATATTTGACAAAAAATTATTTTTCATTCTTATGTCTTGTTTGAAATTGAACCATATGATATGTAATTTTCTTTTATGGGATATTTCTTAAAAATTATAAATTACCTTCTATGATATGTATTTTTATGGACGGGTACTTATAGTGATAATACGCATCTTTATAAATCAAATATAAATTTTAATAATTTAATTATGCTAACAAACTATTTAAATAACGAAGTTAATATTTAAACAATATATTGACTTTAATTTAATGTTTATTTATTATAATAAACTATCAGTTAGGAATATATTATAATTATTAAATTAATTAACTGAATGAATAAATAATTATTCAAATGGTTAATTTTAAAGAACCCTGGTAACTTGACAATAGGAATAATAGTGAAAAATAATTTTTAATTTTTCGTTAAAGTAGAATAAAAATATTTAAAAATGTTTAAATATTTTTTACGCATATTTTAATTAAAGGAAGACGAACTGTCAAGTAAAGGTAAAATGTACCTGTTTGACAATAAGTCAGTACAAAGATAAATATTCTATATATGATTCGAGAAAATATACGAGTAATATTTAAATATTATATGTAAAGCTTAAGTGTAACGCACATATATGTGTGTAAGTAATGTAGAAGATAAAAATATAATTTTAATAGAATATCATTTCGCTGGTTAACATTCGTTAGCCTACTTTAAAACTTTCCAAATGCATTTAGGCATTCATGTAATTTTTTTTGTTTTTTGTTTTTTGACTATCTTGCAGACGATTGTACATTAATTAACTTTTAATCAGGGAGATATTAGAGTTTCGCGCTCTTTTTATATTCTCTATTTATATATTATTTTCTTAAATCCCATGAATGCTTATTAGGCATTTTTTATGATATGTCTTCATTATTTTCTCTTAGAACATACATAATTATATTTTATAATAAGAAATCTCAGTCAGAAAGATGGCAACTTTGAATTCAAAAATTTTTCTTTCATAATCACTACAATTTGTACTTCTTGTTTATTTATTATAATTAATTTTTTGATATGTAAAATAATTGTTTTTGATTATAAAACAATCTGAGGGTAAATATTAAAATAATAAATATCTACTATTTTATAAATAGATTTATATAATTTATACATTTTGTTCATCTTTAAAATAATTATAAGAGTATTTCATATATAGTATTTAGAATAAATATATTATTGTAAAATAACATTTTTTTATTTTTAATTGTTTAAAGTTTTATGTATAAGAATCTTTTTTGATGTAGGAGCCACCTTTTTGATCAAGGAACAAAATTTTATAATCTGGATAACATTGAGAATAGATTACTTATGAGTAGACATAATTAAATATACTTAGGTCTTTCACAAAGATAAAGGCATTTAGTATTTTGCCTCTTATTTTTATTTTAAATTACGTCAATAAATTTTTCCAAATTTTTTCGTGAGATTACATCTAGCCAAAAAATTCTTATATTTAATAATTTATATATTCAAAATATTTGTCTACTATACAAAACTTTTAATTAAATAAGATTTTCATAAACAAGACAGCAATATTCTATTTCAATTGTTTAATGAAACATTTCTATTGATAAGAATAAATATGTTAATTTAATACTTTTAGTAACCTCTATATATTTATTTTTAAATTTCATAAAAAGAAATTTTTTTTCCGTCATGCTGTATTCTCATATTCTAATGTTAAAACTGCTGTCTTTAAAATGTTATTTTTCATGTAAAGACAACAGTTTATCAAGATTTTCTAAAATATTATCAGTATTGTTGTTCTCCTCTAGGTTATGCATTTGATAGAATATGTTTATCACTAAAAATTAAAAATTAAATTTTAATTCAAATAAAAATTTAATTAACATTTTGTGTTTAATTTAATTAAAAATTTATTATAACGTAAAGTAAAATAAAGTAAAACTCAATTGAGTTTAAACTGTATATAAAAAATAAATAAATAAATTTTAGAAAATTTACTTATAAAGCACCTGCTGTAAGTTAAAACTAGGTTGCGTTATTATAAATTTGTTATCTGCTTTGTTAAAAACAAAATTTTTAGAGGACTTTAAATTGGCTTTTAAAACCATGAAAAATTGATAATTTAATTGCTATTTGAATAAATGTTTAAAAAACTTAAGTATATTTATTTGTGAATATTATTATTATTTACAGTTTTTAAAATTTGTCTATTCACTTGTATTTGTTATTACCTTTTCAAATACTAGTTGTAAAAAAAGTAAATTTAATTTAAAATATATATTTTTCAAATATATTGCAACAAATAATTAAATTATAAACAAATTTAAAGAAATTTAATTAATTTTAAAAATTACCAATTTGAAAAATCCCCTAATGATTTGGTCATGTTCTATATATGCACTTATAATTCTAAGGAGTATTAATCTACTCTGATATGTGTTGTATTCTTCAGTCACATTGAAGAGAAAGATTGAAAGTCGAGTAATTCTTCTAAAGTCTCCTATATAATTATAGTCATCACCTCGAATTTGTTATCTTCCTCTTTTTTTTCAAAACTTTCATTTTTAAAACTTTCATTTTTTTATGCTTATTCTTAACATGACCCTGTCCCGATCATGTAAAATAAAGTAACAAAATTATAATCATTTGGTATGCATACTTAATTACTTATCATCTTAAAGAGTTTAGTTACTACAATCGTAGATAGGATTTGATTTGTAGCTTTATGGGCATTGGGAAGAGGGAATGGATTAATTTTTTTTTTTTAAATTTAAACAAATGGAGTTCGCTTATAGACGCGATTGCCCTGTCCGGTGATTCGCTTCTCACCTGCCGTGTATTGAATAACTGATTTTATTTGATCGGTCGCAACTGGACCAATACAAACGAGAGGATCTTTGAAGTAGGAGCAAACCTGAGAAAAAGAGAATGAATTTTATTTTTAGTAATATCCACTTGATTTTATTCAACATAATTTTTATTTAAGGAAAATTTTGACACCTACTCAAAATGAGGTTATGTTTAAAGGCATTACGTTGCTTTTTAAAACGGAAAAACAATAGTTGAAGCAAATTATTTAAGTTTTTTCAAATTAATGATAAGAATTAACAACTTTTTAAAGACGACCCTCAAAAAAAGTACTCGAAAAAAATTTGAGAAAAATTATCAATTTCTACATAAAAATTATAAACAGGTACTAAAATTGTGAAACATACTCAGGAATATGCTCCCCAATTTTTCAAATTAATTATAAGAACTTAAGACCCTTAAAAACAAACCTTTGGAAAAATAATGGTAAAAAATTCAAGAAATATTATCTATTTCTACAAAAAACTTATAAACAAATTCTCAAATGGTGAAACATAATCAGTAATATAGCCCCCAATTTTTCAAATTAATGATAAGAATTAGCAACTTTTTAAAGACGACCCTTAATTAAAGAACTCGAAAAAAAATTTGAAAAAAATTATCAATTTGTAGAAAAAAATTATAAACAAGTTCTAAAATGGCGAAACATACTCAGTAATATGTTCCCCAATTTTTCAAATTAATTATAAGGACTTAAGACCCTTAAAAACAACCGTTTGGAAAAATAATGGTAAAAAAAATTTGAGAAAAATTATCTATTTCTACATAAAAATTATAAACAAGTTCTAAAATGGTGAAACATACTCAGCAATATGCTCCCCAATTTTTCAAATTAATTATAAGAACTTAAGACCCTTAAAAACAACCGTTTAGAAAAATAATGGTAAAAAAATTTGAGAAAAATTATCTATTTCTACATAAAAATTATAAACAAATTCTAAAATGGTGAAACATACTCAGAAAAATATACCCCACAATTTTTTCAATTAAGAACAAGAATTTAAAATTCTTAAAAGCAACCCTAAGGAAAAATAATGGTAAAAAAATTTGAAAAAATTATTTAATTCGGCAAAAAAATTATAAATAAGTTCTCAAATGATGAAACATACTCAGTAATATGCCCTCCAATTTTTCAAATTAATGATAAGAATTAGCAACTTTTTAAAGACGACCCTTAATTAAAGAACTCGAAAAAAATTTAAAGAAAATTATCAATTTGTAGAAAAAACTTATAAACAGGTTCTAAAATGGCGAAACATACTCAGGAATATGCTCCCCAATTTTTCAAATTAATTATAAGAACTTAAAAACAACCGTTTAAAAAAGAAATGGTAAAAAAATTTGAGAAAAATTATCTATTTCTACATAAAAGTTATAAGCAAATTCTAAAATGGTGAAACATACTCAGAAAAATATATCCCCTAATTTTTTCAATTAAGAACAAGAATTTAAAATTTTTAAAAACAACTCTTAGAAAAAAAAATGGTAAAAAATTTGAAAAAACTATTAAATTCGGCAAAAAAATTATAAACAAGTTCTCAAATAGTGAAACATACTCAGTAATATGCCTCCCAATTTTTCAAATTAATGATAAGAATTAACAACTTTTTAAAGACGACCCTTAAGTAAAGAACTCGAAAAAAAATTTGGAAAAAATTATCAATTTGTAGAAAAAAATTATAAACAAGTTGTAAAATGGTGAAACATACTCAGGAATATGCTCCCCTATTTTTCAAATTAATTAATTAAGACTCTTAAAAACAACCGTTTGGAAAAATAATGTTAAAAAAATATGAGAAAAATGATCTATTTCTACATAAAAATTATAAACAAATTCTAAAATGGTGAAACATACTCAGAAAAATATACCCCACAATTTTTTCAATTAAGAACAAGAATTTAAAATTCTTAAAAGCAACCCTAAGGAAAAATAATGGTAAAAAAATTTGAAAAAATTATTTAATTCGGCAAAAAAATTATAAATAAGTTCTCAAATGATGAAACATACTCAGTAATATGCCTCCCAATTTTTCAAATTAATGATAAGAATTAACAACTTTTTAAAGACGACCCTTAAGTAAAGAACTCGAAAAAAAATTTGGAAAAAATTATCAATTTGTAGAAAAAAATTATAAACAAGTTGTAAAATGGTGAAACATACTCAGGAATATGCTCTCCTATTTTTCAAATTAATTAATTAAGACTCTTAAAAACAACCGTTTGGAAAAATAATGTTAAAAAAATATGAGAAAAATGATCTATTTCTACATAAAAATTATAAACAAATTCTAAAATGGTGAAACATACTCAGAAAAATATACCCCACAATTTTTTCAATTAAGAACAAGAATTTAAAATTCTTAAAAGCAACCCTAAGGAAAAATAATGGTAAAAAAATTTGAAAAAATTATTTAATTCGGCAAAAAAATTATAAATAAGTTCTCAAATGATGAAACATACTCAGTAATATGCCCTCCAATTTTTCAAATTAATGATAAGAATTAGCAACTTTTTAAAGACGACCCTTAATTAAAGAACTCGAAAAAAAATTTGGAAAAAATTATCAATTTGTAGAAAAAAATTATAAACAAGTTGTAAAATGGTGAAACATACTCAGGAATATGCTCCCCTATTTTTCAAATTAATTAATTAAGACTCTTAAAAACAACCGTTTGGAAAAATAATGTTAAAAAAATATGAGAAAAATGATCTATTTCTACATAAAAATTATAAACAAATTCTAAAATGGTGAAACATACTCAGAAAAATATACCCCACAATTTTTTCAATTAAGAACAAGAATTTAAAATTCTTAAAAGCAACCCTAAGGAAAAATAATGGTAAAAAAATTTGAAAAAATTATTTAATTCGGCAAAAAAATTATAAATAAGTTCTCAAATGATGAAACATACTCAGTAATATGCCCTCCAATTTTTCAAATTAATGATAAGAATTAGCAACTTTTTAAAGACGACCCTTAATTAAAGAACTCGAAAAAAATTTAAAGAAAATTATCAATTTGTAGAAAAAACTTATAAACAGGTTCTAAAATGGCGAAACATACTCAGGAATATGCTCCCCAATTTTTCAAATTAATTATAAGAACTTAAAAACAACCGTTTAAAAAAGAAATGGTAAAAAAATTTGAGAAAAATTATCTATTTCTACATAAAAGTTATAAGCAAATTCTAAAATGATGAAACATACTCAGAAAAATATATCCCCTAATTTTTTCAATTAAGAACAAGAATTTTAAATTTTTAAAAACAACTCTTAGAAAAAAAAAATGGTAAAAAATTTGAAAAAACTATTAAATTCGGCAAAAAAATTATAAACAAGTTCTCAAATGGTGAAACATAATCAGTAATATAGCCCCCAATTTTTCAAATTAATGATAAGAATTAACAACTTTTTAAAGACGACCCTTAAGTAAAGAACTCGAAAAAAAATTTGGAAAAAATTATCAATTTGTGGAAAAAAATTATAAACAAGTTCTAAAATGGTGAAACATACTCGGGAATATGCTCCCCTATTTTTCAAATTAATTAATTAAGACTCTTAAAAACAACCGTTTGGAAAAATAATGTTAAAAAAATATGAGAAAAATTATCTATTTCTACAAAAAAATTATAAACAAATTCTAAAACGGAGAAACATACTCAGAAAAATATACCCCATATTTTTTTCAATTAAGAACAAGAATTTAAAATCTTTAAAAACAGCCCTTAGGAAAAAAATGGTAAAAAAATTTGAAGAAAATTATGAAACTCGTCAAAAAAATTATAAACAAATTCTCAAATGGTGAAACATACTTAGGAATATACTCCCTAATTTTTCCAATTAAGAACAAGAATTTAAAATTCTTACAAACAACCCTTAGGAAAAATAATGGTAAAAATTTGAAAAAATTATTTAATTTGGCAAAAAAATTATAAACAAGTTCTCAAATGGTGAAACATACTCAGTAATATGCCCCCCAATTTTTCAAATTAATGATCAGAATTAGCAACTTTTTAAAGACGACCCTTAATTAAACAACTCGAAAAAAGTTTGCCAAAAATTATTAATTTCTAGAAAAAAATACAAACAAGTTCTAATATGCTGAAACATACTTAAGAATATCCACTCTAATTTTTTATAATATATAACAAGAAATGACTTTAAAAAACCACCTTTAAATAAATTAATCGAAAATAATTTTGAAAAAAATTATATTTAAGTTCTAAAGTAGCAAAAAAATTAGAGGGATAATGATGTAGCACGTTGAACCGTTTTATAACTGGAATAGAAACTTTTTGTAGAAATAGATAATTTTTCTGAAAATTATTTTCGATTTTTTACTTAGGTGTGGTTTTTATGTGTCTCCTGAGTGTAATCCATCATTTTGGGACATGATTAGTATTTCTTTGTACAAATTAATAATTTATTTCAAATTTTTTTTTATTGATTTACTTAGGAGTGGTTTTAAAGGGTTGTTAATTCTAGATATTACGACCTTCCAAGGATTGAATTTTACTCTTACAATTCTAGATATTAATTTGAAAAATTAGGTGGCATATTCCTAAGTATGTTTCACCATTATTGATCTTGAATAGAATTTATCTGTAGGAATTGATAATTTTTCTCAAAATTATTTTCGATTTTTTACTTAGGTGTGGTTTTTCTGCTCTTTAAATCTGAATTAATTAAAAATAACTAATTTGAAAGCAAAAACTCAGTCACTAATTGAAATAGTTATATTTCTACTAATCATTTAGTAAAAAATAACTAATTATTAGTCAAATTCATTTTTAGGTTATGTCAAAATTACTAATATTTTAGTAAAATTCTGTTTACTAATTCAATTACTCAAATTTTAACTAATTTTTAGCTATATTTTTACTAATAATTAGTTTCTTTTAACAAATTCAAATTTAGAGAGTGGGTTGTTAAATCTTGCTAACCCTTAGAAAAATTAAGGGTCATATTCCTGAAAAAAATAATTTTTTTGTTAAGTTGGTATTTTTTGCAATTTTTTTTCGATTAATTTATCTAGGAGTGGTTTTTAGGAGTTGTAAATTTTTTTATTAATTTTAAAAATAAGATAGCGTACTCCTGAGTATGTTTCACAATTTTGAAACTTGAAAAGAATTGTTTTGTAGGCATTGTTAATTTTGTTGAAAATTATTTTCGATTATTTTACTTGGGGCTGAATTTTAATGGTTCATAATGTTTGATATCAATTTGAGAAAGTAAAGGGCATAATCCTATGTATGTTCCACCTGTTTAAAATTTAATTAGTAATTTTTTGACGAATTTAATAATTTTTTTGAAATTTTTTTACCATTATTTTTCTTAAGGGTTGTTTTTAAGGGTTTTTAATTCTTGTTATTAATTGGAAAAATTAGGGGGCATATTCCTAAGTATGTTCCACCCGTTTAAAACTTGAATAGTATTTTTTTGCCCAATTTAATAATTTTTTTCAAAATTTTTTCCCCATTATTTTTCTTAAGGGTTGTTGTTTTTAGAAATTTTGATTCTTGTTATTAATTGGAAAAATTAGGAGGTATATTCCTGAGTATGTTTCACCAGTTTAGAAGTTGATTAGAATTTTTTTTGTAGAAATTAGTAAGTTTAAAAAAAATTTTCAAATATATTTTTTTAAGGGTAGTTTTTAGGGATTGTTAACTTTTGTTATCTATTAGGAAAATTAGGGGTCATATTCCTGTGTATGTTCCGCCATTTTAGAACTTGAGTATAATTTTTTTCTTGACATTGATAATTTTTTTTTTATTTATTTTCAATTATTTTACTTAGAGGTGGATTTTAGGGGTTGTTAACTTTCGGTTAATTGAGAAATTAAATTTATTGACTTTTTGATAATTATAATAACTGATTAATAAATTAGTATTACTGAAATTATAAATTTTTAAATTAGGTGCAAAAAAGCAGATGATTTATTTTTTTTTTAATTTAATTTAAATAATTTACTTTAACCTAAAATTTGTATTTCTTTTTTTTTTTCAAACAGGAATATATCATGACTTCAAACATAACCTCATTTTGAATAGGTGTTCAATTGAACAAAATTATAAATTTTTCGAATCATTACTCGGAATTTCAATAATTCGAAATTGTTATGCCTCCGTATTTTCAAGCGTAATATTTAACTGACTTTCTTTTTAATAAAACGAAATTTCGAATGACTCAGTTGTCATGAATCAAATTTAGAAAAACGAAAATTATGTCAATGGGAAAATATGTTTTGTTTAAAATTCTGTAAAATGGAAAATGTTAAATAATGACTCAAAAAAATAATTCATCAATTATATTGATTAAAAAATTCATGTTGAATGAAAATACTTGAGAATTATTTTAGTATTTTAATTATTTAGTAATAATATACAATTTGCAAAAAAGAATTTCTAAATGACGTTTAATCAAAAATATTTAAGAGTTTAAATAAATATTCGAGTAAATGAAATTGATGATAGATAAATCATTCGGATAGATTAGTTTTGATCAGATAGAAATTAATAAGATTTTATTTTTTTCATTTAAAATTTTTTTTATTTATTTTATTTATAATTTTCTAAATTATTACCTTTCTCGGTGATTGTCGATGTCGCCGTTGCAGTTGACAGCACAATCCTCGACTAATATCACATTCACCCGACATACTGCATTCTTCACCTTTATGAAAAATTAAAATTCATTAACTACTTAATTAATTAATTAAATTTGTAGTTTGTAATATTTTGTTATTATTCACAACCTAGAAGTCTTATTTATTAAATTTTTGTTGTAACCGACTGGTTTTTAGAAATTGTTTATGAATTTTCGTAAAAAACATTTCGTTTGAAAAATAGATAAATGAAAAAATTTAATTAATTAAATAATATACTCACTGTATTGTTTGTTTGAATTTACTGGTGGTTGACACGATCGTGCTTCTCCTCCAGCTACTTCAGAGCACATAAGTCCAGTTTCACAATCATTATCTCTTCTACAAAGTTCACCTTGTTTTAATCCGTAGGCAAACAGACAGGAACCGACGACTAAAAAAATATGAAAATCATTTTTTTGGAGAATTTTATTGAATAGAATTTTGTTCTAGCTTAATTTTAATTGTTTAATGTTTTTCAATTGAAATTCAATACATCCGAATTTTTACTTAACAGAATATTTAGATCACCGAATTCATATTTGTTATTTTATAGAATTTCTTTTCAAACCAAGTTTTTATTTTAAACAAAATTCCAAGTTATAGTCGAATTTTTAAATGGCAGAATATCCAATTCAACGAATCTTCATTTGTCTGAATTTTTATTTAAAGAATTGATATTTTATAAAATTCCTGGAATTGCAAAAATTTCATTTGTCTAGATTAATTGTAAATGGCCGAACAAACTCAGACAGAAAGATTTTTTAATCACGGTTTAAAAATTGGCTAATAAGAAATTATCAAGAAAACTGTATTGGGTCAATTTTAAAATTCAAGATTTAAAAATTATGATATCCGAAGAATTGATGATTAGTTTAAATAAATTTTAGGTTATTTGATTTTTTGGGGAATTAATAATTATGTTAAATTACCATTCGAGAAAATAAAATTTATAGTAAAAATAATGTTTTTGGCAAAATAAAAGTTATGCCAAATAAACAATTGTATTATTTAAAAATTGGAATAAATTATAGATCAAATATATAATTTACGTAAATAATATTGAAGTGTATTTATAATTATAGAATAATTTGTCGTACAAAAAGCAATTCGACAATAAGAATTTCGATTTAATTTTAAATTACGAAATTGGGATTTGGGGAATAAGCATACGTCTTGTTTTATTCAGGTATTAAGATTGGAAATTATTATTAAATTTATTTATTATTAAAGTTAACATAATTTTTAAAGATAACCAGGGCCGAATCAAGGCTGTCACGGGCCTGAAGCACAAAAAAATTTCAGGGCCCCCCTAAAAAAAAACAAAAGTTTCTGCATTTTTATCTTATCAGAGTGTCTAGCGAATAATAATTTAAACAAGGGAGTAAATTTCAAAGAATCTTAACAAAATGTAAAATAATGAAATTTTACATGAATTACAAAAATTACAAAATGCGTTAACAAATATTAAACAGTTTAAGGAAGATTGATTAAATTGCTTTTTTTAAATCAAAATACTACGCAATAAACAGTAAAAGTTTTTAAAACAAAAAATTGGAATTACAAAAAACAGGAAAAAATTATTTTCAAAAAGTTAAATTATTCGCGGACATGTTTTTTTAAAATAAGAAAATAAATAAGATAATAAGTAAAAAAATGAGAAAATGTTACTACAGATAAAAAAAAACTTTAAAAACTTGTTTTGAAAATTAAGCAAAAAGCAATAATAGAAAAGTCTATGAAAATTATAAAAATTAATAAGATATGAGAAATGACAAAAAACCAAATAGATATTTTAAAAATCATAAAATTGAAAAAAATTATTTTTTAAAACTTCCGAAGTATAATACTAAATAAAATTAATCACTAGTAAAGTAAATAAATTTTTCTAAACATTGTTAAAATAAAACTGTATAAAATTAACTGTGTAATTTTTGTAAAAAGAATAAAATTAAAAAAAAAAACTAAAAACTAAAAAAGTATTATTAATCGCATAAAAAAAGAAAAAAAATTTAATGTTACCTAAGTGGTTTTTTAAAAATACTGAAAAGCAATATCAAACATAACCTACCAAAAAAAATTGTTTGAAAAAGAAAAAATTGCAAGAAAGAATAATTAAATATTTCAAGAAAGTGATATAATTTAGTGTGTAAATAAGTCTATAATTTTTTCTATAATTTTCAACCGTTTTCAATTTACAATCATTCTCCTTAAATTTTATAATTTTTCTTTAACTTTTTTAATTATTTTGTTCTGTTGTAGATTATTCTCGATAGTTTTCGAATTTTTTTTTCAATTGTCAATTATTTTGCGCAGTTCTCAATTATTTTCTTTAATATTCAATTATTCTCGTCATTTTATAATTTTTTTTAAATTATGAATTATTCTCTAAAGTCAATTCCATTCCACAATTTTCAATTAAGTTTATTCCGTAATCCAAAAAACTTAATTTTTTTCAATTATAAACCATTATTTCAAATTACAATTTATTTCTTCAATTTTTGATTATTTTTTTCAAATTTCAATCACATTTTTCAATTTTCCATTCTTTTTTCGAATATCAATATGCTTTTTTAATTTTAAGTACAATTGTTTAATTATTCTCTTCAGTTCTTAATTATGTTTTAAAAATTTCATTTCCATTCTTCAATTTTAAACTTTTTCCTCATTTTCAATTATTTTGTTTGATTAAATATTTTTCAATTTAGTTATTCAATAACCAATTATTTCCAACATTAATTTATATAATTTTCGTAATTTTTGAATTTCCAAGTATTTTTTAAATTAAATATTTATAGTTTGATTTTTTAAATTATTTTTTCCAGTTGTGTATTAATCTAGCCATTTTTCGAATTTTACTTTCAATTGTTAATTATTTTCGTCATTTTTTCAGAAATTATCTTCAATTTTGCTATTATTCTTGTTATTTTTAAATTATTTTCTTGAATTTTTAGTTATTTCTTACGATATTTAAAATTTTTATTTATTCTCTTAAAATTATAGAATTATTTTTTAACGCTTTCAATTATTTTTTTCAGTTGTGCATTATTCTATTCATTTTTTAATTTTTTTTCAATTGTCAATTATTTTCTTTAATATTTTAAAATTCTCGCCTTTCGCCAATTATTTTTCTCCATTATCAATATGATTCGTTAATTTCAAATTTTTATTTTCTATAATTCTCAATTTTTTCTTCAAATTTCAATTCCATTTTTCAGTTTTTAATTGTTTTTTTTATATATTCAATAACTTTTGTCTTTTTTAAAATTTTAATTATTATCTTTAAATTTGAATTTAAATTTACAATTAATTTATTCAATTTTAATTATTTTTGTGGATTTTCAATTCATTCCTTCAATGCGCAATTATTTCCAACAATTATTCCTATAATTTTCATCATTTTTCAATTTTCATTTATTTTCTTTAAATTTAAAGTTTTTGCTATATTTTATCCATTTTTTTCAGTAGTCTATTAATCTAGTCATTTTGTATATTATTTCTTCAATTTTTTAATTTTCTCGTTTTTCAATTATTTTTTTTAATTATTAACTATTTTTCGCAATTTGTAATTATTTCCTTCAATTTTTTCAATTTTCAATTAGTCTCTTAAAGTTTTAAAATGATTCTTTGAGTTTTTCAATTGTTTTTTTTCTTTGTGTATTAATCTAACCATTTTTCGAATTTTGTTTTCAATTGTGAATTATTTTCACGTTTTGTAATTTTCATCCATTATTATCAATTTTTTTTTAATTGTGAATTATTTTCACGTTTTGTAATTTTTCTCTATTATTATCAATTTTTTTTTTAATTTCAGTTTAATTGTTAAATTATGAATTTTTTTTTTCAAGTTTTTATTATTTTCTTCAAATTTTTTTTTTTTTCTAAAGCTTTCAATTAATTTCTTCAATTTTAATTTTTTTTTCAACTTTAATTATTTTTTTCCATTTTCAATCCAGTTGTTAAATGTGCAATTATTTCCAACAATTATTCCTATAATTTTCTTCATTTTTCAATTTTTAATTATTTTCTTTAAATTTAAAGTTTTTGCTATATTTTATCAATTTTTTTCAGTAGTCTATTAATCTAGTCATTTTGTAGATATTTTCTTCAATTTTTTAATTATTCTCATTTTTCAATTATTTCTTTTAATTATTAACTATTTTTCGCAATTTGAAATTATTTCCTACAGTTTTTTTAATTTTCAATTAGTCTCTTAAAGTTTTATAATGATTCTTTGAGTTTTTCAATTAATTTTTTTGGTTGTGTATTAATCTAGCCACTTTTCGAATTTTGTTTTCAATTGTGAATTCTTTTCACGTTTTGTAATTTTATTCCATTATGATCAATTTTTTTTTAATTTCAGTTTAATTTTTAAATTATGAATTTATTTTTTCAAGTTTTTATTATTTTCTCAAAATTTTTATTATTTTCTAAAGTTTTCAATTATTGTCTTCAATTTCAATTTTTTTTTGCTTTGATTTTCAATCCAGTTGTTCAATTTACATTTGGTTTTAGCAATTATTCCTATAATTTTCTTAATTTATTAATTTTTGAGTTTCAATGGGATGTGTATTGTTTAATTTTTTAGATTATTTTTAACGATTGTGTATTTATATAGCCATTTTTTGAATTTTGTTTTTAATTGTGAATTATTTTTACGTTTTGTAATTTTTCTCCATTACTATCAATTTTTTTTATTTCAATTTAATTTTTAAATTATAAATTTATTTTTTCAAGTTTTTATTATTTTCTCCAAATTTTTATTATTTTCTAAAGTTTTCAATTATTTTCATCAATTGCAATTTTTGTTTTGATTTTCAATCCAGTTGTTCAATTTGCTATTGGTTTCAGCAATTATTCATATAATTTTCTTAATTTTTCAATTTTTTAGTTTAAATTGAATGTATATTGTTTAATTTTTAAGATTATTTTTAACGATTGTGTGTTTATATAGCCATTTTTCTAATTTTGTTTTTAATTGTCAATTATTTTCGTAATTTTTCCTCTATATAGTCTTTTCCATTTTGTAATTATTCTCGTAATTTTCATTATATTTGCATTTCTAAAAATTTATACTTTTAAATGACAAACAGCAATGTAAAGTTTCTCATTAATGTTGCTGTTAATGAATATTTTACTATATACACGTAATATTTTGCAACTTTGAATATTTGAAACTTATAAGTTCGAAAAAATTAAAGTTTGAGTTAATTGACGTTTGGGATTTATATAAATAATAATGGCTTGGAATTAATTAAGTTTAATAATATAGTTTTCGACTTTCTTTCTATCAAAATGTTTTTATATTAAATTCTGATCTGATCTACATTGCACTGTTTTTAAAAAACCACCCTGATATCGGCCATCTTTGTTTTGATACAAGTGGCGCCTCGTAACCCCGCGGTGGTAGTTTTCTTTGCCAAATTGACTTTTGAAAACCCAAATTTAATTATTTACTGTCCTTGATTTATTTCCATTACCTAATTAACTTAATATTTTCAC
The DNA here is from genome assembly GCA_037103525.1 of Ganaspis brasiliensis. Taxonomy (NCBI): domain Eukaryota; kingdom Metazoa; phylum Arthropoda; class Insecta; order Hymenoptera; family Figitidae; genus Ganaspis; species Ganaspis brasiliensis. Next base: position 1,507,731 of record JAZKLR010000294.1, read on the forward strand.
TTTGCTAATTAAAGCAAAAAAGAAGGGAAAAAAATATTCTCGCATGTGATAAAAGATATAAAACATTTCCTTCACACTTGTTAAAGTTTATGCTTTTACCTAACATTAAATTTGAACGGAAAATTAGTAAATCAGTCTTTTTTTGCGAATGTGTGACAGTCACGCGATTCATTTATAAATATAAATATACTTACTTCCGTCGACATCGACACAGACAGAACCAGGACAACAGTGCTCATTAGCTGTACATCTTCTTCCATAACAGGGTTCATCAGCTGATTCCTCTAGAGAATTGCCAGTAAATCCTTCCGAGAGTCCAGGCCGCTAGAGAAAATTTTTAATGGGCAAATCAAGATTAAAACGATCTATATCAATTTTGTACAATACACAGTTTGAATTTTCGATTATTATCTTATACACTAGGGCACTCCCTCGAGTAAAACGCAAACAAATCCCGTGAAATATAGCAGCTCATATATATATTCGTATACACGACATTGACTTACAAATCGATACAATCCACATACTATGACGTGAGCAATATTCATAACTAGTATTAGTATTTGTAATTTCATTGTGGCCAATGTTATTTCGAAATGTAACGATTCAATGTTAACAGATTAATCTCTATATATATGTATATACATAAATATATATCTGGGTTTTAATTAGTTGCAGTCGATAATTGTTCTTTACTGTCACGCAGTTACTTTCGCTGAAAAATTTGTTCCTTTTTAATTAACTCGGTTAATGGAGAAAATATTAATTTAATCACTATTTGTATTAATTATTTATATTAATGTAGTAATTTTATCTATAATTAATATTTAATTCCAAACTCTGAAAAATTAACAATGTAATCATAACAAAATAGTTTTGTTGAGTAATTAATAAAAAAATTTAATTGAGTTTGTTAAAATGTTTTGCTGGCAGAACCAAATATTTATGGCGCATGCGCTACCAGTACGATTTTGACTTCGATAACGTCATAAATATGATGCGTGTTTTTTTCTGTGAAATTTGAAAAAAAAACTTGAAATATTTAGAACAATTTTATAATAAAAGTAAAAAAAAAATATATTAAATAAAGGTATTAAGTGTGAAAGTTCAATAATAAATCGTTTTGAATAAGATTTTTTGAGCAAATGACACAAAAGAGATTCTATATTATTATATAAAAAGTTAATTTATTCTAATTTAATTAATAGTTTAAGCAAATAGCAAACATTTGTTACTTAAAAATGTTTATTCAGTTTGTGAGTAAAAACTATATTTGTAACAAAGTTAATAAATTTATTCATAAATAAGGAAAATCAAAGAAAAGTCTATAACCTAACCTTTAAAAATCGATCTGTCACTGATGTAGTCACTGTTGATTATGAATTTTCAATTTAAAAATATCTGGACTTAACCAAGATGATTTATAAATTTAAGTTTGTTTACTGGAAGAAATTATCTAAACCTTTAAATCCCCTAATTATGATAGATTTTAATTAAAAACAAAATTTCTTAAACCTGCATATAAAAAACATAATTCTTTTATAAATAATTTACTACATTTTTTCTATCTTAAAATTAACTTTAGTGGTTATGTGAGAAATTTCATTTGCTTACATTTCTCGAAATAACAAAAATGTTGATTTTATATATTTTTTATGATTTGACAAGTTATATATGTTTAAAAAACCATCATCAAGAAACTTATTAGATTAAAAGTTACAAGACAGTAATTCATTTCTGGGAAAGTTATTCAATTAGAAGTTATAAAAAGGCTATAATGTTGCAAGTTTATAAGTTTCTAACACATTAAACACAAAAGGCGCCATTCAATATTCAAAGTACTTCTTGTAATTCATTACCTTCTACTCGAGAAAATAGTGGTCTTCAATCTTTCTGATGAAAATTAACTTATCAAAATATAATTCCTTTATCGTAATCAAGTAAAGTACTCAACAAAATTAAGGACAATCAGCAAAGTGCATTTTTGTTGGGTGCTTGTATTTAAATGTTTTGAAAATAACATAGGAATTTAAAAGAGCAATCTAATAAAATTAGCGTAATTTAAGATCTAAAATTATCGCATAATGTCAAAAATGACAATTTCTGAAAATTGAAAAACATGAGATTTGAACAAAAATGGGATAAGATTAATTTTCAAGTTTTTATTTACTTTTTTGTAATTGTCAACTTTCGTTAATTCAGGGCTACCAGTGACTCACTTTTCTAAATTTTACTCAATTTATTTTTTAGTAAAATGTCTATTTTTGATTGATAATTTACCTTACAAAGGATTTTTGTTAATTTTCAAGTATTTTTGCGATTTTAATTCTAATTTTTTCAAATATGTATTATTTTCTTCAGTCTTTAAATTATTTTCTTTAAATTTCAATTATGTTCTTCAATCATTAAATTATTGCCATGAATACTTAAAATTTCTACACAAATTTCAATTTATTTTGGTTATTTTTCAATTAATTTCTTCCAATTTCAAAAACTTTTGTCATTGTTCAAGGAATTTTGTCTTTTTCCAATTATTTTCTTCATTTAATAATAATATAAACGGGTGTCTATGACCCATAATTGTAATACAATCTAACCAGGTATAGAAATAAAAAAATACATATATTATTTCAAATTAAATCGATAAATACTGCTATTGAAGAATTAAGTTTTATCAAATATAAACTATATAAACCGACCTGTTAACTGTGAAAGATAATTTTTCATAGCATCGTGACAAATACATTAAGATTAGCGTTAAAAAAATCTAATACGTCGCTATGATTATTTGCTTTAACGGTTAGCCTACAAAATACTGAATTTTTACTAAAGTTCGTTTTACGAAGCGGAACATAAAAGGGCAAAGCGTTACGCAATGATCTCTGAGGTGCAGAAAAGTTTATGGCCGACAGAACCTCAGAACTACGAACAGAGGAATTTATAATTTTGAAAAAGAACAAAATATCATTGTATAAAAATCTGCACTGTAATTTTGGAACATCCAGCAACAATCTCAACTCAGTGTAGTCATGACTCTGAAAATCAAAATTAATGTGCAACTGATATGCTGCAAATCGTAGGAATCTATTTTGCACTCGTTCTAGTCTTAGAGTATGAACGCTATAATAAGGACACCATATTACAGATCCATACTCAAGAATAGATCTCACAAAGGAGAAATATAATATTCTCAAAGTAGATAGTTTTTTAAAATTTGAGGAGTTACGTTTAATAAACCCTAGAGCTCTGATTGCCTTGCCTACAGTCTCAGAAATATGATCATCAAAGGACACATTGTGACATAACCTAATACCAAGATCACGAACACTAAGCACACGATCAAGACAAACTCCATCAATAGTGTAGCCATTCCGAATCGTCTTTTTTTTCTAGAAAAAGTAATACATAAACATTTTGATACGTTCAAAGACATTCCGTTAACGGCACACCACCGATGAAGACTGTCCAAGTCAAATTGTAATTCCTTGCAGTCATTATGGTCAGTAACAATTCTGTACATTTTTAAGTCATCAGCATATAGCAAAAAAACACAAATTTAAAAACGTATTTAATGTCATTAATATATAATAGAAATAGCAAAGGTCCAAGATTAGATCCCTGCGGAACCCCTGAAAGAGCAGTAAAATTAAATGAGTAATGATCACCAACGCGAACAGATTGCTGTCTATCTGACAAATAACTACAGAACCAACCAAGTAGATCACGACCAAGGCCCAAAAGTTCAAGTTTAGATACTAGAACCTCATGGTTAACTCTGTCAAATGCCTTATTAAAATCAGTATAGACAGCATCAACTTGGGCACCAGCCCCCAAGTTGGTGACCAAAAACTCAGTAAAAACTGATAAATTAGTGCATATAGATTTGCCCCTGACAAATCCATGCTGCTGATCAATAATAATGATGGATGTTGCAAAATAGAGTGAATCAAAAATAATACTCTCAAAAATCTTTGATACAGTACTGAGTATTGAAATTGGCCTATAGTTTTTGATATTGTTCTTATCACCCTTTTTATAAACAGGAGTAATAATTGCCTTCTTCCATTCATATGGAAAAATACATTGACTTAGCGACATATTAAATAATATATATAAAGGTTCAATAAAAGCTAAGCAGCATGACTTTATCAATGAACTAGGAATACCGTCAGGACCTGGCCCCTTATTGGAATCCAAACTTATTATTTTTTTCATGATTTGATCTTTAGTAATATGTATAGAGTCAAGATTAATTTGGTTAGGGCCAACTGTAAGCAAAGCAGAATCAAGAGACGAGGTTACAAACACTGAGCTGAAATAGGCTGTAAATAACTGAGACACCTGAGCGTTATTGTCAGCTGTTCTGTCGTCCAAAAACATCGAACACGGAATGGAAGCTTCTTTGCGCATTTTATTTACATACGTCCAAAAAAATTTTGGATTAGATATTACTGTATCCTCAGCTTTACTCACAAAATTGTTATAGCAAGCGGTAGACATAGCTTTACATTTCTTACGAAGAGATGAGAACACAGTGTAATCAGAAGGAGAGCCCGATTGTTTATAACTAATATGCGCAACCTTCTTAGCCCGTACCAGACGCATAAGTTCACTAGTGAACCATGATGGAAACTTAGAGTGGCGAATTGCTTTCAGTGGAATGAACAAACTAAGTGAATTGTACAAATAAAAATAAAAAACATTAACAGCATCATCAATGTTTAAATTAGACAATAATGAATCCCAATCAAGTGAAAATAAATAACTGTTAATGGCTGCAACATTTGCATTTTTAAAATCATAACGAATATTATTATTTATGTCATCAGAGTCAGATTTAAACTTGTAAATAATTTTAAAGTACAGAGACAAGGGGGGATTGTACAAATCCACTGGAAGCTGCACATCATCAGCCTGACGCAGCGCAAAATTTAACCAATTAATAAAAACAAGGTCCAGCGTGGAACCATATAAATTGTTGAAAAAATTTACTTGACGAAAATTTAAGAAATCAAAAGTATCACAGACAATGTCAGCTATTTCCCGACGCTGGCGACTAGTACCAGATAGACAGGAACACAAGGGAGAATTCACATTATCACTGTTCCATTTTACAAAAGGTGAATTAAAATCTCCCATAATTACAAATTTCGATGTGGGAAACATTTCATGAAATTCCTCAATAATCTGACACATAATATTATATAACTGAATGGAACTATTAGGGGGAATATAAAAAACTCCCAATATTATTTGTTGATCATAAGCACGAAACTTGACAAAAACATATGGGAAAATCCACAGAACCGGTCGATTTTCACTTATAAAAATAAAAATTTTCAAATTACGAGCACACCTTTCATTTATGGTTTATTTTATTTGAAAAGTATTTAAGAACAATTACCTTCTTGCGTGAACCATTTTATTTTGATGCCGTTCGAGTTAAAAGCCAAAAACGAAAATACCTATGTAATCTTTGTTCAGAAAATCTTAATGAAAAATGTGTACTTCTTTCTTTTGTTTGTTTGCATATATATTTGTGATATTTGCAAAACATTTTGAATAATAAAATATGATAAAATACAATTATTTATGTACAATTCATATTTACAATTAACATAATAATTAATAAATTATAATTTCATTTTAGCATTTATTTTTTTATTTTGCAAATTAAATTATCTTAACCCATAAACAGACATTATTGACATTGATTTTCATGCAAGTTTGAAAATAAAACAAATGAATTGTTATTTCATTTTTCATATTTATCAATACCTTCATTCAATTAAATTTCTTTTAATTTTAGTTTTATTTTTAACTTTTAGACATTATAAATTGAAAATAGAATTTGGCGTTTGTATATAAAAATTATAATAATGTCTTTAAATAATCACACATGTTTTTAATTCATTATATTTTAATTTGTAGTTGTGCTCCTGAAAAAAGGCTAAGTTTTGAATCGTTCACGATCAAACATAGAGTGTTAATTTTTGTAATATTTTCTTTAATTCTAATCGCACACTGTTCTATTATACCTAGATTTGTTCATCTGCTAAAAAACAACAAGTACCAATTTAAAAAATTCAAATCGAATAATCGCCGTAAAAAATATTTATAAAAATGTATAGGTATTTCGTTATTTTAAAATAATGAGTAACGCTACTTTCAGCGACTACCATTTCTTTTTAATTAAGGGCACATATTTTTTTCTGCCTTCAATAGATTCTACACTAAGTAAAGTATAATTCACCATCATTTGGAATTATTTCAATCTATGCCGAACAAGTTATACCCATAAGAATTAAAATTGATACCTAGAATAACACGACAAATTTGAATTTTTAAATAACTTAACTCTATTTTATTTTTTATATAAGACGAAAAAGTTTGCATTTACTCAATTTTCTTAGTTTAATTGGTTATCAGTGATACTATAAATTGGTAGAAATTTGGAAAAGATTAAAATGATACTTCTAAAATAGAAAAATCTGTGAGTAACATGAAATCGACCGGTTCTGTGGATTCACCCATATTTCTATTATTATTGACATTTTTGCATTTTAGAATTGTTTCCTACAAATTTCAATTATTTTATTCAATTTTTTTATTCATAAAATTTTAAATCTCTTAAATCAGTTTTAAATTATTTTCTTTATTCTTTTTATTAATGCCATGAATTTATTAATTTTTTACACTTTTTTCAATTATTTTCTACAAATTTCAATCATTTTCTTCATTCTTTTTATTATTGCCATGAATTTATTATTGTTCTACACTTTTTTAAATTATTTCCTACAAATTTAAATTATTCTCTTCAACCTTTAATTTCTTTCATCATATTAAAATTTTCTTTTGTCATTTTTAAATTATTCTCTTCAAATTTCAATTATTTTCTTCAACCTTCAATTACTTTCTTTATAATAAATTTTTTTGCTATTTTTTAATAATTCTCTTCAAATTTCAATTATTTGCTTATATCTTTAATTGCATTATTCATATTTAAATTTGTTTTGCCATTTTCAAATTGTTATCTTCGAATTTGAATTATTTTCTTCAAACTTCAATAATTTCTTCAAACTTAAATTATTTTCTTAAACTTACCATTAAATTCATCAAACTTCTAAAATTTATTTCAATTTTATAATTATTGTCTATAAATTTTTCATTTTTACACCAGCTTTCAATTATTTATGTCATTATTCAATTAAATTCTTAATATTTCAATTGTTTCGTAAAATTTTCAAGTATTGTTTTCAAAATTTTTTTTTCTCAATTATCAATTACTTTTTTCAAATTTCAATCATTTTCTTCATTCTTTTTATTATTGTCATAAATTTTTAAAATATATTAATTTTTTACACTTTTTTAATTTTTTTTCTCACAAATTACAGATATTTTCTTCAATTTTTAAATACTTTTTTCATATTTAAATTTTGTTTGACATTTTTGAATTATTTCTTCAAATCTCAATTATTTTTTTCAAACTTTAATCAATTATTTTCATCATACTTCTAATATTTATTTCAATTTTTCAAGTATTGTCTTCAAATTTTTAATTTTTTACACCATCAATCATTTTCTTTATTCTTTTTATTATTGTCATGAACTTATTATTTTTTTTACACTTTTTTCAATTAGTTTTAAAACTTTTCAATTATTCTCTTCAAATTTCAATTATTTCATTTCAATTTTTCATTTTTTGACCACATTTTTTGATTTTTAATCAATTTTTCAATTAGTTTAGTCATTTTAAATGTATTTTTCAAATTTGAATTATTTTGGTCATTTTTCAATTATTTCCTTAATATTTAAACTATGTTCCTCAATCTTTAAATTATTGTCAGAAATATTTAAAATTTCTACACAAATTAAAATTTATTTTTGTTACTTTTCAATTCTTTTTCTTCAATTTCAATTAATTTTGTCATTATTCAAGTTTTTTGTCTGTTTTCAATTATTTTCTTTATATTTCTATTATTTTTTACTTTTTTTTTTGCCATTTTAGAATTGTTTCCTACAAATTTCAATTATTTTATTACATTTCTTTTTGGTTCATGAAATTTGAAATTTCTTACACCAGTTTTAAATTATTTTCCTTAAATTTCAATCATTTTCTTCATTCTTTTTATTAATGTCATTTATAAATTTTTACTCTTTTTTCAATTATTTTCTACAAATTTCAATTATTTTCTTTAATCTTTAATTACTTCTTTATATTTAAATTTCTTTGCTATTTTTGAATTATTCTCTTCAAATTTCAATTATTTTCTTGAAACTTCAAATTAATTTCGTAAACTTTTAATTATTTTCCTCAAAATTCTAATATTTAATTCAATTTTTTAAATATTATCTAATTTTTTTTTTTTTTTACATCTGCTTTTAATTATTTATTTTACTAATTTCTTCAAATTTCAATTAAATCGTTAATTTTACACTTATTTGACACAATTTTTCAATTAATGTATTATACATTTTTTATTATTTAGTCTATTTTTTAATTATATTTCTTATTTTTTATTAATTTTTTGTTAAAATTTCAGTTATTTTTGCAATTTTTCAACTGGTTTCCACATATATACTAAATTTGTTTTCCATTTTTTCAATTATTTTCTTGGAAATTCGATTATTTTTTTTAAATTTTACACCAGCTTTTAATTGTTTATGTCATTATTCAATTAGTATTTTCAAATTTTAATTACTTTTGTCAGTCATTACAATTATTTTGTTGTCATTTCAAGTATCTTTGAAACTTTTCAGTTATTTTCTTCAAATTTTAATCAATTTTTCAATTTGTTTTGTCAATTTACAATTTTTTTCAAATTTGTATTAATTTTTTCATTTTTCAATTATATTCTTCATATTTCAATTATTTTTCACATTTTTTAATTATTCTCTTAAAATTTCAATTAATTTCTTCAATTTTGAATTATTTTCCTCAAACTTTAAATATTTTTTTTTTTCAATTATTGTCGATAAATTTTTTATTTTTACACCAGCTTTCAATTATTTATGTCATTACTTAATTAGTTTCTTTGTATTTTAATAATTTTTGTCATTCATTAATTATTTTCTTGTAATTTCAAGTATTTTTGAAACTTTTCAGTTATTTTCTTCAAATTTCCATTATTTCGTTTCAATTTTTCAAGTTTTGTCTACTTTTTTTACATTTTTAATCAATTTTTCAATTTGTATTGTCAATTAACAATTTTTTTTAAATTTGAATTATGTTTTTCATTTTTTAATTATATTCTTCATATTTCAATTATTTTTCACATTTTTGAATTATTCTCTTCAAATTTCAATTAATTTCTTCAATTTTGAATTATTTTCCTCAAACTTAAAATATTTTTTTTTTTCAATTATTGTCGATAAATTTTTTATTTTTACACCAGCTATCAATTATTTATGTCATTATTCAATTAGTTTCTTCGTATTTTAATTTATCGTTAATTTTCGAATTATTTTATTCAATTTTTCAAATTAAGGTTTTTTAATTTTCTAATTTTTACTCCATTTTCGAATTGTATTTCTCATTTTTCATTAATTTTTTTTCAAAATTTAAGTTATTTTTGTCACTTTTCAACTGTTTTCCACATATATACAATTTTTTTTTGACATTTTTTAATTACTTTCATCAAGTTTCAATTATTTTCTTGAAATCTCTAATATTTTTTAACTTTTGCACCTTCTGACAATTAATTCTGTCAATATTCAATTAATTTCCTCATATTTTAATTATTTTTGTCATTCTTAAATTATTTTCTTGTAATTTCAATTATATGTTCGAAACTTTTCAATTATTTTATCAAATTTTGATTATTTCGTTTCAATTTCTCAATTTTTGTCTTCATTTTTCCACTTTTAATTAATTTTTCAATTAATTTTGTCATTTTACAACTTTCTTTCAAATTTGAATTATTTTGTGTCTTTTTTCAATTATTTTCTTTACATTTCAATTATTATTACCATTTTCGAATTATTTTCTTCAAATTAAAATGGCGTTCCTGGATTTTTATATTATTGTCACGAATTTTTAAATTTTTTAAACGCGTTCTTTGGCGTAACATACACCCTCAAATTCAAATTATTATTTACTCACTTTTTTCACTAAAAAACTCACTATTTACTAACCCACTTTTTTAAAATTAAAAACTCACTTTTTTTACTGAATTTTCAATTTGCAAGTCCGCTGGCAGCCCTGCTATTTGCATATTTTCCATAAACTAAATTATATCTAATGAAGTTAATTTTTGTATTCTACCTCAATCTAAATCAATAACATTTTCACTAATTTAGATTCGCTCTTAATTTGAATTAATGAAGATTTCATGGATTTTGATTAGGACAGGACATTTCCGTGAAATGAATTTTCATTGATTTTGATATTTCTAATTTACCTGAAGATAGGACGATTTTCCTTGATATCCTCCGTGACTGCCATATCCAAGATTTGAGAGCATTTCGGGACTGAAGCGATTAAAAAGACCTCCCCAAGCCTCAACTTCTTTGTTTATGCTGCATATCGTAATAATTACGATGGCTAGAAAAATTCCTGTCTGTGGCTTCATTTTTATTGAGGAAATTTGAGCACTTTTAATAGTTTTCTGGACGCTCTAAAAAAAAGTAAAAATTTCCCTTAAAAGATTCATTTTTCAATAAAATTGTTTAATTTTCAATTTTTTTTTAATTATTAATTTTCTTTTTGTATTTTTAATTTTGATTTTTTTATTTTTTAACTTCTTATGAACCTCTTTATTTCTAACACTGAAAAAAACTGATTTTATTTCTATTTTTTAAAAATAATTCATGCTTTATAAATATTAACACGTCGACCCGTTTAAATGTTATAAATAATAATGCGAACTGTGTCAACTGTCCAAAAGTAGATTCAGTACACATTATTAAATTATCTCATTTTTGTCCCAAGAATCCTGATTTTAAAATGATTTTAATTTTCAATTTTCAATTTATTATTCAAGCACTATAAAAAATATATGAAATCATGAATTATTAAATAATTGAGATTTAGAGAGCAAATAAGAAAATTTTTATTTATAGACTGGGTTTTCAATTTTAAATAATTTGGATTTTTAAATCAGTTAGACTTAATAATTTATATTTATATAATAAATTCTATTTATTTCTGTATTATTAAATTTGGTATTTTTCAATAATCGCTTTAGATATTTAAATAAATAATTTTGATTTTTGAATAGATAAACTTTAATTAATTATGATTTAAGATATTAACGTGTTTTGAGTTCAACCCTCTCGAGTTGTAAATTATATTCTTGTTACATGAATGAATATTTATGAATGAATAAATAAATGAATAAATAAAAAAAAAACAAAGAAAAGAAAGAAAAAATAAAAAGAATAACTCTATATTAACTAAAATTAATCTTAATTTAAATTTTATTGCATAAAATAAAAAAGAACTTGACACTTTTGGAACCAAATTTTTTCAGAAACGAAAAAATGCAAAATTGTTAACAACGAATTAAGCTCTCAGAATTAAATTTTGAATTTTTGGTTTACCTCTAATAAAAATTCTTAAAAAATATGAATGTCCAGAAAATAATGTAATAACTGTCAAGTTTAAAATTTTTCCATGCTTCACGTTTTTAAAAATATGACACAGAATAAATAACATTCCAATAGTAAAAAATTAAATATTACACATATCAATTTTTTTTTATTTTCTCATTCTTATATAAATATTTTCCTTTAATTAACAATTTTCCGTCTTTTTTCTAATTTCCTCTTTTTTATCGATAATTTTTCCATTCTTTCAAAACTTTTTATTGTCTTTCCTTGACCTTTCAATAAATTTTCTAAATTTATCACTTTTTTTTCTTAACTTTTTCATAAAATTTCTAGTGTTTCTTGATTTTTAAAACACAAATTTTTAATGTATACTAATTGTTAGGATTATTTCTTACAATTCTTTTTAATTTAAAGTATAAAAATTCCAAAAAATTTGGACAGATTGTTGAATTTTTATTTTTGTAAAAAGTGAAAAGTTTTTACACTTCTTACGTAATTTTGTTCGAAATTGAAATATCCTGTAAAAAGCGACGATAAAAAGTATTGGAAATTGTAGAATAACCACCTTTATTTTCATCCCGTTAAAATTTCAATGCTGGTAGGTGATCAAAAATTGAGAATAAAATTATTTGACCATTTTAAAAATTTGTTTGTTTTTTATTTTTATGTTTCTTGTAAATTAAAATTTTCGAAAATCCTTGAGGCATTCTAAATAATCATTAAAAAAAAAGAATATCAATAGAAAATTTTTAAAAATGTGTAAAAATTATAGTATATTAACAAAAGAATATAAACTTATTATTTTTCATTATTTTAGATCTTTTTTAATTAAAATTTTTTTAGTTGGATAAAATTATGAAAGTTTGTCAGTTTTTTAAATTTAATATTTTATTAAAAATAAAATTGTAAACTAGTGTAAATTAAATTTTTTTTTGCATTAGTTATATCCAATAATATTTTTAGATCTTTTTTAGAAAAAATTGTCATTTATGGGCATTATAAATTTCTTTCGATTGAAATATGTTCGGTGTCACCGGTGTCTTTCCATAAAATTGTTTTCACAAATTTTTTAAAATTTCTCTATTTTTTAAATATTGAATTTTTTTTTTAAAGTATTTTCTTATTTGTTTTTAGAATTTTTATTTATCTTTTCAATTTTGATTCGCTTCTTCTTATTATCTTATTTTATTTTTTAAATCTCCTTACTTTTCGTATAGATTTTAAATTTTTTCATAGATTTTGAACCATTTTTAGTCCTTTCAATAATTAAAAATAAATTTTTTCATTTACTTTAAAAATTCTCTTAAAAAAGTTGTTATTAATTTTATATATTTAAAAAAGATTTTCTGTTTATTAAAACATTTTTTTTTTATAATTTTCTCATTTAGTCATAGACTTTTTCCGAAAACCGTAACCTTACCTACTAATTCGTACCCTTTTTTTTCGAATAATACTTTTTAAATTTATTTTTTAAACTGAAAAATTTCCTTTCTTAAAAAAATTAAAATCTACATTCCCCTTTTCACCTTAATTTTAATAAAAAAAAAACTGTGATTGCTGTGATTTTATTCTTAAAATGAAAAAAATTTAATTATTTCTTCTATTTTTTAAATTCTGGAAATAATTTTTTAAAGATTTGCTAACCTTCGTTATAAACTAGAGGATTTTTTCATTAGGCTAATTATAGATAAAATTCAATTTTAATCTTTTGATAAATAATATTAAATTTTATGATTAAAAATACTTTAACGACATTTTAAAATAAATATCTATCCTAAATTGTAAGAAATAGAATTTTCTTCCCAAACAACGCATTTTAAAATCCTAAAATAAACCATAAATTATTCATATCATGTCATGTGCTTTAATTAATTCAGAGAACATTTAAGATAAAATCTCATTTTCCAAAGATCCCGCAGATTAAAAGTTATTTAAAATTCTATTTCGTTTTTAAAAACCGTCTAATTTTCCAAAAACGTCGTACTATTTATTTTTTTTACACTTTTTAATTATTAAATTCTGTAAAAATTTGAAATATATTTTAAGTTAAATTTAATATTGTAGATTTAAGATTTAAGTTAGTTACTATTATATTACATTTTCTCGTTTTAAGAAATAACTCTTTTTACTTTTCTCAGCAAATCCTATATCGTCCGACTTTGACAAATTTATTTATTTATTTATTGAATACATAAACTGGTCTTGATAAAAATAGGAAATTTCCCTTTTGTTTAAAAAGTACTAAATATAGAAATATTAAAATTTTACAATAGATAATTAAGTAATACATCATAGGCACGCGTTTGGCCATTATAAATATTAAACAGAAACAAATAAAAAAAAAAAGGAAAAAAGAATGTCTATTACCTAAAACTTATCAAAGACAATGGAAAAATAAATACAAATACAAAAAATATTTTGATATATCGTCTATAATGCAAGTCAATGATTAAATCAAATTAATGTCGTTTATAAAAATATTAATCTTATACATGAAATTAATTGTAAGGTATTATTTGAAATCGTATTTTTAGCAAGGTTAATTACGAAATTACTTTAAGTTTAAAAAATAGAAACTACACGGAAAGAAAATTAATTATGTTTTACAATTTAGGGAAAAAGAAAATTTTCACTTTCAAAAAGTGAAAATTTCAGATTGATAATTTAAAACGTTAAAAAAAATTATATTAAATTTACTACAGACTATATTAAAGTTTAAAAATTACTTAGCAATGATTCGAATGATTTTTTAAAAGCTTAAAATTCTTTATGAAAATTTCCCGTTTTGTCACTTTTTCCCTAAATTATAAAACATTTTATTTATTTATTTTTGTACAAACATTTGAAATTAGAAATTTAAATTTTAATAAAATTAAAAATTAATTTTCTTTCCGTGTACCATTACATTATTCGCAGAACCAATTTTTATATTAAATTTCAGTAATTCATTTTTTAAAATTGAAATTAAATTATCTTTCTGTACGTAAATTATTATTAAACAGAGGAAGTCGAAAGATTTTTGAAAATTTGTTAATTATTTTCTCTAAATTTAAATCAGTGAGATTTCACTGATAAGTGTACTATCAATTTCAGTGAGCTTTATAAACACTTAAGAATGAGTGAATAATCAGTGCAATTCATTCATACGATGATTCACTAGCGTATATACTTTGATTAAAATAAGTGACATATACGCATTGCTGATTCAGATTTAGACATTGTATAAATAGTGACGCGTGCTTAAAAAAAAAATTAAAATAAATAAAGATAGAATAAAAAAAGAATAAAAGAAGAATAAAATAAAAATAAAAGAAAGATAAAAAAAATAAAAGAAAAAGAAAAGAAAAATAAAATAAATAATAATAAAAATAATAAATAGGAAGAAAGGGTTAAAATTTGAAAATATAATTTTTGGGGATAAGTTACGAAATGATGCCAATTCTTGCTAGTTCCTGGCCCGGAAATCGATGATGTTACTGCAGAGACAAGTGAACACTTACATTTCTCGCTCGCGCCTCTTTCAATTCTTGCAAATTTAAGCTTTATTCTAAAGAAATTGATGATGCAATTTTTAGTCTCGTTAATCGATCAGACTCCCGATTAATAATATTTGAACACCGTGCTCAACAAGTCTTACGCGAAATGTTCAGAAAGAACTGAACGTCACAAATAATTGCGCACCCTACCCTTGGCAATCTATACTCCTACGCTGTTTTGGTGGCCATACATGCAGGTGCAAATCTACGCAAGCGCATACCTTTTTTCGTTCTCTGCGCGGTTTTACGTTCGCCACTCATTCATATTCTACCAAGAATACCACACTTCAGTATTAAATCGAATTTATCTCGTTTCTAATAAAAAATTTATATCTATCCTCACACGCTCTGTTGCAATTTTAATTTAGTTCAGAGAGAGAGAGAGAGAGAGAAAGAGAGAGCAGGGGCGGCGACTAGTAAATTTTTGCCATCTGAAAACTTAATATTGACCGAGGGGGAGGGGGAGAAATAAAACAATAATAAATTAAAGAGTTTCTTAAACAGCGTAATTATTGTAACTTAAAAGTTGACAATTGTATTTGATTTCGAGTACATTTTTGGAAATAATAACCTATAAAATTTGTGATCTAATCATTACAAGTTAAAAAAAATGTTTACTTTTTGAACTTAATTCAAATTTGAGAAAAATAATTGAAGATTTATTATAACATTGAAAAGTGGGAACGATAACTAAGATATAAGTTAATAAATGAAAATTTAGGAAATAAATTGAAAAATAATTAATATATCTACTTAAAAGGTGGAGAAAATCATTGCAAAAGTATAAGAGAAAATTACAATTGAAAAAAATAATTGAAAAATGAGATAAATAATTGAAAATTTAGAAATTTAACTGAGGAATGAATAGTGAGAATAATTGAAAATAGGAGAAAAATGATAGAAATAATCGTTAATTGAAGAAAATAATGGAAATTTGAGAGAAATAATGGACATTTTTGAAATTAATCAGCAAATAATCAAAATAATATAAAATTTGTGAAAATCATTGCAATTTAACAAAAAAATAATCAAAAATTGTAGAAAGTATTTGCAATATGAGAAAAATAATTAAAGAATGATTAAAGAATTGAAACCTGGATACAGTAACTTAGTTTTGAGATAATATATAAAAATTTTGATAATTAATTAAAAAATAATTAATATATCTAATTAAAAGACGGAGAAAATAATTGCAAAAAGATAAAAGAAAATGAATTTGACAAAAATAATTGATAAATGAGATAAATAATTGAAAATTAAGTATTTAATTAAGAAATGAATTAATAGTGAGATTAATAAACTAGGTGTGAATTATGTCCATTTCATGGACACTTCGCTTCCAAGGAAGCAAAACATAATTAAACATAATTTAATAATATTTTAAATATTTTAAGTTAATAAAAACAAAAATTAAAAAAACATGAATTATTTTGATTAAAAAGATACTAAAACAATTTGATTAGTTAATTTAAAAAATCCCTAAGTTCAAATTTAGATATTTATGATTTTAATAACCAATTTAAATTTTATGGAAAATCCTCTACAAAAAACTTTATGCACGCATACACATTTACCCACACATATGTACGTATACATAAATACACATACACATAAATAAATTAAAATTAAATTAAAATTTAATTTTGATAATATAGCATTCTTTTACATCCAAAATAGTCCCAGAAAAAAATTGGCACCGATAAGTAAAATATATTTCGATGGGTTGAAATTTCTCAGGTGACTCCACTTAATGAACCAAATTTGATGATTTTCATTTCTCCCAAAAAATATGTTTTTTTCAGCCAATCAAAAATGGCTTAAACAGACTTAAGGTACATGTTTAAAGCTTTAAAAATCCACTTAGAAATTTTATTTATGTCTATTTCTGGTGTTACTATAGCTATTTGAAAAAACGACTTTTTAAAAAAGTATCTTTACATTTCTTGAAATATTTAAAAAAATATTAAAGACACATTAATTTAAGCTAAATATTCTTTTTCTACAGGTTCTGGCAATAAGTTTTAAAAAAAAGACGTCCCGATATGTTCATTAGGCTCTGAGCAATCAGCGTTTGAAAGTCGCTCGGGTCCCGTAGACCCAATCTAGCAGTTACGTTAAATCCCGATAGTCTAGCAGTTGAGAGTTAATATTATTAGTAATATTATTATTATTATCATTATTTTATTAGGTGAAAATTATGTCCATTTTGTGGATATTTCGTTTCAAAGTTAGCAAACAAATTTGCTTTCTTATAGAAAAAGCAATATATTAATAATATAAAATTTAATTCGAGAAATTCTTTAAAAAAAGGAATTTGAAGTGCAAAAAAATGAAAAAACATCAATTAATTTACGGATTTTTGATCAATTATAAAAGTTATATAGGTCAATCGATTCGTTTTGAGATAAGGAATATGATTTTTTTATTCATTAAGTTGTATTTTTAGCTTGGAAAAAAATTTTGGCAAAAAACAATTTTTTTCGATGAAAAAGGGTGCTCAACAAAATTTGATTGGATATTTTCAAAAATCCCTGTGTCCAAATTTAGATATTCACGAGCTTAAAAAGTCATCCAAATTTTATTGAAATCCGTTGAAGCGTTCTCGAGATATCCTGGCGACAAAATACGCTATATACACACACGTACACACATACACACACACACACACACACACACATACACATACATCTGGACATTTCCTTAGGAATGAAAATTTACGCTTTTTAGATGAAAATGAGTCGATTTAGACTATTTTTGGAAAATCGAAAATCTTAACGATCACAAAGCTTCCTCTATGAGGAAGCAAAAATTGAAGAAATTGATTGCTAAATGATAACAAAAATTATTGGAAGTTAAAGAAAATTATTGAAATTTATGAAAAATATTTTAAAGTCTAGAATATTAATTAAAGAGTAATGAAACTAATAAAAAATTCGAGACAATATTTACAAAGTAATAAAACTAATTAAAAATTAAAGAACTAGGTGTGAATTCTGTCCATTTCATGGACACTTCGCTTTTAAGGAAGCAAGATAATTTGCTTCCTCATAGAGGAAGCAATAAATTTATTATAATATAAAAAATAATAATTTAATTTTAAATTAATTATTATTTATTTTTATGCAAATAAGTAATAATAATAAAATAATAATAAATCAATATATATATATTTTTTCTATCATCCAAAACTTTATTCATTTATTTATTATAAATAAATAAAGTCAATTATTAGTCAATTATTTTTAGTCAATTCATTTTGAGACAAGGAATATGATTCTTTTAATTCATTTGTTTGAATTTTTAGCAAGACATTTTTTTTTGGCAAAACACGAGATTTTTCAATAAAAAAAAATTAAAAATTATGAATTAATACGTGAGTTTTTAGTCAAATATAAAAGTTATAAAGGTCACTCGATTTGTTTTGAGACAAGGAATATGATTTTGTAATTCGTTTGGTTGGATTTTTAGCATGAAATTTTTTTTTGGCAAATCGCGAGATTTTTCGATGAAAAAAAATGAAAAATCATGAATTATTACGTGGGTTTTTAGTCAATTATATACTTTATATAGGTCAATCAATTCGTTTTGAGACAAGGAATATGATTTTGTAATTCGTTTGGTTGAATTTTTAGCATGAAAAAAATTTTTTTTTTAAAAAATTTCCAAAAACGAGATTTTTTGATGAAAAAAACTGAAAAATCAAGAATTATTACTTGATTTTTTGGTCTATTATATACTTTATATAGGTCAATCGATTCGTTTTGAAACAAGGAATATGATTTTTCCATTCATTTGTCTGAATTTTTAGCATGAAAAAATTTTTTGCCAAAAAACGATATTTTCGATGAAAAAAGGTGCTCAAAAAAATTTGATTGGGTATTTTCAAAAATCCCTGTGTCCAAATTTAGATATTTGAGAGCTTCATATGTCATCCAAATTTTATTAAAATCCGTTGAAGCGTTCTCGAGATATCCTGGCGACAAAAAATTTACCACATACACACACACACATCCGGACATTTTCTCAGGAATGAAAATTTGAACTTTTCAGATGAAACTGAGTCGATTTACACTATTTTTGGAAAATCGAAAATCTTAACGATCACAACGCTTCCTCTATGAGGAAGCAATTATTAAAATTTGAAAAATATATTTTAAAACCTAGGAAATTGATTGAAGAGTAATGAAAATAATAAAAAATTCGAGACAATATTTGCAAAGTAATAAAAATAATTAGAAATTGAAGAAAATAATTTTATTTTTTGCGAAATAAATAAAAAAACTGCAACATATATTTGTAATGAAAGAAATTAATTTCAGAATGATAAAAATAATTGTATATTGAAAAAATAAGTGGAAGTTGTGATAAATTATAAAAAAAATTCAAAATTAATTAAAAAATAATTGATTATGACAGAAAGTAATTGAAAATGATAGAAATAATAGTAAATTGAAGAAAATAATGGAAATTTGATATAAACAATTGAAATTTTCGATATTACATTGAAAAGTGGATATAGTAACTTACATTTGAGATAATAAATAAAACTGTAGGAAAATCATTGAAAAATAATTAATATATCTAATTCAAAGGCGGAGAAAATAATTGCAGAAATATAAAAGAAAATGAAAATTAAAAAAAAATGTTTGAAAAATGAGATAAATAATTGAAATTTGAAAAAATTGATTGCAAAATGATAATAATAATATTTGAAATTGAAGAAAATTATTAAAATGTGAAAAAATTATTTCAAAATCTAGGAAATTAATTGAGGAATAATGAAAATAATATAAAATTGGAGAAAATATTTGTAAAGTACCGTCAAGTGGGGCTATTTTGTGCGCCATGGGGCTATTTTGTGCACGCGAGGTTTTTAATGAATAAAATCTTTATATATAGTTGTTTAAGTTTGCTATTTGGTATAAATATTTTCTGATATATAGACTACAGAGAGTACTAAATGAAATTACTTAATTCTTTATCACAAATCAGAAAAAAAATCGTAAAGTCGTGAAAATCGAGCTGAAAATTTTCAAAGGTCTCAAAATTCTGTTTAGATCTCCGGAAGTTTAAAAGTGTTTTTAAAACTATTAATAATACTTGTTGACAATTTAGTTGTGATGGTGTATACGTGATGCGCTAACTTTTTATTGCATATTTAAAGAAAAAAGTGTAAAAAACTAAAAAATTAGAATTTGGTGGGTTATTTCGTGCATCCTTTAAAATCAATTATTTTTCAAAAATTGGTTTTGTAGTTAATAAAAAATACTTTAGAATTTAGTTTTAGAACATATTTGTCTTATTTTTGTTATAAAAACCGAGAAATAAGCATAAAATTTAAAATTTACACACGGTGCCTTAAAAACCTCAAAAATGTAACTTTAATAATTACATGCTTTTCAAGTTAATTTTGTAACTTTTTTTCTTAAAATAACTCAAGAAATGTAGTAGAAGTTTTATTAAGTAAGATTTACTTAAAAAAATAACTTTTTTGTAAATCTCCATTTTTGTAAAATTTCAAAGTTTTACTTTCAAATTAGTTAAACAATAACTACAAAAAAAAATATTTTTAACTTTGTTTTTATTTATTACACTCTAGAATATCTAGAAAAAATACTTCATACAGTAAAAACAGTAAAAAAAATTTTTTACCCATCTTTATAAATAAGCAAACTTTGATGCAATAGCCCCACGGCTATTGCATCAAAAATTGCATCAAAAATTTTTGCCGTGGGGCAAAAAAATAGCCCCACGGATGGGGCTATTTTGTGCACAACTTTGGGTTTCTATAAATCAGACAAAAAATTTTTTCTTGTCGGCTAACTCATAGGACACCTTCAGAAGGATGTCTACAACATAACTGAAGAGTTCAATTCTTTATTTTTTCAAATTCTGAATTTTAACAAAGCATAGAGTGAAAAAGAGCGGTTTTGTGCACAAAATAGCCCCAGTAATAAAAATAATTTAAAATTGAAGAAAACAATTTTAGTTTGTGAAGAATAATTGAAAAAATTTCAACATATATTTGTAATATAAGAAAATAATTGCAGAATGATGAAAATAATTGTAAATTGGAAAAATAACTAAAATTTGAGATAAATAATAAAAAAAATTAGAAAATTAATAGAAATATAATTGAAAATGAGAAAAATTAATTTATTTTTTTTTTTTCAAAATTTCAGTTATTTTTGTCACTTTTCAACTATTTTCTACATATATGCAAATTTTTTTGGCCATTTCTTAATTACTTTTTTCAATTTTCAATTATTTTCTTGAAACTTCTATTATTTTTTAACTTTTACACCAGCTTTCAATTAATTCTATCAATATTCAATTAATTTCTTCGTATTTTAATTATTTTTGTCATTCTTCAATTATTTTCTTGTAATTTCAATTCTGTTCGAAACTTTTCAATTATTTTCTTCAAATTTAAATTATTTAGTTTCAATTTCTCAATTTTTGTCTTCATTTTTCGACTTTCGAATTTTTTGAAAATTCAAAATTAATTAAAAAATAATTGATTATGACAGAAAGTAATTGAAAAATGATAGAAATAATCGTAAATTGAAAAAAATAATGGAAATTTGATATAAACAATTGAAATTTTCGATATTACATTGAAACGTGGATATAGTATCTTACATTTGAGATAATAAATAAAACTGTAGGAAATTCATTGAAAAATAATTAATATATCTAATTAAAAGGCGGAGAAAATAATTGCAAAAATATAAAAGAAAATGAAAATTAAAAAAAAATGTTTGAAAAATGAGATAAATAATTGAAATTTGAAAAAATTGATTGCAAAATGATAATAATAATATTTGAAAATGAAGAAAATTATTAAAATGTGAGAAAAATATTTCAAAATCTAGGAAATTAATTGAGGAATAATGAAAGTAATATAAAATTGGAGAAAATATTTGTAAAGTAATAAAAATAATTTAAAATTGAACAAAAAAGAATTTTAGTTTGTGAAGAATAATTGAAAAAATTTCAACATAATTTGTAATATAAGGAAATAATTGCAGAATGATGAAAATAATTGTAAATTAAAAAAATAACTAAAATTTGAGATAAATAATAAAAAAATTAGAAAATTAATAAAAATATAATTGAAAATGAGAAAAAGTAATTGAAAATTAATTGAAAAATAAATTTAAAAATAAAGTAAATGATATAAATAATTGTATATTGAAGAAAATAATAAACATTCGTAAAAAATAATTTAAGAAATTACAGAATATATTTGAGATAAACAAGACTACAATTACAATTATTATATTTTATAATTCTTCAAATTTCAATTAATATGAAATTTCATTCATTAAAATTTTAATTAATCCACTCTTTGAGAATAGTAAATTTAAAATTATTTAGAAATTTCTTCAATTTTTAAAAACTATTTTCTTTTATGATTTTAATTATATTTGCTACAATTCTCAACTATTTTTATCATTTTTTAACATTTTTCTTCAATTTTATTTATGATTATTTTTTATTTTTTCCCTTCATTTATAAATTCAATGTCCCTAGTTTCAATTCTTTTCTTTAATCTTTGAGAACAGTAAATTTAAAATTATTTAAAAATTTCTTAAATTTTTAACAATTCTTTTCTTTTATGATTTTAATTATTTGCTACAATTGTCAACTATTTTTATAATTTTCCAAATATTTTCTTCATATTCTAATTATTTCCATTATTTTTCAATTTTCCCCTAATTTTTAAATCCAATTTCCGCAAGTTTCATTTCTTTTCTTTAATTTTTACAAATAAAACTTTTGCAGTTTTAATTATTTTCTTTAATATCAAATTAGTTAAATTATTTATTAATTAATTTTCAACTTTTTTCCTCATTTTCAATTATTTTTACAAAATATGTTTTTTTTTTAATTTTAATCATTTTCTTCGAATTGTAAATTTATTTATCCACATTCTCATTAAGAAATTTATTTTTGTCAGTAATTTTTTGCCATACACAAGTCGCCGCCCCTGAGAGAGAGAGAGAGAGAGAGAGAGAGAGAGAGAGAACGAATTTTAAATTGGAGACAAATTTTGAAAGTGACCAGAGGTGGAAATTTATTTTTTTTTCTTATTTCTTTTTAAACTTCAAATCTCAGTGTCTATATAGCGAAAAAGAATAAAGTAATTTAAGGTTTTATTGATTTTTAGACAAAATTCCCTTGGGATTAATTTGCATATAGGTTTATCGAAAGTTTTCTCTCTACTTTTTTTCACAGGGAGAAAAAGAATCTATGGATTTTATGGTTATTTTAGTATTAGTTCGATGTAGAGTTTTTGCGTAAATTTTATTTTCCATAAAAATATCTGAAATTGCTTTCTCTAAAGGTTAAAATAAATAGATTGAAATTTAATAAAAAATGAGAAAGTTACATGTGACGATAGAAATTGTAAAAATGGGTGAAGAAATTTTTTAAAATTGTTTTTGAGGAAACAATGCTTTTGGGTCATTCTTCGGATTATTTGATTATTTATTATTATTTTTATTATTTGATGAAAATTACTGAAGTTATAAATTATTGAAATTTTAAGTTTTCAGCAAAAGAGTATTTTTTGAACGTGTTATTCTCAGTTAATAACAAGAGGATTCATCAAGGATTATGTTGACACAAAAAATTTAAAAATCAATAACGAATTTCTTTGAGAAAAAACATTTTTTAACTTTATTTTCATTTTTGGGTTACTTTTATTGCAAATATATGAGTTTTTATTACATATTTGAAAAACTCATAAAATTTGCAGTAAATTTTACGTAACAGACATTATTTTCACTTTTTTGTTATTAACCGATAAAAACGCGCTCAAAAAATATTCTTTTGTTGAAAACGTCAAATTTCTATAATTTATAACTTATGTAATTTTCCTCAAATCACAAAATACAAAAAATACGTATCTATTATTTTTCAGTATAAATTAAAAAAAATGATTTCAGGCATATCTAATTTTTGAATGTAAATAATCCGGAGAATGTCCTTTTTAAAAGATAAGAAATGAATACTTAAAAAGTAAAATCTGATGAAAAATTTTGAAAATTGTGATTTCTGTATAAACTTTAGAAAAGGACTATTAAAATTTAAAAAAAACATTTTTTTCAAATTTATAATTTTGATTTTTAAAAAACATATATATTTTTTCAGAATCTATACAATTGATAGTTGAATCATTAAAAATGACTTTACAAAAATTGACGTTAAAAAATAATAAAAATTGTCGAAGGATTTAAAACTAAATTATACTGTCAAAAGATAAAAAACAGATTTTTCTTATTATTTTTGAATTAAATTTATTTTTTATTTTTTAAAAAATAAAGCTTTTTTAAAATCCACGGTAGATTGTAGAAAATAATTTAAAAAGCGGGGAAAAATCGGAGATGGAAAATACTAAAAATTGTGTAGGAGGTTTAATTTTCAAAATAAAAAATTTTCAAGACTTTTAAACTCGTCAAAATATTTATTTTTTTAAAATATTTGTATTTTTTTGCAAATTAAGGTCTAAAATGATATTGTAGGAGAAAAATGGCACTTCTCAATATCGTAAATTTTGACGAGTTAAAGTTTCACCGAATTCTTTTTTTAATTGTAATAAATAAAATTTTTATGAATCGAAAAAAAAGAGATTTTTACCCTCCCCCCCAAATTTTCCATGACATATTTTATCTTTAACAAATTTGGTTTTTATATCTGAACCCGAAAAAGGACAATTTTTATAACTCCCAAAAAAGTTGACTTTTTATTTTTAATTTTTTACAAAAAGTAAAAAATTCAATGAATAATTTAACAGAAACAATGAAATTGGAATTCATTTTGAATTTGTGAAATTTCAACTTAATTTAAGCAATATATTGGATAATTGAAGAAAATATTTTTAGAAAGAATTTTTTTTATAATTTTTTTTTATTTGATTTTATAAAATTTTGTAAAGCCATGTTTATTTTACAGTCAATATTTTTTTTAAGAACAAAATAATTTGAAAAAAAGTAAACTTTTCAAGTTTCTGCGTAACATGCAAAAAAACTCTCTTTGACAAAAAGAAAGTTTATAGTCTAGAAATAGGTAGAGCTTGTAAAAAGCTTGCAAAGAAAACAAGCTCACTCTAGACTTGTCTTGGCACAGTAAGCTTTACTCTTCCGGAAAATTTACTTCCTGGTTAAACATAAAAGAGAAAAAAAAACTTCTAATAATAAGGGGAAACGTATTTCAGCATCTTTAGTGAATTCTTAGGGTTGTTTTTTCTTTGAATTTTTATTTGTTTACTAAAAAAGAGAAGGATAATCTTTTTATAGAGATTGGAAAAAAGAAGTTAAATAGTTTTTAAAAATTAGAAAGAGATTCGTAGATGAAATGAATAATAAAATGTCTCAAGTAAAACACCTGACAGAATATACATATGCATAAGAAAGAATATTTTAGCCAAATTAAGTAAATTAAGTGCTAAGCTTTAATGAATAATACATTACAATTTTATTTGATATATCCATCTTATTAACTTTCTAATTATTATGCATTTTTCTCTATATGTATTCGTGACCTAAAAAAAGAAAATAAAATCTTTTTCAGTTAAGAGTTTATAAGAATACATATTCATTCTTTGTAAAAAGGTCTATTTCCATATATGTTGTTTTTTTAAAAACCGTATTTTACGTGTAACACAAATTTGTGTGAATTCGTAAAATTTATTTTTTTAATCTATTGTTAATTTTAGATTAAATCACAAATTATAGTCAGCTTTAGAGTTGAGAGAACATCCAATCTAAAAGTTTGCATAAGTGGTTTATTTATTTTTTTTTTTAATAAAAAATAAATAAAAATAAATAAGTTCTAATTACTTTAATAAAATAAAGTAAGAATTGAAAATATTTTTCTAAAGTTCCTATAATAAGTGCAATGAAATTTAAGAATCTTTTCCGAGTATAATTTTTTTTTAGATTTAATATTCTGATAGCTATACTAATGTATATTTCGGTGTTGGCTGACTGAATACAGATTTTTCTACTGAATTCGATTGGACCTATTACTCCTAATAAATTATGCTACTATAGTATGTGAATAAAAAGTTTTTTTTACTAGTAATTCAGTCCAAGTTATTAGAGTATATTTTATAATGTTTGTTCAGTAACATGAAGCAAATTCTGTAAGAAAACATAATTTAATATGTAGAATACATCACGTTTTAGTATAAAGATAAATATCCTGAAGGAAACAATGTGCTCTGAATATCTATGAATCAAAATTGAAATAACCTTTTCAATATTTACTCAACTCGTAAAATTGATTACAAAACATAGTAAAGAAATTAAATTATCCTCAATAAAAAATTCTCTTTTAATCTAGAAAAGTAATAATGTAATTCTAAATTTTGTTTTCCAATAAATATTTTATTTTAATTTGTAAATTATTCTTGTATGTATTGTTCGTCCGCATTTGATTATTTTCAATATTCTTTTATTTTTTATTTATTAATATTATCAGGAGTTCTCTTAACGTTGAAATTGAACTAAAAAACTCTATGGTTAAATGAAAATATTTTATACTAAAAAGACTCTTAGTTCGAGAATTTTAAATATTTTAATAGAAATAAAAAATGTATATTTTATAAATTTAAACTATTCGAATTTATTTTATTCATACTAATATAATTGAAACAAAACTTTTCAACTTAAAAGTTCTTTTTATAAGGTTAGCAAAGTTATATTCTAATGAAAAATGAGCGGAAGAAATTACTTTCTTAAACAAATGGATGGAGATTCATTCTAAACTGAAGAAATTATTTTCTTTGTTGTGCATAAGATTTTAAAGTACAATTCAAGCTGGAAAATTAAATTTCTTAAGGAATAGAGATTCAAGCACAAATTGTATTATGGATTTGAATTAATTTTCTTAATCCGTTTTCGAACTTTTTATTCTCATTGGTCCTCTTTGCTTCCGCTTCTTATAGCTTTGTATTGATCCAAACTGGACTATTGTGGCAAGGTATAAATAAATATATGTTATGTGACTGGTCTTAGATAAATGTGATAGGATATAAATAAACATACGATAGGATAGACATGATTAGGGTGTATCAAAAAATAAATTTTTTTATTATAAAAACAATAGGATATATAAGTGGCGTCCCTCAGTATTGTTAGATAAAAAATAAACACTTTTTATATTTATTTATAGACAATTTCCACAGATCCGGAAGTATTTTGATATACCTTCATTTCGTCCTACTAAATCTTTTTTTATCTTTGAACAGTTTCATCAATTTTGTATTGTTATCCAAAACAAAAAGAAAAAAAAACAACAATGAAAATCAATATTTTATTCCGATAATTGGGTATTGTTTATGTCACCATGAATATTTTAGGGTTTATCGAGAGCTATATTTGCATTTTTGATCTCTATTATTTATGGCGTTATCGATCTGGTTATAACACCAAGGGTGGCAATTACTTTTAATTACTCAAGCTTGGATAAATGCGGTAAACCTGTTTCAAAAGCAAGGTAATGAAATGTTGTTCAATTTTGTTTCATTTCACTGCAGTTGTTATGGCTGTTTGTAGCTGTGGTCAATATTCATTATTCAATGAGGTCACAATTGTTCAATTTGTATTTTCACCCACATCGATAAAATATCATCGAATCTTGTTTTAAACTTCATAATCCAATAACTGCTTTAAAATTCATTTTCGAGTATATATCATAAAAGATTATTTTTAAAAACGACATTTTTTTTAATTTTTCGTGTTTTTCAGCAGTTTTATAAGATTATCTAAAAAATTTTTGACAATCTGGTTATTTTGACTTCGTTTTTGGATTCAGCGGAGAAAAATATGTAGAAATACAGTACCATATTGTCCCGGACAAAAAAAAATTTTTTTTTGGTTTTTTCGGGTTTTTGAGCAATTTTGTGAGATTATCTCAAAAATTTTTCAGATAATCTAGTTATTCTCACCACGGAAAAATTTTAGCCAATCTGGTTATTTTATTTTGACTTCAAATTCAAATTCAGCGAAAAAAAATATGTAGAAATACACTAGCATATTGTCCCGGACAAAAGAATAATTTTTTTTGGGAGTTTTCCGGTTTTTGGGAACTTTTTTAAGATTATCAAAAAAAATTAGCCAATCTGGTTATTTTGACTTTGAATTTGAATCCAGCGCAGAAAAATACGTAGAAATACACTAGAGTATTCTTAAGGACAAAAATTTTTTTCTGATTTTTTCAGGTTTTTGAGCAATTTCTTGAGATTATTTTAAAAAATTTAGATAATCTGGTTATTCTGACTACGGATTCGGATTCAGTGAAGAAAATACGTAGGAAAACACTAGCATATTGTCCCGGACAAAAAAAAAAATTTTGTAGTTTTTTCTGGGTTTTTGAGCAATTTTTTGAGATATTTCAAAATTTTTAGCCAATTTGGTTATTCTGACTTGTGATTCGGATTCAGCATAGTAAAATACGTAATAATACACTAAAATATTGTCCCGGTCAAAAAAACAACTTTTTGTGGTTTTTCCGGGTTTTGAGCCATTTTTTGAGATTATATCAAAAATTTTTGTCATCTGGTTATTCTGACTTGGGATTCGGATTCAGTGAAGAAAATACGTAGGAAAACACTAGCATATTGTCCCGGACAAAAAAAAAAAAATTTTGTAGTCTTTTTTTGGTTTTTGAGCAATTTTTTGAGATATTTCAAAAATTTTAGCCAATTTGGTTATTCTGACTTGTGATTCGCATTCAGCATAGTAAAATACGTAATAATACACTAAAATATTGTCCCGGTCAAAAAAACAACTTTTTGTGGTTTTTCTGGGTTTTTGAGGAATTTTTTTGAGATTATCTCAAAAATGTTAGTTAATCTGGTTATTCTGACTTGTGATTCGGATTCAGCATAAAAATAATACGTAATAATACACTAAAATATTGTCCCGGACAAACAAAATTTTTTCCGGGTTTTCCGGGTTTTTGAGCAATTTTTTGAGATACCTAAAAAATTTTAGCCAATTTGGTTATTCTAACTTGAGATTCGGATTTACCGATGGAAAAAAGGTAGGAATATACTAAAATATCTTCCCGGACAAACAATACAATTTTTTATGGTGTTTTCGGGTTTTTTAAGCAATTTTTTGAGATTATCTCAAAAATGTTAGTTAATCTGTCTATTCTGACTTGTGATTCGGATTCAGTATAGAAAAATACGTAATAATACACTAAAATATTGTCCCGGTCAAAAAAACAACTTTTTGTGGTCTTTCCGGGTTTTGAGCCATTTTTTGAGATTATATCAAAAATTTTTGTCATCTGGTTATTCTGACTTGGGATTCGGATTCAGCATAGAAAAATACGTAGGAATACACTAAAATATTGTCATAGACAAACAAAATTTTTTTTGTGGTTTTTCCGGGTTTTTGAGCAATTTTTTGAGATTTTTAAAAAATTTTAGCCACTTTGGTTATTCTAACTTGAGATTCGGATTTCGCGAAGAAAAATAGGTAGGAATATACTAAAATATTGTCCCGGACAAAAAGAATTTTTTTTTTTTTTGGTTTTTGGACAATTTTTTGAGATTATCTCAAAAATATGCCAATCTGGTTATTTTGACTTCAGATTCGGACTAATCTTGTTGTTCTAACTTTAGATTCGAATTCAGCGAAAAAAAATAGGTAGATATACACTAGCATATTGTGTCGGACAAAAAGAATATTTTTTAGTTTTTTTCGGGTTTTTGAAAATTTTTGTGAGATTATCTTTAAATTTTTAGCTACACTGGTTATTCTAACCTTGAATTCGAATTCAACGGATAAAAATGCTTAGGAATAGACTAGCATATTGTCCCGGGCAAAAAGAATTTTTTTTTTTTTTTTGGTTTTTGGACAATTTTTTGAAATTATCTCAAAAATATGCCAATCTGGTTATTTTGACTTCAGATTCGGACTCAGCAAAGAATTAACATATATGAATACACTGGAATATTGTCCCGGAAAAAAATTTTGTTTTTTGTTTTTTGGGGTTTTTGAGCAATTTTTTGAGATTATCTCACAAATTATAAAAATTATAAAAATTATTTAGATTCATATTTAGCGAAGAATAATACTTAAGAAATAAGAATACCCTACTATAAATCGTCTCGGACCAAAAGAATTTTTATTTTTGGCTTTTTTCGGGTTTTTGATTAATTTTTTGAGATTATCTCAAAAATTTTAGACACACTAGATATTCTGACCTTAAATTCGGATTCAGTGAAGAAAAATATGTAGGAATAGAGTAGCATATTGTCCTGGACCAAAAGAATTTTTTTTTCTTTTTTCGGGTTTTTGAACAATTTTTTTAAAATATCTCAAAAATCTTAGCCAATTTGGTTATTTTGACTTCTGATTCGGATTTAGCGGAGAAAAATTCGTAGGAATACACAAGAGTAGTGTCCCGGGGAAAAAAGATTTTTTTTTTGGTTTTGATTTGTGTTTTTAATTTTTTTTTTAGATTATCTCAAAAATTATTTCTCAGATTATCTCAGATGTCTAATACTCATGTAAAAGCTCTCAAACCATAAAAAAAAAACTAAGAAATTTGTGAAAAATTTTGAAAATTTTTATTTCAATATTTTTTTATTTAATAAATTTAAAAAATTGTGCTGATACAGATGATGAAAATACCTACTATTGACAAATTTTTGGTATGAAGGTAGCAAAAAATAGTATTATTTGGTTTAATTTTCTTAAACTTTTATTTTTAAAGGATTTTAAATTTCTTTTCTGGACTTTTTATTTATCTGTATATACATTTTTTTATTCTACTTTTATTAATTTAATTTTTTAGTAGACTTTTACCAAATTTGTTCATTTTTTGCACTTTTTACATTTTGTTACAATCTGTTAGATTAAGAAAAACAAAATTTTCCATTTTTTTCCTATTGATTTAATTTTGTTGTTGTTTCACAATTTTTGTAGTCCTTCCTTGCACTTTAATTAACCCTTTACTTTTTGTCATCATTTTTCTATTTCTTAAAAACATTTTTTCTTCTTTTAAATTGTTTAGCTTTTATCTTCCAATTACGAAATTTTGAAAACATTTATTCAATGCCTTTATCTACATTGTTTAAATGGCTGAATTTTCTACTTTTTCAAATACTTTTATTCTCTTATTTCATATTATGTAAATTTAATCATGTACCAAGTATTCTCATCTCAACAACGTTCTTCTATTTAATACAATTTTGTTTCTTTTAAAATTTTTGCCAATTTTACAAAATTTTATTCATTTTTTTTTCAATTTGTAAAATAATTATCTAATTTTTTCTAATTATAAAAATTTTTTCTCTTTAACTATATGTATAAAATTTAAATGGCTAATTAAGCTCATAAATATCTAAACTTGGACACAGGGATTTTTGAAAATACCAAACTAAATTTTTTTGAGCACTATTTTTCATAAAAAAATTTCATTTTTCCCAAAAATTTTTTCACTCTAAAAATATAACTTAATAAATAAAAAATCATATTCCTTATCTTAAAACGAAGCGATTGGACTTTATAAAGAATATAAATCGCCTAAAATTCGCATAATAATTCAAGATTTTTAATTTTTTTTTTAATTAAAAAAATTTTTTTCCCCTGTAACTTCTCCAATTTTTATTTTATTATCATAGTTGGTGTGAATAAAATATTCTTAATTAAAAGACAAAATAATTGGTCTGTATAATGTACATATTTTTCTGAAAATTGATAGAATTAAAGTTTATTTTTCATTTTTAACGAAATTTCAAATTTATTTTTGTTTACAATTTATAATTTATTATGCTTTTAATTTCTGATTTAAATAAAAAAAAAATTGGATTTTTTTATTTTCTTAAAAAAACACGATTTTTATCAGTCGTAGTTTTTAATTATTAATGTAACATAATAATCTACGTAATTTACTATTTAATAAATAATGTAATTTCCTATTTAATAATTACTGTAAATTACACGTTATCTCGGAAAATACTTTTTCAAACCATCAGCATTATATTGATGCAATAAAGACAGACATTATATCTCAAATTAAATTCTATAGTTATCACTTTTTCTTAAATATAATAATTATTGTTTTTTAAAAGAATTTCATTCTTTCCACGAATTCATAATAATTACATTCTATTAATTACATAAAAGACACTGTAATTATACTCGCATTTAAAAAATAGGTCAATCAATGAGTCTCAATTCTAAAAAAAAAAATTTCTAATTTTAGAAAAATCGAACTTTTTTACGTCAACATTGTCCAAATTATTATTCACTTCAAATACAACACTCTTACTAAATGAAATAAACTGAAATAAACGGATTCTAGGAAGGAAAAGTGCGATTCCAAGTAAAATTTACGTTATTTTCAGGCAGGTTAATAACGGGCAATAAAACTTTAGAATTTTATTATATTTAATATAACTAATATTTTACATAAATATTTAGGTCAAAATATTAATTAGTTTAAGATAATTGAAATTTCGAAAAAAAAATTGAAATAACAATATCTTCCGTTCTATCACTCGTATCAAGGTTTTCCTTTTTTTAAAATGCTCAGAAAAATATTAAGAAATATTTCTATTTCAAGGTAATTTTTTATTAAAATTAAATATCAAGGAAGTAACTGTAAAGTTCATTTCTTTTGGAAACTTGAAAAGAATACAGGTAAGTTCGTTTTAGCATTTGGGTCATTGAATTTTGTCTTGCTGCTTAAAAGTTATATCATTTTTATTTAATAACTTTTTTAATATTACAATTATAAAAAATTACCCTAAAATAGAAATATTTCTTATATTGTTCTGAGCATTTAAAAAAAAAGAAAACCTTGATACGACTGATAGAACGGAAGATATTGCTACTTCAAACTTTTTTTTCGAAATTTCAATTCTTCTAAACTAATAATAATTAATATTTCGTTTATTTTTCACAAATAACTTGTGCAATTGTTTAGTATTTTGCCCTGGCTAAAATCGGATTAACTGACCATCCAAATGCCAAAGTAGGTACTTGAACATTGACTACGATAAAGTAGAATGGTAGCACGCATGGACGATTAACCCTTTCCCCTTAGAGTATAGTTCTGTGCCACATTACCGCAAGATGGATACGTTGGTGGTATGGTAACGTCACGCGATTCAAACACCTTACATCATCCAACTTTTAATCTTCCTGTTATTTTGTTTTTAATATTTATTCAGGGCCATTTACTATTTACAACTTCAACTTTAAGTTGATAAAAACTTACCACGAACGTTTCAAGGTGCTTTCTTTTTATTCTTTCGGGGGAAAGAAAAGTTGTTCCAAGATTTTTTACGGAGGAAAGAAAAAGTGGATCTTTATGTATATCTATACGAAAGTTCACATTTAAAAGAAAAAAAATTAGTTTCTCAGAGTTGAGGGAAAATTACTTTCTGAAAGTTTCACCGATTATCGGTTTATCGTTTATTTAATAGTATTAAAATAAAATAAAAGAAGATAAATAAAATTTAGTTAAATCTATTTAAATTTTAATTTAGCTAAAATTTGTTTTTGATATAAAATATAAACACTAGTTAAGAAAATAAAAATTGAGTATAATATTTCTTCAAACAAATTTTTTTTAACTTTTCCAATTTAGCGACTATTGTTTTAAATGGACTTTTGAAAGCAATTAGATAAAATAATAGGATATTTAAAGTTTACTTCATTTCTCGCTGTTTTTTAGTCTTGCTTTTGATATAAGGAGATTATTCTTCAAAAATTAAATTCTTGAATGGCTTAGTGTTGCTTGCATTTCGCTTAAGATAGAAATGAAGCAGGAGGGTCGATTTCTATAGAGAGCGTAGGTTGATTGTCAGATGAGAAAATCAAAAGAGAAAATAAGGATAAAAAAAGATTAACCCACGCTTTTATGAGAAAATTGTTTTTGTATTAAATCTTTCTCATGCTATCGACGTTATATTGGTAAAAAAAAGTGATATTATTATATTATATGTATATTATATATTATATTATTTTTAAGTTAACAATAAAAAATTCAAACTTTCAACAATGAATATAATCAGGGCCGGCTCAAGGATGTCACGGGCCTGAAACACAAAAAATTTCAGGGTCCACCTTAAAAAAACAAAATTACAAAAATTACAAAATATTATTAAAAACAGTATTATGAATGAACAGTTAAGAAAGTTAAGGATAATTTACATTGAAATGGAAAAATATAAGAGCAAAAAGATGTAAAAAATGTACTAATTAAATTACCTGCAAAAAATAAATAAATTCTTCAAAAATAAAAAAATTTTAAAAATCAATGAAAGTAAAAAAAAAGAAAATGAAGAAGTATGGTAATAATGCGTTATGAAATATTAAACAGTTTAAGGAAGATTGATTAAATTGCTTTTTTAAAATCAAAATACTACGCAATGAAGATTCCAGACATGTTTTTTTAAATTAAGAAAATAAATAAGATAATCAGTAAAAAAACGGAAAAATGTTACTTAAGATATAAAAATAATTTAAAAACTTGTTTTCAAAATCAAGCAAAAAGCAATAATTTTTTTAAATGAAAAATTAAGTGAAAACAATTAGACAATTTTAAGAAAAGAACCAATATTTCTAAGAAATAGAGAAATTCTGATCAAATGAGAAAATTTATTATAAGATCAAATTTACGAAAAATTAAATAAAAGAAGAAAAGTCTTTAAAATTTATAAAAATTAAAAAGTTATGACAAATGACAAAAAACAAAATAAATATTTTAAAAATCATAAAGTTGAAAAAAATTATATTTTACAACTTCCAAATTATAATAATAAATAAAATTAATCACTGGAAAAGTAAATAAAATTTTCTAAATATTGTTAAAATAAAACTGTATAAAATTAACTGAAGAAATTTTTGTAAAAAGAATAAAATTAAAAAAAAATCTAAAAAATTTACAATTTACAATTATTCTCCTTAAATTTTATAATTATTCTTTAACTTTTTCAATTATTTTGTTCTGTTGTAGATTATTCTCGACAGTTTTCAAATTTCTTTTTTAATTTTCAATTATTTTGCGCATTTCTCAATTATTTTCTTTAATATTAATTATTCTCGTCATTTTGTAATTTTCTTTAAAATATGGATTTTTTTGATTATTTTCTTCAAATTTCAATCAAATTTTTCAATTTTCAATTTTCATTTGTTTTTTTAAATATCAATACGCATTTTTAATGTTATGTACAATTGTTTAATTATTCTCTTCAGTTCTTAATTATGTTTTAAAAATTTCATTTCCATTCTTCAATTTTAAATTTATTCCTCAATTTCAATTATTCTGTTCGATTCAATTTTTTTCAATTTAGTTTTTTCAATTAGCAATTATTTCCATTAATGATTTCTATAATTTTCTTAATTCTTCAATTTTTAATTATTTTTTAAAAAATATTTATAGTTTGATTTTTGAAATTATTTTTTCCAGTTGTGTATTAGTCTAGCCATTTTTCGAATTTTGTTCTCAATTGTTAGTTATTTTCGTTATTTTTCAGAAATTATCTTCAATTTTGCTATTATTCTTGTTATTTATGAATTATTTTCTTTAATTTTCAGTTAGTTCTTACAATATGTACATTTTTATTTATTCTCTTAAAATTTTAGAATTATTTTTCAACGTTTTCAATTTTTTTTTAAGTTGTGCATTATTCTAGTCGTTTTTTTATTTTTTTTTAAATTGTCAATTATTTTCTTTAATATTTTAAAATCCTCGCATTTCGCCAATTATTTTTCTCCATTATCAATAAGATTCGTTAATTTCAAATTTTTATTGTCTTCAATTCTCAATTTTTTTTCAAATTTCAATTCCATTTTTCAGTTTTTAATTGTTTTTTTCGACATTCAATAACTTTCGGCTTTGTTCAATTTTCAATTATATTCTTTAAATTTGAATTTAAATTTCCATTTTTCAATTTTAATTATTTTTTTTAAATTTAAAGTTTTTGATATATTTTATCAATTTTTTTTCAGTAATCTATTAATCTAGTTATTTTGTAGATAATTTCTCTAATTTTTTAATTATTCTCATTTTTCAATTATTTCTTTTAATTATTAACTATTTTTCGCAATTTAAAATTATTTCCATTAATTTTTACAATTTTCAATTAGTCTCTTAAAGTGTTATAATGATTCTTTGAGTTTTTCTATTAATTTTTTTTGGTTGTGTATTAATCGAGCCATTTTTCGAATTTTGTTTCCAATTGTGAATTATTTTCACGTTTTTTAATTTTTCTCCATTATTATCAATTTTTTTTAATTTCAGTTTAATTTTTAAATTATGAATTTATTTTTTCAAGTTTTTATGATTTTCTTCAAATTTTTATTATTTTCTAAAGTTTTCAATTATTTTCTTCCATTTCAATTTTTTTTTGTTTCAATCCAGTTGTTCAATTTGCAATTGGTTTTAGCAATTATTCCTAGAATTTTATTAATTTTTCAATTTTTTAGTTTAAATTGAATGTATATTGTTTAATTTTTTAGATTATTTTCATAATTTTCATCAGTTTTCAATTCACAATTTATTATTCTTTTGCAATTCTATGATAATTCATTAATTTTAAAAAAACTCTTTTGTTGGAATACCGATTATTATTCTCACCATTTTTTCAAATTATTTTTTCAATTGTTAATTCTTTAGTTTAATGGTTAATTATTTTCGTTAATGTTTTATTATTTTCATCACATAGTAATTTTTCTTTTAATTATCAATAATTTTCTTAAAATTTCCATTTAATTCTTTAATTTCTAATTTATTTCTTCAATTTTTAATTAATTTCTTTAATTCTCAAATATTTTCTTTAAATTTCAATTATTTTTATCGAATTTCAATATTAATTCCTCAATATTCAATAATTCTTGAATTTTTTCAGTTATTTTTTTCACTTACAAAAATGTTTTGAAATTTCAATTTAATTACTCAGTTCTAAAGAACTATTGTTTTCAATTCTCAATTATTTTCTTCATATTTAAATTTCACATTTCAATTTTCAATTATTTTCTTCATATTGAAAAATTATCGCCTCTTTTCTATTATTGTTTTCAATTATAGTTAAGTTTTTTTAATTTTAAATACCATTGTTCAATTATTATCTTTAATTTTTTATTCCATTCTTCATTCTTATTTTTTTTCTTCAGTTTTCTTTTGCTTTTTTCTATATTCATTAATGCTCGGATTTTTCAATTACTTTTTTCAATTTTTAAGTATATTCTTTAAATTTAAATTCCATTTTTCAATTTTTAATTGCTTTCTTCAATTTTCAATTATTTTTTTCAACTTTAATTATTTTTTTCCATTTTCAATCCAGTTGTTAAATGAGCAATTATTTCCAACAATTATTCCTATAAGTTCGTTAACTTTTTAATTTGCAATTATTTTTTCAAAAATTAATATTTCTTGTTTAATTTTTTCTATTATTTTTTCAGTTGTACATTAATCTAGTCATTTTTTGAATTCTGTTTTCAATTGACAATTATTTTCGTCATTTTTCACATATTTTCTTTAATTTTTTAATTATTATCGTCGTTTTTAAACTAATTCCTTCAATTATTAATTATTTTCCTCAATTTTTTATTATTTCTTACAATTTTTTCAATTTTCAATTATTACCTTTACATTTTATAATCATTCTTTGATTTTCAACATTATTTTGTTCGTTTGTGTATTAATCTAGCCAATTTTTTGAATTTGGTTTTCAATTGTCAATGATTTTCGTCATTATGTAATTTTTTTTCAATTATCAATTATTTTATCAAATTTTAGTTTAAGTTTTAAATTTTCAATTTATTTCTTAAATTTTCAATTTGTTTCCTTAATAATTAAATATTTTCTTCAATTTTCAAATATTATCTTTAATTTTTAATTTTTTTATCGATTTACAATTAATTCCTTAATATTCAATAATTCTCGGATGTTTTCAATTACTTTTTTCATTCATAAAAATTGTTTTAAAATTTTAATTCAACTATTCAATTCCAAAACTATTCTCTTTAATTCTCAGTTATTTTCTTCACATTGAAGATCTACTTTTTAATTTGTAATTAATTTCCTTAATATTAAAAAATTATCGCCTTTTTTCAATTATTTTTTTTTTTAATATCACAAAGTTTCTTTAATTTACATACAATTCTTTAATTATTTTCTTTAATTTTTAATTCCTCAATTTTTATTTCAATTCTACAGTTTTTAATTGTTTTCTTTTATATTAATTATTTCTCGGCATTTTTCAATTTTTTTTTTAATTCTTAAGTAAATTCTTTTAATTCCAATTCCATTCTTCAATTTTGAATTGCTTTCTATAATTGTAATTATTTTCTTTAAACCTAATATTTTTTGTTTAATTTTTAACATTTTTTTTCATTTGTCTTATCATTTTTTCATTTTATGAATTTTGATTTCAATTGACAATTATTTTCCTCATTTTTCAAATACTTTCTTAAATTTTTCAATTATTCTCGTCATTCTCCAACTATTTCCTTTAATTTTTAATTATTTTCCGAAATTTGCAATTATTTCCGACAATTTTTTCAATTTTGAATTATTATCTTAACAATTTATAAATATTTTTTGATTTTTAAAATTATTTTTGTTCCGTTGTGTATTAATCTAGCCATTTTTTAAATTTTGTTTTCAATTGTCAATTATTTTCGTCATTTTGTAATTTTTGTTCAATTATCAGTTATTTTTTCAAATTTTAATTTAATTTTTCAATTTTCGATTTATTTCTTAAATTTTCATTTTGTTTACTCAATAATTAATTATTTTCTTTAGTTCTCAAATATTTTCTTTAATTGTCAATTATTTTTATCGACTTTCAATTAATCCCTCAATATTGCATAATTCTCGGATTTTTTCAATTATTTTTTATTCATCAAAATGTTTTTAAAATTTCTTTCAATTATTCAATTCTAGAACTATTTTCTTCAATTTTCAGTTATTTTCTGCATATTTAAATTCCACTTTTAAATTTTCAATTATTTTTTTTAATATTAAATATTAATTATTAATTATATTAATATTAAAAATTATCTTTTCTTTAAATTTAAATTCCATTTTTCAATTTTTAATTGCTTTCTTCAATTTTCAAATATTTTTTTCAACTTTAATTATTTTTTTCCATTTTCAATCCAGTTGTTAAATGAGCAATTATTTCCAACAATTATTTCTATAATTTTCTTCATTTTTCAATTTTTAATTATTTTCTTTAAATTTAAAGATTTTTCTATATTTTATCAATATTTTCAGTAATCTATAAATCTAGTCATTTTGTAGATGTTTTCATCAATTTTTTAATTATTCTCATTTATCAATTATTTCTTTTAATTATAAACTATTTTTCGCAATTTAAAATTATTTCCTACAATTTTTTCAATTTTCAATCAGCCTCTTAAAGTTTTATAATGATTCTTTGAGTTTTTCAATTATTTTTTTGTTGTTGTGTATTAATCTGTGTGAAACAGTATGTGAAATTTATTGATCTGTTATCTTATTAATTATACTTAAATATAGTTTATACCTATGTATATCTCGTTACCCTTTTATGGTTCTTTATGGACTGCGGGGAATTATGTTCTAAATAAACAAATAAATAAATAAATAAATCTAGCCATTTTTCGAATTTTGTTTTCAATTGTCAATTATTTTTACGTTTTGTAATTTTTCCCCATTATTATAATTTTTTTTTTAATTTCATTTTAATTTTTAAATTATGAATTTATTTTTTCAAGTTTTAATTATTTTCTCCAAATTTGTATTATTTTGTAAAGTTTTCAATTATTCTCTTTAATTTCAATTTTTGTTTTGTTTTGATTTTTAATCCAGTTGTTCAATATGCAATCGGTTTTAGCAATTATTCCCATAATTTTCTGAATTTTTTAATTTTTTAGTTTAAATTGAATGTATATTGTTTAATTCTTTAAATTATTTTTAACGATTGTATATTTATATAGCCATTATTCGAATTTTGTTTTTAATTGTCAATTATTTTCGTCATTTTTCATATATACATATATATTCTTTTCCATTTTTTATTTATTCTCGTAATTTTCATTATTTGAATTTCCAAAAATTTATAGTTTTAAATGACAAACAGCAATGTAAAGTTTCTCTTTAATGTTGCTGTTAATTAACGTTTTACTATTTACATGTAATATTTGCAATTTTAATTAATTGAAACTTATAAGTTTTTATAAATTTAATAATGGCTTGGAATTAATTAAATTTAATATAGTTTTCGACTTTCTTTCTATCAAAACTTTTTCAGATTAAATTCTGATCATTTTAAATTTAATTTTTCATGTTATTATTAAAGAATACAAGATTGAAATTGAAGTTTATAGGATTTATCCACCTTCCCAGAGTTTCTTAAAAATTTACATACCGTTTCTGAAATTCACGGATCATTTTAAAAATTCTCGTCAATTTAAAAGTTATTTTCACGATACCCTGAATATAATCAAAGTATTTTACCTTAATAAACAGGAATCTTTTAATTTGGTTCCAATTAAAAATTTTTTTAATTAAAACTCAATAAAAAAAGTTGTAATTTTTATTTTTAAAAACACTTGTGTCTGATTT
Organism: Ganaspis brasiliensis; assembly: GCA_037103525.1. NCBI lineage: Eukaryota > Metazoa > Arthropoda > Insecta > Hymenoptera > Figitidae > Ganaspis > Ganaspis brasiliensis. Next base: position 1,548,410 of record JAZKLR010000294.1, read on the forward strand.
TCGGCTTCAATAGAAACATTAACATACCAAATTTTACTAGAATCTGTTAAACCGTTTTTGAGTTATCGAGTTTACAAAAAAAGTGCGACACACACACACACATACACACACAGGAAGCAAAATGAAATAGAAAATTAAAATTGTTCATAGATTAATAGGATCAAATAAGTATTAACCAGACTAAGAATAATATTAATATAAATAAATAAGCCTTAGATTTTTGTACAAAAATAAGTTTAATAAATATTTGCTAAAATGCAATAAATAATTTTCGTAGAAGTAAACAAAGATGTAAAGGCAAAGATATTATGTACACAATATAAAGATTTAATTGGCTCCTGCAATAATCTCAACCATTGAGCACAAATCACGAGCTTTTTTTCTCCTCATTTCGTGAAAATCTCCATTTTCAATTTTCGCCGTCTTGATTAAGATTTGAATAAATTAGTCTCCTTTGTACATTTATACAAGTGGCACGGGTCTTTAAACTCACGTGCCGTTGACTTTTAAATAGTTTTTAAACTCCAGTGATGATTTGTAACCACGGTTTAAAATACGTAGTTCTCATGTAGACACCTGGCATGTATGGTGCCGCACATTTTATCCCATGGGACACTGTACCAACCAAAATCCACCTGCCATCTGCACGCTGAATCGTTAAAGGTCCTCCACTGTCACCCTAAAATAAAAAAAAAATATTAAAATTTTTTTACTATTGCAGGTTTTACAGGAATCCCCTTTTTTCTTTAAAAGTCTCCTATTTTGTGTTTTCCAATTTAGGGAAAAAGGATCAACAAGAGAAAATTTTAGATTGATAATTTCAAACTTTGAAAAAGTTTTAAAATAATAAAAATATAAATAATTATAATTATTTAATAATTATATTAAATTTGCTACAGACTATATTAAAGTTTAAAATTATCATTATCAAGACTAATTTCTATATTTCCAATATTTCTATTTCAGTATTTTATTTTTAATGATTTATTATAGATACTGATGTGTATCTTATTTACCCTCCCCAAAAAGTTTCATCCCCATTTGTTATATTAGATCCGGAATAAGATAAATAATTATTCGAAAATCGTAATTAATTGCATTTAAACTGCTTCCAATTTTCGCAACAATAAGGAACGAGATACTTTGTTTGAGAAAAGTTAAGATTCTATTCTTCTTTTGCTCCCCTTTTTTACCTAATCTCCTTTTTTCCCCCTTATTTAGAAAAAATTACCTAAAATATATTTTCTCTTTTTTTCACCTTTTTACAATATTTTCATTCTTCACAATCATAGCGAAAGTCAGAGTTATTAATTAATTTTAACTACTTTTTCTATAACTTTTATGTATAACAATTCACTTATTTTTAGTAAATTTAGTATTTTTTTAGTAAATAAGTTATTCCTTTAAAAGTGCAAAGTAAAGGTAATAGTCAATTCTTTTTTATTAAAAAATTTTTCCACGTGGAAAAATTCTATGAAATAACTTATAAGAAACTCTTACAAACTTTTGCAACAAATTTCTGCCAAAATTCCAGAAAAACATGAAAAAAGAAAGAAAATTTTATGAAATTTCGTATAAAAATTTATGTGAAATTTTCGTAGCAATTTTTGAAGAAATTTTTTTGGAATTTCTTGAAAGTTTTTTTTTTTTATATATAGGTATTTACTAAAAGCTGTTGTAATGCTAAGAATTTTATAAATTTTATTTTGTTATAAATTTTATAAATAATTTTTATATCTATAATCCTTAATAAATGTCATAAAAATATTCTAGTGCTTTTAAAACAAATTTTACAATGTTGCATCTTCCATTTCATTCAATTATTATTTTTCTCAATTTAAAATTGTTAATTACCTTTTAGGCAAAAAAAGAAAATTTTCATTTTTTTATTTCCGGTTTTAGAAGTTTTGCATTAAAAAAAAATTGTCTCTACTGATCAAAAGATTCAGATATTTTCTTTTAAAAACTATTTTCACAGATTCGATTTGAGCTAATTTTTGAAAATACAATTTTTTGAGAAAAATAAAAATTCGAGTTTCGCGTACAAGCTGTTGTGAGTGACACGAAAGTAGATCATGCGAGAGACATGATCCGTTATAATCGGTTTTATCGCGTTGTAATCTCCTCGTTAATTGAACGGAATATGAATAAACTTTGGGTTTTCGTTAACATCGACAACGTATAGCTGTTGCGAATACAGTTTCAGATTTAATTAAAGAGATAGAAGAAAGTGAAATTCAGGTTACTTGAATAAATTTCAACGTACCTCACATGAATCCTTTTGACCTGTCGCGTAACCAGCACACAGAAAACTATTCAGAATCAATTTCGGGTGATTTGCCATTTGGAACATTTCTTGACATACGGAATTTTCCATTACTGGAACATGTACCACTTGTAGTACTGACGGCACTCCACCATCTAAAAAAATTTAATTATATTAATTATTATTATTAATACTACTAGCATAATTAAAAGCAGTGAAAGTGAAAATGTTATTGATTCGAATTAAGAATGTGCGACTCCAAGTGAAATTTACGTAAACTTTGGGCCGAACAATGAAACTTTAGAATTTTATTATATTTAATATGATTAATGCTTGACATAAATATTAGGCCAACATATTAATTATTATACAAGAATTTTTATTTTGAAAAAAAATTTTAAATATCAATATTTTCCCTTCTATCAGTCGTATCAAGGTTTTCTTTTTTTTTAAATGCTCAGAAAAATGTAAGGAGTAATACATTTTAAGGACAATTTTTTATAGTTTTGAAATTAAAAATGTTATTGAATAAAAATGATATAACTTTTGATCAGCCGGAAAAAAATCAATAATCTAAATGCTAAAACGAACTTAGATGTATTCTTTTCAAGATTCTAAAAATAATGAAGTTAACAGTAAATTATTTGATATTTAATTTTAATAAATTAGAAATGTAAACATTGGAAATTTCTGCTAGTCAATAAGTTAATATGGTTTCGTGGCGTCGGGACGCCTGCATTTTTTCAAAAATGTAATTTTTCTGAAATTGCATTTATCAACAATCAAATTCGTCAGAAATTTAAATTGTCAAACGTCTCATTTATCAAAAATTACATTTATCAGGAATCTCATTTTTCCAAAATTGCATTTATCAGAAATCTCAGTAAACCGAAATTACATTGATCACAGATCCCATTTGTCCAACATTGCCTTTATCAGAATTATTATTAATCGGAAATACCAATTGTCAGAAATCTGAAGTTTACGAAATTTCATTTATTAGAAAGCTAATTTATCAGAAAATGCATTTATTAGAAATTGCAATTCTTCAAAATTGCATTTATCAAAAATCTAATGTGACAGAAATTTCAATTATCAGAAATCTTCTGAAACTAGAAGTGCATTTATCAAAAATCTCAGAAATCCAAAAAATACATTTATTACAAATCCCATTTGTCCAAAATGTATTTATCAGAAAAAAATAAAAATAAATTGAATAATTTATAAAAATTAAATAAAAAATAAAAAAATAAACTTATAAATAAGAAATAAATTAAATAAGAAATAAATTGTATTTATCAGAAATATTATTCATCAGAAAGACCAATTGTCAGAAATCTAAAGAATAAGAAATTTCATTAATCAGAAATCTAAATTAACAGAAATTTCAATAATTAAAAATCTTATTAAACCAAAAGTACATTTATCAGAAATCTCAGTAATCCAAAAATACATTTATCACAAATCTCATTTATTCAAAATTGTATTTAACAGAAATATTATTAACCAGAAAGACGAATTGTCAGAAATCTAAAGTTTACAAAATTTTATTTATTAAAAATCTAATTTAACAGAAATTGCATTTATCAGAAAACTAAATTATTCAAAATTACATTTATCAGAAATCTAATTTTACAGAAATTTCAATTATTAGAAATCTTATTAAACCAGAAGTGCATTTATCAGAAATATTATGTATTAAAAAGACCAATTATTGTCAGAAATCTCAATTATTCGAAATTGCATTTATCAGAAATTTCAGTAATCCAAAATTAGATTTATCACAAATCTTATTTGTCCAAAATTGTATTTATTAGAAATATTATTTACCAGAAAGATCAATTGTCAGAAATCTTAAGAATACTAAATTTCATTCATCAGAATTCTAATTTTTCAGAAATCTAAATTAACAGAAATTTTAATTATTAAAAATCTTTTTAAATCAAAAGTGCATTTATCAGAAATTTCAGTAATCCAAAAATACATTTATCACAAATCTCATTTGTCCATAATCATTTATTAGAAATTTAATTTGTCAGAAATTGCATTTACAAGAAATCTCATTTCTCGGAAACGAATTTATGGAAAACTTTATTTCCTCCGAAATATTATTTTCTAGAAAATGACAATTTGTTTTTCTGATAAATAAGATATCTGATAAATGCAATTTGTGCCAAATAAAATTTCTAATAAATGCAATTTTGGATAATAGAAACTTTTGACAAATTAACTTTCTGATAAATGCAATTTTGAATAATTGAGATTTCTAATAAAAGCAATTTCTAACAAATTGGATTTCTGATAAATGCACTTTTGGTTTATTAAGATTTTTAATTATTAAAATTTCTGTTAATTTAGATTTCTGATAAATTAGATTTCTGATGAATGAAATTTAGTATTCTTAAGATTTCTGACAATTGGTCTTTCTAGTAAATAATATTTCTGATAAATACAATTTTGAACAAATGAAATTTGTGATAAATGTATTTTTGGATTACTGAGATTTCTGATAAATGCATTTTGGTTTAATAAGATTTTTAATTATTGAATTTTCTGTTAAACTAAATTTCTGATAAATGAAATTTCTGATAAATACAATTTTGAATAATTAAGATTTCTGACAATAAATAATTGGTCTTTTTAATACATAATATTTCCGATAAATGCACTTCTGGTTTAATAAGATTTCTAATAGTTGAAATTTCTGTCTAATTAGATTACTGATAAATGTAGTTTTAAATAATTTAGATTTCTGATGAATACAATTTCTGTTAAATTAGATTTTTGATAAATGAAATTTGGTAAATTTTTGATTTCCCACAACTGATCTTTCTGATTAATAATAATTCTGATAAGTGGAATTTTGGACAAATGGGATTTTTGATAAATGTAATGTTGGATTACTGAGATTTCTGATAAATGCACTTTTCGTTTAATAAGATTTTTAATAATTGAAATTTCTGTTAAATTACATTTCTGATAAATCAGATTTCTAATGAATAAAATTTAGTATTCTTAAGATTTCTGAAAATTTGGTCTTTCTGGTTAATAATATTTCTGATAAATATATTTTTGGACAAATGAGATTTGTGATAAATGTATTTCTGGAATACTGAGATTTCTGAATAAATGCACTTTTGGTTTAATAAGATTTTTAATAATTGAAATTTCTGATAAATTAGATTTCTGACAATTGGTCTTTCTGACAAATAATATTTCTGATAAATACAATTTTGGACAAATGGGATTTGTAATAAATGTTTTTTTGGATTACTGAGATTTTTGATAAATGCACTTTTGGTTTAAAAAGATTCCTGATAATTGAAATTTCTGTCAAATTAGATTTCTGATAAATGCAATTTTGAATAATTGTGATTTATATTAAAATCATTTTGTGATAAATTAGATTTCTAATAAATAAAATTTCATAAATTCCAGATTTCTGACAATTGGTCTTTCTGATTAATAATAATTCTGATAAATACAATTTTGGAAAAATTAGATTCCTGATGAATGTAATTTTTGATAAATGAGATGTTTGATAATTGAAATTTGCGCCGAATTAGATGTTTGATAAATGCAATTTTGGAAAAGTTAGATTTTTGAGAAAATGCAGGCGACCTCACGCAACCATGTTGACTTGTTGAGTAGCAAAAATTTCCTATGTTCACATTTATAATTTATCAAATTTAACTATAAAAAAATTTACTGTTAACTTCATTTCTTTTGGAATCGCGAAAAAAATACGTCTAAGGTCGCTTTAGCATTTGGGTCATTGAATTATTTCTCGCTGATCAAAAGTTATATGATTTTTATTCAATAACATTTTTAATTTCAAAATCATAAAAAAATTCCCTGAAAAAGAATTATTTCTTATATTTTTCTGAGCATTTTAAAAAAAAGATAACCTTGATGCAACTGATAGAAGGGAAAATATTGCTATTTTAAATTTTTTTCAAAATTTCAATTATCATAAACTACTTAATATTTTGACCTAATATTTATTTCAAGCATTAGTCATATTAAATACAATAAAATTCTAAAGTTTTATTGCCCGCAGTTAACCAGCTCCGAAATAACTTAACTTGGAATCACACAATGAATTAATTATTGGGAATTTTATTTATTCAAATTAAGGGATTAAAAATTTAAAAAAAAATGTAAAACAAGATATAAAGGCTAAATGGGGTTATCAGGGAGATATTGAGAATTCATGAATGAACTGCACTTACTATATTTGAGTCGACCCCATCCAGTAACAGTTGCCATTAGTCCAGTAAAATCGTCATTATCACCTGGCATGCAAATTGGGACAATATGGGTATCAAATTGAACGGGACTCTCTAGTTCCAATAATGCAAGGTCATTTTCAAAAGTTGCTGCGTCATAACCTTTATGCACAATAACTCGTTGAACGTTTTTCGTAACGCTGAGCTTAGCCTCCAGTTCTCCAGAAATATCGTGCTCACCAAATACTGCTATCAATGATGCCAGGAACCTTGGGACAAAAATTTACAATTAGCTTTTGAAATGTGTGTTTTTTTCGTATTATTATATTGCAATTAAATCATCGGCGATCGAAAGTACCTAAATATTTGAGATTCTTTTAATCGCTGGTAGTTTAATTTTTCTATTTTAATTATATTCCATTTTATTCTACAATATGGATAAATATTCTATTTATTTATTTTTATTTTTCTAAGAATGATTAATTTATCGATTTACCCTGGTTGACAATGAGCTGCTGTTATGACGTATTTGTTTGTTATAAGAACTCCTCCACATTTGTTTTTCGTAAAAAGACCAAGCCAAGTGGATTCACGTACCAAAACTTGCCATGGCCATTCACCATAATTTGCACCTTTACCCCCAACAATTCTGCCTGATTTTACATGGGGCCTGATTCCACAAACTGTTAAATAAAATATTTTGCATTTAAAAATAAGGATTAGTTTTATTTTAATTCTTGAAAATAATAATAATAATAATAATAATAATAATAATAATTTTTCAAACTCTCGTTTTAAAAACATCAACATTTTTACATACATTTTCATTTTCAACATCCACAGAATCTAAAAATTATCATACAAAATGTCATGTCTGTCTGTCCGTTTGTCATAATACTCTTTGTACATCCATCATATTTAAACAGCTGAACCGATTTACACGAAACTTTGTGATCGATTAGCTTGTGACTCAAGTTAGGTTTATATACTTAAAGAGTTCAACACTTTTAATTTATACGGGAGATATGGCAATTTTTCAAAATCTTTGAAAAATTGAAAATTTTCTAATAGTTTATTTTTTTATAGCTTGATGTTGAGCTTTCTTTCTATATAAAAAAAATGTAGTACGACATGATTTTATTCACCAGACTTTTAAAATATCGAGAAATACGTAAATAATATTGAAATCAACTTTTGGATTTAAAATGAATGACAGAACTTTTTAAACTTAAAAATGCAGAAATTGAATGTAAGGTCATAGGTTCTTTACAATTTTATATTGATTTCTAACAACATGCACTTCTTTTGAAATACTTATCAAAAGGTTTTCTAATTCAGTAGTCATTTAAAATACGATTTAATTAAAATCTTCATTAATTAACACATTTTTTTTTATTTATTATTGAATGACTCTCATTTTTGAAACTAATATGATTCAAAGGAATAAAATAATTATAATTGGCAAAGTTTTTGCAATTTAAATTTATTGTTAAAGTGGTTTCTGATATATAAAATAAGTTCAACACCAATCTAGAAAAAAATGAATAATTTGAACATTTTTAATTTTTTAAATGTTTTGCAGAATTTTCATATCCCTCATTCTATTAAAAAAATTTTAATTGGATTTTAATTTAATTATTTTATTTTTTTTAACTCACCTTGGGTTAGTATGTAATAAACCGCCAAGTTTCAATTAAATCGGTGCAACGGTAATGTGATTGACGTTAAAAGTTTTATGACGGACAGACAGACGGACAGACATACAGACAGATATACAGACATGGAATTCTTAATCGTCGTTTTTGGATTCCTTGATGCTCAAAATGAATATTATGTTAAGAATTCGAGGTTCTAAGCAATTTACAAACAAAACTCTGATTTTATTTGTATAGATTAGGCAAAATGATTTTTTTAATGTAGATATTAAAAATATTTAATCAGATGGAAAAAATCGATTTTAGCTAAATATGGATTTACAAGAATAAAATTTGCTCTTTAAGACTCTCAATTAAAAAAATTGGAAAAACTGTTTTTAATTGCTTAGCGTAAATGGCACCTAATTTTTTAAATTAGGGATTCAAAGAACAAGGTTAAAGGTTTCATTTAGTCGTTTTTAGACTGTTTCATTGCTTCTCTTTATCATTTTACAGATGATCCAAAAATGCTAAAAACTCGCTTTTCGTCATCTTTAAAATTTTGTTGCTTAAAAACTAAAGCCAATCCAATATTTTCAAGGTCAGATTCGGATTGTACGGAAAAAATTCTATAAGAGTCGGCTGTAATATTTAAGGCAACAAAATTTTGTTGGCATAGTCTTTTACCAATATTTTAAAAAGTATTTTACAATTTTAGACTAAAGAAAGAGAATTCTTCTTTCTTATAAAGAAGAGAAGCTTTAAATGATCTCAAGAAGGTGAGGTGAAAAAAATTATTTACATTTTTTTCGTGTAGTCAAAATTAGTTACGTTTCGTTGACACAGTTTTGTCAACATCATCAGGCTAAAAACATAGATTAAATATAAAATAAAATCGAATACACAAAGATATACTGATTATAAAAATGTGCACAAAAATTAATAACGAACAAAAACAATTACCAAATTCGTCAAAAACTTATAATTATAAGACACGTCCAAGTAGAGACATTCTACCACGAGTCGCACAAGACAACTGAATGAATTTTCAAAATAAAATTTAGAAAACGGATCGTTTAAGTCGTGAAGGTTAAAAGGTTAAAAGTTTTAGTTGTCTAAGTAGAGGATAGAGAGCCTTGTTAAGAGAGAAACTTTCTTCTTTCTTATTTAAAGTAAATTTAATGTTTGAATTAATGTAAAAGATTCGAAAAAATTGGTCGTTTTCTCAAATTTGGTTCATAATCTAATATTTTAATGTTGTCCCAATTAAAATCATGACCTGAATTTAGATGAAAGTTTTTTAATAATAAAAAAAGAAAAAATTGAAATTGTTTTAAATGTTTTCAATTCTTATAAAATTTGTAATTTACGTATGAGGAAGAAAATAATCGTTTGAATTTTTTAGATTTGACTTTGATTAAAGAAAATAATTTTATTATCTCTGACTGGTATAGAAAACCTACTTCGTCAGACAGAATCATCAATTACTTTTCAAATCATCCAATTCAACAAAAAAAGAATATTGTTTTTAACTTAGTGGACAGAGCGATTACTCTATCACACAAAAAATTCTAAAAATGTATCCACTATTACTAACATTTTCTTGAAAAATTACTATCCTCTTGATTTTATTGAAAAACATATAAACATTCGAATGAATAAAATTACATTTTCAATTTCTGACAACCTTGACAAAAATTACAGTGCGAATATTTATCGACAAATACCAAAAGTTTGTTTACCTTTTAATGACAACTATTTCTTTAAATTGTCGAACATTTTGAAACTATACAATATTTCTACGATTCCACTTGTCAGAAAGAATTTAGGTCTTGTCTAACTAAAACTTTGAACCTTTTAACCTTCATGACTTAAACGATCCGTTTTCTAAATTTTATTTTAAAAATTCATTCAGTTATGATAAATGATAATTTCAATTTATAGCCAAATTTTAGTCACGATTTTTATACAAGTTTTTTACATTGATGCACAAATAAATAATAAAAACTTTCAAACTCAGCTGAATATAATAATCATTCAGTCATTTTCGGGCCCAAGTTTCAACCGTAGTTTTTTCTTTTATAAATTTATAATTCACAATTTATAACATTTAAAATCATTCAATTAGCACACGAGAAATATCTTCACATAAAAATAATTTGTCAAAGATACAAAAATCAAGTATTGACCTCAATCATTGATAAATAATAAACGTTTTTAAATTTGTCAACATGACAGATCCGAACAATATATAAATATAATAAAAGCAGAAAATTATGGGCTCGATTCCGTTTAACAAATCACGGCAGCATTTTTCTTTACAAATTAAACAGAAAGAAATTAATACTCATCACTAGATGACCAGAGATATGATTCATGTGACCTTCCTAAATAATTTCCTCTGAATTTCCTTGTCCAGAAATTAAACTTTTGTGAGTGAAACTATTTCATCCAACTCACATTAGCACAATTTTTTGGGGATCTAAGATAGTGATACAGTCAAACAGAAAGTTATTATCAACTTTGCGCCTAATTTCTTTAGGACTCCGGAATTTTACAAACGCCACACTACACATTTATAAAAACAATTCAAAGAAAATAAATTCCTGCTAAAAGGAAAAATTAATTATAATTTTATTATTTAATTTAAATTGAAAATTACATTATGGTGTCACTGACCAGTACCCAGGAGTGTGGCGTCAATGCTGCCGTCTTGATTGAAGAACGAAAATCGAGTGAAATTCGTTACCTTCAATCAGTGTCACCAGAATTTCAGACAATTGGTAAATTGCTACCCCACTCCCGTACAAGTATTCAGTACACATAAAGGCTCAATTAAACTTAGACATTAGAAATTCAAAGGGTAAATCCACAACTTAAGTAGAGATAAAAATTCTTTTCTGAATTTAATAAATAGAAAAAATAATGAAAACAATCATCTCTATGAATATTAATTTATTAAATAACACTAGTTTACAGCCAAAATGTACATTTAATGCCACTATTTTTTTATGTACTATAGTTCTCTAAACTTAAAAATGACATTAAGAAATTTTTCTATGGATAGGTTTCCGAAATATGAATTTTTAAAATTTTTTTACGTTTTTTTCGGAGGTGACTTTACGTTTTAGGCCGTATCTCGAGTTACAGACGTCCGATTAAGTTTTTCTAGGTGTCAAATTAAAGGTAATCAAATGTCAAACAATCGCTGTTAACATTATTTTTCAATCGGTTAAATATTTTAAGTGATATAGTCCAAAAAAAAAATAGAAAATTTGAGTTTTTGGCCCAAAATCTGAAAAACAAATTCATTCTACCGCCATGCAAAAATAGAAAACGTCAAATTATGTCCAGTTTTAAATTGTTTACATATATGGCTCACTTTTAGGAAGAAAAAAAATGTATGGATGAAAAAAATCTATGGGTAATTATTGAAGTTATTGGTCAGGGTACTGAAATTCTCGTTTTACGCCATTTCGGTATTTTACCTCCTTTTATAGTGATTATGTTGATTAATTTAATGAATACAATATCTAATTAGAAAATGGACTTTTTCACAGATTTCAAATAATTTTCAGTGCTTTACTAATTCCAAATTTGACTGAAAAATTTTTTGGAGTTTTTGACAAAAATTTCTGAAAAGCATAAATTGTATTATATTACACAAAGTAGTTAAGAATATTTTTCTTTAATGGAAAATCAAAGAAAATTGATTCTTTTTTAATTAATAAGGAGAAAAACCATTGACTTTCGTCTGAGGGCTGCTGCGGACATATTTTTTTTAAAAAAAAATTAATTTCATATTTCTATATCTAATTTCAAACTTTTTTATCTATTAACGAACAAAATTCAACAAATCTGTTTCAACTTGTCAAAAAAGCAGATTTTAATCAATTTATGCCTCTTCAGAAATTTTTGTCAAAAACTCCAAAAATTTTTTTAGTCAAATATCATTTATTTTTCATATTTCTGTATCTTATTTCGAACTTTTTCATCTATTAACGAACAAAATTCAACAAAAATTGAACCTCTGCGCATCTGATTCAACTTGTCAAAAAAGCAGCTTTTAATCAATTTATGCCTCTTCAGAAATTTTTGTCAAAAAATCCAAAACATTTTTCAGTCAAATATAATTTATTTTTTATATTTCTATTTCAATTTGAAACTTTTTCATCTATTAACGAACAAAATTCAACAAAAATTGAACCTCTGCGCATCTGATTCAACTTGTCAAAAAAGCAGATTTTAATCAATTTATGCCTGTTCAGAAATTTTTGTCAAAAAATCCAAAACATTTTTCAGTCAAATATAATTTATTTTTTATATTTCTATTTCAATTTGAAACTTTTTCATCTATTAACGAACAAAATTCAACAAAAATTGAAACTCTACGCATCTGATTCAACTTGTCAAAAAAGCTGATTTTAATCAATTTATGCCTCTTCAGAAATTTTTGTCAAAAACTCCAAAAAATTTTTCAGTCAAATATCATTTATTTTTCATATTTCTATATCTTATTTCGAACTTTTTCATCTATTAACGAACAAAATTCAACAAAAATTGAACCTCTGCGCATCTGTTTCAACTTGTCAAAAAAGCAGATTTTAATCAATTTATGCCTCTTCAGAAATTTTTGTCAAAAAATCCAAAACATTTTTCAGTCAAATATAATTTATTTTTTATATTTCTATTTCAATTTGAAACTTTTTCATCTATTAACAAACAAAATTCAACAAAAATTGAACCTCTGCGCATCTGATTCAACTTGTCAAAAAAGCAGATTTTAATCAATTTATGCCTCTTCAGAAATTTTTGTCAAAAAATCCAAAACATTTTTCAGTCAAATATAATTTATTTTTTATATTTCTATTTCAATTTGAAACTTTTTCATCTATTAACGAACAAAATTCAACAAAAATTGAACCTCTGCGCATCTGATTCAACTTGTCAAAAAAGCAGATTTTAATCAATTTATGCCTCTACAGAAATTTTTGTCAAAAAATCCAAAACATTTTTCAGTCAAATATAATTTATTTTTCATATTTCTATTTCTAATTTGAAACTTTTTCATCTATTAACGAACAAAATTCAACAAAAATTGAACCTCTGCGCATCTGATTCAACTTGTCAAAAAAGCAGATTTTAATCAATTTATGCCTCTTTAGAAATTTTTGTCAAAAAATCCAGAACATTTTTCAGTCAAATATAATTTATTTTTCATATTTCTATTTCTAATTTGAAACTTTTTCATCTATTAACGAACAAAATTCAACAAAAATTGAACCTCTGCGCATCTGATTTAACTTGTCAAAAAAGCAGATTTTAATCAATTTATGCCTCTTCAGAAATTTTTGTCAAAATATCCAAAACATTTTTCAGTCAAATATCATTTATTTTTCATATTTCTATTTCTAATTTGAAACTTTTTCATCTATTAACGAACAAAATTCAACAAAAATTGAACCTATGCGCATCTGATTCAACTTTTCAAAAAAGCAGATTTTAATCAATTTATGCCTCTCCAGAAATTTTTGTCAAAAACTCCAAAAAATTTTTCAGTCAAATATCATTTATTTTTCATATTTCTATATCTTATTTCGAACTTTTTCATCTATTAACGAACAAAATTCAACAAAAATTGAACCTCTGCGCATCTGTTTCAACTTGTCAAAAAAGCAGATTTTAATCAATTTATGCCTCTTCAGAAATTTTTGTCAAAAAATCCAAAACATTTTTCAGTCAAATATAATTTATTTTTCATATTTCTATTTCTAATTTGAAACTTTTTCATCTATTAACGAACAAAATTCAACAAAAATTGAACCTCTGCGCATCTGATTCAACTTGTCAAAAAAGCAGATTTTAATCAATTTATGCCTCTCCAGAAATTTTTGTCAAAAACTCCAAAAAATTTTTCAGTCAAATTTGAATTAGTAAAGCACTGAAAATTATTTGAAATCTGTGAAAAAGTCCATTTTCTAATTAGATATTGTATTCATTAAATTAATCAACATAATCACTATAAAAGGAGGTAAAATACCGAAATGGCGTAAAACGAGAATTTCAGTACCCTGGCTTATAACTTCAATAATTACCTATAGATTTTTTTCATCCATACATTTTTTTCTTCCTAAAAGTGAGCCATATATGTAAAAAGTTTAAAACTGGACATAATTTGACGTTTTCTATTTTTGCATGGCGGTAGAATGAATTTGTTTTTCAGATTTTGGGCCAAAAACTCAAATTTTCTATTTTGTTTTGGACTATATCACTTAAAATATTTAACCCATTGAAAAATAATGTTAACAGCGATTGTTTGACATTTGATTACCTTTAATTTGACACTTAGAAAAACTTAATCGGACTTCTGTAACTCGAGATACGGCCTAAAACGTGAAGTCACCTCCGAAAAAAACGTAAAAAAATTTTAAAAATTCATATTTCGAAAACCTATCCATAGAAAAATGTCTTAATGTCATTTTTAGGTAACGAGAAGCTTAGTACATAAGAAAAAAATAGTGACATTGAATGTACATAAAAATTTTTTTTTTTTTTTTAAACTAGTGTAATTAATATGCCTCAAAGTTTTTGACGAATTTGGTCATTGTTTTTGTTTTTTATTAATATTTATGCATATTTATATAATCAGTGTATCTTTGTGTGTTCGATTTCATTTTATATTTAATAAATGTTTTTAGCCTGATGATGTTGACAAAACTGTGTCAACGAAACCTAGCTAATTTTGACTACACGAACAAAATGTAAATAATTTTTTTCACCTCACCTTCTTGAGGTCATTTAAAGCTTCTCTCCTTTATACTCAGGATTTAATTCTGGTTCATTAATTTAGAGCAAATAGTTTAGTAGAAACTAAATAGTTTCGCTAAATAGAAAACACTTGAAAAAATACCTTTTTGATGATCAGATGACGAGGTAATATCAGGAATTTTTGTTGTAGCTGGCGAACTTTCAGAAACATCGGTCGCTTCTTCCTCGGCGATTACCACCTCTGTCGGAGGAACCGTAGTGATTTTCTTTATAGGTTTCGGCCGTTTTGTAGTAGCTGGCACTTTTTTTGTAGTAAGACTTTGAGTTGGTTTTGACTTGACTGTTGTTGGTTTTCCTGAGGCAGCAGTTGAAGGTCGAACTGTAGTTGGTTTCCTGAGAGTGACTGGTTTTTTAACAGTAACCTGGGATGGTTTCGGTTTCTTGGTAGGACTAGGTGTTGGTTTTTTGGGCGTTGGGGAAGTCTTTATTGGTGGAGGAACAGTTGTATTGGTCTTGGAATAAACGACATCTTTCAATTCCTCGAAGTTACCCTGTAAAGAGTCAACAATTTTATTGACAAAGGAGTCTACCTTGTTCTTCAAAACATCGTCTTCGATAAAGGCAGGAGTCGGAATATCACCAACGATAAAATTATCAGGATAATCCGTTTCATTTCCTTTGAGTACTAGAGTCGGTTTTTCCTGTTGAACAACAGCATTTGAGATATTCAATTCGGGATGTCTGACTGGAGGGAAAATAATGGAATCATCTGGTGCTGCTGTTTCATCTTCATATGATGAAGTAGTTGAGGTTACTGTAACCTTGGTAGTGTTCTTATTAGAATCGAACAAAGGTTTTAGGTGAAAACTAGGTTTGTTGTTGGTCCAAGATGAAACTGTGGTCCAGGTTGTTGGCTGTTTGGTACCAGGTGATGAACTATTTAGGGTACCATTAGTCCCTGATACTGATACAAAATCTTTTATGGTACTTGGTCTTATGCTGGTTGTACCATCTTTGAGATTAACACTGATGTAACTTGTTGACACGACATGTTTGTTGTTTATCGAACTTCCCGAAATTACTGTACTTATGTTGTGTGTGATGGTTGTTGATACTGCTGGTTTTTTTGTTCCGGGATTTGTTGTTTTTATCGTTGTTATAGGACGTCTTGTTGATGGTTTTTGACTTGATAGGGTTGTGTACTCGGTACCAAATGGTCCCAGGACGATTACAGTTGGAGCTGGGGCATTCGTTGTTGGTCTTGTTGATAAGCTGCTACTTGATGGAAAAGTACCAGTTGTGTATAAAGGAAGTCTTGAAGATAAATACGTTGTTGGTCCTGCAGGTGATGAGGGATAATTGCTACTACCAGGTGAGGCTGTTGAAACTTCGTAATAGTAGTAATTCGATGATTGTCCTTGTTTAAAGTATGTATAGGGAAAAGTTTCTGTTGTTATGGATGAAGAAGGTTTCGATGAAGTGGGTCTTGTTGAACTAGGTTTTACGGAAGTTATTCTCGAAGACGAAGGTTTGGATGTTTCATCTACACTGACCCATTTTTGGGTCCAGGAGGTTGCTGAGTTGACACCTGTAAATAAAATGATTTTAATCATATTCTGTTTTTAATATTGTCATGTCATTATTAGTCAATTCTTTGTTTGTTTATGTATGTTTTCACTCTTAACGGGATATTGAGTAGGAGGTTCAACCTATGACCACTTTCAAATTTTAATGCGTCCTAATTTCAATGTTTCAGAGTTCAAACTGTTAAATTGGATATTTTAATAAGTTGAATTGAATTATAAGAATTTTGTATTGATGTATATAATATATATTAATCCTAATAATCTCACTTGAACCTTTTCAAATTAAACAAAGTTTGACTCTGCATTACCTATTATACAAAATTAGATACGACACAATTTTTAATTCTTTATAAACCAATTTTACAAAAGCTACTTGATTTAAAGTATCAACAAATTCAAAAACCGAATATTACCAAACTGAACTTATAAATTTCGACCATACATAAAAACCAATTCTTGAAAATTCGATCCTTGTAGACCCCGTTTTTTTTTTTTGAAATCAGAAAATATTTATAGGTCGCTCGAAGCGCTCAAAGTTTCTTATGTATTTTACATTAGGAAAAAAAGCTTTTTCGTAGAAATGCATAGAATCCTTGAAACTCAATATTTTTCAATCGACGAACTGCTTCTCTTTAGGAGACTTTAAACAATAATGTCAAATTGTTTATTAATTTATTTTTTAATATTTAACTACTTTTTATGATTTCCCCAAAAACCCCTAGAAATAAAAAGTACCTTAAACAAGTATTAAAAAATATTTTCAACTATTTTTTTACAATTTTATGCAACATTTTCAATAAATAGCATAAATATAAACTTTTAAGAATTGGTTTCTGTTGTTCCTGTAGTTTGCTTAAACAAATTATTATTGTTTAATTTTAATTTTTTATTAGCTAAACGATACCAATCACTAACAACAAACTAAAAATAGCAATTCTTTTTATTGTTTAAACAAATTATAATAGTTTAATTTCAACTATTCATCAAATTAAGCTACAGAGTTGCAATTTGTTGTCAATTTTTCAACTTTTAAAGACGCATGTAACCAATTACTAACATCGAACTAGAAATAACAATTTTAGCAATTGTTTAAACAAATTATAATTGTTTAATTACAACTATTTATATGAAGCTAAAGAGTTGCAATTTTTTTTCAATTTTGCAACTTTCAAAGCTGATTGATACCGGCCACTAACAACAAACTAAAATTAGCAATTCTAATTATTGTTTATAAACAAATAATATTTATTTAATTTCAACTGTTTATCAAATTAAGTTACAGAGTTTCAATTTTTTTACAATTTCGAAGCTTTTTAAGTTTATTAATATCGATAATTAACAACAAATTTTAAATAATAATTATATCAGTTGTTTAAAAAAACTATTATTTTCTAATATCAACTTTTTATCAAATTAAGATACAGAGTTGCAATTTGACTAATAAAGGTTACATTTTTCATCAAAAGTTTAAAAATAGAGAAAAAATTGCAACTCTGTAGATTAATTTGATAAAATGTTAAAGTTAAAAAAAAATTTTTTTAAACAATTGGTCGAATGTTTATTTTTACTTTGCTGTTAGTAATTGGTAACATTATTATTACATATGTATTTAAAAGTTGCAAAATTAAAAAATAACCGCAACTCTGTAGTTCAATTTTTTTTTTAAACAATTGGTCGAATGTTTATTTTTAGTTTGTTATTTATTAGTAACTGGATACAATCGTCTTCAAATTTTGAAAAATAGAGAATAAATTGCTACTCTGAAGTTTATTCTGATCAAAAGTTGAAGTTAAAAAATAACAATTTGTTTAAACAATTCGAAAAATATTCTAGTTGTTACTTTTAGTTTTTTGTTAGTAATTGGTTAAATTCGTCTTTAAAAATTGAAAAATGGATAAAAGGTTGCATCTTTATAGTTAAATATGATTAAAAGTTTAAATTAAAGATTAAACAATAACAATTTATTTAAACAATTTGTCGAATTCTTATTTTCAGTTTCCTGTTGATAATTTGTATCAGTTATCTGGAAAAGTTGCATAATTGTAAAAAAAATTGCAACTCTGTGGCTTAATTTTATAAAAACTTGAAATTTAATAAATATAATTTGATTAAACAATCAGCTGAGTTGTTATTTTTAATTTGTTGTTAGTAATTGGTGCTATTTGTCATCAAATGTTAAAAAATTGAGAAAAAATTGCTACTCTGTAGTTTATTTTGATCCAAAGTTGAAGTTAAACAATAACAAATTGTTTAAACAATTCGTAGAATGTTCTAGTTGTTACTTTTAGTGTTTCGTTTGTAATTGGTTACATTTGTCTTCAAAAGTTAAAAAATATAGAAAAAGTTCGATCTCTGTAGTTTAATTTAATAAAAAGTTGAAATTAAACAATAACAATTTGTTTAAACAATATATAGATTACTTATTATTAGTTTTTTGTTGATAATTTGTATCAGTTAACTAAAAAAGTTGCAAAATTGTTAAAAAATTGTAATTCTGTAGCTTAACTGAATAAAAAGTTAAAATTAAACAAATATAATTTGTTTAAACAATTAATCGAATTGTTATTTTTAGTTTATTGCTAGTATTTGATAACATTCGTCTTCAAAAATTGAAAAATGAATAAAAAGTTGCATCTTTATAGTTAAATATGATAAAAGTTGAAATTAAAGATTAAACTATAACAATTTGTTTAACCAATATGTAGAATTCTTATTTTTAGTTTCCTGTTGATAATTTGTATCAGTTATCCGGAAAAGTTGCAAAATTGTAAAAAAATTGCAACTCTGTGGCTTAATTTTATAAAAACTTGAAATTAAACAAAAATAATTTGTTTAAACAATCACTCGAATTGATAATAATAATTGTTATTATTTAAAGATGGTTGAATAAACAATTTGGCAATTTTTCTTGAAGTCTCCTAATATAAAGAGAAACAGAGTTTGTCGATTGAAATATTGATGTTTAAGAACTCTATACCATTTTTACGAAAAAGTTTTTTTTTTCATGTAAGATACATGGGAAACTTTGAGCGTTTTGGAGCGACCTCTAAATATTTTCTGATTTGAAAAAAAACAGTTGTAATTTTTTTTCGTCATAGAACAATTCTATAGGGAGGAGAGCATTAAAATTTCGATTTTACTTTTTTTGGACCACCCTATTGTGTGGAATAAAATCCAGTGAAATAAAATGCTAATTCAAAAGAGCATGCTATATTATTCTTATTCAATTGTTTCTGTAATAAAATGACAACTGATTTTCAGTGCAACAAAAAGTTATCTCAGAATAATTATTTTAACATAAATGGCATTATTTTTAACTGCAAATTAACTCCGTATTGTATCTAAGATGTAATATATAATAAATAATATGTATCTAATAGTATAAATATGAAAATTACATTCATATTTGCAGACAAAATGAATATTCAATTTTTTAAGATAGCATTTTGTTGCACTGAAAATCAGTTGTCATTTTATTATACAAACAATTGAATAAGATTATATAGTACGCTCTTTTGAATTAGCATTTTAATCCACTAGCGTTTCAATAAACATTTTATCAACCGTCGAAGTGGTTTATGAAGAACTAAAAATTGTGTTGTATTTAATTTTGTATTATCACTAATGCCGAATCGGACTCTGTTTAATTAAAAAAATTTAAAGTGAGTCCCATCCGATAAATAAATACACAAAAGAAAATAACAGATAAACTTACCATGTGACGTAAATCTCGTTTCCGTGCTTGGAGTAGTGTCATTCAAAATTGAAATTATATGATTAATCGCAATTTCCTCTCTATCGAATTCATCATGTTTCTTATTCCCAGCATCATACGTAATTGTTGGCACTCTCACGAGATCTGTTTTATTCTTACTTTTATTAGAAGTCATAGGTGTAGTAGTTTCAAACGTCGACATCACTTTCGAAGCAGTAGCTTTCAAATCCGTAGCAGCTGAACCTCCATTTAATTTAGTAACCTCAGGTTTCCTAGATTCACTAAAAGCACCAGTGCTCTTAAAACTTTGCGTCGTACCAGTTAACTTATCAGAATAAGCGTACTTTTGAGTGAGAACAGGCAACTTCGTCGTTCCTTTTCTCGTTGAATTTCCTCCCTTAAAAGACAAACTCGTCAAATTGAACCCATTAGTCGTTTGAGTAAATTTTGGCTTTGACGAGGTAGCCGAAGGTTTAAAAATCTCATCCGGATTATGACTCTCGTTAAGCACTGTTCCATTTTCACTAAGAAGAATTGTGTCCGGGCCGCTGTTGTTATTAGATGCAATCCCATGGGAAAATAATACCGGCAATTGATCAACTGGATCTGCAATTTGTAGAATTTGATTAGCATTCAGCAAAGTGGTTACCGGACTTAGAATACTCGAATCCTGATGATCTTGAATATCGTTATTAGAATCCGAATGAGTAATCAGTCCTGGCAAATGTAGATCATCCAACATTTGTTGTTGGCCAAACAAATTAGGAACATCTTCTTCGAGGTTACTGTAATTTATCTGATCATTGTTGTTAGGCTTTTTGGTAACATCACCACTGCCTTTGGTGCTTTGAAAATTAGAAAACGACGAGAAATGATTTGACGGACCAATAGTTGAAATTTTCATAAAAGATCCACCTATAGAGTTTGATGATGATTCCGATTTTGTTGGTGACATTAATCCGGAAGTTGTCGAGATCCCGACTGGTGTTCCATCAGGGTTGAGAAGAATGGGTACCTCGGGCACTTGCTCTATTTCGTAGACACTTAATAATTCAGCTGGACTTTGAACTTTCTCTAGATTGTTGCCTGCGGATTGTTTCGAGGGCAATTGGCAACATGCGCCAAAAAGAAAACCATCTATGCAAGCGCCAACAACTTTTCCATTTCGTCGTGAACATTCGTAATTGAACATACAAATGGCTGGTTCGTTGGGCTTAGCTCTCGAGGGATTTGTTGGCTGACACACCTTGGGACCTATTCCATACCCGCCAAACAGCTTTCTCCCTGAAAACGAAGATCGAGGACAAGGATGTTAGTGATCATGTAATAAATAAATCAATTCGTTAGGGGAAGAATTATAGCTTGAGGTTTGATCTATTTTGTGTTGAGGTTTTATCAATGCTAATACATATATGTAATTCTGCACCAGATATATTTGAGAAGTTTTCTATATCTTTGTGTACACATCAAGGCAATTATATGTTATGTTTACTTTGGACGACAGAGATAGATATGAATAAATTTAGAATAACTGGGACATGCTGATGGCTTTAGGGTTTGTGAAAGTAAGTTGAGATTTTTACGGACAAGTTATACTTTCAATGAAGATTGATTGCAGGGAATGATTTTAGTTTCTCGTAAAATGGCATAATTTTGCACCTTTTTTTAGTCTTTATATACATAGGTATTGAAAAGTTATGGGTAATTTAATACAAGATTTGATCAATTCGAATTTATTAATGCTCTCTGAGTAAAAATAATTGATTAAACTTGTGTAAATAATGAAATTGCAATATTCGGATTAATAATTTGTTGTCTTAATAACTAATTATAATAGATGAATTTAAAATTGACTAGATTATTCAAACATTTCAAACCGCATTATTCGATTATTGATGACTAGACATTTTTTAACGAAAAAACATGCAGCGCTGTGATTTAAAAAGTGATGAATGGTCGAAAGTAACTATTTGCAATTTTGCGATGATTGATTTTCGTTGTGGATATAAATTCTACTTGACGTTGATAAAACGGAACGTGAGATCATTAAAGTATTATCTCCTTTCTATAGGGACTTTACCGATATAAATACCGCATTTATATTTCCACAAACAACTCGATATCCTATATCTGTCTAGGATTTATGATTGCATGAGTAGAGGAAATGTACAGATCTCCCATGAAATAACCAATCGAACTTGTCAATATAGTAATAGGCGTCTGCATTTGCTACTGGGAGAAATCGACTCGTGAGATGCTGATGGTCATGGTGAAGGTCGTTGAGTGGTATTCGATTTTATTAATATTTCTTCATCTCAGAGGTGAAATTTGTAACGGACATTTTCTACGATCTTACATTTAATATTCTTCTATTGAATACTGATTTTTAGTATAATAATTTTGAATTTAATTAATTCTATTCATTATTTTATTACACGTAATAGACTGTTTATAAGTTTTTCTTTGTGGTCATTCACATATTATGTGATACAAATTTTAGCTAATTTGAACCCCCTCCCACATGCGTGATACTTTTTCAAGGTGGACACTTTTTTTATAAAATTAAATTCCCGGTCGTTTCCCGTTTTCTCCTTTTCACATTTTTTGGATTTCCCGGTCACAAAATTTCGAACAATTAAAACAGTATTGTTAATTTCACGAAATTCGACTCTATATTTAAAGTGTAACTTTGTACTTAAATTTAAAATTTACACATTCTTATAATCTTATTAATTATAATTAGAGCTTAAAAAGTTTTATTATCACAAAATATTAAAATTTAAATTTTTGGACAATAATTTATCGTAATTTTTTTGCAAATTCAAATAATGAAAATTACAAAATTGAAGAATATATCCGATAAATGACGAAAATAAATGACAGTTGAAAGCAAAATTTGAAAAATGGCGACATAATAACGCAATTGAAAAGAATAGTTTTAAAAATTAAAAAATAAATATTGAATTTAAACAAAATAGTTAAAAAATTAATAAATTATAGGAATAACTGTTGGAAATAATTGCAAACTGGTCAACTGGATTGAAAATCGAAAAAAATTGAAGTGGAACAAAATAATAAAAAATTGAGGAAATACACTGAAAATTTAAGAATTAAATTAAAATTTGGTAAAATTGATAAATGAACAAAAATTACAAAATGACGAAAACAATTGACAATTAAAAACAAAATTTAAATAATGGATAGATTAATACACAACCGAACAAGAAAAATTTAAAAATCAAAGAATAATAATTATAACATTTTTAGTTAATTGAAAATTGACAAAATTGTAGGAAATAACTGAAAATCGCGTAAAATAATTAATAATTGAAGGGAATTTTTGACAAATGAAGAGAATAATTGAAAAATTGAAAAAAATATTTAAAAAGTAACGAAAATAGTTGTCAATTAAAAAGTAATTCGTAAAATGAGTAGATAATTAGACAACTGAAAAAAATAATTTAAAAAATTAAACAAGAAATAATAAATTTAAAGAATATAATTGCAAATTAAAAAATTGAGAAAAGAAAATAATTGAATAATTGAATTGAAAATTAAAGACTTAACGATAATCGAAAGAAATAATACAAAAAAGGCGATAATTTTTTAATATTAAAGAAAATAATTGAAAATTTAAAAGTGGAATTTAAATATGCAGAAAATAACTGAAAATTGAAGAAAATAGTTCTAGAATTGAATAATTGAAAGAAATTTTAAAAACATTTTGATGAATAAAAAATAATTGAAAAAATCCGAGAATTATGCAATATTGAGGGATTAATTGAAAGTCGATAAAAATAATTGACAATTAAAGAAAATATTTGAGAACTAAAGAAAATAATTAATTATTGAGTAAACAAAATAAAAATTTAAGAAATAAATCGAAAAAAGAAAAATTAAATTAAAATTTGAAAAAATAACTGATAATTGAACAAAAATTACAAAATGACGAAAATAATTGACAATTGAAAACAAAATTTAAAAAATGGCTAGATTAATACACAACGGAACAAAAATAATTTTAAAAATCAAAAAATATTTATAAATTGTTAAGATAATAATTCAAAATTGAAAAAATTGTCGGAAATAATTAAAAATTTCGGAAAATAATTAAAAATTAAAGGAAATAGTTGGAGAATGACGAGAATAATTGAAAAATTTAAGAAAGTATTTGAAAAATGAGGAAAATAATTGTCAATTGAAATCAAAATTCATAAAATGACAAAATGATAAGACAAATGAAAAAAAAATGTTAAAAATTAAACAAAAAATATTAGGTTTAAAGAAAATAATTACAATTGAAAAATTGAGAAAATTATAGAAATAATTGCACATTTAACAATTGGATTGAAATTTAAAAAAAAAATTAAAATTGAAAAAAAAAAATAGAAAATTATAGAAAGCAATTCAAAATTGAAGAATGGAATTGGAATTAAAAGAATTTACTTAAGAATTGAAAAAAAAATTGAAAAATGCCGAGAAATAATTAATATAAAAGAAAACAATTCAAAACTGTAGAATTGAAATAAAAATTGAGGAATTAAAAATTAAAGAAAATAATTAAAGAATTGAATGTAAATTAAAGAAACTTTGTGATATTAAAAAAAAATAATTGAAAAAAGGCGATAATTTTTTAATATTAAGGAAATTAATTACAAATTAAAAAGTAGAACTTCAATGTGAAGAAAATAACTGAGAATTAAAGAGAATAGTTTTGGAATTGCATAATTGAATTAAAATTTTAAAACAATTTTTATGAATGAAAAAAGTAATTGAAAACATCCGAGAATTATTGAATATTAAGGAATTAATTGTAAATCGATAAAAAAATTAAAGATAATATTTGAAAATTGAAGAAAATATTTAATTATTAAGGAAACAAATTGAAAATTTAAGAAATAAATTGAAAATTGAAAACTTAAACTAAAATTTGATAAAATAATTGATAATTGAAAAAAAAATTACAAAATGACGAAAATAATTGACAATTGAAAACCAAATTCAAAAAATTGGCTAGGTTAATATACAACCGAACAAAATAATGTTAAAAATCAAAGAATAATTATAAAATTTAAAGATAATAATTGAAATTTGAAAAAATTGTAAGAAATAATTAAAAATTGCGGAAAATAATTAATAATTGAAGGAAATAGTTTAAAAATTACGATAATAATTGAAAAATTAAAGAAAATATGTGAAAAATGACAAAAATAATTGTCAATTGAAAACAGAATTCAAAAAATGACTAGATTAATGTACAACTGAAAAAATAATAGAAAAAATTAAACAAGAAATATTAATTTTTGAAAAAATAATTGCAAATTAAAAAGTTAACGAACTTATAGGAATAATTGTTGGAAATAATGTCACATTTAACAACTGAATTAAAAATGGAAAAAAATAATTAAATTTGAAAAAAATAATTGAAAATTGAAGAAAGCAATTAAAATTAAAAAATGAAATTTAAATTTAAAGAATATTCTTACAAATTGAAAAAAGTAATTGAAAAAAGCTGAAAGTTAATGAGAATATAGAAAAAAAACCATTGAAAATTAAAGAAAGAAAATAAAAATTGAAAAATGGTATAAAAAATGAAAGAAAATAATTGAACAATTGTATTTAAAATTAAAGAAATTTAATGATAGTTGAAAAAAATAATTGAAAAAAGGCAATAATTTTTTAATATTAAAGAAAATAATTAAATATTGAAAAGTGAAATTTAAATAAGAAGAAAATAATTTAGAATTGAAGAGAATTGTTCTAGAATCGAGTAATTGAATTGAAATTTTAAAACAATTTTTATGAGTGAAAAAAGTTATTTAAAAAATCTGAGATTATAGAATATTGAGAAATTTATTGAAAATGGATAAAAATAATTCATAATTAAAGAAATTATTTGAGAATTGAAGAAAATAATTAAAAATTGAAGGAATAAATTGAAAATTATAGAATTAAATGGAAATTCTAAGAAAATAATTGATAATTAAAAAAAAATACTATGTAACGAAAATAATTCAATATTAACGAAAATAATTAACTATTAAACTAAAGAATTAATAATTGAAAAATGGTGAGAATAATAATCGGCATTCCAACAAAAGAATTTTTTAAAATTAATGGATAATTATAGAATTGAAGAAGAATAATAAATTGTGAATTGAAAACTGATGAAAATTATGGAAATAATTGTAAATTGGAAATTAAAGAATTAAATAGAAATTTCAAGAAAATAATTTACGATTGAGAAAATGCGAGAATTATTGGATATTGAATAAAATAATTGAAAAACGAAGAGTGCAATTGAAAATTGAAGAAAATATTTGAAATGGTTTTTATAAATTTAAATTTTAATCAATTTAAATGCGTTTTTTAAAAACTACCTGATTTAAGACATAGATTTTAATATACTTCTTGAACAAACCCAAAATTTATAAATGTCGATTTCGATAAAATATTTCATGATCACAATTTTTAAAAAACTTTTTATCTGATTGCTTTAAATGATAATATTGATAAGATAAAATGTCACAGGAAATCAATACTTCCGATTATTTATTTACTTTTTTGCTTTTCTCTAAAAGACAGATACAAATTCAATTTTAGTTCTAGAAACTTCTATCGAATTTTTACGTTTTTTTCTCTTTTTTCCTTTCAAGTTTTGAGTGATGATTATTTTATGTTTCCGTTACTTGAAATTTTTATTTGATATAGTTATTATTTTAGGAAAAATCTTTTACATAATAAATGACGGATGTTAATATTCTCGATCTATAACTACGGAATATCTCTGAATTACCTATTATAATATTATAATTATTTATAATAATAATTATTAGTTTAATTTTATTTTATAATTTATGAATAATTATAACAATTTCCTAAACAATCTATGTTAAATTTTTTTTTTTTTTGAAAATTTTAATTAACTGTTTCTGTGAAAGTTAGTATTATTTCAAATGAAGAAAGTAATGAATACATTAAAAAGAGATGTAATTAAATTACTTCATAAAATGAATTATTTATCAATTCAATTGAAAGTCTATTAATTTAATTGAGTGTCTGTCAATACAGTCGATTGTCTGTCAGTTATTAAACGTCTTACTTTATTTCAATTACAAATGTTTCATTTATATATTACATTTTCTCACTATAATTACATTTTTTTTATTTCCATGACATTTTTTTCATTTTAATTATTTATTTTTTCATTTCAATTAAATGGGTTTTTTTTAATAGCGAACTACATTTATTATCACACATTACTCTATTATATATATTAAATTTCCTTTTTTCTTATAATCTACCCAATAACTGATTTTTCATTGAAGCTTAAATCATATTTATTAGTAGGGGAGAACCGGGTAAAATGCCTACTTGGGAAAATTGGCAGTCATTAATAACTTGGCCAAAAATAAAAAACTAAATATCAATTTGTTACTGCTTCTGCATAGATAATCAGTATTTTAACAAATTAATTATATTAATTATTGCATTTATAATTTTATATTCATAATAATTATAATAATTCTACATTGAAGAATCATTTTTTCTATATTTTTAAAACGTAATTTTAAATAAGCGCGGAATTAATCATAAGAAGTGCGCATGCGCAGAAAAAATACAGAGCTACGTGAGTCACGTGATTATAAACAATCATGGCGGATTAACCTGTCACATTTGTCATTGAATATCAAATTTTAGGTTTTGTTTCTAAAACTCACGCTTTTTTGAAGCAAGCAGGTATTTTTGTAATTTATTAAAGTGTTTAATTTACCCTGAGAAAAATCTGCGGCAATTATTATATGAAACATATAACCTCGATTAATCACATAAAAGTAGTCGTGACATTTTAAGCTTGAATCCAAATAAAATTTGCAAGGAATTTTAATAGCATTCAGCTCTGCTTATAAAAATTGCTCGAACAATTAACAACACGATTACTTATAGAAAACATAAAAAAAATTTTTTTTTTACTTTTATTCATATTTTTACACATTTTCCTGCACAGGTAATTTACCTTGTCATGAGTCAAAATGTCGAATTTTCACATCAATATTTAAATAATTATTTTTTCTCAAATAAGTAATTAAAATGACTACCTTATTATATTATTAAATTTTGTTTTCTAACTATATGATGATTTATATTTTTCAAAACTTTTTTTGCTGCAAACTTTACTATAGGAATTTTGGCCGGTTCTCGCTTATTTGAACCTTTTTACGAGAAATATTAATTTTTGAAGCATTTTGACCATATATGTATTTTTTTTTCTTTTTTAATAATGCGAAACATTTGATTTAGTTAATATTACTATTTTAAGAAGTTACGCTTAGTTGACTACGACAGGTATAGTCGAGCAAACATGTAGACTTCGCACGTGCGTTTTGAACATGACCTACTCTGTAGATAGTCTGTATGCTCGTCCAAAGCGTTCCAGATTCTTTTTACACTCCTTTATTGCAATGTGCTACTTTATAGAAATTTGAACTGTTTCATTAAAAACATTCGGTATTGTCTAAACTTGATATAGGACTCTTCTCAATAACTTGTTCAAATTAAAAGGGAGTTTTTTAATTTAAAAACTCCCTCAACAAGTTTTAACCTCAAAAACTTTGTTCTTGTATTCTTGTAGCGTAAAAGCCAAAAACTCGAAACTTTTCCTTATCGATTCTTTTAATTTTTAAGAAGCTAGAAAGTGCAGTGATAAATTGAAGAAAGTGATAGAGGAAGCGAACGAAAATTTAATAAAAACGAAAGAAATAAAAAAATGAAAGAACTTTAGAATCGTTTCTAATAAAACTTAAATGTTAAAATTCGCAAGGGAATCTTGTGGTTATGTCTTTATGAAATTAGACTAATTTTCCTTTTTAAAAGCTTCTGATTCAGTTTCTCGTGTTATTATATACGAACATTCTCGATTGTAATTGTTTTTCCTTCAGTGAGCTAATGCTAGCAAAATCGTTCTATATTCTATTAGAAGATTAAGAGGAAGATTCTTCTCTAGAAAATAATGCCGGCGTATATGAAATAGTAATAAAGAAGTGTACGAGTATTACATACTTTCGTTCTGACACAATTGTTACACAGGCCATGTTTTAAATGGAATGTGTAAAATTTATTTCTCTATTATGATTATGGCTTTGAGCTCCTATCCTCAATTGAAATCAAATTGCTTCCAGCTTCACTATTTTACTCCCAAGAATTCAAAGATTCACACATATATAAACCTTCGATGAAGAAATAATTTAATTTAGCTTTCATTTTAATGTCAATGGAAAGTTATATTTCTGCTTTTGATTTCTAGTTTTAAAAAGAATTAGAGTAACTATTCCAGCTTCAACTAACCTTCATTTTATAAACGAACTAATTTTATTATTATTAGTGTATGTGTATATAAGGTTAGCTTTCTAAAATACTTTTCAATTTTTAAAATACATATGAATCAGTGTAGTTTTTAATTAGGATTTTTGTGAACACAGAAAACAAGTTTAAACAGTTGATGAAAATTTATTTTACAGTGTATTCAAATTTAGATATTCATTTGTGAACGTATTTTTAGATATATTAGTTTTTATTTGTAGGCTATTCTGGAAATGTGACTTATAAAGATTTGTTTATAAAATACTTTAATATTAACATTTGTAAATTTGCAAGTAAAAAAATTATCCAATTGATTGGATAAAAATGAGGATTATTAAAATTGGGTGAAATAATTGAAAAATGATAAAAATAATAGAAAATTAAATATTTATTGCAATTTTAGAAAAAAAGTACCTAATTGAAAAATGATTTGAAGAATTTTAAATTGAGAAAAATAATTGAAACATTATAGAAATGATTGAAAATTGAAGAAAGTAATGGAAATTTGAGATAAATAATTGAACGTTTTCGGAATTAGTCAACAAATAATCAAAATAATATAAAATTTGTGAAAATCATTGCAAATTAAAAAAAAATAAATAAATGAAAATTGACGAAAATAATTGAAATTTGAAATAAATAATTGAACAATGATTAAAACATTGAAAAGTGGCTACAATAACTCAGATTTGAGATAATAAATTATAACTTTAGAAAATTAATTGAAAAATAATTAATATATCTGCTTAAAAGGTGAACAAAATAATTGCAAAAGTATTAAGAAAATGAAAATTGAAAAAAAAGTAATTGTAATATAAGATAAAGAATTGAAAATTTAGAAATTTAATTGAGGAATAGTCAAAATAATTAAAAATTGAAGAAATTAATTGTAATGATAACAATAATAATTGAAAATTGAAGAAAATTATTATAATTTGAGAATATTTTAAAAACTAGGAAATTAATTGAAGAATAATGAAAATATTAAAAAATGTCGAAAAAATATTTGCAAAGTAATAAAATAATTTTAATTTATTAAAAATAATTGAGAAAATTACAATATAAATTTGTAATGAAAGAAAACTATTGCAGAATGATAAAAATAATTTGGAATTGAAAAAATCACTCAAATTTGAGATAGATAATAAAACAATTCGAAAATTAATTAAAAATGACTTAAAAATAATTAGAAATGGCAAAAATAGTTGAAAAATGATAAAAAAATAATTAGAAATGGCAAAAATAATTGAAAAATGATAAAAGTAATTGAAAATTGAAGAAAATAATAAAAATCTGTAAAAACTAATTGAAAAACTTACAACATATATTTGTAATAAAAGAAAATTAAAATTGCACAAATAATTGAAAAATGAGATAAATAATTTAAAATTTAGGAATTCAATTGAGGAATATTAAAAATAATTAAGAATTGAAAAAATTGATTGGCAAATTATAACAATAATAATTGAAAATTAAAAAAGAATATTAAAATTTGAGAAAATGTATTTTAAAAACTATAAAAATTAATTAAAGAGTATAAAAAATAATCCAAATTTCTAGAAAATATTTTCAAAGTATTAAAAATAGTAAAATATTGAAGAAAATAATTTTAATTTGTGGAAAATAATTGAAAAAATTACAACACATATTTGTTATAAAAGAAAATAATTGCAGAATGATAGAAATAATTAAAAATTGAAAAATAACTGAAGTTTTGAGAAAAGTAATAAAAAATTAGAAAAGTAATTAAAAATGACAAAAATAATTGAAAAATGATAGAAGTAATTGATAATGGAAGAAAATAATAAAAATCTGTAAAAAGTAATTGAAAAACTTACAACATATATTTGTAATAAAAGAAAATTAAAATTGAACAAATAATTGAAAAATTAGATAAATAATTTAAAATTTAGGAATTCAAATGAGGAATATTAAAAATAATTAAGAATTGAAGAAATTAATTTGAAAATTATAACAATAATAATTGAAAATTGAAGAAAATTATTAAAATTGGTGAAAAATATTTTAAAATGTAGAAAATTAATTGAAAAATAATAGACATAATAATAAATTCGAGGAAATATTTGCAAAGTAAAAAAAATAATTAAAATTTGAAGAAAATAATTTTAATTTGTGAAAAATAATTTAAAAAATTACAACATATTTGAGATAAATAATAAAAAAAATTATAAAATTAATTAAAAAATAATTAAAAATGACAAAAGGTAATTGAAAAATGATAGGAATAATTGAAAATTGAAGAAAATAATAACAATTTGTAAAAAATAATAGAAAAACTTACAGACTATATTTAAAAAAAACAAGACTACTTGAAAAATGATAAAAATAATTGGAAATTAAAGATAATGATGGAAATTTACGAAAAAAAATTGAGAATATTACAGAATTTATTTGATATAAAAGAAAATGATTGAAAATCGAAGAACTTCATTTAAATTATAAAATACTTGAAAAATTCATCTAAAATTTAAAAGCAATAAATAAAAATTTAAAAATAATTGATGAAGCATGAAACAGGTTTTTTAATAGTGAAAAATATTTAGAAAATGATTATAGAAAACGATAAAAATAGTCATAATTAAAAACTGATAATTAAATTAACAAATTTGCTGAGTTAAATAATTAATTTGGTAAAAATAATTGAAAAATAATGAAAGAAATTGAAAATTAATAAATAAATAATGAAACTAATTTGATATTAAAGAAAACAATTAAAACTAAAAAAGTTTTATTTGAAAAAATTAGAGAAAATAATTAAAACTTGCGGAATTTGAATTTAAAATTTAGAGGAATAGTTGGAAGATAATGGAAATAATTACAAATTGAAAAACTTTTTTGAAAAATGGTAAAAATAGTTGAAAATTGTAGCAAATAATTAAAATCCTAATAGTAGAAAAGAATTGTTAAAAAATGAATACATTTTTAAATAATTTCAAATTTCTATTTTCAAAGCGTGGATTAATTAAATTTTTAATCAATTTAAGTTCAAATTATATGAAGTTCGAAAAAATTAAAATTACTATAAGTTATAAACTTGACAAAATTTTACGTAGGTGGTAAATGATTTAAAATTTAAAAGAAAAAATATCTAGTAACAAACTTTAGGTGTGGACATAATGAATGAATGAATAAATAAAAAAAAACTTGTAAATTAAAATATATAATTGTAAATTAATTTTTCTACATTCTTATTAAGGTATTTAATTTTTGTCTGTAATTTTACCACATGGAATTCTACAGAGCGAATTTTTTGCCCTATGGAATATATTAATACTAATATTAATACTTTTTTAAGACTTTTTTAATTTTCATTTCATTAATTATATACTAATAATAAAAAAATTAGTTAATCTTTATTATACTTAATTTACCTTTTAATATTTAATATTTATTACTTTCTTGGTACTACTAAAATTTTTTAAAAATTGGAGAAAAAAAGGCAGAAAGAAGTCAGTTTTCAAATATATTCTGCTATTTTTCAATTTTTTTCTTCAAATTCAATAATTATCATTTTTAAAGCTTCTAATTATTTACTCCAGCCAATAATTATAATCAGCTATTATAACAATTATTAAAAAGGAACCTTGATATATTTTATTTTTACACTTAAAAACCTTAAAAAGGCCTTGAATTTTTTTTTTCAAACCCTAAAGGGCAATATTTTATTAAAATAAATGAAGCAACCTTTTTTTTTATAATTTTATTATTAAAAATAGGGATGTTTACATTTTGTTACTGTGCATTTTTGTAAAAGAAATAATTTATTAGCATTCATAGAACCAAATAAAATTTCACGAAAAAGTTTAATATTATAAAATATAGATAAAAATAGTTTATTCAATTATTTTAATCAGATTGGTTCTGTGAAGAAAAAGATTAGTTGTCATGAATTCCAAAAAAAATCGTGTTATTATTTTCCTGTTATTTTAAAATTAAAAATTTAAACTATTATTTTAAAATGAAAAAAGGAACCTTCCTTTTTAAGATTTGACATTTAGTATACTATTATTTTGTGTTCTTTAGCAAATTTAACAAAATACAAAGATTTTAAATATAAATTTAATGTGAGCATTTAGTATATAGTATTAAATATCTACTATGAGAATTTCGCGTATAATAAAACAATTTTTTACTATTTTAATCGCAAATTGTATATTTATTTAATTTTGTATACTTAACTATAATAAAAATTTTATTTTTAGGAAACTAATAAGTTTCCTAAAAATAAAATTTTAAATGAAAAATGTATTAAAAAGCTTACCTCTTTCGGGTTGTGTATAAGAAACAGAGAAAGCGTGTGTCATTGCCAGAGACAGGACTAGTAGATAAATACTCCTTTTGGAAGTCATCTGCAAGAAGAAAATAATTAGTTTTTCCAATTGTAAGAATTTCTTAATGAATCAGTTCTTATTATTCTACTCTTGTTACAATTCACAATAGAGGGTGTCACGCATACTAATAAGGTGCAAATAGTGTCGGTGCTTTAATTAAATACGAGCTTGAAAATGTCAAAGGCTCAATCTGTTAGACAATACATTGTCATTAAACTTGTAAGCTGTTATTTTAGATAAACTGCAAATAAATGCTTTTCTTTCTTTTTTTCTTTCTTTGAATCACAAGGGGATTTTTTTTTATCAATAAAAACAAAATATACAATTTACATAATATAAACTGTATATCCTATTTTTTGCATACTTTTAACTGATGAATATAATAATAATTTTTTTTAATATTACTTGTCGTTCTACTAAAATTAAAGTTCAATATTCTGCTTCTTAAAGGCGATAGTCGTGTATTGAAATACAAACGGGTTTACTTATTTTCAAAGTTTCAAGAGAGTTTCATGTTAATTACTTTAATTGATGTAACTCTTTGATCCTCTTCCGAGAAATCTTGAACATAATCACTAGAAAATTTAATTATTATAAAAAAAAAAAAAGAAAAAAATTCTGCAGTTTTTCTGTTATATTTTATTATTAAAAGTATGGAAAATAACCCGTAACCTTTTAAAATAATCGATGAAACTAATCTCGTTGCATAAGTCGAGCAAAATAACTTTAAACATTCATTTTAAAAGTTTTAACTTTTAGTTATGAGTTTATTAAGGAGAGGAGCGTTTTTTAGGATTAACTTGATTTTCTTGAAAATTAAGAAAGTATTAAAAAAATTTGTAGCGTCATCTCATCAGAAGATGACGCTTCTAAATTAAACGTACTGATTTTATGATTCGGGGTAAAAGTTTTTTCTGAGCTCATGAGTAAGCAGAATTTATGAAGAAGATTCTCAATTTCAAGAAGAATTTTTTTATTTGACAAAAGATGAGATTAAACTTGTAATAAAGATTCTGTTTTGTAAAGTTTGAAAAGGATATTAATTAGTCTATATATTTTAAAGAGATTAAAGCCCTGGGAAAATTGGGATAGTAATTTTGTGTGTTACTAATTCAGTGAGAAATTTTCAATTATTAATTTGGAAAATTAAAATTGAGTTGATTTTGATGATAATTTTTAATCAAGGGGAAATTTAATCGATCAGATATACACTTTTTTTTTAACAAGATAATTCCCTCTCGTTTTTAATGAATTTGAAATTTGTATTTCAGTCGATGAGAAATTGGAATTATTGCGAAATTTAGGTGATGTTAATCTAATTTCTAATTTGAATTTAAATCTATTAGAGTTCCGATTAGATTGAATATTATATTTAGAATTATTACAAAAATTAAAATATTGAATTATTTTCAAATGATGAATTTATAAATTTTGTCAGCAAACGACAGTTTGTAAATTAAAATGTACGTTTAATCTAAAAATTTTATAATGTGCAAAATATAATATTACAATATCATTTTGAATACTATTTAAACTTGCTTAAATTGATTTTCTAATCATATATCAAGTTTGCATACAATTTAAAATATTCAATCTTTCAATTATTCTAAAAATTTTATTAGAATCTATATTTTTAAAAGTAATAAATTTCTTAATAAGAATTTGGATAAATGAATTTACAATTCGAAGAAAAAGATTAAAATTTAAAAAACAAAAATCGTATTTTAAAAAAATAATTGAAAAATGACGAAAGAAATTGAAAATTAATTAATAAATAATGAAACTTATTTGATATTGATGGAAATAGTTAAAAATAAGAATGTTTTAATTGAAAAAATTAAAGAAAATAATTGAAACTTGATGAAATTTTAATTTAAAATTTAAAATTTAGGGGAAAAATTGAAAAATAATGATAATCATTAGAAATTGAAGAAAATTTAGGAAAAATAATAAAAATAGATGAAAATTGTAGCAAATAATTAAAATCATAATAGGTAGAAAAAAATTGTTAAAAATTGAAGACATTTTTAAATATTTTTAAATTTATTATTCTCAAAGCGTGGATCAATTACATTTTTAATCAAAGAATTATTATTTATTATTATTTATTATTATTTATATCAAATTCTAGTTATTTTTTCAATTTACAATTATTTTCATCATTCTGCAATTATTTGCATTTATTACAAATATATTATTATTATTATTATGTTTAACAAACTAAAATTATTTTCTTCCGTTTTTATTAATTTTTATTACTTTGCAAATATTTTCTCGAATTTTTAACTATTTTCATTATTCTTCAATTAATTTCCTGGATTTTAAAATATTTTTCTCAAATTTTAGTAATTTTCTTCAAACTTCTATGAGGTATTTGTGTTATCATTTGCAATCAATTTCTTCAGGTTTTAATTATTCTTACTATTTCTCAATTAAACACCTAAATTTTCAATTATTTATCTCATTTTTCAATTATTTTTTTACTTTTCATTTTCTTTTATAATTTTGCAATTATTTTGTCCACCTTTTAATTAGATATATTAACTATTGTTCAATTAATATCCTAAATTTTTATTTATTTTCTTAAATCTAAGTTACAGTATTCAATGTTTTAATCATTCTTCAATTATTTTTCTCAAATTTTAAATACTTTCGTCAATTTTAATTTTTTTTTTAATTTGCAATGATTTTCACAAATTTTATATTATTTTAAATATTTGATGATGAATTCTAAAAAGTTCAATTATTTATCTCAAATTTTCATTACTTTCTTCAATTTTCAATTATTTATATCATTTTTCAATTTCTTTTTGTCATTTTCAATTATTTTTTAATCCATTTTTAGATTTTTTTTATTATTTAACTCAAATTCCAGTTGTTTTTAACATTCTGCAATAATTTTCTTCGATTACAAATTTATGTTGTAATTTTCTAAATTATTTTTCACAAATTAAAAATTATTTGATTACTTTGCAAATATTTTCTCGAATTTTTTATTATTTTCATTATTCTTTAAATAATTTCCTAGATTTTAATTTTTTTTTATTTTTCTCAAATTTTAATAATTTTCTTCAATTTTCAATTATTATTGTTATCATTTGCAATTTATTTCTTCAATTTTTAATTATTTTTACTATTTCTCAATTAAATCCCTAAATTTTCAATTATTTATCTTATATTACAATTACTTTTTGTAATTTTTTTTTCTTAAAACTTTTGCAATTATGTACTCCACCTTTTAATCAGATATATTAATTATTTTTTGATTAATTACTTAAATTTTTTTTTATAATCTCAAATCTAAGTCATTGCATCCACTTTTTAATGTTTTAATCATTCTTTAATTATTTTTCTCAAATTTCAATTACTTCGTCAATTTTTAATTATTTTTTTTCACTTGTAATGATTTTCACAATTTTTATATTATTTTGAATATTTGTTGATTAATTCCTTAAATTTCAATTATTTATCTCAAATTTCCATTATTTTCTTCAATAAATTTTCGATTATTTCTATAATGTTGTAATTATTTTAATGAATTTAAAATTCTTGAAGTCATTTTGTAATAAGAAACTTTCTTTTACTTCACAAATATTCTGTATTTTTTGAAAATCATTTTTTAAAATTGCAATTATTATCTATAAATTTTAACTATTTTTATCATTTTTCAAAAAATGTCTTTAATGATTTTCATTATTTTTCCCCTCAATTTTAAATTCAAAATTTCCGCAAGTTTAAATTATTTTCTTTATTTTTTCCAAATAATACTTTTTCAGTTTTAATTCTTTCCTTCAATTTTAAATTAGTTTTGCTATTTATGAATTAACTTTCGATTTCTTTCGTCATTTTTCAATTATTTTTACAAAATATGATTTTTGTTTTTTAAATTGTAATTTTTTGCTTCAAATTACAATAAATTTTTTTAATATCAAATTAATAATGTCAATTAATAATGTCCAATAATAGAATGACATAACTCATCAAATTTGTTAAAATCAGTTTCACTATTTTCATCGTTTTCATTAATCATTTAATTATCCAAATAATTTTCAATATTTAAAAACTTATTTCATGCTCCATTAATTTTCATTAAATTTTTATATTTTAGTTGTATTTTTCAAGTATTTAAATAATGTTCTTCAATTTTTAATCACTTTACTTTATTTAAATAATTACAAAATAAATTTTGTTCTTTAATTTCCATAATTAACTTTAATTGCCAATTATTTTTACCCTTCTTGAAGAAGTTCTGTTTATCTCAAATATATTCTGTAATTTTTACAATTATTTTTTACAAATTTTTATTAAATTTTTAAATTTTCAATTACGTCTATCATTTTTCAATTACTTTTTGTCATTTTTAATTAATTAATTTTAATATTTCCTTTAATTTTTAATTATTTTTATTACTTTGCAAATGTTTCCTCGAATTTTTTATTATTTTTATTATTTTTCAATTAATTTTCTAGATTTTAAAATATTGTTCTCAAAATTTTAATAATTTTCTTCAATTTTCAATTATTATTATTATTGTAATTTTGCAATCAATTTCTTCAATTTTAAAATATTTTTACTATTCCTCAATTGAATTTCTAAATTTTCAATTATTTATCTTATTTTTCAATTATTTTTTTTTCATTTTCTTTTATTACAAGTATATATATTTTAATTTTGTAATTATAGTTTTTAAATATTTTTATTATTTTCCTCAATTTTCAATTACTTCTATCATTTTTGAATTACTTTTTGTTATTTTCAATTATTTTTTAATAAATTCTCTAAATTTTTGATTATTTATCACAAATTCCAGTTATTTTTTCAATTCTGCAATAATTTTCTTTTATTACAAACATATGTTGTAACATATGTTGTTTACATTCTTATCATTTGCAATCAATTTCTTCAATTTTAAAATTATTTTTACTATTCCTCGACTAAATTCCTAAATTTTCCATTATTTATCTCATTTTTGAATTATTTTTTTCAAATTTCAATCAAGTTCGTCAATTTTTAATTTTTTTTAATTTATAACGATTTTCACAAATTTTATATTATTTCAATTATTTGTCTATTAATTCCGAAAATTTACTCGAAATCAAATAAATTGTCAACTTTGGCGTTTGAATAATTACGCTAATTAAGAAACTCTCTAATTTGATATTGTTTTATTTCTCCTCTCATATGGAAAAATAACAAAATGAAAATCTGCTTGAGATTAGAGGATTTCTCTAAAAATTAATGGCTTGTTTTTATAAATATGTCTATTTTTCTCTATATAATCCAATGATAATCGATCATTATCAGTTCCAATTATCTGCCAATAATGTTTTTATTTCTAAATAATAGCTAGTATAGTACTTTATTGAAAAATAATATTTCCTCTAGAAAAACCCGAGGAAGTAACTTATTTTTACGACTGACTTGAATTCCTGCTTAAATATCATGTCTACAATTAAACAGCAAATTATTCTAAAATTCCACTATAAAGAAATGACATATTTTCTCATCTTCTCTGTGCAATTTGTCGAAGGCAAATACCACTGTCAAACGCCAATGACTATACTTAACGTCAACGTCCTCCCAAAGCTTTTTCTCACTTTGTCTTATAAACTAATACATCGACAACGCATTTCGCACCTGCTCGAGTACGCACGTGACTTGACGTACATTCATATATGTGTGGGAAGTCCCGTTAGGTACCAGTCTCGCATATAGTACAGATTTGACACATATAAAATGCTAAGCAAACACGACAGACGAGAAAATAAAAGAGAAAAACAAAAATAAATATTCTAAAGAGAAAGCCTTATAGGTATGTAATGTGGAAAAAAAAAGAATTTTAATGAAAAACAAAAAGAGAAGAAAAGGGTTGTGGTTATAGAAAATTGAATATAAGAAAGTTAATAACAGGAATTTTAAAAAAAAATAGACAGGCGGGTATTACTGTTGCCGAGTGTGGAGTAAACGGAAGAGAAAAGAGGGGAAGGAAGAAAGAGAAAGAAGAAAAAACTGCGAGTAAGATGATACGAGTTATTCGTGCGATGTAGGTTCAAGGAGACACTGCTAACCTAGTTACCATTTTACCCTTTAAACACTTAAATGCTGATTTTTGAGTTTTTGAACTTGCTGATTTTAATATCAATTTTTTTTATGAGATAATGGTATCTTTAGATGTTGTTTCTTTATTTAGTAATGTTCCGGAAGAATTGGTAATTGCTATTAAAAATGCTATTAAAAATAAAACTAAATTTTCTAAAAGTGAATTTTTTGAAGGAATACGTTTTCTACTAAACTCTACTTATTTTCAATTTAATAATGAAAATTTTAATTGGCATACCTATGGGTTCTCCAATTTCTCCAATATTAGCAGATTTAGTTTTACAAGATTTAGAATTAGTTGCTCTTAACATTAAAATATAAATTTATGTTATTTTAGATATGTTGATGATACTTTTATATTTATTATTGTAAAGAAAGTGGATTCATATAAATAATTATTACTAGAGTCGTTTAATCCTATTAATCGTAGATTGAAATTTACACACGAGATAGAAAAAAATATAGAATTGTCATTTTTAAATATAAAGGTTATTAGATCTGATGATGGTAAATTGATCACAAATTATTTTACAAAAAGCACATATTCAGAAAGATATTTAAATTTTCATTCTGAGAATCCGATTCAAGAAAAAATTGCTTTAAAAAAAATATATATTAGATACTATTTTTAAACTTTTAGATGTATCTTTTCATGCCAAGAATTTAAAAAAAAATTGTTTTTGATTTACTTTTAAATGGATATCCAGATGCATTCATTTTAAAACATAGGTTAGAATTTTTGAAGGATAATAATAAGAATAAAAAAAGAATTTTGACAACAGAAAATACAATTTTTGACAATCCTATCGAACATGAATCCCACTAACTTATGGTCACAAAAATATTGATTTGTCTATTGATTAAAAAAGTTTACTAAAGCAAAAATTAACTTAGGTATTCATTAAGATAATTTACTATTGAAAAAGTTGATTCAAATTTGAGGCCTGGCAAATTTTAACCGAAAAAAATATATACATAGAACATTTTTTTAAATAATGAATTAATTATTCTTACTTTAGAACCTGATTACTTTCTCTACTTTGAAATTTAGATTTTTATTAAAAGAGCAGATTAATAAATTTTACGTTTTCAATTTCCATCCCTGTATAAGCTTATGATACTATTAGAATCTTTTCTTATTATTAAAAAATAATTCGAGAATCGGCCCGTTTATAAAATTGATTGGAATTACGTGATAGCAGCACTATCGGGCAGCGGGAATATTTAAAATATTTCAAGAATTCGTGACTGTGACAGTTTAAAAATAACAGTATTTTAATGATGACTTTTAATGATCAAATAAAATATAATTAATTCTGGACATATTTATTCTCTAGAAAATATTTCAAACAACTTTTATGTAATGTTATTATAATGTTATTTTAATATTAAAATATAATGTTATTGTAATGTTATATTATAATAATATTGTAATGTTACTATAATTTTATATTATAAAGTTGTTATAATATTATATTTCAATGTCATTATAATGTTATATTTTAATTTTATTATAATGTTATTATAATGCTATATTTTAATGTTATTATGATGTTATATTATGATGTTATTATAATGTTATATTATAATTATATTATAATTACAATATAAAGTTATTATAATGTTATAATAATGTTATGGTTTAATGTTATTATAAACTTATATTATAATGTTATTGTAATGTTATATTATAATTACATTTTAAAGAAATTAAAATTTTATTATTATGTTATAATAATGTTATAGATTAATGTTATTATAATGTTAAATTATAATATTTTTGTAATATTATATTATAAGTATATAATAATGTTGTTATACTGTTAAATTACAATATTATTATGATTTTATATTATAATTATATTTTAATGTTATTATAATATTATATTATAATATTTTTATAATGTTATCGTAATGTTGTTAAACTATTATAATATATTATTATGTCATTATAATTTTATATTATTATTTTATTACAAAGTTATTATAATGTTATATTTTAATCTTATTAAAATGTTATTATAGTGTTAAATTATAATATTTTTGTAATGTTATATTATAATGTTGTTATACTGTTAAATTACAATATTATTATGATATTATATTATAATTATATTTTTATGTTGTTATGGTGTTATAATATAATGGTTTTATACTGTTATATTATAATTATAATATAATTACATTATAAAGTAATTAAAATTTTATTATAATGTTATAATAATGTTATAGTTTAATGTTACTATAATGTTATATTATAATCTTGTTATACTGTTAAATTTCAATATTATTATGATATTATATTATATTTATATTTTAATGTTATTATAATATTATATTTAAATGTTATTATAATGTTATATTTTAATTTTATATTGTAATGTTATTATAATTTTATTGTAATTTTATTGTAATGTTACTTTATAATAACATTTAAATATAATATTATAATAACATTAAAATGTTGTTATACTATTATAATATATTATTATATCATTATAATTTTATTTCACAGAAAATACACATATATTTTCATTTTTTTTTGGCCTAATGGCTAAAATTATTAATTATTATAATTTTATATTTAAATTATATTATAAATTCATTATAAGGTTATAGTTTAATGCTATTATAATGTTATTGTAATATTATATTTTAATTATATTATAATGTTGTTATACTATTATATTACAATATTATTATAATTTTATATTATAATTATATTATAAAATTATTATAATATTATATTTTAATGTTATTATAATGTTATATTTGAATTTTATTATAATGTTATTATAATGCAATATTTTATGTTTTAATTATGTTATATTATAATGTTATATTATAATTATATTATAATTGTGTTATACTGTTATATTATAATTACAATATAAAGTTATTATAATGTTATAATAATGTTATAGTTGAATGTTATTATAATGTTAAATTATAATATTTTTGTAATGTTATATTATAATTATATTCCAATGTTGTTATACTGTTAAATTACAATACACTGGAGACTCCATTATCCGGACCCCTATTATCCGGATTTTCGATTATCCGGATAAATTTCAAATTTTTTTTTTTTTTTTAATTGTAAAGTTTATTAGCATTTAATACCATGAATATTTTAAAAGTTAGTATTTTGATATTTAAAGTACAAGAAACCATGAAGTGAATTACACAAAGTAGAAAACTGTCAGCTTTTAATCATCGACTTTCGAAATATTTCTAACTAAACATTTATTAATGTAAATTTTAAGAGTTTTAGATTGTTTCAGTCTTATTTAAATTCATTGGAAATAAATACCTAAAATTATAAATTGAAAATTCATTTATTTCGTACTTTTTTTGATTATCCGGATTTTCGATTATCCGGATGAGTGCCTACATTCATTAGTCCGGATAATGGGGTCTCTACTGTATTATTATGATTTTATATTATAATCATATTTTAATGTTATTATAATATTATATTATAATGTTATATTTTAATGTTATTATAATGGTACTGTAATGTTATATTATAATAATATTAGAATGTTGTTATACTATTATAATATATTATTATATCATTATAATTTTATATTGTAATTATACTATTAAGTTATTATAAGGTTATAGTTTAATGTTATGATAATGTTATATTATAATTATATTATAACGTTATAGCCGTATAGGCCAAAAAATTTTTAATTTATTATTAAAATGGCTTAAAAGAATAAGGTTAAACCTTTTAAACTATTTATTATAACGTTATATTGTAATGTTATTATACTGTTATTATAATGTTATATTATAATGTTATTGTAATGTTATATTATACTTATATTATAGTGGTGTTATACAGTTATATTATAATATTACTATAATTTTATATTATAATATTTTTATTTTGAGGTTATATAAGAAACATGCTTAAGAGTCGGGAAAAATAAATAATTTCACATACGAATTTTGATATTGTCAGATGTACCTTATAAAAAAATAATTGCAAAAATTCTATTAATATTGAATTGATTATATTCTATTATTGTATTATATTGACATTGATTTGAATTTATTGAAATGGTATTTGAATCAATTATTAAATATCCCGGTTGATTATTTTTGAATCCATCTTTATGTTTTGAATTTAAAAATTTAA
Source organism: Ganaspis brasiliensis (assembly GCA_037103525.1). Lineage (NCBI taxonomy): Eukaryota > Metazoa > Arthropoda > Insecta > Hymenoptera > Figitidae > Ganaspis > Ganaspis brasiliensis. The sequence goes on from JAZKLR010000294.1 coordinate 1,592,569, forward strand.
ATTCAGTGCACTATACAGTTAACGTTAGATTAAAAATTTTAATCCTGAAATTGAGGTTTGAAAATATTACTATAAATATTCAAATAAAGTCGCTGTTGAGATTTAATGTTTATTAATGTTTTGCGAAAAAGTTTATTTCTGTGTTGTAGATAAAACTATGGGTTCTCATTACTCAAGACTTACGATCATCATGCAAATCATACATGACTATTAATTATTCATGTGTTTCTATCTAAGTACTCTAGGTTTTACACTTGTACTTGGCTAAACTTATACTTTCCCTCGAGAAGTTCCGTTTCACGTGTCAGAATCACCTGTAAAATATGAGTTGCATGTGGTTGAACAGGTAGCGATTACCACAGACTTGTAACAATGTGATAATTGCACTATTATATACCTCAGTAAATTTTCATGCATTTTTTACCCACAGCAAAATTTCTGACATTGTTCACAAATAAATTCTCTCATTATCTCATTATTTTCAGTTTATTTTTTTGCAATTCTAAAAATTTAACACGCAAATTACAAAATTAAATAATCAGAAAATTTAACCTTATACAGGGGCGGCGACTTGTAAATTTTTGCCATCTGCAAACTTAATATTGACCTAGGGGGGGGGGGGAGGGGGGAGAAATAAAACAATAATAAATTAAAGAGTTTCTTAAACAGGGTAATTATTGTAACTTAAAAGTTGACAATTTTATTTGATTTCGAGTACATTTTGGAAATAATAACCTAAAAAATTTGAGATCTAATCATTACAAGTTAAGGGCATGTGATGGATTATGACGTCACTGGTATAGGCAAAATTTGTCCGCAACTTTTCTTTTAAAATATTGACTATTTTTTTATAAAACTTGGTAGAATTTCTTAAAATGTCATTATGAAGGTCTCTCAGACCCGAATTTGTTTAAATTTTGGCCCAAACTTAATTTTTGGAAATTTTCGAAAAATTGGAAACTTTTTTAAAAATCAATTTTGAGACAAAATTTAAACAAACTCGGGTCTGAGAGACCTTCCTAATGACATTTTAAGTAATTCTACCAAGTTTCATAAAAAAATATTCAATATTTTAAGAGAAAAGTTACGGACAATTTTGCCTATACCAGTGACGTCATAATCCATCACATGCCCTTAACTGAAGAAAATAATGGAAATTTAAGAGAAATAATGGACATTTTCGGAATTAATCAGCAAATAATCAAAATAATATAAAATTTGTGAAAATCATTGCAATTCAACAAAAAGTTATCAAAAATTGTAGAAAGTATTTGCAATATAAGAAAAATAATTGAAAATTGATTTAAGAATTGAATCGTGGATACAGTACCTTAGTTTTGAGATAATAAATAAAAATTTAGATAATTAATTAAAAAATAATTAATATATCTAATTAAAAGACGGAGAAAATAATTGCAAAAATATAAAAGAAAATGAATTTGTAAAAAATAATTGATAAATGAGATAAATAATTGAAAATTAAGTATTTAATTAAGAAATGAATAGTGAGATTAATAAAAAATTGAAGAAATTGATTGCTAAATGATAACAAAAATTATTGGAAGTTAAAGAAAATTATTGAAATTTGAGAAAAATATTTTAAAGTCTAGAAAATTAATTAAAGAGTAATGAAAATAAGAAAAAATTTGAGACAATATTTGCAAAGAAATAAAAATAATTTGAAATTGAAGAAAATTATTATATTTTTTGAGAAATAATTTAAAAAACTGCAACATATATTTGTAATGAAAGAAAATAATTTCAGAATGATAAAAATAAATGTATATTGAAAAAATAAGTGGAAGTTGTGATAAATTATGAAAAAAATTCAAAATTAATTAAAAAATAATTGATAATGACAGAAAGTAATTGAAAAATGATAGAAATAATCATAAATTGAAGAAAATAATGGAAATTTGATATAAACAATTGAAATTTTCGATATTACATTGAAACGTGGATAAAGTAACTTACATTTGAGATAATAAATAAAACTGTAGGAAATTCATTGAGAAAAAATTAATATACCTAATTCAAAGACGGAGAAAATAATTGCAAAAATATAAAAGAAAATGAAAATTAAAAAAAAATGTTTGAAAAATGAGATAAATAATTGAAATTTGAAAAAATTGATTGCAAAATGATAATAATAATATTTGAAATAATATAAAAATTGGAGAAAATATTTGTAAAGTAATAAAAATAATTTAAAATTGAAGAAAACAATTTTAGTTTGTGAAGAATAATTGAAAAAATTTCAACACATATTTATAATATAAGAAAATAATTGCAGAATGATGAAAATAATTTTAAATTGAAAAAAAACTAAAATTTGAGATAAATAATAAAAAAATTAGAAAATTAATAAAAATATAATTGAAAATGAGAAAAAGTAATTGAAACTTATTTGAAAAATAAATTTAAAAATAAAGTAAAAGATAGAAATAATTGTGTATTGAAGAAAATAATAAACATTTGTAAAAAATAATTTAAGAAATTAGAGAATATATTTGAGATAAACAAGACTACAATTACAATTATTATATACTATGATTTTTCAAACTTCAATTAATTTAAAATTTCATTGAAAAAAATTTTAATTAATCCACTCTTTGAGAATAGTTAATTTAAAATTATTTAAAAAATTTCTTCAATTTTTAAAAACTATTTTCTTTTATGATTTTCATTATATTTGCTACAATTCTCAACTATTTTTATCATATTTTAAAATTTTGATTCAATTTTATTTATGATTAATTTTTATTTTTTCCCCTTATTTATAAATTTAATTTCCCAAGTTTCAATTCTTTTCTTTAATCTTTGAGAACAGTAAATTTAAAATTATTTAAAAATTTCTTAAATTTTTAACAATTCTTTTCTTTTATGATTTTAATAATTTGCTACAATTGTCAACTATTTTTATAATTTTCCAAATATTTTCTTCATATTCTAATTATTTTTATTATTTTTCAATTTTCCCCTAATTTTTAAATCCAATTTCCGCAAGTTTCATTTCTTTTCTTTAACTTTTCCAAATAAAACTTTTGCAGTTTTAATTATTTTTTTCAATATCAAATTAGTTAAATTATTTGTTAATTAATTTTCAACTTTTTTCGTCATTTTCAATTATTTTTACAAAATATGTTTTTTTTTAATTTTAATCATTTTCTTCGAATTGTAAATTCTTTTATCCACATTCTCATTAAGAAATTTATTTTTGTCAGTAATTTTGCCATATGGAATTCCATAGGGCGTCTTTTTTGCTCTATGGAATTTGCATACGTACCATACACAAGTCGCCGCCCCTGACCTTATACTTTTTTTTTAAAAAATCATGCTATTAAGAATTGAATTTTATTTCGAATTCAAGTTTAAGGACAAAAAAAGAAAGAACAAATTCAAAATGAAAATGAAACGGAATTTCGAAGTGAAAATGTAACGGAGATTTAGAAAAAAAAAGAAAGTAAATTTTTAAAGTGAAATTCTTTAAATTAACTAGTTTATAAATTTAGCCTTTTTAGAAATTAATCTACATTTGAAAATTATAATAAGTCCTAATTTACTATAAACGTAAGAATGCAGTGTTTTTCACACATCATTTATTCTTTAGAGTTAATACATTGCTCTAATAATTTTACGTGTACAAGCTTCTCGGAATTAACTGTTCATTTTTTTAGGACATAGTTGCAAACAAGACATTATAGTTGCTTGAAACTGTAATTTCGAATAAATTTGAATACAATTTCCGTTAACAAATATGGAGAATTGAGAAGAATACAATTTTTTTTGTTATCGAAATGAAACACGAAAAGTTTCGAATTTTCCAATATTTTTACAATTTTGTTTTTTAATTACAATTTTTTAATAACAAGCTCGTTAACATTGTAAAAATTAATAATAAGTTAAGGAATTTAATTTAAAGTAGAATCTATTTTGTAAAATAGATTTTCAATTTCCATTAAGATATAGATTATTTTGAGAAACAGTTTAGATGTTAAATTACATCTAATTTTGTGGGAGAAAGTCCCTTAGTTTAATTTCACTTTCGTTTTCTTTGATCTTGACCTTCCCATTGTATCATTTGTAATGTGTGCACGTGTGAATGGGAGATAATCTATTAACTAGGTTTTAAATTATATCATCATTAAATGATTACAGTCACATGTAATCGACTTAACGTACTCGTTTTATTTATATGTAATATTTATAATTTGAAAACACTTATTAATTATTTTTTTTATTTTGAATTTTTTCGGTTTCAGTCGACTAAGTATTTTTGAAATTAACAGAATTAGGAAAATTAACAAACATAAAATTAACAAATTTTTTTCAAATTTATTTTTCACTCGGTGGAAAAAGTATGTTAGAAAGAAAGTAAAAAAATAATAAAAAGGAACTTTCAGGAAAATCTATTAAACAATTTCTTTAAGGGTAAAATTTATTAGAGAAATTTGTGTCAAATATTTTCACGCTTTGTTAGAGTTAGACATTTATTCTCCATATATTTGTTTCACATTAGAGTAATAAATTATAATATATTTCAATTTCCCGAGGCGAAAAGCAATAATTTTCTTCTATTTCGAGATTCCAAAAAAATGTAAAACAGTGTTAAAAAGAGATAAAGATCGTGAAATAAAACAAGAGAAGATTTACAAGATGCGTAGAAAACTCTGAAAGCCACAAGATAACAGATGCACCTATCCATATAACTAAGCCCCAAGCGAAGGGATCAACGTTTCCAAGAGCCTCTAAAATTCTTCCGCGTTCATTGTCCGAACATAATGTGAAACATACACTTTAATGTTCAAGGGGGTGTTACACCTTATAGGAACAAATTATCATTCAAATACTGTGAATCGTAAATATTCTTGGATTTCACATTTTATTTTATGATAGACAGGAAATAATCGAGGTAAACATGAGATATTAAAATATCTATTAAGTCGAATTCCAATTTATGTAGAAATAAATTTTGTTTATTCAATTATGATTGGTAATAATTTTAATTGATCTAAACTTTATTTCATTCGAATGCTCTAAATCTTATTTGATTCTCTAAAAATCTCAATTTTAATCTAAACCTTTATCGATATGATATGAATTTTAACAAATCGTCGTATTTTCAAAGATTCACTACCAATTCTACAAAAAAGTGTTTTTTCCCCCCATGCATTTCACAGGGAAAACTTTGAGCGAACTCTAAATATTTTTTGATTTCAATCCAAAAAAACAGGGGTATTTTTTTTTCGTCCTAGAACAATCCAAGGAATTGCGAGCTTTTAAATTCCAACCTTACTTTTTTCCCATGGATTTTTGGACCCCCCTAATATACATACAATAATTTATAATTTATATATCGATTCTTTTTGAAACAGAAAATAGTCATTTGCCAATTTCAGTGATTATTTTACAACTGTAGAATTTTCTGGTGTATCATTTCCTCTGTTTCTAACAATAGGAGGCTAAACTTCCGTCATAGAGTTGTTGAGGAAATAATACGTTTTGTGTTGTGCAAACGTAATACCATAGAGAAAGCTTTTGGTCGCGGTCTTCTTGATTATTGGATCTGGGTGACCTGATTGCTTAGCCTCGCCGGACGGAGACTTCTTCGTCCTCGCAAACTTGAAAAACCAGATTGCGTCTATCGAACTCTTTCACCTTTTGCAGAGATCACATACTTCAGGTGTATCTTCTACTTCCGGAATTTCTTCCGCTTAAGAAACTCAACTTTTGTCTCACCATCAATAATCAATTTCAATTATTATTCTCCAGATCTGAATTAGTAGAAATTATTGATTTAGTAGGGGAGAGTCGGGTAAAATGCCTAATTGGGTAAATTGGCAATGGTTAATAACTTGGCCAAAAATAAATATTAATCATAATTGTTTTTAATTATGAAGTATATTAAGGTGAAGATGATTTCTGTAAAGTTTCATGTTTATCAGTTTATTATTAAATAATTTATTAAAGAATTGTGAAAATGATGCTTTCCAACGATAATTTTTTCATTTTTAAAGATTAGAAAACATGCACTTCTATCTCACATACGTACATAATTTTTTTTTTTAAAATTAATCCTTGAATATTTAGCTATCTAATCACTTTGACTTAATTCATAAAAATGAGTTCTAAAATGAAAATAATTAGTTTAATTACATCGTGTGTTTTTGGGTAAATTGCCTATATGCTGTAAAACTTCTAAACAAGATACGTATAATACGGAAAATCTCTCGGGTTACACGTATATTTTGATGTAGAAACTAAATATCAAGTTGTTACTGCTTCTGTATAAAAAATCAGTGTTTTAACACATTAATTATATTAATTATTGCATTTATATTAATAATAATTATAATAATTATGCATTGAAGAATCATTTTTAATATATTTTTAAAACATGATTTTAAATAAGCGCGGGATGAATCAAAAGAAGTGCGCATGCGCAGAAAAAATACATAAGATTACGAGAGATACGTGTTGTCCCGTGACTATAAAGAATCATGGCGTATTAACTTGTCACATTTGGCATTGAATGACAAAATTTTCGTTTTCTTCCTAAAACTCACGCAGTTTTCAATCGAGCAGGTATTTTTGTAATTTATTATAGTGTTTAATTTACTTTTGTTTGATTTTTTATAATTGTAGAAGCTTTATTTATTTGTTATAGACTTTATTTCCATTTTTTGTTGGTCTGCTTTGGATTAAAATTTTAGTTTTATGACAAAAAGATTATATTTTTGTATTCACAGCTAGTTCTTTTTTTTAATATAAACAAGATAATTGATTATAGAAAATATATAAAAAAAAATTGTTTACTTTTATTCATATTTTTCCATATTTTTGTGCACAGGCGATTTGCCCAGTCGTGTGTCAAAATGGCGAATTTTGACATCAATATTTAAATAATTCTTTTTTCTATTTTTTCTGAAATAAACACTTAAAATGACTATCTTATTATATTCTTAAAGGATGTTTTCTAAATATTTGATGGTTTATATTTTTCAAAACTACAATTAAATACTTTTTTTTTTGCTCTAAACTTTACTATAGGCATTTTGGCCGACTCTCCCCTATAGAAAAACCATAAACGAGTGTTTTCTATTCCAATTATTAATTAAATAACTAAATAATAATAATTTCCGTAAACTCCTGAAGTTAGTTACTTTTTATATTTATTCATTTTTTCTGTCCAAGATTTAAAGTCTAAAGTAAAATTAGTTAGTATTAATATTTATTCATCTTTTTCTGTCCACGTTTTAAAAACTGAAGTGAAGTTATGGTTTATGGTTTATTATGGTTTTTGAAGAAGTTTCAAATATATACACATGCAATTAATTTCCTAAATTTTCAGTTCTTATTTCAAATTTATTCAAATTTAATTATTTTTTTTTGCTTAAAAATAAATTCTGCAATTTTTCTTGATTTTCATCAATTTATAATTATATTCATTACTAGCAAAATAAAACACGCGCCAGAGCGCGATTAGTTTTTCCTACATTTTAGAAATTATAAAATATAATAATAAATATAACAAATCGGTAAATAATATTTATCTAATAAGAAGAAATAAATATTTTAAATATAATATTTAAAAATCAATTAATATAAATAAAATAAATATTTATTTAGGATAAAATTTATAATATTTTAGAATTAAAAAGAATTGCAAAAAATAATTGAAATTAAACAAAATAATTGCAAATTAATTGAAAAAAAATGAAATCAATTTAAAATGCGGGAAAGTAATTTCAACAATCATAAAAATGTTTTAAACATAAAGAAAATAATTAAAATTTGAGAAAAATACTTGAGATTCTTTAAAGTAAATTAAAACAAAATTGAATAATGAAAAATTAGAGAAAATAAATGAAAAAAGAAACTCTAAAATTGAAACAGAACAAGTTTTAATTAGAAAGAAATAAGTAAAAATTTTTGGCATTTATAATAAAGAACGAGAAAAAGAACGAAAGTAATTGAAAATTGTAGAAAATAATATAAAAAATAATATAAATAATGAAATAATTGAAAAGTCAGATAAATAGTGAAGAATTTTTGAAATTATGGAACAAATTTAAAGAACTGAAAATTGAAGCAAATAGATTTTGGAAAATAATTGAAAAATGTTTTTTAAATTTTGAAACTTGAAGAAAATTTAAAATATGATACAAACTATGATAAGTTGTAAAAAATAGATGACATTTAAGTGTGATAATTGAAAAAACTACAGAATTATTTTTAAATAAAGAAAAAATAATTGAAATTTAAAAAAAAATATTTAAAGATCTTAGAAATCAATTAAAAAAAAAAGAAAATAAATAAAAATTGGAGAAAAGAATTAAAGAAATAAGCTAAAAGTAATTGAAATTTACGATAATTAATAAATTTTTTTGGAAATTATGAAAACAAATAAAAATAATTAAAAATTGAAGAAAATAATGGAAATTAAAAAAAATTACTTGAAAAAATTTGAGAAAATAATTTTATAAAATGAGAAAAACTAAAAATTGGAGTCTAAGGAAGAAAGCTAAAAATAATTGAAATTTGCGATATTTTATAAAAAAAAATTTGATATTTTGATAACAAATGAAAATAATTAGAAATAGAAGAAATTTTTAAATTAATTAATTAATTTTGAAATTAAACAAAATAATTGAAAATTTTTCAAATTAATTGAAAAAAGTAATAAAATCAATTAAAAATTGGGGAAAGTAATTTAAACAATCATAAAAATGTTTTAAACATAAAGAAAATAATTTAAATTTGAGAAAAATACTTGAGAATCTTAAAAGTAAATTTAAACAAAATTGAATAATGAAAAATTAGAGAAAATAATTGAAAATTGAAAAAAACATGGTTAAAAATTGAGATAAATGAATTAAAATTAAAAAAAATAATTAAAATTTGAGAAAATAATTAAACAAATTACATAAAATATTTTAAATAAAGAAAAGTTAAACAAAATTTGAGAAAAATAACTTAAAACTTTCAGAAGTTCATTGAAATAAAAAAAAAAATAATTAAAAATTAGAGAAAATAAATGAAAAAAGATAAAAATAATTTAAAATTGAACAGAACAAATTTTAATTAAACAGAAATAAGTAAACACTTTTTGGCAATTATGAAAAAGAACGAGAAAAAGAACGAAAGTAATTGAAAATTAAAGAAAATAATATAAAAAATAATATAAATAATGAAATAATTGAAAAGTCAGATAAATAGTTAAAAATATTTTTAATTATGAAACAAATGTAAAGAATTGAAAATTAAAGGAAATAAATTTTGGAAAATAATTGAAAAATGTTTTTTAATTTTATAACTTGCCGAAAATAATTGAAATATGATACAAACAATGATAAATTTTTTTTAAATATTGAAAAAAATTGAAATTTGAAAAAAATATATGAAGATCTTAGAAATCAATTAAAAAAATAAATAAATAACTAAAAATTGAAGAAAAATATTGAAGAAATAAGTTAAACGTAATTGAAATTTACGATAATTAATAATTTTTTTTGGAAATTATGAAACAAATGTAATTAATTAAAAATTGAAGAAAGGAATTGAAATTTGAAAAAATTATTTAAAAAATTTTAAAAATTAGTTTTATAAAATGAGAAAAACTAAAAATTGGAGAAAAGTTTGGAAGAAAGCTAAAAATAATTAAAATTTACGAAAATTAATAAAAAAAATTCAAATTCTGATAACAAATGAAAATAATTAGAAATATTTAAATTTTCAGGAAAATACTTAAAAATCTTAGAAAATAATTTTCGAAAATGAGAATAATTATGAACAATCTCATTTCTTCTTATTATTTTTCAATTAATTTCCTAATTTTTCTGTTATTATCTCAAATTTAGATTAATGTTATCAATTTTCAATTATATTACGATTTTTTAATTATTTTCTTTTGTTTAAAAATAAATTCTGCAATTTTTCTTGATTTTCATCAATTTATAATTACATTAATTATTTTGTCATTACTTTTAAAAATTTTAATTATTTATCCGATATTACAATTATTTTCATCGATTTTCGTTATTACTGCAATTTTTTAATTATTCTCTTTAATTAAACTCTTTTAAGTAATTTTGTAAATATTATTATTTTTTTTTAAACATATATACTCTATGATTTTTTCAATTATTTCTCTCAAATTTCATTTACTGTTTTCAATTTTTCCTATTTAAATTATTTTCATCATAATTCAATTTTCTATCTCAATTTTAAATTATTTTCAGCATATTTCAATTATTTCTTTCGATTTTAAATTAATTTTATCATTTTTCAATTATTTTTCTGGAATGTTAATAATTATTATTCTCATTTTCTACAACTATTCTCTAAAATTTTTAAGTATTTTTCTGAAAATTTAAAAATTTCTTCTATTTCTAATTATTTTCATTTGTTATCAGAATATCAAATTTTTTTTATAAATTATCGTAAATTTCAATTATTTTTAGCTTTCCTCCAGACTTTTCTCCAATTTTTAGTATTTTTCATTTCATAAAATTAATTTCTAAAATTTTTTCAAGTAATTTTCTTAAATTTCGATTATTTCCTTCAATTTTTAATTATTTTTTGTTTGTTTTCATAATTTCCAAAAAATTTGATTAATTATCGAAAATTTCAATCACTTTTAGCTTATTTCTTTGATTCTTTTCTGCAATTTTTATTTATTTTCTTTTTTTTTTAATTGATTTCTAAGATCTCCGTGTATTTTTTCAAATTTTAATTATTTTTTCTTTATTTAAAAAAAAATTCTGTAATTTTTTCAATTATCACCCTTAAATGTCACTTATTTTTTACAACTTATCATAATTTGTATCATATTTTAATTAATTTCTTCAAGTTTCAAAATTTAAAAAAAATTTTTCAATTATTTACCAAAATCTATTTGCTTCAATTTTCAATTCTTTAAATTTGTTTCATAATTTCAAAAATTGTTAACTATTTATCTGACTTTTCAATTATTTCATTATTTATATTATTTTTTATATTATTTTCTACAATTTTCAATTACTTTCGTTCTTTTTCTCGTTCTTTTTTATAATTGCCAAAAATTTTTACTTACTTCTCTCTAATTAAAACTTGTTCTGTTTTAATTTTAAATAATGTTTATCTTTTTTCATTTATTTTCTCTAATTTTTCATTATTCAATTTTGTTTTAATTTACTTTTAAGATTCTCAAGTATTTTTCTCAAATTTTAATTATTTTCTTTAAGTTTAAAACATTTTTATGATTGTTAAAAGTACTTTCCCCAATTTTTAATTGATTCCCTTTTTTTTCAATTAGTTTGCAAAATTTGCAATTATTTTGTTTAATTTCAATTATTTTTTACAATTCTTTTTAAATCTGAAATATTACAAATTTTGTCCTAAATAAATATTCATTTTATTTTTATTAATTGATTTTTAAATATTATATTTAAAATATTTTTTTCTTCTTATTAGATAAATAGTATTTACCGATTTTTTATATTTATTATCGTATTTTATAATTTGTAAAATGTATGAAAAACTAATCGCGCGCTTGCTCGCGTTTTATTTTGCTAATTAGTAAATAATAACTAATTATTAATGTATAAAACTACTAATCTTGTAGCAAAAATCGACTAATTAAATGTAAAAAAATGACTTCATAAATCAGTATAGATTTGTGTCTAGTATGGAAACAGATTTTAGTGGTTTAACATAAGCTTAAAATCACCATGACCAATATTATTATTATTATATACGGGCTTACAAATGTAAAAATTTGCCCTTTTGTACTAAAGTACTAACTTATAATTTAATTAATACACTGTAAATATCAGGATATTCGAATAATTCAGAGTTATACATTATGATGATAACATTTTTGGGTTCTAACGTTCAGTCAATTTCAAGCATGAAAAACAATAATAGAAAAGTATGATGTTCAGAACTAATATATGTGCCTATGAGAGAGAAGAATACTATTTTAAAATAAAAAATTTAAGCAAAATTAGACATGCACGACATGTTAACATTGTTTATGTTAAGTGCCTAAGTATATATAATATTGAATTAGTTATTTTTTTACTAAATTATTAGTAAACTTACTTAATCTAATAACTTTTTTCTAGATATAATATTTTATTTTTAAGAGTTTGGTAGAAACGTGTGAAGTTTTGAATTTCGAGTAATTTTACGATTTCAAGGGAGCGCGATATCTCACGTGAATTTATGCGGTTTTTTCGATTCTTGTTGAGTAGCTGTGACAACGTCAAAAGATAAAAAATTACTAAAGTGACTCGTTATTTGTCATTTATAAATCTTCCTTTGTCATCGTAGGTAATTGATTGACAATAAATTTCTAAAATTGATATAAATTGCAATCCATAAATCTCAAAAAATATTATCTTTTAGAAATTGCGATGTAAATAAGTTTTGCTATTTACTGTGTAATTAATTTTTTTATTTTTTTATTTTTTACCTCAAAATGCAGTTATTTTTTCAGTTCTCAATTATTTTTATGATTCTACAATTTTTTTCTTTTATTACAAATTTATGTTGTAATTTTCTCAATTATTTTTGACAAATTTTTATTATTTTCTCCAATTTTCAATTTCTTCTATCACTTTTTAATTACTTTTTGTCACTTTTAATTATTTATTAACTAATTTTTTTTATTATTTCTCTCAAATTCTAGTAATTTTTCAATTTACAATTATTTCCATCATTCTACAATTATTTTCTTTTATTAAAAATATAATATGTTGTAATTTATTCGATTATTTTCCACAAATTAAAATTATTTTTTTCAATATTTAATTATTTTTATTGCTTTGCAAATATTCCCTCGAATTCTTTTAGTATTTTCATTATTCTTCAATTAATGTCCTAGATTTTAAAATATTTTTCACAAATTTTAATAATTTTCTTCAATTTTCAATTATCTATCTGAATTTTTAACTATCTTTTTCAATTTCCATTTTCTCTTACTTTTTTCAATTGTTTTATTTATTTATTTATTTGTTTACAACAAGATACTACAAGATAGAGAAATTATTTTCTCTATCTTTTAAACAGATATTAATTATTATTTTACAATTAATTATACCTACATTTTTATTTATTATCTTAAATCTAAGTTACTGTATCCACTTCTCAATGTTTTAATCATTCTTCAATTATTTTTCTCAAATTTCAAACACTTTCGTCAATTTTAAATTATTTTTTTTAATTTGCAACGATTTTCACAAATTTCATATTATTTTAATTATTTGTTGATTAATACCAAAAATTTCAATTATTTCTTTCAAATTTCCATTATTGTCTTAAATTTTCTATTATTTCTATAATATTTTAATTATTTTCTTAAATTTGAAATTCTTGAAATCATTTTGTAATTAGATAGTTTCTTTTACTTCACATAGATTCTGTATTTTCTTCAATTATTTTTCTAAAATTGCAATAATTCTAAATTTCTAAAAATGTTAAGTGTTTTTTTTCTCAAATTTCAATTTTTTTAAAATTTTTTTTTAACTTTAAATTTTTGTAAATTTTTCACTAAATTTTGAGAATCCAATTGTAGGTTTTTCAGAAAAAATTAAGTTTAGCTAAAATGTATTGCCAAATAATAATTATTTAACATTTCAACATTTTTCCTTTAAAATAACAACTGCAATTTTCATCGGATTCTGTCAAATAATATTTCATTTTTATTCGTTGAAGTATTCTCTAAAATTTTATTTATTGGTTTTTGTTAAATAACATACTGTTTAAAAGTTATTAAACAAACAAAATTTTGATCTTTACATATTTTCGAAAACGAATATTATTCAATAAAAATCTAACAAATAAAATTTTAGAGATTGTTTCAACGAGAAAAATGAGCTATTATTTGTCAAAGTTGTCAGTTTAAATTTACAAAACGCCCCTATTGGTCATTCTGGGAACTATCCAATATGGCCGACATCAGAGCGGAAATTGACAATGTTTATACACTGCGTTTAGTATTTTTGTGAGAAAACAAGATTTTAAAGTACTTTTAGAAGTGAATTATAATTTTGGAAAGCTGATAATTATTCTTTTTCTGCGAAAATAATGGAATTTGAACAAAAATTACGAAAGTCTGTAAGTAAATAGGATTTGCTGTATGAGTAGTTGCAACTCTAAAAAGGCTTGAAATTCTCATTTAAGTTTTCATAAATTACCGAAGAAAAGACAAAACAGTCATTTTTTAGTTTGAGATTATGTTAATAGAGATAGGGGCGGCGACTTGTGTATGGTACGTCTGCAAATTCCATAGAGCAAAAAAGTCGCCCTATGGAATTCCATTATGGATAAATGAATTTACAATTCGAAGAAAATGATTAAAATTAAAAAAAAAACATATTTTGTAAAAATAATTGAAAATGACGAAAAAAGTTAAAAATTAATTAATAAATAATTTAACTAATTTGATATTGAAGAAAATAATTAAAACTGCAAAAGTTTTATTTGCAAAAGTTAAAGAAAAGAAATGAAACTAGCGGAAATTGGATTTAAAAATAAGGGGAAAATTGAAAAATAATGGAAATAATTATAATATGAAGAAAATATTTGGAAAATTATAAAAATAGTTGACAATTGTAGCAAATAATTAAAATCATAAAAAAAAGAATTGTTTAAAATTTAAGAAATTTTTAAATAATTTTAAATTTACTGTTCTCAAAGATCAAAGAAAAGAATTGAAACTTGGGAAATTGAATTTATAAATCGGGGGGAAAAATAAAAAATAATCATAAATAAAATTTAAGAAAAATGTTAAAAAATGATAAAAATAGTTGAGAATTGTAGCAAATATAACTAAAATCATAAAAGAAAATAGTTTTTAAAAATTGAAGAAATTTTTTAGATAATTTTAAATTTACTATTCTCAAAGAGTTGATAAATCAAAATTTTAATCAATGAAATTTCAAATTAATTGAAATTTAAAGAATTATAATATATATTAACTGTAATTGTAGTCTTGTTTATCTCAAATATATTCTGTAATTTCTTAAATTATTTTTTACGAATGTTTATTATTTTCTTCAATATACAATTATTTCTATTATTTACTTTATTTTTAAATTTATTTTTCAATTAATTTTCAATTACTTTTTCTCATTTTTAATTATATTTTTATTAATTTTCTAATTTTTTTATTATTTATTTCAAATTTTAGTTATTTTTTCAATTTACAATTATATTCATCATTCTGCAATTATTTTCTTATGTTACAAATATATGTTGAAATTTTTTCAATTATTCTTCACAAACTAAAATCGTTTTCTTCAATTTTAAATTATTTTTATTACTTTACAAATATTTTCTCCAATTTTATATTATTTTCATTATTCCTCAATTAATTTCCTAGATTTTGAAATATTTTTCTTACATTTTAATAATTTTCTTCAATTTCAAATATTATTATTATAATTTTGCAATCAATTTTTTCAAATTTCGATTATTTATCTCATTTTTCAAACATTTTATTTAATTTTAATTTTCTTTTATATTTTTGCAATTATTTTCTCCGCTTTTTAATTAGATATATTAATTATTTTTCAATGAATTTCCTGCAGTTTTATTTATTATCTTAAATGTAAGTTACTATATCTACGTTTCAATGTAATATCGAAAATTCCAATTGTTTATATCAAATTTCCATTATTTTCTTCAATTTACGATTATTTCTATAATTTTTCAATTATTTTTTAATTAATTTTGAATTTTTTTTTATAATTTATCAACACTTCCATTTATTTTTTGAATATACAATTATTTCTATCATTTAATTTATTTTTAAATTTATTTTTCAATTAATTTTCAATTACTTTTTCTCATTTTCAATTATATTTTTATTAATTTTCTATTTTTTTTTATTATTTATCTCAAATTTTAGTTATTTTTTCAATTTACGATTATTTTCATCATTCTGCAATTATTTTCTTATGTTACAAATATATGTTGAAATTTTTTCAAATATTCTTCACAAACTAAAATTGTTTTCTTCAATTTTAAATTATTTTTATTACTTTACAAATATTTTCTCCAATTTTATATTATTTTCATTATTCCTCAATTAATTTCCTAGATTTTGAAATATTTTTCTTACATTTTAATAATTTTCTTCAATTTCAAATATTATTATTATCATTTTGCAATCAATTTTTTCAAATTTCAATTATTTATCTCATTTTTCAAACATTTTTTTTAATTTTAATTTTCTTTTATATTTTTGCAATTATTTTCTCCGCCTTTTAATTAGATATATTAATTATTTTTTAATGAATTTCCTACTTTTTTATTTATTATCTCAAATGTAAGTTACTTTATCCACGTTTCAATGTAATATCGAAAATTCCAATTGTTTATATCAAATTTCCATTATTTTCTTCAATTTACGATTATTTCTATAATTTTTTAATTGCTTTCTGTCATAATCCATTATTTTTTATTTAATTTTGAGTTTTTTTTTATAATTTATCAACACTTCCATTTATTTTTTGAATATACAATTATTTCTATCATTTAATTTATTTTTAAATTTATTTTTCAATTAATTTTCAATTACTTTTTCTCATTTTTAATTATATTTTTATTAATTTTCTAATTTTTTATTATTTATCTCAAATTTTAGTTATTTTTTCAATTTACAATTATATTCATCATTCTGCAATTATTTTCTTATGTTACAAATATATGTTGAAATTTTTTCAATTATTCTTCACAAACTAAAATTGTTTTTTTCAATTTTAAATTATTTTTATTACTTTACAAATATTTTCTCCAATTTTATATTATTTTCATTATTCCTCAATTAATTTCCTAGATTTTGAAATATTTTTCTTACATTTTAATAATTTTCTTCAATTTCAAATATTATTATTATCATTTTGCAATCAATTTATTCAAATTTCAATTATTTATCTCATTTTTCACACATTTTTTTTAATTTTAATTTTCTTTTATATTTTTGCAATTATTTTCTCCGCCTTTTAATTAGATATATTAATTATTTTTCAATGAATTTCCTACTGTTTTATTTATTATCTCAAATGTAAGTTACTTTATCCACGTTTCAATGTAATATCGAAAATTCCAATTGTTTATATTAAATTGCCATTATTTTCTTCAATTTACGATTATTTCTATCATTTTTTAATTACTTTCTGTCATAATCAATTACTTTTTAATTAATTTTGAATTTTTTTTATAATTTATCACAACTTTCATTTATTTTTTCAATATACAATTATTTTTATCATTCTGAAATTTTTATCTTTCATTACAAATATATGTTGCAGTTTTTTAAATTATTTCTCAAAAAATAAAATAATTTTTTTCAATTTTTAATTAGTTTTATTACTCTGCAAATATTGTCTCGAATTTTTTATTATTTTCATTACTCTTCAATCAATTTCCTAGGTTTTGAAATATATTTCTCAAATTTTAATAATTTTATTCAATTTTTAATTAGTTTTATTACTTTGCAAATATTATCTCGAACTTTTTATTAGTTTCATTACTCTTTAATTAATTTTCTATACTTTAAAATATTTTTCTCAAATTTCAATAATTTTCATTAACTTCTAATAATTTTTGTTATCATTTAGCAATCAATTTCTTCAATTTTTTATTAATCTCACTATTCATTTCCTAATTAAATAATTAATTTTCAATTATTTTTCTCATTTATCAATTACTTTTGTCGAGTTCATTTTCTTTTATCTTTTTGCAATTATTTTCTCCGTCTTTTAATTAGATATATTAATTATTTTTTAATTAATTATCTTAATTTTTATTTATTATCTCAAAACTAAGTTACTGTATATACGTTTCAATTCTTTAATCACTCTTCAATTATTTTTCTTATATTGCAAATACTTTCTACAATTTTTGATTTTTTTTTTTGTTAAATTGCAATGAATTTCACAAATATTATATTATTTTGATTATTTGCTGATTAATTTCGAAAATGTCCATTATTTCTCTCAAATTTCCATTATTTTCTTCAATTAACGATTATTTCTATCATTTTTCTTCAATTTTCAATTATTCTCACTATTCATTCTTCAGTTAAATTTCTAAATTTTCAATTATGTATCTCATTTTTAAATTATTTTTTTCAATTTTAATTTTCTCTTATACTTTTGCAATGATTTTCTCCACCTTTTAAGTAGATATATTAATTATTTTTCAATTTATTTCCTAAATTTTCATTTATTATCTTAAATCTAAGTTATCGTTCCCACTTTTCAATGTTATAATAAATCTTCAATTATTTTTCTCAAATTTGAATTAAGTTCAAAAAGTAAACATTTTTTTTTTAACTTGTAATGATTAGATCCCAAATTTTATAGGTTATTATTTCCAAAAATGTACTCAAAATCAAATAAAATTGTCAACTTTTAAATTACAATAATTACGCTGTTTAAGAAACTCTTTAATTTATTATTGTTTTATTTCTCCCCCCCCCCCCCCCCCTCTCGGTCAATATTAAGTTTGCAGATGGCAAAAATTTACAAGTTGCCGCCTCTGAATAGAGAGAACCTCTTTAAAATAATTATGTTAATTAAGAAATTTTTTTCTCTCCCCCCTCACCTCTCTCTGTCAACATTTAGTATGTAGATGACAAAAATACAAGTCGTCGACCCTGAATGATTGATTTTTCAGAAATATAATAAAGAATGTAAGATATTTTTTTTCGTAAAGAGAAAAAGGAATAAAGTTGCAAGGCGGTAGAGCATGCTAAATAATTTTCCGAATCGAAGCGTCTCGTTATTCTGATGGGGCTGAAGTCATTGGGACTAAAGTAGCTTTCTCTAGCCTCCTTTATAGCAAGCTTATCCGTGGGCGGCATCATATCATCGTATTTATTGTCGATCGCGCCCTGATTCCAATGAACAGTGAAACGGACCATCGATTGCGTGATCGATCAACATTAATAAAATATCAAAGGCCGTGGATCGCTTCTATAAAAGCATCCTTCTTAGGTCATTGATTAAGTACTCATAATGAATGAGTTTAAACCCGTTTACTATCTTATCTTGCCTCTCAAGTATTAGACAAACTTGATTAAATTATCTACCTTCGATTATCCTGGGGTAACTTACATTTTCAATACAAGGTTCACTAACGGTACATTCTCTTTCTTTAAATTGCAAATTCATCAAATTCAATTATATCGTGAATTATTATTAATTCATAATTAATTATTTAAATTCGATTCATTCCAGGGGTAAATTTTTGCCATCTGCAAACTTAATATTGACCGAGAGGAAGCGGGGAGAAATAAATAACAATAATAAATTAAAGAGTTTCTTAAACAGCGTAATTATTGTAACCTTAAAGTTGACAGTTTTGTTTGATTTCGAGTAAATTTTCGGAATTAATAGACAAATAATTGAAATAATATAAAATTTGTGAAAATCGTTATAAATTAAAAAAAATTAAAAATTGACGAACTTGATTGAAATTTGAAAAAAATAATTCAAAAATGAGATAAATAATGGAAAATTTAGGAATTTAGTCGAGGAATAGTAAAAATAATTTTAAAATTGAAGAAATTGATTGCAAATGATAAGAATGTAAACAACATATGTTATAACATATGTTTGTAATAAAAGAAAATTATTGCAGAATTGAAAAAATAACTGGAATTTGTGATAAATAATCAAAAATTAAGAGAATTTATTAAAAAATAATTGAAAATAACAAAAAGTAATTCAAAAATGATAGAAGTAATTGAAAATTGAGGAAAATAATAAAAATATTTAAAAACTATAATTACAAAATTAAAATATATATACTTGTAATAAAAGAAAATGAAAAAAAAAATAATTGAAAAATAAGATAAATAATTGAAAATTTAGAAATTCAATTGAGGAATAGTAAAAATATTTTAAAATTGAAGAAATTGATTGCAAAATTGCAATAATAATAATTGAAAATTGAAGAAAATTATTAAATTTTTGAGAACAATATTTTAAAGTCTAGAAAATTAATTGAATAATAATAAAAATAATAAAAAGTTCGAGGAAACATTTGCAAAGTAATAAAAATAATTAAAAATTAAAGGAAATATTTGCAAAGTAATAAAAATTGTTAAAAATTGAAGAAAATAATTTTAATTTGTGAAAAAGAATTGAAAAAATTACAACATATATTTGCAATAAAAGAAAAATTGCAGAATGATAGAAATTTATTTCTTAATTTACTTATTTGAATCAATAAACGGAGGAAATAATTGTAAATTCAAAAATAACTGGAATTTAAGATGAAACAAATTATAAATTTAACTAAAAAATAATTAAAAATGACAAAAAGTAATTGAAAAATGGTAGAAGTAATTGAAAATTGAAGAAATTAATAAAAATCTGTAAAAACTAATTGAAAAACTTGCAATTAAAAATAGTAAAATATTGAAGAAAATAATTTTAATTTGTGGAAAATAATTGAAAAAATTACAAAACATATTTGTTATAAAAGAAAATAATTGCAGAATGATAGAAATAATTAAAAATTGAAAAATAACTGAAGTTTTGAGAAAAGTAATAAAAAATTAGAAAAATAATTAAAAATGACAAAAATAATTGAAAAATGATAGACGTAATTGAAAATTTAAAAATTTAATAAAAATTTGTAAAAAATAATTGTAAAAATTACAGAATATATTTGAGATAAACAGAACTACTTCAAGAAGGGTAAAAATAATTGGCAATTAAAGTTAATTATGGAAATTAAAGAACAAAATTTATTTTGTAATTATTTAATAAAAAAAATACGAAAATTAATTATGAAATAAATAAAATTGATTGAAAGTAAGTGAAAAATTATAGATATAAATTAAAATTGAAGAAAATAATTTTAATTTGTGAAAAAAAGTAGAAAAAATAACAACATAGATATATTTGTAATAAAAGAACAAAATTGTATAATCATAAAAATAATTGTAAATTGAAAAAATAACTGAAATTTGAGATAAATAATAAAAAAAATTTAGAAAATGAATTATAAAATAATTGAAAAGAACAAAAAGTAAATGAAAAATGATGGAAATAATTGAAACTTCAAGAAAATAATTAAAATTTGTACAGAATAATTGAAAAATTACAGAATATATTTGTGATAAACAAGACAACTCGAAGAATGATAAAAATAATTAGAAATTGAAGATAATTATTGCAATTGTAGAAAAATAATTGAAACAAATACAGAATCTATGTGAAGTAAAAAGAAAATATATAATTACAAAATGATTTCAAGAATGTTAGATTAAAGAAAATAATTAAGACATTATAGAAATAATAGAAAATTGACGACAATAATGGAAATTTGAAATAAATAATTGAGATTTTCGAAATTAATCAAAATAATATAAATTGTGTGAAAATCATTGCAAATTAAAAGAAAAATTACAAATTAGCGAACGTAAATGAAATTTGAGAAAAATGATTGAAAATGATTTAAACATTGAAAAGTGGATACAAAAACTTAGATTTAAGATAAAAAATGAAAATTTAGGAAATTAATTGATAAATAATTAATATATCTAATTAAAAGATGGAGAAAATAATTGCAAGAAGATAAGAGAAAATAAAAATTGAAAAAGATAATTGAAAACTCAGATAAATAATTGAAAATTGAAGAAAATAATTAAAATTTAAGAAAAATATATTTCAAAATTCAGGAAATTAATTGAAGAATAATGAAAATAATAAAAATTTCCAGGCAATATTTGCAAAGAAATAAAAATAATTCAAAATTAAAGAAAGTAATTTTAATTTCTGAAAAAGATATTTCAAAATCCAGGAAATTAATTAAAGAATAACAAAAATAATAAAAAAAAATTCGAGGAAATATTTGCAAAGTAAAAAAAATAATTAAAAATTGAAGAAAATAATTTTAATTTGTGAAAAATAATTGAAAAAATTTACAACATATATTTGTTGTAAAAGAAAATGATTGCAGATTAATAGTAATAATTGTGAATTGAAAAATAACTGAAATTTGAGATCATAAAAATAATTTTAAACTGAAAAAATAACTGCATTTTGAGATAAATGAAACAAAAGTTAGAAAATTATTTATAAAATAATTGAAAATGTCAAAAATTAAATGAAAAATAATAGTAATAATTGAAAATTGTAGAAAATATTAAACAAATTTTACAAATTAATTGAAAAAATTACAGAATAAATTTGGGATAAACAAAACTACTTAAATTTGATAAAAATAATTGTAAATTAAGGATAATTATTGCAATTTTAGAAAAATAATTAAAAAAATACAGAATATATGTGAAGTAAAAGTAAGTATCTAATTACAAATTGATTTCAAAAATTTTAGTTTGACGAAATTAATTAAAATATTTTAGAAATAATCGAAAATTGAAGAAAATAATGGAAATTTGAAATAAATAATTGAAATTTTCGATATTAATCAACAAATAATTAAAATAATATAAAATTTGTGAAAATCATTGCAAAAAAAAAAAAATAATTGAAATTGTCGAACGTAATTCAAATTTGAGAAAAGTAATTGAAGATTTATTATAATATTGAAAAGTGGGAACGATAACTTAGATTTATGATAATAAATGAAAAATTAGGAAATAAATTGAAAAATATTTAATATATCTACTTAAAAGGTAAAGAAAATCATTGCAAAAGTATAAGAGAAAATTAAAATCGAAAAAAAGAATTGAAAATAGGAGATAAATAATTGAAAATTTAGGAATTTAACTGAAGAATGAATAGTGAGAATTAACAAAAAAATAATCAAAAATTGTAGAAAGTATTTGCAATATGAGAAAAATAATTGAAAATTGATTTAAGAATTGAATCGTGGATACAGTACCTTAGTTTTGAGATAATAAATAAAAATTTAGATAATTAATTAAAAAATAACTAATATATCTAATTAAAAGACGGAGAAAATAATTGCAAAAATATAAAAGAAAATGAATTTGGCAAAAATAATTGATAAATGAGATAAATAATTGAAAATTAAGTATTTAATTAAGAAATGAATAGTGAGATTAATAAAAAATTGAAGAAATTGATTGCTAAATGATAACAAAAATTATTGGAAGTTAAAGAAAATTATTGAAATTTGAGAAAAATATTTTAAAGTCTAGAAAATTAATTAAAGAGTAATGAAACTAATAAAAAAATTCAAGACAATATTTGCAATGTAATAAAACTAATTAAAAATTGAAGAAAATTATTAAAATTTGAGAAATATATTTTAAAACCTAGGAAATTGATCGAAGAGTAATGAAAATAAGAAAAATTTCGAGACAATATTTGCAAAGAAATAAAAATAATTAGAAATTGAAGAAAATTATTTTATTTTTTGAGAAATAATTTAAAAAACTGCAACATATATTTGTAATGAAAGATAAAAATTTCAGAATGATAAAAATAATTGTATATTGAAAAAATAAATGAAAGTTGTGATAATTATAAAAAAAATTCAAAATTAATTAAAAAATAATTGATTATGACAGAAAGTAATTGAAAAATGATATAAATAATCGTAAATTGAAGAAAATAATGGAAATTTGATATAAACAATTGAAATTTTCGATATTACATTGAAACGTGGATACAGTAACTTACATTTGAGATAATAAATAAAACTTTAGGAAATTGATTGAAAAATAATTAATATATCTAAATAAAAGGCGGAGAAAATAATTGCAAAACTTTAAAAGAAAATAAAAATTAAAAAAAATGTTTGAAAAATGAGATAAATAATTGAAATTTGAAAAAATTGATTGCAAAATGATAATAATAATATTTGAAAATGAAGAAAATTATTAAAATGTGAGAAAAATATTTCAAAATCTAGGAAATTAATTGAGGAATAATGAAAGTAATATAAAATTGGAGAAAATATTTGTAAAGTTATAAAAATAATTTAAAATTGAAGAAAACAATTTTAGTTTGTGAAGAATAATTGAAAAAATTTCAACATATATTTGTAATATAAGAAAATAATTGCAGAATGATGAAAATAATTGTAAATTGAAAAAATAACTAAAATTTCAGATAAATAATAAAAAAAATTAGAAAATTAATAAAAATATAATTAAAAATGAGAAAAAGTAATTGAAAATTAAATGAAAAATAAATTTAAAAATAAAGTAAATGAAAGAAATAATTGTATATTAAAGAAAATAATAAACATTCGTAAAAAATAATTTAAGAAATTACAGAATGTATTTGAGATAAACAAGACTACAATTACAATTATTATATATTATAATTCTTTAAACTTCAATTAATTTGAAATTTTATTGATTAAAATTTGAATTAATCCACTCTTTGAGAATAGTAAATTTAAAATTATTTAAAAATTTCTTCAATTTTTAAAACTATTTTCTTTTATGATTTTAATTATATTTGATACAATTCTCAACTATTTTTATCATTTTTTAACATTTTTCTTCAATTTTATTTATGATTATTTTTTATTTTTTTCTCTCATTTATAAATTCAATTTCCCAAGTTTCAATTATTTTCTTTAATCTTTGAGAACAGTAAATTCAAAATTATTTAAAAATTTCTTAAATTTTTAACAATTCTTTGCTTTTATGATTTTAATTATTTGCTACAATTGTCAACTATTTTTATAATTTTTCAAATATTTTCTTCATATTCTAATTATTTCCATTATTTTTCAATTTTACCCTAATTTTTAAATCCAATTTCCGCAAGTTTCATTTCTTTTCTTTAATTTTTCCAAATAAAACTTTTGCAGTTTTAATTATTTTCTTCAATATCAAATTAGTTAAATTATTTATTTATTATTTTTCAACTTTTTTCGTTATTTTCAATTATTTTTACAAAATATGTTTTTTTTTTATTTTTAATCATTTTCTTCGAATTGTAAATTCATTTATTCACATTCTCATTAAGAAATTTATTTTTGTCAGTAATTTTGTCATATGAAATTCCATAGGGCGACTTTTTTGCCCTTGATTCATTCAATTAAATTAAATTTTAATTATAATTTAATGAAATTTCAATTTAATTATTATTTTTCAATTATTTAAGTCAATACTTAAAATTTTCATCACTTAATTTCATGGTATAATTTAGTTTAACTCATTTTCAGTCATTTAATTAGATTTAATTATTGTAAATTCATTTTCATGTGAATTTTCAGTGAATTGGATTTTATTACATCAATAAGGCAAGGTTGAGACAGGTCCTTGACTCTCTTCTGAAAGTTAATCAAAACTCATTATCGTTACATAATTACTTTTGTGAGAGAATCTAGAATCAAGTTCAGGGGAAAATTATTTACTGTTATTATAATTAGTTTCAACTGTATAATTTCGTGAATAATTAATTTTATCGAAAAGTAAACAAATGCAAATTTTATTCAATCGTAAGAATAGATTTTAATGAAAATGAAATAAATGGAGAAATATAAAGTTTGTTTCTATTTCCACCGGCATAATAATTTTTAATTTCTTATCTAATCCATAAAGTGGACAATTTTAAATAACTATTTTTTATTGCAATTTTATTTTTGATTTAAAAAAAAAAATTTTTTTATCTTCTGGTGTTAGTGAAAGCATCAGAAATGCTGTAGTTGCTTTTATAGCGATGTCGAAATGATATGAAAAGGTGAGAAAATTGGCATATGAAATATTCCCAACAAAAGTTGAAAGTACAATGTAAAAGAGAAATTGACAATGAAACATTGAGGAAAGTATTTTCTAAATTCTGATTCAGAATGTGGCTTAAAATATCATACATATTTCATAAAAAGTTGAAAAAAATTGTATTCTTATGCCCACTTTTGCAGCAGAAATAAAATATGTATGAAGCAGATGCTATCGGAAAGCAATTTTTCATATTTCTCGTTTTCAATATTTCACATGTATTCTTGTCACATAAGAAAGTATTGAACTGTCCTGATACTTCCGCTTTTTTCAAAAAATGATAAATTGACTGCAGATACTAAAATATATATAAAAATGCTAAATGCTTAAATCAAGAAACTATTCAAGTTGAAATATTTATCAATTTAGAGGAATAAAATGTTTCAATTTAGTTTAGAATTTTTACTTTAATGGAAAGCTTACGAATTTAGGAAATCTTTTTTCATTCAAGGGAAAAATTTAAAATTAGTTTAAAGTTATTTAATTTACTGGAATGTATTTATGTATGTGTATTTATTGACTTTTTTAAATTCCAAATTTCCATATTAAAAATTCCATTCTAGTTGGAAATTTTTAATTTAGTAGATATTTTCTGTGGTTAGTGTAAACAAACTTCTAAATAAGTTTAACTACTATTCTGGTTAAAAAATAACAAATTTAGTCAATCTAACTGCTTCTAACCCCCAAAAAGTTTCAAAATCGAAAAAATACACATATTTTTTTTTAAGACGGACAAAATATAGGGGGCTCAAACCCCTTGAAATTTCCAATTTATTTTATTTAGGAAAAAAAGCGCTGTTTTGTTAAACAAATTATTGTTATTAATTATTAATTATTTGCAAATGCATCAAGAGAGATACAAATTTTTCCTTAATTTACAAATTAATGGTCTCCGGTTAGAATAAGACACATTTATTTATTTTGCGATTTTTTAATTGTTCTCATTAATTTAACATTTTGAACTAATTTTGTAATTATTATTTACTTTTAAACATATTTTCTATGATTTTTTCAATTATTTCTCTCAAATTTTATTTACTGTTTTCAATTTTTTATATTTCAATTATTTTCATCATAATTCAATTTTCCTTCTCAATCTTAAATTAATTTCAGCATATTTCAATTATTTTTTTCAATTTTGAATTAATTTTATTATTTTTCAATTATTTTCCTCAATTGTTAATTATTATTCTAATTTTCTAAGATTTTTAAGTATTTTTCTGAAAACTCAAATACTTTCTTAAATTTTTAATTATTTTAATTTTGTTATCAGAATTTCAAATTTTTTTATTAATTATCGTAAATTTCAATTATTTTCAGCTTTCTTAAAGACTTTTCTCCAATTTTTAGTTTTTCTCATTTTATAAAATGAATTTTTAAAACTGTCAAGTATTTTTCTAAAATTTCTATTATTTTCTTCAATTTTTAATTATTTTCATTTGTTTTAGCAATTTCAAAACTTTTTTTTTTATTAATTATCGTAATTTTTAATTACTTTTAGCTTCCTTCAATTCTTTTCTCCAATTTTAATTTTCTTTTGTTTTAATTGATTTCTAAGATCTTCATGTATTTTTCGCAAATTTCAATTATTTTCCTTTATTTAAAAAAATTCTGTAATTTTTTCAATTATTACACTTAAATGTCATTTATTTTTTTACAACTTATCATTGTTTGTATCATATTTTAATTATTTTCATCAAGTTTTAAAATTTAAAAACATTTTTCAATTATTTTCCAAAATTTATTTCCTTCAATTTTCAATGCTTTACGTTTGTTTTAAAATTGCAAAGATTTTTAACTATTTATCTGATTTTTTAATTATTTTATTTAATTTTCAATTTTTTCTCGTTCTTTTTCATAATTGCCAAAAAGTTTTTACTTATTTCTCTTTAATTAGAACTTGTTCTGTTTAATTTTAAATTATGTTTATCTTTTTCCATTTATTTTCTCTGATTTTTTATTATTTTCTTTCATTTCAATGAACTTTTGAAAGTATTAAGTATTTTTCTCAAAAACTTTTTGTTTAACTTTCTTTTATTTAAAATATTTTATGTAATTTTT
Organism: Ganaspis brasiliensis; assembly: GCA_037103525.1. Taxonomy (NCBI): domain Eukaryota; kingdom Metazoa; phylum Arthropoda; class Insecta; order Hymenoptera; family Figitidae; genus Ganaspis; species Ganaspis brasiliensis. The sequence continues at coordinate 1,620,305 of JAZKLR010000294.1, forward strand.
TAAATTATTTTCTCAAATTTTAATTATTTTTTTAATTTTAATTTATTTATCTCAATTTTCAAAAATGTTTTTTCAATTTTTAATTACTTTCTCTAATTTTTCATTATTCAATTTTTTTCAATTTACTTTTAAGATTCTCAAGTATTTTTCTCAAATTTAAATTATTTTTTTAATGTTTGAAACATTTCTATGATTGTTTAAATTACTTTCCATATTTTTAAATTGATTTCATTTTCTTTTCAATTAATTTGAAAAATTTGCAATTATTTTGTTTAATTTCATTTGTTTTTTGCAATTCTTTTTAATTCTAAAATATTATAAAGTTTGTCCTAAGTAAATATTTATTTCATTTTATATATTAATTGATTTTTAAATATTACATTTAAAACATTTATTTCTTCTTATTATTAATTGATTTGTTATATTTATTATTGTATTTTATAATTTCTAAAATGGACGAAAAACTAATCGAGCGTTTTATTTTGCCAGTTTTCCTAAATATTCTTTTTAAATATTAAAAATAGTTAAGTCTGAAAACTACAACTACAACACCAAGCTAGCTGTAGTTTTTTACCTTGTTAACTTTTTATTTTTAAAGCAATGAGATATTTAGCAAAATTAACCGTGACCACCATTTGAAATTGTTGAAACAAAAATTTTTGTTAATAATTTTTAAATCTTTACAAATTCTTCTAAAAAGTCTCAACTTGTAAAATTAGAAAAATATTGTGTCTTTCTAGGTGCATTTGTAGAGAATTAATAATTATTAACAATAATTTTTTTAAACAATTGTAAATGTTTGTTGTTAATTTCACTGATTTTTTTTAAATATAAAAAAAAGTTTATGTTCTGAAAAAACTACAACTCGTAAGGTTTATTTGGATAATAGCTATAAATTAACAATAATAAATTGTTTGAACAAATGAAAAATATATTAAACTGTCTGCAAATATTCATAATTTGTCGATATTCAACAATTTTGTTGAAAAATCCTAAAGAAACTATCAATTTGTATTTGTGCAGAGAAATTTTTTCGATTTCAGGAATACGATTAAGAATAAAAAGCTAAAAGAAACTTCTTATTTTTTCTATTGGCGAAGTTTTGTTGACTAGATTTGTCAAACTCATCAGGCACTTGTTTTGTCAACAATATTTAATAAACTTGATTTTTAAAAAATCCGTCAATTTAAAAAAAAATATATACATAGTTAAAAGAAAATATTTTTTAAATAAATATATAAAATCTCCTGAGGAGATTTATGGAGATTGTTTATAACCCTATAAAAAATAGTAAATATTAACAAATTATTAAATAAATTATGGAATATTGTTGTCTAAGAACGTTTTAAATTCTGATTCCCTGTATTGATGTTTCGAGTGATTTTTGACGATTTTGTATCGAATTTCTAAAAAGCCCCGTTTTTCCCATGTAAAATCAACAGAAAATTTCAAGGTTCTTGAGCCATCCCTAAATATTGCCCAATTTAAAAAAGGGGTATTTTTTCGATTTTAAAATTTTTTCGAGGGTAGGTGCAAATCATACTTTTCTATTTTATGCACCATTCTAATATACACAAACAATCTTTATAAATATATAAGTATATAAACACTATTTACCGTAAATCGACGCAAATAATCTTATTCCTTCTTTAAGCAGACTGTATCATAACGTCAGGACAATTTTCAAATCCTGGTTTCACAAAAACCATGAAAATTAAAAAAAAAACAAATTTCACTTTTTTTCCCCAAACGATTTTCTTTCTTATATAATACACTCCACACTGCAATCCTAATTAACAAAACCAATGTCCATAATAAAAAAAATTCCTAAAATATCGAGCTTTTCTAGAAAAATTGCTAAATTTGAAATCACTGATATCGATGACGATCACACAACAATCGATCCGTTCGACCGGTACCGACGACCTCGCGACCAAATGAGATCCTCGAGCGATAGTTTTGATTGTACCGGCCCGATCACTATCTACTATTCATCCATCCGGCTAGTTAAGAGGATGGTACCTGTCTGACAGTGTAACTCATGGTATGGCATGGCATGTGCTTGGAATTGCATGGCTAAGTCATAAGCGGGGCCTTGATTGGTGTGGTGGTGGTCATGGTGTCGAAGGTAGTGGCGATGGTCATGGTGGTGGAGGAAAAAGGAAGACTCCACGAGGACCAGAGAAGATCGCCGGAGAACTCATAGAGAATGAGTGGGAAAGAGAATTACAACGAGAGAAACAAAAAAAAAACAAAAAAAAAATAAGTAGAAGAAGATGTAGAAAAAAAAACGCGGAGAAGGAAAAAGAAAGGAAGATTGGACGGAGTGGGGGGAGGAAGAGGGCCGTGTCAGGGTGAGAGAGAGAAGAGGAGAAATCAAAGTGGGCCAGTGGCCAGGTCACGTGGAGGAAGGGGTCCAACGTGCACGACATCGACACACTGTCCTACTCATCGCCTCGACTTGGCGGCACTTCTTCCTTCTGTCCATTCAGGAAAAGTTTCCCCAATGCCTCCCAACCATTCGAAAGGAAACAGTTGCAGTTGAATTGATTGCTCATTTATGGCTATTTCTCTCCTATACCTTTCAATTCACATCTTTCTCATTTTTACGTATTTTTAAAAAAAATACAGCCTTTTTGTTTCTTGATTTTTTGGGGAAGAAAACATTTTTAATACAGGCATCGCAGACAGTCATCTTTTCACCTTTTTTTTACCTTTTTTCAATTTTGGCACCTTTTTCACCTTATTTGATGATTTGTTACCTTTTTCACGTTTTTTGATGACTTGTCACCTTTTTACATCTTTTTTCACCTTTTTTCAGATCAAAAATATATAATTTTTTGTAAATATTTCGAAGTATGTTCATAAAAATGAAAAGAGTCGAATAAACGGTTAACTAATCTTTTCTGTGTTCCTGTTATTTATGTAAATAGAATTAACATAACCATAACATATCATTTTGTAATTTTTCTTTCGGATCTCTAATAAGAAAAATTAAATATATTTAAATATAATATTTAAAAATCAATTAATATACACATAAATAAAATAAATATTTATTTAGGACAAAATTTATAATATTTTAGAATTAAAAAAAGAATTGCAAAAAATAATTGAAATTAAACAAAATAATTGAAAATTTTGCAAATTAATTGAAAAAAGTAATAAAATCAATTAAAAATTGGGGAAAGTAATTTAAACAATCATAAAAATGTTTTAAACATAAAGAAAATAATGTAAATTCAAGAAAAAAAACTTGAGAATCTTAAAAGTAAATTAAAACAAAATTGAATAATGAAATATTAGATAAAACTAGGTGTGAATTCTGTCCATTTCATGGACACTTCGCTTCCAAGGAAGCAAAACAATTTGCTTCCTCATAGAGGAAGCAATAATTCAATAATATTTTAAATATTTTAAGTTAATAAAAACAAAAATAAAAAAAACATGAATTATTTTTATTAAAAAGATACTAAAACAATTTGATTAGTTAATTTCAAAAATCCTTAAATTGTATGTTTTGGAAACAATGAAATATTGTATTCTTAATAATGTTGTTTCTCTTTATTTAAGGGGAGTCACCTGAGAAATTTCAACCCATCGAAATATGTTTCTTATCGGTGCATATTTTTTTTCTAGGATTATTTTGGATGTAAAAGAATGAAATATTATCAAGATTAAAAAAAAAATTAAAAAATTTTTTTTTTGTTGTTGAGAAAATTAAAAATGTTAAAACCCATACGATATTTTGTTTGAAATCTTAAAAAAGGCATATAAAAAAATTGGCATTAAAAAAATTTGAAAAATTGTAGGAGATAAATTTTTACAAAAAAAAAAAATTTCAACAACAAAAAATTTTTTTTCAAAATTTTTGTTGTTGTTAATTTTGATAATATGGCATTCTTTTACATCCAAAATAGTCCCAGAAAAAAAATTGACACCGAAAAGTAACATATATTTCGATGGGTTGAAATTTCTCAGGTGACTCCACTTAATGAACCAAATTTGATGATTTTCATTTCTCCCAAAAAATATGTTTTTTTCAGCCAATCAAAAAATGGCTTAAACAGACTTAAGGTACATGTTTAAAGCTTTAAAAATCCACTTAGAAATTTTATTTATGTCTATTTTTGGTGTTACTATAGCTATTTGAAAAAAACGACTTTTTAAAAAAGTATCTTTACATTTCTTGAAATATTTAAAAAAATATTAAAGACACATGAATTTAAGCTAGATATTCTTTTTCTACAGGTTCTGGCAATAAGTTTTAAAAAAAAGACGTCCCGATATGTTCATTAGGCTCTGAGCAATCAGCGTTTGAAAATCGCTCGGGTCCCGTAGACCCAATCTAGCAGTTACGTTAAATCCCGATAGTCTAGCAGTTGAGGGTTAATATTATTAGTAATATTATTATTATTATTATTATCATTATTTTACTAGGTGAAAATTATGTCCATTTCGTGGATATTTCGTTTCAAAGTTAGCAAACAAATTTGCTTTCTTATAGAAAAAGCAATATATTAATGATATAAAATTTAATTCGAGAAATTCTTTAAAAAAAGGAATTTTAAGTGCAAAAAATGAAAAAACATCAATTAATTTACGAATTTCTGATCAATTATAAAAGTTATATAGGTCAATCGATTCGTTTTGAGATAAGGAATATGATTTTTTTATTCATTAAGTTGTATTTTTAGCTTGGGAAAAAATTTTGGCAAAAAACAATTTTTTTCGATGAAAAAAGGTGCTCAACAAAATTTGATTGGGTATTTTCAAAAATCCCTGTGTCCAAATTTAGATACTCACGAGCTTAAAAAGTCATCCAAATTTTATTGAAATCCGTTGAAGCGTTCTCGAGATATCCTGGCGACAAAAAACGCTATACACACACACGTACACACATACACACACACACACACACACACACACACACACACACACACACATACATACATACATCTGGACATTTGCTTAGGAATGAAAATTTACGCTTTTTAGATGAAAATGAGTCGATTTAGACTATTTTTGGAAAATCGAAAATCTTAACGATCACAAAGCTTCCTCTATGAGGAAGCAAAAATAATTAAAAATTGAAAAAACATGATTAAAAATTGAGATAAATAAATTAAAATTTAAGAAATTAATTAAACAAATTACATAAAATATTTTAAATAAAGGAAAGTTAAACAAAATTTGAGAAAAATACTTAAAACTTTCAGAAGTTCATTAAAATAAAAGAAAATAATTAAAAATTAGAAAAAATAAATGAAAAAAGATAAAGATAATTTAAAATTAAACAGAACAAGTTTTAATTAAAGAGAAATAAGTAAAAACTCTATGGCAATTATGAAAAAGAACGAGAAAATGAACGAAAGTAATTGAAAATTGAAGAAAATAATATAAAAAATATTATAAATAATGAAATAATTGAAAAGTCAGATAAATAGTTAACAATTTTTGAAATTATGAAACAAATTTAAAGAATTGAAAATTGAAGTAAATAGATTTTGGAAAATAATTGAAAAATGTTTTTTAAATTTTGAAACTTGAAGAAAATAATTAAAATATGATACAAACTATGATAAGTTGTAAAAAATAAATGACATTTAAGGGTGATAATTGAAAAAACTACAGAATTTTTTTTAAATAAAGAAAAAATAATTGAAATTTCAAAAAAATACATGAAGATCTTAGAAATCAATTAAAAATAAAAATTGAAGAGAAGAATTAAAGAAATAAGCTAAAAGTAATTGAAATTTACGACAATTAATAAAATTTTTTGGAAATTATGAAAACAAATAAAAATAATTAAAAATTGAAGAAAATAATAGAAATTTAAGAAAATTACTTGAAAACATTTTAGAAATTAATTTTATAAAATGAGAAAAACTAAAAATTGGAGAAAAGTCTGGAAGGAAGCTAAAAATAATTGAAATTTACGATAATTAATAAAAAAAATTTGAAATTCTGATAACAAATGAAAATAATTAGAAATAGAAGAAAATATTTTAATTTTCAGAAAAATACTTAAAAATCTTAGAAAATAATTTTAGAAAATGAGAATAATAATTAACAATTGAGGAAAATAATTGAAAAATTATCAAATTAATTCAGAATTGAACAAAAATAATTGAAATATGCTGAAAATAATTTAAGATTGAGAAGGAAAATTGAATTATGATGAAAATAATGTAAATATGAAAAAGAACGTAACTAATTGGAAATATTAAACAAATAATATGAATAATTGAAATTTGAATGAAATAATTGAAAATGATTAAAAATTAGAGAAAATAATGGGAATTTTAGAACAATATTTAGAAATTTTAGAAAATAATTTTAAAAAATAAGAATAATTAAAACTTGTGGAAAATAATTGGAAAATGCTTTTAAAATTTGAAACATAAAGACAAAAATTGAAATATGAAGAAGACCATGAACAGTTAAAAAATTTTGTTCTTTTTTTATCAATTATCAACTCTTTTTTTAAAATTTCAATTTAAATCTTTAATCTTGAATTTTAATCTTTAATTTTAAATTGATTTCTTTAATTTTCAATTTATTTCTTTAATTTTCAAATATTCTCTTGGAATTTCAACGCAATTCTTTAACTTCCAAATGATTTATTTAATTTTCATATATTTTTTACAATTGTTTTCATTATTTTCATCAGTTTTCAATTGACAATTTATTTTTTTCCTTCAATTTTATGATTATTCATCAATTTAAAAATTTTTTTTTCGAATGCCGATTATTCTCACCATTTTTAGAATTTTTTTTTCAATTATCAATTATTTTGTTTAATAATTAATTTTTTCTTTTAATTATCAATTATTTTCTTGAAATTTTCATTTAATTCTTTAATTTCCAATTTATTTTTTCAATTTTTAATTAGTTTCTTTAATTCTCAAATAATTTTTTTAATTTTCATTTATTTTTTACAATTGTTTCCATTATTTTCATCAGTTTTCAATTGACAATTTATTTTTCTTCTTTAATTTTATGATTATTCATCAATTTAAGATTTTTTTTTTGAATGCCAATTATTCTCACCATTTTTGGATTTTTTCTTTGAATTGTTATTTACTTTTTTCAATAGTTAATTATTTTCGTCAATATTTAATTATTTTCGTCACATTGTAATTTTTCGTTTAATTATCAATTATTTTCTTGAAATTTACATTTAATTCTTTAATTTCCAATTTATTTCTTCAATTTAATTCCCGCATTTTTTCAATTATCAATTATTTTCTTTCAATTCAATTCTATAAATTTACAATTAATTTATTTACTTTTCATTGATTTTCTACAATTTTTTTCCGTAATTTTCATCAGTTTTCAATGGTCAATTTATTATTCTTCTTCAATCTTATGTATATTCATTAATTACAATTTTTTTGTACGAATGACGATTATTCTTACCATTTGGCAATTTTGTTCAATTCCTAATTATTTTTTTTAATATTAATAAGTTTTTTAATATTCACTTAATATTTTTAATATTTCACTGTTGAATTGTTTTCTTATATTTTCACTAATTCTCGGCTTTTTTTAATTAACTTTTTACAATTTTTAAGTTTATTCCATAAATTTCAATTCAATTCTTCAACTTTTTATTGCTTTCTTCAATTTTAGATCATTTTTTTCAAGGTTAATTATTTTTTTCGATTTTCAATCCAGTTGCTAAATGTGTAATTATTATCAAAATTTATTCCTATAATTTTCATAATTTTTAAATTTGCAATTATTTTATTTAAACTTAATGTTTAATTTTTTCAATTATTTTTTTCAGTTGTCCATTAATCTAGTCAGTATTTGAATTTTGTTTTTAATTGACAATAATTTTCGCAATTTTTCATAGATTTTCTTCAATTTATCAACTATTTCCTTCAATTATTAAATATTTTCCGCAATTTTTAATTATTTCCTACAATTTTATTCAATTTTTAATTATTATCTTAAAATTTTATAATTTTATTATTTAATAATTCTTGGGATTATCAATAAATTTTTTTATTATATTCTTTAAATTTCAATTCCATTCTTAAAATTTTAATTATTTTCATAAATTTTTAATTTTTTTCTTAAATTTCCAATTATTTTCTTCAATTTCAGTTTTTTTCTACTTTTAATCCAGTTGTTCAATTTACAATTATTTACAACAATTATTCCTATAATTTTTTTAATTTTTCTTTTTGCAATTATTTTCTTGAAAATTAATTTTTATTGTTTTATTTAAAATTTTTTTTAGTTGTGTTTTAATCTAGCCAGTTTTTGAATTTTGTTTTCAACTGTCAATTATTTTCGCCTTTGGTTTTGTAATTTTTTTCCAATTATTAATTATTTTTTCAAATTTCAATTTAATTTTTAAATTTTCAATTTATTTCTTCATTTTTTTATTAGTTTCTTCAATTTTCAATTATCTTTTTCAATTTCAATTATATTCTTTGATTTTCAACCCAGGCTTTCAATTTTTAATTAGTTTCAACAGTTGTTACTATAATTTTCTTAATTTTTAAATAATTTTGTTTAAATTTAGTACTTATTGTTTAATTTTTTTTAATTGTGTAATCTTCTAGCCATTTTTCGAATTTAGTTTACAAATTGTCAATTTTCTTTTATTTTACGAATGTTGAAAATTTTGACTTCAACAATTGTTTTATTAATTAAAATTTTTTTTTCACTTATTTACATAATTTTTTGTCTAATGAATAAATGAAACCACTATAAACACAAAAACGAGATGTTTATTAATACAAATTAGTGCATTGATAAATTTTACAAAATACAAGGGGGTTCTCTTTGATTTTATAATAATATAAATTCTACGAAATACTGGGGGTTCTGTTAGATTTTGTAATATAAATTCTCCAAAGTACCAGGGGGTTATCTTGGGTTTTAAAAAGTAAATATATATAATAATATAAATTCTACAGAGTACCAGGGGGATAAGATTTAATCTAAAAGAATCCCCCGGTACTTCCTAGAATTTATATTATTATAAAATCAAAGTAAACCCCCCTGTATTTTGTAAAATTTATCAATGCACTAATTTATATTAATTTTATAATCTAAAAATCTTTACAATAAAATCCATTGATTACATTATTTGTATAAGAGTATCATTTTTAGTACATTAAAAAAATATCTAAATTATAAAATTCTTATTTAATTTCCGTTTTTTCCATAAAACACACATAAACATTTATTTTTATTGTCTTCATGTTCTCCGAAATAAAACGGAAACACGTCACATTTATAAAACATCAAGCACAATGATTTCAAAGACATTTGTGGCTAAGACATAAATATATGTTAATAAAAATGAGTCTCCATTAGTCAAGTACAAAATCGTTAAAATGACACACATTTGCGGGAAGAAGTAATTAAGTATTTGAAAAATTGTTTCCTTGTATTTAAACAACTTCATTTGAAAAGTTTTAATAAATATTAACATTGTTTTTTTATTTAAACATTATTTAAATTAAACAATTTGTTAAATTAAATTTTGTCTTATAAATATCATTTTTAATCTCAACACAATAGTATCTTAATAAAAATCGATCATTGTTATAAAGTTTAAAAAAAAGTTTCTTAGCACTTCCTTGTTATTGTTTGCACCTACTTCGCACAATAATTGAAACTGGGTCGAGATACCGATAACATTATCAAAAAATCTTCCTTCAAGTTCCTAAATATTAACTGTCTAAGGAGAGAAAGTTATAATACATAATGAAAATAGCATCAATTTATTCGCATCATCATTATCATAAATAATCATGTCCAATTTTAATTGATTTAAATGCAATTTGTATATAGTTTATTATTTAGAAAGGAGTGTTTACTTAACCAACATGACCTTTCAATATAAATTTTCTCTTGAAGTTATTTTTTTCTATTATAAATATGTAGAATGAATAATTCAAATTTTTCTTACTAGAACATATTTAGACGAAATTAATTATAAAATAGTGAAAAATTCACGAGGCTTCAGAAATAATTAAAAGTTTAATGTTCATTTATTCTGTATTATAGCGTTATAATTCATAATTTTGCAAATCAGTCTCTATACTTACATATATTGCTCAATTATATCTTTCACTAACCCGTATAATTCTGTTTAATTAATGAACGCATTAAGTACTTATATTTAATTAAGTCGAACGTTTTGAAGCTGATGACGCCTCAGAGTCACGCAAATCTTTTTAAAAAAAAATAAGGAATACTAAACCGGAAATCTGTAAAATAAGAACACTAAAAGCATGGCTCACTCGAAACTTTCGTTTCTCTACTTTTACTGTTTAGTAAAACTTTAGGAAGTAAGTCATGACACAAAAGACTTCCTTTTTCCCTCATAATTCAACACGCTTCTTTCTTCAAATTTACATTCAATCCGAAATTTTTTTATTTATTATATAGTGAAATAAATCTTATACTTTAATTTATTATTAAAGAAACTTTATTAAATAATGAAAATCAGAAATATAAATTTTATTTAAATATACTGTATTTTTTGATTTCTTTAAAACTAGAAAATGTCAGTTGTATTGTGTTGCTTAAATGTTTAAAATGTACAAAGTGTCAACAAAAAATGAGAAAATATTGTAACGTTGTCAGGTAGTTTTTGTCAGAGTCGCGTAATTGAAATTGACGAGGGAAGCTGTCCTTTCAGCGGGAACTTTGTAATTATACCAACAACAAGGCTTCAGGTTTCGCTTCATAAATTTTATTGAGCGATGCTCTGTGACAAAAGATCCGATCATCTTGGAGTAATAATTATAATTTTGTTGCTTCAAAACAATTTGTCGATTCGTTTCAGTGGGAAATATTATTTACTGTTGATTGTACTTTTCATCTTAATCAGATAAAAATTGGTTTAACGTCTGGCGACAATATAATCCATGAAAATAAAAACGTAATCTCCAGACATAAAAAAAAAAAACGGATCCAATATATACAAAACAGTTAAAAAACATCGTATTCAATTTTGAGGTTATATACAAAAACAGAAAAGATTAATTATCAATTTATAATAAATTGTAAAATTTACATAATAGTCGATAAACATAAATCCATTGTTAATAAAATAAAATTTAACAACAGAATGTTGTTATACTAAAAATTATCTAAAATCACATATCAGAAAAAGAAAAATATATTAAATAATAAAGCATATTTTGAAAATATAAATTACATTCTAAAAAGGAGGTTACAATTATAAGAAATAATTTATAAATTAATACATTTTTTACATTAATTACTACATTGATAAATTATTTTTCATAAAAAATTGTAGACGAATAACTATTTATATACATCCTATTATTTCTTTTTTCCGGTATGCGGATTAACGGTAATTTCTCGTTAATATTTTGGCTATACACTTTCTTTACAAATTTTTTTTCCAGTGACGTCTTTGAATGATAAAAGTAACATTGAAGCTATTTTATTAATAAATCATCAGCAGACTTTATTTCTATTATGCCCCAGGAAGAGAATATTTCAATTTGAATATCAAGTGTGCACGCTTCAATTTTCAATAATGTGCATGCTATTTTGTCTAGAAGTGAATTTTAATGGTACTTGGGCTCTTGAAAGGCATTAGGATTGAATCCAGAACGGAAATCTGCCCCGCGGAATTAAGCTGTTGGTATGGAAGACAGGTTTTGGACAAAGATTTCGCATTCAGAATATCAATGGCAAGGAATTTCACCTCATTTCGGAGTCATAAAACCAGGTTCCTTCGATTTCTCGTGACTTTCTCACGTAGAAACCCTCAAAACAGGTTTCCATTTGCAAATCTCGTTCCAATTGTCACAAAATTAAATCCAAATATTTATGATATTACTTGTTATACAACAATCGATTTTATTTTTTATTATTTTTACAAGCGCTTGCATCGCATCTCAAACAGCATTTCCTGTTTACAGATTGAAACTAAAAGTTGTCCAAGATGATCTCTGATATATATGAAGCAATAAGGAAAAAAAGTAAAAAAATATATATATATTCATGTGAATACAATATATATACATAAAATCAGATTTTTGTCTGTACTTTGATTAGAATCTAGAATTTAAAATATAAATATTCGTTTTTGGGTAAGAGGGCATCCAAAATTGTTCACAGAAGCTTTCATGTCCTTCTGTCCTTCCGTCCGTCTGTGTGAATGTCTGACTGTCTACCTGTCTGTCTGTCTGTCTTACCGTCCGTCTATTTTCCTATCTATCTGGCTGTCTATCTGTCTGTTTGTCTGTTTATTTATCTGTCTGTCTGTCTGTCTGTCTTACCGTCCGTCAGTTTTCCTGTCTATCTGGATGTCTGTCTGGTTGTCTGTCCGCCTGTTTGTCTGTTTATTTGTCTATCTATCTATCTATCTGTTTGCCTATCTGTCTGTCAGTCCGACCGTCTGTCTGTCAGTATGTCTTTGTGACTGTCTGTCTGTCTGACCGTCTGCCCACTTGTCTTTTCGCCCGTCTCCCTTCTCTCCATCAGTCTGCATGTCTGTTCGCCTTACTGTTTGCCTGTTTCTCTAGCTGTATCTGTCTGTCTGTATGTCTGTCCGTCCGTGTGTCTGTCTATCCGACTGTCTGCCTATCTGTTTATCTGGCTGTGTCTATCTGTCTGTTTGTCTGTCTATCTGCCTGTATGTCTGTCCGCCTGTCTGTTTCTCTGTATGTCTGTCTGTCTGTCTATCTATCTATCTGTTCACCTATCTGTCAAATCTGTTTGTCTATCTGTCTGCATGTCTGCCTGTCTTAACGTTCGTCTGTTTCCCACTCTTTCTGTTTGTCTATCTGTCTACCTGTCGGTCTGTCTGTCTTACCAACCGTATGTTTTTCTGTCTGTTTGATTGCTTATCGGATTGTCTGTCTATCTATCTGTTTGTCCATCTGTCTGCCTCCCTGTCTGTCTGTCTGCTTGTTTGTCTGTTTATTTGTCTGTCTGTCTTACCGTCCGTCTGTTTTTCTGTCAGTCTGTTTGTCTATTTGTCTGTTTGTCTATTTGTCTGTTTGTCTGTCCGCCTGTTTGTCTGTTTATTTGTCTATCTGTCTGACTGTCTGTCTGTCTGTCTGTCTGCCAGTCTTACCGTCTGTCAGTTTTCCTGTCTGTCTGGTTGTCTGTCCGTCTGTTTATTTGTCTGCTTGACTGTTTGTCTGTCCGCCTGTTTGTCTGTGTATTTGTCTATCTGTCTGTTTGTCTTACCGTCCGTCTGTTTACCTGTCTGTCTATCTATCTATATGTCTATCTGTGTGTCTTTCTATCTGTCTGTTTGTCTGTCTATCTATCTGTTTGTCTATCTGTCTGTCTGTCGATCTGTTTGTCTGTTTATTTGTCTGTCCGCCTGTTTGTCTGTTTATTTGCATATTTGTCTGTCTATTGACTATCTGTTTGTCTATCTGTCTACCTATGTCTATCTGGCTGTCTATCTGTCTGTTTGTCTGTTTATTTGTCTATCTGTCTGTCCGTCAGTTTTCCTGTCTGTCAGTCTGTTTGTCTGTATATTTGTCTGTTTATTTGCATATCTGTCTGTCTGATATCTGTTTTATTGCATATCTGTTTGTCTGTTTATTTGTCTATCTGTCTGTCTGTCTGTCTTACCGTCCGACAGTTTTCCTGTCTGTCCGTCTGTTTATCTGTGTATCTGTCTGTTGTCTGTTTATTTGTCTGTCTGTCTGTTTGTCTATTTGTCTGTTTGTCTGTCCGCCTGTTTATTTGTCCATCTGTCTGTCTGCCTGATTATCTGTTTGTCTGTATGTCGACCTGACTGTCTGTCTTACCGTCCGTCTGTTTTCCTGTCTGTCTATCTATCTGTTTGTATGTCTGTCTTTTTGTCTGTCTGTCTGTTGGTCTGTTTATTTGTCTATCTGTCTGTCTGTCTGTCTTACCGACCGTCTGTTTTCCTGTATGTCTGGCTGTCTATCTGTCTGTTTGTCTGTTTATTTGTCTATCGGTCTGTCTGTCTGTCTGTCTGTCTTACCGTCCGTCAGTTGTCCTGTCTGTCCGTCTGTTTATCTGTTTATTTGTCTGTTTGTCTGTTTATTTGTCTGTCTGTCTGTTTGTCTATTTGTCTGTTTGTCTGTTTGTCTGTCCGCCTGTTTGTCTGTTTATTTGTCTATCTGTCTGTCTGCCTGATTATCTGTTTGTCTGTTTGTCTACTTGACTGTCTGTCTTACCGTTCGTCTGTTTTCCTGTCTGTCTATCTATCTGTTTGTCTGTATGTTGACCTGACTGTCTGTCTTACCGTCCGTCTGTTTTCCTGTCTGTCTATCTATCTGTTTGTCTATCTATCTGTCTTTTTGTCTGTCTGTCTATGGTATGTTTATTTGTCTGTCTGTTTGTCTGTCCGACTGTTTGTCTAGCTGTCTATCTGCCTGTCTGCATGTCTGTCTGTCTGTCTGTCTCTCCGTCTGTCTGTTAATTAGTTAGTGACAAAACTTTGACACGTCTATCATATTTGGACGGTTAAACAAAATTTAATGAAGTATTAGGTATTGATGTAAGTTACGTTTATATGCCCAAATTAAACTAAAAAAAAATTGGCACTTTTAGGCGTCGTAAATTTGGATGGGCGATTAAAATTTTGAGACAGACAGATAGACAGACAGACAGACAGACATACGATGTTTATGGTCATTTTTCGATTTCTCGATTATGTTCAAAAGAATTTATAATATGCAAGTTGAATACTTGAGGTTCGAAGTAATGTATAAAATAGACAAAACTCTGATTTTTTTTTTGGTAATTAAATATTTGGTCTAATAAGGCCCAGAGTTGACTAAAAATTAATCGCAAAATTAAAAAAAATCGAACTCTAGTAAAAAATATAAACCATTTCTTGAAAACCAACAATTATTTCATTAATCGTTATTATTAGTTTTGAGGGTTAAAATTTTTATAAAACAATGTTTTTTAATGATACTTTATTTAAAAAAAAAATAGGCCACTTCTTTTTTCAGCTTGAATTTGAAACAAGAGAAAAGAAGTTTTGTTACAATTGCAAAACGGTAAAATCATTCATAATTGTGGGCGATACTTGTTAGCGGAAGAGCCCGCATGCTTTTATGCAATCATTACGGCAGTCCCTATTATAGATATAACTTGCCTTACTGCTATTTCAGAAAAGGAGATGACGTGATTTCACACAGTCAACGATCCTTTGACCCCATTTTGAATTTCTATAACATATCCATAAAGTAACTTGAGATTAAAATCTCTCTTGTTTAATTTACTTTTTATCCTGTTACAAATGAAAAAACTGCGGCTAATTATTAGCTCGAATTCGAGGTCATGTTTAGCTGCATTCAAAATTAGCCTCAGGCGGCAAACATCAGACTCTTTTATCTGCACGTGAAAACAAAAGAAAAAGTTACTTTTGTCTTTTTTCGTTCATATTTGAAGGGTTTCACTTTCCTTTGACTATTTAACAGGACTCGGTTTTTTCTTTAAATAAATTTGTTTAAAAAATTATCTTGTGAGAATTTTTGAATTTTGATGTATTCATTTAGGACAAAATGTACCAATTACTGCGGTGAAATCGAATTCCGATAAAAAGATTGAAAAAAAAGTTATATATATAAATGGAAGATAAATATTTGACTGATTTTAAAAGCAGTATTGTTATCTATTAAAGTAAAAATCACTAATTAAAACGTAAACAGAAATTATATGTTTTTTCAAATCGGTCAAATAACATTAAGTTTTTTCAATTTTTTTGTTCTCACTTTACTTTTATGCAAAATGGAAGAAAAAAATTGTTTAACAATAGTGATACATTTTTTGAATTCTATAAAAAATTATCTTTCAAATCACACCTTGAACATTGAAAAATCTCTTTTGTTTCAAAAGTTATTTCAAATTTGAAAAAATCCTGCAGTTTATATTTTTTACACAATATGTGTTTTAAAAATTGCCGAAACGACTTTATCTTGGGTAAATGATATTTACTGTTTAAATCTGAATTAGTAAAAAACTACTATTTAGAGGTTAAAACCATGAAGGAGTTTTGTTTTTTTCAATTAGTAAAAAATAACTATAAATTAGTAAAAAAATACCTATAAATTAGTAGAAAACTACTAATTCAGTAGTTAAATTTAACTAAATAAATAGTAAACGATAACTAAAGTAATTAATAGAAATCTACCAATTCTTTTAGTAGTTTAATATAACATAAAAATTACTTTGACCAATTAAATCCGTAGTTTTTTACTAAATTATTAGTAAACATGGTAAACGAGTTTCCAC
This sequence comes from Ganaspis brasiliensis, assembly GCA_037103525.1. Taxonomy (NCBI): domain Eukaryota; kingdom Metazoa; phylum Arthropoda; class Insecta; order Hymenoptera; family Figitidae; genus Ganaspis; species Ganaspis brasiliensis. The sequence goes on from JAZKLR010000294.1 coordinate 1,636,550, forward strand.
TCTTAAAATAGTAGTTTTTAACTAATTCAGATTTAGAGAGTAAAATTTAGATAGTTTTAAACAAAAAAAAATTGATTAATTAGAATTACTCAAAATAGGTAACTACGTAATAATGGACAGTACTGTAAACATTCTAAAACTAGTTTTTAAATAAGATATAATACATTTAGATACTTAATAAAAATTTGTGCTTAACATTAATATTGTAAAAAAATATATATAAAGTAACGAAAATATGTAAACTTAAAGTTAAAAGTTACTGCAAAAATAATAACTTCATTATGTTAAAGTTACTTTTTAAAAATAGTAACGAAGTTAGCTCTGGTCTGCATGAATTACTGTGCCTCATTTTCTGCGGCAAATATAACTTATGTAGTTATATAATAAATTCTTTAAAGTCCTCCAAATATTAATTTCAAAAAACGGTGATGACCAACAAGGACAACAAATATTGGTAAAAAGAAGAAGAACCAATTTTTTTCTTTTTTCTTACGTTTAATTCGAGACTGATTCAGTCTCCTCTTCAGAGATTTATTCAAACATCTTTAATCAAATTATAATAATTTTTTCATATTACTTATTTCTTATATACATAGCAGAACAAATTATGGTATAAAAGTCATAAATATTTTTTTGTTACATAAAATTCTTTTTACAATACAAAATTACTCACATCAGCTCATTTTATTCAAAATTCGTCGAACTTGTGTATGTACTTTCATCACCAGAAATCATATTGCTGCAAATTAATTTTAAAATTTAACACTTGAACATATAAAAATTATAATTAAAAAAAAATTTTTTTGTTAATTAATAAAAATATTCACCTCAGGAGAAAAACTGAACACTTTTTTAACATTTTTACATTTTTACTGACAATAATGAAAAAATTAAATTCTATTCAATGAAATTTTCAACTTACTTCATTGAAAGTCAAGATAACTGTGATAAAAGTAAACACACAATTTAATGTCTAAGTGAACACAATCAATAACATTTCGAAAATTACAATGTAAACTTTAATAAATAAGAATATTGAAACAAACAATGCAAAAGGCTTCTAAATTAAACTTTTAATAATATTCTTATAAGAATCATCAAAATTCGAAATATCCGTAATTTTGTTTATACTTTTTTTACCTTCATTTTTAATAAAAAACATTTCAGTCACTAGTCTTTTATAGTTATTATCTTCTCTGTGTAAAATTTTTATATTTGACCAGTCGAAATTATGTTCTGTTCCATCGTCATTAAGATTCGAAGTTCTGTGTTTAGTAATTACATTATGATATTTTTTATTTAAATTTATGTTAGATTCGTGTTCATTTCGTCTGGTCAATAAACGTCTACTAGTCTGTCCAACATATGTTTTTTCACAATCCAAACACTCAAGTCTGTAAACAACATCTGTATTTTCTAATTTTTCAAGAGTGTCTCTGCCTAATTTTATAAACAAATTTTCAAAGGATGAGTCATTTCTAAAAACAGTTGTTATATTATATGATTGTAAAATGCGTTTAAATTTATAAGAAAGATTATTGTGAAAAGGAATAGAAATAATATTTTTTGTAATTTCATTTTGTTGATCGATTTGTTTTTTTAAACCACTCTTAATATGAAATACTCTGTTTTTTATCTATAAAAACTAATTGGTATCGAAAAAACACTTTCTCTGGCAGGAGTATTAATTTTCTTTCAAATCATCCAAAAAATCAAAAAATTGCTATTATAAAGAATTTAGTTGATTCTGCAATTCTTTTATCAAATAAAGAATTTCATTTTGAAAATTTGAATATCATTAGAGAAAATTTAATTTTGAATAACTATCCACTAGATTTTATTAATAAACATATAAAAAACAGAGTATTTCATATTAATTATTATTAATTAACAAAAAAAATTTTTTTAAATTATAATTTTTATATGTTCAAGTGTTAAATTTTAAAATTAATTTGCAGCAATATGATTTCTGGTGATGAAAGTACATACACAAGTTCGACGAATTTTGGATAAAATGAGCTGATGTGAGTAATTTTGTATTGTAAAAAGAATTTTATGTAACAAAAAAATATTTATGACTTTTATACTATAATTTGTTCTGCTATGTATATAAGAAATAAGTAATATGAAAAAATTATTATAATTTGATTATAGATGTTTGAATAAATCTCTGAAGAGGAGACTGAATCAGTCTCGAAACGTAAGAAAAAAGAAAAAAATTGGTTCTTCTTCTTTTTACCAATATTTGTTGTCCTTGTTGGTCATCACCGTTTTTTGAAATTATGTAGTTATAAATTTGAAGGTTAGGTTGTCTCTGTGTCAGCAATAATAGAAACATATGTACGTTCCAATTACTACTATAAATTGTAATTTTAACTTTAATGATTAAATTATTAATATCGAGTAAGATTTTAAATAATTTTTTCCATTAATTTGAATTAATTTTATACTCCTTAAATACTACATAATAACTTTTTTCAAAAAACTGCAGTAATTGGGGCATTCGCAGTAATAGATACATTTGCCCTGATTTCTTTCTTTTTGAAAAGAATACGTTCAGGTAATTAGGAAACGCTTTTAAAAAAAATGGTAATTTTTGAGATGAATGATTTTAGGTTAAAATTAAAATTTGAACTCGTTTCACACATGCTTGTATGATGATCACAGTTTCCTGCGTATTATTGGTGATTCATTGAACAGTGACGTCTGTAACGAAGATTCCGAGATTCGACCTTAGAGGTTACTCGTCTCAAAGTAGGCCAAATCTTCATCTTCTACGGTACTTACAACTCAATTTCCTGTTACTTTGTAAAGACAGAGGATTCTAAATACTTGATTGACATAAGAGATAATCGATTACTATTGGTTCATAATATATTCAACAGGAAATCGATAAATATGGTGTTAGTATCAATAGATATTTCAATTGAAATGCTTTAACGAACGGCTCTTTCTTATAATTTCAACAATTTTGATCCATCGGGTAAATTTGCAATGTCATACCCCAGGGAATTTAATTTCCGACGTTATATAAAAGGTCACGTGTGTTTCAGATTTCTTTCAAGGGAATCAATTTTCCCTTATTTTTCCACCGAGGAAAAAGGTTGAATTAGAGGTGTGAAATTAGAGAGCTAGTTTTCGACTAATAAAAAGTTAAATAGGTACTTTAATAGTGGTACTAGTTTTAGGCTCTGTTTTTATTGGACACATAAAATAATAATGTTTGATTTGAAATTGATATAAATTAATGTCGATGTTATATTTACGTTGCTTTATTGTTATCGCATAATTCAATTTTCAATTAGTCTAAATTTTAATTAATTAGTTTTTTATTTAATTGAAAATTTAATTTAAAAAGAAATTTAATTGATCTGAGTACAGGCTTAACAGGCGTCGACTATTTTTCCTAAAAATCTCCTATTTTTTGATTGAACCCTAAAAGTCTCCTAGTTGTAAAATTTTTTCTTAATATCCCTTACTTTTCACAAAAATCTATTTAAAACGATATCTAGTGATTGGAGAAATTGCTAGCAATTTAGTACATCAAGATAAAAACTGTGAATTCGTAAAAAGATTATAAAATTTTTTAAATATTTCGGAAATTTTTACTAAATTTCAGAAATTCGTAGAATAATACAGAAAAATTTAATTACAATCTTAAATTATTTAATAACTTGAAAAATTGAATTTGAAATAGTTTAGAGTATGATCTAAAAATTTTAGGTACCTAGAAAGAACATAAAAAATATTAGATTTTAATAATTGTATGTTCATAATATAGTAATTTTTTATAATTTAAATAAATAATTTTCGAACTTTTATTTCTTTTTTTTTTTTAATTTTCTTTTATCATTCTTTGAATATTTAACAAATTTTAAAATGTAATAATTACTGTTTCCATATTTTTAAAATTTTTAAGAACTATCAATTTTTTCAAACAATTAAAAAGTTTCATTTTTAATTTTTATTCTTCAAAAAAGTTTTTCAGTATATTTTTTTTTCGTTATTTTGAATTTCTTAATTCTTATCACTTGTTGAAGATTTTTATTTCTTTTGCTTCTAATTTTTTTTGTGTTACAGATTTTCTTCTTTTCACTCAAATTATTTTAGTTATTATTCAAGCTAGGTATTATTGGCATATGTACGTATTTATAAATAAAATACTTTTTATCGTATAAGTTAATTTTAACATTAAATATAATATTTCAAAAAAAGTAAAACAAGTTTTACTTACCACAAAACTTATAAAATTTTAGAATTGACAAAAATTTTTTTTTTTTGCTTAAAAATATATTCTGCAATTTTTTTTGATTTTCATCAATTTATAATTATTTTCATTATTTTGTCATTACTTTTAAAAATTTCACTTATTTATCCGATATTGCAATTATTCTCATCAATTTTCGTTATTTCTGCAGTTTTTTAATTATTCAATTTAATTAAAATTTTTTAAGTAATTTTGTAATTATTATTTTTTTTTAAACATATACTCTATGATTTTTTTAGTTATTTCTCTCAAATTTTATTAAATGTCTTCAATTTTTCATATTTAAATTATTTTCATCATAATTCAATTTTCTTTCTCAATCTTAAATTATTTCCATCATATTACAATTATTTTTTCAATTTTCAATTAATTTTATCATTTTTCAATTATTTTTCTCGATTGTTAATTATTATTCTCTTTTTCTAAATTTATTTTCTAAGATTTTTAAGTATTTTTTTAAAAATTCAAATATTTTCTTCAATTTCTAATTATTTTCATATGTTATCAGAATTTTAAACTTTTTTTTTTATTAATTATCGTAAATTTCAATTATTTTTAGCTTTCTTCCAGACTTTTCTCTAATTTTTAGTTTTTCTCAATTTATAAAATTAATTTCTAAAATTTTTTTAAGTATTTTTCTCAAATTTCTATTATTTTCTTCAATTTTTAATTATTTCTATTTGTTTTCATAATTTTCAAAAAATTTTATTAATTATCGTAAATTTAAATTAATTTTAGCATTCTTCCATTCTTTTCTCCAATTTTCAGTTATTCTCATTTTCTAAAATTATTCTCTAAGATTTTTAAGTATTTTTATAAAAATTTTAATATTTTCTTCAATTTCTAATTATTTTCATGTTATCAGAATTTTAAACTTTTTTTTTTATTAATTATCGTAAATTTCAATTATTTTTAGCTTTCTTCCAGACTTTTCTCTAATTTTTAGTTTTTCTCATTTTCTAAAATTATTTTCTAAGATTTTTAAGAAAATTTTCTAAGATTTTATTTTCAGCATATTTTAATTAATTTTTTCAATTTTGTATTAATTTTATCATTTTTCAATTATTTTTCTCGATTGTTAATTATTATTCTCATTTTCTTCAATTTCAACTTATTTTCATTTGTTATCAGAATTTCAAAGAGACTTTTCTCCATTTTTTTTTTTTCGATTGTTAATTATTATTCTCTTTTTCTAAATTTATTTTCTAAGATTTTTAAGTATTTTTTTAAAAATTCAAATATTTTCTTCAATTTCTAATTATTTTCATATTATGTTATCAGAATTTTAAACTTTTTTTTTATTAATTATCGTAAATTTTAATTATTTTTAGCTTTCTTCCAGACTTTTCTCCAATTTTTAGTTTTCTTATTTTATAAAATTAATTTCTAAAATTTTTTAAAGTATTTTTCTTAAAATTCTATTATTTTCTTTAATTTTTAATTATTTTTATTTGTTTTCATAATTCGCAACAAATGTTATTAGTTATCGTAAATTTCAATCATTTTTAGCATTCTTCCAGTCTTTTCTCCAATTTTTAGGTATTCTCATTTTGTAAAATTATTTTCTAAAATTTTTAAGAATTTTTCTAAAATTTCAATTGTTTTCTTCAATTTTTAATTATTTTCATTTGTTTTCATAATTAAAATTTTTTTTTTATTAATTATCGTAAATTTCAATTATTTTTAGCTTATTTCTTCAATTCTCTTTTTTAATTTTTAGTTATTTTCTTTTTTTTTAATTGATTTCTAAGATCTTCATGTATTTTTTTCAATTTCAAGTATTTTTTCCTTATTTAAAAAAAATTCCCTAATTTTTTCAATTATCACCCTTAAATGTCATTTATTTTTTACAACTTATCATTGTTTATATCATATTTTAATTATTTTCGTCAAGTTTTAAAATTTAAAAACATTTTTCAATTATTTTACAAAATTTATTTCCTTCAATTTTCAATTCTTTACATTTGTTTCATAAATTCAAAAATTTTTAATTATTTATCTGACTTTTCAATTATTTCATTGTTTATATTATTTTTTATATTATTTTCTTCAGTTTTCAATTACTTTCGTTCTTTTTCTCGTTCTTTTTCATAATTGCCAAAAAAGTTTTTACTTATTTCTCTGTAATTAAAACTTGTTCTGTTTAATTTTAAATTATGTTTATCTTTTTTCATTTATCTTCTGTAATTTCTCATTATTCAATTTTGTTTTAATTTACCTCTAAGATTCTGAAGTATTTTTCTCAAATTTAAATTATTTTCTTTATGTTTAAAACATTTTTATGATTTTTTAAATTACTTTCCCCAATTTTTAATTGATTTTATTTTTTTTTTCAATTAATTTGCAAAATTTGCAATTATTTTGTTCAATTTCAATTAATTTTTGCAATTTTTTTTAATTCTAAAATATTGTAAATTTTGTCCTAAATAAATATTTATTTTATTTATGTGAATTGATTTTTAAATATTACATTTAAAATACATATTTCTTCTTATTAGATAAGTATTATTTACCGATTTGTTATATTTATTATTATATTTCATAATCTCTAAATGTATGAAAAAGTAATCGCACGCTCGCGCACGTTTTATTTTGCTAGTAGATCAATAATAAATAAAATAAGTGAAATTAAATACTAAATAGCGTCCAAATGAAGATTAGGACAAACACAAGTTCTGATAAATGATATTTTAATACAAAACATGTCATAAAAATCGATACTTCAATTCGACAATTTTATTATTGATCATCAATTTTCTATTATCCTTCACAGCATCACACACGGTGGAATGGAGGGATAATTGCATCTCGTCAATGCAGAATGAACTTCCGACTCTGATCTTTCCCGCTGATCAAAGTTCAATCTGAAATTGCGGAAGTGATAACCGGAAGTGGGTTAAAAACCGCATCTGTGTATGTATGTTATGTCTAGCAGATGTGGTGCATAAAAAATATCTTTAGAGATATATATATATATATATATATATTTATGGGAAAGACGCGAAGAAAGTTGGTAATAAAGATTACACGGGGGATCAGGTGGCGTGGTAGATTTATTAGCTTAATATGTTCTCTGAACATAACTCCAGTCAAATAAAAACACAGCGCCATTCGATCCCAGATGACCGTGATCGTGACCATCGTTGTGACTCGTTAAGTGGGTCAAAACCTGTGCAGGTCTTCTTACGCATCGACGCACCCAGTCACGATTTTAAATCTCATTATATTCAGAAAGTAGTTTATAATTATTAAAAGTTATGCGGTCCTTCAACTTCCGCTTCTTAAAGGATCTTGTTCAATTATAGTTATTTTTTACACCAAGACAAAACATTATAGACTGAAAAAACAATTTTTGTCTTAAAAATTAAAAGAAGTTATTTTATTTTTATTTTATTTACATTAAATTTATATTCTTTATACTAAATTAATGTTATTTTTTATAATTTGGGTTAAATCAATTTCAGAGAATTTTACGATCTTAAGAAATATTTATATAAGTAGAATAGTGAAAAATGGTTTTGGAAATTATTAGACACTTAGAATTGGAAATTCTGTGCATAAACTTCCTTTGTGATAATTTAGTAACCTATATGGTCTTATTTTCAAATGGTTCTAAATACCATTAAGCTGATAATTACAGAAAATTTTGGTCCAGCTAATTTACCACTAATTTGTGTTGTTACCTAAATTTCTTTTATGGAAACAAAAAACAATAAACAATTTAGGTCTTCCTCGAGAAACTTTTTAATAATCGGTACCAGTAAGGAAAAGAATTTTATTCAAATTTCTTAATATAGATGAATTAATTATTCTAATTTCAAGCAATTAATATAATACCAAGCATTAATATAGTGTTGGGCAATTAATATAATTTTAAGTAATTAATTTAATTTTGAGCAATTATGCACTTTGGTTTTGAACAATTAATTTGATTTTAAACTTTGATTTAATTACTGTAATTATATCATAAGTGTCGGTATATTCCGTGAATTTTTCATTATTATTCTAATTATGACTTGGGTTAAAGAAGTAGTAAAACTTTTATTAAATTTTATTATCTCGAGAGAATCGTTTATAAAAGATGCATTAATTTTTAAACGATGTAATATTATAGAAATTTATTTTTTATTATTATTATTATTATTATTATAAAATAGGTAAAATACCCAGTTCTGTTAGATGATAACTTTGAGCAAAAGTTGATTTTCAATAGGGTGTAAATTTGTAATAATTTTGCCGTAATTTTATTGTGTATAAGTCCATTTAAACTCTGAGAAGTTTGAATAGAGTAAATTACCTACAGCAGATGGAATTTAATTTTGAATTCTCCAGTAATAGTAGTATTTCTGACCTTTCGCCTTTTCTCTCATTTCTCTTACGTAAATAACGTTGAAACTGGTATAATTTTCTTCTTTCAAATGTTATCATAATAATTTGAAGTTAATGTGTTAGTTTTAATGAATGTTGCTTTTTTCTGGTAATCTGACATTGTTATTTGACCTTCTTCTAGTTTAAAATAAAAAATACTCATAAAACTCTATATCTCATTTTCTGTAAAATCTTTATTTCATTTTACTCTTTCGTAAAAGGAAAAAAAAAATACAAACAAGCAGAGATATACCAATACGACAAATAATAACTTTTACTGTTTGTAAATTTAGAAAAAAAACCATTTTTTAATTAATTATTAATACATTAAAATTTTACTCTAAAATTTTGTTCACAACTAAGAAACAAAACGTAAAATACTAAAAGCTTTTTAAAAACTGATCAAGAGAGTATAATATAGAATAACTGGAAAGTGTCAAGGAATTTAGAAAATGAAATCCACCCCGACATCAAAGAAACATTTTTCCTCAACGATCGTTAAATTATACATTTTCTCGTAAAATCTTTCTCTTCGCGGAAGAAAGGAACTAAAATAAAAATGCTGCAAAAAATTGAGATAAACTTTTATTTTCTTTATTATTTCTTTATATCTATTTTGCTGCGTTCGTAAAAGGACTTAATGTTTTTGTCTATTTTTTTTTTTATTGTGCGAGAGTAAAATAATAATCGAGTCCTTAGAGAGACAGAAAGGAAATTGTACTTTAAAAAAAAAAAAGCAAAACACTTGCTTTGAAAGCATCACAATATGCTTGAATAGACTTGCAAAAAGAAATTCCGCGCTGGATGAAAGCGGTGAAAGGCTAATTTCTGGAACAATATCTGATCTAAAGTAAATTGAATCCGAACGAGAAGTGTTCCAAGTTGCTTATTGCTGTTTTTATCAGGATGTCAATTTATCTGTGCCAGACTACCGCCACAGAATCCTTTCCTTTTGCCGATCTTGTATAAGAATGGATTAATCGTTAATCGATGAAAGCGGTGAAAGGCTAATGCTTGTCCCTGACCCTGCGCATTGGGAGACTAATTGTATTCGTCGAGACCTACCAGTAGATAATGAAAAAAAAAAAAATCTGCCTTTATACATATGCATCTATTTAACTTAGACAAGGTACAGGGTTATGGCACGTGACCTCCATTTTACTTTTGTTTGTGTTTTTTTGGCTTATTTAGAATTTTAATATTCCACTAGCAACATTAACTTCCCATTGTTGTTGGTCATTTAAAACTATAAATTTTTGCAAATACAAATAATAGAAATTACGAAATTGAAGAACATATCTGAAAAATGACAAAAATAATTAAAGGCTGAAAAAAAATTCGAAAAATGACTACATAATTACACAAATGAAATGAATGGTTTAAAAAATTAAAAAATGAATATTAAATTTAAACAAATTAGTTGAAAAATTACAGGAATAACTGTTCGAAATAATTGCAAATTGAACAACTGAATTGGAAATCGAAAAAAATAATTAAAAAAAAAAAAATAATAAAAAGTCGAGGAAAACAATTTAAGAATTAAATTAAAATTTGAAAAAAATAATTGATAACTGGATAAAAATTACAAAATGACAAAAATATTCAACAATTGAAAACAAAATTAAAAAAATGTCTAGATTAATATAAAACCGAACAAAATAATTTAAATAATCAAAGAATAATTATAAAATTTAAAGATAAAAATTGAAGAATGGTGAGAATAATCGGGATTAGAAAATGTTTTTTTTTTAATTAATGAATAATCATAAAATTGGAGGTGAATAATAAATTGTGAATTAAAAACTGATGATAATTATAAATAAAATTGTAGAAAATAAATAAAAATTAAAGAATTGTATTGAAATTTCAATAAAATAATTGATAATTGAAAAAAAGTTAACAAAATGATTAAAATAATTAAATATTAAGAACATCCATTTAGAAATGAGGAAAATAATTATAATTGAAAGAAAAATTTTTAATCTGTCAAAAATAATCGACAGCAGAACAAAATATCTAAAGAAATTAAAGAATAATTATAAAATTTTAAATAAAATTACAATATGACGAAAATATTCAACAATTGAAAACAAAATTAAAAAAATGTCTAGATTAATATAAAACCGAACAAAATAATTTAAATAATCAAAGAATAATTATAAAATTTTAAGATAATAATCGAACATTGAAAAAATTGTATAGAAAATAATTGAAAATTGCGGAAAATAATTAATAATAATTGAAAGAAATAGTTGAAAAACGACGAGATTAATTAAAAAATTCATGAAAATATGTGAAAAATAACGAAAATAACTGTCATTTGAAAGTAAAATTCGAAAAATGACTAGATTTATAGACAACTGAAGAAAATAATTGACAAATTTAAACAAGAAAGATTAAATTTAAAGAAAATAATTGCAAATTGAGAAATTAAGAAAATTGAAGGAATAATTGTTGGAAATAATTGCTCATTTAACAACTGGATTAAAAATCGAAAAAAATAATTAAAAATTGAAGAATTGAAATTAAAGTAGAATATACTTGAAAATTGAAGAATGAAATTAACAATTAAAAGAAAATAATTGAACAATTAACTTTAAAATTAAAGAATTCTAATGATAATCAAAATAATAATAGAAAATAGGCGATAATATTAATAATAATAACAACAATTGAATTGAAATTTAAAACGATTTTGATGAGTGAAAAAAGTAATTGAAAAAATCTGAGAATTGTTGAATAATTAGGAATTAATGGAAAATCAATAAAAATAATTGAAAATTAAAGAAAATATTTGAGAATTGAAGGAAATTATTAAAAATTGAAGAAATAAATTAAAAATTAAAGAATTAAATGAAAATATCAAGAAAATAAATGATAATTAAGAAATAAAATTACAATATGACGAAAATAATAAACTATTAAAAAAAAAAATATTAATTGAAAAAAAATTGAAGAATGGTGAGAATAATCGGGATTAGAAAATGTTTTTTTTTAATTAATGAATAATCATAAAAATGAATGTGAATAATAAATTGTAAATTAAAAACTGATGATAATTATAAATAAAATTGTAGAAAATAATTAAAAATTAAAAAATTGTATTGAAATTTCAATAAAATAATTAATAATTGAAAAAAAGTTAACAAAATGATTAAAATAATTAAATATTAAGAACATCCATTTAGAAATGAGGAAAATAATTATAATTGAAAGAAAAATTTTTAATCTGTCGGGAATAATCGACAGCAGAACAAAATATCTAAAGAAATTAAAGAATAATTATAAAATTTTAAATAAAATTACAATATGACGAAAATATTCAACAATTGAAAACAAAATTAAAAAAATGTCTAGATTAATATAAAACCGAACAAAATAATTTAAATAATCAAAGAATAATTATAAAATTTTAAGATAATAATCGAACATTGAAAAAATTGTATAGAAAATAATTGAAAATTGCGGAAAATAATTAATAATAATTGAAAGAAATAGTTAAAAAACGACGAGATTAATTAAAAAATTCATGAAAATATGTGAAAAATAACGAAAATAACTGTCATTTGAAAGTAAAATTCGAAAAATGACTAGATTTATAGACAACTGAAGAAAATAATTGACAAATTTAAACAAGAAAGATTAAATTTAAAGAAAATAATTGCAAATTGAGAAATTAAGAAAATTGAAGGAATAATTGTTGTAAATAATTGCACATTTAACAACTGGATTAAAAATCGAAAAAAATAATTAAAAATTGAAGAATTGAAATTAAAGTGGAATATACTTAAAAATTGAAGAATGGAATTAACAATTAAAAGAAAATAATTGAACAATTAACTTTAAAATTAAAGAATTCTAATGATAATCAAAATAATAATAGAAAATAGGCGATAATATTAATAATAATAACAACAATTGAATTGAAATTTAAAACGATTTTGATGAGTGAAAAAAGTAATTGAAAAAATCTGAGAATTGTCGAATAATTAGGAATTAATGGAAAATCAATAAAAATAATTGAAAATTAAAGAAAATATTTGAGAATTGAAGGAAATTATTAAAAATTGAAGAAATAAATTAAAAATTAAAGAATTAAATGAAAATATCAAGAAAATAAATGATAATTAAAAAATAAAATTACAATATGACGAAAATAATAAACTATTAAAAAAAATAAATATTATTTGAAAAAAAATTGAAGAATGGTGAGAATAATCGGGATTAGAAAATGTTTTTTTTTAATTAATGAATAATCATAAAAATGAATGTGAATAATAAATTGTAAATTAAAAACTGATGATAATTATAAATAAAATTGTAGAAAATAAATAAAAATTAAAGAATTGTATTGAAATTTCAATAAAATAATTAATAATTGAAAAAAAGTTAACAAAATGATTAAAATAATTAAATATTAAGAACATCCATTTAGAAATGAGGAAAATAATTATAATTGAAAGAAAAATTTTTAATCTGTCGAGAATAATCGACAGCAGAACAAAATATCTAAAGAAATTAAAGAATAATTATAAAATTTTAAATAAAATTACAATATGACGAAAGTACTTAACTATTAAAAAAATTATTATTATTTGAAAAAAAACGAAAAATAATCGGGATTAGAATTTTTTTTTTTAATTTAATGAATAATCATAAAATTAAAGGAGAATAATAAATTGTCAATTATAACTGATGAAAATTATGGATAAAATTGTAGAAAATAAATTAAAACTGAAGAATTGTATTGAAATTTCAATATAATAATTGATAATTGAAAGAAAATTTACAAAATGACTAAAATAATTAAATACAAAAGCAATAATTTAGAAATGAGGAAATAATTTACAATTGAAAGAAAAAATTTAAATCTGTCGAGAATGGTCGACAACAGGATAAAATATTTAAAAAAATTAAAGAATAATTACAAAATTTGAAGGGAATAATTGTATCTTGAAAACTGTTGGAAATAATGGCAACATAAGAATTGAAAAACATTGAATTGTTTCTGGTCATTTACAACTATAAATTTTTGCAAGTTCAAATAAGATAAATAATTTAATGACATTTGTAATTCAAATAAACTTAATATTCTAGATAAATATAACTTTTATTCTATGCAAATTAAAATTGCTGCCGACTTCAAGAATTATACAAATGAGTGAAAGTAAATAAAAAATATTTTAAAAGAGCACGAATTTTCCAATTTTATATTTCGAAAAAAAAAAGAAAAATAAATAAAAAATCTAGTTCCAAATTTCTATTGAGGATTATTTCTATTCTTCAAAAGTTCTAACAATTCAAGTTTTAATTTTTCCAAATTTAAAATAATTCCAAACTTAAAACCGTTTTAACTAAATGTTGACTCAAATTTATTTAAACTTCAATTAATTCAAATTTTTATTTGTTAAAGTCTTAAGAATTATATTTAATTTAATTTAAATTCCTTTAAATTTTAAATAATAACAATTTTAATTAATTCAAATTTAAACTGTTATAAACTTTACATATTTTCAAAATCTAATAATGCATATTTAAATTATTTTTAACATTAAACATTGCCATTTTTGCCATCTGCAAACTTAATATTCATCGGGGGGGGGGGGGGAGAGGGAAATAAAACAATAATAAATTAAAAAGTTTCTTAATTAGCGTAATTATTGTAACTCAAAAGTTGACAATTTTATTTGATTTCGAGTACATTTTCGTAAAAAATAACCAAATTATCAAAATAATATAAAATTTGTAATTAAATCATTACAAGTTAAAAAAAATTAAAAATTCACGAACTTAACTGAAATTTGAGAAAAATAATTGAAAAATGATGAAAATACAACATTATAGAAATAATCGTAAATTTAAGAAAATAATGGAAATTTGAGAGAAATAATTGAAATTTTCGGAATTAATTAACAAATATTTACAATAATAAAAAATTTTTGAAAATCATTGCAAATGAATAAAAATAATGAAAAATTGACGAATGTAATAAAAATTTGAGAAAAAAATAATTGAAGAATTATTAGTATATCTACTTAAAAGGTGGTGAAAATAATGGCAAAAGTATAAGAGAAAATGAAAATTGAAAAAAATAATTAAAAAAATAAGATAAATAATTGAAAATTTAGGAATTTAACTGAGGAATGAATAGTGAGTATAATTGAAAATTGAAGAAATTGATTGCAAAATGATAAGAATAGTAATTCAAAATTGAAGAAAAACGATGCAAATAATCGTTAATTGAAGAAACTAATGGAAATTTGAGAGAAATGATTGGAATTTTCGTAATTAATCAACAAATAATCAAAATAATATAAAATTTGTGAAAATCATTGCAATTTAACAAAAAAAATAATCAAAAATTGTCTACAGTTATTTCGAATATGAAAAAATAATTGAAGAATGATTAAAGAATTGAAACGTGGATAACAGTAACTTGGATTTGAGATAATAAATAAAAATGTAGAAAATTAACTGAATAATAAATAATGTATCTAGTCAAAAGGTAAAGAAAATAATTGAAAAAAGATAAAAGAAAATGAATTTGAAAAAAGTAATTGATAAATAAGATAAATAATTGAAAATTTAAGTATTCATTTGAGAAATGAATAGTGAAATTAATAAAAAAAATTGAAAAAATTGATAGCAAAATGATAACAAAAATAATTGGAATTTAAAGAAAATTATTAAAATTTAAGAAAAAAATATTTAAAAGTCTCGAAAATTAATTCAAAAGTAATGGAACTATTAAAAAATTTGAGACAATATTTGCAAAGTAATAAAACTAATTAAAAACTAAAGACATGGATTGGAAAATGATAAAATTAATTTAATTAATTAATAAATTAATGAATGAAATTAAATTAATAATTAATTAAATAATTAATTAATTGAAGAAAATTATTAAAATTTGAGAAATATATTTTAAGATCTAGGAAATTAATTAAAGAGTAATAAAAGTAATTAGAAATTGAAGAAAATATTTTAAGTTTTTGAGAAATAATTTAAAAAATTACAACATATATTTGTAATGAAAAAAAAAAATTTCAGAATGATAAAAGTAATTGTATATTGTAAAAATAAGTGGAAGTTGTGATAAATTATAAAACAACTTCAAAATTCATTAAAAAATAATTGAATATGAGAAAAATTAATTGAAAAATGATAGAAATAAAATCGCAAATGGAAGAAAATAATGGAAATTTGATATAAATAATTGATATTTTCGATATTGAAACGTGGATACAGTAACTTACATTTGAGATAATAAATAAATATGTAGGAAATTAATTGAAAAATAATTAATATATCTAATTAAAAGGCGGAGAAAATAATTGCAAAAATATAAAAGAAAATGAAAATTGAAAAAAAAATTTTAAAAATGAGATAAATAATTGAGAATTGTAAAAATTGATTGCAAAATGATGAAAATAATATATGAAATTGAAGAAAATTATTAAAATTTGAGAAAAATATTTTAAAGTCTAGAAAATTAATTGAAAAATAATGAAAATAATATAAAATTGGAGAAAATATTTGTAAAGTAATAAAAATAATTTAAAATTGAAGAAAATAATTTTAGTTTGTGAAAAATAATTGAAAAAATTTCAACCTAAAAGTATTTGTAATATAAGAAAATAATTGCAGAATGATGAAAATAATTGTAAATTGAAAAAATAACTAAAATTTGAGATAAATAATAAAAAAAATTAGAAAATTAATAAAAACATAATTGAAAATGAGAAAAAGTATTTGAAAATTAATTGAAAAATAAATTTAAAAATAAAGTAAATGATAGAAATAATTGTATATTGTAGAAAATAATAATATACATTTGTAAAAAATAATTTAAGAAATTACAGAATATATTTGAGATAAAGAAGACTACTATTACAATTATTATATATTATAATTCTTTAAACTTCAATTAATTTGAAATTTCATTGATTAAAATTTGAATTAATCCACTCTTTGAGAATACTAAATTTGAAATTATTTAAAAATTTCTTCAATTTTTAAAAACTATTTTCTTTTATGATTTTAATTACATTTGCTACAATTCTCAACTATTTTTATCATTTTTTAACATTTTTCTTCATTTTTATTTATGATTATTTTTTATTTTTTCCCCTCATTTATAAATTCAATTTCCCAAGTTTCAATTATTTTCTTTAATCTTTGAGAACAGTAAATTTGAAATTATATAAAAATTTCTTCAATTTTGAACAATTCTTTTCAATTACGATTTTAATTATTTGCTACAATTTTCAACTATTTTGATCATTTTTCAAAAAATTTCTTCAATTTCTAATATTATTTTCATTATTTTTCAAAATTCCCCCTAATTTTTAATTTCAATTTCCGCAAGTTGCAAATAGTTTCTTTAATTTTGTCAAATAAACCATTTTCAGGTTTAATTATTTTCTTCAATATCAAATTAGCTTTATTATTTATTTATTTATTTGTCAATAAACGGGCTTACAATAAAAGGTCCTTTCGTACACAGTACTGCGTGACAAAAAAAAAAAGAATAAATGTACAACTAAATTAATAAATGTACAGTATTTGAAGTACTGATCAATAACTTGATTAATTAACATAAATAAATCACTCAATTTGCCGCATTTGACATATTAGTTTTGAATAAAGTGTTTCTTAGCTCACATATAAAAGTATAGATTCTGTCTTATTAATTATTAATTTTAAATTTCTTTCGTCATTAATTACAATTAACTTCTTCAATATCGAATTATTCATATCAATTTGTAATGTCAATTAAATAATGGAAGGACATAACTCATCAAATTTGTTAATTTAATTATCACACAGAAAATTGTTTTGGATTAAATTAATCTGCAACGCTCTTTTTTTTATACCAAATGGAATTTAAATAATCTGAAATTGGCTTAAAACAATCGAGCTGCAGATTATTTTAATACTTAAAAGTTTTCAGTGCAGTTTCACTATTTTCATCGTCTTCCATAATCATTTTCCCAATATTTTCAAATATTAAAAAACCTGTTCCATGGTTCATCAATTTTTATTACATTTTTAATTATTGTTTTTATATTTTAGTTGTATTTTTCAAGTATTTAAATGATACTCTAAAATTCTTCGATTTTCAATCACTTTCTTTTATATCAAATAAAATTCGTAATTTTTTACATTTTTTTTTTTCTTTAATTTCCATAATTATCATTAATTTCCAAATATTTTCATCATTTTTCAAATAGTCTTATTTATTTCAAATATATTCTGTAATTTTTTCAATTATTATTTACAAATTTTCATTATTTTCTTCAATTTTCGATTGTTTTTATCATTTTTCAACTAATATTTTTAATTTTAAACTATTTTTTAATTAATTTTCTAATGCTGTTTATTATTTATCTCAAATTCCAGTTATTTTCTAATTTACAATTATTTTTATCATTCTGGTATTATTTTCTTTTATTACAAATATATGTAGTAATTTTTTCAATTATTTTTCACAAATTAAAACTAAATTAAATTAAATTAGGTACTTTCTTTTACTTCACATATTTTCTGAATTTTTCTGAATTATTTTTCTAAAACTGCAATAATCCATTTTATGACGTCACTAGTATAGGCAAAATTTGTCACTAACTTTTCTCTTAAAATAATAAATGTCACAAAACTTGGTTAAATCACTTAAAATATCATTAGAAACGCTGATCCAAATTTGTTTAAATGTTGACTTAAAAATAATTTTGAAAAATTTTCAAAACATAGCAAATTTTTTAAAAATTATTTTTGGGTCAAAATTGAAACAAACTTAGATCAGAGAGACCTTTCTAATGATATTCTAAGTAATTCTACTATGTTTCATGACAAAATATTTAATATTTTAAGAAAAAAGTTACGGAGAAATTTTGCCTATATCATTGACGTCATTCTTCACCACATGCCCTTAAAGTTCATAACAAAATATGCACATGTAGGTATAGTAATTTAGATTATCTAAAATTAGTTAATTAAAATTTCTATCCATTTGTATTATTTTATTTTTATCTAATTCTTCCATTTAAAACAACTTTCAAAAAAGCCATTTTTCACATTTACTATGATCTGAGTTTTTACGACTTGATTATAGCCTCATTTTTTACACTTTCATCAATGGATCAAATGGATTCAAATTTAGAAATTTAAAGTCTATTACATTTTGTAATGTATACGTCTTCTGAAATAATAAAATATAGATTTTACAAATGTTTATTGACGTTTCAGAAGAAATGGAGAGATTTAACGTGTAATTAAGATTCGGTGATAGACTCAAGTTGATGGCGATCAGTTTTTTAATGTATGAGACAGTGATGTTTATAAGCTTTCTCCAAAGCCACTTAACCCGGTCCAGTAACATCCATCCATGGACTGTCACGCTCGTGACATCTTCCACGCAGCCCCACCTAACATTAACCGCAAAAACCTAATGTGCAAACTTTACATCTGTAATAAGTATCTATGCAGATTCTAATGAAGAGAGAGCTTCCGAAAGTAATAAAAATCTGGAATTTTTCCTATTTTAGAAAATAAGATTATTTTTATTTCAATTCAATTTCACTTGACTGTAAAACAATTTAAATTGTCCAGTAGGATCATAAATGGATTACAAAGTATAATTATACTATTTATTGCGTTCAAAGTAATACTGAAATGATGTAGCTTAAATAAATAATGATAATAACATAAATGACAAATATCTCATAAAAATTAAGAAAAATAAATAAGCCTATAGCTAATTAATTAATTCAACAAACCTGGATTGTTGTTATAACGAATTTTGTTGTATTAACAATTAGGTATGTTGTCATGACAAAATCTGAAATAGTTTTGTTAAACTTCAATAATCAGGGGCGGATCTACCTTGAAGCACGAAATTGACGATAATTTTAAAAATGATCCGTCAATTTCGAAAACATCCGCAAATTTTTAAGAAACTCTGGGAAGGTAAATAAATCCTAAAAACTTCAATTTCAATCTTGTATTCTTTAATAATAATATGAAACATTGAATTTAAAATGATCAGAATTTAATCTGAAAACATTTTGATGGAAAGAAAGTCGAAAACTATATTAAGTTTAATTAATTCCAAGCCATTATTATTTATATAAATCCCAGACGTCAATTAACTCAAACTTTAATTTTTTTAAACTTAAAAGTTCCAATTAATCAAAGTTGCAAATATTACATGAATATAGTAAAATATTAATTAACAGCAACATTAATGAGAAACTTTACATTGCTGTTTGTCATTTACAACTATAAATTTTTGGAAATGCAAATAATGAATATTACGAGAATAATTACAAAATGGAAAAGAATATATATATGAAAAATGACGAAAATAATTGACAATTAAAAACAAAATTCGAAAAATGGCTATATAAATACACAATCGTTAAAAATAATCTAAAAAATTAAACAATATACATTTAATTTAAACTAAAAAATTGAGAAATTAAAAAAATTATAGTAATAATTGCTAAAACCAATTGCAAATTGAACAACTGAATTGAAAATCGAAACAAAACAAAAATTTTAATTGAAGAAAATAATTGAAAATTTTAGAAAACAATAAAAATTTGGAGAAAATAATAAAAACTTAAAAAAATACGTTCATAAATTGAAAATTCAACTGCAATTAAAAAAAAATTGATAATAATGGAGAAAAATTACAAAACGTGAAAATAATTCATAATTGAAAACAAAATTCGAAAAATGGCTAGATTAATACACAAAAAATAAATAATTGAAAAACTCAAAGAATCATTATAAAACTTTAAGAGACTAATTGAAAATTGAAAAAATTGTAGGAAATAATTTCAAATTGTGAAAAATAGTTAATAATTAAAAGAAATAATTGAAAAATGAGAATAATTTAAAAATTGAAGAAAATATCTAGAAAATAACCAAACTAATAGATTACTGAAAAAAAATTGATAAGATAATAATATAACAAAAACTTTAAATTTATAGAAAATAATAAAAAATTGAAAAATGAAGAAAACTATAGAAATAATTGTTGGAAATAATTGCGCAATGCACGAATCAATTGAAAATCGACAAAAATAATAAAAATTGAATAAAATAATTGAAAATTGAAAATTTAAATTCAAATTTAAAAAATATAATTAAAAATTGAAAAAAGTATTTGAAAAAAGTCGAAAGTTATTGAATATAGAAGAAAACAATTAAAAACTGAATAATGGAATAATAATGAATAATAATAATAGAGAAATTTACAAAACGTGAAAATAATTCTCAATTGAAAACAAAATTAAAAAAAATGGCTAGATTAATAAACAACAACAACAACAAAAAAATAATTGAAAAACTCAGAGAATCGTTATAAAACTTTAAGAGACTAATTGAAAATTGAGAAAATTGTAGGAAATAATTTTCAATTGCGAAAATAGTTAATATGTTAATAATTAAAAGAAATAATTGAAAAATGAGAATAATTAAAAAATTGAAGAAAATATCTACAAAACGACTAGGTTAATAGATTACTGAAAAAAGATTGATAAAATATAGCAAAAACTTTAAATTTAAAGAAAATAATTAAAAATTGAAAAACGAAGAAAATTATAGGAATAATTGTTGGAAATAATTGCGCATTGTACAAATGTATTGAAAATCGAAAAAAATAATTAAAATTAAATAAAATAATTGAAAATTTAAAGTTTAAATTCAAATTTAAAGAATATAATTAAAAATTGAAAAATGTGTTTAAAAAATCCGAAAGTTATAAAATATAGAAAAACACAATTAAAAACTGAAAAATGGAATTGAAATTTGAAGAAAAAATTGAGAATTGAAGAAAATAAAAATTTGAAATTAACGAATCTAATTGATAATGGAGAAAAATAATTGTCGAAAGGCGAGGATTTTAAAATATTAAAGAAAATAATTGACAATTGAAAAAAAAAAATTAAAAAATGACTAGAATAATGCACAACTGAAGAAAATAATTGAAAGCGTTAAAAAATAATTCTATAATTTTAAGAGAATAAATAAAAAATTTAAATATTGTAAGAAATAACTAAAAATTAAAGAAAATAATTCAAAAATAACAAGAATAATAGCAAAATTGAAGATAATTTCTGAAAAATGACGAAAATAATTAACAATTGAAAACAAAATTCGAAAAATGGCTAGATTAATACACAACTGGAAAAAATAATTTAAAAAATCAAACTATAAATATTTAATTTAAAAAATAATCGAAAATTAAAAAATTAAGAAAATTATAGAAATAATTGTTGGAAATAATTGCTAATTAAACAACTAAATTGAAAAATATTTAATCGAAAAAAATAATTGAAATTGAGAAAAAATTTAAAATTGAAGAATGGAAATGAAAATTTTAAAACATAATTAAGAACTGAAGAGAATAATTGAACAATTGTACTTAAAATTAAAAAAGCATATTGATATTCGAAAAAATATTTGAATAATGTGATTGAAACTTGAAGAAAATAATCAAAAATTAAAGAAATAAATTTTAATTTGAAATAATGGTTTATAATTGAAAAATGTTAAGTTTTTTGTAATATTGAATAAACTTATTTGAAAATTGTAGAATGGAATTGACTTTAAAAAATAATTTGTAATTTAAAGAAATTTAAAAAATGACGAGAATAATTAAATATTAAAGAAAATAATTGAGAAATGAGCAAAATAATTGACAATTGAAAAAGAAATTCAAAAACTGTCGAGAATAATCATTCAACAGAACAAAATAATTAAAAAAGTTAAAGAATAGTTACAAAATTTAGGGAGAATGATTGTAAATTGAAAACGGTTGAAAATTATGGAAAAAATTGTAGACTTATTTACACACTTATTTATATCACTTTCTTGAAATATTTAATTATTCTTTCTTGCAATTTTTTCTTTTTCAAAAAATTTTTTTTAGTAGGTTATGTTTCATATTGCTTTTCTGTATTTTTAGAAAATCACTTAAGTAACTTTCATTTCTTTTTAAGAATTTTTCTTTTTTTATGCGTTTAATAATACTTTTTTATTTTTTAGATTTTTTTTTAATTTTATTATTTTTATAAAAATTACTTCAGTTAATTTTATAAATACAGTTTTATTTTAACAATATTTAGAAACATTTATTTACTTTACCAGTGATTAATTTTATTTATTATTATAATTTGGAAGTTGTAAAACATAATTTTTTTCAATTTTATGATTTTTAAAATATTTATTTGGTTTTTTGTCATTTGTCACAACTTATTAATTTTTATAATTTTTAAAGACTTTTCTTCTTTTATTTAATTTTTTGTAAATTTGATCTTATAATAAATTTTCTCATTTGATCAGAATTTTTCTATTTCTTTGAAATATTGGTTTTTTTCTTAAAATTGTTTAATTGTTTTTACTTAATTCTTCATTAAAAAAAAATTATTGCTTTCTGCTTGATATTCAAAACAAGTTTTTAAAGTATTTTTTTATCTTTAGTAATATTTTTCTGTTTTTTTTTAAATGATTATCTTATTTATTTTCTTAATTTAAAAAAACATGCCCGCAAATATTTTAACTTTTTGAAAATCATTTTTGTCTCTCTTTTGTAATTCCAATTTTTTGTTTTAAAAACTTTTACTGTTTATTGCGTAGTATTTTGATATTAAAAAAGTAATTTAATCAATCTTCCTTAAACTGTTTAATATTTCATAACGCATTATTACCATAATTTTTAATTGTCTTTCTTTAACTTTCATTGATTTTTTAAACTTTTTTATTGTTGAAGAATTTATTTATTTTTTGCAGGTTTTTCAATTAGTACATTTTTTACATCTTATTGCTTTAATTTTCCCATTTCAATGTTAATTATCCTTAACTTTCTTATCTGTTGATTCATAATACTGGTTTTAATAAAATTTTGTAATTTTTGTAATTCATGTAAAATTTCATTTTTTTACATGTTGTTAAGATTCTTTGAACATTTACTCTCTTGTTTAAATGATTATTAGCTAGACACTCTGATAAGATAAAAATGCAGAAACTTTTGTTTTTTGTAGGAGAGCCCTGAAATTTTTTTGTGCATCAGGCCCTGTCAATAATCGCAAATTTTTAAATCAACAAAAGATTTGTTACAACAACAGAACAAAATTTCTAGTTCTATATTAACAATTCCATTTTCTCTGTAAAGGTCTATATAGTATAATGTAACAAATGAATGTCAAAAAAGTAAACAGTTGGCAATTCAATTCAACAATTCAACTTAAAAAAATGCTCTACCCCATATCTTTGTGGTTTAGAAAAAATTTCATAAACTTCACGAAACACAACATAATTGATAGCAGATTAGTTTAATTGCCGGTTAATGCAAAATTAGCATTGGATCAAGATTTATAAGAAAATTTCTGACCCTATTGCACATGTTGTAACTCAGTGTTACAATCTTCTCATGTAACACTCACCATAAAACTTTATAATCTATTGCAAGGTCCATTATGAATTGCTGTAGTACATCATGATAATGTGTTTAAATGTATATGATACTTGTTACAAATAAATTCAATACACAAATTTGACTAGTCATTATACATGTGTACACTTACACACATAATGAGACAGATATTCGTTGGTATCTCAACTAACGGGGGTTCTAAATTAAGAAACTTCTAGCTTACGTTTAATTCTAACGGCATATTACACTTGAGTACGGATTCCATTCAAAGGACAATTATCTTCTCAGAATATAATGCTTCATTGAAAAATAAGTATAATAGTGCAGAAGTTGTGTACAAAAGATAACTGATGAGCGATACCGCGAAATTTTCCTCGCGATAGTGCATTTCAAAGAACTACAAACCTTGACAATGAATTTCTTTATTCTCGATTCTTTCACAGACTTTTTTTTTACTATTATTATAATTTTTTTTTTACTTTTGTTTTGCTGTGTCTTTTATATACTATCATCACGAATTCGTGATATTACTATAATTTTACTAATAATTATATATATTTTGCCGCTAAGTTATTTTCGTTGATAATTATTAGGGGAAGTAATAACTTCTAGTGTTTTATCATTTATTTTCGTTTATTACGAAATAATAAGTTCCTATATTTTGTAATTTACGTTGATAATTATAAATAATAATTTACAAGTTTCTTTAATTAATTAATTCATTCATTCATTTATTCATTCTGTTCACACCTAAAATTTGTCAGTAGATGTTTTGTTTCATTTACATTTTTAAATAATATTTCGCCTTCTTAAAATCTTCTCAAGTTTTAAATTTATAGCAATTTTAATTTCTGCAAGTTTCAGTTAATTTGAACTTGCATTGAGATTAGAATTCGTCAAATCTGCATAAAAAAATAAAAATTTTTTTTATCGAAATATTGAAAAAATTATAGTGTTTGATTATAAAAATATTTCTAGCAAACGAAAAAAATTGTAAACATTCTTTACGAAAGTTATTGCAAAATTAAAAATTTTAAGACTTTTTTTAAAAAAAGCTTATTTTTCATAAATGAGTTTACGGACTTAAGTGTACCTTGGATAAAATCAAAGAGCATAAAAGAGGCTTCAAATTACAGTTCGAATATTAAAAAAAAAAAAAAAAATTCTAATTTTGTTCATAAATTGTTTATAAACAATTAATTTTTTTTAATGTTATGGGCCTTTTAAAATTCGGTAAAAGATATTAAAATACACTTAAAAATCTAAGAAATCGAAATTCACTGAGAAAATTAATAAGCTATTATTTTTTTGGGTCATTCCATGAGAAATTCGGATATCACAAATAGCTTTTGCTTATACTTTGTTATTTGGTAATATTTTGGGTTCTAAATAAGTGATTAAAAATGTTGTAAAACTTTTTGGCACACTTATTTATCATCTAGAATACTAGAAAAAACTAAAAAATAATATCTTTTTTCGATCAAACGAAACTTCTCATGGAATGCCCCAAAAAAATTATCGCTAATTAGTTTTCTTAATGGATTTCGATTTCTTAGAGTTTTAAGTGTATTTTAATATCTTTTCCCAATTTTTAAAAGGTTCAGAACATTTAAAAAAATAAATTGTTAATAAACAATTTACAAACAAATTATGAAAAAAATTTTTTTTTTTTAAATTGTCGAACTGAAAGTAGAAGTCTATTTTATGCCTTTTAATATTTTATCCAAGGTACACTCAAATCGGAAAACTCTTTTAACAAATATAAGCTTTTATTTAAAAAGTGTTCAAATTTTCATTTTGCAAAAACTTTTGTAAACAATTTTTTAAAAACTTTTTGTTTTGTAGAAATATTTTTAGGATCTAACATAATAATTTATTCAATATTTGGATAAAAAAGAAAAATCTTTTTTTTTCTATGCGTGCTGATTTTACAAATTCTGACATATTGATTAAAAGTTCAATTAATCCACGCCTCAAATATTCTAAATTTAAAATAATTTAAAAATTTCTTCAATTTTTAATAATTATTTTCTCTTGTGATTTTAATTACTTAGACTACAATTTTCAACTATTTTTGTGATTTTTCAATTATTTTCTGCTACTTTTAAATAATTTCATTATTTCTCACTTTTTTCCCTAAATCTTAAATTTACCTTCCGCAATTTTCAATTATTTTCTTTAATTTTTTCAATCACTTTTTCAATTTGAATTATTCTTTTTTTGACGTTAAATCAATTTTACTATTTCCTAAATTTTATATTAGGGTATGTATCGCCAATTTAAATTAATTTTTTCCTTTAATATTATTTTTGTCATTTTGAAATTATTATCTTCAATTTTTAATCATTTTCATTGTTTCTTAATTAATATCCTGAACTTTCAAATATATATCTCAATTTTTAATTATTTTGTTCAATATTAATTTCTTTTTATCATTTTGCAATTATTCTCTGCATCTTTTTTATTATTTTTCAATTAATTTCCTAAATCTTAACTTATTAACTTAAATTTAGAATATTGCCTTCAATTTTCAATTTTTATAAAGATTTTCAATTATTTTCTTTTGCTTAAAAATAAATTTTGTAATTTTTCTATTATTTTTTCCAATTTCGAATTGTTTTCATTCCTTTGGCATATTTTTCAAAAAAGGTCAATTATTTTCATTAATTATCAATTATTTCTCGGACTTTTTAATCATTTTCTACAATTAAAATTTTTTAAGTAATTTTGTAATTATTTTCTTTTTTTAAGATTTATTCTATCATTTTTTCAATTATTTCTCTCAAATTTCATTAACTGATTTCAATCTGTCATATTTAAATTATTTTCATCATATTTCAATTATTTTTTTCAATTCTAATTTATTTTCGACATATTTAAATTATTTTTTCCAGCTGAAAATTATTTTTATCATTTTTTAATTATTTTCCTTAATTTATAATTCTTATTTTCATTTTGTAAC
Organism: Ganaspis brasiliensis; assembly: GCA_037103525.1. NCBI lineage: Eukaryota > Metazoa > Arthropoda > Insecta > Hymenoptera > Figitidae > Ganaspis > Ganaspis brasiliensis. The sequence continues at coordinate 1,663,589 of JAZKLR010000294.1, forward strand.
ATTATTTTCTAATATTTTCAAGTATTTTTCTCAAATTTCAATTATTTTCTTCAATTTTTAATGATTTTCATTTTTTAAATTTAATTTATAAAATTTTCGAGTACTTTTCTTAAAGTTCAATTATTCTTTTTAATTAAAAAAACTCTGTAATTTTTTAATTATTTCACTCAAATTCCATTTATTTTTGTCAAATTATGATTGTTTTTATCATATTTTCATTATTTTTTTCAAGTAGCAAATTTAAAATCATTTGTCAATTATTTTCCCCAGTTTTGAAATATTCTCAGTTTTCTAATTTATTTTCTAAGAATTTTTAGTATTTTTTCAAATTTCCATTATTTTCTTCAATTTTTAATGATTTTCATTTTTTAAATTTAATTTATAAAATTTTCAAGTACTTTTCTTAAAGTTCAATTATTCTTTTTAATTAAAAAAACTCTGTAATTTTTCAATTATTTCACTCAAATTCCATTTATTTTTGTCAAATTATCATTGTTTTTATCATATTTTCATTATTTTTTTCAAGTAGCAAATTTAAAATCATTTGTCAATTATTTTCCCCAGATTTAAAATATTCTCAGTTTTCTAAATTATTTTCTAAGAATTTTTAGTATTTTTTCAAATTTCCATTATTTTTTTCAATTTTCAATTACTTTCATTCTTTTTCAGAATTTACAAAATTTTACACTATTTATCTAATATTTCAATTAATTATATTATTTATTAATTATTATCTTGAATTTTGAATTAATTTCGTTTTCATAATTTTATCTAAAATTTTCATTATTTTATACAAGTTTCAGTAATATCTATGATTTTCTTGTATTTTATGCATATTCTGTATTTTTTCAATTCTTTTCACTTATTTCTCTTAAATTAAATATTGTTCACTTAAATTTTAAATAATGTGTATCTTCTTTTATTTATTTTCTATAATTTAAAATTTTTTTTTTCATGTATTTATACAAATTTCAAATATTTTGCTAAAATTTTCTTTACTTTCTTTTATTTGAAATATATTTTGTAATTTTTTCAATTATTTTCTCAAATTTTAATTAGTTTCTTCAAATTTAAATTTTTAATATTATTTTTTTATTATTTTCTTAAATTTTTAATCATTTTTATTATTTCTGAATAAATTTCCAAAATTTTTTATTACTTATCTCAATTGCAATCATTTGTTCAAATTTTTAATTAATTTCTCCAATTATTCTTCATTATTATAATTTTTTTCAATTTATTTCTAAGATTTTCAAGTACTTTCTTAAAGTTCAACTATTTTTTTTATTAAAAAAATGTCTGTAATTTTTTCAATCCAATCTCTCAAATTTCATTTATTTTTGTCAACTTATTATTGTTTTTATCATATTTCAAATAATTTTTTTAAGTTTCAAAATTTAAAATCTTTTTCAATTGTTTTCCCCAGTTTTGAATTATTCTCAGTTTTTACAATCATTTTCTAAGATTTTTAAGTATATTTTTCAAATTTCAAAAATTTCATACTATTTATCTGATATTTCAAATATTTATATTATTTTTTTATGCTTCCTTGAAATTTCATGTACTTTAGCTTTTTTTTATTTGAGCATGAATTTTATAATTCATAATTTCTAAACAGTTTTTAATTATTTATCTGAAATTTCCATTACTTTTTCCAATTTTTAATTATTTACTCTTTTTTCAATAAATTTCTTAAAATTGCAAGTATTATTTTTTTCACAGTCCGTTTTCTTAAATTTTAAATTATTTTTATTATCTTTTCATTATTTTCTTTTTTTTCCATGAATTTCTAAAAATTTCAAGTATTTTTCTGAATTTTTTTTAACTTTCCTATATTTAAAATATATTTTGTAATTTTTTCAATTATTTTCTCAAATTTTAATTATTCTCTTCAATTTTAAGTTATTTATATTATTTTTTCATTATTTTCTTCAATTTCTAATCATTTTCATTATTTCTGAATTAATTTCCTAAAATTTTAATTATTTATCTCAATTTAAATCATGTTTTCCACTTTTAAATTATTTTCTCCAATTCTTCATTATTCTAATTTTTTTAAATTTATTTCTTAGATTTTCAAGTATTTTTCTAAAATTTTCTTTAGCATTTTCTTATTTAAAAAATATTATGTAATTTTTTCAATTATTATTTTTTTTCACAGTCTGTTTTCTTAAATTTTAAACTATTTTGACTATCTTTTCATTATTTTCTTTTTTTTCCCATGAATTTCTAAAAATTACAAGTATTTTTCTGAATTTTGTTTAACTTTCCTTTTTTTAAAATATATTATGTAATTTTTTCAATTATTTTCTCAAATTTCAATTATTCTCTTCAATTTTAAATTATTTATATTATTCTTTCATTATTTTCTTCAATTTTTAATCATTTTCATTATTTCTGAATTAATTTTAAAATTTTAATTATCTATCTCAATTTCAATCATTATTTCCACTTTTCAATTATTATCTCCAATTCTTCATTATTCCAATTTTTATAAATTTATTTCCATGATTTTATTTTCTAAATTACTTTCGACAATTTTAAATTTTTTTCATTTTTTTTTCAATTAATTTGTAAAATTTGCAATTATTTTTTAAATATCAATTATTTTTTGTAATTTATTTAATTTTAAAATATTATAAATTGTTCCTCTAATTACTATTATGTGAAATAATACAATTTTAATTAGCTTTCAAAATTATAATTATATCAGAATTTTTAAAAATGTTCCTATTCATCCATTCGATAATTTTTTTTCTGTTTTTCATCCACGATAAATTAAATCTTATTATAGATTTTAAAAGTAGTGAGAACTTAAAATTTTACCTGCATTTGAACTTTTAACTTTTATCGGATGTGAAAAATTTCACTGATCTGCACAATTCATCACTTCCATTATTTACTGTTTCTGTTGGTTAGGAGGATTGATTTATAGACGACTTTAAAAAACATAGGTTACCATTTCAAAAGAAAACTGCAAAATATTTCACTAAAAGGTAAAGGTCAGGGTTTTCTAGAGGAAAGTGATTTTTCGATTTTAAATCCTAATCCCAGGTGCACTTGCTTTTTTGTCTCTTTTGTCCCTGGGTTGTAAACTTGATTTATGAAAAACAAAAAATTTAATGGTGACAGTGTCCACCCACGATTGTGAAAAGTTCATGATAAAAAAGATCTGCTTCTGGAGAAAGCAACTAGATAAACTTACGTTTTATGTTAAAACAAGAAAACTTGTCGTTGGAAAATTATTTTTATTTTTATATTGACCTTATTATTTTTTTTATGATGGCAACATTTCTTTATAGCTTTCTTCTAGAAATTAGAAACAAATTTCAATTTGCGTTTCAATTCAAATTGAAACAAGATAGTAAATTATTATTAATTATTATTCATTAAATTATGTCCATCAAAATGAATAGATAATGAAAATTAATTTAAATTGTGAAAAGGGAAATGTTAAAGGTCGAAAGATCGTAGAAAATGATAATAAATTGTATTTAAAACTATTTCGATTTTACTACTGAATATTAATTTAATATTTATTAATTTACTGATGACGCACTGTCAGAATTAATATATTAATATTAATATTTATTTCTTGAATTCTTTATTAATTTAAATTAAATTATTAAATTTAAATAATTTCGGTATAATAAATTCTAATAATTAAAAGCAATTAAATTGATTTTAATTACATAAATCAATTCAAATAATATGAGACCAATTAAATTAATTTCAATAAAAGTAATTTGAATTTTAACTTAGTTAAATTTAATGCCATCTTTTTCAAAGATCTGCGTGGTCCGATTTCTCTAGCGTGACGAACAGTTTACCTTTTATGCAAATTAGACAGAATCTCAGAAAGTTTTTCTGAAATGACTCAGTTTCTGATTTGAAAAGAAAAATCGTCAATGACTTTTGCTGCTTTGAATAAAAACAATTTAAAAAAACATGTGAATAGAAATTGAATGGAAAAAATAAAAATTGTCAAGTAGTAATGCAAATATTGTAATAAGTGGAGAAGGTTGTGTTTAGTCAGACAAAGGAAAGAATAAAGTTGCCATGAATATCCGTTTTGTACTCAAGAGTTGTTTTTATGGCAACCTACTTTTCTGCATAATTTTTAATTACCTTTTACTTTTGCGCTGCTTGTTTTGTTAAATTTACAACATTATTAAAAGTTAATTTAAAACATCAAAAATGTTTCTGAAAGTTTTTTCTTCACATATTTACAATTTTTATACTATATTACTGTAGTTTTATTTTTTATTATACTGTTTTTTTAGCATATTCGTTATAATAATATGGACTAATTAAATGTGCGCAAAATTAAGGAATAATTTAAGTAATTAGCAAATAATTTTTTGCAAATTATTACAAATTAGAAAGTTTTATTTACACGAAAAGGGAAAACTAAAAGCTGGAGGTAAAATGATAAAATAATTAAAGAAACTGTAGAAATCCACATAAAAAATTAATTAAGTAATAATTAAATAAATAAAGTGTATTATCGTGTAATTTAATTAATTCTAGAGTCTGTTTATACAGACGACTTAAAAGCAATTTTAAAGATGGAACTTATTTTTAGGGTAGCGTAAAATCCGAGTAGGGAAATGAGAGTAACATAACCTCAAATTAAAAAGTGGTTTTTAACAACATATAAAATTAAAATTAAAATGCTTTTATCAAATTTTGAAAGATTGAATTGGGCAATTATCAGAAAAAATCAGAATGAACGAAAATTTATTGTAAAATAATAATTGTTAAACATTTGTATCTTTTTTTTAAATCTCCAATTTTGACAAATGTTTTTGTTCTTTGATACATTCTCTACACTTCTACTCGTTAGATTTTATTAAGAATATTTTGTTTACAAAATTGTAAAAAAACTAGTTTTATTTCTTTAATAACTTTTGAACTAAATATTATAAACAAAATTAAAGGAGTAGAATTGTAGATAATGTTTTAAATAATATAATAAGTTATTATTAGTTAAAATTAGATGAAAATTAAAATTGGTTTCTGATAGTTTAGAAAAAACCAATAAAAAAGTTAATATATATTATTTGACAATAAATTTCGGTTCAACCTAAATTATCATTATTATAATAATTGTACAAATAAATTCTTTCAAAACAGTTTCTTAATTAGCGTAATTATTTTAACGCAAAAGTTGACAATCTTATTTGATTTCGAGTAATAAGCAAAAAAATATTATAAATTGCAAAACATTTAAGAAAATAATTGAAATTTGGAAAGAAAATGCTTACAATTTTTAAAAATCAATTGGATAAAAATTGGAATAATTAAAATTGGGTAAAATAATTGAAAAATTATATAAATAATAGAAAATTAAAGATAATTCTTACAATTTTTGAAAAATAATTGAAAAAAATACAGAATATATGTATAAAGTAGAAAAAAGTTCCTAATTACAAAATAATTTCAAGAATTTGAAATTAAGGAAAATATTTAAAATATTATAGAAAAAATCGAAAATTGAAGAAAATAATTAAAATTTTAGATAAATTATTTAAATCTACGGAATTATTCAATAAATAATCAAAATAATATAAATTTGTGAAAATCAATGAAAATTAAAAAAAAAATTAAAAACTGACGAATTTTATTGAAATTTGAGAAAAATAATTGAAGAATGATTAAAACATTGAAATAAATATAACTGAAAAATAAGATAAATAATTAAAAATTTAGAAATTTAATTGTGGGTTAGTAGAAATAATTAAAATTTAAAAAATTGATTGCAATAACAATAAGAATTAAAAATTATAGAAAATTATTAGAATTTGAGAAAAATATTTTAAAATCTAGGAAATTAATTGAAGAATAATAAAAAAAAATTGAGAAAATATTTGCGAAGTAATAAAAATAATTACAAATTGAAGAAAATAATTTAAATTTGGGGGAAAAATTGTATAAATTACAACATACATTTGTAATAAAAGAAAATAATTGCAGAAAGATAAAAATAATTGAAAATTGAAAAAATTACTGGAATTTCAGATAAATATTACAAAAATCCGAAAATTAATTAAAAAACAAATGAAATTGAGGAAAATAATTAAAACATTATAGAAATAATCGAAAATTGAAGAAAATAATGAAAATTTGAGATAAGTTATTTAAATCTACGGAATTATTCAATAAATAATCAAAATATTCAATAATCAAAATTTCCATGCCCGTTTATGTAAAATAAATAAAAATAAATAAATAAATAAAATAATATAAAATTTGAGAAAAATAATTGAAGAATAATTAAAACATTGAAAAAAATAATTGAAAATTTAGAAATTTAATTGAGGTCTAGAAGAAATAATTAAAATTTAAAGAAATTGATTGTAAAATGATAACAATAAAAATTAAAATTGAACAAAATTATTCAGATTTGAGAAAAATATTTTAAAATCTAAGAAAGTTATTGAAGAATAATGAAAAAAAAATTCGAGAAAATATTTGCAAAGCAATAAAAATATTTGCAAATTGAAGAAAATAATTTTAATTTGTGAAAAATAATTAAATTAAATTTTAATTAATTAAAAAACAATTGAAAATGAGGAAAATTATTAAAACATTATAGAAGTAATCGAAAATTGAAGAAAATAATTGCAATTTGTAGAAAAAGATTACAATTTAAAAAACAAAAATTATATTTTGTAAAAATAATTGAAAAATGACGAAAAAAATTGAAAGTCAATTAATAAATAACGAAACTAATTTGATATCGATGAAAATAATTAAAACTGAAAAAGTTTGATTTGGAAAAACTTAGAAAATAATTGAAACTTGCCGAAATTGAATTTAAAATATTAAGGAAAAATTGAAAGATAGTGAAAATAATTAGAAATTGAAGAAAATTTTTGAAAAATGATAAAAGTAGTTAAAAATTGCAGCAAATAATTGAAATCATAAAATGTAAATAAGAATTGTTAAAAATTAAGGAAAATTTTAATTAATTTCACATTTACTATTCTCAAAGAGAGGATTAATTAAATGTTTAATCAATGAAATTTAAAATAAATTAAAAACAAAATTCATAAAACGGCAAGATTAATACACGAGCGAACAAAATAATTTAAAAATTTAAAGAATAATTATTGACAATTGGAAACAAAATTTAAAAAATGACTACATTAATAGGCAGCTGAAAAAAAATAATTGAAAAAATTAAACAAGAAATATTGAATTTGAAGAAAATAATTGGAAATTGATAAATTAAGAAAATTATAGAATTTATTTAATTTAAATTTTAAAACAATTTTTATGAGTAAAAAAAAAGTAAAAATTGAAAAAATCCGAAAAATAGTTAACATAGTTAATATTGAGGAATTTATTGAAAATCGATCAAAATAATTGTAAATTAAAGAAATTATTTGAGAATTGAGAAAATAATTAAAATTTAAAGAAATAAATTGGAAATTAGGGAATTAAATGGAAATTTCAAGAAAATAATTCTTAATTAAAAGAAAAATTACAATATGACGAAAATAATTAAATATTCACAAAAATAATTAATTATTAAAAAAACAATTAACAATTGAAGAAAAATCGAAAAATTGTGAAAATAATCGGCATTTAAAGAAAAAAAAATTAAAATTAATGAATTATCATAAAATTGAAGGAGAATAATAAATTGTCAATTAAAAACTGATAAAAATTATGGAAAAAATTGTAGAAAATAAATGAAAATTAAAAAAATATATTGTAAATTGAAGAATTGTATTGGAATTTCAAGAAAATAATTGAGAATTGAGAAAATGCGAAAATTATTGAATATTAATTAAAATATTTGAAAAACAAAGAATGCAATTAAAATTTGAATTTATTTAAATTTTAGAGAATTAAATTGAAATATCTGAGAATTGAAGAAAATAATTAAAAATGTAAGAAATGAATTGAAGATTTAAGAATTAAATTGAAATTTTAAGAAAATAGTTGAGAATTGAAAGAAAAATTACAAAATAACTAAAATTATTAAATTAAAGAAAATAATTGAGAAATGTGGAAATAATCGATAGTTGAAAGAAAAATTCGAAAAGTGGCGAGGACAATCGACAAAAGAACAAAATAATTTAAAAAAGTAAAGAATAGGTTATAAAAATGAAAGAGTATAATATTGTATATTGAAAACTGTTGAAAATTATAGAAAATATATAGATTTATTTATTAATGAAATTAAAATTATCAGAACTGATATTTATAAATTTTCTCTCTAAATCTGAATTAGTCCAAAACATAACTAATTTTAAAGCAGAAACTCAATAACTCATTTAAATATTTATATTACTACTAATCATTTAGTAAAAAATAACTAATTATTAGTCAAATTTATTTTTAGATTATGTCAAAATAACTAATATTTTTGCAAAATTATTTTACTAATTCAATAAGTCAAATTTTAACTATTTTTTAGTAATTTTTTTTTACTAATAATTCACATTCTTATTAAGAATTTTTTTTTGTCCGTAATTTTGACATATGGAATTTCACTCGACTTTTTGACCCTGGGTGTAAAAAAAACTTCATACTCTCTAAATCTGAATTAGTTAAAAATAACTAATAATTAGTAAACTCTTGTCTGAGTTTTTATTTCAGCAATTAGTTAAAAATAACTAATTGTTAGTAAAAACATAACTGAAAAATAGCTAAAATTCGACTAATTGAATAAGTAAACAGAATTTTACTAAAATATTAGTTATTTTGACATAACCTGAAAATGAATTTGACTAATAATTAGTTATTTTTTACTAAATGATTAGTAGGTATATAACTATTTGAATTAGTGACTGAGTTTTTGCTTTCAAATTAGTTATTTTTGACTAATTCAGATTTAGAGAGTAAATATTTTTTTCAAATTATACGTATTTTGTCAGTACGCATTATATTTAGTTAATATTATTAAGTTAGAATTACATCTAATTACACAATTAGAATTATATTTAATATTGTAATGCACACAAGTGAATTTCAATAAACAAACAACAAAATTTGTAACATAAGATTATATTTACAGAAAGGTTTTGTTTTACAATACATTTGGACAATACGAAAATAAATTATTTATAACTGTATGTGGCAACACGTACACATATACCTCTGGTCTAAGTAAATTATTTCTTATAAGTAGACTTTGCATAAATTAAATTAAATAAGATCGTGTATCAGAGACATTTTTTTCGCGTATTACAGTATACGTAATATCTAAAGGTCATGGATTCACTCTTCCCGAAGACCACTTTTATGTACATCTATTCATTCACACATTACATCACATTCAAAAAGAGATATGCAATTATTATTTATATTTATAATGTCTTCGATATCTTTATAGACTTTTTTCAAATTTTTAAACAATGACTAAAATCCGATTCATTTACATTTTATTCTTTTAAATGTAGACTAAATATTGAGATTATCTTCAAAATAGAGGCCACTATATCGTTCATTAAAATGTGATTAAAAATTATTCTTTAACCCTAATTAGATTTTAGTTTAGCATTTGGCTTTAACTATATTAAATTATATAGCTCAAGATTAGTCTACGTTTAATCACAAAATAGGACAAATTTAATCGTACCCGATTCTGACATTAATACCGTTTTAAAACTTTCTACACTCACAGATCTTCGAGAATGTTACATTTTTTTTTTTTGGAAGACTGTTTATTGACAATATTATTGTATTTTGTAAAATTTTGTATTTATGAAAACGTCTATTAGAAAGTGAGACTTTTTTTTCTATATTTGAAAAGAGTTTTTAATTTAAAGTCAAGGATGTGCTATTTTCAGAATGTCTAGCTGCACCCTTAAACTTGAAAATCTGCTAAATAAACTCAACTTGTCTCGCTATCCAGGAAATTCAATTATTCGTTTTTATAAACTTTTCATTCTTGCAAAGTAAGATTGCTTTTTCCCGACCAAAGTTTAAATAACGATTTAACTTTCGTAATCTAAACAACAAGTGGAAGTGGAACGAATAAGATCTGGCACTACCCTCCTTAGTTATCTTTAGGTCATCGCAAAAGAACTTCTCAACATTAAGAATTTAAGATGAAGCGAAATGATAAAGTCGTTTTCTTTCGTCTCGAAACTGTCTTTTTCACATCTTTTTTTATTTTATAATTCTTCTTTACTTTCACGATTTTAAGTTGCAAACATCACATTAATAAGATTTCCAAGATCGTGATTCAAATTAAAATTCTGTAATCTTGGAAAATTGCGAATAACCCTTTTGAGCAACGGTTATTGGGACTTAATATTTTAATATCTATAAATTATTTTCAAATTTGTCTATTTGGAATTATTTTTGAATTCGATTATTTGAGAATTAGAGAATTCGGGCATTTTTCAATGTTTGTAGAATTAAGTTAAAGACTATTTTAGCATGATCTATGATAATTCTTAATTAGCCTGCTTGGAATTATTTTGAATTTTGAATTCATTTCCTTGGAGTCATTTTCAAATCTATTTGAAATCATCGAATTTATCTATTATAAAATACTCTCATTATTATTTCAAACGAACTTCAAAAGCAGAAAATGGGTTCTTGTAGAATGCTAGTTTCGCTACTTTGCTTTTACCAGGGATTTCTATAAACCCTTTTGTAATTAGAGATTTTGCTCCCAAATCTCTAAATGCAAATTAAATATGCAAATTACTACATATTTCGAAATATTCTCACAATTGTAGTTGGTCCACTTAATCTTAAATGATCTTCGCCTTAATCAAAGTTAAGTCTCAAAAAGATTTTTGATTTCTTGAAACGGTGACAATTTTCAGATGTGTGCTGTTTTTAAGACTACTATTAAAATCTTGAAAAAATAGAACACACAGTGTTTAGCAAATAAATAAATTTTCCGACTTTTCTTATATTAACAAAACAATGTTTGTTAATATAATTTTCCGTAATAGGTTTAGATCGATCTCATTTTTTAAATGAAATAATTTTCAAACCTATAGTCGTCACGCAGTTATACTAGAATAAATAGTTGATAAAGCATTTCGAAATCAATTTCGAAAAAGTTGGGTAAACATTGTTTTTTACTCTTTCTTTGATTGAAATGTACCTTGGGGTGAAAATTGGGTAAATTGACCTTGAAAAACAAGCAGGCAATTTATCCGAGTTTTTTTTCCCCAAGTGCCTTCAAATTTTTATTCTCTCTTTAGAAAATTAAAACTGAAGGATTTGATTAATCCAGTCTCTAAATTGAGAAATTCGAGTATAAACTCCAGGTTGACTTGGTTCTGCACAACCGATTCCCCAGCTTATTACACCTGCTAAAACCCATCTGTTGTCACGTGTTCTTTGTATTGACATTGGACCTCCACTGTCGCCCTGAAAAAAAAAATTCACTTTAGTTTATTTTATTTCTTTAAAAACTTTCTTTTTAACTATTTTATAGAAAATTTTCGGTATTTTTCATTATATAATAATTTTCATATAGTTTTCATTATAATAAGAAGAATTTTTTCTATATTTTTAAAACATAATTTTAAATAAGCGCGGGATTAATCATAGGAAGTACGCATGCGCAGAAAAAGTACGTTCGAGTTCGAGAGTCACGTGATCATAAACAATAATGGCGGATTTACCTGTCACATTTGTCATTGAATATCAAATTTTAGGTTTTCTTTCTAAAACTCACGTTATTTTGAAGCAAGCAGGGTATTTTTGTAATTTATTAAAGTATTTAATTTACTCTTCAAAGTTATTTTATAATTCTAGAAGCTTTATTTACTCGTTATAGATTTTATTTCCTTTCTTTGTTGGACTATATGCTTTGGATTGAAACTTTAGTTTTATGATAAAACGATTATATTTTTGTATTCAAATCTAATTCTTTTTTTTAATATTAACAAGATGATTGCTTATACTAGAAAACATATATAAACATTTCTAAAACTACTATATAACCTTAAAAATAATCTTCAAATCAAGAATCTTTAATTTTGAAGGTTATAAAGTTTTTGTATTTCAGCAGAATGAAAATAAAAAAACGGCTTAAGATTGTATGAGAGTAAACTTGAAATAATATTGTATATTTTTAACAAAGATTTGATTCTCGAAACTATAAAAACACTTCCTGGATAAAAATTATATAAAAAATAAGTTTTATTTTGTAGAGAAACTTTAGTAACTTGTTTCACATTTTTTTTTCTACGAATAAAATTAGAAATTTTTTATAAATGACGAAATATATTTTTAATTAAAAAATTACCTCGCAGGAGTCGAATCCTCCTTTCCTCCAGCCGGCACAAATGAAAATATGGGGAATTCTCTCAATATAACCAGCAGCACCGTACATCGCTTCACACTGAGTGTTATTTATAACGGGTACTGAGACCTCCTGCAGTACCGACGGTAGAGGACCATCTAAAATGATAAAATTGATTTTTAAAAAACAATCTACTTTATCAAAGTATAAGAAAAACATGTGGAGTGAAAATAGGTAACAAATTTTCAGGCTGACCAGAAACCTTCTTATCCTTAAAAACCTTGAAATCTCCTTGAACTTTTTATTTACCTTGAAAATCGAGAAAATGGACTGCCAGCGGAAAAAAGTAGGTAAATAGTGAGTTTTTAAATTAAGAAAGTAAGAAATGAGTTTGAAATTACTGATATTAATTTGGGGCCAGCTAACAGTGAAAAATATTTGAATTTAAAGAAAATAATTGAAAAATGATAAAAATAATTCAAATTTGAAAAAAAAATTGTAAAATGACAAAATAAATTGAAAAATTGATTTAAAATCAAAAAATGAAGAGAAAAATTGAAATTTGAAGAAAATAATTGAAAAGTTCAAAAAATAGTTGAAGTTAAAAGAAAATAATTAGAGAATTACTAAAATAATTAAAATTTGAAAAAGAAATTGAGACCAGTGTAAAAAATTAAATTTCTAGAACAATAATTGAGATATTGACGAAATAATTAAAATGTTAAGAAAGTAATTGAATAATGACGTGATAATTGAAAGCTGGTGTAAAAGTTGGTAAATTCAACAGAATAATACAAAGATTGAAGAAAATTACATTTAAAGAAAATAATTCTAAAATGTGAAAAATATTGACAAAAATAATTGTAATTTGAAAAAAAGTATTGAGAATTAAAAAAAAATTCATAACTAGTGGAGAAAATTAAAAATATGAAGACAATACTTGAAAAATTAAGGAAATAATTGAAAAAGTTAAGAGACTAATTGAATAATGATATAAATAATTGAGAGCTGGTGTAAAAATAAAAAATTTATAGACAATAATTGAACAATTGAAAAAAATATTAGAAGTTTGAGAAAAATAATTGAAAGTTGAAGAAATTATTTGAAGTTTGAAGAAAATAATTTTAATTTGAAGAGAATAATTCAAAAATGGTAAAAAATTTTAAATATTACGAAAGTAATTAAGGTTTGAAGAAGAAAATTTAAAAAGGTGTTAAAAATTTATAAATTCGTGATTAAAATAAAAAAAATGAAGAAAATAATTGAAACTAGTGTAAGAAATTTAATAATTCTTGACAATAAACAAAAATTTAATAAAATAATTGAAATATGTAGAAACTAATTTTGCAATGGCAAAAATAATAGAAATATGAAAAAAATAATTTGAAAATGACAAAAATACTTGAATAATGACAAAAGTAATTGAAACTTGAAGAAAGTAATTGAAATTTGAAGAAAATAATTGAAAAATAACAAAAGTAAATTGAAATTTGTGTAGAAAATTTAAATATTTCTGATAATGGTATAATGATTGAAAAAAATAATTGAAATTTTAAGAAAATAATTGAAAAATGACAAAAATAAATTAAAACTTGTCTAATAAATTTAAATATTCATGACAATAATTTAAAGACTGAAAAAAATGAAAGTGATATTTGAAAAAATTAAATTCAAAATTACAAAAATTCTTGAAAATTGACAAAAATTACTGTTAGTCCTGATAGATCAACTTGAAATTTAAAATAAATTGTTGAATTATAAAATAAACATAAGATATTATGACTTATTCTATTTTTTCATCTATTTCAAATTTTGTGAATTTTTTTTTAATTATAAAAATTTTAATTCATTCAAAGTTCAAAGGATTAGAAATTTCATTGGTTGAGAATTAAATTAAACCGAAGCTTTAAGTCCAGGGCTGTAATTGATTTAAATTACTTTGATTTAAATTATGATTAAAATAAAAAAAAAACTTAAAAAACTTTACAATTCTCCGGATGTCTAATACTGCATATAAAAAATCCAAAAGTTTGTGAATAATCCTGTTTTTAATTCTAATAAAACTTCTAAAAGATTCCACTTTTTTGAAACTATTTAATTTTTATCTTATAATTTCTTATTTTTACAAAAATTTACGACATTTTCTTTTTTTACTTTTGATATATATTTTTGGATTTGTTTTTTTTTATTTTAGGACTTTCTTTAATTTTTTATGCAAATTATTTAATATTATTTTACATAATTTAGTTATTATAACATTCACTAAACTTCTTCAGTCCGTTGATTTTCCTAATTATTTCCGTGATTATAAAAATAAATACGCTAATTTTTTTGTAAATCTATTCAATTTGTTTTCACATCTTTTTTCTATTTTTTTTTCTTTCATAAAATTTTTAGATTTTCTTTATTTTTCTAAATTTATTCTTGAACTCGTATTTAGTGAAAAATTATAAAAATATTTTTGATATTTGATTTAATTTTCCTAAACTTTTTTTATTTTCAAAGAATTTTTAAATTTCTTTTGTGGAATTTTCATTTCTCTTTAGTACATTTTTTATTTTATTTTTATTAATTCCAATTTTTTAGTAGATTCTTAGCAAATGTTTTCATTTTTTGTACTTTTTACATTTTATTACAGTTTTTCAGTTTGAAAAAAAAACATTTCTCAATTTTTTCCTATTTATTTAATTTTCTTGTTGTCTTACAATTTTCTTAGTCTTTCCTAGCATTTTAATTAATTCTTTAATTTTTATCAGCATTTTTATATTTCTTATAAACGTTTTTCTTTTTTTTTTTAAATTTTTTAGTTTTTATTTTGTAATTTTACGAATTTTTGAAAAAATATCTATTTGATGCTTTTATCTACATTTTTTAAATTTCTCATTTTTCTACTTTTTTGATGACTTTTATTCTTTAATTTTATATTATGTGAAGTTAATCTTGTACTAAATATTCTCATTTTAAAATCTTTATTCTATTTCATAGAATTTGTTTTCCTTTAAAATTTTTAAAAATTTTCCAAAATTTTATTCATTCTTTTTTCTTCAATTCTTTGTAAAATAGTTCTCTGATTTTTATAATTGTAAATTTTTTTTAATTATCTTTGTATTTCTTTTTTTAATTGAAAAAAATCCCCGTATATAGTTTAATTTGTTGAAAATAATGTTTACTCTTTTATATATTTTCATGTCACTGTTCGATTCTTGTGTTTTTTAATTCTTCTTTAATTCTTTAATAAAGTCCATAACTTTTTTTATTTAAAAGAATTTTCTCAATTTTTTAATAGAATGTTTTCTTATCTTTTTACGTTTTTATGTTTTTTTGTAAATTTATTACTTTTTCATTGTTTTTACTTAATTTTCTTAATTTTGCAATAATATGAATTTAAATATATTTTTTTGATATTTTCTCTTTTTATTCGACATAATTTGTTTGATTTTGATTAAATGTTTTACTTCATTATTTCTTATTAAATGTTCTCAGTTAAAAAAAAAAACTACTTACAAATAAATGCTTGAAAATTTTATATACTGATTTTATATACTTCAAAAGAACCAATTTTTTATTTAAATTAAAAGAATCGGACTTTTTTATTATTCTTTTTAAATCATTATTTTTATCAGCCGTGCTTCAAGTATACTTTTGAAGTGATTAAAAAATTTCTTTCATTTTTAATAATTCTAGTAAAATTTTAATTCTCGTCTATTATGATTTAAATTATTTATTTTCTTTAAATATTTCCTTCAATTAATAAGAGATTGATAAATTTCCTGACTGTAATTAATATAACTTTACCGAGTGCTAAATTTATTTTAACAATAATTATTTTCACTACTTTTCAATTAATTCCCTATTTTTAATTTCTTTTACAATACGTTAATTGTATTTTTAATTTATTCAGTTATTTCTTTTACTTTTCAATATTTTTCTTCAATATTAAATATAATTTTCGATTTCTCAATTATTTATTGTATTTTAATTATTTTCTTCATTTTTCAGTTAAGTTCTTAAAATATCAATTGTTTTGCAAATTTCAATTACTTTTTTTTTAGTATTTTTATGTGTCTTCTATATAAATTTTTTCATATTTCAATATTAAAAATAATACTGTCTTATTGCTTTAATTAATTTTTTAAATTTTTACCTCGATTTTTACTAATTTCCTAAAAATGTCTATTGTATTTTTTAATTATTACAATGATGTTATTATATTTTGCATTATTTTTTCTAATCTCACACGAATTCTTCAATTTTTAAAATTATTTTTCAAATTTCAATTATTTTCATCGATTTTCAATTATTATTATCATTTATTAATTACGTTCCTCAATTTTAAACTAATTTAATTATTTTTCAATTAATTTCCAGAATTTTTAATTACTTTTCGCTAATTTTAATCATGGCCTTTAATTTTTCCAATTTTTTTCAGTTTTTATTATTTTTTCCAATTTTTAGATATTTTTTCAATATTAAATCTTTTCTTCACTTATTAATTATTGTTTTTTTTTCAATTTTGTTCCTTTGTGTATCAATTATTTTCATCAATTGTAAATATTTTTTCCTTAAATTACACTCACTGTTATTTAATTTTTAATTATTATCATACAAATGTTAATAATATTTCTCAATATTTGTTATATATAATTCTAAACCTTTTAAACTTATTTGTTCTGGTTCACATATACTCTTCAATATTTTCAATTATTTTCTTCAGTTTTACCATTTTTTTATTATTACTTATTGATTATATTTCCATAGATTTGCATTCTTCAATTTCAATTTGATTTCTTTAATTTCAACTATATTTTTCAATGTTTTTTAATTTTTTCCTTCAATAATATGTTCTTTAATTTTTAACTATTTTCTTCAATATTAAATCTAAGTTTTTATTTATCAATTATTGTCTCTTATTTTTAAGAGATTATAATTTTTTATTTATTTTTTATTTTAATTTGCACCCTTGAATTTTTGATTATTTTCTTCAGTTTTCTATTAGGATTTTGAACGCTTCAATTTCTAATTATTTTCTTCAGTTTTCTATTAGGAATTTGAATGCTTCAATGGCTTTTCTTCAATTTAAAAATTAATTTTTAATTATTATTTTAGAAAATAAAGAATTTTACCTTCGTATAGTCTTCCCCATCCGGTAACATAGGCAAGTTGACCTTCATAGTTTTCATCGTCATCTGGTATACAAATTGGTAAAATATTTGGTTGAAAGTGTTTTATTGGTTCGTAGAAACGTAAGAGGGCTAGATCATATTCAAATGTTCGTGAATCAAATTGAGGATGACTTGCAACCAATTGCACTCTCCTTTCTTGATATCCGTAAGGTTCACCTTCACTTGCTAAATCGTATTCGCCTATTCGCAATAACAAATCACTTGGAGGAACACTATAACAAAAAATTTAAAAATACAATTTTTCAATTTAAAATATTTAAATTAGTGATTTTGTTTATACCACCAATTTAAAGGCAGATTTATTTGAGTGAAAAATAAATTTTAATCCTATACTCAAAAAGCTAATTTTTCAAAACTACAGTTCCTAAATCGAAAACACATTTTTGAAATTGAAAAAAATCATTAGTCCCAGGTGATTTTCTTCTTTTTATAATTTAAACACCAAGGACTTGAATTTATTCATCTGAGCTAATTTTTTTAGGAAAGGTAAAAGAAATAAAAAATTTAGTGGTAAGGGAGAGAATCAAGTTTCAAGCAATTTATTATGATAATTTTACTAAGGTATCTTACTGAATATTCTTCTCATAATAAAAGTTTTTGTAATAGAGAACATATTTTTTCTTTTATCGTTTTCTATTGTTTTAAACATAATGCCGAATTATAATAATTAAAAATCTATAAACTAAATTAATCAATTGGGTAAATTTTCAATTTTTGTTTTCAAGTTGGAAAAATATAATTTTTTTCAAAAAAGAGGAAAATTTACCTGTCGATACAATGAGCTGCGGTAATTGCCCAATTTTCATTAAGTAGAGCTGCTCCACATTTATGAAGATATGTCGAAGTTCTCCACTGACGTAGCGAAATCTAAAATAATAAATATACATTTATAAAATAATTCTAGAGATAAAAATACAACAATTGAATATATCTACTTAAAAAAAAGTAATTTAATTAAAGTAGCTAGGCAAACACGATTTATAAATATGACAATAAGGAAGTAATTTTATTGGGCTAATACAATAAAATTGGTTGAAGAAAATAGATACACAATAAAAATAATTAAATATAACTCTATAAGTACATTTTCGTGCCATTAACATTACAAGATATATTTATAAAAATTATTATTTATTCCATTGGCATTACAAGTTATATTTATAAACCGTACAAGACTCTAATATTAAAAATGTAAATAAAAATGAATTTAATAAATAAAATATAGACAGCTGTTTGATGCATATGACACATCCTTTTCAAGGACGATTTCTTTATCTACGTTGCACACATAATCTTCATTTTAATCCAAAGTATTAAGATAAAAATCAGAAGCGGATTTGGTAAATACTTTAACCCATATAAGTAGATATCAATTGATGATAAGAATATGCCAAATGGTGGATAACGTGAGATTAGTGATTCATGAATTTAGTGACGTTTTTTAAAATCTCTGTTTATCGTTAATAAAATGCCAAAGTAAATATTATCTTTAATCAATATAGTGAGTAAATAATTCCAAAAATTTTCTCATTGATTACGATAAATCTAATCAAGTCTTTATCGGAAAAATTCTATTTTGACCTAAAACACGAAATATTTATCTCACTGATTAATAAATTCGGAAAGTTCGGAACTCAAATTCTTGGAAATTTAATTATAATTGCTATTATTTTCATCAGAATTTAAGAGTATAAAATTTGGATATTAAACTGGAATTAATAAGATAATAGATGAAAAAAATTGTCAAGAAGCTATTTCCGATTCTAAGAAATCTAATTATATTGGTTTTTATTTAAATCTTTATCCAATTAATGTATAAGAATAAAAAAATTTGAAGATAAATTTGAAATTAAACATTATTATCAGATGGAATAAAAATAGACATTTTAATTTTTTATTCGCTCCATTTTTTGTTATCGACTATTTTTTAAATATTTCGACTGTTTTTTTAATTCGTTTAATATTTTCTTAGTTAACGATTTTCTAAATTCGATAATTATTTTCTTGATTTGAAAATTATTTGATAAATTTTCTAATTATTATTTACTGCATATTTTTTAATATTTAGCTCTACTTTTCCTTTTGCAGAAAAGTTATTTTACAGAATCTATTTTCAATCAACGTTTTCTGTAAAGGATTAAAAAAAATTAACCGAATTTTAATTGAGCCAAATTCTCATTTGACATAATTTTAATTAAATCAAATTCTCAAATAACAGAATATCCAGTTTATGGTTTATCAAATCTTCATTTGTCCGAATTTTTAATTGCACGATTTGATGTTTGATAGAATTCTTAAAACACAAAATTCTCATTTTTCCGAAATTGCAAATGTCAGAACAAACATTCGGCAGAAAGATTTGGCGCTAATTTTAAAATTTACCAATCAGAAATGATCAAGAAAATCGTGCAATGACAAATTCGCACAAATGAAGATTTGATAAACTGGATATTTTGTTTTTTGAAAATTTGTCTTGCTTAAAATTATGTCAAATAAGAATTCTGTTAAATTAAAATTCGGTTAACTTTTTTTTAAAGTAAAAAGTCGGTTGAAAAAAAATTCTGTAGAATGAAAGATCTGTTTAATATGAATTCGGTGACCTACAAATTCTGTTAATTAATAAATTGAAAAAATAAAAATTAGAATAGATTAAATATAAGTAAAACGAAAGTTTTAGATTATTAATAAATTAGATAAATGGAGACGTCTACTCAAGCTAAAACCATTTCTGTAAAATAATATTTCTGCAGAAGGAAAATTAGTGCTCATGGATAAAAAGTAGAATGAAAATTAGACTAATTATTAATTCAAGTGCATTATGCACGGAAAAAATTAATTATATTAATTTTATTAAAATGTTCTATAATTTAAGGAAAAAGTGCCAGAAAGCGAAATTTTTATACAAAGAATTTTAAGCCTTAGAAAAAATATTCGAATCATTACTAAAAGCAATATTAAACTTTAATATAGTCTATAGTAAATTTAATACAATTTTTTTAAAATTCAATATTACCAATCTGAAATTTTTCCCTCTAGATACTTTTTCCTAAAATTGCAAAATATTTTTCTAAAATTTATAATCAGGGCTGTAATTAATTTAAATCATTCGAAAATTTGCATTAAAATGATGTTTTAATTAAAAAAATTTACAATTCTTCAGATGTCTAATACTGCATGTAAAAAATCGGAAACATTAAAAAATCCCAGAAATTTGTGGATAAAGATAATAAAGATAAAGATAAAGATAATAAAGATAAAGATGGATAAAGATGGATAAAGATATTAAAGACAGCAAAAAATAGTATTAAATTTCTATATCTCTAAGTCAATATAATTTAAATAAATCCCAAAATTCAAACTACTCATATTCCAATTTGTTCGAACTTTTGAATTAATTCAAATTTAAATGCATAATAATTAAATAATATTAATTATTTTCCATATTCACAATAATCCTTTTTTCAATTCTTACAATACTTCTAATAGAATAATATTTCACTTTTTCAAAACTAATTTTTATCTTTTAATAAATTCTTATCTTTACAAAATTTTAAGATTTCTTTTTCTTTTACTTTCGATATTATTTATTTGTTTTTTTTTTATTTTAGGATTTGCCTCAATTCTTTTCTCTTTAAGCAAATTATTTAATATTATTTTACACCATTTTGTCATTTTAGAACATTCACTAAACTTTTTAATTCGATGATTTTCTTAATTATTTTCATATTTTTAAAAATAAATACGCTCATTTTTTGTAAATTTATTCAATTTGTTTTCACATCTCGTCTATTATTTGCAAATTTACTTATTCTTTCACAAAATTTTTGGATTTTCTTTATTTTTCTAAATTTATTGTTGGACTTGCTTTAAGGGTATTTTTATAAAAATATTTTTGGTTCAATTTTCTAAATCTTTTTTATTTTTAAAGGATTTTTAAATTTCTTTTGTGCACTTTTCATTTATCTATATTACATTTTTTGATATTATTTTTATTAATTCTAATTTTTTAGTACATTCTTATCAAATTTTTTTTGGACTTTTTACATTTTTTTATACATTTTGTTAGATTTAAAAAAAAACTTTTCTCCATTTTCATCCTATTCATTTAATTTTCTTGTTCTTTCACAATTTTTTCCCTTCCTTGCATTTTAAATGATTCTTTAATTTTTGTCCTAATTTTTCTATTTTTTTGAACCATTTTTACTTCTTTTAAATTGTTTAGTTTTTATCTTCTAATAGCGATTTTCTTAAAAAACATTTATTCGATGCTTTTATCAACGTTTTTTGAATTTCTCAATTTTCTGGTTTTTTGAAGATTTATTATTTTATTTTATATTATGTAAATTTAATTCTGTACTAAATACTCTAATTTTAAAATCGTTCTTCTATTTCATAGAATTTTTTTTTTCTAAAATTTTATTCACTCTTTTCTTATTTAATTTGTAAAATAATTCTCTAATTTTTCTACTTTTCAAATTTTATTCTCTTTAGTAATATAATTTAACGTTCTTTTTAATTATCTTCTTATTTATTTTTTCATTAAAAAAAAATGTTCGTAAATAGTTTAATTTTTCGAAAATATAGTTTCTAGTTTTTTGTATATTTTTACGTCACCTTTTCATTCTTACCTTAGTTTTTAAAATTGTTCTTTATTTCTTTAACAATGTTCAAGATTTTTTTTATTTTACAAAATTTTCTCATTTCATTAATAAACTATTTTCTTATTTTTTAATGTTCTTTTTTTACAATTTAATATTTATTCGTGCTTTTACCTAATTTTCGTAATTTTGCGATTATATAAGAATTCTAAGTATCATTTTAACATAAAACTTACCGTGAAGATTTTTATATTGTACAAACACAGATAAATGTTATTTTGTCCAACTATTGAAATTAAAAGATTTTTACGTTCTAATTAATAAATATTTGATTTTTGTGAATTAATTGAAGTTTTTATTATTTATTTAATTTATTTTCCAATTGATTAATGGTTTAGCTTTTAATTTTATCAGTTGTACAAAATAACATTTATCTATGTTTGTATAATATAAAAATCTTCCAAACAAGTTTTGTGTCAAAATAAAAATGATACTGATTCTCAAGAAGACATTTTTTTTGAAATTTTCTCAATTATTCGTCATAATTTGTTTGATTTTGATGAAATGTTTCATTCTTCATTATCTCTTATTAAACTCAGTTTAAAAAATAAACTACTAACAAATAAACATTTAAAAATTTTATATACTAATTATCTTAAAAAAAATTTTTTTTTTTATATATTAGTATAAAATTTTATGTACATTTAAAATTTTATATACTAATTGTCTTAAAAAAAACACTATAATATATAAAACTAATAAATATATTAGTATATAAAAAAATTTTTTTTTAAGATTATTAGTATATAAAATTTTAAATGTATATAAAAATTTTTTTCCAAAAAAAATTGATTATCTGATTATCTTAAAAAAAAAATTTAAATACTAAATATAATTTATATGTATATAAAAAATACTATTTATCTTAAAAAAAAAAATCTTTAAATATACTAATATATAAAAAAAAAATTTTTAGTATATAACATTTTTAAACGTTTATTTGTTAGTAGTTTATTTTTTAAACTGAGTTTAATAAGAAATAATGAAGAATGAAACATTTCATTAAAATCAAACAAATTATGACGAATAAGTGAGAAAATTTAAAAAAAATATCTTTTTGAGAGTCAGTATCATTTTGACACAAAACTTGTTTGCAAGATTGTTATATTATACAAACATAGATAAATATGTTATTTTGTACAACTGATAAAATTAAAGGTTTTAACATTAATCAATTGAAAAATAAATTAAATAAATAATAAAAACTTCAATTAATTCACAAAAATCAAATATTTATTAATTAGAACGTAAAAATCTTTTAATTTTAATAGTTGTACAAAATAACGTTTATTTGTGTTTTTACAATATATAGAAATCTTCATAAGTTTTATGTTAAAATGATATTTACTTCAAATTCATATATAATCAAAAAATTACGAAAATTAGGTAAAAGCAACGAAGAAATAATAAATTGTAAAAAAAAACATTAAAAAATAAGAAAATAGTTTATTAAAAAAATGAGAAAATTTTTTAAAATAAAAAAAAATCATGAACATTATTAAAGAAATAAAGAACAATTTAAAAAAGAAACATAAGAATGAAACGGTGATATAAAAATATACAAAAAACTAGAAACTATAAAAATTAATTAAATTGTATATAAAAAAATTTTTTTTTTATGTATTAATGTATAAAAAAAAATTTTTTTTAAGATAATTAGTATATAAAATTTTTAAAAAAAATCATGATTTTTATCAGCCCTGTTTATAACGAATTTTCTTTCCCTTTATCAAATGAGATTTGTGAAAGAAATCATGCGTCCCATCTATATTATACCAAAGGAAAAAAAGTTGATAAACTTGGATCTTTTTTCTCAGAATAACTACTATAAAAGTAACTTTTAGTCATCGATTCATCTAGTTGTGTCATTTAAAAATATATAAAGCGAGATATTTTGAAGTAAAAGTGTCAAAATAATGATTGAAAAAAAGTCATACCTGCCAGGGCCATTTGCCGAAGGTACTGCTATTTCCGCCGACGATTCTTCCTTCCGGTATCAGCCGCCTTCCACACACTGCAAGAATAAACATTGTCGAATTAATGCCCTTCAATAAATTCGCGTGCCTAGTAGCGGCGGCCATGTTGGAGAACAAGGCCACGCGCTCTGTTCGCGTACTTTTATATATATGTAGTTACATATGTCGATCAGACTGGATGAACCGGTACTATCTTTTTTCTTTTTTTAATACGCATATTTGATCGGTTTATCTTCTCATTTTAATAGCTTTTGCATTGTTATTTGCATCTAATTGTTCTTCCTTTTGCCTTCCCGATGTCTGACTAATTCAACATTCTATATAATATTGCAAAATCCAGCAACATTTCTTGATACTATAAAGCATTTATGATTACCAAAACCCATTGAATTATCGGTTCGATTACAATCTTTTCCAATCATTATTTGCTAATTCTCTTAGTCTTGTTAATTCATTATTGTACATGATAATTTTAATTTCATTATTGCATAGTAATCTTTATTATTGCATATGGCAATTTTCATTTTTCTATTGTCTAGTCATATAAAAGAGTAATTTTAATTCTAGCATTCTAACATTGTAGTGATTTATTGAAAAAATTAAAGCAGTGTTTCTATAGCCTTTTTTATTCATGGAATACTATTTTATGAATAAAAAAGCGTCAAATTTTACGAAAGGTGTATACTTAAGGAATTAGAGAAAATTGATTGTTTGATTATTTATGAGAATTAATTGATTTCGATCTGGAGATTATTAATAATTTGGTGAATAATGAACAACTTTTAGCTGATTTATGACTCGAAATTGTTAGAATGTTTGGTGGTGTGATAATTGAGATTGTGATTCAATTTGAATATAACAGAAATTTATTGTTTTTCTCCGGGAAGTGATTATTTTTCCTTTGTAGTGTTTTTTTTTTAAATTGAATTTTTATATTCTTTTTCAAATGGCGAAATTATTTAAAAATTAGTTAAAAATGTATCTGAATTAATTTTATCATAAAAATTGCGATTTAGTGTATTAAATATATATATTAAATTCAAAATGGCGGCTTCAAAATGTCTACTACAAAAATTTAATGTAGTTAAAGGATATGATTAAAAACTCCAAGTCAGTGGTTTCTGAAGTTGTTGAAGTATTTTGAAAGTTTTTAATATCGCCAATTACAAACCCCGAAAACCCCCAAGTAAGCATTTTTAGTTAAATTAGTTAAATCGAAATTTTTTGTCGCCATTTTGAAGCTTCTATTTTGGATTTTTAATTTTTGACTACAGATTCGAATTAAGAGCCCCAAAAACTCCCAATTAACCATTTTCAGCCAAATTAGTCAAATTAAACACTTTAGCCATCAGAAAATCCAATGTCTAAAAAATTTAAAATATCAAAGTTTGTCAAAATTCGTTTATGAGCGTTTTTCTGTCGCTAATCAAGAATCTTTAAGTGATAATTCAAATTTAAAATACGGATTCAAAAAAGCAGTAAAAAAATTGTTAATGAAATTAATGAAACTCCGTAAATTTCAGCTTTTTGTGTCGCTAATTGAAAAATAATTAACAAGTTAATAATAATCAGAAATCTCAAAAATTCTCCAAACACTGATTTTCTAGAAAGTATTTTACATTTTTATCCGCCATTTTGCATTTTTAAAAATGATTAACCGATTTGTAATCAGGATTGATTGAAATTTGAAAACATTAAAATTAGGATAGATTAAAGTTTGGATCCATAAAAATTTGGATTTATTAAAATTTTGATCAATTAAATTTTTGATAAATAAAAATATTAAATTTAAATATAAATATAAAATATTAAATAATTATTAAATTCTTATTTTCTTGAAAGTTACTAATAATTTTATCTTCTTAATTTTTATTTTCAATTTTTTCAATTCTCTTTCTATTGGGTTTTGTATTTTTTCAATTCCTTTCTTCAAATTGTTATTTTCTAAAAAGTTAGTAATAATTTCATCTTCTCAATTTTTATTTCAATGTTTTCAATTATTTTCTTCAATTTATTTTCCTAAAAGACACTAATAATTTTATATTCTTAATTTTTATTTTTAATTGTTTTAATTCTCTCTTCAATTTTGATTTGATATTTTTTAATTTCTTTTCTTTAAATTCTAATTTTCTTGAGAGTTACCTATAATTTTATCTTCTTAATTTTTTTTTGAATATTTTCAATTATTTTCTTCAACTTCTTGTTTTCCTGAAAGTTACTAATGATTTTATATTTTCAAATCTAATTTTTTAGTTTCTTGAATTCTCTGTTCCATTTTCATTTAGTACATTGTCAATTCTTTTTTTAATATTTTTATTTTCTTGAAAGTTACTAATAATTTTATCTTCTTCATTTTTATCTTTAGTTTTTTCAATTAACTCTTCTTTTTTCATTTGGTTTTTTGTCCCTTCTTGTCTTCAAATTCTTATTTTTTGAAACTTGCTAATAATATTATCTTCTCAAATTTTATTCTCAATTTTTTCAATTCGTTTCTTCAAAATCTTATTTTCTTGAAATTTAGTAATAATATCATCTTCTCAATTTTTATTTCAATATTTTCAATTATTTCCTTCAATTTCTTATTTTCTTTAAAATTACTAATAATTTTATATTTGTAATTTACATTTCCAATTGTTTCAATTCTCCCTTCAATTTTTATTTAGTATTTTTTAAATTATTTTCTTCCAAATTTTTATTTTCATAAAAGTTACAAATAATTTTATCTTCTCAATTTTTATTTTCAATTTTTTCAATTCTCTCTTCAATTTTGTTTTTGTATTTTTTCAAATTCGTTTCTTGAAATTCTTATTTTCTTGAAAGTTAGTAAAAATTTTATCTTTTCAATTTTTGTCTTCAGTTTTTTCAATTCTCTGTTCAATTTTTATTTGTTATTTCGTCAATTCTTTTTTTTTTAATTCTTATTTTCTCTGAAGTTACTAATAATATTATCCTTTTGATTTTTATCTTCGGTTTTTTCAATTAATTCATCAATTTTCATTTTGGTATTTTGACAATTCTTTTCTTCAATTTTTTTTAAAGTTACTAATAATATTATCCTTTTGATTTTTCTCTTCAGTTTTTTCAATTAACTCTTCAATTTTCATTTGGGAATTTATCAATTCTTTTTTTCAAATTCTAATTTTCTTGAAAGTTACTAATAATTTTATCTTCTTCATTTTTATCTTTAGTTTTTTCAATTAACTCTTCTCTTTTCATTTGGTATTTTGTCCATTCTTGTCTTCAAATTCTTATTTTCTTGAAACTTGCTAATAATATTATCTTCTCAAATTTTAATTTTCAATTTTTTCAATTCGTTTCTTCAAATTCTTATTTTATTGAAAGTTAGTAATAATTTCATCTTCTTAATTTATGTTCCAATATTTTCAATTATTTCCTTCAATTTCTTATTTTCTTTAAAATTACTAATCATTTTATATTTGTAATTTATATTGTCAATTGTTTCAATTGTCCCTTCAATTTTTATTTCTTATTTTTTAAATTATTTTCTTCTAATTTTTATTTTTATGAAAGTTACAAATACTTTTATCTTCTCAATTTTTATTTTCAATTTTTTCAATTCTCTGTTCAATTTTCATTTGGTATTTTTTAAATTCTTTATTTAAATTCTTATTTTCTCTGAATTTACTAATAATATTATCCTTTTGATTTTTCTCTTCAGTTTTTTCAATTAACTCTTCAATTTTTATTTGGGAATTTATCAATTCTTTTTTTCAAATTCTTATTTTCTTAAAAGTTACTAATAATTTTATTTTTTCAATTTTTATTTTCAATTTTTTCAATTTCTTCTTTAATTTTGTTTTGGTATTTTTTCAATTCCTTCCTTCAAATTTTTATTTTCTTGAGAGTTACTAATCATTTCATCTTCTCAATTTTTATTTCAATATTTTTAATTATTTCCTTCAATTTCTTATTTTCTTTAAAATTACTAATAATTTTATATTTGCAATTTATATTTCCAATTGTTTCAATTCTCCCTTTAATTTTTATTTAGTATTTTTTAAATTTTTTTCTTCTAATTTTTATTTTCATGAAAGTTACAAATAATTTTATCTTCTCAATTATTATTTTCAATTTTTTCAATTCTCCCTTCAATTTTGTTTTTGTATTTTCTCAAATTCGTTTCTTCAAATTCTTATTTTCTTGAAAGTTAGTAAAAATTTTCTCTTTTCAATTTTTGTTTTCAGTTTTTTCAATTCTCTGTTCAATTTTCATTTGTTATTTTTTCAATTCTTTTTTTTTAATTCTTATTTTCTCTGAAGTTACTAATAATATTATCCTTTTGATTTTTATCTTCGGTTTTTTCAATTAATTCATCAATTTTCATTTTGGTATTTTGACAATTCTTTTCTTCAATTTTTTTTAAAGTTACTAATAATATTATCCTTTTGATTTTTCTCTTCAGTTTTTTCAATTAACTCTTCAATTTTCATTTGGTATTTTGTCCATTCTTGTCTTCAAATTCTTATTTTCTTGAAACTTGCTAATAATATTATCTTCTCAAATTTTAATTTTCAATTTTTTCAATTCGTTTCTTCAAATTCTTATTTTATTGAAAGTTGGTAATAATTTCATCTTCTCAATTTTTATTCCAATATTTTCAATTATTTCCTTTAATTTATTATTTTCTTTAAAATTACTAATCATTTTATATTTGTAATTTATATTTTCAATTGTTTCAATTCTCCCTTCAATTTTTATTTCGTATTTTTTAAATTATTTTCTTCTAATTCTTATTTTTATGAAAGTTACAAATAATTTTATCTTCTCAATTTTTATTTTCAATTTTTTCAATTCTCTGTTCAATTTTCATTTGGTATTTTTTCAATTCTTTTTTTAAATTCTTATTTTCTCTGAATTTACTAATAATATTATCCTTTTGATTTTTCTCTTCAGTTTTTTCAATTAACTCTTCAATTTTTATTTGGGAATTTATCAATTCTTTTTTTCAAATTCTTATTTTCTTGAAAGTTACTAATAATTTTATCTTCTTCATTTTTATCTTCAGTTTTTTCAATTAACTCTTCTCTTTTCATTTGGTATTTTGTCCATTCTTGTCTTCAAATTCTTATTTTCTTGAAACTTGCTAATAATATTATCTTCTCAAATTTTAATTTTCAATTTTTTCAATTCGTTTCTTCAAATTCTTATTTTATTGAAAGTTAGTAATAATTTCATCTTCTCAATTTATATTCCAATATTTTTAATTATTTCCTTCAATTTCTTATTTTCTTTAAAATTACTAATCATTTTATATTTGTAATTTATATTGTCAATTGTTTCAATTGTCCCTTCAATTTTTATTTCTTATTTTTTAAATTATTTTCTTCTAATTTTTATTTTCATGAAAGTTACTAATAATTTTATCTTCTCAATTTCTATTTCAATATTTTCAATTATTTTCTTCAACATCTTATTTTCTTGAAACTTACTAATAATTTTATCTTCTTCATTTTTATTTTTAGTTTTTTCAATTAACTCTTCAATTTTCATTTGGTTTTTCATCAATTCTTGTGTTCAAATACTTATTTTCTTTAAAGTTATTAATAATTTTATTTTTTCAATTTTTATTTTCAATTTTTATTTTTAATTTATATTTTCAAATTTTTCAATTAACTCTTCAATTTTCATTTGGGAATTTATCAATTCTTTTTTTCAAATTCTCATTTTCTTGAAAGTTACTAATAATTTTATTTTTTCAATTTTTATTTTCAATTTTTTCAATTTCCTCTTCAATTTTGTTTTGGTATTTTTTCAATTCCTTCCTTCAAATTTTTATTTTCTTGAGACTTACTAATAATTTCATCTTCTCAATTTTTATTTCCAATATTTTCTATTATTTCTTTCAATTTCTTATTTTTATTTAATTTTTATTTAATACATAATAAATAAATTTTCTTTAAAATTACTAATAATTTTATATTTGTAATTTATGTTTTCAATAGTTTCAATTCTCCCTTCAATTTTTATTAAGTATTTTTTAAATTATTTTCTTCTAATTTTTATTTTCATGAAAGTTACAAATAATTTTATCTTCTCAATTTTTATTTTCAATTTTTTCAATTTTTTCAATTTTCTCTTCATTTTTGTTATTATATTTTTTCAAATTCGTTTCTTCAAATTCTTATTTTCTTGAAAGTTAGTAAAAATGTTCTCTTTCCAATTTTTGTTTTCAGTTTTTTCAATTCTCTGTTCAATTTTCATTTGGTATTTTTTCAATTCTTTTTCTTTAATTCTTATTTTCTCTGAAGTTACTAATAATATTATCCTTTTAATTTTTATCTTCAGTTTTTTCAATTAATTCTTAAATTTTCATTTTGGTATTTTGTCAATTCTTTTCTTCAATTTCTTTTTAAAGTTACTAATAATTTTGTCTTCTCAATTTTTATTTTCAGGTTTTTCAATTCCCTCCTCAATTTTGTTTTGGTATTTTTTTAATTTCTTCCTTTAAATTCTAATTTTCTTGAGAGTTACTAATAATTTTATCTTCTCAATTTCTATTTCAATATTTTCAATTATTTTCTTCAACATCTTATTTTCTTGAAACTTACTAATAATTTTATCTTCTTCATTTTTATTTTTAGTTTTTTCAATTAACTCTTCAATTTTCATTTGGTATTTCATCAATTCTTGTGTTCAAATACTTATTTTCTTTAAAGTTATTAATAATTTTATTTTTTCAATTTTTATTTTCAATTTTTATTTTTAATTTATATTTTCAATTTTTTCAATTCCCTCTTCAATTTTCTTTTGGTATTTTTTTAATTCGTTTCTTCAAATTTTTATTTTCTTGAGAGTTACTTATAATTTTATTTTCTCAATAATTTCTATTTCAATGTTTTCAATTATTTTCTTTAACATCTTATTTTCTTGAAAGTTACTAATAATTTTATCCTCTTAATTATTATTTTTAGTTTTTTCATTTAACTCTTCAATTTTCATTTGGGAATTTATCAATTCTTTTTTTCAAATTCTTATTTTCTTAAAAGTTACTAATAATTTTATTTTTTCAATTTATATTTTCAATTTTTTCAATTCCCTCTTCAATTTTGTTTTGGTATTTTTTTAATTCGTTTCTTCAAATATTTATTTTCTTGAGAGTTACTAATAATTTTATTTTTTCAATTTTTATTTTCAATTTTTAATTTTTGTTTTCAATTTTTTCGATTGCCTCTTCTGTTTTGTTTTGGTGTTTTTTTAATTCGTTTCTACAAATTCTTATGTTTTTGAAAGTTACCAATAATTTTATCTTTTCAATTTTTATTTTATTATTTTCAATTATTTTCTTCAGTTTCTAATTTTCTTGAAAGTTACTAATAATTTTATTTTCTTAATGTTTATATTCAGTTTTTTCAATTAACTCTTCAATTTTCATTTCGTATTTTGTCAATTCTTTTCTTCAAATTCCTATTTTCTTGAAAGCAACTAAGAATTTTATCTTGTTAATTTTAATCTTCATTTTTTTCAGTTCTCTTTTCAATTTACATTTGGTTTCTTTACATGTTTATTATAAACAAAATTTTATAACATAATCCAAAAGAGTGATAAATTCCACGTTAAAAACTGTTTCTTTCAAATTTTTCAAATTTTATTTTATCCCAATAAATAGCTTTTAAATTTTGGTAAAATTTGTGTCCTCATGGGCGTTAATGGGTTAAATCCGTTTGATTACACGATGTTCATACCTTGTCCCTTATAATGCCACAGTAGCGATAATTAAATCGCATTTTTGCACGACATATCTGACAACTTGAAATAAAACGAAATTTACGATCCATTAAGAAAGGTCCATAAAATTAAAAACACTCGATAACGTATGTTTTAAAAAATACCTCGTGGACCGTAAAATGATATACGAAATGACATTTAAAGTAATTTTCTTGTATCAAAAAAAAAAAAAAAAGGGCTATGAAAACACCGCGGCGATATTTTATCAGTCTCGATATATTTATTTTAAAGTTAAAAATGCACAAACCTTGCTTGTAATCAGAAATGTTGATTGGCGGTGTAATAGGGTGAGGTGACTCTGTAGATACAATGACAGTAGCAATTGAAGATAAAGTCGTAGGTATGACTGGTCTAGTTGTGATAAAAGTGTCAACAGTTGGGATTTCCGTAACGGGTTTAGCTGAAAATTCAAGCCAGGCGTTAATTAACGAGGTACCAAAGTGGCTACTTAACCACAACCACTTCCTCTGTTTTACACTTACTGTAAACTTGCAGGTTTTATGAGCAACTTTATAGAGAAAATTGTGTGCTTGCAATAGATTAAAAGTGTAATTTAAACTCGAAATTGAGATAAAAGACGATTTCTTACTTTGGCCAGAGTCGTTTCTTCAAAAGTATAAACTCTCTTATCGAAACGAAAAAGATAAAAGACAGTATTAAAATTATTTTATTTTTTGCAAACAAAACTAATTGTATGTAAAATCAGTTCTTTATAATAACAATTATATGTTTACCGGTTTTTCCCTTATTTATTTTTCATTAAAAGTCTGAGAATATATTCTTTGTCGTTTTACGCTAATTTAAAGGTCAAATGTCAATTTGTTAATTTAGTTTTTACGAAGTGTTTATTCGTAGAGAAAATTGTCAAAGTCTTTCCTTTTGTAAAAATTAATGTTTTTACTTTTGGTAAAAAAAACACTGTATGTGACCCAACAACCCCCCGGTATTTCGTCAAACGATTTTATTATGTTTTATCTCCAAATTTTTCCGGCTCCCCTGTAATTAAAAAAAAGTTATATTTACAGGGTATCTACTCCCCGGGAATTTGCCGGGATTTTAGTTCGACTGGGAAAAAGTTTCTCATTTTTATTCACTTTTTTAAAATTACTCACTATTAGTCATTTTAAAAAAAATCTAACTTTTCTCACTTTCTTAGTTAAATGATTATTATTTTTATTATATACAATTATTTTCTTTAAATTTCAATTTTTTTTGACATTGTTTAATTAGTTTCCTCTAATTTTAATTACTTTTAAAAAAATGTTAATTAATGTCTACAAATTTAAAAATTTTAAACCAGTTTTGTCAATTACATTCATCGTCTTTTTTTCATCAAATTATAATTATTTTTCAATTACTTTCTGCATATTTCCATTAGTTCTGACATTCAAAAATTATTTTCATCAAATTTCAATAATTTTTTTCAATTTTTTTTTTATGGCCATGAATTTCTCAATTTATTATAGTTTTCAATTTTTTTCTACGAATTTCAATTATTTTCTTCAAATTTCAATTATTTTTGTCATTTTTTCCTATTTTCAATTTTTTTTGTCATTCTTAAATTGTTTCTTAAAATTTTCAATTAATCTAGTATTTTTTTAATTGTTGTCAATATTTTCGACATTGTTTTATAACTTTCTTCAAATTTTATACTTTTTTTCTTATATCATTAAATTATTGTCATGGATTTTTTAATCTTTTACTTCAATTTTCATTTATATCTCAAATTCTTTTCATATTTTAATTCTTTTTTTTTCAATCTTTCATTTTTTTAATTATTTACAACATTTATCAATTATTTATGTCAGTATTCAATTATATATCTCAAATTTTTATTATTTTTGTTATTTTTCATGTATCATTATCAAATTTAAATTTTTTGTTATTTCTCAGTTATTTTCTTCAAATTTCTGTTATTATTGTTCTTTCTCGACTATTTTTTCCTATTTTAAATTATTTTTGTCATTTTATAATAGTTTTTTTTTCAATTTCAATTAATTTAGTCATTTCTTAATAAATATCAATACTTTCGACATTTTTTTATTACTGTCTCCAAATTTTTCTTATTTTCTTATATCTTAAAATTATTGTCATAGATTCTTCAATTTCTTACTTTAATTTACATTTAATTTGTTCATTTTTCAATTATTTTTGTCATTTGTCAATTGCTTTTAACATAAATAAATTTAAAAAATAATAAAAATAAATTAAAATAAATTTGAAGAAAATACCTTAAAAATTATAAAAATAATATTTTTAAATTAAATTATTTTTATTATTTTTAAGGTATTTTCTTCAAATTTTAATTTTTTTTTTTTGATTTTGCAATTATTTTGACATTATTTAATTATTTTCTTTAAGCGTCAATTTTTTCTCCAATTTTTTAAATATTGATTACTAATTTTTATTTTACACCCATTGCCAATTATTTTATACAAATTTCATTTACTTTTTAAAAATTTCAATTATTTTGTTTTCATTTTTTCATTCTTTTAATTATTTACAATTGTTATCAAATACTCATGTCATTATTCAATTTTTTATCTCAAATTTTTGTTATTTTTCATGTATTACCATCAAATTTAAATTTTTTGTGATTTCTCAGATATTTGCTTCTAATTTCTGTTATTATTGTTCTTTCTCGACTATTTCTTCCTATTTTAAATTATTTTTGTCATTTTTTAATTGTTTTTTAAAAATTTTAATTAAATTACTCATTTCTCAATTAATATCAATACTTTCGACACTTTTTTATTACTTTCTTCAAATTTTACTTATTTTCTTATATCTTTAAATTATTGTCATGGATTCTTTAATTTCCTAGTTTAATTTACATTTAATTTGTTCATTTTTCAGTTATTTTTGTCATTTGTCAATTGCTTTTTATTTTGAAATTTAATTATTTTTATCATTTTTTAAGTATTTTCTTCTAATTTCAATTTTTTTGTGATTTTGAAATTATTTTATCATAACTCAATTCTTTTCTTTAAGAGTAATTTTTATCTCCAATTTTTCAAATATTGATTTCTAATTTTTATTTTGTTTCTCCACTTTTCATTTATTTATGTCATTTTTTTACCTTTTTTTCTTCAAATCATAAATTTTATACGTAATTTTAAATAAGTTTTATCATCCTTCAATTTTTTTTCTTCTTGGTTCAATTATTTTTATCATTTATCGACTATTTGTTCCATTTATTGATTATTTTTGTAAATTTCATTTATTTTTATCATTTTTTAATTATTTTCTGCATATTTCTATTAGTTTTGACATTTAAACATTATTTTTATCAAATTTCAACAATTTTTTTTATGGCCATGAATATCTCAATTTGTTACAGTTTTCAATTTTTTTCTATGAATTTCAATTATTTTCTCAAAATTTCAGCAATTTTCTTCAATAATTTTATTATTAGGTATGTATCAAGAATTTTCAAATACTTTACACCAATTGCCAATTATTTTAGACAAATTTCATTTTTTTCAAATTTCAATTTTTTTGTTTTCAATCTTTCATTTTTTAAATTATTTACAACAGTCATCAATATTACTCATGTCATTATTCAATTATTTATCTCAAATTTTTATTATTTTTGTTATTTTTCATGTATTACCTTCAAATTAAAATTTTTCGTAATTTCTCAATTATTTTTTCAAATTTCTGCTATTTTTGTTATTTGTCAATTGCTTTTCATTTTTTAATTTAATTATTTTTATCATTTTTCAAATATTTTCTTCAAATTTCAATTTTTTTGTGATTTTGCAATTATTTTGTCATAACTCAATTACTTTTTTTAAGCGTCAATTTTATCTCCAATTTTTTAAATATTGATTTCTAATTTTTATTTTGTTTCTCCATTTTTCAATTATTTATGTCATTTTTAACGTCTTTTCTTTAAATCATAAATTTTTTACATAATTTTAAATTATATTTATCATCTTTCATTTTTTTTCTTCTTGGTTCAATTATTTTTGTCATATCTCATTTTTTTTTATTTTTAATTATTTTTCACGTATTTTCTTCAAATTTCTATCAACTATATGATATTTCAATTATTTAATTATTTTCATTAATCGTCAATTTTTTTCTCCAATTTTTTAATACGTATTGACATCAATTTTTTTTTTGTTTTTCCATTTGTCAATTATTTTTGTCATTTCCCAAGTCTCTTCTTCAAATTTTTAATTTTTTACTTAAGTTTTAATTAGTTTTGTAATCTTTCATTTTGTTTCTTTAAATTTTAATTACTTTTTTTATTTTCCAATTATTTTCTTCAAATTTCTATTATCTTTGACCTTTGATATTGAACCCTCGATTTTGAATTGTCGACTGATTAGTTCATAAAATAAAGATTATATTTTCTTAATTAAGGAAATTGACTTGAAATTGACTTTTTATACCCAATCTGCTTAATATTTCTTATTAAACGATAATTATTTAAATATTATAGCTATGAATTATACATAAAAAAAATCCGAGAAAAATGTGATTTTAGATCCGGGAAAACCGGGAATTTGAAAATTGTGTTTCGGTAGACACCCTGTTAATTCTAAACATAAGGAAAATAAATTTATATTTAACATATTAAAGACCATTTTTTATATAAAATTCGTCGAACACTTTGGGGCCTTTTGTCCTTAATTAAAAAAATCTTCCAATTTAGTTTACAAATTTATTGTTTCTAAATTTATTTCGCCATGAACATGGCTCTTCAGGAATATAACAAAATTACAATTTTTTAATTTCTATTAAACAAAGGTTTTTCTAGTTATTACAATATGTTGAATACATACCACATTAAATTTAGGAAATAAAACAAGTTTTAAGATGATCTATTTTTAGTTTTTAATAAAACATTATTCTGTAAAGTTATAAATTATGGTATTAATACCAGTCAAGATTTGTCAATAATTTTTTATTAAAAGAACATACCAATTTTAAATAAAAATAATTTTCCAACAAGGTGAATAACATTTTTTTCCTTTTTACTTTATTAGTTATTATTAATTAAAGCTTTCATTAAAATAATTTATCCTTTAATTTGTGAAAGCACATGTTTGTGTTTCCACGTTTTTACCTGTCATAACTTCAATAATTAAAAGAAATAAATAAAAACTACTTACACGGAGAAAATGGAGTTTCAGTTGTTATAATCGGTTTAGCAGTTGAAGCAGTTTCAACTTTTTCCGTTGAGGGAGATTGAATAATTATCCAACCATCGGGTTTCGTTATTGGCGCCCAATCAGTTTGTGTTTGTTCTAAAAAAAAAAGAAAATGCAAAGTAAATTATAATTAGTTATTTTTTCCACTGTTTAATGAGGAATTCTATTTTTAGAAAAGGAGACTAACCTTCAGTTGTCGAAGAAGTTTCTGGAATTTTAAATGTTGTGGTTTCATCCAAGTTCGATGTCCAAGTAACTAAACCAGGTGGATAGGTTGTTATTGCTGATTCATCCTCGGGTTTTTTTGGTGGTGAAATTGAAATTGACGATGTGGAGCCATTCAAAGGAATAAAAATATTAGACTCGGTTGAAGTTGCGAGAACAGGTGTCTTGGGAGGCGAAACCTGAATTGTGGAAATAATTGAAGGTGTAGTCGATTTAATTCCAGTCTGACTAATACTATAGGTTGGCTTAATTCTTTCAGTAGTCGTTGGCTTAGGTGTACTTCTGATAGTCGTGGTTGTCGTGCCCGCTGAAGTTGCGGTTGTTGAACTAGGTTTCACTAAACCAGGTTTTGTCGAACTGGTCTTCGTAGGCTTGCTTGAAGGTTTAGTCTTGGTCGTTGTGGTTGTAGGTTTTGATGTTGTTGTTTTGGATGGAGTCTAAAATCAAAGATATCAAATAATAGAACAGTTAATTCAATCTTTTAATGCCCTGTTTACTGAATTTATTATTCTATTCCAAAATTTACGGAAAATTCTATTTTAATGTTCCTGGAATATTCCGTTTAGAATATTTTATTGAGAGTGTTACGTCGTAACAAATTTAAAGGACATTTACTTTTGTTTTTGTAGACTGATGTAAGAAAATAATATTACAGTGTTTTGTGTGTGTGTGTGTGTTTTTACTAATTTATGTATTTTAAAAATATGTACTATTCATGTGTCATCTTACCCTTTAAACAAGTTTATTATGTGTTTTAAATAGAAAAAGGGTAAATTCGTTCTTGAAAGGACCAAATGTTAATAATTTATGGTAGTCAAAGCAGCTGATACGGATTAAGATTTTTGCGGTGTGTCACATTTAAAAATAGTATAAATCAATTTCGTCTCTAAAAACTTTATAGATATAATCCCTTAAACAGCAACTTAAAATCATAAAGTTTTTATGGAAACTCGTACCTTTCATAAACTACTTAGGGTTTTTGAAATTAGATTTTAACAACCTGACCTTCGGTCATCTAAATGACATTTGGCTCATCTGGCGAAAAAGCGAGAGAGGATCCTTCATCCTACTTTAAAAATTTGTAACCAATAACAGACCATTTATCCTCATCATTTTGAAAAACATTCAAAATTTGCTTTGTATAGAATCAACAGAAGACTAGATCAATTTTAACTGTTCTCCTGTAAACATCTACTTTTCGCGCACCACTTGTAATTTAAAATATGTAACTTCTGTGAATCAAATTTTACCAACATTTGCTCTTAATAATAAATATAGTTTTAGTTGTGTAATTTTGTTGTTTTATTCAACTTATACAAAAACTAAAACCTCTGTTTGTGTCATTTTCTATACGCACACAAAACAGAGAGTATTCATATACATTCAAGAAATTCTAAAATGTTCAATTTTATAAATTGTTTAGAATATAGGCATATTATTTGAAATACACGGTGGAATTTATTAGTAGTAATGTGCAATTGAAAAAAACTCTCAGGAAACAAGTTTTTTGTAATAGCCCCTTATTTATTTAATTTATTTATTCAATAATATATCCCGCGGTCAAAAATAGACTATTATGGGAACCATGCAAAATACAATAAGGATAATAATAATTTTTCATGGGTATGTCTAAGATTCACTTATAGTCTTCACAAACTTCAACAGATCCTTCATGAATTCAACCTGAGAACACGCAAAAATATCCAATCGCGATTTACCACGATAAAACAGTTCATTTATTAGGTTACACGCATCATAGATAGGAGCGTTGAAAACAACAAATGGATCCTTTTAATCTTGAATAAATAGTCTAGCGCCTATAATAGAGTACGAAGGTACTTTAAAGTTAATTTGACTTAATAAATATGGAGATTCAATCTGCCCTTTAATAACCTTGAAAATGAAAAGGGCTGATGCAGCAAGACATTCTTCCTCCAATGTATTCAATTTAAATCTACGACACATAGCAAGATAATCGGGTATGACTTATCCACTTTAAAAATGAGGTATTTGAGAAATCTTTTCTGAATTTTCTCTAACACTAATAAATCCTTTTTATAAACCTGTTTCCAAATAAAAGATGCATACAAAATAGGAGATCTGACTAAAGAGAAAAACATAGTTAACATAGTGTCTGGAGATGAGAAATTAGTCGATGACCTGATTAAGAATCCAAGCGATCTCGAAGCAGATTGTGTTACATTATATAATTGTAATTATATTGAATTGGCCATTTTATAAAACGCAAAGAACATTGTTTTTTGATTAATTAATTTTGCAATAACAATTATTAAATTAAAATTTTTTTTTTCATAATTTATATTTAAGCTGCAATACTTTGTGAGTATGTATACCAAGTTTCATAAAGATTCGTTGACTTATTGCTGAGTTATGAATTTTTTAATTAAAGACTGCAAAGAACTTTAATTGTTTATAATTTAGAGGAAATTTTTAGTTTTAAATCAATTCATCAAATGTAAGGGAAATAATAGTTGCATGGTTTTAAAATGTCTAATCTATTTTCCAATTTGTTTTATAATTTCATTTGACCCGTAATTCCATCAGAAATTATTATTTTGTTTCAGATTAAATTACAGGTTAAGCGGAATAATAAAAAAATGAAAGTTAATTTAGCCATTTTAACACTATACAACTGTATTATTTTTCGTATAGAAAAAAATCGAAATTGATGTCCTTAATGTCCCAACTGCTGAATTCGAAGAGAATCATTAACTCAAAACTTAAAATTCCTTACTAATTGTTTGTTATTTTATTTTTTATTCATATAAGATAGTATTGACTGTAACTACACGAGTTTATAATTTAAAAACAGAGAACGGAAATATTTTTAAATAAACTTCAAAATTTGTCCTTGAAAAACTCATCATTCCCTTACCGCTTTCAAACAGTGTGATTGGTGCAAAATTTGAATGGCTACCAAGTTCCGCTCTTATTTTTTTGAAAGTTGGCAACATTGTTACTGACAACCTATACCGTAGCGAACGCTTGTAGAAAGGATATTTTGTTAAAACTAATTTATCAATGAGATTTTTAAAAAATACATTTCTTCACGTCATTTCCTCATGTTAATTTATAAATAAGTAAGCACTTTTTTATTTAATAATCATAGTGTATTTGCATAATTATGTTTCCAGTATTTATATCGCATTGTTCACAGTGCATAAGAAAGTATTGTTATGTTTCTGAGGTTATGGTCATTTTGTTTCGATTCGTCATTCCCTTATCATCATTCTCTCACTAAATTTTACCTTTATATTCCACTGAAAAATTCAAACTCAAAAAACTTGGGGACCATAATAATATTTTAATCAAATAAGACATAAACTTCGGCTTGAGAAAAAAAATTCGATAATGAGTTTAAAAATATTGATTAACTCGGTAAAGCCATTTTCGACTTTTTTCTGGAATCAGCCTTGTATTTGATGAATTTTAATCTTTAAGAAAATTAAGTTATTCACTATAAAATTAATTATAATAAAATCATTCATTTTATTTTAGATTAATTATTTCTAATTGGTTCTGATTCATTAGAAATAATTTATCAAAAATGAAATCGATCAGAAATTAGTGAACAGGGTATCCAGTTAGTCTCAAAAACAAAATTCCCTGACTTTCACTGACTTCTTGACCTCTTTTTTTCCACTTTTGAAAAAATATTAATGCTAAAACAATAAGAGGTACTGAATATTTTTTGTTTTTTAAATCTTTCGATTAAATACTAGATAATCTTTCAATTAATGTAAATCCGTTTTAATTTTTGATTTCAGGCGAACCAGATTTCCATAATGTTGGTCACCGCAAACCATGTTTTTCGGAAAGACGTCACTTTGACTGGACATAACTTTGGAACTACTTAATATTTTAAACTTTTTTTTTTTAATTGAAGTTAAAATCATGTATTTTTAGATAATAAATCGATATTTTAAAAAAATGTAATGGTTTACGAGAAAAAAATTCGTGAAAATTTAAAGATGACATTAAGGGCGTTCTTGGTTTTTTTTAACCATCTGTAAAATGATAAAGGGGCGCAATAAAACAGACTTTAAATCACGAAATCAAACCTTAAACCTTGCTTTTTATGACACCAATTAAAAAAATTAGGTTCTAATTACGCTAAACAATTAGAAACAGTTTTTGTATCCTGGCGCGTACGAATATTGTAAAATCTTTTGTGGCTACCTCTGGTGTGCCACAGGGTTTGGTGCTTGGTCCGTTGATGTTTTTGCTTTTTATAAACGACATTTTTATTATTTTTAAATTTTGTTTGTTTTTATATTTTATTAAACGCTGATGATTTAAAATTTTATAAAGCTATTCATAACCTCGTGGACTTTGTTAATTTGCAATCTGACTTGAATCATCTGCTTAACTGGTGTAAATTAAATTGTCATCCATTAAATATCCGTCAATGTTCAGTAATTTGTTTTTCTCAACAACTGTTTATAATTGATTATCAGTATATGATTGGTTCCTCAACATTGGCTAGAGTTAATAATGTTAGTGACCTTGGGGTTACCTTATGTACTAACTTTTCGTTTAATCAACATATTTATAATGTTGTATCTAGATCAGTGAGAACTCTAGGATTTATCATGCGAAATACCTCTGATTTTAGTAACCGTATGGCTCTTAGGACTCTCTATTTTTCTCTTGTAAGGCAGGTTCTCATAAATGCTTTAATAATATGGTCATCTTTTTATACCTGTATCACTGTTAGAATTGAAAGAGTTCAGAACAGATTCTTGCGTTATGCTGCTCGAAGATTAAGTATTTATTATAATTTTTCTGATCATGACTATACTAACTTGCGAATGATGCTAAATACACTTTCCATTGAATCTGTAATGTTGTATAATGATCTACTCTTTCTCTACAGAAATGATATTTTCTTTCTCTCTCTTCTCTAAATGGCTTGTTAATTTGTTCACCATTATTATCTAGAATCAGTTTTTTTGTTCCAATTAAGCGTTGGCGTAATAGAGTTTTGTTTTATATACCTTTTAGTACGACGAACTATGGTGCAAATTCTGTAATTAATAGAATCTGTAAAGAGGGAAATAATATAACCTATCATGTAGATTTCTTCAAGCCTTCTGAATCTGTTTTTATTGTTCGACAGCGCAGTCTGATTCTAATGTTATAAACTGATATTATATTATACATATTATTTTTGTAAGGGCTTTTAGCCTGTTTATTAATTAAAAAAAAGACTTAAGTTTACGTACGTCGTATGCGTAGACTGTTTCATTGCGTCTCTTTATAGTTTCACAGATGGTCCAAAAATGCCAAAAACGTGATTTTTGGCATCTTTAACGCTTTGTTGTTTAAAAACTAGAGTCAATCCAATATTTTCAAAGTCAGATTCGGATTTTACGGAAACAATTGTATAAGAATCGGATATAATATTTAAATCAACAAGAAAATTTTGAAATTTTGTTGGCTTGTGTAATTTATACCAAATGAAATTGATTAGAAATCACTGACGGATCCAGACAAGGTTTTTGGAGAGGGTATTATATGAGAGGGAAAGAAATGACACTTTAGAATTATCACTTTCTCTCTCATATAAATCTAGGGCTTTAAGAGAGGGCAGGCACTCGTACCCTACCCTCCTCTGAATCCACCAATATCAAAAATAAATCATCAAAAATTCAATAAATTAAAAACAATTGCAATTACCTTATCAACAGTAGGTTTCTTGGTGGAAGGTTTGAAACCACCGAAAGGTATGGTTTCAGTAACAGATTCAGGACTAGTTACAGGAACTTTCGTACTCGAAGGTCTTGGAGGTTTCGTAGGTTTGGAAGGTCTTGGAGTCAGTTTAACACCATCGCTGGATGAAGTTTTTGTTGTTGAGGTTGTGGGCCTTCTGGTAGTCGGTGCTGGTCGTTTGGTATCAGAAGTACTCGTAATCGTTGGTCTC
The DNA here is from genome assembly GCA_037103525.1 of Ganaspis brasiliensis. Classification (NCBI taxonomy): domain Eukaryota; kingdom Metazoa; phylum Arthropoda; class Insecta; order Hymenoptera; family Figitidae; genus Ganaspis; species Ganaspis brasiliensis. The sequence goes on from JAZKLR010000294.1 coordinate 1,706,715, forward strand.
TTTGTCACAGTGGTTAAGATAGGTTTCTTGATTGTTGTAGAGGGAATAGAAGGTTTTTTGGTGGTGATGACAGGTTTAACAGATGGTGTAGAAGATACAGATGTTGTTGGCCTGCTAGTGGTTGTATTTCTTGGCGGGAACCTAGTAGCTGGAATCTTAGAAGTTGTGGGACTGGGTGGAGGATGTCTTGTTGTTTGTTCTGGTTTTAAAACCACCTGTGTGAAATTCTTAATCGACGGTGGTTGAGATATATTGACAACTGGAGGCTTGTGAGAACTGGTTGAGGCAGGAGTTGATTGATTAAGTATGGAGGAACTAAGACTCGATATAAAATTATCGATTGATGAACTGATAGTGGGCAAGGTGCCGAAAATTGATGGGAAACTGATTGTTGATGGAAAACCAGATGGAGGGCCTGATGGAGAACCAGATGGGGAACCTGATGGAGAACCAGATGGGGAACCAGATGAACCAAATACAGAACTAGATGAGGAAGCAATAGTTGACGGTGAGCCAATAGTCGATGATGCACCAAAGGTTGATGGAGAACTAATAGGTGCTCCAAATGTTGATGGAGAACTAACAGATGCTCCGAATGTCGACGAAGAACCACTGGTTGAAGGGACAAAAGTTGATGGAGGACCATCAGGTGATACACCAGACTTTAGTGGAGGACCACTAGGTGATACAGGAAAAGTTGTTGGAGAACCACTAGGTAATGCACCAAACGTTGACGAAAACCCATCAGTTGGTGGTACGGTAAAGGTCGAGAAAGAAACAACTGTTGATTGTGTACCAACATTAGATGAACTACTAATGGTTGAAGGGTTCAAACCTGACAGGAAGTTTGAACTTGTGGAAATAGGGATTGATGATGGAACAGTAGGACGTCTTGGCGGAGTGTTTGTGATGATTGTAGAAGTAGTACCAGATGGTCTACCAATAGATGGTTTTCCAGTTGATGGTTTATCAGTACTGAAAGGTTTAACTGAAGGTTTGCCAGTACTGGAAGGTTTTCCAGTAATTAAAGGTTTACCCGTACTCAATGGTTTTCCTGTTGTCAATGGTTTTCCCATACTTGATGGTTTTCCCGTACTCGATGGTTTTCCCATACTTGATGGTTTCCCCGTACTTGTCGGTTTTCCATTACTCGTTGGTTTTCCGCTACCGAAAGTGGATCCTTGACTGGTAATGGTCGGTCTACTATAGATCCCATCAGGAGAAGCATCTTGTACCGTTTGGAATGTAAAGAGGCCAATTGACTCTGTTGTTGTGTAGATGATGGGTTTTTCTGACGTAACCTTATGCGGTTTCGTTGTCATTATCTGAATAATTTTCGGAGTTGTGGTTTCGAGCCTTTGAGTGCTGAAACTGGGAACAGGTGGTCGTTTCTCTAATACAGGTTTGGGTTTGGTGTAGTATGGTGGGATTTCGTTGCTTTCGATGGAACTAGAAGTGGTAGTTAATACAGGTTTAGAAAGAGACAATGGGCCGTCTTCTATCGTGTTATCATGAGGGAAAACGACATCAGGTTCCTGCTCGATCTTACAACAACTTCCAAAGTAGAAGCGGTCGATACAAGTGCCCAGGTGAGTTCCATTTGCTTTCGCGCAGGTAAATGCGAACATACACACTCCCTTCTCTCCAGTTCTCGTAGACACACAGGGCAGATGTCTTATGTTTCTTCCACTACCTGAAAAAGATAAAATTTTTAATTTAATTCCCTGTTTACTTCAATGTCAAATTGTAACATAGTTTAGAGTTGGGGAGGGTGTATAGGAATTAAAATAAGATACAACTCAACGAGTAATTAAATAATTCATTGAGAATTTAATCACTCTAAATTGGTTAATATCCAAAAAACAATTAATAAACGAATTTATCCAAATACAAATTAAAGGAGAATGCTACCAACAAAAATGAGAAAAAGTTTCATGATAAAATGTCATTACGAGTAGGAAATAATTTTTTTTAATTTGATCTCCATTATCGAGGAACTTCCGTATTTCTTTCAAGGATCTTCTTTTCTTAAAAGCAATATCTCATTATTTAGAAGTGCATTCTTTATACCTGCATTCACTGCAGTGAAACAGTTAACACCAGTGAGTTCATTTCGTCCCATGATCGTTCTTTAATCTTACGTTTCATCTTGATTGCCGACAACTTCTTGGAATAACCTGCAAATTCTACAGGAAGATAATAATTGTAATTCGATCTCGAAAGAAGTGGAACAACAATTTTCTTCTTATTTCTGCAATATCTCAACAGCTTAATGACCATTGCGAGCATAAATATATTTGGTGACGATCTTATATATTTAACGGAAATTGACATTGAATGTCTATTCAAAAACACTGTTAATGACCCGAGAGAAACTTGTTTTTATGAAAATTTGTGTTCAAAATTCCTGAAATGTAACAGCAAAATCTCAATTTTATTGAATTTAATTGACAATTATTGGAATGACAGTTGCAAATAATTGCAAATTAAATAACTGGATTGAAAATCGAAGAAAAGAATTGAAATTGAAGAAAATAATAAAAAATTGAGAAAATAAAATAAAAATTGGAAAAAATAATTGTTAATTGAAAACAAAATTACAATATCACGAAAATAATTGACAATTAAAAATAAAATTTAAAAAATGACTAGATTAATAGACAACTGAAAAATATTGACAACAAGAAATATTGAGTTTAAAGAAAATAATTGCAAATTTAAAAAATAAGAAAATTATAGGAATAAATGTTAAAAACAATTCTGTGGCTGAAAGGCATAACATCATAACTAACATTTTTATCGAATTTGAGATAACATCGGAATTGAGTTAATTTAGTAATGCTTTTTAAAGTTTCATAACAGTAAAGTGATTTAAATGTTTATTTACGTAGAAAATAATTAATAACACAACAGCATAACTGCATTCAAATCGAAAAAAAGAATTGATATTCTTTTTTAAAGCGTTTATATTTTATTAAAATTGATAAACAGATGTAAAAACTACACTAGAAAATAGGATACAATGCCAAACACCAAAAATATTGGTTGATTTTTCGATTTTACAAAACCAAGAAAATAAACAAAAACAGGTTTTTCTCAAAACTATGAAAATGCAGTTATGTTATTCTGCCTTTCAGCCACAGAATTGCATATTTAACAACTGAATTAAAAATAAAAAAATATCATTAAAATTGAAAAAAATAATTTAAAATGGGAGAAAGCAATAAAAAATTGAAGAATTTAATGAAAATTTATAGAATATATAAAAATTAATTTTAAAAATCCGAGAATTAATGAAAATATAAGAAAACAATTGAAAACTGAAGAATGAAATTAAAAATTGAAGAATAAAAAGTTTTCAGGAAACTTTTTATGCTGTCGGGGCCTCTACTATAAAATAAAAAAAATGAAGAATAAAATTAAAAATTAAAGAAAATAGTTGAACAATATATTCAAAATTAAAGAAACTTAATAATAATCGAAAAAAATAGTAGAAAAAGACGATAATTTTTAATAATAAAGAAAATAATTAAAAGTTTAAAAGTGAAATTTAAATTTGAAGAAAATAACTGAGAATTGAACATAATAGTTCTGGGATTGTATAATTGAATTAAAATTTTATAACAATTTTTATGAGTGAAAAAAAAATAATTGACAAAATAAGAAAATTATTAAATATTGAGGAATTAATTGAAAATCGATAAAAAAAATTGAAAATTAAAGAAAATATTTGAGAATTGAAGAAAATTTTAAAAAATTGAAGAAATAAATTGGAAATTAAAGAATTAAATGGAAGTTTCAAGTAAATAATTGATAATCAAAAGAAACATTACAATATGACGAAAATAATTAAATATTAAAAAATTAATTGTTATTAAATTAGTGTAATAATATTAAAAAAGATAATTAACAATTGAAAAAAAATCGACAAATAATGAAAATAATCGTCATTTGTGCAAAAAAAAATTTTGAATTTTATGAATATTCATAAAATTGAAGGAGAATAATAAATTGCCAATTGAAAACTGATGAAAATTATGGAAACAGATTGTAGAAAATAAATGAAAATTAAAGAAATGAATTTGAAATTCAAGAATTGTATTGACAGAAAATAATTGATAATTGAGAAAATGCGGGAATTAATTAATATTAGAGAATTAATTAAAAAACGGTCAAAATAATTCCAACTTAAAGAAAATTTTTTGAGAATTGAAGAAAAGAATTAAAAATTGAAGAAATAAATTGGAAATTAAAGAATGAAATGTAAATTTTAAGAAAATAATTGACAATTGAAAGAAAAATTACAATATGACAAAAATAATTAAATATTCACGAAAACAATAAACTATTAAAATAAATAATTAAAAATTCCAAGAAAAATTCCAAAAATGGTGAGAATAATCGGAATTCGAAAAAAAAAATTTTAAATTGATGAATAATCGTAAAATTGAAGGAAAAAAATAAATTGTCAATTAAAAACTGATGAAAATAATCGAAGCAATTCTAAAAAATAAATGAAAATTAAAGAAATCATTTGAAAGTTGAAGAATTATATTGAAATTCCAAGAAAATATTTAATAATTGAGAAATTGCGAGAATTATTGAATTTTGAATAAAGTAATTAAAAAACGTAGAATGCAATTGAAAATTGAACAAAATAATTGAAAGTTAAAAAAATAAATTAAAAATTGAAGAAATAAATTTAAGTTTATAGAAATAAATTAAAGATTTAAGATTTAGATAGAAATTTTAAAAAAATAGTTGATAATTGAAAGAAAAATAACAAATTTTTTGTCAACTTATCATTGTTTTCATCATATTTCAATTATTGTCTGCAAGTTCCAAATTTTAAAATCATTTTTCAATGATATTCCACAAGTTTCAATTATTCTTACTTTTTAAAATTATTTTCTAAAATTTTTAAATATTTTTCTAAAATTTCCATTATTTTCTTTAATTTTTAATCATTGACAATTATTTAGTTCAATTTTTAATTATTTATATTATTTGTTACTTATTTTCAATTACTAACGTTCTTTTTCATAATTTCTAAAAAGTTTTTAATTATTTATCTGAAATTTTTATTTCTCTATTCAATTTTCAATTATATATTTATATCTACGATTTCCTTGTATTTTATGTACCTGTATTCTGTATTTTTTGCAATTATTTCTCTTAAACTAAAAATTGTTTTTCTGAATTTCAAATTTCAATTATTTTTTTAAATTTTAATTATTTTCTTCTATTTTAAATTATTTATATTATTTCTTCATAATTTTCTCAAATTTTTAATCATTTTCCGAATTAGTTTTCTAAAATTTTAATTATTTCTCTCAATTAGAATCATTTTTTTCAATTTTCAATTATTTTCTCCAATTTTACATTACCCTAATTTTTTTCAATTTATTTCTGAGTTTTTAAAGTATTTTTCTCAAATTTAAATAAATTTCTTTCATTTTAAAATTGTTCATAATTGTTATATTTTATAATAATTTTTACCTTTCATTGACTTATAGTTAATTTGTAATGATAATTATTTTGTTATTTATCCATTTTTTTTTAAATAAATTGTTTGTGTTTCAAAATAGTGGAGCTCATTCAAATATAGAAAATTTTCATAAATTCTCCGGAAGGAGAATATTCTTGGTTATATTCTCGAGAATGTAACCGGATTTTAAATTACCGAGAATTTTGCAACTCTAAGAAATACTGTACTGTAGTGATGACTTGTAGTGCGAGAGAGACAAAGTGTTTGGAGCAGTTCGCAGCATCTCATAGGGAGTAATAGAAAGTGTTCTTTTTTTAATAGGAATAAACTTTGGGACCTTATTCGTAAATATTTTTTTTATCTGTTATCTTTATAAATAGTAATTCTTTTAAAAAAGAATTAAAGGTTATCTTAGCACATCCTTTCTATATATAAAAGATAAACTATTTATAGGTTATGTTAGCACATGCTTTGTTTAATATACTATTTACATTAATTAAATATAGCTTTAGTTAATTAATTTTAGTTAGATTTTTGCATTAGTTTAGCATATATTTAACACGACAAAATTCTTATACAGAATATATTTATAGTGGAGGCCCCGGCGGCATCGAAAAATTCCTGAAAAGTTCTTAAAGATTTATTTGCAAACTTCGGAATATTTAACTGCAAAGTTTAGTGAAAATTTAATGGTTATCTTAGCACATCCTTTCTATATATAAAACATAAACTATTTATAGGTTATGTTATCATATACTTTGTTTAATATACTATTTACATTATTTAATTATAGCTTTAGTTAATTAATTTTAGTCAGATTTTTGCATTAGTTTAGCATATATTTAACACGACAAAATTCTTATACAGAATATATTTTATAGTGGAGGCCCCGGCGGGATCAAAAATTTCCTGAAAACTTCTTAAAGATTTATTTGCAAACTTCGGAATATTTAACTGCAAAGTTTAGTGAAAATTTAATAGTTACCTCAGCACATCCTTTCTACGTATAAAACATAAACTATTTAAAGGTTATGTTAGCACATGCTTCGTTGGATATACTATTTACATTAATTAATTATAGCTCTAGTTAATAATTTTTTAAAATTTTTGCAGTAATTTGGCATATATTTAACACGACAAAATTCTTACGCATAATATATTTTATAGTGGAGGCCCCGGGAGCATAAAAAAGTTCCTGAAAACTTCTTAAAGATTTATTTGCAAACTTCGGAATATTTAACTGCAAAGTTTAGTGAAAATTTAATAGTTACCTCAGCACATCCTTTCTACGTATAAAACATAAACTATTTAAATGTTATGTTAGCACATGCTTCGTTGGATATACTATTTACATTAATTAATTATAGCTCTAGTTAATAATTTTTTAAAATTTTTGCAGTAATTTGGCATATATTTAACACGACAAAATTCTTACGCATAATATATTTTATAGTGGAGGCCCCGGGAGCATAAAAAATTTCCTGAAAAGTTCTTAAAGATTTATTTGCAAACTTCGGAATATTTAACTGCAAAGTTTAGTGAAAATTTAATGGTTATCTTAGCACATCCTTTCTATTTATAAAACATAAACTATTTATAGGTTATGTTATCATATACTTTGTTTAATATACTATTTACATTAATTAAATATAGCTTTAGTTAATTAATTTTAGTTAGAATTTTGCATTAGTTTAGCATATATTTAACACGACAAAATTCTTATACAGAATATATTTATAGTGGAGGCCCCGGCGGCATCGAAAATTTCCTGAAAAGTTCTTAAAGATTTATTTGCAAACTTCGGAATATTTAACTGCAAAGTTTAGTGAAAATTTAATAGTTACCTCAGCACATCCTTTCTATGTATAAAACATAAACTATTTAAAGGTTATGTTAGCATATACTTTGTTTAATAAACTATTTACATTAATTAATTATAGCTGTAGTTAATTAATTTTAGTTAAATTTTTGCAGTAGTTTAGCATATATTTAACACGACAAAATTCTTACACATAATATATTTTATAGTGGAGGCCCCGGGAGCATAAAAAAGTTCCTGAAAACTTCTTAAAGATTTATTTGCAAACCTCGGAATATTTAATTGCAAAGTTTAGTGAAAAATTTAAGCGTTAAAGTTTAGCAAAGAATTAAATTAAATTTTCGTCACAAAAGTTAACTAAATATTTAAATTAGAGTTTCATGAAATTTTCGTCTCGAATATAATTACTTTTTATTTCACATATCGTCTATTAAATTCGAGATTTTTCTGTTACATTTCAGGAATTTGACTCTCATATTATAAGTAAATTTCGCAATATAAAAACGATCCTTTTGTACATAACATTTTTTGTCCACGTTCGGCAATTTTCCGAAAACAAACACATATAACAATCTTCATTGCGAATCGTAATTTAATAATTTATAAATGAAATTAGAAGATTGAAGGATAAGTGTAGGCGTCTGAAAATTGAAAGTCATCCACTTGATCTGGATTCTGGATAGCTAACAATAAGAGACAAGAGCCCACGACATTGTTTTTTTTTCGTGCGGGCCACGAGATGAATTCCGTAATGCGAACCTGGGTGTAGACTGTTGTGCACGTGTATTTGTGTATTCATAATACTTGTATGTATATACAAACGAGAAGTAATGCCGAACGAAGAGCGAATCGATGTCAGCCAGGGCCCAGCATCGAAGTACCGTTAAGTTTCAATGTATGAGCTAGTTGCTTGGTCAAAAGTGGGTCACAGTTACAGCCTAATGTACCCAGTACCAGCTATTAGTAGCTTCTCAGCTCTAACTTGTCATAATCTCAAGTCTGCTAGCCGTTATCCCTTTTTTTTTTTCTTCTATTTACCATCCCGAATCCTTCGATGCACATTCCGAAGCTCCAGCCACCATGAAATCCAACATAGCTGACCCAAGTTCAAACCCGATATCCATCAGATGGAAGTATTTGCATTTTTCCAATGAACTGTTTCATACTCAATGGAAAATGGCAATCTGGTGCCTTTTTTAGACCGTTAATTGCACTAGAAAAAGGATTTTTTAAACTCGTAACCCAGTCGGCGAAAATTTCCAAAAAACGTCTAAACATGAAGACGTCTTTTGCACATCTTGATGAGTTATATATAATACACAGAGTATTTTAATGTGACGTCACTAGTCCATGAAATTTGATAATTTTTTAGGAAGGTTAGAGCAAGACCCAAATTTACAAATTTATTTAAAATTTACAGAAATGATCACAATTAAAAAGAGAACACATTTTCATTTGTTTTTATAATATATTCATCATTCATGTCAATTTTTTAATTTGTCTTTAGAAATCAAATTGACGTCCCCCGTCGATAAAATGTTTATTAAAAATCCAGTGGAATAAAATGCTAATTAAAAAATGAGTTTTATATGATTCTTATTCAATTGTTTGAGCAATAGAATGTTTATTAAAATTGCTTGGCACAAAATACTGATTTAATTAATCATTTAATATAACGTTTATTTATAAAATTGTGCAATAAAATTCTATTTTCGCGTTTTAATACAATATAAAATTAGCAAAAAGGTTATATGAGCGATTTATTTTTCTGACCTTCTACCTAAAAAGTTTGAATACAATCATATTTTAAAGATTGTGCAAATTAATAATATTTTTTAGGTAAACATATTAAAGTTAAAATATGAAATATCATTGCTGCAAATTTATTTTATTATAAACTTTGTATTAAATTAAATTAAATATAATTCCATTTTTGGAATGATAAGTATATTTTGTTGAGAAAGTTAATATTTTTGACATAAACAAATTTTGTGAGTAGTAAAGTACTTAAAAGTACATTTGTAGTTAATTTTAATAGTTTTAAAAATTAAAATAATTAGAGTTTTTTATTTTTAGCCTCAGCAACTTTAAAATTATACTGTTAAGAAAAAAATAATTAACTTGGAATATTATTATATAGTTCTTATTATGTATACGTCACAGAATGTATTATTAATCTATTATATTAATCGTCTATTTATTATTAAAATAAATCAAAATTTAGATAAAATTTTCTACACATAAACATGACAAAAAAATAATTTTTTAAAAAATATACTAAACACTTAAACAATGGTATTACGGTTAATTCAAATAGATACAAAGTTCAATAACATTAATTTAAAATAAACATTAGTCAATTCATTTTTTTATTTATTTAAGTTTAAATGAAAGGTTAGAAAAAGAATATCTCTTATATAACCTTGCGTTAATATTATATTGTATTAAAGGTGAAAATAAAAATTTTTTTGCACAATTTTATAAATAAATGTTATATTGAATGATTTATTAAATCAGCATTTTGTGTCAGCCAATTTCAATTGACATTATATTGCACACACAATTGAATAAGAATCATCTACCACTCTTTTTGAAATAGCATTTTATTCCCCTGGATTTTAAATTAACATTTAACATTTTGTCAATTATGCCAATTTTTAAATTTATGACAATTTTAATTCCTTCAAACTTCAATTAATTTAAACTTGCATTAATTAAAAATTAAATCAATTCCACACTTCCAAAATCCTCAATTTAAAATGATTATACAATTTCTTCAATTTTAAATAATTCTTTTTTATTATGATTTTAAAAACAATTTTCTACATTTTCATCACTTTTGAATTATTTTCTTCAATTTTCAATTATTTTCATTGTTTTTCAATTACTTCGTTAATTTAAAATTTTTTTCAATTTACCGTTATTTTTATCATAATGCAATTATTTTCTTCTACTTTAAATATATTTTGCAATTTTTTCAATTATTTTTTTTTATATTAAAAATATTTTCTTTATTTCAAATTATTTATATTATCTTACAGTTATTTTCTTCAATTTTTAATTATTTTCATTATACTTCAATTAATTTTCTTAAATTAATTTTTTTTATATTTTCAAATAAATATATCGACTCTTAATTGTTTTCTTCAATTTTTAATTTTTTTTCAAATATTTCAGTTTGCAAGTATTTTCTCCAATTTTTCAACATTCTTATTATTTTTCGATTAATTTCCTAAATTTTTATTTACCTAGGTATTTATCCTAATTTTAAATTATCGTTTTTTTACTTTACATTTATATTTGTCATTATTTCTACTTTTTAACTGTTTAAATTATTTTTTAGTTTGTCTTTTAATATTTCAATTATTTATTATTTATTTTATTTATTCGTTAGTAAAATTACGGGCTCAAAGTCCTTTATTATCTCAATTCTAAATTATTGTCTTCAATTTTCTATTTTTAAAATCATTTTTAAATTATTTTTTGTTTTTTAAACATATTTTATATTTTTGTCAATTATTTCTCTCAAACTTTAATTAGTTCTAAATGGTTCTTCAGAAGTTTTCTTTTTATGCAATATTATTTTCTTCAATTTTTTAAAATTTTTTTTATTCATTTTCAGTTATTTTCTCCTTTTTTTGATGGTGCCAATATTTTCTTCCCAAATTTTGCGAATTTTTAATTATTTCCATTGTTTGTCATAATTCCCAAAATTTCTGTCTGAAATTTTAATTTATTTTTATTATTTAATATATATTCTGTGATTCTTTTTTATTAATTTTACTAAAATTTCTAAGATTTTCAATAATTTTACTGAAAATTTAAATTATTTTCTTAAATTTTCTTTATTTTTATCATTCTTTAATTTTCTTATATTTCATAGACATTTTGCAATTTTTTCAATTATTTCTTTCAAACTTTAATTAGTTTCAAATGTCTTTTCATTCATTTTCTTCATATAAAATATTATGTTCTTAAATTTTTAATTACTTTTATTCATTTTCAATTATTTTCCCCATTTTTAAACTATGATAACATTTTCTTCCTCAATTTTTCGAATTTTTAATTATTTTCCTTCTTTATAATTTCCAAAATTACCATCTGAAATTTCAATTTATTTCCATTATTTAATGTATATTCTGTGATTCTTTTTAATTAATTTCTAAGATTTTCAATAACAAAAATTTAATTATTTTCTTCAATTTCATTTATTTTTATAATTCTTTAATTATTTTCTTTTATTTCATAAATATTTTGTAACTATTTCAATTATTTTTTTCAAATTTCCATTATTATATTTAATTTTTCTATTATTATTATCTTTTTTCAATTATGTCCCCAAACTTTAAATTATTTTAATATTTTTCAATTAATTTCTAAGATTTTCAATTATTTCACCCAATTGTTAATTATTAACATTTTTCCAAATAATTTATAATATTAACAAGTATTTTTCTCAACTTTCAATTAATTCCCTCAATTTGAAAATATTTCAGTGATTGTTAAATTATTTTCCACAGTTTTAAATCATTTTTTTGTTATTTTAATTTTTTTATATATCTTTATCTTAAAACTGCTTTATTCAAAAGATTTAATTACAAATAATATCTTTAAACATTTACTAATTCACGTTAAACGTATCTCATATTTCAAATACACTGAAACTTCACTTATTTATAGTCTCGCTTATTTGAAGTCGCATTTATTTTAACAATTTGAAGTCCCACTTATTTTAACTTTTTTCCCCACTTTCAACTTGGCGACCAATCAAAACTATACTAGGTGGAACTTAAAATAAGTGCGACTTTTCTTATGCATTTGCATGGACCCGGTAAAAATAAGTGAAACTTAAGTGTAAAACAGTTCTTTAAAAAATCAATATCTTTTGTCAAACCATAAAAGTCTAATCTTTTCAGTTATTTTTTCCAAGTTAAAAAAACACTTTTTCCGTCTAACTGAAAAAACGACTGTTATTTCGTCCCACAAAAAACCCAAATTAATTTAATTGTCGAGGTGTCTTCTACGATGAAAGTATAGAGAAATATGACTCAGAGAATATTTTGCATGGCAGAAATAATAATTCATTTTTTTTCGGGGTTATCGGGTCGACAGCTCTAACGTCACAAAAATCTCAGTTTGTGATACAGAATGTATGCTAACGGAAGTGTCTTGTGAGTCATCATGGAAGAAAGTAGTGACAAATGACGCGAATGCCTTGAGGAATTTTTGCCCCAACCAAAAGTACACACTTTTACCTATGCGATTTGTATGCATAGTCTCATAAGATCACTTAGTGAGATTGTAAATCAAAAGTGCCTAACCTTATTTATTTTGCATATAACTTTGAAAATACATATTTTATGTCTCTCTTGAAACATTTAAAACACGAAAAGAAGATTTATTAAACAAAAATATTAGTATTATTTTAATTTTTGCCTTTTCCATCCTAAAGAAAAGTTAACTGAACCATGGGCGACGGAACATCTTTTTTCTCTAGGTAAATTAATTTTAGGAGAAGAATTAATTTTCAAAAATTATAAATTGGATAATTACAAAATTTGTATTAATTTTATTACATTATATTAAAATTTTATTATAAATTTATCTCTTGAGTAGTAAACGTTGAGTAAAAATTTTGAGGTTATATTTTGTTCTTGATATTGAAATAAATTATCTAATTTAATGATACTATAATATGACCCCTATAATGACTAAACTAAACGTTATTTATTATTTATCACTGTTGGAAATTTTCTCGATACAGGAGATTAAGAATAAAATTAAGGATCGTTAAGTAATTTAAAATTATTATTAATAAGTGATAAGGTAAACAGTTTGCGTGTTACGTGTATACGTTTTCTGCTTCTGGGAGCATATAAGCTTGTAATAGACCCTTACATAATGAGGCTGATAATGCAACCCGTATTCACAATTACCCCATTGGTGAAGAAAAAATGGAATAATTTTTTTTATATATATGTTTGAAAGCACCATAATTTCAATTTCAAGGAATTTTAAGGTCGACTCTCAGGTAATGTTATTGTGTGACTTTCACAAGAAGCTAGTTAGCATTATTACAATTAGTATTTCTCGTGTTTGCGTCTTTTCATTTTTCCACGCCTCACTTTACTTAATCCTAATCGCGGGTTATTTTGTTTTTTTTTTCTCTCGTTTACCTCTACTTGTACTACTTTTTGAACTCTTCCCGTCCAATGTCGTTTTTCCTCTCTTATGTAAAGTACGTTTACATACATTATGTCTGCATAATGTGTGCATTGATGTATTATGTCATTTTTTTAATTTTAATTTATGTGTAGACATAATCTGTAATGAAATATTGCTTTAGAGAGACTTTATTGTAATTATATAGAAAATTATTCAGTTTAACAAAAATCTTCCGTAAGATGAATCAGAATAGACCATTTTTAAGTAATTTGGGTCAGTGACTTTAAATCCGAGAACAGAATTTAAAAGTGGGTTAGTTTTTTTCTCTGTAAAAAATATTTGGTTATTTCTAATTTTATAGAGAAAAAATTTGCCAAAGAAGATGACCTCAAATTAGAATTGGTAAGACTTAGAAAAGATAAGAATCTTACAAGATTGTTTAGAGTTGGTTTTAAATTGTTTGTCATTAAATGAAATTGTTTAGAATTTTTTTAATACTGCTAGAGACTCGTTTAAACTTAAAAATATTTTGAATTTGTTCGAAACTATTGATAAGTTGTCTAAAACTATTTTGGACTTGTTAAAACTAGTTTGTAACTAGTTCTAAACTGTCTGAGACTGTTTTAGAACTATTTAAAAATTGTTTAGGGCTGCTCAATAGTGCTTGGGACTGATTTAAATTTAAAAATGTTTTAAATAGTTTTGAAACTGTTGAGAAATTGTCTAAAACTATATTAAACTTGTTAAAACCAGTTTGTTACTAGTTCTAAACTGTCTCAGACATTTACAGGACTATTTAAAAACTGTTTAAGACTGTTTACTAGTGCTTGGGACTGATTTAGATTTAAAATTAGTTTGAATTTGTTTAAAACTGTTGAGAACTAGTCTAAAACTGTTTTGGACTTGTTAAAACTAGTTTGTAACTAGTTCTAAACTAGTTCCAAACTGTTTCAGACAGTTTCGGAATTATTTAAAAACAGTTTTGGACTGTTCAATACTGCTTGAGACTGGTTGAAACTTAAAAATGTTATGAATTTGTTGAAAACTATTGAAAACTTATCTAAAACTGTTCTGGATTCGTTAAAACTAGTTGGTAACTAGTTCGAAACTGACTCAGACTGTTTTAGAACTATTAAAAAACTGTTTAGTACTGCTTGGGACTAGTTTACACAAAAAATGTTTTGTACTATGTTTGAAACTGATCAGAATTTGTTTAAAACTGTTCAGGACTCGTTTAAACTAGTTTGTTACTAGTTCTAAACTCTTTCAGGCTGTTTTAGAACCATTTAAAATTGGTTTAGGACTGTTTAGTCTTGCTTGGGACTAATTTAAACTTAAAAATATTCTGAATTTATTTAAAACTGTTGAGAAATCGTCTAAAACTGTATTAAACTTGTTAAAACCAGTTTATTACTAGTTCGAAACTGTCTCAGACGGTTACAGGACTATTTGAAAACTGTTAAGGACTGTTTAATAGTGCTTGGGACTGATTAAGATTTTAAATTTGTTTGAATTTGTTTAAAACTGTTGAGAACTTGTCTAAAACTGTTTCAGATTTGTTTAAACTAGTTTGTAACTAGTTCTAAACTAGTTCCAAACTATTTCAGACAATTTCGGAATTATTTAAAAACTGTTTTGGACTGGTCAATACTGCTTGAGACTGGTTGAAACTTAAAAATGTTATGAATTTGTTAAAAACTATTGAAAACTTATCTAAAATTGTTTCGGACTTGTTCAAACTAGTTTGTAACTAGATTTAAACTGTCTCAGACTGTTTTAGAACTATTTAAAAACTGTTTAGTACTGCTTGGGACTGGTTTAAACTAAAAAAGGTTTAGAATTTGTTTAAAACTGTTGAGAACTTGTCTAAAACAGCTCTGTACTAGTTAAAATTAGTTTGTAACTGGTTCTAAACTGTCTCAGACTGTTTAAGAAGTTTTTGAAAACTTTTCAGAACTGTTTATACTGCTTAAAACTGGTTTAAATTTAAAAATGTTTTGAATTATTTTAAAATTATTAAGAGCTTGTCTAAAACTGTTTTGGACTCGTTAAAACAAGTTTCGAACTCGTTCTAATCTATTTCGGACGATTTTAGAACTATTTAAAAACTATTTTGGACTGTTTAATACTTCTTGGGACTGGCTTAAAACTAAAAATGTTTTGTATTTGTTTAAAACTGTTGAGAACATGTCTTAAACTGTTTTGGACTTGTTAAAACTAGTTTGTAACTGGTTCTAAACTGTCTTGGGCTGTTTTAGAACTATTTGAAAACTGTTTGGGACTGAATAATACTGCTTGTCACTGGTTTTAACAAAAAATGTTTTGGAATTGTTTGAAATTGTTGATAACTTGTCTTAAACTGTTTCGGACTTGTTCAAACTAGTTTATAACTAGATTTAAACTGTTTCAGACTGTTTTAGAACTGTTTAGTACTGATTGGGACTGGTTTAAACTAAAAAAGGTTTATAATTTGTTTAAGACTGTTGAGAACTAGTCTAAAACAGCTCTGTACTAGTTAAAATTAGTTTGTAACTGGTTCTAAACTGTCTCAGACTGTTTAAGAAGTTTTTGAAAACTTTTTAGAACTGTCTAATACTGCTTGGCACGGGTTTTAACAAAAAATGTTTTGGAATTTGTTTAAAATTGTTGATAACTTGTCTAAAACTGTTTCGGACTTGAACTAAAACAAGTTTGTAACTAGCTTTAAACTGTCTCAGAATGTTTTAGAACTATTTAAAAACTGTTTAGTACTGCTTGGTACTGGTTTAAACTAAAAAATGTTTTGAATTTGTTTGAAACTGTTAAAAACTTGTCTAAAACTGTTCTAGACTCGTTAAAACTAGTTTGTAACTAGTTCTAAACTGTCTCGGACTGTTTTAGGACTTTTGAAAAAATGTTTAGAACTGTTTTATACTGCTTAAAACTGGTTTAAATTTAAAAATGTTTTGAATTATTTTACAATTATTAAGAGCGTGTCTAAAACTGTTTTGGACTCGTTAAAACAAGTTTCGAACTCGTTCTAATCTATTTCGGACGATTTTAGAACTATTTAAAAACTATTTTGGACTGTTTAATACTTCTTGGGACTGGCTTAAAACTAAAAATGTTTTGTATTTGTTTAAAACTGTTGAGAACATGTCTTAAACTGTTTTCGACTTGTTAAAACTAGTTTGGAACTAGTTCTAAACTAGTTTTAAACTGTTTCTGAATGTTTCAGAACTATTTAAAACCTGTTTAGGACTGTATAACACTGCTTGGCACTGATTTAAATTGATTTAAAATTGTTGAGAACTTGTCTAAAACTGTTCTTGTCTAATTAAAACTAGTTTGTAACTGGTTCTAAACTATCTTAAACTGTTTTAGGACTATTTAATATTGGTTTAGGACTGTTTAGTACTGCTTGAGACTAGTTTAAACCTAAAAATGTTTTGAATTTATTTAAAACTGTTTTGGACTAGTTAAAACTAGTTTGTAACTAGCTCTAAACTGTCTCGGACTGTTTTAGACCCATTTAAAACGTTTTATAATCAGGTTTATTCTGTTTATAACTTACTACTGTTTATAACTTGTAAAAAAAGAGTTCAGAACTATTTTAAAACTGTTTGGGACTACTTTAAAACAGTTTTTAAACTGTTAAACTTCTTCTGAGTACTTAAAACTGTTTATAACAAGTTCAAACCTATTCAAAACTACCTAAAATTGTTCATAACTTGTTTTAAACCATTTATTATTAATTTTAAAACTGTTTAGAATTACCTTAACTGGAATTTTTGATGAACTAATAAATAAATATAATTGTCATTTTTCTTTTTAAAAATTATCCTGAAAATATTTTTTAGAAAGGTTTTGCTCCTTTGGTGAAAATATTCCCCGAGTCTTTCTCAGAAATTTTGCGCACGTGTTATG
This sequence comes from Ganaspis brasiliensis, assembly GCA_037103525.1. NCBI lineage: Eukaryota > Metazoa > Arthropoda > Insecta > Hymenoptera > Figitidae > Ganaspis > Ganaspis brasiliensis. Next base: position 1,724,093 of record JAZKLR010000294.1, read on the forward strand.
ACAGTACTCTTCAAGATAGGAAGGATTTTGAATACATTTAACAATCTTCCTGGAATATAGTGCCAATTACATTGAATTATAATGAGTCTGATGTTTGATTCTCTTTTTCACTTTAGGAAACAATGAAATCTGTACATTTTACAGTTACGCGCCCGCAATCGAGAAGAGACTTTCGAACAGACTTCCGTCATTTGTACTCTTGAGTGCGGAACATTACACAACTAGTGACTATATAATTTTAATTTAAAATAATAGCCTCTAATTTCATAATATAAATCTCTCTCTCTCTCTTTAAGACTAGGGAGAAAAAAACAACACTAAATGTGAGATAGAAAAATTAACTTTTTATAAAAAAAGATCATAAAATCTACAATCAATCAAAGTAAATGCTCTCTGTAATCTATAATTAGTGATTAAAACTCTTGTTTTACAATTAAGCTTATTATATCATTTAAAAATAATTTTCTTATTAGTAATCACACAAGAATCGGGGAAAAACATCTCTATATTGTATTTACAGGATTATTCAATTATTGTTAATGAAAAATAATCATGTAAAAAAAAATTTAAGGTAATTTAATTTTTAAATATTTTAAATCATTATGATTATTAACAAGAATTTACCTCTTTTTTTGGTTTCAATTAGAATGTAAAAATATAAAATTAAAATAATTATTCTAATATGACATATTAATGGTATAAATTAACTAATTTTTATTTAATTTATTTAATAAATGAAAAAAATAAAAAGGCTCTTTATGATTTTAAATTAAATTAAAAGTTTAATTAATAATTTATTTCCTTATAATTTTGAATAGATTACTACAAATTTAATCTTATATTTAAGTCAAAATTAGATTATAACTTTAAGATTTATTAAAAAATAAAAAGAATCCGTCGCCCTTGTCTCAATAGTAGAAAATCGATTTAAATAAAAATTCCCTAGAAATCGGCACCCATGAATCAATTGCAGAAAATCGATTAAAAAACAAAATTATCTAGAAATCGACACCCAAGTATCAATAGCAGAAAATGTATTAAAAAAAAATTCCCTAGAAACCGGCACCCATGTATCAATGGCAGAAAAACGATTAAAAACATAATTCTCTAAAAACCGGCACCCGTGTATCAATAGCAGAAAATCTCGTAAAAATAAAAATTCCTTAGAAATCGGCTCCCATGTATCAATAGCAGTAAATCGATTAAAAAGACAAATTCCCTAGAAATAGACATCTATGTATCAATAGCAGAAAATCGATTAAAAACAAAATTCCCTAGAAACCTACACCCATGTATCAATAGCAAAAAATCAATTTAAAAAAATTAATTCCCTAGAACTTGGCTCCCATTTATCAATAGCAGAAAATCGATTGAATAATAAAATTCCCTAGATACCAACATCCATTTCTCAGTAGCAGAAAAACGATTAAAAGGAAAATCCGAAAGGAAAAAAAACAATTAAAAACAAAAGCTCCCAGAAATCAACACAACTGAATCAATTGCAAAAAATCGATTAAACACCAAATTCCCTAGAAATTGGCACCCAAGTATCAATAGCAAAAAATCGATTTAAAAAAAATTACCTAGAAATTGGCACCCATGAATCAAATGCAGAAAAACGAATAAAAACAAAATTCCATAGAACCCGGCACCCATGTATAATTTTTAAACATATTTTATTAAAATATTATTAAAATATAAAATATTATTTCATTAAAAATAAAGATAAAAAAACCTTTATCAATTTTTTTTAAAGCTTAAATATTTGGCTTAAAACGATTCTTAAAAAAAATTAAAAAAAAATTTTTTTTAATGTTTAATTGATTAAAATAAAAAAAAATTCACTTTTTTTGATAAATTTCAAATTGATACAATTTTTAAAGAAATTATCACATTTTAATTATATAAATGGCATTTGAAAGCATTTTTTGTCACCTTTAAAACGATTTTTTGAAAACTGCTCTACGATCATTTGTAAGGAAGATATGATCATTTATTAATAAAAAGAGCCTTTTTTCAATTGTTGGTAACTTGAGAGCAACTGACTTTTGGTAAAAATCATTAAGGGCATGTGATGGATTATGACGTCACTGGTATAGGCAAAATTTGTCCGCAACTTTTCTCTTAAAATATTGAATAGTTTTTCATGAAACTTGATAGAATTACTTAAAATGTCATTATGGAGGTCTCAGAGACCCAAATTTGTTTAAATTTTGGCCCAAACTTAATTTTTGGAAATTTTCGAAAATTTAGAAACTTTTTTAAAAACCAATTTTGAGACAAAATTCAAACAAACTCGGGTCTGAGAGACCTTCCTAATGACATTTTAAGTAATTCTACCAAGTTTCATAAAAAAATATTCAATATTTTAAGAGAAAAGTTACGGACAAATTTTGCCTATACCAGTGACGTCATAATCCATCACATGCCCTTAAGAAAAAAATATGCCTTTTTATGCGTGAAACTAGGAAAAAATATTTAAACATTAAAAAAAAATTTTTTTTATACACCATTTCCTTCTGTAAATACAGTGCAGCTCAAAGGGATCTTAAAAATATATATATAACATTAAAAAAAGAAATAAAAATTAAATAAAATTAAATAAATAAAAATATATATATCACATTTAAAAAAAAATTTTTTATACACTTTTTTCTTCTGTAAATACAGTGCAGCTCAAAGGGATTTTAAAAATATATACAGAAGGAAAAAATGTATAAAATTTTTTTTTTATTTTCAAATATTTTTTTCCTAATTCTACGCACAAAAAGGCACATTTTTTTCTTAACAATTTTCTCAAAAAGTCAATTGTTCACAAGTTACCAACAATTGAAAAAAGGCTATTTTTATTAAAAAAATGACCATATCTTCCTTAAAAATTATTGTAGGTCAATTTTCAAAAAATCGTTTTAAAAGTGACAAAAAATGCTTTCAATTGACATTTATATACTTGAAATGTGATGATTTCTTCAAAAATTGTATCAATTTGAAATTTATCAAAAAAAGAAAAAAAATTGTTCTTTATTTTAAACAATTAAACAATAAAAAAAAATTTTAAAAAATTTTTTTTAGGTATCGCTTTAAGTCAAATATTTAAACTTTAAAACAAATATTTGATGAAGGTTTTATCTTTATGAATAATTTATTATTATTTTATTATTAGAAAAATCTTTTTTATTTTATGCAATTAAGGTGGAATCGAACAAACAATCGGAACAAAAGTTAGTCCAAATAAATAATTTTGATTTTTTATATAGAAGACAGATAAATTAATCAAATTTTTTTTAGTGGAAGTGTAGAAACTTGTATTTTTTACAAAATAAGACGTTAAAAATTGCAATTTGATGAAAATTAAAAAAGAATTGACTTTGTAAACGAATATTCAATTTGGATTAATTTGAACCTCAAATTAAATAATCGTTTCCAACGTCAATTCTTTTTTAATTTTCATCAAATTGCAATTTTTAACGTCTCATTTTGTAAAAAATACAAGTTTCTACACTTCCACTAAAAAAAAATTAGATTAATTAATCTGTCTTCTATATCAAAAATCAAAATTATTTATTTGGACTAACTTTTGTTCCGATTGTTTGTCCGATTCCACCTTAATTGCATAAAATAAAAAAGATTTTTCTAATAATAAAATAATAATAAATTATTCATAAAGATAAAACCTTCATCAAATATATGTTTAAAAGTTTAAATATTTGACTTAAAGCGATACCTAAAAAAATTTTTTGAATTTTTTTTTTATTGTTTAATTATTTAAAATAAAGAACAATTTTTTTTTCTTTTTTTGAAAAATTTCTAATTGATACAATTTTTGAAGAAATCATCACATTTCAAGTATATAAATGTCAATTGAAAGCATTTTTTGTCACGTTTAAAACGATTTTTTGAAAATTGCCCTACAATAATTTTTGAGGAAGATATGGTCATTTTTTTTATAAAAATAGCCTTTTTTTAATTGTTGGTAACTTGTGAACAATTGACGTTTTGAAAAAATTGTTAAGAAAAAAATGTGCCTTTTTGTGCGTAGAATTAGGAAAAAAAAATTTGAAAATAAAAAAAAAATTTTATACATTTTTTCCTTCTGTATATATTTTTAAAATCCCTTTGAGCTGCACTGTATTTACAGAAGGAAAAAGTGTATAAAAGTATAAAAGTATAAAAGTCAGTTGTTCTCAAGTTACCAACAATTGAAAAAAAGGCTATTTTTATAAACAAATGATCATATCTTCCTTACAAATTATCGTAGAGCAGTTTTCAAAAAATCGTTTTAAAGGTGACAAAAAATGCTTTCAAATGCCATTTATATAATTGAAATGTGATAATTTCTTTAAAAATTGTATCAATTTGAAATTTATCAAAAAAAGTGAATTTTTTTTATTTTAATCAATTAAACATTAAAAAAAAAATTTTTTTAATTTTTTTTAAGTATCGTTTTAAGCCAAATATTTAAGCTTAAAAAAATATTTGATAAAGGTTTTATCTTTATTAATAATTTATTATTTTATTATTAAAAAAATCGCATTTATTTAAAGCAATTAAACAATAATTAAATTTTTTTTAACTATAGTTTCAAGTCAAATATTTAAGCTTAAAAAAATATTTGATAAAGGTTTTATCTTTATTAATAATTTATTATTTTATTATTAAAAAAATCTCATTTATTTAAAGCAATTAAACAATAATTAAAATTTTTTTAAGTATCGTTTCAAGTCAAATATTTAAGCTTTAAAATAAATATTTGATGAAGATTTTATCTTTATTATTAATTTATTATTATTTTATTATATTAAAAAAATCTTTTTTATTTTATGCAATTAAACAATAAAAAAAAGTTTTTTTAATTTTTTTCAGGTATCGTTTCAAGTCAAATATTTAAGCTTTAAAATAAATATTTGATGAAGGTTTTATCTTTATTATTAATTTATTATTATTTTATTATTAAAAAAATGTCGTTTATTTTAAGCAATTAAACAATAATTAAAATTATTTTTAGGTATCGTTTCAAGTCAAATATTTAAGCTTTAAAATAAAGTATTTGATGATTAGTTATTTTTATTTTACTATAATTTTTTTGTGTAATTAGGGTTTTGACATATTATTCAGTTATAAATTTTAACAACACTGAAGGATATGGAAAATAAGAATATTATACACATGAGTTATGTTGATTATTTGTTGAAAATTCCCAAAAAGGTAATGACCGCCTGTGACCCACTTGTGGTAAAAGAATGACCAGTCCGCCTACGATTTGTGTCATACGAACAGAATCCAAGGTAGGGTCAATGTCGTCTCGCATTTTACACTGAATATTTCATACGCATGTGCACTCACGTTCACTTCTACCTTGGTTCCTCGACCTAGTGTTTCTCAAACAGCTGGTGCAAATCTCACAGATCATTAACCCACGTAATGAAACTCACTAACAAGATTTTTCACTTCCTTAGTTCTTAAAAAAGAAAAAAAAAACACCTGCACATATTTTCCGTAATTGAATAAGACATAATTACGGCTTTAAAAATAATACTCAAAAGCTCGTCAACAGGATTCGCCGAAACTATTTTTCAATTATTTTTATCTCAAATATTACTTTAATTTATTACTTAAGGGTTTTAACTTATAGTTTCTTAAACGCAGGTTTACGTATAAACAATACCGAAAAACAATACTTTCTATGAAAATAATAATAATGTTAAAGCAGAGAAATCTTTAAGAGCGAAAGGATTAAATAATGCCCCATAAATTTTCTCCGTTTCTTCTCATCGAGTGATTTTTTCTCGACTAATAAGCAACTGCACGAATTCTTTAAATTTAAGAAATCCTGTTTCACTTGGCGATCTTGCGCAGAAATTATATAGTAATAGGTACATATCTCATTTTTTGCGTACCAATTCCTAAAGAATCCGTTATCCAAGCAAATGCTTGAAGAAAATCCGAGTTACAAAGAGAGTAACGCCTATCGGAAGACGAAGATCACTTGGTCTGCTGCCTCTTAAGCGGCAGGTAATCATGCGTAAATTGAGGCAAAAAAAAAAATATACAAAAAAAAAAAATTTAATGCATTCAAGTCAGTGCTTGATGCTTGGTAAAATTTACTAACCGTAATGAACTTCAGAGTCATGATTTTTTGAATAATGACCTCACTTTGCATTCGCGCGTTTCCATTAGCAAGTAATTAAAATTTTACTTTCCTTATGGGGAAAAAAAGTCCAGATTGAAAGATAAATTATTTTCCCATGGATTTATGCCTTTAAAATATTGCTAATCAGTTTATTTCTGCAAATCATGGTGCTTCAAACATAAATGAAAATTTACGGTTTTTAATTATTTTTTTATACTTCTTATGTTTCTTCGTTTATCCTTTTCTTGCCCTTCTGTGATATTTGTTTATCATTTGTGTTAATTGTCTTTGTTTATTATCTCGGTTTTTTATTTTTGTTTATTATTTATGTCTGTTTTCTTTTTTAATTACACAGTGAGGAAATAGTTAACAAATTTTAAATTATTTCTGTTATTTTTTTGAGACTGTACAAAGAAAGAAAATTAATTATAAATTTTATTAAAATTTTTTATAATTTATAAGGAAAAAATGCCAGAAAGGGAAATTTTTATACAAAGAATTTTAAGCGTTAGAAATAACATTAGAATTATTACTGAGTAATTTTAAATTTGAATATAGTCTGTAGCAAATTTGATATAGTTTTTTTTAAAGTTTGAAATTACCGATCTGAAATTTTATCTTTTAGATCGTTTTTTCCTAAATTTCAAAACATTTTTCTTAAATTTATCATAATTTTCTTTCTGTGTAAAAAAAATGATTAAAAAAACAATAACACGAGAAATTATTTTTTCCCCTAATATCCCCTATTTTTCACGAAAACTAGGAATTTGTCCAAAAAAATTTATAAAACTTTTGATTCCAAACTTTAATTTATTCAAAATTTTGAAATTACAATATTTTTTCAAAATTTAACAGTTAAGATTAAAAAATTAATTATTTTGTGATTTATTTTAACTAATAATTTAAATCATTTCGATTTTTTAAAAATTTTCTAACTTTATTATCAATTCTTTCCTTCCTTGATAATTTTCTTTTATCATTGTTTGATTTATTAATAAATTTAGACACATGGATTTTTGAAAACACTCTATCAAATCTTTTTAGAACTTTTTTTCATAGAAAAACATTGTTTTTTGACAAAATTTCTTTTTATGCTAAAAATATAACTTAATGAATGCAAAAGTCTTATTCCTTATCTCAAAAAGAATCCATTGATCTACTCTCTAAATTTGAATTAGTTAAAAATAACTATTTATTAGTAAAATCGTGGCTGAGTTTTTGTTTCTCCAATTAGTTAAAAATAACTAATTATTAGTAAAATATGACTAATTATTAGTAAAAATGTAACTAAAAAATAGTTAAAATTTGATTAACGGAATTAGTAAACAGAATTTTAATAAAATATAAGTTATTTTGACATAATCTAAAACTGAAATTAACTAAAAATTAGTTAATTTTTACTAAATGGTTAGTAGAAATGTAACTATTTCAATCAATGACTGAGTTTTTGCTTTCAAATTAGCTATTTTTAACTAATTCAGATTTAAAGAGTATATAAAATTTTTAACTGGTCATAATTCATATTTTTTCATTTTCTTTGCATCAAAAAAATTTTTTTTTTATAATTATTTTTTTTTTTTAATTAATTTTTATATTATTGTTTTATTGCTTCCTCTATTAGAATTTTATTATTATTATTTCTTTTGTTTTTTATACAATTTTATACAATGCTAATCACTTTTTGAAAAATTTTCTGTTATTTGCTTCTAATTTTTTTTATGTTTTATATTTTTTTTTACGCAAAGTATTTCAGGTTATTTCATATAATTTTGGTTTCATAACATTTCGTAAAATTTATTAATTTTTTTATTGATTTTCTTATTTATTTTCATAATTTATAAGGCCGGAGGGCAGTACAATTTTTTTTTTCATTTATCTGACTGTTTTTAGTTTTTTAGTCTATTTTTTCGCAAATTTATTTATCCTATCATAAAATTCTTAGATTCTAAGATTTTTTCAACAAATTTTTATTAATTTTATTTTATTAATTTTTATTAAATTGTTCATAAATTTGTTTCTTTCATTTTTTAAATTAATTTACATATTCCTCTTTAAATTTTCTTCAATTTGTGAAGAATTTTCTAAATTTTGTCATTTTTAAAAATCATTTTGTCATTCTATTTATACAATTTTTACATTTTCTTATTTTATTACTACTTTTTTTTTAAATTTTTAGTTCATTTTTCACTATTTTATATTTTTTCCAATTTTTCATAGTTTGTGAATTTTTTTTTTTTTTTTGAAGATTTACTCCCATTTTTCAATATATTGCTTTGTTTCATTTTCTCTTTTTTTAATTTATCTCTTTAAATATTGTTTGATTTCGATTTACTAATAATCCAGTTGTAAATTTACTAGAATTTCAATCTATTTAAATATTATCAAATTTCAGTCGATTAAAATTATCATTCTTTTGAGGAAATTTTTAGTTTTTAAGAAATAAAAAAAAATTAGTTTTCATACTTCTGACGTTTAAAAATGTTTTTATTCTTTTCACAATAAGTAGTCCCATAATTCTGACCACTTATTACTTTACGTACGTTTTTATAAATAAAATATTTTTTATCACAAAAGTTCATAATTTAATAATATTAGAAGAAATATCTTCACTATTTTAAACTTCGGCCTCTCGTTCGGTCTAAAAAATGCTTTTGTCTAACATTTTTTTTAACCACTTGCATTTATTGATTACTTTCTATTTATCATCTCCATCTTGTCACTTTCAAAAAAACGTAAAACTATAAAATATTACCTATTTCTTAAAACACGAATAGATGATTTTCATTAAAAATTGAAAAACTTTCACCTTTGAAGATAAACTCATAAAAGTTGCTGGAGAAAAGATCAAGAAAAATTGTTTAACAGGGAAATATATTTTTTTTTAATGTATCTCGTCTCGTTCTTAAAACTTATAAAACGAGATTCTCGACATACAGCTCTTATATTCAATTTAAAATACTCTTCTATATAAATTGATTAATTCTGAACGAGAAATATGCGCAAGATCAAAAATAATTCTGAGACAGGAGTGTATATTTTTCACGCTCGTTAAATATAAATACGAGGAGAATAGTTTTATTTATGTAAAGCGTAATTGTAACTTGCCTCCAGACAGGAATTGTGGAATGTGTAAAGGATTGGCTGTTACTGTTGCAAGCATCAAAACATTGCAGATGTGGATGGTTGCCCAAACGTGCCTGCGTCGGTCTCTCATCTGCAACAAATGGAAAACAATGCCAAATGAAAACGATATTGTATTACCCAGACAACTCTCAGTCTTAAATTCAACTATTTTTTTACGTTTCTATTTTTAAAAACCTGAAATTTTAGAAAATTCTGAAATTGTACAAATTCCCACGACCGGACCGCGACAATGCGAGGTGACTATAAATTCTGAGAAATTTCCCACGAGATGGACGAATAACAGTTTTTAGAATAGCGGATTCATTATAATTTTGTTTAAAAAGAGCTATCTACATTTTTTGGATTTAGGATTTGGATTTTTTTTTCACTATAAGAGTGAGATTTCACTCTTTTAAAGTGCGATTATTTCACTCTGATCAGAGTGGCTTATTTTACTCTTCCTGGAGTGAAAGCTGACTCTAATTTCTTCTTTTTAAAACAGAAATATAATTGATTTAAATCATTGGGGCATTTGCATTAAAATAATGATTTAAATAAACAAAAAAAAAGGAACGTATGATTAAGTTCTAAAATTAATTATTTAGAATATTTATTTCATAGAATTTTACTAGGAAGAATCTTTTTTTAGTCGAAATTTCACATTTTCGAATATTTTCAATCATTTAACAGAAATCCTCTTAAGCAACTTTTCATTTAAAATAATTCCAATTCAAACGAATTTTAATTTAAAAGAATTTTTATTTTGCAGAATTTTAGGTTAATTAAATTTATAAATACCAGAATATTCATTTGACAGAATCTTTATTTGTCCGAAATTGTATTAGATTTGATAAAGAAAACTGTAAATGCAGAATGTTCATTTGTCCGAAATTACAAATGTCCGAAAAAGTATACGACAGAAATATTTTGTCGCGAATTTTGAAATTGCAGAAAATTGCATTTGGTCAATTTCAAAATTCGCGCCAAAATATTTCTGTCAGATACTTTTTCGGTCATTTTTAATTTCGGACAAATAAACATTATGCAATTTAAGTTTTCTGTAAAATGTCAATTCGTACTATTACAATTTCGGACAAATGAAGATTCTGTCAAATGAATATTCTGGTATTTAAAAATTTGATTAACCTACAATTCTGTAAAATAAAAATTCTTCTGAATTAAAGTTCGTTTACTTACTATCTTGTAACCAATTTTTTATATTTATTGTAGTACACTTGCAACAATTAAAGAAAGCAAAAATATGAAAGTAATGTTTTTTACTTAAATAAAATACTGCTATTGTAAAGAAAAAAAATGCAATAACTCAGTCAATTTATCACAGACATAATTCAAAAAAAGCTCTTTCGACGCAGAATTAAATACACTTTAAATAATTCAGCACAGTAAAAACATTCTTGATAAAATTTGGCAGTAAATCATTTCCAAATTCTCAAAATTAAAAAAAATGACAATTTTCAAAAAAAATTTCTCTTTTTCTACCTTGATTTTACTTGAAACATAAAACCTCTATTAGGTAAAGAAAATCTTTTTTTAAAAGCGTTTTTCAGCTTTAAATTAAAAAATTTTTAATCAGATCAAAAATGACGAAGTAACAGTATATTTTATACAAAAACTGCCAAAAAAAACTGTCTTTTAGCTCTAAAATAAAATTTTAGGGTTGGAGGGGGAGGAGAAACTTAAACTGTTTATTTTTTATCTTATACTTAATTTTACAAAATTTTAAGATTCTTTCTCTTCTTTTATTTTGATCATTTTTTTTTCTATCCGTCTTTTGATTTTAGAATTCTCTTAAATTTTCTTCTTTTTATGCAAATTATTTAATATTATTTTACACAATTTTTTTACTACAACATTCACTAAACTTTTTATTTTGTTGGTTTTCTTAATTATTTCCATATTTTTAATAATAAATATGCTAATTTTTTTGTACATTCATTCAAACCTCATTCATTCTTCCATAAAATTTGTAGATTTTCTCTATTTTTCTAAATTTATTATTAGATTTGTTTTGAAGTGTAATATTATAAAAATATTTTTGTCTTCATTTTTTAAACTTTTTTATTTTTAAAAGAATTTTTAATTTCTTTTATGGCCTTTTTATCTCTGCATACATTTTTTTATTCTATTGTTATACTAATTCTAACTTTTTAGTAGATTCTTATAAAATTTTTTTACAGTTTGTTAGATTAAGAAAAAACAATTTCTCCATTTTTTGCCTATTTATTTAATTTTCTTGTTGATTTACATTTTTTTTATAGCCCTTCCTTGCATTTTAATTAATTCATTAAATTTAATAATTATTTTTATATTTCTTAGAAACATTTTTCCTCTTCTTTTACATTATTTAGTTTTTATCCTATAGTTACAAATCTTGGAAAACTTTTATTCTTTTATTAGAATAAGATGTTAGCGATCACTCCGAGTCAAAGGTTGAATAAAAGAAAACTTAAATTCTTTTTTACGTTTTATGTTTTAACATCATTTTTAAAAAAAATAGAAAACTATTACAAAGAAAATATATAAAAAATATTTTTTTTTATACAATAGTAAAATATTTACCGAAATAAATTATTCTTTTATTTTATATTAGGTAAATTTAATCTTATACTAAATATTATCATTTTAGCATTGTTCTTCTATTTGATAAATGTTTTTCTATTTTAAAATTCATAAAAATTTTCCAAAATTTTATTCATTCTTTTTTTCTTTAATTTGTAAGATAATTCTCTAATTTTTAACTTTAAAATTGTTTTTTCTTTAGTAAGAATTAGTAATTAATTACTAATAATTTTAATAATGACTTTTTTTATTTAAAAAAATGTCCGTAGCTTACTTTTTCTACTTTTATACGGATATAGCACTGTTTCTGCTTTTTTTAAAAATTTTTTTCTTTATATCTTTAATAATGACTTTTTTTTATTTAAAAAAATTTTCTTATTTTTTATTTGACAATTTTCTTATCTTTTCACGTTTTTTTTTACTGTTTACTAGTTATTCATCGTTTTCACCTAATTTTCTATATTTTCCAATAATATGAATTTAAAGATTTTTTTTTTTAAATTTTCTCATTTATTAATCATAATTTGAATATTCTTCATTATTTCTTATTAAACGTTCTTATTTCAAAAAATAAACTAATCCCAAATAAACACTTGAAAATTTTAAATACTAATTTCATATATATCCAAAAAAATCAATTTTTGATTTAAATAAAAAAAATTATAATTTTTATCATCTCTGCTTTGAAAACGTATAGAAAATATCTGGAAATAAGGCGGAAATTGCTTGTCTCTTAATTAATATTATCTATCACTGTAACTAATTTCTCAATCATTATTTTTTTGCCCTTTATTGCAAAAAGAGCTTGCTGATGGTTTTTTATTCATTATCGATTTAATATCGGATTATTAGAAAACATCTTAAACGTTTAGGATGTTTTGCAGTAATCTTAACGCTTTGTTTGCTCAGTGTCAAATCCATGACGACTTTCTGAGCGAAACAAAAAGTATGTATCCTTACTTTTGACTTGCTTGAAGCGTGACCACTAGTATAATTCTCGTACGAACGAAGAAGAGGTCGTTGAACGGATCCGGGAAGAAGATCATTTAACAAGATTGGTTATCCTACCACTTGGTACATCCAACTACCTGCGAAACTGCCTTGAATGGCTATTCGGTGGAATCGGACTGCATGAGAAAGGGAAAAGAAACGGCATTTAGCTTATTTAGCTGAATAAACGCCAACTTTACATGACCCAACTCATCTTAATTACAGTCATTAGCCAATTCGGAAAGCAGTCTTATCCAATTCGGAAAGCAGGTCTTATCCAATTTGCAATGCAGCCTTATCCTGATATTTTTTAAACCGAGAAAAACCTTAAAATTCGTTTTTTTTTGTTTTAAATAACTTGTTTAAAATTTAGATTCATAACAAAATTGTCAGTTCTTGAAATTGAACTTGTTCCGCAATTCTAGACCCAAAAACACATGTAAAAAATAATTTTTCCGCTTTGTTAGATTAATTACTTAAAATAGCTGATATTATAATTATGTATTTTATTATACACTTTCATTCATAAAGTTTAAATTATTTTTTAGAATTTTCTCATGTTTTCATGATTTCTGTACATTTAACAAAATATTTTCTATGCTACTATTCAAATTTCTTTTCAGTATTTTTTTGCTAAATATTCTCCGCTTTTCTTATTCTTTGAATTTAATTTTAAATGTAATTTTTAATATCTTTTAATTTTGTAGCGGGTATCCTGAGATTGTCGTACATAAAAAATGCCAAAAAATAAACAAAAAATATTTACACTCTCTTAAACTGAATTAATTAAAAATAACTAATTATTAGTAAAATCGTGACTTAATTTTTTTTTCATCAACTAGTAAAAAATAATTAATTACTAGTAAAATATGACTAATTATTGGTAACATAAACTAAAAAATAGTTAAAATTTGACTATAACTGAACTATACTAAACATAATTTGACTAAAATATTAGTTATTCTGACATAACCTAAAAATAAATTAGACTAATAACACTAGTTTATAAAAAAAAAAAAAAATTTATGTACATTCAAAGTCACTATTTTTTTCTTATGTACTAAGCTTATCGTTACTTAAAAATGACATTAAGAAATTTTTATATGAATAGGTTTTCGAAATATGAATTTTTTAAATTTTTTTACGTTTTTTTCGGAGGTGACTTCACGTTTTAGGCCGTATCTCGAGTTACAGAAGTCCGATTGAGTTTTTCTAAGTGTCAAATTAAAGGTAATCAAATTCCAAACAATCGCTTTTCACATTATTTTTCAATCGGTTAAATATTTTAAGTGATATAGTCAAAAAAAAATAAAAAATTTGAGTTTTTGGCCCAAAATCTGAAAAACAAATTCATTCTACCGCCATGCAAAAATAGAAAACGTCAAATTATGTCCAGTTTTAAATTTTTTACATATATGGCTCACTTTTAGAAAGAAAAAAATGTATGGATGAAAACAATCTATGGGTAATTATTGAAGTTATAAGCCAGGGTACTGAAATTCTCGTTTTACGCCATTTCGGTATTTTACCTCCTTTTATAGTGATTATGTTGATTAATTTAATGAATACAATATCTAATTAGAAAATGGACTTTTTTCACAGATTTCAAATAATTTTCAGTGCTTTACTAATTCAAATTTGACTGAAAAAATTTTTGGAGTTTTTGACAAAAATTTCTGAAGAGGCATAAATTGATTAAAAACTGCTTTTTTGACAAGTTGAATCAGATGCGCAGAGATTCAATTTTCGTTGAATTTTGTTCGTTAATAGATGAAAAAGTTTAAAATTAGATATCGAAATACGAAAAATAAATTATATTTGACTGAAAAATTATTTGGAGTTTTTGACAAAAATTTCTGAAGAGGCATAAATTGATTAAAATCTGCTTTTTTGACAAGTTGAATCAGATGCGCAGAGATTCAATTTTTGGCGAATTTTGTTCGTTAATAGATGAAAAAGTTTGAAATAAGATATAGAAATATGAAAAATAAATGATATTTGACTAAAAAATGTTTTGGAGTTTTTGACAAAAATTTCTGGAGAGGCATAAGTTGATTAAAATCTGCTTCTTTGACAAGTTGAATCAGATGCGCAGAGGTTCAAATTTTGTTAAATTTTGTTCGTTAATAGATGAAAAAGTTTGAAATTAGATATAGAAATATAAAAAATAATTCATATTTGACTGAAAAATTTTTTGGAGTTTTTGACAAAAATTTCTGGAGAGGCATAAACTGATTAAAATATGATTCTTTGACAAGTTGCATTAGATGCGCAGTGGTTCAATTTTTGTTGAATTTTGTTCGTTAATAGATGAAAAAGTTTGAAATTAGATATCGAAATATGAAAAATAAATTATATTAACGAACAAAATTCAACAAATCTGTTTCAACTTGTCAAAAAAGCAGATTTTAATCAATTTATGCCTCTCCAGAAATTTTTGTCAAAAACTCCAAATAATTTTTCAGTCAAATATAATTTATTTTTCGTATTTCGATATCTAATTTCAAACTTTTTCATCTATTAACGAACAAAATTCAACGAAAATTGAATCTCTGCGCATCTGATTCAACTTGTCAAAAAAGCAGTTTTTAATCAATTTATGCCTCTTCAGAAATTTTTGTCAAAAACTCCAAAAATTTGTTCAGTCAAACTTGAATTAGTAAACCACTGTAAAGTATTTGAAGTCTGTACAAAAGTCCATTTTCTAATTAGATATTGTATTCATTAAATTAATCAACATAATCACTATAAAAGGAGGTAAAATACCGAAATGGCGTAAAACGAGAATTTCGGTACCCTGGCTTATAACTTCAATAATTACCCATAGATTTCTTTCATCCATACATTTTTTTCTTCCTAAAAGTGAGCTATATATGTAAAAAATTTAAAACTGGACATAATTTGACGTTTTCTATTTTTGCATGGCTGTAGAATGAATTTGTTTTTCAGATTTTGGGCCAAAAACTCAAATTTTCTATTTTTTTTTGGACTATATCACTTAAAATATTTAACCGATTGAAAAATAATGTCTAAAGCAATTGTTTGGAATTTGATTACCTTTAATTTGACACTTAGAAAAACTCAATCCGACTTCTGTAACTCGAGATACGGCCTAAAACGTGAAGTCACCTCCGAAAAAAACGTAAAAAAATTTAAAAAATTCATATTTCGAAAACCTATCCATAGAAAAATTTCTTAATGTCATTTTTAAGTTTAGAGAACCGTAGTACATAAAAAAAAATAGTGGCATTAAATGTACATTTTGGCTGTAAACTAGTGTAATTAGTTCTTTTTTACTAAATCATTAGTAGAAATAGTACTATTTGAAATAGTGATTAAGCTTTCGCTTTTAAATTGGTTATTTTTAAATAATTTAGATTAAGAGAGCAAATTTTTGAATTCTTGTTTGTTGATTTTATGAAAACTGGTTTCAATAGGTTACAAACTGATAATCCAAATTCCAAATATTGCATAAAATTTGGTTATTGCTTTTCAAACGATTTAAAATATGAGTAAACAGTTTTATTAAATAACTTGTTTCAGAACTAATATTATCAATGATCTAATGACTAGTTTTTACAGTTACAATTTTTTTTTGTGATTATTGGATAGAGAAACATAAGTTGTTCTTGTTTTGAATGAGTTTTAAATAATTATAATTCAATTAGGTGACTTGATTTGACTTATTTATTATAAATTTTTCTAAAAATGTCATTGGCTTTGTTGTACTGTTAAAGATCTTATTTTAATTGATGTATTGTAATGAAAAATAATTACTTTAAAAACATATTTTAATTAAAAACTTGCGTATTATAATTAAAAACATAAGTAATATAATTAAAATCATACATATTATAATTAAAAACACGTGTTATAATTTAAAAATGCGGGTTATAATTAGAAGTTAATACTTATAAATAATTAAAATCTAAATCAACAAAATGATGTACTTATATAAATAATTTCATGTTTTAAAAATAAATAAAAAATAAACGTAATCCGGTTGTAATTAAGATTCAATCTCATAAATCAAACTGCTAGTGGTTACCCAGACTACAAAAATAATTATTGCTCACACAACAAGTAGCTGAATGACCACTTTATCTATTACCAAACCGTAAAACTGTAAAGGTGTCTTAACTGAAACTGTAATGTTTTTAAAAAAAGCCGACTTTTTTAAAATCATTACAATTACATATGTAGAACAAAAATTGAATAATTTCAACACGTTTTATTATTTTACCGATATAATTTTCTTCTTAAAAAAAATGCCTTAAAGTCAAAAATCACTTTTCTGTTATTACAGTTAACCGCAATCATACTCTCATCAAATCATTAAAAAACTTTCTACCTTATTTTTTATTTACATTAGAGACAATTTAATTCTCAAATCTATTTGTTCATAAGCGAACAGAATGAATCTGTTTCTAAACCAATTCTTAAATCTATTTCAAAATCAATCCTTAAACATCTCTCTAAATCAATTTTTGACCTTGACACTAATTGAACTCGTAAATCTATGAAAATCAATTTTACGACTATTTTCAATCCAAATTAATTTAAAATTAGTACGTAGAGAATAATCTGTTATACGACTTGTTTTTTTTTTTTGGATTTTTTTTGTACTTATTAACTTTTGACATGATTAGTGGTCTTAAGTCTTACTTATGATTTTGACGAGTTGTTATGATATGCTTTTTTATGCATTTTCCAAACATTTTAATGAAGTAGTTCAAAGGACTAATTGGGCACGGATGAGTAATCATTGAAATCAGTCAAGGTTCCGTTTCTGGCCTGAATAATTCTTTGAGAACCGTTAAAGTTATTTGAGCCTTTGAATTTCAGAAACAAGAGAATTTCCCCACTTCTTCAAAAGCCTGTCATCGAATCTCTGTGAGGAATGAATGTAACGTTAGCGTCAGAGAACGGAGGCATCTTTAACACTGAATGGGCGTTACTGGTATGATGTCGACGGTCAAAATACAGTAGAACGATAAATATTTGACTATCTTGTGATTACAGTTAGATTCAATCCGAGTAACTTGTATCTTGATAGTTTTCATGATTTGCTTTGCCCAATAAAAATAGTTTTATTTACGATCCACTGCAATTTTCTGAAGGCAAAAGTCTTTTAACACTTTTACGAACTGCGATATTCTTTTCATTTTATTTTCCCTTCTCACTGACATTTTATATGTTAGTTGTAATCAGGTATAAGAGTACATTTTAAATATGCGAGTAACGAATTTTGATAATTAAAAATAGTCCCTTTTTGATCTATGAAACATAAATTTTGCGATCCGGATATTACAACTCATATCCCAACATCGCTAATTTTTTATATAAAATTCCACATAACAGATTTCACATACTGAATTTCATACACTGGATTTCGCATTTTAAATTCCACATCCCGAATTCTAAATGCAGGAATTCATATTCCGGATTCTACATCCCGAATTCTAAATACTAGAATTTGTGTTTCTGATTCCGAATCCCGAATTTTAAATGCGGGAATTCATATTCCTGATTTCACATCCCGAATTATGAATGACAGAATTCATGTTTCTGATTCCACATCCCAAATTCTAAAAAGCAGGAAAACATATTACATACTCCACAAACCGTATTCCAAAAAATGGGAATTCATATTCATGATTCCACATTTAAAATTCTAAATTCCGGAATTCATATTCTAGATTTTACATCCTGAATTACAAATAATGGAATTCATAATGCATATTCTACATTCCGCATTCTAAATTCCGGAATTCATATTGATTCAACATCCTTAATTACACATGCCGGAATTCATATTCCAGATAATACATCCCGAATCTTAAATGCTGGAATTCATATTCAATATTCTAAATTCCGAATTCTAAATACGGGAATCTATATTTAAGATTTCACATCCCGAATTACACAATTTTACATCAGATTCCTCCTTCCAGATTCTAGATCCCGAAATTTAATTGCTAGAATTCATATTCAATTTGCACATCTCGAATTCTAAATTTTGGAATACATAATCCAGATTTCACAAACCGTATTCCAAAAAATGGGAATTAATATTCAAGATTCCACATTTAAAATTCTAAATTCCGGAATTTATTTTCCAGATTTTACATCCTGAATTCCAAAAAATGGAATTCATAATGCATATTCTACATTCCGCATGGAATTCATATTCAATATTCCAAATTTCGAATTCTAAATACCGGAATCCATATTCAATATTCTAAATTCCGAATTCAAAATACTGGAATCCATATTCAAGATTCCACATCCCGAATTACACAATTTTATATCGGATTCCTCCCAAATTCTAAATGACGAAATTCAAGTTCCAGATTCCACATTCCAAATTCTAGATATCAGAATCCATGTATCAGATTCCACATTCCGACTACTAAATTCCAAAATTCATATTCCAGATTCTAGATCAAGAAATCATAATCCAGTTTCCACATTTCGAATTATAAATGCCGAAATTTATATTCAAGATTCTCTATCCCGAATTCTAAAAAATGAAATTCATATTGAATATTCTACATTTCGAATTCTAAATTCCGGAATTCATATTCCAGATTTCACATCCCGAATTCTAAATGACAGAATGAATGTTCCTGATTCCACATCCTTAATTTTAAACGACAGAATTTATGTTCTGTATTCCACATCCAGAATTCTAAATACGGAAAATCATAATTTTTTAAAATTACACATTTAAAATTATAGATTCCGGAATTCATATTTCAGATTCCATATCCTGAATTCTAAATGCCAGAATTTATGTTCCTGATACGACATCCCGAATTCTAAATACCGAAATTCTTATTCCAGATTTCACATCCAGAATTCTAAATGCTGAATTTCATATTCCAGATTCTAGATCCCTACTTCTAAATGTCAAAATTTATGTTCTGTATACCACATTCAGAATTCTGAATACGGGAATTCATATTCAAGATTCTACATTTGAAATTATATATTCCGGAATTCGATATCCAGATTTACGTTGCGAATTATAAATGCCAAAATTTATATTCCAGATCATCCCGAATTCTAAATAATGGAATTCATAAAGAATATTCTACATCCAGAATTCTAAATACAGGAATTCATATTCAAGATTTCACATTTAAAATTATAGATTCCAGAATTAATATTTCACATCCCGAATTCTAAATGACAAAATTTATGTTCTGTATTCTAAATTTCGAATTCTAAATACAGGAATTCATATTCAAGATACCACATTTAAAATTATAGATTCCGGAATTCAATATCCAGATTTTACGTCGCGAATTATAAATGCCGAAATTTATATTCCAGATTTTCCATCCCGAATTTTAAATTGTGGAATTCATATAGAATATTCTACATTTCGAATTCTAAATTCCGGAATTCATATTCCAGATTCCACATCCCAAATTCTAAATGACGGAATTAATGTTCCTTATTCCACATCCCGAATTCTAAATGCAGGAAAACATATTCTAGATTTCACATCAGAAATTCTAAATACTGGAATTCATATTCCAGATTCTAGATCCCGACTTCTAAATGTCGGAATTTATGTTCTGTATTCCACATTCTAAATACGGGAATTCATATTCAAGATACCACATTTAATACTATAGATTCCGGAATTCAATATTCAGATTTTACGTCGCGAATTAAAAATGCCGAAATTTATATTCCAGATTTTCTATCCCGAATTCTAAATAGTGGAATCCATATAAAATATTCTACATCCCCAATTCTAAATTCCGGAATTCTTATTCCAGATTACACATCCCGCATTTGAATCGACGGAACTCATATTTTTGTTTCTAGATGTCGAATCCTAAATACTGGAATACATATATTCATGATTCCACATCACGAATGTGATGTGTTCTAAATGCTAAATTTCATATTTCAGATTCTAAATTCGGAATTCTAAATGCTGGAATTTATATTCTAGATTCCACATCCCGAATTCCAAATACTGGAATTCATATTCAAGATTTCACGTTCTGAATTCCAATTACTGCGATTCATATCCAAGATTCCAGATCACAAATTCTAAATGCTGAATTTCCTATATTCTAGATTCTAGATCCCGAATTCTAATGCTGGAATTCTTATTCAATTTCCACATTTCGAATTTTAAATTTCGAAATTCCTATTCCAGATTTCACATCTCAAATTTTAATTGCCGGAACGCATATTCCAGATTCTACATTTCGAATTCCAAATACTGGAATTCATATTCAAGATTCTACATGCCGAATTCCAAAGACTGTAATTCATATCCAAGATTCCACATCCCGAATTCTAAATGCTAAATTTTATGTTTTAGATTCTAGATCCCGAATTCTAAATGTCGGATTCATGTTCTGTATTCCACGTTCCGAATTCCAAATACTGTAATTCATATTCAAGATTTCACATGCCGAATTCTAAATGCCGAAATTCATGTTTCAGATTCTAGATCCCGAATTCTAAATGCTGAAATTCATATTCAATTTCCACATCCCGAATTCGAAATTCCGGAATTCATATTCCAGATTCCACATCCTGAATTTTAAATGCAGGAAATTATGTTCTGGATCCACATCCCGAATTCTAAATTCCGGAATTCGTATATCTGATTCAGTTGTCAGGTTCTGACTATTAGTTAGCAAGTATTAGTTAGAAAGTGTTAACTATTGTTTAACAAATGTTGACTTAAAGTTTAAAGTGTTTGCACAAAGTTAGCAATTGTTGATTCATGGAAAATAAGTGTTGACTAATGATTATTTCTTGGCTAATTTTTACTAATAATTAGCAAATGTTGCATAATATTTATCAGATGTTAGCTAATAATTAACAAATTTTGTCTAAAATTGACTAATTTTTAAAAATGATTAGAAAGTGTTCACTAATAATTCGCAAAAAATTTTATTGAGAAATATCAAGTGATGACTAATAATTGAAAATTGTTGAATAATAATTAGGCAGTGTTAAGTAATAATTGAACAGTTTTTACTAATTCTTAGCTATGTTGACTAATAATTAAACAGAGTTAGCAAGTGTTGTTAACGGACTTAAACTCTTGATTAAAAGTTAGTAATTGTTAATAATTAATCAGTTAACTTTGTCTAATAAAATTAGTTAATACTTACAAATAATTAGAACATGTTGAATAATAATTATATATTGTGTATTAACAATTAAATTTGTTCCAATTATTTGCAAGTGATGACTAACAATTGGCAAGTATTGACTATTTATCTATAAATAAATCTGTAATAAATCTTTAAATTTGCAATTTAATATTTTTATAAACTATAAAATAATATTATTCTTAAACTAATGATTTACAAATTGTTGATAAATAGTTAACAAATGTTGACTAATAATTGACAATTTTTTACAAAAAATCAGCAAGTGTTGAATAATAACTGACAAGTGTTAATTAAGAATTTACAAATGTTAACCAATAATTAGCAAGTGTTGATTAATATTAAGCAGATGTTAACTAATAATTAGAAGATGTTGAATAATCTGTCTAATTCTGAATTAGTTAAAAATAACTAATTATTAATACAAAATAACTAAAACTAGTTTAAATTTGTCTAATTGAATTAGTAAACAGAATATGATTAAAATGTTAGTTACTTTGACATAACCTAAAAATGAATTTAACAAATAATTAGTTATCTTTGACTAAATAATTAGTAGAAATATAACTATTTCAATTAGTAACTGAGTTTTTGCTTTTAAATTAAATATTTTGAACTGTTTCAGATTTAAAGTGATAATTATCAATTCTTGTTTAATAATTGGTTAATGTTTACAAATTATTGTAAAATATTGCCTAATCAGTAATCACTGAAAAATTATCGACAGATAATTAGCAAGTGATAACAAGCAAGTTATATTTAACAATTTGTTTATATTTTTTACGAATAATTAATTTTTTAATCTTACTTTAGTTTTTCTTTTTGTTTTAGTTTAAATTTCCTAATTTAAAATTTGTAATATTTGAAGAGATATTTGTTAATTATGTTTTTACTTTTAATCGATACGTTTTGACAACGTATCGAACGTTGTTCACGATTGTTTCATAAATTAAAAATTTACTGTATTCAAGAAATTCCGAATTAGTGAAAAATTGTTTTAAAATTCTTTCTATTATTAGTATCTACGACCTTAAATTAACATTTTTGTAAAATGCCAACTTAAATTAAAAACGTATAATCATAGAATTCCATCTTATAAAAATTATACGCAAATGAATATTTAAAATTCAAAAACCCACTTGTATAATTACACCACAGTTATAATAATTGACTCTTCTCTTACTCTTTTCAAACTTTGATAAAAGTTCTATTTTTACCAATCCCTATTAAAACAATGAAAAATTGTTTTATTTTTCATATTCTCTATTTTATGAAAAGAATTGCCACTGTTTCTGTTCTAATTCCGTCCGTTAGTTTTAAAGATGAGAGTGACACAAGCACTTGGTGAAAATAAGGATACTAGTATTACTTTCTCTTTAGTCAAGTGCAGTCCGCAATAATTAATGTCAAGCTTTTCATATAATACTCTATATAATAATAATAACAAAGTTCATGCCTTTTCAAATAAAGCTTCCTTTCTTCTTAAAAATTTCAATTGCGATAGGAAAACTTGTGTTTTTGAATCAATTTTACCTTCTCCATACCACTGCCTATATTATATTCCATATATATTTCTTAATTGGCAATAGTTTTAAAACTTGACTTTACAAGTATCAATAACTTATTTATTTCAACTCAATACTTTGCAAGTTTTGTAACTGCGCTTGTTAGAACCATCTTATAAATCTCAGTTACCAGTATTCAAGAAACTTGCAAAGTTTTCTAATTTTCTTTTTAAAACTCACTGTTTACTTCCCATGCGCATAAAATCACATTTGTCATACTTTCTTTAACATCTCTCACGAAACTTGATGCTTTTATGAAAAATATTTTTGATACGAATAAATATTTATCGTTTTTTTATCAATTTTTACAAAGAATAGTTTCTAATAATTGAAAATGATTATTCTCGATAATGCATAATAAAATTTAATACACACAACATATATGAAAATAGTTTTAACATTGATGTCTGCTAATGTTCGGAAATTTTTAATCCTGACCTTTCCTAATAGAAACCTATTTTTGAGAAGGTATTTTCTGGATTTGATAAAACACCACGTGCACAGAAACAGGAGGAAAAAACGTACGGTGTTCGTTTCAATATAGCGGTACGCGCCACTTTCATTTAAAAACAAGCTTATCTAATGGAAATGACTTTAAACATGTGGGTAACTTTAAATTAAAGGATAATCAAAAATTAGTCTAAAGTGCTCCTAATTGCAATTTTATGTAGTACATTTCAAAGATACTATTATCAAAAAAAAAATATATATATGTTATTTAAATAAACTAAGAGAAAAAACTAAAATTAAGAAAAATCCATTTTTTACTGGAGTAGAGTGTAGAGTGGGACATTTTTATTTTTTAAATAACTGACGAAAATCTTCTAAATCAAAATAGAAATAAGGTCTGTTTAATATTCGCATCAAGATTTCAGAAGATTTATTAAAATCATTTCTCAGAAAAAAATGTTCCACTATCTTTAATAGTATTTACGTATTAATAATTAGAAAAAAGTTAATCTATTTTTTTAAGTTCCCGAAAAATTATTCACGTTTCAAAATAAGTCAAATATTTGTGAGAAACTAAATTAATTTTAAATTAAAAATAATAAATTGTCGTTTGATTTCGTACAAAATTGACACGAGATTCTTAAAGTACGAACTCGAGGTTCCTATTCGACAACCAAGTACCGCTATTGTGGACGACATACGGGTTTCTGCGTTGATCTGGGTACGACGCTCCCGTAAAAATTATCTACCTCGCACGTGACATGACACAACACGAGCTTAAGAATTAAATTTGTATAAATAAATTTTTAAATATTTTACAACAGTTTTCACCAAACTAATAGATAATTTTCATTTTACCCAATCCGGTAAAAGTTTTTAGAAAATGATTCCATATATCCAATAATCCTCTATTGTAATATTTTTTACATAACTTAAAACATAAATCAACTTGTCTTTCTTGCACTTGTGACATACTTAAAACCATTTGTCACAAACTTAAAAAATGTGTCATAATTCTAAAAAATGTCACCCATCTTGAAAAACAATTCATTTCGTCTTAAGTTGTTCCAATCCTGAATTTTATTTTAATTTTAAATTATTTGGAAAATGTAAATGAAAAAGAAATTTTTAAATTGTAAAAATTGTCTATTTTCTCTTTCTAACTGGTTTATTATAATATAATATTATAGTTAATATTAATAAGCATATTATTTAGAAACTAGTTTTGAGGGAAGAAAATATTAAAAAATTTTAATGAAAAATCTGAAACTGGTTTAAATTAAAATTATTAGTAAACTAGTTTTGATACGGGAAAAATTTGAAAACTAAAACTAGTTTTAATAAATATGCTGATACATAATTTTAGTTTACTTTTGAATAAACTGCTTAATAAGCTAATTTTGATTTTTATAAACGAAATTGAATAAACAGCTTATTGTGTTAAACAACTTTATAAATTAATCTGAATATAGATCTTTTGAAAAACAATTTACATAAAAAGAAAAAAATAAAAAAAAATCATTCGAATAACTGCATATTGCAGAATCGTGGAATATTGCAAGTTATGATAAGACTTTATTTCCTTTTATTTATATTCTTATTTCTAAATTCTCCACTGGAAATTGCGGCAATTTCGTGTGAAATCATCACAAAATTTCTCACACGATTACTCGGGAAACTGATAGAAAAAGGGAACAGAAACCGACAAAAAGATGCAGAATTAGTTTCAGTTAATAAACAAGCAGCTTTGTATTTTTATTCCTAGAATTTCTTAATAGAAACTGCAAATTAACTAAAAAATTTATAATAAATAGACACTATAAGATTTATAATAAATAGACTCTGTAAGATTATTTCTACAGACTCTATAGAATATACAAAAACAAACTCATTATCATTAACCAAATAATTCTTCATCAAGCCAAAAAAATTCTTTATCAGAATCAAAAAATAAATTCTCTTAGGAAATTATCTGACATTATAAGCTGTGTTTTCCCATGATGAAATCAAAGAAAAATACAGCTTGTTATCATTGAGGGCGTTTGATAATATTTTTGCAAAAATCTCTAATAAGACTCTGTAGTGACCATTAGGTGCTCACCCTATAAGTTGTACGACTGTAAGTTGTTACAGATACAGGTTTTCTGTTGACCTTGAGACTGAATATAATCACGCAGCCTTACCTTGACAGATACTGGCAAGAGCCGGCGACTAGGACGAATAACGATCAACGATCAGATTCCGCGGCATATCATCCCCTCGTTCCTGCTGATCTTTTCTCTCTCCCACTTTTTATCCCTCGATGAATTTTTTCTCTCTTGATAATTTGTCGATTAAATTTTCACTCCCGATTTTCTTTACCCCCAAAAATTCACAACGTTTTACACTTGTTTGAAAATCATTGACACAATTGTCACCGAATGCTGTTTTTAACGATTTTGTACCGAAATTGAATTTTTCGATCAGGAGGAATTAGATGGTGTGGAAATTTGGTAATGTTAACAAATTTGCGGTAAAATTGGTACCGAACTGTGGTGGTACAAAAGTTTTGTAGATAGATAGTGGATTACTAGAACAGACAACAATTCAAAAATTGTTCTGATCAGTTTTCTTTGTTGGTTCAAACTTTGTTTAATTACAAAATTTGCCAAGTTGAATTGAAAATCAATGTTGTTTTAATTCGTAAGTTTAGTTTGAAACCTGTTCAAGTTAATTTGAAACTCGTTTAATGTAGTTTAAAACTTGTTTGATGTTTAAACAGATAAAACCTTACAGATTAAAAACTTGTCCAGTGTTGTATGGGACTTGATGTATTCCACAAGTTATTTAATCTTGTAACTCGTTCAATGTGATTTTGAAACTTTGTCAACTATCTGAAACTGATATGGATTGCCAAGTGTTGGCAATTGTTTTGTTGTGATGGCAATTGTTCCAGGGAATCAATCCCAATTCCTCCAACTGGTCCAACTTAATTGCAATTTTTTCAACAGGTCCAAATGGATTGCTATAGTTCCAACTGCTGCCAACTAATTTTAAACAGCTCCCAACTGATTCGAATCGATGCCAAACTTATCCCAACCAGTTCAAATTGATCTTCAACTTGTCCCAACAGGTCCGAATTGATCCCAACCGTTATAACCGCAATTAAAGGATGATCACAACCGGTACAAAAGATTATAATTATTGTTCAAAACTTGTCCTAATGGGTTTAAATGTTGATTTTTGAGGAGTTGTTTGAAGATGTGGGTAGAATGAGTTTACGGAAGAAGAATTGGGGGCTGTCAGGTGGCCCGGTGTTGGGACCGGGTTTAATCCGACTGATCGTTTTGTGCGGATGGAGAACGATGGATGATCGGCAGGTACTGACCGAAGGTACATACCACCGTGAATACACGGTCGGTTCTGCAGCGCCTCTGTGCTCTGTTCTAGTCGAATCGTATCGGTGATCGCATCGTGTACCCGTACCACATCCTCGAGGAAATTCTCTTGGTGTAAACTGGCCGTCTAGAGTCTAGACTGTCGAGCCGTTAAGACAGCATTCCAAGATGGTTGGTAGGTCTTCCTAAAATATAGAGACTTTAGCAGCTGCTCGAGGCGAGGTGGTGGCAATGACCGTTCTCTTGGTTTCCCCTACCCGGGGAACTCGTGCCGTTGTCGCCACAGGTTCCACTGCCAACAGTTTCTTCCCTCTGCCCGTGTGTCTCTCTACTTACCTTTACCTTCTTTGCAACTCTCCTTCCCACCCTTCAACATCTGTGCCCACTGTCACCTTTCATTTCGTCTTTCTGTCTTTCTTTTCTCTACACATTTTTCCTTCCGTCTTCTTTTCTATCTTCTTTCTTTCCTATTGTCTTACTTTCTTCCTTCTCTCTTTCCTTCTATGGTCTATCTTTCTTTCTCTTCCTCTATCCTTGTTTTCTGTACATCTATCCTTGTTTATCTGTTTCTTCTTCTATCTTTTTTTATCTATCTTTCTTTTTATTCTATCTATCTATATATCTTTCCTTCTCTCTCCTTCCTTCCTTCCTTCCTTTTTTCCTTTCTTTCTTTCTTTTTCTCTCTCTATCTTGCTTCCTCACACCACTAACATCGATCCCTTTTCAGCTTTTTTAATTCTTCTGCTTCCTTCTTAACTTTCCACTTGTCATCTTCTTTCTATTCAACTCTGGATACAAGACTCAATTCTCTTTGTACACTGTTCTTATACCCCGGTTTCACCTCGACCTAAAACGAATCGATCGACAAATTCGCAAGATACCCTACTCAAGGACTTTTAAAGCTGGATCTTTCTATATTAAAAAAGCAGGTGCACTGTGCCACTAATCAAGGGGTTCTATGACTATTAAGGGGAAGCCTAAGTCACCTTAAAACAAATGTAAAAAGAGTCAATTTTCGGTACACTTTTTTTTGAAAACTATTACTCCAGTTGCGTTCTTCCTTGTTTTATTCGATTACAAATATAATCAACTGTATGAATAAGAAGTAGTAAGACGTTATCTTAAATAGATACTTTTTTATAAACATTTATATAAAAATGTAAAAAACATTCACAATTTCTCTGATTAAGTGACTCACGTCTCCCTTTATACTTACTCAAAATGATGTCAAACTTCTTATTCGTAATCGGTCGAGTCCATACCAAGTGATCACACCAATTTCAGTCATATTGAGTAATATTTACGAAATTGATATTTTGGGTTCCTTTAGGAGTAAAAAAAAAAAATTTTAATTATTTTTAAAAAATTCAAAATATTTTCGAAAATATTCAAATTCGAAATTTTATGTACTTTTTTTTTTGTGTTATCATAACTTCTGTAATTTTGAAGCAATTGAGATCATTTTTTTTAAATTACTCGTATTTAAATACTCTTTCAAGAAAAATTATAATAATTAAGAAATTGTTTATAATTAAATTTTTATTAAAAAAATTAAATTATTTATTTAAACAAAATCTAAAGTATATCATCGTTCTTTTTCAAAAAATTCATAAACATAGCCTATAATGTGCTTAAAAATTTAAGCCAAAGAAAAAGATGGTATGTATTATAGTTTTTGAGAAAAAAATTATTAAGTTATGCTAGCGCGGCGCGGACCGGTGTCACCGCTACTCAACGCGTAGTTCCGTAGTAACCGAAATGTATGTATATTTTTACATAATGTAAATATAGTTAGTGTATTATATTTAAATTATAAGCTTCAGAAAGTCACACTGATCTTTTCATAGTACATGGACATCAAACTTTAGAATTAAAAAAATCGGAGAAAATAATTAAAGTAAAAAAAAGTAATTAAAAAATTGGTAATTTATAGAAAAATAATAAAAATAACTAAAAATTGGGAAAATTATTAAAATTTAAGAATAATAATTGAAAATTTGTTAAATCAATTGAAAAATAATTAATATAATTAAAAACTGGTAAAAATAAGTGAAAATAAGTGAATAATTAAAATAGTTTAAAACTGAAGAAAGAAAAATAATGGACTGGTAAAATTATCAAAATTCGCGATGTTCAGTTAATTTTTTTTCTTATGCAATTTTAGACCTAAAATTATGGGGTAATGTCAAAAATAGAGAAACAAATAATTTGCAGAGTTTGAGAAATTTATTCTAAGAAAAACTTAAATTTTAAAAATTAAACCTCTTTCACAATTTTCATTTTTTCCATCGACAATTTTTTTGTGGGATTTTTAAATGATTTTCTACAATCCATCGTATGGATTTTGAAAAATAAAATTTCGAAAATGACCAAAAAAATATTGTTTTTTAATTTTTATGTAATACCATAATTCTACATCTTAATTGATGTAAGAAAAAAAATGACACCTCTGAGCATCAAAAATTTTGTTGAGTTAAAATTTCACCTATCTCTCCCCTTAAAGAATGATAAAAATAGTTTGAAAATAGTTGAAAGAAATGAAAACTATAATAAATTTAAAAGATGACAAAATTTTATAAGGAGAAAAATGATTAAAAATTTGAAACATAAAGTATGAAACATAAAATTTGTCAGTACTGCGAAGTACTGACAAACTTCGCAGGTGTTGACAGATTGAATGAATGAATGAAATTTGAAGATTATTATAAATAACTATTTTTAATCAATGTTTGTAAAAAAAAATTTCAAATCAATCTTATAAGTTCACATAATAGAAAAAATTATATGAATTTGTGTTGATATCTATATATAAATTCAATATTTAATATTTTAAAGATTTCGAATTTGCCGCTAACATTTGTAGTTCTTAACTTGCCGCTAGGTGCGTGTATTTCTCGAAAGAGAGATCGTTGAGTATTTTCTATATAAGCAAGCAAGCTTTAATTAAAAATTCACTTATATACAGGTTTGTATCCTTTGATTTTTTATCGTTTTGCGTTTGTAGTTGAAGTGATTGAATTTGGGTCATTATTAGTACTAGTCTCACTTTTTTCTAATTTTTTAAAAATTAGAAAAATTGGGCCAGTATTATTACTGATCTTTTTTTTTTATTTTTCACGTTTTTTCGTTTACAAGAAAAACGTAAAGATGCCCTTAAAATTTTGTTGCAATCCTCTGCAAAAACCCAACCATAATTTTTACAATAAAAATTTGCGATTGGTACCAGCATCTATTATAAAAATATATCCATCATTAACAAATGAATATTTTATATGCAACTCATGTAGGATAAATGTTTTATCCCAGAAACTTCCATTATTGAATTTAACAACTAGTTCTACACTAGAAATTCAGAATAATGTTTTCAGAGAAGAAAATGAAACTACTGATCAGAATCACTTAAATCAGTCCGATTCTTCTTCAGAAGATGATTTAGATTTTTGTGATTTTAAAGTAAATAAGGAGCTTGCTTTTTCGCATTTAAATAAATGTTTACAAGTCTTAGGAGAATCTGCTATAGATTTTAAAGATCTATCTTCTGTGACTAAAAAAAGAGAAAATTTTCAAAATATTGTTTTAATTTTAAAAAATAAATTGTTTAATTTGCCAGATTTGAAAGACGATGCCAGTGAATTTATAAGTCATCTAAAAGAAAAATTTTCTAATGCTGAAGATCGATCATTTAAACTGAAAGTTTTAACTACTCTTCCAAAATCATGGTCTCTTAGTAAAATAGAAACAGTTTTTGGTGCTCCAAATCGTATGGCTCGATCAGCGATAAAATTTTCAGTTTCAGAAGGGAAATTTTTCAGTTCTGGAAAGCGGAGATTAGGAAACAGTCTGCCTTTAGAAACCGTGACATGTGTAAAAAGCTTTTATACAAGCGATAGTAACAGTCGGATGATGCCCGGAAAAAGAGATTTTGTCATAATTAAAACAGACGGTAAGAAGGAAAAAGTACAAAAACGTTTAGTTTTATGTAATTTGAAAGAATTGTACAAATTATTCAAAGACAAATATCCTAATATGAAAGTGGGTTTCTCAAAATTTGCAGAATTAAGACCGAAGGAGTGCCTACTAGCTGGTGCAAGTGGAACGCATACAATATGTGTATGTGTTTCTCACCAAAATGTAAAATTAATGTTCGCAGGAGTTGAGCTTAACAAATTAGTAGCAGAGAATCCCAATTTTACAATTTTGACTTATAAAGATTGGATCTCTCAAATGATGTGTAATCCTGCACAACCAATTTGCTATCTTGGAGATTGTAAATATTGTCCAGGCGATGAAAACCTACGGAATCAATTTAAAGAATTGCTTTCAGCAAACTTAATCGAAAGTATTTCTTTTAAACAATGGGTAACAGTTGACAGGTCCAACTTAGAAACACTTATTAAACCAGCTGATGAATTCGTAGACCTGTTAGCTGATATGCTTCAAAAACTTAAAATACACGATTTTATTGCAAAAGAGCAACAAAACTTTTTAGAAGAAAAGAAGGCTGATCTACAAATTGGAGAATTTATTGTTTTGGGGTGATTTTGCAGAGAACTATTCATTTGTTCTTCAAGATGCTGTGCAATCTTTTTATTGGTCTAACAGTCAAGCAACTATTCACCCTTTTGTGGTCTATTTTTTGCAATAATAAGTGAAGTTTTAGATCACAACACAATTTCTGTCCACTTATTTCAGAAAAAATTATTGAATTTTATTAAAGAGAAAGTATCTCAGAATGTGAAGAAAATTTATTATTTTTCAGATGGAGCAGCTGCTCAATACAAAAATAAAAAAAATTTTATAAATTTGACTTATCATATTGAGGACTTTGCTTCTGAAGCAGAATGGCACTTTTTTGCTACATCACATGGTAAGGGACCATGTGATGGCACTATCAAAAGATTAGCGGCTCAAGCAAGTTTACAACGACCATTAAACAATCAAATTGTTACTCCTCTTGACTTATACGAGTGGGCAAAATCCAGTTTAGAGAAAATTAATGTAGAATTTTGTAATTACGCAGAATATGAAGCTGAAAAACAATTGTTAAGTGAAAGATTTAATCAAGCTATGACCATTAAAGGTACACAAAAATTTCATTCCTTCGTACCCCTTGAGAATAAAATTGAAACAAAAATTTTTTCAAATTCTGTGCACAGCACAATTTGTAAAATAAAAAAATAAACATGACGATTAACTGTATTTATATTATGTAATAATATACATACATTTCGGTTACTACGGAACTACGCGTTGAGTAGCGGTGACACCGGTCTGCGCCGCGCTAGCATAACTTAATAATTTTTTTCTCAAAAACTATAATACATACCATCTTTTTCTTTGGCTTAAATTTTTAAGCACATTAAAGGCTATGTTTATGAATTTTTTGAAAAAGATCGATGATATACTTTAGATTTTGTTTAAATAAATAATTTAATTTTTTTAATAAAAATTTAATTATAAACAATTTCTTAATTATTATAATTTTTCTTGAAAGAGTATTTAAATACGAGTAATTTAAAAAAAAATGATCTCAATTGCTTCAAAATTACAGAAGTTATGATAAAACAAAAAAAATAGTACTCAAAATTTTGAATTTGAATATTTTCGAAAATATTTTGAATTTTTTAAAAATAAATAAAATTTATTTTTTTTACTCCTAAAGGAACCCAAAATATCAATTTCGTAAATATTACTCAATATGACTGAAATTGGTGTGATCACTTGGTATGGACTCGACCAATCTTAAAACCCCACTGAAGAAATTAATAAAAAACTTGTAAATCGGTTTAGTAGTTTAAGAGAAAAGTGTACCGAAAGAAAAAAATTTTTAAATCAAATTTTACAGGAGATACGAGTAACTAAAAAACAAAAAAAAACTCATGAATTTTAGAATCAAATAATCCAAATTTCATGAAATTTGGTACACTGGGGTTTTTAAGATCGCTGATTTCAATTTCAAAGTCAGAGTTTCAAAATTCAAAATGGCGGATTCTGTATGGTGGTCGAATTTTAAAAAATTGAACGAATTTGTATGAATCTTGGTATATTGATATTTTTGAGATCGCTGATTTCAAATTCGTAGTGAGATTTACAAAATTCAAAATGTCGGATCCAATATAACGGACAAACTTTTTAAAAATTAACTTAATTCGCATAAATCTTAGTATATTGAGGTTTTTGAGGTCGATGATTTCAAATTTAAAGTCAGATTTTAAAAACTGAAAATGATGGATCCAATATGGTGGCCGAATTTTTAATGAACAGATGAATTCTTATAAAACTTGGTATCTGGAGGATTACACGGTCGTTGATTACTAATCTGAAGTCGTTTTTTAAAAATGTTAAATGACGGATCCAATACAGTGAACAAATTTTTAAAAAGTTACTAAATGTACATTAAACTTTTTCCTTGGGCGATTTTGGGGTCGCTGAATACAAATTTGTTTTTTTTTTTCAAAAATAATTTCTAATCTAATGTGACAGATGCATTTTCAAATATTGTTCGAATTCACCTGTATCTTGTTACTCGGAGATTTTTGGGTTTACTGATTTCAAATCTTAAATCGACCGCAACATTGTATCCAACATTTTGAATTTTTCAAATCTGACTTCAAATTTGAAATCAGCGACCCCCAAAATCCAATTATACCAAGATTCATGCAAATTCAGTCAATTTTTAAAAACTCGCCCGCCATATTGGATTCGCTATTTTGAATTTTTCAAATCTGACTTCAAATTTGAAATCAGCGACCCCAAAAACCCCAATATACCAAGATTTATGCGAATTCAGAGTATTTTTAAAAAAATTGTCCACCATATTGAATCCTCCATTTTGAATTTGTGAATCATGTCGAGAAATATATATTGATTTTTGATTTATTTATTTTTAATTTAATTATACGAAATTTGAATACAATTGAAGCATTCGTATATAATTTATTGCTGAACTTCAGAAATTATTATTCTCGAGAAAAAGAACCCAACTTTACAAATTTATTAAGGCTACTTCTTCTCATCAGAAAAGGTTTTAAATAGTCTTATTTTATTCTTAAATGAGTCTTGTTTTGGTTAATCAAATTAAAAAAAAAATTGTTTTTTTTGGTCATTTTCCACTTAGGCGGCCCCTTAAGTTTTTACCAATATTGATCAAACTCATTTGCCTTACGTTTCTATCACCAATCGAGTTAAGTCCAAACTTTTTTTAAACCAATAATTAGTTCTTTAATGTCCTCCAAATCTTAATTTCAAAAATAGTGTAATGACCAACAAGAACGATATACATTGGTAATAAAGAATAAATTATAAATTTTTGCCATCTGACCGGTGCACAGTGGGGCAAAAATTAAAATAGAGCCCACAAATATTAACCGTTTAAAAGTTTTTTTTTTTATTTAAAGGTAATAAAATTTTGCATAACACCTCTGATTTTGTTTTTTGAAAAATTGTTGTTTTCATTTGTTTATTTATTGTTAAAAATGGGGAAAAAAATGTCCAATTTAAACTAGTTTAATTTTTCATGAAACGCAATATTTAAATTAGGAATGACGAAAAAATGTTGAAGTAATTATTAAAGAACAAATTCTAATTGTGAGATTGTTTAAAAAAGTAATCATTAAAGAACAAATTCTAATAGTGAGTTAATTGTTTAAAAAATGTTTGTATTTGTTATAAATAAATTAGTGGAAGAAAAATATTTTTATGATTTACTTGATATTTATCAATCTAAATCTATCTATTATTCAATATTTATAACTAATAAGTGATTAAAATTATTATAAACAAATTTTATAAACAATTTTACTTGTCCAATTCCTTGTCATGAAATTACTGAAATTTTATACAAAAAAATGAATTATTTTCGAATTTTTGATCAGTTATAAAAATTATATAGGTCAATTAATTCGTTTTGAGATGAGGAATCAAATTTTTGTATTCATAAAATTGTATTTTTAGCAAGGAAAAATTTTTTGGCAAAAAACAATTTTTTTCAATGAAAAAAAGTATTTAAAAAAATTTGACAAGAACTATGATTGAAAAATGATAGAAATAATGTAAAATTAAAGAATTTAATACAAATTTGTAAAAAAATATTTGTAAAAATTACAGAATATATTTGAGATAAACAAAACTACTTGAAAGAGGATAAGAATAATTGAAAATTAAAGTTAATTATGAAAATTTAAGAAAAAAATTGAGAAAAGTACAGAATTTACTTGATATAAAAGAAAATGATTGAAAATCAAAGAACATCATTTAAATACTTGAAAAATGCAACTGAAATAGAAAAACAATAAAAATAAAAATTTAATAAAAATTGATGGAGGATGAAACAAGTTTTTTAATATTGAAAATTATTTAAAAAATTACAAAAATAGTGAAACTGATAATTAAATTAACAAGTTTCATGAGTTATGTCCTTCCATTATTTAATTGACATTACAAATTAACGTTAATAATTCGATATTAAAGAAAATATTTGTAATTTGAAGAAAAAATTACAATTTAAAAAACGAAAATCATAGTGATTTTGTAAAAATAATTAAAAATTATGAAAGAAATTGAAAGTTAATTAATAGATAATGAAACTAATTATTGAAGGAAATAATTCAAACTGAAAAAGTCTTATTTGAAAAAAATTAAAGAAAATAATTGAAACTTGAGGAAATTTTTAATTATAATTTAGGGGGAAAATTGAAAAATAATTAAAATCTTTGAAGAAAATGTTTGAAAAATGGTAGAAATATTTGAAATTTGTAGATATTAATTGGAATTTTAGAAAAATAATTTTTAAAAATACAGAATATTTGTAAAGTAAAAGAAATGATTTCAAGAATTTTAAATTCAGAAAAATAATTACAACATTATAAAAATAATCGAAAATTTTTTTGAAGAAAATGATGAAAATTTGAGATAAATAATTGGACTTTTTAAATTAATCAACAAATATTCAAAATAATATAAAATTTGTGAAAATCATTGCAAAAAAAAAAAATAATTAAAAATTGACGAAAGTATTTGAAATTTGAGGAAAATAACTGAAGAATTATAAAAATTTGATAATTAATTAAAAAATAATTAATATATCTAATTAAAAGTTGGAGAAAATCATTTCAAAAAGATAAAAGAAAATGAAAATTTAGGAATTTAATTGAGGAATGAAGTTTGAGAATAATTAAAAATTGAAGAAAACAATTTTAGTTTGTTAAAAATAAATGAAAAAATTGCAACACGTATTTGCAATAAAATAAATTAATTGCGGAATGATGAGAATAATTGTGAATTGAAAAAATAACTAGAATTTGATATAAATAATAAAAAAAAAAATCAGAAAAATAATTCAAGAAGGCAAAAAGTAATTGAAAATTAATTGAAAAATAAATTGAATAAAAAAAATAATTGATAAAAATAATTGTTAATTGAAGAAAGTAATAAAAATTTCTGAAAAATAATTGAAAGAATTACAGATTATATTTAGGATAACAAGACTACAATTACAATTATATATTATAATTTTTTGAACTTCAATTAATTTGAAATTTCATTGATTTAAAATTTAATTCATTAATTAATGTTTGCAATTTTAAACAATTCATTTCTAGTGAATGAAAAGTGCAGTTATCAGAAATCTTATTTTTCCAAAATTGCATTTATCAGAAATCTAATTTTTCCAAAATTGTATTTATAAAAATCTAATTTGAGAAAAATTTCAATTATCAAATACCTATCTCATTTTTCAAAAATTGCATTCCTCAGAAATCTCATTTATCCAAAATTGCATTCATCAGAAATCTAAATAGTCAGAAATTATATTTATCAGAAATCTCAATTATCCAAAATTGCATTTATCAGAAATCTCATTTATCATAAGTTTCTATTATCAGAAATCTCATTTACACCAAAATGCATTTATTATTATTGATAGGAACTGTTTGAAACTAGTAAGGAATAGTTTAAATTTCGTTCGAAACTAATTAAAACTAGTTAGAAACTGTTTGTAATTAGTTCTAAATTGTTAAAAATTTCTTTAAAACCATTTAAATCTTGTTTCTATTTACTTTATAACTGCTAGCAATTTGTTCGTAATTTTTTTTATTATTTCAAAACTGTGAGAATCTTGACTCAAACTGTTTAAAATTTGTTTAAAACTTTTTTAAAAATGTCCGAAATTGTTTGAAACTATTTGGTACTAAATTGATAAGAACAATTTGAAACTAGTGAGGAATAGTTTGAAATTCGTTCGAAACTATTTAAAACTAGTTAGAAACTGTTTGTAACTAGTTGAAAACTGTTTAAAAATAGATTGGAAATGATACGAGATTTAATAAAATTGTTTAAAACTAGTTCATAACTAATTCATAACTGCTAGCAATTTGTTCATTATTTTTTGAATTACATAAAAACTGTTAGGAACTAGTTTAAAATTGTTTGAAACTTGTTGAAAACTATTTGGAACATGTCCGAAATAGTTTAAAACTGTTATATTCTAGAATGTAACTAGCTGAAAACTATTTCAAACTAGTTCGGATTAGTTTGAAATATGTTCGGAACTGTTTAAAACTAATTTGAATCTGTTAGGAACTAGGTCGAAACTGTTTGAAACTGATTCGAAACTCTTTTAAACTAGTTCGGAACTGTTTAAAGCTAGTTTGATACTATTTAGTACCGAATTATTAAAAACTAAATCGGAACTGCTTTAAACTGTTTAAAGCTATTTATAGCG
Organism: Ganaspis brasiliensis; assembly: GCA_037103525.1. Taxonomy (NCBI): domain Eukaryota; kingdom Metazoa; phylum Arthropoda; class Insecta; order Hymenoptera; family Figitidae; genus Ganaspis; species Ganaspis brasiliensis. The sequence continues at coordinate 1,762,183 of JAZKLR010000294.1, forward strand.
GCGACTGTTAGAATTTTGTGTGGAATTAGTATAAAATTATTTGAAATAAGTGCGAAACCTCCCGTTAAAAAATGTTCAATAACAGTGTGAATAAAAAATTAAAAATTTTGTTCAAGGTTTATTTTTAGTTTAAACTTTGTAGAACCGCCTAAAGTAAAGATTTGTTCTTTTTTGTAACTTAATAAAAATACGATTTTACTATTCTGTTTCGACTTTTCCTAAAAAATTAATGCGGGTAAAATTGACTACACTAAAAAAATGTTTAGTCGTATCAACAAAAATTTTGTTGGCTCAACCAAATTTTTGTTGATATGACTAAACATTTATTTCAGTGTATTTTTAGAAACTTAAAGCAAATCTAAAAAGCTATAACAACTTATTGTTTTGACATATAAAGGATTATCCATATGTGTCGATTGACACGGTTAAATAAAGAAATATCAAAAGATAGGAATACAATTTTTTTTAATGTCAGTAAAATGCAAAAAAAATTTAATAAAATAAATAAAGAACATTTTTTAGAGTTGAGATTTGCAATAGAAACGGAAGTTTTTAAAAAAGAGAAAGTTGAAATTAATAAGAATAATTCTTTTAAAAAAAAAAAAAAAACATAAATCTCATGAAAGCAGCTTTTAACTATTAACCTCATTTAAGACAAAGATCAGATTAAAATATTTTCTGGAATTTCTTGAGAAAATCCTGCGAATTTTCATAGAGTCTCTCGTAAAAATTCTTGGCAATTTCTCGAAAATGAAGCTTTTAATTTTTGAATGTAAAAAAAAAGTGTGCAACCTTGGTATTGTCGGATTTAAAATTGATTAAAAAATGTTTATTAAACTTTTGTAATTTTTTCGTATTTAATAAGATCAAGTTTAATACAATTAAATATAATAAAGCGTGAAGTGATAAAAGAAACATGAGAAAATACTATTTATATTTTAATTGTATTATTTTTATCTTTTTTTCTCTATTATTAACACCTACACGATAACAAGAATGTTGTTAAAAATTTAGAAGGTAATTATTAAGGTTTCTTAATATGTTGCAGCACTTTACTTATTCAGAGTATTTATAAGGGTAGATTAATAAGAGAATGTTGTGCGAGTATATATATCCACCCTTTTAATTATGAAATTCGGCGATAATCCTAACATCAAGACAAAATTGATGACACTGTCTTGACCCCGTGTATCACAATTGGCTATTAAAAAGTTACGAAACTTTCTCAAGTTATATGATACTTTTTTTTTAACAGGGATTTAGTGTTATAGGTTACGTTCGGCATTAAATAATGTATGAGCGCAGCAGGATACTCTCTTATTAATATAATTTTTCTCATACCCTACTTCCGGTTTCAACCCTTTTGGCTTTCGCACCCAAAGTTTCCTCACAAATCCGCCAACACTTCAACCACTTACACCCACTCGGAAAAGCTTTTCTCTCTTTAGTCTCAATTCGTCTAATGCAACGTACTTTGGCTGATACCATTTTCTGTTTATTATCTCGTACATCTCATTTTATATATATATATATATATGTGTATAAAAACCACTGTCAAGTTGTACCTTAGTGCGATTCCAAGTGAAATTTACGTTTTTTTCCGGCAGGTTAACGTCGGGCAATGAAACTTTAGAATTTTATTATATTTAGTATGGCTAATGTTTTACATAAATATTAGGTCAAAATATTAAATAATATATATATATATATATATTATATAATTATTATAATTATTATATAATTATATATTAATTTTTTTAGCTGTGTAAAAGTTATATAATTTTTATTTAATAACATTTTTAATTTTAAAATTATAAAAAATTTCAATTCTCGTAAACTAATTAATATTTTGACCTAATATTTACAAAATTTAATTAAAGTTTTATACATTTAAACAAATTAATAATTAATATAGCTTTTGTTGATCAGCAATGTTACTATTATAGGAAAAAAAAAATTGTAAATAGTACAATTATAATTATTAGAAACAATAGGTAGATTATTGATAAAAAATGGCGAAATTATATTTTTCAAAATGTACACAAATTCGCTTGAAATTTGTTACTCAGATGTTTTCGGGGTCGCTGATTACGAATCTAAAGTCAGATTAACAAAAAAACACCCCGAGTCAAAAATTTCAAGCAAATTTGAGCAATTATCAAAAAAAAATATCGGCCATATTGGATCTGCCATTTTGAATTTTAAAAAACCTGACATCAGATCCGTAATCAGCGACCCCAAAACCACCCAAGTACCAAGTTTCAAGCTAAATGGATCAATTCTCAAGAAAAGTCCGCCATATTAGATCAGCCATTTTGAATTTAAAAAATTTGGAAAGTCTGACTTCAGATCCGTAATCAACGACCCCAAAACCCCCGAGTAACAAGTTTTAATCGAATTGGAGAAATTCTAAAAAAAAGTCCGCCATATTGGATCCGCCATTTTGAATTAAAATTTTTTTTAATTCTAATTTCAGATGCGTAATCAGCGACACTAAAAACTCTCGAATAACAAGTTTCAAACCAATTTGATCAATTTAAAAAAAAAGTCCGCCATTTTGCATCTGCCATTTTGAATTTTGAAAATCTGACTTCAGATCCATAATCAGCGATCCAAAAAACCCCCAAGTAACAAATGTCAAGCGAATTTGAGCATTTTTTAAAAAATATCCGCCATATTGGATCCGCCATTTTGAATATTGGAAATCTGACTTCAGATCCGTAATCAGCGACTCCGAAAACCCCCGAGTAACAAATTTCAAGCGAATTTGAGCATTTTTGAAAAAATATCCGCCATATTGGATCCGCCATTTTGAATATTGGAAATCTGACTTCAGATCCGTAATCAGCGACTCCGAAAACCCCCGAGTAACAAATTTCAAGCGAATTTGAGCAATTTTCAAAAAAATGTCCGCCATATTGAATTTTGAAAATTTTGATATTCTGACTTGAGATTTGTAATCAGCGATCCACAAAAAAAAACCCTATGTAACAAGTTTTAATCGAATTGGAGAAATTCTAAAAAAATTTCCGACATTTTGTATCTGCCATTTTGAATTTTGAAAATCTGACTTCAGATCCATAATCAGCGACCCCAGAAACCCTCGAGTAACAAATTTCAAGTGACTTTGAACATTTTTGAAAAAATATCCGCCATATTGGATCCGCCATTTTGAATTTTGAAAATTTTGAAATTCTGACTTTGATTTGTAATCAGCGATCCAAAAAAAACGCAATTAACAAGTTACAAAGAATTCCAATTGCTGGGATTCCCGAGGGCACAAAAAGGTTAAAAAAAGAAAATATAATCAGGGATAAACAATTTCAGCTCCTTACACGAGGAAGTAAAAATTAAACGATGCAAATTCAATTTTTTTTTAAATCATTTGAAACAGAAGAAAATATTTGAAAAACCAGTGTTTGAAATTTTTAGGACCTTGTTTGGAACTGTTTGAAATTAATGGGGTATAGTTTGAAATTCATTCGGAACTGTTTAAAACTGGTTTGGAATTGTTAAGAACTAATACGGAACTATTTGAAACTAGTTAAAAAGTGTTTGAAAATAATCCGAAACTGTTTAAAACTAGTTTAAAAAAGTTTAAAACTAGTTAAAAACTGTTTAAAACTAGTTAAAAACTGTTTAAAACTAATTCAGAATTGATACGAGATCCTTTAAAATTGTTTAAAACTAGTTCATAATTAATTCATAACTGCAAGCAATTTGTTTGTAATTTTTTGAATTACAGCAAATTGTCAGAAACTAGTTCGAAAATGTTTGAATCTTATTCGTAACTATTTGAAATATGTTCAAGTTAGTTTAAAACTGTTATAAAATAGAACATAACTAGGTTAAAACTGTTTTAAATTAGTGCGGAATAGTTTGAAATTCGTTCGGAAGAGTTTAAAACTAATTTAGAATTGTTAGAAACTAGTTTGCAACTGTTAGAAGCTTCTTTAAAACTGTTTAAAACTATTTTATATCTGTATCATAACTGCTAGCAATTTGTGCGTAATTTTTTTAATTATATCAAAAACTGTTAGAAACTAGTCCAAAACTGTTTAAAACTTGTTTTAAACTATTTGAAACATGTCCGAAGTAGTTGGAAACTAGTTTGAAACTGTTTTCAAATATACAGTGCGAAACTTTTAGATACCAGTTTGAAGCTGCTAAAAACCAAAACAGAACTAGCTTAAAACTATTTAAAACTAGTGCGGAACAGTTTGAACCAGGTTCGAAACCGTTTAAAACTAATTTGAAGTTGTTAGGAACTATTTTGAAACGATTTGAAACTGGTTTAAAACTATTTAGTACAGAATTGTTAAAAAGTAGATCTGAACTGTTTCAAACTGGTTTCAATATGTTTAAAACTGTTTAGAGCAGGACTGTTAGAATCTTGTGTGAAATTAGTATAAAAATATTTGAAATAAGTGAGAAACCTTCTTAAAAAAATAGATCAAAACTTTTTGAAATTCGTTCGGAACTATTTTAAACTAGTTCTAAACGGTTAGGAACTAGTTCAATACTATTTAAAACTTGTTCTAAAATGTCCCTATGTAACTAGTTCAAAACCAGTTCCGAGTTACTTAAAACTTGTTCGGAACTGCTTGAAACTAATTTGTAATTGTTTAATACTAGTTCGTAACAGTTTGAAACCAGTTCAAAATTGTTTGAAACTAGTTCTGGACTGTTTGGAATCAATTTGTAACTGTTAGGAAATAGTAAAAAATAGTTTAAAATTAGTTTGCAACAGTTTAGAACGGCGCCAGAACTGGAAATGATTACGTCGCTGATTATTAATCTGAAGTCAGATTTTAAAAATTTTCAAAATTCAAAATGGCGGATCCAATATGGCGGACATTTTTTCAAAATTGCTCAAATTCGCTTGAAATTTGTTATTCGGGGGTTTTCGGGGTCGCTGATTACGGATCTGAAATCAGATTTTCAAAATTCAAAATGGCAGATCCAATATGACGGATTTTTTATCAAAATTTCTCAAATTCGCCTAAATTATAAATCTGCGGTGCAACAAAAAATTTCTGAAACCTAATTTAGTCAAAATATTCTATTTTGAAAATGTTGATAACTCCAGATGATAAATTCAACTATAACGAAATTTGTTTAAAAAAATAAAATCGATAATTTTTTCTTCTTTAAAATGCAATACTAGAAAACAATAAAAAATACATAAAAATCCTTGGTAAATACATATTATTCAAAGAAATAATTTTTATATAGTTAGTTTTTTGTAGGTTACTGTGTTACTTTTGTTATTTTTATCTTTTGTATATATGGAAATTATTATTAAAGTCAAAGCAGTCCATAATTATTTCTTTTTATGTATAATATACAAATAGCTTTGTGTGCGTGAAAATTATTTTTTTATGTATATGGAATTATGGATATTATATATATATTCATTTTAATATGAATAATGGATATTATGTTTTTTATATATTTAGAAACCATCTACTTCGTCCAGAAAAATAATTTCTTATATGTTTAGATATTACTTTTTGTTTTAATAAATTAAAAAATTATTATTGTTTTTGTATAAATTTTTTTTTTTATACAGAAAAAAAAATTTTTTTTTTAACAATTGATAAATTGTATTTAACAAATAAGTACAAAGACAATAATTATTTTTTAATTTATTAAAACAAAAAGTAATATATATTTGGTATATATTTATATATATATTTTTTTATTGCATATTTAATTAAACTTGAAAATTAAAAAAAAATACAATTTTTAAAATTATTTATTTCAGTTTTTCCTGGATTTAAAAATATCTGCAGAAATCGACTATTTACAATGTGCAATGAAACCTTTTAAGTTATATTTTGAAATAATAGAAAAAAACTTTCCAGTGAGAACTTTTTATAAAAACATGAAATTTGAACTCTAAATGGTACTTGGACAATCAAGTATTAGTAACATGTTGTTTTCTCTTGAAATAAGATACGTTATAAAACAACTCTGCGAAAGCAACAAGTGTCTTCATTGTATAATGTACATACGCTTCCACCGTCGGTAAAGTTTAAATGATTTTAGGTAGCAACTTCTCTTGTGTGACAGTTGAATATTATCAAATCAGAGATTTAATTTGGTCCAAACTTACTATTTGTTGACTCATCTTGTTAATTTCTGAAGGAAGTGTTTTTAATTTTTATATCTATTAAAAGAAAAGTATCTTTTCTATTTTTTTTTATTAGCTATACGCGGATTTAATCTTGTAGAAAAAAAAGCTAAAATTTTGTAAATTTATTAAATTTCTTTAAATAACCACATTTTTAAAATTAACATTTACAAAAACTGACAGAATTGGTAATAAAATTTATAAAATTAAAGTTATCTTTAAAAAGTGGAAATTAATAAATTAAAAAATTGTAATTATCAAATTTAAAAGTATGATCTGTATAAAATTTGAAATTAATTTTTTTTACTATTTTATTTTACTCTTAATTTAATTTTAGAAAATAAAATTTATCAAAAGTTTTAGTTAACATAACAAATTTGACATTAGTTTAAAAACTGAACCTTCTGATAAATACTCAATATAAAAAATAAAATTGAAGAGTGTTTTTTGATTAAGAAAACCACTCTGCAGTTTCTGAGTCAATTGGTCGTGAATCACTTTTTCAATATGTGAAAAGTCACTTTTTACGAGATTTTTACTCACTTGACAATAAAAGTTTATTGAAAGAAATTTATAGTTTTTATGATATTAATAACTCAATTAGTCATAGTGTAATAACTATTAGTTGAATTAGTTTATTTACAAAAAGTTACTAATTCTTTAGTCCAATACTTGATTAATAATTAAATTAATCAAAATTTGAATAATTTAGATTGAAATATTACAGGCATTTTTTATATATCTATATTTATTATATACAGTTTCTTAAGAATACACTTTTGGGTTATAAAAGGGATTTAGAATGAGGGAAAATTCAAGAGTTTATATAAGGAAGTTTCAAATGGCTTTAGGCGCATTACGATATAAAATTTTCAGGCAAAGATTTGCATCGAGGATACACGTAGAATGAAGGTGAAAAATTAATATTTTCAAATAGATTCTTATGGGAAAACTGAATATGTTAGATGGTGATGTTTTTTAAAAAAGAAATTCACCAAAGTGCGATAAACATTCAAACCCTTCTGACACTTTTATCTTTCAAAAACTTACCTAATATCATTAATTTAGTGAAATTTAAAAAAATCATAACTTTTAATGATAAAAGTTGGTGTACAATTATATACAGGGGAAAAAAAGTCTTTGTTACTTCTGATATTTATTTTTTATGATTTGTTATATATGTTTTTTTTATTGTCCTGATACTTTTTCTTTAATTATTATTTTTTCTTTTACAAATTTTTTTTTAAGTTTCAAAAGCATTGAAATAATTTTAGGTATATATATTTTTGATTGATGTGAAAATTAATGTCGAAAATTTTCAGCAATCTGGAATTTTTAAAGACATTTTCAAGTATTTATAAAACCAAACAAATTTTATAAATTCAGAAATACATTTTGAATTCTTTGTAATTATTGAAATAAAATTAATATAATCTATTTACAGAAATAAAATTTAAAGCATGAGATAATTTTTTGTCACTGTCAGAAAAAATTCGAGTTTGAAAGGGTTAGAAATTTATTAATTAGTTATATTTCTAAATCAAATCGTTTACTTTTTAATTGTTTAATTTATCAAAAATTGAAAAATATTAATTATATATTTTTCGTGGATAAAAATTTAATTTTTGATTAAAGAATTATTCTATATAAATCTTCTTTATTTTGTAACTTTCTTATGAAGTTTTCTTCTTTATTTCTACAACGTACTTTTAAACCTTATTAACCCTTCGAGACACACATTTTTTAATACACAGGAAAATAATTTTTTTTCATTATTTTTAGAAACTCTGTGATCAAAAGAACAAAAGTTAAGACTTTTAAAATATCAAAAATTTTTAATCTCCACTATTTTTGGTCATAAAAATATTTTTTTTTTAAATTTTGTGAGACTACAGAACAATATAATTAATATCGATTTTGAGAGTTGGAAGCTACAAAAAAACATAAATATAAATCGACTATCATTTTAATCAAGTATTTGGTTCGTTGATCACTAACTACACATGTTTTGATAGATAAAAATTATTGAATCTCATAAATCCACTAGGTATCGAATATTTTTTTATCAGTATTTAAAATTCGATACTCTTGGGATTGTTAAATTATGTTTTTATCGAGAGAAATTTTTTCGGGATAAATTACTTGTATTCATTTTAAGAAAAATTATTATTATTTTTTAATAATAAAAAATATTTTTTTAATTTTAAGGGGAGGCACCGGTGAAATTTTAACCTATACAAATTTATGACGCCTAGAGGTGACAATTTAAAATAATCTTATAATTTTTTTTCCATTTTTTTAACGCCAATTTTTTACGGGATTTTTTTACAATTTCGAACAAAATTACGTATGGATTTAAAAAATCTTTTGATTTAAAAAGAAATTAAAAATTCTAAAAGATTCCCAAATTTTTTTTAATTTTACCACTGCAGGATAGTTTTAAATTCAAAATGTTGCTAGAAAAAATTTGAAACCTCTAAACAACGCGATTTATAAAATGTTGAAATTACATCGGTGACTCCCTTTAAAGAAATGGAATTTTCAATAATTAAAAAAAAATTAATATTAAAGTAAATTAAAAATGAACTTTTGAAAGACCCTCTTCTACGTAAATTAAAATTTTTATTTTACTGAAATTTTATAACAGAAATACGGAAACTTTATCAGAGCTGGTGGAAGTAGAATTTTTATAAAAACGGAATTTCTATTAGCTCTTCGAATTTAAGGGTAGCTTTGACGAAAGTAAATCAAAAATAAAAATTAATATTTTATAATTATCTCTTTTTCATGTCTGAGTTTTTTATTTTTTTTATTTTTTGGTTTTTTATTTTTTAACCATTTAGTAATTTTTTTTTGCATCCTCACAGAGAAAACTTTATGATCCTTAAAGATGTTCAACCTATTGACATAACCTCAAACTAAAAAATAGTTTTTCACACAAAATAAGAATATTCATAAAATTTATTTCGCCCACTTTTAAAAGACCTAATTATAAATTTTTACAAAAAATTAGGTTGTTGAAAAATTTGTTACTAAATAATAATTATATTTAACATTTTTGTGTTTTTTCTCTAAAGTTTGTGAATAATTCTAATTTTAGTTCAATTTTGACAAATAATAGCTCATTTTAATCATTGAAACATTCTCTACAAGTCTGTTTGTTGCATTTGATAATATTTTTGTTTACAAAATATATAATAGTAAATTTAATTTATTTAACAATTTGTTAACAAAATATTATTAACAAAATCCAACAAACAGATTTGTAGAGATCTGTAGATATTCAATAATTAAAATAAGCTATTATTTGTTAAAATTGGATGAAAATTACAATTGTTTATAAACTTTTCAGAAAAAACACAAAATTTCAAATAATTATTATTTAGTAACAGATTTTAGAACAAGATAATAATTTTTTTTAAACGTACTACTGTGTCTTTGAAAATTAGGTGAAATCAGTTTTAATAATATTTGTCTTTTGTATGAAAAAAAATGTTTAGTTTGAGGTTATGTCAATGGGTTGAACATCCATAAGATTTTTAATTTTTAAATGTAGATCTAATAAACTCATTTTCATTCTTAAGAAAATGTCCAGATATGTATGTGTATGTGTATGTGTATGTGTATGTGTGTGTGTGTGTGTATGTGTATGTGTGTGTGTGCATGTGTGTGCGCGTGTAGTAAATATTTGTCACCATGATATCTCGAGAACGTTTTATCGGCTTATAATAAAATTTGATAAGCTTATTAAACTTATAAATATCTAAATTTGGACAAAAATTTGTACAATAATTGATAATATTATTCAATTTCTTATTAAAATTCTTCTTCTTTTTATAATTTCTCCAATTTTAATTTTATAGCCACTGTTCCTTCAGAAAGTTTATTTGGCACAAGTAAATTTTATTTCTGTCAAATATATCATTTCTCTAAGTGTATTTTTATGAATTATTTTAAGAAAATATTGAATAACGATATCAGTACATTACTTTATCATTTTTGATTTACTAACTGAACATTTTTTTCAAAATATGGTTGGGGGGCATTTTTTTAAATTTCTAGTTGTTTTTGCTTCCTCATCGAAAAAGCGTTGAATTCGTTAAAATTTATAAATTTTTTAAAATGCTTCAAATTAAATTTCTTCTGTCTAGAAATATGTTATATGAATTCCTGACCAAATATCCGAATGTATGTGTATGTGTACGTACGTATGTTTTTGTGTATGTGTGTGTGCGCGCATGTGTGTGTGATGATGTACTTTTTTGTGAACACGATAACTCGAGAACGCTTTAACGGATTTAAATAAAATTTCGTATAGTTATTTTTACTAATAAAATCTAGAATTAGACACAAGGGTTTCTAAAAATAACCATTAAAAAAGTTTTTATTAAATTTCAAATTTTCAATTTTTTTTTTTTTTTAATTTGTTTAATCTATATATTTAACTTAATATATAAAACATCCTATTTCTTGTTTCAAAACAAATCGATTGTTTATATTATTATATTTTATATATTATATTTTGTCCAAATTTTAAAGAATAAATCGCAATTTTCAAATTTTTTTAAAAATTAACGAAAAGGCAAATTTTTTTGCTGACGTGGAAGTAAGATAATCCTCAGTTTGTTTTTCTAATTTTAATAATTTTGTTATATGAACTCCTAACCAAATTTCCGAATATATTTGTATATGCTTGCTTGTGTGTGTGTGTGTGTGCGCGCGTGTGTGTGTGTCAATGTACTTTTTATGAACACGATAACTCCAGAACGCTTTAACGGATTTAAATAAAATTTCGTATAGTTATTTTTACTAATAAAATCTGGAATTAGACACAAGGGTTTCTAAAAATAACCATTAAAAAAGTTTTTATTAAATTTCAAATTTTCAATTTTTTTTTTTTTTTTAATTTGTTTAATCTATATATTTAACTTAATATATAAAACATCCTATTTCTTGTTTCAAAACAAATCGATTGTTTATATTATTATATTTTATATATTATATTTTGTCCAAATTTTAAAGAATAAATCGCAATTTTCAAATTTTTTTAAAAATTAACGAAAAGGCAAATTTTTTTGCTGACGTGGAAGTAAAATAATTCTCAGCTTGTTTTTCTAATTTTAATAATTTTGTTATATGAACTCCTAACCAAATTTCCGAATATATTTGTATATGCTTGCTTGCTTGTGTGTGTGTGTGTGTGTGTGTGCGCGCGAGTGTGTGTCAATGTACTTTTTGTGAACACGATAACTCGAGAACGCTTTAACGGATTTAAATAAAATTTCGTATAGTTATTTTTACTAATAAAATCTGGAATTAGACACAAGGGTTTCTAAAAATAACCATTAAAAAAGTTTTTATTAAATTTCAAATATTCAAATTTTTTTTTTTTTTAATTTGTTTAATCTATATATTTAACTTAATATATAAAACATCCTATTTCTTGTTTCAAAACAAATCGATTGTTTATATTATTATATTTTATATATTATATTTTGTCCAAATTTTAAAGAATAAATCGCAATTTTCAAATTTTTTTAAAAATTAACGAAAAGGCAAATTTTTTGCTGACGTGGAAGTAAAATAATTCTCAGCTTGTTTTTCTAATTTTAATAATTTTGTTATATGAACTCCTAACCAAATTTCCGAATATATTTGTATATGCTTGCTTGTGTGTGTGTGTGTGTGTGTGTGTGTGTGTGTGCGCGTGTGTGTGTCAATGTACTTTTTGTGAACACGATAACTCGAGAACGCTTTAACGTATTTAAATAAAATTTAGTATAGTTATTTCTACTAATAAAATCTGGAATCAGACACAAGGGTTTCTTAAAATAACCATTAAACAAATTTTTATTAAATTTTCAATCTTTGAAATTTTTTTTTTTTTTTTTAAATTTGTTTAACCTATATACATTTAACTTAATATATACAAAAAATCATATTCCTTGCTTCAAAACAAATCGATTGACCTATAGAAATTTCCCATTTTCTTCAAATTTCAAACAATAAATTACAATTTTCAAAATTTTTCTAAAAATCAACTTATTGCTTCCTCTACGATAGCAAATATTTTTTGCTGACGTAGAAGCAAAATGTTCATGTATTCAAAATAATCCTCAGCTTGTTCTAATAATTTTTTTCTTCTTCTGTTATTTTTTAAACTAAATTAAATGAAGCCAGCGAAGAAAGGATTTTATTTTCAGTAATTTAAAGGAGGCGAATTTTGTTTCTCTAGAAGAGAAACTTAACTTTTTTTTTTTTCTTTTTGGCGAAACTTAAGCTTGGGATAAAAATTTCATTGACGACGATTTACGCTTACGATTCCTGGTAGCAGGAAAATCACGGGATTTACCTTTGCAGACGAAGGTTGAACCGGGAATCGAGGATTGGCTGCGCAAAGTTGGCGCGCCTAAGGGGTGTGCGTCGGAGGGTGCTAGTTTCTGGGTTGGATATATATGGATGCTACGCAAGGCAATCCGTCTCATCGTTATATCCGCAACCAGACGGGTCTGGTTTAACTTTATAAACCAAGTTAGTTGGATCAGTTTCTTCGGTTCTCGATCTTTTACCAGTTTATAAATTAACGATCCTGTGCTTCTCGATTGCAAACGGCTCAATTCTTGTAAGTGCTCAGAAGTTTTTTTTTTTTTTTACTTTTTTTTTTCTTAATTCGGTAAGTGACTCTACAACAAACTTCTCACAATTGAAATTTAATTCATTGTTTATTAAATTGAAAAGAAATTTTAATATTCAAATACTGTTAACCAAAATGGATTATTTAAAAAAAGTAGTTTTAAGAAAACTTTTGTTCAAACTGAAAAAAAGTGTTGAATTAGGGGAATACAAGTTTTAGTATCTTTTTTAAACTCTAATTTAATTTTTTTTTATTTTTATAAAAATAATTTTTTTTTTACATTTTTATATATTGTAAATAAATAATTTTTTATTATGCTTATTTTTACGAATTTGTATTTTTAAAAATAATTTTTTTAGGATCAGTTGGGGTAATTAAAAACAGTTGATTACAGATTTTTTTTAAATTTGTATTATTGCTAAACTGAGAAAAAATTTTGTGGCAAACTAGATTAAAAAAATTGTAAATTAAACGAAAATAGTAACAGTTTTTAATTGCCCCAAATCACCCTATACATTTTTATTATACAATTTTTTTATATCAAAAATTATTTAAAAACTCTTTTAAAAAAGGTTTTACGATTTTAATTTACTTTTAAGAGAACTTTGAAACTTTCTTTTTAAAAAAAGACTTAACTCGAGATTTTTTTATAGACGGCTTGATTTTTAAATTAATTTCTAAGAAAGGGTTTAAATTAATATTTCTCAACAGAAAGTTTAATAACTTAAATTTATTATTAACACGAGTTTATTTGTTTTTAAAAAAAATTATGTATCTCTTTAAGTTAATTTAAATTATTATTGAGCTTTTTTAAATATTTAATTATCATTAAATAACTTATATTTAATGTTTAAAAAATACCCCCAAAGTTTTCACAAAAGATACGTTTAAATTCAAATACTAAAATTTTGTCTCGGGAAAATTTGAACAGAAACTAAACTGAGTTTGTGACTAGTACGGAAACAACTTCAAATTAAAAACAATCAATTCTGAATTTAGAAATTCTAAATCCATTTTTTATGAATTATTATTATTTCCATGAATATTTAATTTAACTTAAATTTACTTCTGTAAAAAGTTTTATGTTTATGAATTTAAGTTTAAGAAAAGTTTTAAAACTAAATTTTTTTAATTTGTTTATAACTTTGATTTGTAATTATAAAACTTAATTACTTTTTAATTATTAATGATTTATTTGCCGAAAATAAAGTTGAGTTAAAATTTGGAAAAATTGTAAAATGTATTTTTATCTTATTTATTGTATTTAAAAAATAAAAAAAACTTCATAAAGAAAAGGTTTAACTTAAGTTTAAAAAAAAACAGTTTAAACCGAGTTTAAAATTAAATTTTCTTTTAAAACTCTTATAGTTAAATTAAATTTTACAAAAGGCTCTAAACTTATACTTGTCATTAAAAAGTAAGTCTATTTTTAAAAAAAGATTTGTTTTTAGTAATACAACCTTATATAACTTAAATTAGTTTAAATTGTTGAAAATACATCTTTAAAAAATACCTTTATTTACTATATAAAAGTATGTTTATTTTTAAACTTAAATTTTTTATTTTTATATTATAGGTATTTTTTAAAATGTAGTTCCAACAACAAATTTAAATGGGTCTATTTTGAAAAACAAATAACATTTTTTTAAAATTGAAAATTGATTCGATTCATGAATTTAATCATTTTGAAAACATCATATACATGTGTCACATGTTGGCAATGTCAGAAACAAAATAAAAATGATTTAATTATATTAACTTTGTTATTCATTCTGAAACGTTACATTTTATTTTTCATTTGTGTCAAACGTTAGCAGTAAAAATAAAAAAGGTTTAATTTTCTTTATACTGATTTATTTATTTTCAAAGCACGTTATATATTTTTTTATTTTCAAAACTTGTTATATTGTAGAAAAATTATACAAATAATTTTTTTTAAGTTTTTCAATTCCTGCAAAAAGCAAAATCTTAAAATTATTGTAGTCTCGTCTAAGGCGAATAATAATAATAACATGCCTACTTTTTGCAGTGAAAAAAAATTCTATAAATAAATTCATCCCTTTTATGTGATTTTTCTTTCTCAAATAATTATCCAAACATAATAAAGAATATAAAACTTACTTTAATTTGTATCTTTTTCAAAAATAAACTTTCTTTTTAAATGTCTCATTGATGTTACCTCCCCTATTTGAATATTATTAAAAATAAACATTTACTTGAACCAAATAATTTATTTATAAATTAACTTTATAACAGTGACGTAATAAATAAAAAATAAGAAGAATTTTTTTTTCAATTACAGGCAGTTGCCGTTTTATTAAACCATTTTCAATTTCATATTTCATCAGTTTCAATAAATTCATTTATTTTTCATTTAAAATTGAAAAAATCTTTTATCGTCCTTTTTGCGCTACAATATTCATACATACATATTATTTGTACGTATATATATATACTATATATACTATTTTCGTATATATATATATATATATATACATATACATATACTATTTTATTTTCTGCACCTTGCAGTATGCATATTGAAGATAAAATATGCTTACATGCTTAAAAGGAAAACAAAAGTTCAAGAAAGTACGTGCATCTTAATTCATTATTTTTCATTAAAACTTACAAATATATGGATGAGAGCACCAGGATGAGTTTTCATTGTAAATAATGCCCTCTAAACTTTTCTAAGACCATTATTCTGCCAATTTACAATTTCTAAATAACCCAAGAAAGTTGAAAACTTTGCTATTTTATTTATTCAAGTAATTACGAGCCGGTCTATATATAATTCGGAGTTAGGAAAATTTTTAAAAGATAATTTTTATACATTTTAAAGATAAACAAATTTATTTATTTATTATCACTTTATTTGTATCTCCAATAAAATCATCAATTTTATTTCCCTTTTAATGAAAATGAATAAGAAACAAGAGTTTGGGGGAAGAAAAATTCATTTTTTATATTGCAGTTTTCTCATTAACGAAGACACTAATTATAGCTTATCATGCCAAAAACAAGGAATAAAAACACAACTTTCTTTCATCGAGTGTCAGCAACCCATAAAGTAATGATTCAGAAAAACTATTTTCTAAAGAGTCTTTGTTGAATGTCATAAAACATTCGTTAACATCATTTATGAAATTCTTCTGGATGTATATTTTTTTTTCTCGTTCATTTTAAAACCACTCAAAATTCTTTATTTTTACCTAAAACTATAAAAAATTGTATTTCTTTAAATTAAATAACTTTTTTTTTTATTAAAATACAATATATTTGTATACTTACATTAAATATGTAATAAAACATCAAAACTACCTTTAAGAAATAAATACAAAATTGAATAAATTTTAATATAAAAATAAATTCACGGCAAAATCAAATAATTGATAAATATTCATTCCCCTCGTGACTGCTGCAAGTATTCATTTTTCCTTTTTTGCATTTACATACGGCATTTAATTCAGAATATTTGCATTTTTCTTGTTCTTGTTCTTACATGCCCTCTTCTGCTATTTTTCAGAACAGTTTTAAAAATAGTCAAGAATTCTCATTTCTATGAGCATAATTCTCTCTTTTATTCATTTTCGCACAATTTTCTTTTCGATGGTGATGATTAAAAAAAGAAAGAATAAAAAATAAAACCAACGTGAATATAAAATGTAAAATTAGTTTATTGACGTGACAATTTGCCTAAAAATAAAAATGATTTCTTTTGAAATTATGAGAATGCAATTATTCACTTTAACCTTATTCGTGATTTTATATTATCGAGCAATATATAATTACGGATTTACAACACGATAAGATCCACTATTGCAGGTTTAGATCAGTTCTCATGTCCTCCGCTTTCATGAATTTACTTCAAATGATAAAACGAGCACTTGTCGCTGTCGTAAAAATATAAGATGAAAATATTTCATTTTGATTTTAATGCTTCGCAGCAATAAATAAAATAATTGCGTTAAAAATTTAATGAATCGTATTTTTCCTATTAGAGAATTATAATTAAGATTTGATTATAAAAAGTATGATTTTTAATTCTTGTAAGGTCGCAATTGAAAAATATTTCAAAATTGTTTCGTGTAAAATGTTTGCATTTTTGAAGTAAATAATTTTAATTATTTCGCATAATAGATGATAATTAGTCAAATTTTCTCTTACTGAAGATTTGGTTTAAAAAATTTTATAATTGTGTTCTAATTATACTATCCTGTAGCTAAATTTGGATAATATTGCAAAAATGGCAAAATTGTATATTTAGAAGAAATTTTTCGGAATTGAGAAATTTAATAAACTGCTTTAGAGATAGCTCAACATATAATTAAGATTTGATTATAAAAAGTATGATTTTAATTCTTCTGAGTTCGTAGTTAAAAAATATTGCAAGCAAATTGTTTCGTATAAAAAGTTTGCAATTCTGAAGTAAATAGTTTCAAAAATGTTATTTCGCATAATAGATGATAATTAATCGAATTTTCTTTTATTGAAAGTTTGTTTTAAAGCATTTTCTAATTATGTTTTAATTATACTATTCTGCAGCTAAATTTGGATAATATTACAGGAATGGCAAAATTGTATATTTAGAAGAAATTTGTCGGAATTGAGAAATTTAATAAACTGTCCGAGCGATAGCTCAACATGAATTTTATGGATAATGACTAATTTTCATCTAAGTGTGTATAAAAATTTTAAACCTCATGTTTCGTCCACTTTAAATTATTAAAAAATAATTTGTTCTTGCGGGATATGTTGAAAGTCATATTCTTTTAATTCAGGTCAATGAGAAATGAAAAGAGTTTATGATGTAATGTCTGACAATTAAAATTTTAATGCATGAAATTATTGTAGCGGAAAATAGTAACAACTTGTTAATTTGATTAGTTGTCGATCACTTGAGTATATTTAACACTTTACTGGAAATATTGGATTTTAATTTATAATCAAAAATTGCATTATCCTTTTATGATAAAAATAATTTTTAACCTGTGCTTTTAAAAAGGATTTGGTGTTCTTATTTTTTTAAGGGAAGAAGGGAGATTGCCTTTTTTACATTATAATTTGCAAGTTTCTTTCATTCATTCATTCTGTCTACATCTGAAGTTTGGCACTAGATGTTTTTTTGTTTTAAAATTTTAAATCATATTTCACCTTTTTATAATTTTTTTTAAGTTATAAATTGATAGCAATTTTAATTTCTACAAATTTTAGTTAATTTGAACTTATAAAGGTTCAATTAATCCGCAAATCAAATATACTAAATTTGAAGTGATTTAAAAATTTCTTTAGTTTTTAATCATTCTTTTCTTTTATGATTTTAATTACTTAAACTACAAATTTTTTACTATTTTTATCATTTTTCAATTATTTTCTTCAATTTCAAAATATTTTAATAATACTTTAATTTTTTCCCTAAATCTTAAATTTACCTTCTGCAATTTTGAATTATTTTCTTTAACTACTTATTCCTAAATTTTATATTATTTATCGACCGTTTAAATTAATTTTTTAAATTTTATTTTGTTTCGTTTTCATTTTTGTCATTTTGTAATTATTATCTTCAATTTTTAATCATTTATTATATATTATATCTGAAGTAATTTTCTGCTCTTTTAAAGACATATCTTGATTTTTAATTATATTGTTCAATTTTTAATTATTTTTATCATTTTGAAATTATTTTCTCCATCTTTTAATTGTTTTAATTATTATTCAATTAATTTCCTAAATGTTCCGTTATTATC
The DNA here is from genome assembly GCA_037103525.1 of Ganaspis brasiliensis. Taxonomy (NCBI): domain Eukaryota; kingdom Metazoa; phylum Arthropoda; class Insecta; order Hymenoptera; family Figitidae; genus Ganaspis; species Ganaspis brasiliensis. The sequence goes on from JAZKLR010000294.1 coordinate 1,780,703, forward strand.
TCAAATTTAGATTATTTTCTTAAATTTTAAATTATTTTCTATTGCTTTAAAATAAAATTTGTAATTTTTCAATTATTTTCTCAAATTTATAATTATTTTATTTTTTGGTTTAATTTTCAAAATTTTCAATTATTTATTTAAAATTTTAATTATTTGCAACAATCATCAATTATTTCTGGATTTTTTAAAATTTTCTTCATTTAAAAATGATTAAGTAATTTTGTAATTATTTTCTTTCTTTTCTATTCTATCATTTTTTCAATTATTTCTTTTAAATTTCATTTACTGTTATCGATTTATCATATTGAAATAATTTTCATCGTATTTCAATAATTTTTTTGAATTTTAAAAATTTATAAAATTTTTATCATTTTTCAATTGATTCCCTCAATTTTTAATTGTTATTCTCATTTTGTAAAATTATTTTTTAATATTTTCCAGTATTTTTCTCCAATTCCAACTATTTTCTCCAATTTTTAATTATTTTCATTTTTTCAATTAATTTTTCAGATTCTTAAATTTCAATTTTTTTTTTTTTTTGAAATTAAGTAATTTTTCAAATATTTCTCTCAAATTTAATTTATTTTTTCAACTTATTGTTGTTTTTATCACATTTTAATTATTTTCTTCAAGTTTCAACTTTTAAAATCATTTTCCAATTATTTTTCTCAGTTTTTAATTGCTCTTATTTTTTTCTATTTATTTTTAAAATTTTCAAGTATTTTTCTCAAATTTCTATTATTTTGTTTATTTTTCAGTAATTTTCATTCTTTTTGATAGTTTAAAAAATTATAAACTATTTATATAATAAGTATTTCAATTATTTAATTGAATTTTCAATTATTTGTATAATTATTTATTGATCATTTTCTTGAATTTACAATTACTTTTGTTCTTTTTCATAATTTCTAAAAGGTTATTATTATTTTTCTCAAATTTTTATTTTTTTATTCAATTTTTGATTATATCTTTGATTTTTTTGTATTTTATGTATATTCTGTATTTTTTGCAATTATTTCTCTCAAATTAAAAATCGTTCTCTTCAATTTTAAATTATGCAAATTTGTTTTCATTTATTTTCACTAATTTTTAAGATTATTATTTTTTTTCAAAGAACTTCTAAAAGTTTCAAGCATTTTTCTGAAAAATTTTTTAACTTCCCTTTTTTTAAAATATTATATATTGTGCCATTTTTTCAATTATTTTTTTCAAAAAACAGGTAAATTAATTTTTTTACTTTTGTTTTATTTTATTTTAATTTTTGTCATTTTGTAATTATTATCTTCAATTTTTAATACTTTAATATATATTATATCCGAAGTAATTTTCTGATCTTTTAAATATATATCTTGACTTTTGAATATATTCTTCAATTTTTAATTGTTTTTATCATTTAAACTATTTTTTCCATTTTTTAATTGTTTTAATTATTATTTAATTAATTTCCTAAATGTTCAGTTATTATCTCAAATTAAGATAATTCTCTTCAATTTTCAATTATTTTCTATTGCTTTAAAATAAATTTTGTAATTTTTCAATTATTTTCTCAAATTTATAATTATTTTATTTTTTGGTTTAATTTTCAAAATTTTCAATTATTAATTTAAAATTTCAATTTTTTTCATCATATTTCAGTAATTTTTTTCAATTTTAAAAATTCATAAAATTTTTATCATTTTTCATTTATTTCCCTCAATTTTTAATTTCTATTCTCATTTTGTAAAATTGTTTTTTAATATTTTCAAGTATTTTTCCTAAATTTAAATTATTTTCTCCAATTTTTAATTATTTTCAATTATTTCTCTCAAATTTAATTTTTTTTCAACTCATTATTGTTTTTATCACATTTTAATTATTTTCTTTATGTTTTAACTTTTAAAATTATTTTTGAGGTTATTATTATTTTTTTCAAAGAACTTCTAAAAATTTTACCCATTTTTAGGGAATTTTTTTAACTTCCCTTTATTTAAAATATTATATATATTGTGTAGTTTTTTCAATTAGTTTTTTTTTAAAAAACAGTTAAATTAATTGTTTTAAGTTTGTTTTATTTTGTTTTTATTTTTGTCATTTCTTAATTATTATCTTCAATTTTTAATCATTCATTAGATATTATATTTGAAGTAATTTTCTAAACTTTCAAATATATATCTTGATTTTTAATTATTTTGTTCAATTTTTAATTGTTTTTATCATTTAAACTATTTTTTCCATTTTTTAATTGTTTTAATTATTATTCATTTAATTTCCTAAATGTTCAGTTATTATCTCAAATGTAGATTATTTTCTTGCATTTTGAATTATTTTCTATTGCTTTAAAATAAATTCTGTAACTTTATTACTATTTTCTCAAAGTTCTAATTATTTTATTTTTTGTCATAATTTTTAAAAGTTTCAAGTATTTATTTTAAATTTCATTTATTTTAATTAATTATTGATTATTCCTGAGATTTTTAGAATATATTTTTTCAATTACTTCTTTCAAATTTCATTTAAGTACTGTTATCAATTTATCATATTAAAATTATTTTCATCATATTTCAATGGTTTTTTTCAATTTTACAATTTGATAAAATTTTGTTCTTTTTTCAATAATTCTCCTCAATTTTTAATTATTATTCTCATTTTGTAAAATTCTTTTTTAATATTTTCAAGTATTTTTCTTAAATTTCAATTATTTTCTCCAATTTCTAATTATTTTCATTCTTTCAATTCATTTTTCAGGTGTTTAAGTGTTGTTCTTAAGTTTCAATTATTTTTCTTTTGTAAAAGAAATTCTGTATTTTTTTCAATTATTTCACTCAAACTTAATTTACTTTTTTAAATTTATTACTGTTTTTATCACATTTCAATTTTGTTCTTCAAGTTTCAAATTTTAAAATCATTTTCAAATTATTTGCCTCAATTTTTAATTTTTTTAAATTACTTCTAATATTTTTAAGTATTTGTCTCAAATTTCCATTATCTTCTTCATTTTTCAGTTATTTTCATTCTTTTTGATAATTTCAATTACTTTCGTTCTTTTTCATAATTTTCATTATTTTATTCAACCTTAAATTATATCTTCGCTTTTCTTGTATTTTATGTATATTCTGTATTTTTTGCAATATTTTCTCTGAAATTAAAAATTTTTCTCTTCAATTTTAAATCATGTAATTTTTTTTTGCATTTATTTTCAGTAATTTTTGATTATTTTTTTTCAATGAACTTCAAGAAATTTTTTGAAATTCTCTTTAACTTTTCTTAATTTTAAAAACATATTATGTAACTTTTTCAATTATTTTTCTCAAATTTCAATTATTCTCTTCAATTTTTAATCATTTTCATTGTTTCTGAACTAATTTCCTAAATTTTTAATTATCTATCACAATTGTCAATCATTTTTTTTCAATTCTCAATTAATTTCTCCAATTTTCGATTATTCCAATTCTTTTCAATTTATTTCAAAGATTTTCGAGTATTTTTCTCAAACTTAAATTACTTTCTTTTATTTTAAAACATTTCTATGACTTTTTAAATTACTTGCCTCAATATTTAATTGCTTTTATTATTTCTTTTAATTAATTTGCAAAATCGCAATTATTTTTTGCAAATTTTTTTTAATCTACAATTTTATAAATTGTGTCCTAATAAATAAATCTTATTTCATTTATTTTGAAATACTATATTTAAAATATTTACAATTGTTGATAACACAAAGTGTAGAAACTAATCTTTTTGTTATTTCTTGTTTAATCTATTTTTTAAATATTTTTTATCATGAACTTTTCTATCATTATCCTTTAATCTTTCTTCATTTCTGTAATTTGAGACAAAAATTCATAGACGGTCTTTTTAGAAAGTTTTTTTTTAAATTAAATATACTTTTCCACTTATACTTTGAGCTTTTCTTCGAAACTATTGTTTTTTTTTTCTTAGTGATCATACGTGGCGGAAACGTGCGAAAGATACGAAATTTTGTGCTACTCGATACGAGAACCTGCCTACGCTTGCAAATGCTATTTGTTTAGAAGGATTTGAATTTCGTTTTACTTTGAAAAATTTTTCGTATAAAGTGTCGTTTTTCATTTACCAAATTTCCATATTATTTCTTTTTATATCACCTTTCCTACTTTACTATAAAAATATCTTAAAAAAAAAAATTTTTTTTTTGGATAAAACATTCTTTTATCAAAAGTAACTTTCGGTAAATTTTAAATCATATTTTCGATTTTTGATCAAACGGAAATGCCATTAAATAATTAAATAACATTATTCAATGAAACGAATTTTTTTGTTTTCATCATTTCGTGACAGAAATTTATTTTTGTAAAATGAAAATTACTTTAATGCATTGCTTATTGATGATATGTGGGAGTTTTTACTCTTTTTATGAAAGCAGGAATGTGACGTATTTGTTGTAAATACAAAAGAATTTATTTGTCAGTCACTCGTGTTAATTAGGTACTTTTCACACTATCGGAAAATTTTACAAAAGACAAATCATTTTTATCTTTACGCTAATTTCTCGTTTAATTAAATTTTCCTTTATAATATTTGTTTTTTTTTTTTACTAAAGGTAATATATTCCTATCATTATACGTAAAGGAAATATTCTCGGGAATCAATTTATGACAAAATGGACAATTTTTACATTCACATTTCATTGATGAATATTCATTAAAATGCAAATCAATGTCTATTTTATTACTTTACTTATCCATCACGTATTCATCGTCTCAAGGGAGATTAAATGTTATAAATTAGTAATTAAGTTCATTTTATAATTACATTATTTATAATAATTTATTTTTCAAAATACCAATTTTTGTTTATTAAAAAAATGCATTATATATTTTAAAATTGATAAACTTAAAGAAATGGAATAAACGAACATTAGTTTAGATTAATATTTGTTTTATTAATAGAAATTTGTGTTTTTGGTTGTGATAACTAAATTGAGTATTTTATATTGATTACTTACATGTTTGAAAGACAAAGTGTGTAATTTAATAGAGATATAGTGGATGTATTAACATCAAAGGATATATAAAGGGAGGTTTTGAATTCAAGTGTTGGACGTCATTATACTATAAATGGAACGGAATCGAAACCAAACCATCAAGTGCTATAATAAATGATTATATCGTTCGTGTGAACTATTAACCATAAAACAATAAAGGGAGACATCCAACATCCACTTAGCCTTACATAAGGAAATGAAGAGGTGCACTAGATATGAAAATCCTGCTTGTTTAATGCTCTGTAATTAATTGCTTTTAAATTCCAGAGAGCAAGATTCTTTAACTACAATTATGACAGTAATTAATTTTTTTTTATTGTATCAAAATTATCTTACGATCTAAAAGCATTTCTAACAAAATTAAATCTTTTTTTTAATATGTCTTATTTTAATAAGACATTAAACAGGGGCCGGAACCCAAAAGGGCCCGCTGCCAGAATTTATGATATCGTGAAAAAAAAAACTTTCAAATTGACGAGAATTTTTAAAATGATCCGTGAATTTCGAAAACGATTTGCAAATTTTTAAGAAACTCTGAGAAGATGGATAAATTCTAAAAACTTCAATTTTAATCTTGTATTCTTTAATAATAATATGAAAAATGGAATTTAAAATGATCAGAATTTAATCTAAAAATATTTTGACAGAAAGAAAGTCAAAAACTGTATTAAACTTAATTAATTCCAAGACATTGTTAGTTATATAAATCCCAAACGTCAATTAACTCAAACTTTAATTTTTTCAAACTTATAAGTTTCAATTCATCAAAGTTGCGAATATTACATGTATATAGTAAAATATTAATTAACAGCAACATTAATGAGAAACTTTACACAAACGTTAAAAATAATCTAAAAAATTTAAAAATATACATTCAATTTAAACTAAAAATTTGAAAAATTACAGAATATTGAGGAATTAATATTGAAATTCGATAAAAATAATTGAAATTTAAAGAAAATATTTGAGAATTAAAGAAAATAATTAAAAATTGAAGAAATAAATTAGAAATTAAAGAATTAAATGGAAATTTTAAGAAAATAATTGATAATTAAAAGAAAAATTACTATGTGATGAAAATAATTAAATATGAACGAAAATAATTAACTATTAAACTATAGAATTAACAATTGAAAAAATAATTTGAAAAATGGTGAAAATAAAAATCGGCATTCCAACAAAAGAGTTTTTTTTTTAAATTAATGAATAATCATAGAATTGAAGAAGAATAATAAATTGTGAATTGAAAACTGATGAAAATTATGAAAATAATCTAAAAAATTAAACAATATACATTAAATTGAAACTAAAAAATTGAAAAATTAAGATAATTATAGGAATAATTGCTAAAACCCATTGCAAACTGAACAACTGGATTGAAAATCAAAACAAAAAATTAAAATTGAAGAAAATAATTGAAAACTTTAGAAAATAATAAAAATTTGGAGAAAATAATATAAACTTGAAACAATAAATTCATAATTGAAAAATTAAACTGAAATTAAAAAAAAAATTGACAAAAATAGAGAAAAATTACAAAACGTGAAAATAATTCACAATTGAAAACAAAATTCGAAAAATGACTAGATTAATAAACAAAACAGAACAAAAATTGAAAAACTCAAAGAATCATTATAAAAGTTTAAGAGACTAATTGAAAATTGAAAAAATTTTAGGAAATAATATCAAACTGGGAAAAATAGTTACTAATTAAAATAAATAATTGAAAAATGAGAATAATTAAAAAATTGAAGAAAATATCTACAAAATGACTAGATTAATAGACTACTAAAGAAAATTCATAAAATATAGCAAAAAATTTGAATTTAAAGAAAATAATTAAAAATTGAAAAATGAAGAAAATTATAGGAATAATTGTTCGAAATAATTGCGCATTGAACGAATGGATTAAAAATCAACAAAAATAATTAAAATTGAATAAAATAATTGAAAATTTAAATTCAAATTTAAAGAATATAATTACAAATTGAAGATATATTTGAAAAAAGCTGAAAGTTATTGAATATTGAAGAAAACAATTAGAAACTGAAAAATGGAATTGAAATTTGAAGAAAAAATTGAGAATTAAAGAAAATAAAAATTTGAAAATTAACGAATATTATTGATAATGGAGAAAAATAATTGGCTAATGGCAAGAATTTTAAAATATTATAAAAAATAATTGACAATTGAAAAAAAATCAAAAAATGGCTAGACTAATGCACAACTAAAAAAAATAATTGAAAACGTTGAAAAATATTTCTAAAATTTTAAAAAAATAAATAAAAAATTTAAATATTGTAAGAAATAACTTAAAATTAAACAAATTAATTAGAAAATGAAAAAAAAATAATTAAAAAATAACAATTTTTTAATTTTGTATAGTTTACCATTATTTTGGTCATTTTGCAATTATTATCTTTAATTTTTAATCAGAATCATAATTTCGGAATTAATTTCCTGAACTTTCAAGTATAAATCACAATTTTCAATTATTTTGTCAAAATTTAATTTCTTTTCACTATTTTGCAATTATTCTCTCCATTTATAATATTTTCATTATTTTTTACTTAATTTCCTAAATTTTCAGTTATTATCTCAAACTTAGAAGATGGTTTTCAATTTAAGATGTTTTAAACAATTTTTAGATATTTTCTTTTGCTTGATAAAATCTGTAATTTTTCTCTTATTTTCTACAATTTCTAATTATTTTTATTGTTTTGGCATAATTTTAAAAAATTGCAATTATTTATCTAAAATTTCAATTATTTCCTTTAGTGGATTTCCAATCACTTTTTCAATTCCATTTATTTTCCCCTCGATATTAAATCAATTTAATTATTAACTCCTACATTTTACATTATTCATCGCAAATTTAAATTAATTTGTTATAATTTACCATTATTTTTGTAATTTTACAATTATTATCTTGAATTTTTAATCATATTCATAATTTCGGAATTAATTTCCTCAACTTTCAAATATATATCTCAATTTTCAATTATTTTGTTCAATTTTCATTTCTCTTCATTATTTTGTAATTATTTTCTTCATTTATAATATTTTCATTATTTTTCAATTAATTTCCTAAATTTTCAGTTATTATCTCAAACTTAGAAGATTGTCTTCAATTTGTCATGTTTAAAACGATTTTCAATTATTTTCTTTTGCTTAACAATAAAATCTGTAATTTTTTCTGTTATTTTGTTTAATTTCTAATTAATCTCATTGTTTTTGATATATTTTAAAATTTGCAATTATTTATCTGAAATTTAAATTATTTTGTTTAGTGGATTAACTGAATTTTAAAATATATATCACAATTTTCAATTATTTTTTTCAATTTTCGTTTCTTTTTATTAATTTTCCATTATTTTTTCTATTTTTAATATTTCCATTATTTTTCAATTTTTTTTTCTAAATTTTTTGTTATTGTCTCAAACTTAAAAGATTGTTTTCAATTTTTCATGTTTTAAACGATTTTTAAATTATTTTCCTTTGCTGAACAATAAAATCTGTAATTTTTCTGTTATTTTGTTTAATTTTTAATTATTTTCATTGATTTGGCATATTTGTCAAAAATTACAATTAATAAACTGAAATTTCAATTATTTTAATCAATTTTCGATTATTTCTGCGATTTTTTAATTATGCTCTTGAATTAAAAAAATTTAAGTAATTTTGTAATTATTTTCTTTTTTTAGCATATATTCTATCACTTTTTTAAATATTTCTCATAAAATTTCATTTCTTAATTTCAATTTGTCATATTTAAATTAAATAATTTAAATCATCATTTTTCAATTATTTCTTTTCAGTTTTAATTTAGTTTCTTCATATTTCAATTATTTTTTCAGTTTACAGTAATTTTTATTTATTTTTTAAAATTATTTTCTAATATTTATAAGTATTCTTCACAAATTTTAATTATTATCTTCAGTTTTCAATTATTTTTATATTTTAAAATTAATTTTTAAGATTTTCAAGTACCTTTCTCAAATTTAAAATTTTTTTTAATCTTTAATTTTTCTAATTATTTCTCTCAAATTACATTTATTTTTGTCAACTTATCATAATTCTTATCATATTTCAATTATTTTCTTCAAGTTTTAAAAATTTAAATCATATTTCAATTATTTTTTCCAGTTTTTAATTATTCTCAGTTTTTAAAATTATCTTCTAACATCTTTCAATTATATCTATGAATTTCTTGTATTTTATGTATATTCTATATTCTTTGCAATTATTTCTCTTAAATTAAAAATTGTTCTCTTCAATTTTCAATTATGTATATCTTCTTTCAATTATATCTATGATTTCTTTGTATTTTTTGCAATTATTTCTCCTTAATTAAAAATTGTTCCCCTTAATTTAAAATTTTGTTGATCTTCTTTTATTTATTTTCTCTAATTTTTTATTAATTTCGTTTTTTTTTCAATCAATTTCTAAAAATTTCAAGTATTTTTCTAAAATCTTCTGTAGCTTTCCTTTACTTAAGGATTATTTTTACATTATTTTTTTCATTTTATAATCATTTTCATTATTTCAGAATTAATTTCCCGAAATTTTAAATTAATTATCTCAATTTCAATAATTTTTTTAAATTTTTAATTATTTTCTCCAATTCTTTATTATTTTAATTTTTTAAAAATTTATTTCTAAGATTTTTAAGTATTTCTCTCAAATTTAAATTATTTTCCTTAAGGGCATGTGATGGATTGTGACGTCACTGGTATAGGCAAAATTTGTCCGCAACTTTTCTCTTAAAATATTGAATAGTTTTTCATGAAACTTGATAGAATTACTTAAAAAGTCATTATGGAGGTCTCAGAGACCCAAATTTGTTTAAATTTTGGCCCAAACTTAATTTTTGGAAATTTTCGAAAATTTGGAAACTTTTTTAAAAACCAATCTTGAGACAAAATTCAAACAAACTCGGGTCTGAGAGACCTTCCTAATGACATTTTAAGTAATTCTACCAAGTTTCATAAAAAAATATTCAATATTTTAAGAGAAAAGTTACGGACAAATTTTGCCTATACCAGTGACGTCATAATCCATCACATGCCCTTAAATTTTTTTTTAATAACCAGGAAGGAGACATTTTAATATCTTTTAAAATTTAAACATTAAATGGAAAAAAGCGGAAAAAGTTTGATCGTATAGAGTCTTTTTGATCTCGTTTAGAATCGTTTTCTTTTATGACTCGGAGAGATATATAGTGAATCGATATTTCAAGCTAGCCACTAGCTTGAACATCAAAGTTGTCACAAGCTCACTTACACCCTCGCAGAGATTGAGGGGATGGAGTAGAGCAACAGGTAACTCTTGTAGTCTCGAGGTCCGATTGAAACTTTCCAAGTTTAAAAGTTTTTAACACAGAATCAGTCAGAGACATTATGTGGCCGCTCTATAGAATCCATAGATCATTCATTCATTCATTCATTCATTCATCCTTTTCAATTAGCACTATAGCTCATAATCAAGACTTGATCGACACTTGAATTTTCCAAGTTTCAGCAAAGATTGCTGATTTTCTTAAAGTATTGGAAAACCAGATTGACTAACGATTATAGACATTAATTATTCTTGATTGAATGAGTGACCTGGATAACAGACATTGTTTTAGAAACATGACGTGTTTAAGTTTAAACCACTGATATTATTTAGTTTGTTAAATAAGCTACTTTATGGAAAATATATTTTTTCATGATTTGTTAATTTAAAACAAATTTTAATTTCAATTTATTTTCATTTTTATCAATTTTACATAATCGATTTGAACTTATCCAAATTGCAATCGCGAGTTCAGGGCCCCCCTAAAAAAACAAAAGTTTCTGCATCTTTATCTTATCAGAGTGTCTAGCGAATCATTTCAACAAGGGAGTATGAATGTTCAAAGAATCTTAACAAAATGTAAAAAAATAAAATTTGGCATAAACTACAAAAAATACAAAATTTTATTAAAACCAGTATTATGAATGAACAGATAAGAAAGTTAAGGATAATTTACATTGAAATGGGAAAATTAAAGCAAAAAGATGTAAAAAATGTACTAATTGAAAAATCTGCAAAAAATAAATAAATTCTTCAAAAATAAAAAAAGTTTAAAAAATCAATGAAAGTAAAAGAAAGAAAATTAAGAAATTTGGTAATAATGCGTTATGAAATGTTAAAGAGTTTAAGGAAGATTGATTAAATTGCTTTTTTAAAATCAAAATACTACGCAATAAACAGTAAAAGTTATTAAAACAAAAAATTAAAATTACAAAAGAGAGGAAAAAATGATTTTCAAAAAGTTAAAATATTCGCGGACATATATTTTTAAATTGGGAAAATAAATAAGATAATCAGTAAAAAAACGGAAAAATGTTACTAAAGATAAAAAAATACTTTAAAAACTTGTTTTGAAAATCAAGCAAAAAGCAATAATTTTTGTAAATGAAGAATTTAAGTAAAAACAATTAAATAATTTTAAGAAAAAAAACAATATTTCTAAAAAATAGAGAAATTCTGATCAAATGAGAAAATGTATTATTAGATCAAATTTACGAAAAATTAAATAAAAGAAGAAAAGTCTTTAAAAATTATAAAAATTAATAAGTTATGACAAAGGACAAAAAACCAAATAAATATTTTAAAAATCATAAAATTGAAAAAAATTATATTTACAACTTCCAAATAATAATACTAAATAAAATTAATCAATGGAAAAGAAAATAAATTTTTCTAAATATTGTTTAAATAAAACTGTATAAAATTAGCTGAAGTAATTTTTGTAAAAAGAATAAAATTAAAAAAAAATCCAAAAAATAAAAAAGTGTTATTAAACGCATAAAAAAAGAAAAAATTTTAAAAAAGAAATGAAAGAACTAAATGATTTTCTAAAAATACAGAAAAGCAATATAAGCAATATAAAACATAACCTACAAAAAAAATTGTTTAAAAAAGAAAAAATTGCAAGAAAGAATAATCAAATATTTCAAGAAAGTGATATAAATTAGTGTGTAAATAAGTCTAAAAATCTAACTATAATTTTCAACCGTTTTCAATTTACAATTATTCTCCTTAAATTTTATAATTATTCTTTAAATTTTTTAATTATTTTCTTCTGTTGTAGATTCCCACACAGCACCAGAAATTCCCTGAATTTCCCCTGAATATTGGTCCACATTTCCTGAATATTCGAACCTAATATTCAGGGAAGTTTCGTGGAAGCATCAAAATGTCCGCCATAAAGAATATTGGACGCTAAATTTCCCTGAAAATGTATTTCTAATTTTCAGGGAATTTCCGCATCTAATATTCCTTCAATATTCACAGTATTCGTAAATCTTCTGTACATGATGCGCAATGGTCGAACTTGATTTCTGTGACACTTACGGCTGCGCAGTAGTTTTTAATGTTCTAGAATCCTACGGGTGCCAAATATGACATACAATTTTTATCAATTACCAGATCAAAAAAATTTTGGAAATTTTTTTTAACTTTCCCTGAATATTCTAGGAATATTAGATGCGGAAATTCCCTGAAAATTAGAAATACATTTTCAGAGAAATTTAGCGTCCAATATTCTTTATGGCGGACATTTTTATGCTTCCACGAAACTTCCCTGAATATTAGGTTCGAATATTCGGGAAATGTGGACCAATATTCAGGGGAAATTCAGGGAATTTCTGGTGCTGTGTGGGTTATTCTCGACAATTTTCGAATTTCTTTTTCAATTGTCAATTATTTTGCGCATTTCTCAATTATTTTCATTAATATTCAATTATTCTCGTCATTTTGTAATTTTCTTTAAATTACAAATTATTTTATAAAGTCAATTTCATTCTACAATTTTTAATTAAGTTTATTCAATATTCCAAAAAACCCAACTTTTTTCAATTGCAAACCATTATTTCAAATTACAATTTATTTCTTCCATTTTTGATTATTTTCTTCCAATTTCAATCACATATTTCAATTTTCATTTATTTTTTCGAATATCAATATGCTTTTTTAATTTTAAGTAAAAGTGTTCAATTATTCTCTTCAGTTCTTAATTATGTTTTAAAAATATAATTTCCATTCTTCAATTTTTAATTTTTTCCTCAATTTAAATTATTTTGTTCTATTAAATTTTTTTCAATTTAGTTGTTCAATTAGCAATTATTTCCAACAATTATTTCTATCATTTTTTTAATTTTTCAATTTTTAATTATTTTTTAAATTAAATATTTTTAGTTTAATTTTTTAAATTATTTTTTCCAGTTGTGTATTAATCTAGCCATTTTTCGAATTTTGTTTTCAATTGTTAATTATTTTCGTCATTTTTCAGAAATTATCTTCAATTTTGCTATTATTCTTGTGATTTTTTAATTATTTTCTTTAATTTTTAGTTATTTTTTACAATATTTAAAATTTTTATTTATTCGTTTAAAATTTTGGAATTATTTTTCAACGTTTTCAATTATTTTCTTCAGTTGTGCAGTATTCTAGTCATTTTTTTATTTTTTTTTCAATTGTCAATTATTTTCTTTAATATTTGAAAATCCCCTCCTTTCGCCAATTATTTTTCTCCATTATGAATAAGATTCGTTGATTTCAAATTTTTATTTTCTTCAATTCTCAATTTTTTTTTTCAAATTTCAATTCTATTTTTCAGTTTTTAATTGTTTTCTTCTATATTCAATAACTTTCGGCTTTTTTTCGAATACTTTTTTCTATTTTTAATTATAGTCTTTAAATTTGAATTTAATTTTTAAAATTTAAATTATTTTATTATATTTTAATTATTTTTGTCGATTTTTAATCCATTCGTTCAATTCGCAATTATTTCCAACAATTATTCCTGTAATTTTCTTCATTTTTCAATTTTTAATTATTTTCTTTAAATTTAAAGTTTTTGCTATATTTTATCAATTTTTTTCAGTAATCTATTAATCTAGTCATTTTGTATATAATTTCTTCAATTTTTTAATTATTCTCATTTTTCAATTATTTATTTTAATTAGTAACTATTGTTCGCAGTTTGAAATTATTTCCTACAATTTTTTTAATTTTCAATTAGTCTTTTTAAGTTTTGTAATGATTCTTTGAGTTTTTCAATTACTTTTTTTTTGTTTATGTATTAATCTAGCCTTTTTTCGAATTTTGTTTTAAATCGTCAATTATTTTGCGAATTTTTAATTATTTTTTTAATTAAATATTTATAGTTTGATTTTTTAAATTATTTTTTCCAGTTGTGTATTAATCTAGCCATTTTTCAAATTTTGTTTTTAATTGTTAATTATTTTCGTCATTTTTCAGAAATAATCTTTAATTTTGCTATTATTTTAGTTATTTTTAAATTATTTTCTTTAATTTTTTTAGTTCTTTCTTACAATATTTAAAATTTTTATTTATTCTTTTAAAATTTTAGAATTATTTTTTAACGTTTTCAATTCTTTTCTTCAGTTGTGCAGTGTTCTAGTCGATTTTTGATTTTTTTTCAATAGTCAATTATTTTCTTTAATATTTTAAAATCCCCCGCCTTTCGCCAATTATTTTTCTCCATTATCAATAAGATTCGTTAATTTCAAATTTTTATTTTCTTCAATTCTCAATTTTTTTTCAAATTTCAATTCCATTTTTTAGTTTTTAATTGTTTTCTTCTATATTCAATAACTTTCGGCTTTTTTCAATTTTTAATTATATTCTTTAAATTTGAATTAAAATTTTTAATTTTCAATTATATTTGTCGATTTTCAATCCATTCGTTCAATGCGCAATTATTTCCAACAATTATTCCTATAATTTTCTTCATTTTTCAATTTTTAATTATTTTCTTTAAATTTACAGTTTTTGCTAAATTTTATTAATTTTCTTGCAGTAAAGTAACGGTACCAATACTCGATCAGTACCTATAGTCAATCAATGATGATTTAATTAGAGAAAATTAATTAATAGTTTTATTAGATTGGTAATAATAAGTCTTGTAATGTTCGAACTAGTATTTGGCATCAATATTATTAAACTATTAATTAATTTTATCCAATTAAATCATCACTGATCGACTATAGGTACTGGTCAAGTATAGGTACCGTTACCTTAGTCTATTAATCTAGTCATTTTGCAGATATTTTCTTCAATTTTTTAATTATTCACAGTTTTTAATTATTTCTTTTAATTATTAACTATTTTTTGCAATTTGAAATTATTTTCTACAATTCTTTCAATTTTCAATTAGTCTCTTAAAGATTGATAACGATTCTTTAAGTTTTTCAATTTTTTTTGTGTATTAATCTAGCCATTTTTCGAATTTTGCTTTCAATTGTAAATTATTTTCACGTTTTGTAATTTTTCTCCATTATTATCAATTTTTTTTTAATTTCAGTTTAATTTTTAAATTATGAATTTATTTTTTCAAGTTTTTATTATTTTCTCCAAATTTTTATTATTTTCTAAAGTTTTCAATTATTTTCTTCAATTTCAATTTCTTTTTTGTTTTGATTTTCAATCCAGTTGTTCAATTTTCAATTGGTTTTAGCAATTATTCCCATTTTAATTTTTCAATTTTTTAGTTTAAATTAAATGTATATTGTTTAATTTTTTAGATTATTTTTAACGATTGTGTATTTATATAGCCATTTTTCGAATTTTGTTTTTAATTGTCAATTATTTACGTCATTTTTCATATATATTCTTTTTCATTTTCTAATTATTCTTGTAATTTTCATTATTTGCATTTCCAATAATTTATAGTTTTAAATGACAAACAGCAATGTAAAGTTTCTCATTAATGTTGCTGTTAATTAATATTTTACTATATAAATGTAATATTTGCAACTTTGATTAATTGGAACTTTTAAGTTTGAAAAAATTAAAGTTTGAGTTAATTGACGTTTGGGATTTATATAAATAATAATGACTTGGAATTAATTAAGTTGAATATAGTTTTTGACTTTCTTTCTATCAAAATGTTTTTAGATTAAAGTCTGCTAATTTTAAATTCAATTTTTCATATTATTATTAAAGAATACAAGATTAAGATTGAAGTTTTTACGATTTATCCACCTTCCCAGAGTTTCTTAAAAAATTGCTGATTGTTTTCGAAATTCACGGATCATTTTAAAAATTCTTGTCAATTTGAAAGTTTTTTTCACGATACTATTGAAGTAAAATTTCTTTTCATTAATTCTCTTGGATTAATTAAATATCTATTCCAGATAAAATTATTTAATCATTCATTTTCTACTTTAAATTTTATCTTGACATTAATAATTAGTTTACAACATTTTTTTATTTTATAAATTTTGTAATATAGTTAATATTGTAATGGTATTAAGTGACAAGTTTGAGTAGTAGTTCAAAATATATTAAAATGTACACATATAGTTATATCATGTAATATATTTATCTCTAGAACGAGCAGGAGAACGATGCTGACACAGATTACATGGATAAGTCTGCTACTATTGGTTGGATCAGCAATAATTCAAAATAAAGCTGAACCAATGGCACGGCCCATGAGACCAAAAGTCTTCACGAGTCCTGAAGATCTTAGAAAATATCTTGAACTCATTAAGGATTATTACAATCTAAATGGAAAGGCCAGGTATCAGGCTTTAATCTTTATCCAATAAAAGTTTTCCTTAACACTTTTTCATCTATTTTTATCTTATTTCTTTTATTTATTTTCTTGCATAATTATTTCAAAAATTATTTTCAAAATCTGAGTTATTTTTTTTCAATTTTATTTAAAATTATTTTCTAAATCTAAGTTATTTTTCTAATTTTTATTTTAAAATTAGTTTTAAAAATTTTCTTTAAACAGGATTTTTTAAATATATCTTTGAAAATTACATTTTTTATTTTAAATTATCTTTTACATTCACTTTTATTATCTGTACCCACCCACAGATACTCTTATGGTAGAGTATTTTAGGAAAGAAATGACAGAAATAATGACAGAAAATATATCGCAAAAAATTTTGTAAAAAATAATAAAAAACTTAAGCTGGCGTTTGCCATTAACCGAGAATTTTTTAAAAGTATATTGTCGTAATTTTTATATTTAGGCGATTTTTTTTTTAATTTGAAAACTCTTAATATTTTTCCATTTCTCAGATTGTGCGCCATAACACGATTCGTATTTTTAAAAATATATTTCTTATAAGTTTATTTATCACAAAATAGAATTATTTTAAGTATTATAATTAATATTAATTTCAATACACATTTTAAATAAACGCGCGCTTTTCCCCAAATGACCCGCTCAAGCTAAAGGCATGCGCACTTGTGTTTAGTGAGAGTGGCAACTCTATTTGCATTTTATTATTCTATGGTCGTTCTAGTGTCACTCTCTCAATAGTTTCTTTCGTCAAACATAATATCTTTATAGTTTAATCAATTTTTATCGTTTATATATAATCCCGAATCCCAGTTGGTTTTGTCTTTCTTCCGTACATCGACGTTATTTCAAAAAATACAATTCGTGTTATAACAGACAATGTATTAATTGGGAAAATATAAACAAGATTTCATATTTACAAAACAACGCAAAGATTACAACAATATACTTTTGGATCTGTCTTGAATAATAGCAGACGTCAGATTAACTATATAATTTTTTTCTCTATTTTAAAAATACTTTCTTGTGTTATTTTTGATCTCATTATTTCTGTCGTCGCGAAAAAACGACACTTCAATATAAAAAATTTAATTCTAATTTTCGAAAATAAAAAAATTAATAATTATCGTTTATTGACAGATATGGTAAAAGATCAACTGAGCCACTTATAACGAATTCGGGATTCATCAATCCTACAGACACTTTGCGAATGATACTAGATCTTAGTCGACAAAATCATCGAGATAGACAAATGAACAAGGAAAATTTATCATTATCTAACGGTGAATTGATAAGAGACAAGTCTCTCTCAACGCGGATAGATAAAAATAATCCCCAGATTTCTGATGAAGTTCAACGATTATCGTATCCTTACAATTATTTGTCAAAGTATTACGATGAAGTTCAATAATTTATTTTTTTATTTGACGCTATCAACTTCCTGCATATATTATTTATTTACATGAAAATAACATCGTCAAATTAAATGAGTATTAAAAGTATCGTCATTTCACTGCTAGAATTTACTGACTATGTCAATACACACTGAATTAATAGCTTCCAATTAAACAATGTGTAATTGCAGTATTAATTAGTTCCCTCTTTTCATTATTTTGCAATAGCTTTTTATTATTTATATTATGCTTTCCTTTTTTCCATTTATATTAATGGCTTTATTTTTCATTATTCAATATTTATATAGGAGTAGATTAGAAAATGACTGACATTCCTATTTGCAAGTTGAATATATGAAAATACTTTATGAATAATAGGGATTTTTAACGAGTTTTAAGTTTTAGTGTTTTATTGTCTATTATTATTTTATAATTATATTATTAATTTAGTTTTTATAAACTGTTACTTCAATTTTTTTATTTTTATTTTGTTTTATTGTCTATTATTTTATTTATTATTACTATTTATTGTAACTTTATTATTTACTTTAATTTATACTTGTTTCTATTTTATTTTCTAGTTTATATGACGTATTGTTCTTGTTCTTTGTGTTAAATTAAAGTATACAAACAATTTTAAGTTAATATGAAAATAAAGATTATTTTCTACTGAAATAACTTAGTGTTTATAGATTTAACAAAAAAAAAATAATTAATGTTACATTTGATTAGAATATGTATAAAAATAATTCCTAGAACTTAAAAATTTTCACATGATGAATAAAACTGCAAAAGTTTAGCAAAACAAATTAAGTAGTGATAATTCTCAATATTACGTATATAAAATCAAGATCAATTATTCTATTTTTATGTGTTAATTACTTTTCCAAAATCTGTACAAAATACACGATTTTTTTCGAATTAATAATACAGCTGATGTACAAAGGCACAAAAGGTTTTTCATCTAAAAGTGGATTTCGGAAGTTAATGTATACATTTATATAATAAATAAAACAATGTACGAATTTGTGTAAAATAGTTTTCAGAAATAATAAGAAAGATTGTTGTTATACATTACATTCTACTAAAATTGACCTCTTTTATTTTTTCATTTTAAACTGAAATGTTTTTTCAAAATTCCCTTTGTAGGATTATTTAAAATAATATTCAAAATTTAATATACTGGTTAGTAAAATTAATTTTCAAGAATTAAGAGTTTAAAATTATATTTACTAAAATAGCTACTGTATATCAAAAAATGATGTTTAAAATAATATTATTTCTTAAAATATTTAAATCTTGTTTGAAAACTTAAATACATACTAAACGATTTTTAATTTTTTTTTGAGAAATGTACAACTGGAAATTTTAAGAAGTGAAATTGATTTCAAAAGTATTCTTATTTGGGGTCAAAAACGATTTTCCAGTTTGAGGTTATGTAAATTAGGTTATGCTAGTTTTCTAACTTGGATTATATTTATAAAAAAGACACAACATAACATTTTTTCTTTTAATTATAAATTTTAAGAAGGAAAATAATAACATTAAATATCAACTTTCGTTTAACATGTATTAAAAATTTGTTTAGAATATTTTTAACATGTTAAAATATAATTATACATCGAGAAACAATTTTAACCTAAAAAAAAAGACAAAATTCAAATACTTTTATAATCCAGAAAGATGCAGTCTAAAACTTTTAAACATTTAGCTAAAAATAAAAAAAAACATTAAAGTTTCTGAAACTAATTTTTAAAAATTAAAAAGAATACAATATTCAAAAAACATAATACAGTGACCGAAGTCGTATTGAAGAAATAACAAAAAAGCTATTTATCCAAATTGCCTAATTTTTTTTTATAATACTAAGTAAACGCTAATTTAGAACTATGAATACTGACAATAATTATTCCTGAATAGTTTCTACAAAATTAATCGGAACATATCCAAAAAGTCACTTTCAGTAGAATTATTATTAATAAATTGTTTATTATTTTGTTCATTTTGTTATATTCGTTTGACGGAATTTTTTTTGAGGTTAGAATCGGAGGCGTCGGAGCAGACGAAGTTCATCTTTTCCAAAAAAGCGGGAAAATAAAGATTTTCAAATACTAATTATATAGTTACTAGAAGTTTTTATTAATAAGATGTACATAGTTCCTTCAGAAAAAGTTTTTTATTATTTATAAAAATTGTATGTCATGAAGAATTAAGTTACACGGATTTATTTCTTATAAAAAATAAATTTTAATAGAAAATTACTATTTTAGTCTTTGCGCATGCGTGTTCTACTTGTTTTATTAGCAGACAAGATTACAATAATTCGAACTGACTTGCAAAATTAATAATTAACACTAATAACTTTATTTAGAAATTATTTTCAAATTAAACTTTATTTTCTCATTAAATTAAAGAAATACCAATTAACTTGTGGACATTTAGCAACATTTGGTTGAGCGCATGTTTGATCTTTATAACTGAAGTGTAGTTCTGCAGGGCATGGTTGCACAATAGCTGTTCCCCAGTTGCACATACAATATTTTTGACAATCAATATATTCTAAAAGAAGTACATGATCATCAGAATTTTTGCTTGGACACTTGCCTTTACAGTAAATAGGAGAATCGAGAGCCACTACTGATGTGCAAATTATTCCAATCAATAACCAACTGACAATCGAAAGTGAACCTGCATTTCAATAAAATATTATTTTCAAAAATTGAAGCCGCACTCTGAAGAGGGATCTAACTAGTAAAAGTCAATTTTGAAAAATATGAAAAAAAAAAGTGAAATCATATTTTTTTTAAAGCAAAGCAATAAATGATTTAATTAAAGAATTCTATAAAATTTAAAAAATTTTAAAATCATTTATAGGTAATTTATATTTATTACACTGAAGCTTCACTTATTTTAACCCGATCCACGAAAATCCATGACAAAAGTCGCACTTATTTTAACTTCCATGTACTTGTAGAGAAATTCTCTGATTGGCTGGTCCAATTCGCAGGAACCAATGAAAATATTAGTTAGTTTTGATTGGTCGACAAGTTAAAATAAGTGAGACTTCGAACTGTTAAAATAAATGCTACTTCAAAAGCGAGACTTTAAATAAGTAAAGTTTCAGTGTACCTAAATTATACTTATTTTCTAAATATAAAAATAAATATAAAATATAAATATAAATATCTAAAAAAGAAAAAACTACATGATTTAGAAAATAAGTATAATTTGGATACACTGAAACTTCACTTATTTAAAGTCTCGCTTATATTAATTTTACCTATTTATTTATTTTTATATTTTTCTCCACATATACAATAAAATATAGTCATTTATTTAAATTATTTTGCTTACTTTTCATGATGTAGATTTTCAATTAAGGTATCAGAATTCAAACAAATTCGAAGCTCTTACTGGGACACTGATTAAAAATAAGAAGGTGCAATTTTATTTATAAAGCCGCGACAATTTGATTAGCACTTATCGATTACTGAGAAAAAAATTTAAAAATTATTTTTCAAGGCATATCTTTTAAGATCATATTCAACGTGCATCTTTATTGTTCAGCCTGATTATAATACAATCAATTAATTACACAACCAAAAAAAAAAAAAATTTTTTTTTGTCCGAGACACTACACTAGTTTATTTTTGCGTATTTTTTTTTCGCTGAATCCAAATCCGAAGTCAACAAAATCAGATTAGCTAACAATTTTTAGATAATCTTAAAAACCGTTTTTTACGTGTTTTTAGCAGTTTTTTAAAATTATCTAAAATTATTCTGACTTTGAATTCGGATTCAGCGGAGAAAAATACGTAGAAATATAGTAGCATATTGTCCTGGACAAAACAAAAAAAAATTTTGAGTTTTTTTTCGGGTTTTTGGTCAATTTTTTAAAATTATTTAAAAAATTTTATCCAATCTGGTTATTCTGATTTTATTTTAACCCCCCAAAAAGTTGACTTTTTCTAGCGCGAATACAGCAAAAAAAAAATATATGAACTTAAATTGACAAAATTAAGAAAAATAGTTTATAAAAAAAATATCAATAGTTTTTTTTTTAAATACGACAAATATATATTTACTTCGAAAATTAAAACATATTTAAATATATTTTTTTTATATTAATAGAAGCGTCAGTTTTTAACAGATTGATAACTATGTTAATTTAATTTTATAATCATCATATATAGATACAATTTATCTTTATTCACAGAAATGATTGCGTTAATTGGAAATTATAATTTCTTCATTTTATTCCAAGATTAAATTAAGAACAATTTGTAATTTTGATTTTTTATTAAACAGTTGCGAGAATTTTGACAATATAATTATTATCTTACAATATAGAGGCATAAATAAAAATTACATTTTTATTAAACAAATAAGTATAAATAGGCACATAAAAATATCAAAATTTAAATTTACGTGTAAATTGCCTGTTACTAGCTAAAATTAATTTTTTTTAAGAAATCACAATTTATCCATTTTAATGAATTGATAAAATATCACATTATACAAAATTTCCAATTTCCATAACTTTAATCAAATTCAAATTTATATAATTTTACCCAAACTTGCCTAATCTACAAGATCAAATTTAACTAATTTTAATGTAACGAATCGCCGCGTGCAGAAACCGTTTCTATGTTTAAAATTATATTAAGTCGCATCATTTCGAGACGGTTTCTGCACGCGGCGGCTCAATTTTAGATTTGCACATTTTTAACAAATTTAAAATCTCTCCAAAGTTAATTTATTTTAAATCTATTCATGTTTAGTCAATTTAACATTTAATTTTCAACCAAAATTCATTTTCTCTTTCAAATTACATTCTCAAGGAATTTGAGGACAGTTCGCAATTTGCGGCCACGTGCACACCTGATGTTTTAAACTAAAATGAAGATTGCTGGGGCAATCTTTGACATGTGGAGTGCCTGCATGACACATACAAAATTTAGTACAATCTTCATTTTCCAAAAGAATCACATGATCTATCGGATCGACGGGGGGACAGGTATTTTTACAAGTATTTGGATTTTCCCCAGATTGAATTGCCGATTCCGAAAATACTTCTTCTCTGTTTTCATTGTCGAAATTATTATCTTTCTCGTCACATTGAGCATCATAAGGCCAAGTACAAACTTGTTGACTTAAACTGAAATGAAGACGTGGTGGACAAACATTAACTGTGGCTTTTCCATTTCCACATATACAGTATTTTGAACAATCCTTGTGCCTTAAGAGTACTGAATGATCTTGAGGATCACGCACTGGACACTTTCCAATGCAATTTTTTGGATTCTTCCAATCAGAAGTATCATCTTCATCATCATTGCTGCGTAAAAGTTTTGGACATTTTACTTTTTCTGGCGAATCACAAGCTTGAAGTTGAGAATTGAAATGAAGGCGTCTATCCTCATTGTCTATCAAGGGACATCTTCTTAATGTTTTTTTGCCATTTTGACATGCGTAGAAAAAAGTGCAGTCTGTTTCGTGTTCCAAAAGCACATTGAGAGAATTTCCGTCTGGACAAATTTCTTGTTTTGAATTAGTTTCTGAGATCTCGGCTGATGTGTATATAAGTCCGGTTAAAAGTAAACTGGCAATTGAGATGAGTCCTGTGATTTAAGGAAATGTAATATAATAATTAATTGTTGTTTTATAACCGAGGAAGAAGGAGAGAATTGAAAAGAATTGAAATTTTATGATTTTTGAAGAAAAGGGAAATTATTCAATCCTTTTGAATACGTTTTTTGACCAATCCAGTCGAATCCGGTGATACCTCCAACTTTTATCGAAAAATCAATCCTTACTAATTCGTTTCTTAATATTTTTCAATCCAAATGAATCTCTTTATAATGAAAAAAATAAAATGTATATATTTTAATACCCACAGTTCAGATTATTGAATCCGAATGAATCACTTTATGATAAAAATAAAAATAAAATGAATATTTTTGAATACCCACAGTTCCGATTTATTTAATCCAAATGAATCCCTTTATAATGAAAAAAATAAAATGAATATTTTTAATACACACAGTTAAGATTATTGAATTTTATAATAAAAATAAAATGAATACTTTTGAATACTCATGGTTCAGATTCAGTTAATTCAAACAAATCCCTTTATAATAAAAAAGAAGTAAATAAAATTGAATATTTTGTAATGCACACAATTGAAAATAACTATTTTCGAAAACACTCACTTTATATTCATTTAATCAAATTGAAAGACATATTATTTATTAAAATAAAAGAAATATAAAATTAATATTATTTTAAACACCCTTCAATCTAGTAGTATAATAATTTCTTACGTTAAATTACATTAGAGGAATTCAATCATTTTAATTATTTTGAATACAGTTTTAGGAAAAAAAGTTAATAAAGTAGAATAAACAGAGTGAGATTAAATAAATTTTAACTGTGGGTATTCAAAAATATTAATTTTATTTTTTTAATTATAAAGGGATTCATTTGGATTTAATAAATCTGTACTGCGGGTATTCTCAAATATTCGTTTTACTGTTCTATTATTTTCAATATAAAGGCATTCATTTAGATTCAATTAATCTGAACTGTGGGCATTCGAAAATATACATTTTATTTTCTTCATTTTAAAGGAATTCATTTGTATTAAATAAATTTTAACTGCGGGTATTAAAAAATATTAATTTTTTCTTTAATTATAAAGGGATTAATTTGGATTTAATTACTCTTAACTCGGGGTATTACAAAATATTTATTTTATTTTTTTTATCATAAATGCATTCATTTGAATTGAAAAGTATTTAGAAACGTGTATTAATAAGAATTGATTTTCGAATA
Organism: Ganaspis brasiliensis; assembly: GCA_037103525.1. NCBI lineage: Eukaryota > Metazoa > Arthropoda > Insecta > Hymenoptera > Figitidae > Ganaspis > Ganaspis brasiliensis. The sequence goes on from JAZKLR010000294.1 coordinate 1,805,526, forward strand.
AAAGTAGATCTTCGGATACAAATGAATTGGACAAAAAAGGTATTCAAAAGTATTGAAAAAAATTAATACTTTTTTAATACTCTCTTATTACTGGGAATTACTACCTGTTTTTGCTTTTATATCAATTATTCGATATTTTTTTTTAATAATTTTTTTTACGAAATGTACGTTTTTATGTTTTTCGATTTTCGGTTCTAAACAGAATTGAATTAGTTAGAAGCAATTTAAAATCATTTTAAAACTAAAAATAGTTTATATGGATTTAAACTAGTTATTAATAGTTTTAAACAAGTTATAAACAGTTGAAAGCAAGATATAGAGAATTTAAAGTAAACCTAAAATTTTTTAAGAAAGTTCTCTCGATTTACATAACCTCAATCTGGAAAATCGTTTTTCATGCCAAATAAAAATATTATTCAAATTAATTTCAACAAGTTATTAGACAAATAAAATTTGTTTTTTTTTACTTATTGTTTGTACAAAATAATATTTAACGAAATCTAACAAACAAAATTGCAGAGAATGTTTCAACGAGAAAAATGAGTTATTATTTCTCAAAATTGGATAAAAATTACAGATTTTAACTGGATTGAAAGAAAAAACATAAAATGTAAAATAATTATTATTTGACAACAAATTTTAGCTCAACCTGATTTTTTCTGAAAAATGTACAACTGGATCTTTCAAAATTGGGTAAAATTGATTTAAAAAATATTTTTATTTGGGGTTAAAAACAACTTTCTAGTTTGAAGTTATGTAAATAGTGAGAACCTCCTTAACAAATTCAGACAAGTTTTTAATCATTTTAAGCAGTTATAAATAGTTCTAAACGGTACTAAAAAGTTTTTAAAAACTATGAATTGGTTATAAACAACTTCGAACCAGTTTTAAATAGTACTGTAAAAAGTTTTAAATATAAAATATTTAGAGTAAACCTCAAAATTTCTAAACAATACTAAACAATTGTAAACAACTACGAAATAATTTAAAATAAATTCTAGACAATTTTAAGTAAATTTAAAGAATTCTCAAAAATTTTAAACTTGTTTGAACTAGTTATCAAAAGTTAGAAACAAGTTTGAAACAGTTTAAAGTAGTTCTCAATAGTTTTAAATAATTCTAAACAATTTTAAATACTTTGAAAAACAATCTAAACAGTTTAAAATAAATCTAAAGTTATCTAAACAGTTTTAAACCAGTTTTAAATAGTTTTAAACGATTTTAAGTAGTTTTAAAAAAGTTTTAAACGAGTTATTGAAAGTTTAGAATTATTTATAAACATTACTAAAAAGTTTTAAAAAATTAAAAAATAGTTTTGAAGAAGTCTACAACTGTTTTAAGTAAATGTAAATACTTTTTAGCAATTTCAAAGAATTATTTAATTATTATTATTATTCCTTAAACTTTATTATTTTTCGTAACAACTTTCAATTAACTTTTTTATTAGAATCAAAAAAATTTTAATTTTTTTTAATATTATTAATTTTATTGTTAAAATGTAATTTTAAACGTCAAAGTTTCTATTTAGGAACTATAATAAATTCAATATAATGTCATGCATTTATAATTTTAATGTAATGGGAAAGAAATTATAAAAAATAAAAAAAGGGATTGATTGACTATTATCAAATGGAGATAAATAAATAATTATTTATCTTATTAAATATTTATTTCTTAATTATTAAATTAAAAAAAAATAAAATAAAAAGATTAACTTGATCCAAACAAATACTATTTAAATCAAACCAATTCTATTTGAACCAACTTTTATTAGATTTTATAAAGAAAACGTTTATTTATTTTCCAATAAAATTTACTAAGATAAAATGCAGTCAAAACATTAAAAATTTATTTAATAATAATAAATCTACTGTATAAAATATTATTTGCTTCAAATATAATGTTTTTCAGTTTAGTTTGTAATAAAATTATCAAACACTTTCACTTATAAAAATTGTTTAGAATATCGATTAATTGTTTTTTTTAAATGTATTACATTAAAAACTAAAATTTATTCTAACATTACCTTTCATTGTACAGAATTTCAAAAATATCCAACAGTCTAATAAAATTGGAAGCTTCGATGACAGAAACTAATCGACTATTAGAAAATCTAATCTCTTTTATAAACTATTACTTATCTATAATTATCACAAAATCTATGACTAATAGCTTTCAATTAAAAATTAAACTAGATTTCTAGGATTTGTACAAGATAATTAACTGTTTTTTAAAATTGTTGAATTTTTATATATTAAGTTAAACAAAACTCTTTGTTTCAACCATTAAGTAAAGAACTTGAACGTTTTTTTATAAAAAGTTCTCCAAGAACCAAGAGTAAAAAAAATAAATAAAAAAAAGTCAAAATTAAGAAAGATGAAAAAGGAAAAAGGAAATATTATAAAAATGAATTACTATTTTTATTCGCTATTTAATAATGTTTAGTAATAATTTATAAGATATCAATTGAATACACCTATTATAGAAGGACGAAAAATTACCAATAAATTAAGTACAAATTAAAATTTTATTGGACTAGGTACAATATTATTACAATAAATACAAAGTTTAAAAAATGCATTTGTTAATAAAAATTTAATTTTTTATCAATTTAAAAAGTGAATTACATTCTGCTTCATATGGATAAAGGCATTTTTGATGTTTTGTACTAAAGTGGAGTCCAGCTGGGCAATCCTGGATAATAGGAATTCCATGGTCACATTTGCAAAATTTGGTACAATCTTTATTTGGTAAAAGAGTATCAGGTTTAGTATTGCCAATTGGACAGCTGCCCCTACATAATTTAGGATCACCGACGGCTATTGCTGATTTGAATATTAATCCAATCAGGAACAAACAAATAATTTGAAGGAAACCTGTTTTTTTGAATAAAAAGAAAAATTATATTTTCCGTAATCATGAAATGCATTAGTGCCTAAATAGATAATAAAAATCTATTAAAATTAATATTTTTTGTACATTATAAACTTCCTGTTAGTAATTGATTAAAATTTTTTGTATATGAAAATCAGAATTCTTTTACCAAGAAAAAAATGTGCTTGGATCATATATTTGAATAAAGAATAATTATACTTGAATCAAGAATAATTATACTTGAAACAAGAATAATTATTCTTGGATTAAGAATAACGATTCTTAGATCAATAATAATGATTCTTTGATCAACAATAATTATTCTAAGTTTCGATTATAAAGATAATTCATTCTTGGTCCAATGTAAAAAAAATTAGAATTGCATTTATAGAATAGAAAAATAATTACAATATATAATAAAAAAAATTTCATTGATACTTTGGAGTAAACAAAACAAAGAAATTAAAGTGGTAAATATTATATATATATTCAAAATTGATTTAATGTACTCTATAAATCTGAATTAGTTAAAAATAACTAATTATTAGTCGAATTTATTCTTAGGTTATGTCGAAAAAACTAATATTTTAGTAAAATTCTGTTTACTAATTCAATTAGTCAAAATTTAACTATTTTTTAGTTATGTTTTTCCTAACAATATTAGTCATTTTTTTACTAATAATTAGTTATTTTTAACTAATTCAAATTTAGAGAGTATATTGAGTATATTGCACTATTCTTTATTTTTTATTTTATAGAAATTATTTCTCTTACCTTTCATGATGTATATCTTGTAGTAACTAGTTTTAACGTAATAATAAAATAAAAACTGTTAATTGTAGAACTGATCGAATTTAAGAAGGTTCATTTACTTTATATAAACTCTCAAATTCGATTATCATAAATCGATAACTGATGTGACAAAGATAATGTCTAAAATGTATAAAATTGATTTGCAGGAAATGTTTCAAGTATTCATTTCTGGCAGTCTAATCTAACTGAACAATTGACTTTGACCTTATCACAAAATAAACAGAAAATACCAAAAATTTATAACTTAAAATATTGTTTCGCTTTCAAGACTTGAAAACAGTTTTTGTCTGTTTAAAAAAAAAAAATTTTTTTTAATTTCTTTCGTTAGATGTAAAATAATTTTGAGTTTTTTTAAAAATTAAAATACATTTTCAACATTTACTTATTTATTTAAAAGAGCAATATTTTGAGGGTTATATCTATACATTTATATACTCCTAGTAAAAAAACAAGTGATTTCATTTTGGCTCATAGAAACTTTATAATATTAAGTTTTCTAAAACGATTACGAATATATCCATAAAATTTTATTGACCGAATGAAATCTTTGAATAGAAAAAATTATTTTTTAAAAAAGGATAAAAGTTTCTAATTACCTAACAAAATAAGTTAAAAACGTCCAAGAAATTAATTAATTAAATTAATGAAAAGTTCTTTTATAAAAGAACAATCGCGCATAGAAGTAATTTTTTATTAATGATAAATTGAATGCAATTATTAAACATTTCATAATTTCCGCGACCATATTTTTATCACTATTATTATTATTATTTTTTTATGTTTATATTTTTATAATGATGATGATAAAATTTTAGAAGCGGACATAGAATCTACCAAGATAAATATTATATCTGATACTGATAAATCTTTACCAAAGTTTTCTAAAGTTTTTAAATAAAATTTCAATTTTATTAATACACTTGACAAATTAATTGTAATTTATTTTATTTTTTTCATTAATTAACACGATCTTGTTAACTGAAAGAAAATTTAATTCTCTAGTTTTTAAAATAAAATTTTATTATCCAATAAGCAGGAAAGCTTTAAAAATATGATTTTTCTATACGCAATTGGCGATAATAATAATCTTATCACTGATATTGAGTAGTTAATATAATATAACCAAATTTAATTACAACGAATCAATTTTTTATATGTACAAAAAATGATATAATTTATAGTACCTACCTATATTAGTATAAATATATCTATATTATTATTATATTATTACTATTAATATTAATTTAGAATAATTATTTAAAAAAATAAATAAATAACACCCTTCCACAGAAATATTGTAACTTTTTAATACATTAAATTTTTTTAATGAGGTTTCTTAAAAAAGGATCAAATTATCAAATAAAAAAAAAAGATAAACGAGTTAAAAAAAATTTTAATGGGAAATAATTTTTACAAACTTGAAGAATTGGATTGAAAAAACGTCAATCTCCCTCATTATTATTCCTTTTTCTTTGTGTCGAAATTGAATATATTAATAATTATTAATTTTTTTTTAATTATTAAACAAGTCTTTGCTTTTATATTTATAAATTTATAATGAGAAACATTTCTTGTAAATGTTTCAACTGTAAATGAAATTTCCGAAAATTTCCATCAATTTTATAGGATTCCTTTAATTTTAAAAATAACGTTAAATTTTGAAAACACACAAAGTGATTATTCGCACAAAGATGGAACTTTTTTCATTTTCAAAAATTAGATACACTTTTTATTATTACAGTTATTGTTCCACTTACAATAAACAAAAATTTCACTGAAACTGATGTCTAGTGAATTAATTCCTTTTATAAGACAGTTTCTTATCTTTGCATAAAACTTAATCATGAAATTGGCATATCTAATCAGGAGGATTTTGATTGAAACTAGTTTCTCGAAATTGGGAGTTAAATTTTAATTCTGCATGATTTATTTTAAAAACAAAAAAAGAGCGATTTAAAAAGTATTTACTGAAGATTTTCTTTTTCGTGTAAAATATTTTCATAAAAAATAACATTTTTGTTTTCTGGATTGTTATTCTTTATTATTTTGTGATGATGATTTATCTCTTAATTATCAATTTATGATAATCAATTCTGAGAGTAATAGAAATGTAACTTTCTTATATTTTATCAGTTATACGCTAAAAGTTTTAATTTCTTTAATATGTTAAATTAGTTAAGAATTAAATTATAAAAATCATAAATTGCATTAAAAATCCTTAGAATTATTTTAGTTCAGGACGTCATGTCTTATTGATTTCTGATATATATCTTTGCCATTTTAGATCTCCAAAATGTCAAAACTCTTTTAATAAAAATATAAAATTGGATAGCAAACATTTGAAAAAAATTCTACCCGAAGGATTAAATTCTTATTTTTAAAAATTATATAGAATTAGAATTTTATTTCCTTGATGTCTACACAAGCCGTTTCTCTACAATTAGTTGTCATACTTTTCTAAACCTAAATTTAAAAAATCTTAAATTGTACGTATCATATTTACCATATTAAATTTATTGTCTTAACACTGATTCTATTTTGTATAATAAAAATTAAATAAAAATAAGGAAAATGTTACGTTTGCAATACATGCCGACATTGAAAGTCTTTTAGAGCCTGTTACTGGTACAGATGCTTATCAGAAACATATTCCTACAAGCGTTGCTTTTTATATACAATTGTAAATTTAACGATTCTCTTTTGGAATGTGAGGCTTTCTGCACAACAAACTGTATAAAATAATTGAAACAATTATCCGATAAAATAGCTATATTTATTTTAAGAACATTATTTCGATGAAAATATTGGCATCTAGGTAATAATTACAATATTTAAAATGATAACAGTTTGTCGTAATATTGTGAAAAAATTTTTAAAAATGATGGTATTAATTTCTTTATTATTTATGAATTAATAACATCTTTCTAAGGTGGAATTTTATAATAACGAATCTAGAAAGTAAAGTACAATTTTACTCTTGAAAAATTGCAATTCATTGTTTCATTCCACCTTGTACTAAATCGTTTTGGGAAATTGGATTTTTATTTGATGATTAAAAGAATAGTACAAGGAAGTTTTGTAATAATAATATATATTTAATTTATTTAAATTGAAAGGATTGTTAGAAACCCTAAAATCCTAAATACCAACGTTGCCAAATGCAAAATTTGGAGAAATGAAGAAATTAGAAAAGATAGCAACGTGGGATAAGTAAAGAAAGAAATTTTTTCCTTGAACAAAATTATGGGCAAGGGTAGTCATAAATGCAGGTACCGAGACCACTCCACAAATGGTTGAGTCGATCGTGTCGTAGGCATCGTGAAATTCTGGCAAGATAAAATATGACAAATATTTCCTTGGATCCATTTCATCTGTTCAAGTAAACATTTAATTTTGTTAATTCTATATTACTAACTATTTTTATACGTTGAATTCAAAACAATATTATTATAAATATAAGTTATTATATATTACTTCCTCATAGAGGAAGTATTTAAATAGTTTTCAGTACAATTACATTTTCCTAATGTTAGTTTTAAATTCAAATATAATTAATTATGTACTGGGTCTTCGATCATTTACATCTTATACGTCTAATCTTAACATCTAATCTCGGGTTTTAGGTATTAATTCGTTAAATTAATGTTTAATCATCGGTATTTTCATCATAGCAATCTTCTTCGTCGATTGTATCCTTCGGCATTCGACATTCTACATTAGATGGCCAATCACAAACTTGAAGTTGTGGATTAAAATAAAGTCGATCACCATTCTCATTCATTACTGGACAAGAAATACCATTCTCTGGTGTTTTTACTCCTCTTTCGCAAATGTAAAATTTTGTACAATCCTGTTCATGAGCAAGGTGAAATGTGAAGTCCATTCTGTCTTCTACAGGACACTCTGTTTGACCAGACACAATTGATCTTTCATCACCATATGCAGCAATCGACATCGAGATGAAAATAGTTAAATAAACCAAGAAGTCTGTAAAAGTTCAAATATATATAATTATTAGAATTGTGTTTAATGTACTGCAACAAATTTTGAAATTAATACTTGAGCATTGTTCTATCTGGGAATATTAGACTGGCATGAGTGAGGGATTAAGTTTCGCGAAGAAGCTTCTCGAATCTTGGAGGGGATGAAACTACAAAGAACCGAGGTTTCTTTAAAAATTAAGCAAAACCAAAAATCAGTTCATAACCAACATCGTAGGACTCCGGTTGAGTTCCTCAGCCAGCATCTTTCGAGCCAGTTCTCTTCTCTTAAGAAGTCTTTAGGGAGTCGCAACAAGTTCCTCAATCTCTGATAGTTGCGCGTTCTTTTGTCATTGAATTTGAAACAGTTTTAAAATCCGCAAGTGTTAAACCGGCATAACGTGGTAACATTTGTGAAATCTAAATGATATTCTAATCTTAAATAAATTCTCTAACTCTTGGAGGTGCGGTCAACTATTAGTTGTGACTCCGGGGAACTCATTAGTTAAATTCGATCATTGTCAAAATCATCGAGGAATACCTGAGTCTTTTAATAAATAAAATTAATCCTCGAGGTATCTTCCTAACTTCCAGTTGATTCTTTGATTTAATCCTACTGAACAAAATCCTAAAGTTAAACCCTACAACTGTAAACCTAAGCTTGGGTTTGTAAATCATCATCGAACATCAACTGTAAATCAACAAGACAATTAAATCTGGGATATTCAACTACACTTGAGGACCAGTATTTATTTTTGGAACAAACCAACAGGGTTCCGATTTGCTGATATACTACAAGACTCCTGTGGAGTCTCTTTCATTTGGGTCTCTCTTATTATTTGGGTTCTAACTCCAAAATTCAGTGTTTCACTGTCAATAAAATTTGCTCCTTGTTGCAGTGAATAACGGTTCACCGCAACCAAGGATTTGAATAAAAGGATTTTTTCCTCTTAGAATCACTCCCTCCATCAGAAAATGAATTCACTCAACCAAAATTGTATCAATAAATGGTTGGGATTTTCGTTTACTCATAAAATAGAATTATGGGTCGAAGGATCTATTTTGATCTATCCTTTGTCTTAAGTGATAAGCAGGGTCAATGCTGTAGGAATATTAATTGTAAATATACTTAGAGTCTAATCATTTGACGATCGGGAGCTTCGTTTGTGTTCGTACATTTTCGGAAGAATGAAAGAATTGCTATGTAAATGTATAAGTGAATAATTAGTCAGTCAAACTCTGGTCACCATGTAAGCAAAGACGTTATAGTCCTTAAATAGTTGTCTTCAATTTTAATAAAATCTTAAATGTCTAAAAAGTAACAAGTGTATTATTTTAAATCCTATGTCTTATGTGTTAGTATAAAAGATATCCTACAATGCAGGTATGAAACCCACGTCAAGTCAGTCGTAGATTTTCAGTCTTATGTTTAAGAACAGTTTTTGTGCAAGTGTAAATAAAGTGTTTTTCAAAAGATTTCTTTAGTTTTATTTAAATGTGCCTTTAAATTAATAATAGAAGTGCCTTTTTTATCGAAACGAGAAAAGCACCCTCCCTCGGAAGAAGGGAGTCTTCGACCAATAAATAAACTTGCTTTAATTGGAATATTAAAATATTTATTGTTCAATGGACTTTCTTCCCCGTTTCCTTAGATCAAAGTCTCCAGGCTTTGTAAATGAATGGGGGGGGGGTTAGAAATTAGCAAAATTAAATTTTTATAGTTCCTCGCAAATCTTTTAAAATTTGAAGTCAAATAGACCTAGCTTGAAGCTTTTTTGATTAATAGAAAGGGGGATTTGATGTGATAAAGACAGGTGAATTTCTCGTTTTTAGTGAATTTTTATTGCTTAAATTTAATGTGCTGCATTTTCTAGAAAAATAATTGGAATTTTTAAAATTCAAGCTTAATAAACCTTGAACTTATGACTTTAAAAAAAGGCAAAGAAAAAATTATTTTGATTGGTTTGAAATATATAAATTTTACTTATAACTTTCGAACCAATCAAGCTATTTAAGTTTAATTCCGCTTATTTTAAAGTTAAAAGTTTAAGGTCTTATTTAGCATAATTTCAAAATTTTCCTAATATTTCTCTAGAAAATGCAGCCCACCAAACTTTAACAATGAAAATTCGCTGAAATCGAAAAATTCACCTATTTTCATCACATCAAATCTTCTTTTCTATTAATCGAAAAAGCTTCAAGCTAGGACTATTTGATGGCAAATTTCATGAGCTTTTCAGTGGTTTATAAAAAATTTATTTTTTCTAATTTCTAACAGAGTAACGAATATTTAAAAACGTTCATATTGTTACAAATAATAATAATCTAATTAATAAACTTAAATAAAAGAAATTTATTACATTTGGCGCCCAACGTGGGGCTCTATATATTTAAAAAGCCTATTTTTATTTATTAATGAAATATTAAATTAATTAAGACAATTTTGACCCAGTTTTGACCGGTAGTGTATTTCTATATATTTTTTGAAGCTGAATCCGAATCAAAGGTCGGGACTGCTAGATTGGTTCTAATTTTTTAGATATTCTCAAAAGAATTTTCAAAAACTACTAAAGATTTTTACTAAAAGATTAATAGGTTTCTGTTTACTATAACCCATATAGTAAGTTTTTTAATATTAACTAGTCAAATTTGTCTACAGAACTGATAGTTTTCTACTAATTATAAAAAATTTTTAATTCATCACTAATTGGAATAGAAACAACTTTTTTGCTGTTTTTTTGCGCACTATAGTAATTTATTATCAATTCAGATTTAGAGACCAAAATTAAAATTGGAGAAAATTTGTTTTCAATTTGCAGGCTGTGTAATTTTAAAATCTGCTTTTTAGTTTAAAGATTCCTTTTAATTTTTCAAAATTTACTTTAATTTTAATATACTTTCGTATACTCGACAAAAAAATAAATAAATACAATATTTATAACTTGAAATAATAACTGAGGAAATTTTATCATTATCAAAAAATGAATACTTACTCTTCATTGTTGCAGTTATTTTATCACTGATAATTAATTACAGAAAATTTCACTGATTCTCATTAATGTCTAGTGAATTCATGTTCTTTTATACAGAGTTTCTCATTTATTTGCACAAAATTTGATTATGAAATTGACATAGTCAGGAGGATTTTGATTGAAATTAGGAAGGGGAGTTCCTTTTTGCATTTAGTTACACAAAAATAATCATAATTTGACAATTTTATACGGTTTTATCTTTAATACAAAGGAAGAGATTCAAAAACTGTTTACTGAAGATTTTTTTACTGAGCTGTGATTTTCGGTATAATACAGATTATCTGAATATCAATTACATTTTTTTAGGAACATGTGATGGCTAATGACGTCATTTTTGAAAAGAATAAATATATCTGCGGTTCCTCTCTTAAAATTCTGAACAAATATTTTACAATAAAGTCAATATCATAATATGGAAGGTACTTGTGATTTGAGTTCTCTCGGATTTGGTTTAAAAATTGATTTTAAAATTATTCTAAATTCCGAAAATTTTGCAAATATAATTTTAAAAATGCAGACGAATTAGGATCCAAAAGAAACCTTTGTTAAAATATTTTATTTTATTGTAAAAATGAAAAATATTTAATATTTTAAGAATATAAACTTGTTTTTTAAAGCAATTATTTTATATTATTTCTGGAAAAAATTTATGAAATCTTTTTTTAGCTTTCAAACTTTATGCAAATTATGTATGTATAATATGACCAAACATCTGTATATTCCAATTATTATTTTAAATTATGTTTTTTTTTTACTTCATACTTTTTATTTGAAAAGAGTGTAAAGATTTTAAATATTCTTTTATGTATATATCTTATCTTTAAACTGGTCGCAATAAATAATATATGTATGATTTACCTTTAAGATCTGATTGTTAGTCTCGGAGATGATGACGCATCTTGAGATTTTTAAGACGTTATTCTTAAACTGATCCCAGTTTTAGAATTTTGGAATTGTTTAAAAAAGTATTTCTGTTGTTTGTTGTCTCACTGAAATTGTATGAAGATTCTGTATTAAATATTTCGAATCAGTTTCTTTGCTTTTTATTTAAGGTAAAAATTGTTCTTGAATTTCAACGACTTGAAATAGTAATACTTTTGTTATGTACATAAAATTTTAGTAATTTATCACTATTAATGTACAATTTTTCTTGAGACTAAGGAAGAAGTTGATTTGTTGTGAAAAAGCTAAAAATGTAAATATTATCAACCAGTATGACATTGAGGTATGAAAATGAATGGAAAATTTGTCATATTTCTCAAGCTCAGTTGTAATTTATTTATTTAGAAATAATTGTAGAACAGTAAATTAGTTAAACATTACTAATTCAGTTAACCAAAGTAATTTTAGGTTATGTTAAATCACTAAAACAATTAATAGATTTCTGTCTACTAAATATATTTGCCATATTTTATTATCTGTTAGTCAAATTTGACTGCTGAATCAGTAGTTTAATACTAATAATTAGTTATTGTTTACTAATTGGAATAATGTATGTGGAGGTGTCAAAAATTGACGATCAGGGTCGGCGGTACAAGTAGATATACGTAACGCGCCTGCCGCCGACCCCATTGAAGCCTCTTATACCTCACTCGTATTAAGGGCTCCTCGGAAGTTAATTAGTTAATGCCTGAATAAAAATAATTTTTAATCAAGATCAAGAAAAACCTTTATTCAAAGTTTGAGTGCAATCTATTAAATTTATTAAACTTTCATTCTTTTACAAAAAAAACAATGTTTTAATATTATATCTTGGAATGAAATCGAATTCTTTTGATTCTGTAAAATGATAATTTTAAGTAAGATAGTCTTTTAACAAATTGCCAAGTTTCACTTCAATCGACCGAATCTTTCTCAACCAATGCCAGTACAAATTAATTCCGGCAAACAGATAGAGTTTTTGTTTTTTGCATTTTTCTAATCCTTACTACACAAAGCGAAAAATCATGCTGTTGCGTATGACTTATGGTCATTTTATTTTTACATTCCCTTTGTGAAAATATCTAAATTATAACTAAATTATAATTATTTCGAAATTTACACAAAGCCACATAAAACACATACAATAATTTAGGTCAATAAATTCACGTCATAATAAAAAATGTCTTAGTAGCATAAGGAATTTAATTTAAAATTCCAGATAAATAATCATTAAGAAGTGCTTCGCCAAAACTTCTCTGAGAAATTAATTAATAAACACATACGAAATCTTATTATGGAAAGAAAATAACTCAAATACAGAGAAGTGCAACTCAAGTAAATGATTAAGAAACAAAACAAGCTTTCGACAATTTGTAAGGTTCATCTTCCGAGGAACAAACTAATTACGAAAGATTGATAAAATATAAAACAAATAAAAATCTGAATTTGTTAAAGTAACGGCAATCGAATAAGAAATAAACTAACAAAAACGATTTTTTAACGATGCTGGTGAATATAAAAACCGAAAAGAAAGATGAGTCTTCTTGGTCAGCGTCTCTGGACGGGGTCATTTGGACGAGGTCTTCTGCTAGCTAATTCTCTTGGGGACAGCTGTAAGTTAGTCTGATCAACTCAGAGCAAGAGTTAATAATTTAAATCTCTGTGTTGAGATCTAGTGAGCACAAAGTGGAAAAATACGAGTTCACGTTCCAAGTGAAATTATTTATTTGAGTTGTATTTACTGATTGAAAAACTAGTAAAAAGAATAAACTGAATTACGCATTTAAGTATTGAGAAATATTATTATCACATAAATTGAAATCCCTCAGGTGAGTAAAACGAAGAATACCTAGAACACATTACACTTGACATACAAAATTAGCTTGCACATATAAAATTTATATTCATAAAAAGAAAATCACTGAAAAACTGTCGAAATGTGTTGTGGTCAATTCTTAATAATCTCTCGCTTAAAAAAAAATAGTTTCAAAATCTTGACGAAAAAAGGAAAAAACTGATTAACATGTTCCTTTTAAATATTTCAATTTGACTTTTAAGGTAATTTAAGAGAATGTTTTAGTTTTTTATTTCTTTTGATTGGATTATGTTGTTATTAGTGAAATTTGTGAATTATCTGTGTAAACAATTTTTGTGACCAATTTTTAATAAAATTTTAACCTAAAGAGGTTGGACAATCCTTCCAACGAAACGTCGCAAAATGACATAATATGAAAAAAATCTTTTTTCATTTATATCCTTCCTTTGATCGTTCCTCCATCTGGAGTTTCCTTTAAACAATAAGAATTACGGAAGGGATCAACTACCTTTTTTGAAAAAATCACTGAAAGTTTTTTACAATTATGAAAAAAAGGTCATTGAACCGAAAGTAAAATCTGTGTATTCTAAACTACCGAATGTTATGATTTATTAAATAAAATTGATTGAATATCTGATTTGTAAAATTGAATTGTTTTTGTTAAATCGAATTTTGACATAGGAAGTCTTAGACACTAAAACTTGTTTAACCTATCTAAGGGTTCACCGTACTGAGTATGAGGAAAAGTCGGTCTTTAAAAGAGTCTGCAAATATGCAAATACTATTAAGGATAAAGTAAATTTTTTAGGAATCACTTTAGAACGCTTCGTTTACGAGCTGCGTGCTTTTGTTAAATAATTTGAGGTTAGGTTTAATTATTGTAGTACTTATTTATAGTACAATAGAGTCATTTTTCATTGTAGACCCGTTAATTGTAAATAAATAAATAATATGGCTCTCTGCCAATGAATTGAATTAATAATTCAGAAAAGAGACATCCACTGCCAATTCTTAATATAACTTCGGTTTTAAAAATTGTTTTATGTATCTTTGATGCATAAATGTGTAATCTTTTAAACTACGTGCAAATAATGTACCATTTGTCTAAACTGATGTTTGAAATACGATTGTTTAGTTTTGAAAATAATGTCGCTACTTTATACCTCTAAAAAGTCATTTTTAATCTGATCGAACTTTTAGAATTTTCAATTTTGTAATTGTTTAAAAATAAATTTCGGTTTTTTTTGACATATTAAAAAATATATACACTACCATCTATAATTATCTGAAAATGTTTATTAAATATTTCGAATTAGTTTTTTTGTGTTTCATTTTAAAATAAACATATTACTCTTGATTTTTAACGTTTTAAAATAATAATAGTTTTTTTACTGATATAAAATTTGAATAATTGATCCCTATTGTTACACAATTTTTTTCTTACATAAGGGATTAATTCGAACTTGAATTAAAAAAAGCTAAATTCAAATATTATGAACCAGAACCAGTATGTTGACACTTCAATACTCATGAAAAATTTATCATATTCTTCAAACTTAAATGTAATTTATCTATTTATCAAAAATTTTAGAATAATAAATTAGTAAAAATTACTACCTAATTTAAATAAACAAAACAATTTTTAGGTGATGTTAAATCGCCAAAACAATTAATAGATTTCTGTCTACTAAATATGTTTGTAATTTTTTATTAATTATTAGTCAAATTTAACTGCAGAATTAGTAGTAGTGTTATACTAATAATTAGTTATTATATTTACTAATTGGAATAGAGAAATTTCGTTCAAGGTTTTAGGATTAGAATTATTGCCTACCAGGGTCGGCGGTACGATGGTTGTATGTTTTTCTTTTCCATCAAAAGATGTGCCTGAGAATAAATTAAAATCTTAAATTAAACATTTCATTTTAACATATTAAGTTTTTCTTTCTTACTCTAATTTCTTTATCAATAACACAAATTGATAAAAAAGAAGCAGACATCCGCGCAAGCCGCCGACCCTTTTTCAAACCTCTTACCTCACTTGCATTAAGAAACCCTAAGAAATTGCATTTCAAGAAGGAGATCATTTCGTTGTATACATATATAAGTAAATCTTTATTTTAATGTTAAGATTGCTATTTTTCGATGTTTAAAAGTTTTATATACATTAAAATTTTTATCAATAAGTTATATTAACCAATTTTTATTTTTTCTAATAGTTGTTTTGATTTTTTTGATTGTATTGATATTGATGTGCTTCAATAAAGCTTATAAGCAATTCATAAAAAAAGTTTAAAATTTTTTTTAATTATTCTACAAAATTTTCCAATTCTGATTACAAAATTTTCATAAACAACAAAATATGACCATAAACTAAGCTATACTATAATATAATCTATGATGTAAATTCTAATATAAAGATTTTTATCATCTAGATTATATTATTAGAATCTTTGATTTGTTACCCCCTAATATGTAAAACCTAAACTTTGTAGCTGCAATTATTAATTTAAATGAACTAATTAATACAAAACTTAACAGAAAATACTAATTGTGATTTTTGCTGCATGTAGTTTTCTGGTGAATGAAATTCTTAAGAATAACTCTAGATTTCTAGGTATAAATTATAAATGTAATGCATATTATAACTATTAAATATTAAAAACATTCTAAATGGGTGAAATACATTTTTTTTATTTTTTATTATAAGTAATTACATTTTATTAATGTACAAATAAAATTTTTGTGCAAAGAATTAATTACATTAACAATGTACAACGTTAAATTAATTGAGTATTGAATCCTTGATTCATTATTTATTAATTAGTCTTCATCACTGTTATCTTCTTCATCATTTGCATCCTCTGGCATTCGACAGTCTACATTAGATGGCCAATCACAAAGTTGAAGATCGGGATTAAAATAAAGTCGATCACCATCCTCATTCATTATTGGACAAGAAATACCATTATCTGGAATTTTGACTCCATTTTGGCAAAAGTAAAATCTTGTACAATCCCATTCATGAGCAAGGTGAACTGTAGGATCCAAATAGTCATCTTCAGGACACTCTGTTGGATGAGGCACAACTGGTATTTTATCACCATATACAGCAATCGACATTGCAATAAAAATAGATAAGCAAACCAAGAAGTCTGTAAAAATTAAAAATTTATAATTTGCATAAATAAATTTGCATAAATTTATGCATATTTTATAATTGCATAAAGATTTCATAGACACAGTTTTAAAAGTTTTCAATTCTTATCATAAAAAGTTACAATTCACGCACGAAGTTGAAATTGATGGAAGAATAAATTTCCTTGACTTGACTTTGATAAGAAAAAACAATCGCCTTATTTTTGACTGGTACCAAAAACCTACCTGTTCCGGAAGACTTTTAAACTTTTTATCTAATCATCCTGTTAATCAGAAACGTAATATTGTTTTTAATCTAGTCGACAGAGCTATTTCTCTCTCACATAAAACTTTCCATAAAAAAAACATTGAATTGACCAAAAAATTACTTATTAATAATAGTTATCCAAAAAGTTTAATTAATAATTGTATTTCGGAAAGACTCAAATGTATTAGTTTAAAGAAGAAAGATAACAATGAAGATTTGACCGCACAAAAAAAATCTTTGTATGCTAGAGAAGTTAAAATTTCAGTTCCTTTTAAAAATGTACGTTTTTACTCTAAATGTAAACATACTTTAAAAAACTATAACATCTGCACCATTCCTAAAGTTGAAAAATCCTTAAATAGTATTGTAAAATTAGGCAAGGATTCAGTTGACAAATGGAAAAAATGTGGTGTTGTTTACAAAATCCCTTGTAAAAATTGTAATGCGGTTTACTATGGCGAAACCAAGAGATTTCTTGGAAAGAGAGTTTCTGAACATGAAACTAATAAAAACCCAAATTTTGTTATTAATTGCCATTGTAGTAATAATAATCATAAATTTGACTATCAAAATACAAAAATTGTTGACTACGAACGTGATTGGAAAAAGCGTGTTCTGTCTGAAATGATTTTTATTAATAGTGACCCGAATAGCATAAATGTTAAAGAAAATTTCGATGGTTTAAACAAAACTTACAAACAGCTTTTGCAAAAAAATTTTCCGATTTCTTGATTTATTTTAATCGTAATTTTAACTGTCTAATTTATTTTATTTTTGATTTGTTTTGATTTCTCAATGTTATTCTGTATTTGTTTTCGTCGTCTAGACGTTTAATCGTCAATATCACACTTTTCTGTTAGTTTGTCCATGACCTAGGACTAGTGAACACAGTGACAAGTCACTCTCTGTGATGTCTTAAAATATTTTTAATTTCCGTATGAGGTAAAAATCATTTTCTTAAAATGTACATTCTGTGTTTGGTTCGTGTTAAAAAAATTTTACTAAGTGTTCACACTTGTTATTGTTTCAGCCTGAAGATGTCTACGAATTGTAGACGAAACGTTGCAAATAAATTAATATCTGAATTTATTTAATGTGTTAGTGTTAGTTACCTACACAATTTTGCTCCTCCGGATCGAAAAATCTCTTTTCTTTATTATTAACAATGGAGAGCGACAAAACATTACCTAAAAATTTATAATTGTTTGCAATATTAAATGAAAAGCACTATATCAAATTTTGATTTAAAAATATCCGTTAAGAAGAGATTAAAAAATCGATATTGCTTTAAATTCACTGAGAAAAAGGAATTGTTGGATTTACAAGTCGTATTTGAAAGAAAAACAACAATTTTTGACATCTTAACAACTTGTGATTTTTGTAGTAACAATCAGTTTTGCTAATAACAATCCGACTTGTTAATCCAACAATTTTTTTTAGTTTTCTGCTAGGTTTAAAAATTATTAAATTTGTCATTAGTTGGAATAAACTCTTTCACGGTTTTTATGCGCACTATCGTAATGTATTATCAATTCAGAAGTTACAACATTAGAATTGGAGAAAATTTGTTTTCAGTTTGCAGGCTTTGTAATTTTAAAATCTGCTTTTTATTTAAAAGGTACATTATAATTTCTCAAAAATTATTTTAATTTTAGTATGCTTACGTATACTCGGCAAAAATAATAATAATAAATACAATATTCATAATTAGGGAAATTTTATCATTAGCAAAAATGAATACTTACTCTTCATTGTTACGATTATTTTATCACTGATAATTAATTGCAGAAAATGTCACTGGTACTAATTAATTTCTGGTGAATTCATGTCCTTTTAAACAAACTTTCCCACCTATTTGCACAAAATTTGATTATGAAATTGTGATAATCAGAAGAATTTTGATTAAAATTAAGAAGGGGAGTTCTTACTTGAATTTACTTACTCAAAGATAATCATAATTTGAAAATTTTGTTCGATTTTATCTCTAAAACAAAGGAAGAGATTCAAAAACTGTTTACTGAAGATTTTTTTACTAAGCTGTTTTTCTCGGTTTAATACAGATTATCTGAATATAAATTCCATTTTTTTAGGAACATGTGATAGATAATGACGTCACTTGCAAAGAGAATGAATTTATCCGCCGTTTTACTCTTAAAATTGTAACTAAATGTTTTACAATGAAATTTTGTTAAATAATCGTCAGTATCATCTGGAAAGTTCGTATGATTTGAGTTCGTTTGGATTTAGTTTAAACATAAATTTACAAATGCTGCTTTTTTTGAAAAAAAATTTATTAAATTTATTTTAGTATCCAAACTGTATGCAAATTGTATATGTTCTTTTTATGAAGATTATTTTTAATGTGAAATATTGTTTGCAATTATTAGCGAAAACAAATTTGTTTTTTAAAAAGTAATGGTTTTAAATATTACTTTATGTATCTTTCATATATAAAACTGTTATCTTTTAAACTGTATGCAAATAATGCACGATTTGTCTTTGAAATCTGATTGTTAGTCTCTTAAATAATGTCCCATATCTTAAGATTTGTAAAAAGTTATTATTAAACTAATCCTACTTTTAGAATTTTGGAATTGTTTAAAAATGGATTTCGGTTTTTTGTTGAGTTACTGAAAGATACCACTACCGTTCCTAATTATGTGAAGATTCTGCATTAAATATTTCGAATCAGTTTTTTTGCTTTTCATTTAAGTAAAACTTTTTCTTGAATTTCAACAGCTTGAAATAATAATAATTTATTTACATACATAAAAAATAAAGTTCCCTGATCTGAGTATATGAGACCTAAATTTTCCTATGTGTTTTGATGCGCTGAATCCGAATCCGTCATCAGAATTGACCCAGCACGTTAATATAAACGTCTTTATAAAAAGAAATTATTCTATATAAAACATATCATATTTCATAAAAATATTCTTTTAACCATATCTCGGAATAAAATTAATTTTTGTTTCCTCGTAAAAGAAGCTTTGTGATCGTAAAGATTTTTGATTTTTCAAAAATAATCTAAATCAACTCATATTTATCGACATGCCTATGGCCGTTATCCCACAATTTATTTATTTATTTTTCATTTTCCAAAAATTGTCTCAATCAACTCATATTTATCTACATGCCCATGGCCATTATCTCACAATTTATTTATTCTAAATTATTTAATTTCAATTGCTGGTTTTTAATTTCTTATTTAAAGAATCCGTTAATTTTGATTTAGTTTGATTAATCTCCAATAGACTCTTCTGATCACTAAGATTGAGCTTAATTCTAAGACTGTTTTTTCAAAATTTATAATTTATTATTTAAGACTTATTTCTATTTATTTCTCCTTATTTTATGTAATCCTGCGACGAGTCGACAAAATTTAGAAGAATTTTTGAATTTGTGAAAAGAAAACTGAAGATTTAAAATTATTGCTCTTGTGAAATTTGAATTTGCCGCCAATTTAATATTATTTGAAGAAAATTAACTTATCACTGCTAAATTTTAAATTTATGATGAAATTTTGGATTTATGATGGATTTATTTGATGTCAAAATTGAATTTTGCGTTCCTGGTTAATTTGAATTTCCCGCCTGATTTTCATATCCTAAAATTGGAATTTATTGATTTAATTTATGGATTATATTACGAATTTGAATTTTTTGATTTTGATTGTGTATTTGGAATTTGTTTACTGGATTTCTTCAATTAATTTCTTCTGGTTAAATCAAAAAATCTTAATCTTAATCTCCTGTTGCTGCGGGTTAGCCAAGGCCCATAATTCGACGAGCGATAAAGTTGGGACTATATCCATTTTTTAAATTTGAGAATGGTTGATGATTTCATAGATTCAAGTTCTTCAAGATTCATATCGGATTTACCAGTTGCCATACTATTCGGGAGTCATATTATTGGAGGAGTAACACTTTGATCTACCATCTCAAGGACCGAATTAAATTATTATTTTGTTCTGAATTAATTCAGAAGATTTTTAATATTTATTTTATGAAGAAATCCGTTTAGAAGATTTGAATTTCGAGCTCTATGAAGTCAGCCAATGGGAAAGCAGCATTTAGATTATATTTTATTTTATTGGAAGTCTCGATTGTATTTTGTCCAAAATTAGGGATCTTAGTTTTTAAGTTCAGGGATTTTGTTAATTGAGTTTCGGAAGCACTGTCATTTTTTTTATCGTTGTGTTTGCAACCGTTAAAAATAACAAACGCCGCCATCTTATCTTTTTAGTAGCCTTTGGAGAGAAAGGACGTTTTTATTGCTGATTATTATTTGATTGTTAATTTAATTATTTTGAACTCACATATATTGGAAAGAATATTTTTGGCTTTAAAACAGGAAAAATAAAGAGATTACTGGAAATTTCATTTGAAGATTCCAATTTTGTATTTTTCTTTCCGAGAAAATTCGTTCAATCTCTGAACCTGCTTCTTTAGTTTTCAATTAGTAAGATATCATTTTATTTCTCGAGAAGTAGAAATTTAATTTCATTAATCAGTTTCTTGATTCGGTTCATTATATTTATTTTGTTAATTTAACTTATCAAAATTATTAAAATTATTCAAAAATACAAAATTTTTCTTTCCTTATGTCATCCGAGAAACTCATTCCTTTTTTCTTTTTGTCACTTCTTAATTAACGTTTGTCTTTAAAAAATATCTTAAAATTTAACTGATTTAATTGACCTTTGTTCTTAACTTTGATTGTAATTATTGATTTTAGCTCGTAATTTGATGTTTAGATTTCAATATTTTATTTAACTTAATGAATTTGATTTAATTCCTTTTATAAACTAGTCTTGGATTAAGGAAAGATCCTCAATTCAATTATATTGAATTGAGTATTAATACATTAATTGATTAATTATTGAAAAATTGTAAATTTATTTTTCACTACTTTAACCTCAAAATTTATTTTTGTTAAAAATGTAATTTGCGAATTTATTTATTAATAAACTAATTTTTTGTGAACTTCTTTCGAAAACTAACAGCAAAAATTTGTATTGCAATAATTTTAGAATTCAATTTGAATAAATTGTTATTATTGTTTAATTTAATGTTTTATTTGATATTTTAGTACTTCATTAAATCTTCTTAAATAACACCAAGTCACCCCCTCTGCCATTATTCAGATTCGGGGCTGAGCTAGTTGAGACAAAATTATTTTGCAGAAGACTTTTTGAAATCTTGACTTATTCTTTTTTTGGTAATTTAATTAAATTTAATTTTTCTAAATTTGCCTTTCGGGATTATTTCTTTGGTCTTTGAGCTTTTTTTTCTTTTCTTTCTTTTGTGTCAATAACCAAAACAGAGCTTCTAATTGTTTTTAGTTGTCTGTTTGGTTAATTTTTTTTGGAGCTTCCAATTATTTTTGGTTGTCAACGGTTTTCTGAATTGAGCTTCCAATCGTTTTTAGTTGTCAATCATTTGCTTCTATCATATTGAGCTTCTAATTTTTTTAGTTGTCAATCTAATCTATTTTTTTCCTGATTGAGCTTCCCATTGTTTTTTTTTGGCAGCCAATCAGATTCCTTCTACCAAATAAGCTTCTAATTATTTTTAGTTGTCAATTTGGTTTTTTATCCTCTTCCTTTGTCTTTTATTTTTGTTTGTAAATTGTCCCAAGAAAAGTTTTGTGCCCAACATTTTAAATTATTTAGTTTTCGTCTTCCGACTTGTGACCTTACATTAATTTCTTTTAGCATTGAATGTTTGTTCTAAATTTAGTTTTCCTAACCTAATAAAATAAAATTTTTATTTAATTTTTAAGGTTATAATTTGGCGCTTTTGATCTAATCTTTGATTAAGTTGATCCTTTGATTAGTTTCTGTCTAATCTCTTGAATTAATTCAATTTATTATTATTTACTTAAAAACTATTTGTTTAATTATTTATTAATTACATTATTGTTTTTTTACGATTACAGTAGTCTTATAACAAACTGCCAATTTGCACTTAAATTGACTAATTGTGAGTCTTTCTCAAGCAATACTCGTATGTACATATTATTTCCGACAACAGACAGCCAAACAAACAGATTTTTTGTTATTAGCACTTTTTTAATCCTTACAAAAAACGAAAAGTTTTATATTAATTTTCACCTTGTAAGAAATGTACAGACAAAATTTATTATATTTCTAGGTATAAATTATAAATGTAATGCATATTAAAACTATTAAATATTAAAAATATTTTAATTGTGTGAAATAAATTTTTTTTATTTTTTAATATAAGTAATTACATTTCATTACTATACAAATAACATTTTTGTGTAAAGAATTAATTACATTAGCAACGTACAATTAAATTAATTAAGTATTAATTAATTGAGTAATTATTAATTAGTCTTCATCGCTGTCATCTTCTTCATCATTTGCATCCTCTGGCATTCGACAGTCTACATTCGATGGCCAATCACAAACTTGAAGATCGGGATTAAAATAAAGTCGATCACCATCCTCATTCATTACTGGACAAGAAATACCATTCTCTGGTATTTTAACTCCATTTTGGCAAAAGTAGAATCTTGTACAATCCCATTCATGAGCAAGGTGAACTGTAGTATCCAAAGGGTCATCTTCAGGACACTCTGTTGGATGAGGCACAAGTGGTGTTTCATCACCATATACAGCAATCGACATCGCGATAAAAATAGTTAAGCATACCAAGAAGTCTGTAAAAATATAAAAATATATCATTATTAGAATTGTGTTAAACGTACTGCAATAAATGTTGGTTTGAAAATACCCATTAAGAAAAGGTTGATGTTTATTGGATTGGATTCAAAGTGTTCGAAATTTTTAGTCATTCGGATTTAGTAATTTTGAAATTTGCTTTTCAGCTAAAAGATAACTATTCTTTTTTTTTATTAGCAAAAAATTAGTACTTACTCTTCATTGTTACAGTTATTTTATCACTGATGGATAATTACAGAAAATTTGACTCATTAATGACTAAGGAACTCATTTCCTTTTATACAGAGTTTCTTATCTTTGCCCCAAACTTGATTATGAAATTGTCATAATCCGGAGGATTTTGATTAAAGTTAAGAAGAAAAGCTTCTAAATACATTCACTTACTCAAAAATACACCTAAAACAGATAATTAAGTATCAGGTTATCTATAAAGCAAAGGAAGGGGTTAAAAAATTGTTGATTGTAGATTTTATTATTAAGGTGTTTTTTCGGCTAAATACAGATTATCTTAAATCAGTTATATTTTTTTAAGAACATGTTACGATTAATGACGACATTTGGGTAGACACTTAATTTGTTCGAGGTTTTACTCTTTAAATGCTGAATAAATATTTTACCATGAAGTTTTGTATAGAATAAGTTTCAATAATACTGAAATCGCTGTAAAGTTTAATAATAGGTACTCAGTTAAAAAGTAAAATTGAAATTGTGAAATGTTTTTATCAAATAAAAATTGAATGTAAATTTTGATGAATTATTTTAATTTTATGGTTAATAATATATTATTTTCAATAATAAATTGAATAAAAAAATTGTATTTAAGTTTTATTGGTAATTGTGCTTTTATTATTAATAAACCTTTCGCAAAGTTTTAATTTTTAATATTATTATATTATTATAAATTTAATTATTATATTATTATTGTTATTTTACAAAATACTAATAATAGTAAAGAATTCAATTTTTTTACTAGATAATAATTTTTTTTGAGAGAATTTTAATAAAATTGTTTGTTTATAGCAAACATTTTAGATATTTTAAATAAATAACTACTACAAATTATTATAATCCATTTATCACTATATGTCTTTTTTTAGAAAAAAATTTGTAACGAAAAGAATAATCTTTTTTTTATAAACCCTCTGCAAATTATAATGACTGCAATAATGCTACTAGTAAAATAAATAAATAATGTAGTTTTAAGCATTAAGTCTGTTTAAACAACTTCTTAATATAACTTTGGTTTTAAAAACTCTTTTATGCATAACTGTGTTATCTTTTAAACTACATGCAAATAATGTATCATTTGTCTAAAGTGATCTTTAAATTACGATTGTTTGGTCTTCAAGATAATGTCGCTCCTTTACATTTTTAAAAAGCCATTTTTAATCTGATCCAACTCTTAGAGTTTTGGAATTGTTTAAAAAGAGATTTCGTTTTTTTGCATATTGAAAGATATATACTCCATTGTCCATAATTATATCAACGTGCGTATATTAAATATTTCGAATTAGTTTTTTTGTTTTTCTCTTTAAAATATATATTTTTCTCGAATTTTAACGTTTTAAAATAATTAAAGTTTTTTCACTTACATCTAAACCTCTAATATACTAATAATATTTTATTTTACATTTTTTGTGGATTATTTAAGTTGTCATGTCGGAAAATTACAAAATAACGTTCATCTATTTATTTTAAATTAAAATTTTATTTTTGAGCCTAGAATTTTACTTCCAATAGCTCGGAACGCGATGCATTTAATTTTTCTCAAATTACATTTTAAAATTTTTTAACTAAAAAGGTATTAAAATTAACATCCTAACAATTGAGGAATGTCCCTAACAACTGTAAAAAAAGGTGGGGCCTCTCCTTTTAATAAAGGGTATCCTGCAGAAAAAAAATGTTTATTTAAAATTAAGTAAAAATAATAAAACGAATCTGAAAGGACCGATTTTAGCTAGCCTGAATCTAATCGGTACCAAAGAATCAGAAAACTCAAATTTGAAAAAATGAATAAGGAAAAGAAAAAATGAAGAGAGAATTGGAAATTAATTAATAATTAATTTTATTGAACCTACGTTGATCAAGTTAATTCAGTAGAAATGGCCTACAAAAATGGCCTAAAGCACTATTTTAACAGTTCCTGATGATCTGTACCACTTCCAAGGATCCTGGTTACATACAATCAAAAATAATTTTTTACATAATTTTTCAATATAAAAATTAAATGTAAACAATGGATAATATTGAAACCAAATGTAGTACAGTTTTACAATTCAAATTTGTTTATAATTTTAGTTGTAACCAAAAAAGTAATTGTATATTAAAATAATTATAAATCTTAATTAGTTTGATTACAAATGTAGAAGATTCTTGATTTATTCAAAACGGGAAGGCGCCAGATCTTTCTTGGATCATTCTAAAAAAAAAAATATATACATATAAGCAAAATGGACAAGAAAAGAAAAGAGAATTATTTAATTTAAATAAACAAACAGATTTCCGATCAAAAACAATTCGAAGCTCAATCTGACAAGAAAACTGGATTTCCGATCAATAACATAATTGGAAGCTCAATCACACAAGAAGAAAAAATAATTAAATAAATTAAGAATAAAAACAAAACAGAATCTTCTATAATTACCTTGGCTAGCTAGTCCCAAATCTGGATAATGGTAGCGATAAATTAAAAATTTATTTTTAAAAAATAAGTTAAATTATGCAAAACAAGCTAAACTTTGTAAAGTTATATTAAATTTTGTTTAATAAATTAAATTCCACAAAATAAATCAATTTTCGTGAAAACGAACTAAATCCTGCTAAATAAGATCAATTTTGCGAAATTAAGATAAATTTAGACAAATTTTAAGAAATTAAGACACTTCCATTAAACAACAACGTTTATTAATTAACAACCAATAAAAAGCATTACCATTTGAGATCTTAAATGCAATGACAATTTTGAGGTTAAGGAACTTTGACAATATGGTATCTTTAAAATTAAATTAAAGATTAAAAAAGAAATATTTATTCACAAACTTCAGACAAGTTATATAAAGGAAACAAACATTTGTTTTAATTAGTAATATAAACAATATTCTTAAGCAAAGTTTCAATCAATAGAATTAATATTTTATCAAGGGAATTCGAATTTATAAATAATTTTGTTTCAAAGCAAATTCAAAAGGTTGACATTTGAGGTTAGGACTCTTGATTTTATTACATCAAGAATCTTTCAATATTTCAAAAGAATCGAAACAATATTTTGAACTAAATATTTAATTTGATTAAATTAAAGTTTAAGGTTACAATAGTTAATACTGCAGCTGGAAATAATAAGAAAATTCACGATTTGAAATATCAATACAATTTTGAAATTATTAAATATCTTAAACTTAAGCAATTAAATTATTATTAAGATTGACGAAAAATGAATGAAATTGGGACATAAAATCTTGCTTTAGAAATTAAGGATCTTTTTAATGATTTTTCTAAAATTGGTCAAGAAGATTTTTATCAATGATTTTGATAACGATTGGTTATTTGTTATCGAGAGAGCATCGGAATCGTCAAAATCGATCGATTAATCCAAGAAATAATCCGAAAATAAATTTCCACGTCCGGTGTCAATGTCTGATGAAAATATAAAGAAAATGTCAGTTTGTTTTTTCTATAGTAAGCAATCGTTACCATGACAATTAAAGGACACTAAGTTAATCAAGAAAACAACTGAATAAATTTAACGTAAAAATAACGCATCCGATAGATCTTGAATCCTATCAGACGATGAGATGGCGTCTAAATTTAAATCTTCTTAACACATTTTTACAAAATTAAATTAATCTTCAGAATTAATCAACAATACTAATTCGATCTATCAGATGGTAAATCATTATTTAACTCTTTATAAATTATTCTTGTCCTGTAAATTAGTCAACGTGAATCCAGAATTCCAAGAATATGACACAACAATGGGTCTTCCAAATTTCTTGAATTTAAATAGATTTTTGTCCTGATCACATGACTCTTTTGAATAAAAAAAGTTTTTTTGGCAAATCTGCAACAATAAGAGATCCTAATAAATCAGATATAATAATGCAGACTTCCAAAATATGAAAATTGCAAGTATCACTCCAGGTGACAAAGTCAGATCCTTATTATATTAAACATAATAAAGTTGTCATCTTAGACAAAATTAATGATTCTTAGGTACGATCGGGAGATAATTAATTGATGAAACATAAATAATAGGCGACAAAACAGGAAGATTTAAATTCAGCGATAATTCAAAACATCAAAATCAATATCGGTAACAATAAAATTCTTCTTAAGTTTCGTAGTCCAAGTTTTAGGTTAAGCGGCAAAATTCAAATTAACAGAAATTTGATTTTAGTCAATTTTAAATAAATTTTCTTAATTAAAATTCCATTAGTTAATTAGGTAATTTTTGATAATAATCCAAAAGGCAGGAACATCAGTGGTTAAATAAATCTTGAATAATTTAAATTTTCAGATGTCGGTAAGATAAATTTTAGTCGAATTTCAGGAATCAGGAAGGTTGTTTTCATCAGAAAAAATCAATAAGTGTATGGATTTGCAGGAAATTTTTTCAAACCAGAAATTCTTGGATAGTTTGATATGACTAAATTTTTCCGAGCATGTTTTTCTCCAAAACCTTCATTTTTAGGCAAAAACCACGGTTTTGACTGTTTTTTGAAAAAAATATGCTCGGACATAATTAGTCATATTTCGTGAACCACTCAATATTTTTCAAGTTTCCTTGTCTCAAATTAAAGTTGGCAATTGAGCGAAGAGAATAATATAAATTAAAATTTTTTTTTTCAATTTTTCTACATCAGACAACGAACTGAACTTCGTGAACGATAATTGAAAAATTCGAGAATTTTTTTTCTAACTCGTCAACTAGTAAAATTTCTAAAAAAATTTACTAATAGCTATTCTTAAGTAGAATTTAATGAACTTTTCAAATTTTTAAAAGCCAAGTTTCTATCTTAATTTTTAACCAAGATATCGTGGTTTTATTTGAGTTGTGTTTTTTCGATCCGCTCCAATCGATCGGACTAACAATTTCCGACGGTAATGTAAGTAATAACATGTAGAAACTTTTTATAAATCACATTTTTAAACTTATCAGCAAGAATCGTTTTAAAAACCTTCTATTTTAGGTCTAAAAATGTTACAAAACTTCTTAATTTGGCCCTAGATATTAGCTTAGGTACTCCAAAGTTATATGGAGGTAGTATATTTTGCCGATCAAGGTCGGCGGTACGGTGGTCGTATGTTTTTCTTTTTCATGAAAATTTATATTTTTTAATGTCAGTAATTACATTTTATTAATATACAATTAAAATTTTTGTGCAAAGAATTAATAACACTAACAACGTGTAACGTTAAATTAGTTAAGTATTGAATCTTTGATTCATTATTTATTAATTATTCTTCATCAGTATTATCTTCTTCGTCATTTAGATCATCTGGCATTTGACAGTCTACATTAGATGGCCAATCGCAAATTTGAAGTGCTGGATTAAAATAGAGTCGATCACCATCTTCATTCATTACTGGACAAGAAACGCCATTCTCTGGTATTTTGATTCCATTTTGGCAAAAGTAAAATCTTGTACAATCCCATTCATGAGCAAGGTGAACTGTAGGATCCAAATAGTCATCTTCAGGACACTCTATTGGATGAGGCAGAATTGGTGTTTTATAACCATATACAGCAATCGCCATCATGATAAAAATAGTTAAACAAACCAAGAAGTCTGTAAAAATTCAAAAATTTATCATTAAATTACAATTGTCTTGAATATACTGCATCAAATTTTGGTTTGAAAATACCCGTTAAAAAGAGGTTGATCGATATTAGATTGGATTGAAAGTGTTCGAAATTCCTCAACATTCGAAATTGTTTTTATTAAAAACTATTTTCGCAGCAACAACTATTTTGAAGAAGTTCCTATTAAAGTTTTGTATGTTCCTAAGAAAAAAAAAAAAAAAAAATTCCTAAGAAGTTGTGGCTGTTGACTCATTTAGTCATTTTTTTAATATCGCTTAGACAAATTTGGCTACAGAACTGATAGTATTTTACTAATTATAATTATTTATTTGTCACCAATTGGAGTAATATAAAACTCTTTCATAGTTTTTCTTTTGCGATTTTTCAATTCAGATTTATAGAGAACAATATTAAAATCGGTGGACATTTACTTTTAATTTTCAAGCTGCGTAATTTTAAAATTTGCTTAGTTTGAGAATATTCGAAAACGAGAAAATTGTATCATTAGCAAAAAATTAATACTTACTTTTCATTGTTACAGTTATTTTATCACTTATGGTTAGTTACAGAAAATTTGACTGATTAATGTCTAGTGAATTCATTTCCTTTTATACAGAGTTTTCTTATCTTTGCAGAAAACTTGATTATGAAATTGTCATAATCAGAAGGATTTTGATTGAAGTAAAGAAAAGAAGCTTCAAAATACATTTACTTACTTAACAAGAAACCTAAAATGAGAATTTAGCGCATTGTTATCTATAAAGCAAAGGAAGAGGTTCAAAAATTGTTGATTAAAGATTTTCTTATTAAGGCGCTTTTTTCGTCTAAATACAGATTATCTGAAATCAGTTACATTTCTTTTAAGAACATGTGATGGATAATGACGACATTTGGGTAAAGACTAAATTTGTTAGAGGTTTTACTCTTAAAATGTTAAACAAATATTTTACCATGAAATCTTGTAGAATAATTTTCAATATCATTTGGAAGTCTAATCAAAATTTGTTTCGATTTTTCTTTAATTTCGTAAAGTTGTGCTAATTTGCCAAAATTTTGCAAATTTGATTTGAAAATTAAAACAATTTCGAGAATTTTTTACAAAATAATTTTCAGCTAAATTTGTTTAAACAGCAATAAAATATTTGTTTAAAAAAGTCTTTTAGGTGCATGTGTTAGGTATAACTTTGTTATCTTATAACTATATGCAAATGATGTATCATTTATATTTATCTAAAGATCTTTGGAATACAATTGTCAGTCTCGGAGATAACGTTGCATCTTGAGTTTTTTTCTTTTTTAAAACACCATTTTTAATACGTCAAAATTGTTAAAATATTAAAAAAATCATTGTCAATTCTATTTTTATATAAAACCTAATATTTTATAAAATATCTTGAGCCATCGACGAATAGATCATAACTGAAATGAGAATTAGCAATATTTCACTTCTATGATCGGTGAAGGTCAAGTTTTATATCACAAGTCTATAATAATAATAATAATAATAATAATAATCATCATTTATTTTCTTAAAATTTCAAATTAATTCTTTAATCTTTAATTTATTTATTTAATTTTCAATTATTTTCTTCAATTTTCAAATGCATTTTTCGTTTTTCAATTATTTTATTCAATATTAATAATCTAACACTGGAACCCAAAAATGACTTTTTTAGTGTATCCGAAAATGAGTATCTCAAATGTTTAAACAATTATATATTAAATCGCCAAAACAGTATGTAAATCTATTGATTTGTTATTATATTAAATTATTAATTATACCTAAATATAGTTTATATTCATGTGTATTTCGTTACCCATTTATGGTTCTTTATGGACTGCGGAGAATTATGTACTAAACAAAAAAATAAATAAATAAATATTCAATACTTCTCGCATTTTCTCAAATATCAATTATTTTTTTGAAATTTCAATACAATTCCTCAATATTAATTTATTTTAATAATTTTTTTCATAAGTTTTATTAGTTTTCAATTAACAATTTATTATTCTTTTTCAATTTTATGATTATTCATTAATTTAAGTTTTTGTTTGTTCAATTGCCGATTATTCTCACGATTTTTCGAATTTTTTTCAATTGTTAATTCTTTTTTTAAAAAGTTAATTATTTTCGTCATATTGTAATTCTTCTTTTAATTATCAATTATTTTCTTGAAATTTCCATTTAATTCTTTAATTTTCAATTCATTTCTTCAATTTTGAATTTTTTTCTTCAATTCTCAAATATTTTCTTTAATTTTCAATTATTTTTATCGATTTTCAAGTAATTCCTCAAAATTCAAAATTTTTTTTCATTAATAAAAATAGTATTTAAAATTTAAATCCAGATATTTCATTCTAGAACTATTCTCATCAATTCTTAGTTATTTTCTTCAAATTTAAATTCACTTTTTAATTTTTCATTATTTTCTTTAATATTAAAAAATTATCGCCTCTTTTCCATTATTTTTTTAAAAACATTGAGTTCCTTAATTTTAAATACAATTGTTCAAGTATTTTCTACAATTTTTAATTCTATTCTTCAATTTTTTTTATTTTATAGTGGAGGCCCCGGCGGGATAAAAAATTTCCTAACAATTTTTATTCATTAATTTTTAATTTCATTCTTCAGTTTTCAATCGTTTTCTTATATTTTCAATTGTTCTCGGTATTTTTCAACTACTTTCTTCAATTATTAATTATTTTCCGCAATTTTAGGAAAGCCAGGAAAACCCGGGAATTTAATTTAATAAAAAGGTGGCCACCCTTATGTGAAAAAATAATTCTATTTTGTTATGTAATTCCATTTTATTAAAATACAATTAATATTTTGATATAACCGATTCGTTAAATTAATTAACTATATAAATCTTCGGTATTCTCATCATTGACATCTTGGTCATTTGGAGCCTCTGGCAATTTGCAGTCTACATTAGAAGGCCAATCACAAACTTGAAGTATTGGATTAAAATAAAGACGATCGCCATTCTGATTCATAAGTGGACAAGAAAGACCATCCTCTGGAATTCTGATACCTCGTTCGCAAACGTAAAATTTTGTACAATCCGATTCATGAGCAAGGTGAACTGTATGATCCTTACTGTCTTCTTGAGGACATTCTGTTGGAATAGGCAAAATTGGTGTATCCTCACCACATACAGCAATCCACATCGCCATTAAAGTTGTTAAGAAAACCAAAAAGTCTGTAAATAATGGAATATTTATCATTATTAAAATTACCTTAAATGTAATGCAACAATTTTTATTTTAGCCCTTTATATTTTATTTGTTATTTTACTATTTATATATGGGTCAGTCTCTCAAGAAGGGCAAATTGCTCGTTCACAACATTTTTACTATAAAAAATAAAAAATAATGTGTATTTTGCAAAATAATGTTTGCTATATAATAATAATAATAATTATTATTATTACCCCAATAATTACCCCAATTTTTTTTTTTTTTTTAATTAAAAGGGTATGAAAACTCTACTCCGTCGGTGGAGTATCTTTTTATATTTAGTAGATAAATTATAAATATTATTAGTAATTAGTAGAGCAATTGTTTCCTTTCATAAAATTTCACAAATATTACGAATCAAAATTGTTTATTTTTATATTAGAACCAGTATATTGGAAAAATAAGAAATTCCGCTACGTCTTCAAAACTCCACTCCGTCGACATAATTTCTTTTTGATATTTAGTAGGTAAATGATAAATATTATGAACTGTTATTAGAACTTGAATTTCTTTTAATTAAATCTCACAAACATAACGAATGAATTTTTTTTTTCTTTTTTAAAAGCATTTTATAAAAGAAAAATAAAAAACTCCACTCCGTCTCCGAAACTCCACTCTGTTGCCATAATTTTTATTCGATAGTTAGTTGGTAAATGATAAATATTATTAATGATTATTAGAACATTCATTTCTTTTTATATAATCTTACAAATATTACCTATAAAAATTGACTTTTTACTCTTAGAAACAGTTTTTGTTAAAAAAACAAAAAACTCCTCTCTGTCGGAAAAACGATTCTTTTTTTACTTTATGTCAGTGTTTTTTTACCGAACCAAATAACTTTATGCGATTTTAAGTGTTAATAACTCAAAAACAAGCTTCAAATAAAAATAAAAAAATTAAATAAATAAGTAAAAAAAATTATATGTAAATCTTAAATTGAAATTAAATTCCCCGTTTTAAATTCTATTTTTATACATTATTAATTATATCTAAATCTAGGAATTTTAATAGTTTTAATAAATAGAGTTGGAATAATAACTAGTTTTTTACAAAACACTAAAAAGAAATTTTTTTTATTAAAACAATTGAAAAAAATTTTTTTTTCGAAACAATAATTTTTGGTAAATATTGTAAGAATGTAAAACTAAGGTCTGCCTCTTGAAATGTAACCAGCGTTATTAATGTTTTTTATACTTTTATTTAAAAAAAAAATTCTTATTCAAAAATTGCCCTTTTACAGAGAATAGCGTACATATGTATTTGTAGACGAAGATTTTGATGTAAATTTAAAGAAAAAATATTATTTAGTTTCCTTCTGCACTTTCTTGTTTAAAAAAAGTTTTCTATAATTGTGTTCTTAAAAATAGGCAAAGTTAACCTTATTTTTTCGATTATACTTTTTTCCAATAATTATTATTATAAAAAAAAATATTTATTATTAAAAAAAAAATGTTAAATGCAAAAAACAGGATATTAGAATATTTTTGTTAAATTAGAATTTTTCAAAATTCATGCAATAGATTGTGGCACTTTCATTCGACACATAATTTACACCAAAAATTTTTCCAATTCCAAAAAAAAGATACTTACGCCTCATAGTTCCAATTTATCACTGACAATAATTTATTAAAGAAAATCACACGGGTACTAATTATTGTCTATTAAATTCATTTCCTTTTATATAGAGTTTCTTATCTTTGCACAAAAATTGATTATGAAATTGACATAATCCGAAGGATTTTGTGTGACATTAGGAAGGGGAGTTTCTAATTGCACTTTACTTACTCCAAGATAAAAGTAAAATGTAGTTTCTGCACGATTATATCACTAAAACAAAGGAAGTAATTTTAAAAAGTGTTTATTAAAGATTTTCTGATTAATTTGTGGTTCTCGGCTAAATACAGATTATCTAAAAATCAATTTTATTTTTTAAAGGACATATAATGACGAATGACATCACTTGAGTGTAGACAAAAATTATCCACGATTTTGCACCTGAGATAGAAAATAAATATTTTTTTACTCAACTTTGGAGAGTTACTTAAAATATAATCTAGAAGGTCTGTCTGGTCCAGAAACACAACTAAAAATTATTTTATGTTTTTCAGATCATTCTTTGAAAAAAAAAAAATTAAAAAAATTCGTTTAAACAATCATTTTTTCATTATTTTTGTGGATTTTTTTTAAATCTTATCTTTTAATCTGTACACTCAAAGACTTTAGATATTAATTATTATAGTTTAGCTATTAATTTTTACTATAGAAGCTCTTAATCTGGAATAATCGTATAAGACAAACATTTTTTCCATCGAAGATATAAATTTTTCAATCAGGATAGTCATATTTACATTTTTTTTTTACTTTTCCTTTCATATATTGAACATTTATTATATCTTCGATGGTAAAAAATTTTCGTTTCGCACGAGTATCTTAGATTAATGGTGCTGAAGTGCGCAAAGTTTCTGAGAAACGAAAAAGAAAATCTTTCTATTCTATTAAAAACTTTTTGGTTCATAATTATAAATTACTTATTCAATGAGCCATATAAAAGAACTAAAAACAATTTTAAAAGGTTATTTAACTGGAGGAAAGGTTAAATTAATTATTTGTTTGATTTGATTTTATAAAAATTGATGAATTTTTTTTAATAATAAGTTATGTATACATATATTATTATATTACTTAATATCAATAAACAATAAAATCTTTTGAATCCTTATTAATACAAAACATTTCATTCATGATAAATTTCATAATAATTATATTAATATATCAATAATAAAGAGGGAATATACGTATTTTTAATTATAAACTTAAAATTATAAATTATTGTCAAGATTTGAACTTTATCGATACATGGCGCCTTTGCGCCATTTTGTATCGATAGTGCGAGTATCGACTGTTATCGATACTCGACAGATGGGACGCGCTGTGTACTTCACTAAGTTCCGTGCTTTCTGCGCGTCTTGTCATGTTGCGTGTTAATTATTAATTATATTATAAAATACTCTGTACTGTGATTAAACCAGTAGGCTGTTTTAGAGTGATGAATAAATAGAATGTGTTCTTGTTTAGAAGACGTTTAAGAGTGCTTCTAAATAAACTTTATGGTCATTAAAAGAACCTTTAATTTCTCCTTGTGCATTAAGAACAAAACTCGATGGATAAAAACTTATGAGACTACAATATATGCGGAAGATTTTAAAAGAATGTATATAGTTCAAAATTTCTAAGCATTTTTCCAAAATTGATTTGGTATGGAGGAACCCAGAAATATCTATTGGCGAATACTCCGATTGATCATAAAAGAGTCGTAGCACAATTAAGAGTGTTAAATAAATATCGAACTAGAGTTTTAATAGATAAGAAAAATTTTTAATTCAATGAAACTAAAATTTGTGATAAATGCGGAGCGATAATAATCTTATATTTTTATTAATAAAGTCAGATCTGAGATTCCAGTAAAAATCAAATTATTTGAACAAAATATATAATAAATAGAATTTTTAAACAGAATATTTTTTCTTTAAGTTGAGATCACCGATTACCCGGTTTAGGAAATTTAGAAAACGATATTTGCTTTAGTAGGAAGTAAAAATAAATGATTTCCAAATAATTGAAATATAGAAAATTAAAATTTTTTAAATGTAGTTTATTATAGTTTTTAATGTAGAAAGTATAAATATATATTTTATAAATAATTGTATAAATGTAATAAAAATATCAAATACATTTTAAAAATATCAAATACATTTTAAAAATATTCTTAAAGTGTGAAATGATATTAATATTTTTTTTAATTTAATTACATTTATGTGACTAATGTAGTTTTAAATTTTAATACAATCAGTTCATTAATAATCGACTGAGCACTGAATCTTCGACATCGTCATTATCTTGTACGTCTACTGGAGTCTTTGAAACACAGTCTACATTAGCTGGCCAATCACAAACTTGAAGTACTGGATTAAAATAAAGTCGATCACCGTCTTCATTCATTTCTGGACAAGAAAGGCCATTCCTTGGTATTCTCCTTCCTGCCTGACAAGCGTAAAATTTCGTACAATCCCATTCATGAGCAAGATGAACTGTATAATCTAAACTGTCTTGTTCGGGACATCTAGTTGGAACTGGTAAAATTGGTTTATCGACACCATATACAGCAATCAACATCGCCATAAAAATGGTTGAAAAAATCAAAAAGTCTGAAAAAATAGAAAATTTATTAGCATTACAGTACTGCTTTTACGTTAAAAGTACTGTAACAAAATTTTTGTTTAAAAATCCATTTCGAAAATGATACAGTTAAAATTACCAAAAAGAAATTTAAATTTTCTACAAATATGAAATCTATTTGGATTTAATAACATAAAAAAATGGATCTTTTAAAAGAGTTTTTAAGAATCCGATAAATCTCTTAATCTTATGAGGACTCAAACTCGAAACATGTCATTTTAATATAAAAATACCACCAAAGGTCGTGTAAACAATTTTTAACAAAATTAATAAATGCGGATTTAAAAAATTATAATAAAATCCAATTTAATATTGGAAAATTTCATTACACAGTAAATAATACATAAAATTTTTTATTCTTAACAAAAATAATATATGTTATTCAAATTTAATTGGAATTTTTTGTCTTCTCCATTATTATGAATTAACTAATTATTAGTAGAAAATTCCTATTTAAATTAACCATTGTCTTCTTACTTTAAAATTAGTTAATTTTCATTAATTGGAAGGTAGAGATAAACATATATTTTTAGAACAGTGCCTTAAATTAAAACTAAAATTTATTTAAGCAAAATAATATTTTATTTATCTAAAAATAAATCCGCAGTTATAAAAAGACAAAATTTTTTTCATTTTCCAAAAATTAATACTCACTCTTCATTGTTCCAATTATTTTACCACTGACACTTAATTAGTGAAAATAGAACTGATACTGATTATTGTCTAATGAATTAATTGCCTTTTATAAAGGCTGAGTTTGTTATCTTTGCACAAAACTTGATTATCATATTGGCATAATCTAAGAGGATTTTGATTAAAACTCGGAAGGGGTGTTACTAGTTGCATTTATTTCCTCAAAGATAAAAAAAATAAAATGAGAATTCAGCAAGATATCGAAATTTATATATAAACAGAACGTAAACAAATTAATTACATTTAATTACATTTCATTAATTAATAAATAATTTGAAATTTGAAATAGATGTAAGAGGAAATATTTTAAAATGTGTGATAAAAAGGAATTAAATAGTATTTAATTGTCGCTTTGCATGCAAATGACAAATCAATTTACGCTAATATATTTTAATCCATTGCTGATTTTATCTTTAAGACAAAAGAGGAGGTTTAAAAAGTGCTTATTGAAGATTTTTTTATGACTGTTGAATGGTTTCCCAGAAAGAAAACGTTTCTTTATATTTTGTTTTTTATCAAATGAATAAAAAAACTCGACACAAAATTGTTATTAACTTATTAATATTTATTGTTACTTAATTCATATTTTACTTTGTATATTTTTATTTTTTATATTTTTATTTTATTAATTTATTTATATTGGGGCATTTTACATTAGCGGAGGATTTCCTTTATACCTATGTAAATGGGTTTTACAAAAAAAGTTATGCGGTGTCTTAAATACTAATATGTATTATGTATATTAATACTATTAAGTCTTTGTCTGCTTTTGAGTGATTAATTTTTAAAATTCAAAATGGACGATCCAATATGTCGGACATTAAAAATTTCCTCGAGTTACAAGTTTAAAGCAAAACCAATCGAGTTTACAAAAATCGTTCGCCATTTTGAACCGCCATATTGAATTTTGAAATCAGATGTAAGATTCAAATTCTAACGATATGAAAATCCTGCGTCTAACAAGTTACAGTTAAATTCAAATACTTGAAGATTTTATTTTAAATTTATAATTTTATTCAAAAACTTTTAACATTTTTCTGTCATAATTTTAATCATTTATCCTACTAATAAAAAAAATAATAATTTAAAGACTCTTTTACGATTTACAACTTTACTTATATGATTCAAATAGAACAAAAATCATCGATAAAAATATTTTTATCTAACAGAATTCTTAACAATATCTATAATCGCCAAAGGCTTAACTTTATACAACACGTAAAATCAATTTCAGATGATAAGCATATATAATAATTTTTTTATTCCAAGAACATTTTTCCAAATTTATTGTACAATAAAAAATAGTTGTTTTTTAAAATTTCTTTTTTTATTATTTATTCTCTCTTTCAATATATTTTTGGTACTTTTGAAATAAATGTGCTTAAAAAATATTGGATAATAATATTGTAAATTGATATTTTTAAATACACTTTTAATACATTTTTACAATTTAAGAAAACTATACAAAATTTCATTTATACTTTTTTGATAAATATTTTTTTATTTAGCGCTTTTTATACAAGAAAACATCAAATTTTTTCAATACAACAAAGAGTCAGATATTTTGGAGTTAAAAAAAAGTCAATTATTTTAAGGTTTAAAAAAAGTTCTTTTTTCTGGGAATCAAACAAATTTTTTTGGAAGGAAGGGTGGGATAGAAGGTTAACTAACTTCTG
Organism: Ganaspis brasiliensis; assembly: GCA_037103525.1. Classification (NCBI taxonomy): domain Eukaryota; kingdom Metazoa; phylum Arthropoda; class Insecta; order Hymenoptera; family Figitidae; genus Ganaspis; species Ganaspis brasiliensis. The sequence continues at coordinate 1,844,725 of JAZKLR010000294.1, forward strand.
AGTAAAAAAAGATCTTATCTAACCTAATCCTAAACATTTTAAAAATTTGTATGCAAACTGTTTTCATATGACATTCGATGTTGTGAAAAGTTTTCTTATTCTAAATTAGAACAAAAAATAGTACATAAAAAAAAACTAGTAAATTAATTTCCAACAATAAAATTAATATCTTGCGAATAAAATGATTCATAATAGTGATTAGTTCTTTGCAAGTGAAAAGTGTTATATTTATGACAGTTGCACGCAACTGAAAGATTAAAATATCAAATTCATGTGAAAATTAATACATAAAATTGTTTACATCCATAAAAATGTGGATTTTACTGTCATGTGTCTTAAATTTTATGTTTTTAATAAGAGAAACATAACCTGAAAATTTGTAGTGTCTTTAAATATCTGAATTTTCAATAACATGGTATTTCATTTTCAAGAACACGTTATTGAAAATTCAATAGCACGATTTTGAAAATACTTCATGTACAAGTTAGTGAAACATCATATAAATTTTTATTAACATAATCATGTTAAATAGAAATTTTTCTCGTTATTATTTACTCCAATGAAATAGTTTCAAAAAGAAATTAGATTCAGATTCATTAGCTGTCGCACTTGGTTTAAATCTACATTCAGATTCAGTCGGATGTACGCATTTCTTACTCTTGGAATTAAATTCTTGGCCTGACGGACAAATATATATTTTGAAAGATCCCTTGACACATTTGCAGAATCGTGCGCAATTTTTATTTTCTGATAGGACACTATTATCATTGAAATCCTGCTCGGAACAAGTACTAACACATTGGCTAGGATCATCATTTTTAATCTCCAAAATTTCATCATCCATTTCCGGAGATTCTTTACAACCAGGAGATTTATATCCCTTTATACATTTTTTCTTCTTTGCGTGATAACCTTCCCCTTTTGCGCATCTTTCCCAAACTATATTTCCATTTTTACATATGTAGTAAGCTCTGCATTGACATTCGTGTGGAAACATTACCGGATTATTTGGATCGTCTATTTCTGGACAACGCTTTGGTGGTGGCGGTGGTGGTTTTGGTTTTGGATGACAAATTCCCTCAACATCCTTATCACACTTAAGAGAATTTGGATCAAAAGCCATATCTTTATTGCATTTTTTTAATTTTGAACTACCTTTTCCATCACAAACATAATACAAAGTACAGTCTGTTGGATGAGGTACCTTCACTTCGTTCACTTCTTTTCCTCCTTTTTTGCATTTGTCTGGACTATCATCTGGTTCAGGTGTTGGTGTTGGTGTTGGTGTTGGTTTTGTTGGAATGGTTATTGGTTCTTCCATAACGCAACCAGAACTTTTCGGCCAATCACAAACTTGCAAAATTTTATTAAACCATAATTTATTTCCTTCTAGATCCCTGTCAGCGCATTCCATCAAAATTTTTTTACCCCAATTGCACTTATAGAATTTAGTACAATCCCATTCGTGGGCAAGGTGAACTGTATAATCCATCGAATTTTCTTTTGGACATTTTGTTGGAACTGGTTTTATTGGCGTATCAACACCAGCTACTGATACAATTGTTGCTACTGCTATTGCAACAGAGAAGAGGAACACTTCTGCAATGAAAGAAACAGCATTTATTAAAATACAATTTTTATGAATTCGACATAAAAATTAGCAATAAATTGAGGAAACAGTAGAGAAAAGTCAGTTTCATGTTATGTGTCTTGCCTTTTGAAATTAAGAAACAATCAAGTCTAATTAAAAAAAAAATCTTGGGATACCCCGGTTTTTTTTAATTAAAAAAATATTTAGAGGTTATAATATTTTAAACAAAAGTTTAAAATCTTTTTTTTACGCTTTATATGAACCTAATTTCTTTATAAGGCAAAAACTAAATAATTAGTTCTTTCTGATCTTTGACAAATTTATTTCTGAACATTTAAAATAAAAAAATTGTTAAAACGGTTATTCACTAATGACAAATATTTTACTTAGATTAGACAAAACAACATTTCTTCAACGCAATGTGGAACTGAGAATTTTTCAGTCGAATGTCGGAAAAAGGACTAGAATTTGTTTTAAGATTTTTCAAAGTTCTGAAAATTTTTTCAAAATTGATATTGAAATAAATTAAATTATGGGGATTTTAATAAAGAAATATTTTTATGAAAACAAATTTATAAGTTTGAAGTTCAAAAGATGTCTCAAAAACACCTCTCTGACGTCTGTAAGACGTTGATTGACCCAAATTCAAAATTTATCTCCTTCAAAAAAATTAAAACTTGTGGAATTTACTGTTCTATGCCTTGTACTAATATAACAAAAGAAAATATTTAACTTTTTTTTCTTAAGTCTAATTCACGTTCCTAGGATATTTACCACGTAAAAATATTTATAGATATATTGTTAGCATATCTGCCATTATAAATTTAAATTAGATCAAAATTTTGACTCGGATACTTTCGATAAGATGTCCAAAGTTCTCTTTATTAACATTAAAAATTGTATTCACCTGAGTCATAGATAAATAATTAATTATACCATTCGAAAAACTTTTTAATTAGCCCGAGTTCTTGCATACAAAATGACTAGAATCAATTTATTATCAATAAAAAAATTTAGAAAACACTTATATTAAATTATTTGCTACACGATAAATACAAGAATTTACGTGATACCTAGTTTTCTTCGTTTCAAATTTCCCGCTCTTTTAAGCTCTTAGGTTTGGTAGGCGTGTTTCAGAAAAGTGAAAATTTCTCATATTTCAGGTAAATATTTAAAATTAATATTATTATTTATTGATAATATTATATAAATATAGATTAATTTACACCTTTCTAGTAAATTAAAAATAACACAACAAGTGACATTCAGTTATAAAAGTTACATAATATGTGGCTTCGGTAAATCGATATATTTATAAGTAGTATAAAACTATATTTGCAAAACTTACCCGTCATATTGAAAATTCTATCACCATTTAATCGATGTAAGCCAAAATTATCACTAACAAAAATTTACGAAAATCAATGTCTTTTATAAATGCAAACGTTATCGCAAATAAGAGGGGGTTATTATATAATTATCAAATCAGTTAAAAATTCACCTACAAAATGGAGCATATGTATTTGTAATTCTGCGAATTCTTGTTCTCGAAATTATATTCTTTAAGCTTCTAAAATATATTCATTATTTCAAGTGGTGAGATTCGTACACTGAGGAATTTGACAATTTAAAGATATCATTTACTTTGACCTATTTTTTCTTTTAAAGTATAATTATATTTCTATTATAGAACAATATTTGTTTTAAATCATTTAAAAATATTTATAATTTAATAAAAATTAGAATATTGTCAATTTCCCCATTTTTGATTGAGCAAAAGTAACCATACCAAATTTTATTTAAGGGGGCAGTACCACATCTTCGTCATTTATTTCAATTATGTTTTTTTTTTGTACAAAATTTTTTTTCTTTATTTTTAACGTTTTATAAATCTGTGGCTGAAAGGCAGAATAACATAACTGCATTTTCATAGTTTTGAGAAAAACCTGTTTTTGTTTATTTTCTTGGTTTTATAAAATCGAAAAACCAACCAATATTTTTGGTGTTTGGCATTGTATCCTATTTTCTAGTGTAGTTTTTACATCTGTTTATCAATTTTAATAAAATATAAACGCTTTAAAAAAGAATATCAATTCTTTTTTTCGATTTGAATGCAGTTATGCTGTTGTGTTATTAATTATTTTCTACGTAAATAAACATTTAAATCACTTTACTGTTATGAAACTTTAAAAAGCATTACTAAATTAACTCAAATCCGATGTTATCTCAAATTCGATAAAAAGTTAGTTATGATGTTATGCCTTTCAGCCACAGAAATTAAAGAGAAGGTATTGGATTGTCTCAAAACGTATTATTATTTTTTTTTTTTAAATCTTGCTGCTATGTTCGCCGGAAGTTATCTTCTCGTAAAACTGACATGATATCTCAAGTTCAAAGCGTCAAAAAAATTAAATCACAAAAGTTAGAAAAATTTTGATTTTTCACATTTAAGTGTTTTAAATACTGCGGTTTAAAATAAAAGTTGAGAATCATAAAAAAAAATTAATTTCGAGATATAGAATTATCATAATATAATCTTGCTTTTGAATTCTAAGAATTATTATTGCTTTTGCATTCGAGGAATTTTGTTATCAGTATAAAAGTTATGCAATTTAAATATTAATGAAAAAAAAAAAAATTATATAGAGGATATTTAGCTCTATCTTTGAAATATTTTCTATAAATCTGTTTGTTAGGTTTTGTTAAAAAATTATATAACAAATAAAGAAAAATATAAGGAATATTTCTATCTTAGGGCAATTTTTTATAATTTTAGTATTAAAAAAGTTATTAAATAAAAGTTATATAACTTTTAAGCAGCAAGATAAAACTCAATGGCCCAAATGCTAAAACGAACTTACCTGTGTTCTTTTCGAAATTCCAAAAGAAATGAAGTTGACAGTTACTTCCTTGATATTTAATTTTAATAAATTATAAATGTAAACATTGGAGATTTCTGTTAGTAAACAAATCAATATGGTTGCTCGCGCATTTCTGTCTCAGAGGCATGAAGTCATGGTTATTCGAAGTATTGATTTGTTTATAACAGAAATCTCCAATGTATACATTTATAATTTATTAAAATTAAATATCAAAGAAGTAACTGTCAACATCATTTTTTTTGGAATCTTGAAAAGAACACAGGTAAGTGCGTTTTAGCATTTGGGCCATTGAGTTTTATCTTGCTGCTTAAAAGTTATATAACTTTTATTTAATAACTTTTTTAATATTAAAATTATAAAAAATTGCCCTAAAATAGAAATATTCCTTATATTTTTCGGAGTATTTAAAAAAAAATAAAACCTTGATACGACTGACAAAACGGAAGATATTGCTATTTAATTTTTTCCGAAATTTCAATTCTCGTAAACTAATTAATATTTTTACCTAAATATTTATGTAAAACATTAGTCATATTAAATATAATACAATTCCAAAGTTTCATTACCCGCCGTTAGCCTGACTAAAAATAACATGAATTTCACTTGGAATTTATATAATTTTTAAACAAAAAAAATTAAGGAACAGATTTGTAGAGAATATTTCAAAGATAAAAATGTCAAAAATGGATGAAACTTACAATTATTGACCATATTTAAAGAAATAACACAAAATTAATTATTAAATAATAATAATCTCCGTAAACTCCTGAAGTTAGTTAGTTATTTATATTTATTCATATTTTTCTGTCCACGCTTTAAAGTCTCAAGTGAAGTTAGTTAGTATTAATATTTATTCATCTTTTTCTATCCTTTACTTTTTTTTAAATCCAGAGTAAAGTTAGTCCCTATTATTTTATTTTGTTGTGCTGGTTTTTATTTGTCATTTGTGTAAAAAAAAGTTTCAAAAAATGCTTTAAAATTTTATTATGGTTTTTGAAGAAGTTTAAAATATATACACATGCAATTAATTTCCTAAATTTTCAGTTATTATTTCAAATTTAGATTATTGTCAACAATTTTCCATTATATAACGATTTTTTAATTATTTTCTTTTGCTTAAAAATAAATTCTGCAATTTTTCTTGATTTTCATCAATTTATAATTATATTGATTATTTTGTCATTACTTTTAAAAATTTCAATTATTTATCCGATATTGCAATTATTTTCATCGATTTTCGTTATTTCTGAGATTTTGTAATTATTCTCTTTAATTAAAATCTTTTAAGTAATTTTGTAATTATTATTTTTTTCTAAACATATACTCTATGATTTCTTCAGTTATTTCTCTTAAATTTTATTGAATGTTTTTAATTTTTCATATTTAAATTATTTTCATCATAATTCAATTTTCTTTCTCAATATTAAATTATTTTCAGCATATTTCAATTATTTTTTTCAATTTTGAATTAATTTTATCATTTTTCAATTATTTTTCTCGATTGTTAATTATTATTCTCTTTTTCTAAATTTATTTTCTAAGATTTTTAAGTATTTTTCTGAAAATTCAAACATTTTCTTCAATTTCTAATTATTTTCATTTGTTATCAGAATTTCAAATTTTTTTTATTAATTATCGTAAATTTCAATTATTTTCAGCTTTCTTCCAGACTTTTCTCCAATTTTTAGTTTTTCTCATTTTATAAAATTAATTTCTTAAATTTTTTTAAGTATTTTTCTCAAATTTCTATTATTTTCTTCAATTTTCAATTATTTTTATTTGTTTTCACAATTTCTAAAAAATTTTATTAACTATCGTAAATTTCAATTATTTTTAGCATTCTTCCAGTCTTTTCTCTAATTTTTAGTTATTTTCATTTTCTAAAATTATTTTCTAAGATTTTTAAGAATTTCTCTAAAATTTCAATTGTTTTCTTCAATTTTTAATTATTTTTATTTGTTTTCTTAATTTTAAAATTTGTTTATTAATTATCGTAAATTTCAATTACTTTTAGCTTATTTCTTCAATTCTTTTTTCCAATTTTTAGTTATTTTCTTTTTTTTTAATTGATTTCTAAGATCTTTATGTATTTTTTTCAAATGTCAATTATTTTTTCTTTATTTAAAAAAGATTCTGTAGTTTTTTCAATTATCACACTTAAATGTTATTTATTTTTTACAACTTATCATTGTTTGTATCATATTTGAATTATTTTCGTCAAGTTTTAAAATTTAAAAACATTTTTCAATTATTTTCCAAAATTTATTTTCTTAACTTTTTAATTCTTTACATTTGTTTCATAATTTCAAAAATTGTTAACTATATATCTGACTTTTCAATTATTTTAGTATTTATATTATTTTTAATATTATTTTCTTCAATTTTCAATTACTTTTGTTCTTTTTCTCGTTCTTTTTTAAAATTGCCAAAAAGTTTTTACTTAGTTCTCTTTAATTAAAACTTATTCTGTTCAATTTTAAATTATTTTTATCTTTTTCATTTATTTTCACTAATTTTTAATTATTTTCTTTTATTTCAATGAACTTCTGAAAGTTTTAAGTATTTTTCTCAAATTTTGTTTAACTTTCTTTTATTTAAAATATTTTATATAATATTCTCAAATATTTTCTCAAATTTTAATTTTTTTTTAATTTTCAATTTATTTATTTCAATTTTTAACCGTGTTTTTTCATTCTTCAATTATTTTCTCTAATTTTTAATTATTTTCTTTTATTTCAATAAACTTCTGATAGTTTTAACTATTTTTCTCACATTTTGTTTAACTTTCTTTTATTTAAAATATTTTATATAATATTCTCAAATATTTTCTCAAATTTTAATTATTTTTTTAATTTAAATTTATTTATCTCAATTTTTAACCATGTTTTTTTTATTCTTCAATTATTTTCTCTAATTTTTAATTATTTTCTTTTATTTCAATGAACTTCTGATAGTTTTAACTATTTTTCTCAAATTTTGTTTAACTTTCTTTTATTTAAAATATTTGATATAATATTCTCAAATATTTTCTCAAATTTTAATTTTTTTTTTAATTTTCAATTTATTTATCTCAATTTTTAACCATGTTTTTTTATTTTTCAATTATTTTCTCTAATTTTTAATTATTTTCTTTTATTTCAATGAACTTCTGAAAGTTTTAACTATTTTTCTCAAATTTTGTTTGTAATGGAAGAAAATTATAATTAATGATAGAAAATTAAAATAAATAATTGTCTAAAGTTCTATTATCCTTATAGTCAATAAGCATGTTACAGAAAATGAAAATCATTATATTAGAATTAATCATAATTATATATTATATATCCTACTTGGAGGTCAATATACTCCACAATATTTTATATGAAACATTTTTACTTCAAATTCCGCATTGCAAAATAACTAAACTAAAAGAAGTATTGCAGCAAGCATATGAAATAACACACGTGTGAGCGCTGATGTATAGCGAACACACCCAAGCATACACATACATACACTTGCCGGCATACCATGATAGTGTGTTGTTTCCACACTAATGCATTTTCGAAATGATGAGTTATTTTTCTATTTTTGTTTACAATTATTAAAAACTAAATTTATATGAATACAAAATCATTAATTAAATCAATTGCCTTGACTGACTTCCGATTTCTTAAACAAAATAAATTTCATTAAATTAATAAAAATAAAAATTAGGTGAACAATAATTCAAAGGATTAAATAAATGAGTAATCAAACTAAAAATAAATAAGATGGCATCTATCGCTGGTTGTTGTCATTCCATGCGCATTTTAGCAATAAATAATCGAATAAATTATTACAAGGAGTGAAATTTAAAACCCACACTCTTTGGAAATTCTATTATTTGATTTAGAACTATCTAAGCCTCGAAGTTCAGACCTAAAAAGGAAAGAACATAAGAACAAAGAAAACTAATTTTGTAATATAAAAAAAAAAATAATAATAATAAAAAGAAAAATGAAAAATAAATTGAATAAATAAATCAGGCTGTGAATTGCTGGAATTATTTCCATCGCGTATGGATACAACGACTAGGAAAGATGATGGGTCATCAAAAATATCCAGGTAGCAACACCACCTGTAACGCCTCGGAAATACAAAATTGCAAATACTGCAAATTTGGCATTTCCTAACAAAAGAACAGAGGCGACTTGTTTGATTAAAGGAATCAACTGGGCGCACAACGAATCGATCTATCAAAGAGGTAAAAGCTCTCGGATACTAAAAGTTGTCTGCCCGTCGTGAGTTCTTAAACGTATTTCTTTGACTTTGATTTTTTAATTCGAGAGTGGCCGCGACGTTCTTTCGTGAACTCGTAAATAAAAAAATCAAAGTTATTATCGCGTATTCTAATCGTTTTCATTTCGACTTGCAATTTTCATCGAAAGTGGTCGCGATAATTAATCTAACTGTAAAGAAATTGGAAGTCGGGATTAGAATTAAAATCGGTTTTCCAAATTATTTGATTTTTCCGGTTTAATTCGAATAACTAATAAAATCAATTGAAAATTATTCTTTTGCCCTTTGAACTTTTCAAAGGTAGAATTTTAGTTATTTTATTTTTTTGAGAATTTAAAATTTAAGAAAATAAACTAAATATAAAAATCAAATTCAACAACTCATCAATACTGGCGGTATACTGGTAAAGTATAATCTCGTTCCATTCACACTACACGACAAAACATACACACAAAATTGTTCTCTGCTTAACGTTAGACTGTATTTGTAACATTTAAACATTTTTTGGTTGTTTAAATAAATGGTTAAAAATGGTAAATCAATCTTAACAATTTAATTTCCTTCTACTATTCCCAAGATAAATACAAACAGAAAAGGCTTGAATAAATAAGTCAGGAATTCGACTCATTTTACTACTCCGTGATGAGTTAAAACTATATCTTATTTCCACAAACAATAAAATCTAAATAAATAATTTTCTTGTTCGTGACAAATAATTTTGGTGGCAGCGGTGGGATTGAATTTCACTGTTTGTTTTATTTTTGAATAGTGACTTTTAGATTTTTGGAAATTTTGTGACTTTCAAAGAAGGAATTTATTTCACTAACGTTCTGGATACTGTACTCTCTCACATTCCATATTCTAGCAAACTTGGCAATTAATTTAAACAGTTTTTTTATATAAACAAATTTAATTAAACCAAAGTGAAGTGCGGGATAAAATAAAAATTTTAAATTAGATTTTTTTTTTGCTGTCTCTAAATGTTAGTCGTTTTTTAGACCATTGAAAGAAAAATGGTCACCTTTGCACTTTGGGTAAACGCAGAAAAGAGACAGCGAGGACAGTAGTTATACTCAGCGTGCTCGCGAGCTCTGACTTCTTTAAAAATACAAAAACCTTCCCCTGAATAACCTTGTTGAAAGTGATTAGCCACTTGAACAAGTGAAGGGGACTAAACAAAAAAAAATAATAATAATAATAAAAAAAAAAAAAAAGGTTCTCTCGACGCGAATAAAATGAATTTCGTGCTAAACCTATCGTGAAAATTGACGTTTCCTATTTGAGTGTAAAAGTTTTTATATACTAACTGATAAAATTTTTGGTTGCTACGATTTAACTAAAACTGCGCCTCGAAGGCACTTATAGTAGTTAAATCTAAACAGTTGTAATAATTTGGCCTTTTATTGGCAGAATAATTGCAATCGCAATCTGAAATTTTACGTTTATAGAAGTTTGGTAAATATTGCTTAAAATTTTAAGAATTTTGAAATTACTAGGATTTAACTAAAACTGCGCCTTGGAGGCACTTATAGTAGTTAAATCTAAACCGTCATAACAATTTGGCCTTTTATTGGCAGAATAGTTAAGACTGCGATTTCAAAATTTAAAGGTATTTTCTTTTATGAAATTTCGATAACGCAATGTAAAGAGGCATTAAAATACACTCCTAATAAGTTACGTTAATCAAAAAAAAAAAAAAAACTTTTGGCCAAGATTTTCGTTTCATTTCTTTAAGCTGATCAAATGCAAAACCCTTCGAATCCGGTCCCCTTTTCCAAAGGCAACAATCGTAGATCGGGAAAATTAGTAAGGCAGAGAATTGAACGAGCAATCGAACAACAAAGATCAAAAATCCCTGAGGTACCGGCATACCCGGAACAAAGTAACAAGGCTACCAACCTAGCGTTAGCAGTTAATCCGCCTATAAACGAACTTAGGACTTTTAGGAATTCGAAAGAATTTTCGGAATTCTTTGAAGAATTACTTAATCAAGCAGAAGGAAACATAAAAGCAAAGAGTTCCAAGAATTAAAATTGTCAGAATCGATAACTGGATTTTCTAGATTTCCCTGTTTGACTCTTCAATTAATAAATGAAATAAGGTATTAACATTCTTTCATTTAGGCCATCCACTGCGTACAGGCCAAATTAGAATTATACCAAATCGATTATTTCTTCTTAATCAGTCTGGTTCTTAAGAAATAATAGATTTCCCTTTTTTTTCAGGAATTATTAAGAATAGTCAGGATGGGAACTCTCGAGAATTTCTAGAATCGATGAAAGGAAAGTAAAACTCCACATTTAGGCCATACATATTGAATTTAGGCCAAATTGGGATTTTATATACAGATTGTTTTGTTAAAGGCTTGTTCTACACAAAATAATCTGTTTTCATTGTTTGTTTAAGGAACAAATGCTTAGAAATCTTATAAGTATCAATAAAGAAAAATTTTAATTACGATGACATGCCTGTTTTACAATGCCTGGTAGTTAAAAAGAAAAGTAAACGTGGTCGTCGAGCCGGTAGAAAGGTTAGGGAAAGGTACGAACGTGCTATTGCTCGTACTTTAAAAAGTGTAGAATCCCTCCCCGAAAAATTTGATACTACCACAGAACAAACATTCGAGGAAATTTTAGACTCAGTCGTCAAAGCAATAAACACGAATTAAGAAAAAAAAAAAAAAAACTATTTTTGGTATAAATCCCCACTCAGACTCCAAATCGAAATCAAATGGCTAACGAAAACGACGATAATGGTGAAGGAGCAGCACCTCCGGTTGATCGGAGTGCATCTTCGGTTGCGGACGTCTATGGCTCGCGTACTGATTTAGGATTTCAACCCAATACGCGACATAGTACAACTAATCCGCCCCAAGATGCTGGTTCGCCCCAAGAGAATGCTGCAATCCAGGTTGCACATTCCATCGCAAGTACGCTCGCTATCCAACAAGCTGCAGCACACATACCAAACTACGACGGTAAAAATATTCCGATTAGAGATTTTTTACAAGACATCGTTAATGCCGCCAGTTATGTCCCAGCGTCGTGCGAATCATCCCTAATCACTGCCGTTATAGGAAAATTATTGGGTCCAGCTCGAGAATGTACCAGAAATAAGTCTTTTAACAAAATCACTGACCTAATCGATCTGCTAAAAGAAAGATTTGCTCCGGGTAAACCGTTCGATTATTATTTCAATGAAATTTACCATATTGTAATGAGGCGCGGAGAATCAGTCAACGAATATTATGATAGACTAAATTCATATCTTAGCGGAGCTCAAGCCGCGTTAGAAATCTCACACACCCGCGAAGTTGCCACCACCACAATGATTCCTATTAGAGACTCTGCAACAAGAGCTTTTGTTAGAGGATTACCAGATGAGTTGTCTGCTTCGGTTGACACGAGAGATCCACTGTCGTTAACCGAAGCATTTAAGTATGCTAAGCATGCTGTTGAAAGACGAAGCTCATCATCAAATTCTTATAGAGTAAACCACCAATCAAGACATGATAATTATTATGATAGGTCGTACCCCCAAGACCCACGTTCTAATCGACATCCAGCCGAGGATGTCCGGTTATACGAACCCGACCAAAGAAATTGGCAACAAAATGGAGCTAGGCGTAATTTTGCAAGTCCAAATCGTTATCAATCCCCCGATCGTTACTCGAGGCAATATGAAAATTTTCCTAGAAACCACGCGGACCCACGATATTTTTTAGAACGCAGACGTTCACCTAATCCACAATATCAACACGAAATTCGTAAATATGATCCCCCAATTCAAGGAATCTTGCGCAGACCAGACTCTCCTTATCGTAGTGAATCATATTCGACACCTAACGATGGTGTTAACAGATCTCATTCGCCACTGCCAACACGAAATGCTGATCATTTAAACTCCGATCGTACTCGTCGGAACGACGCGACGGCGAGTCAACAAGATCAAGAGCGTCCTACGGCAGTCAGATTCTTAGAAAATCAATAGACCATACTACTAATGATAACATAGCTGAATCTCCGGTTATAAAGCTCGATGTCCCAGAATTGACAGCAGGAAACGGTAAATTTCTAATCGACACGGGTGCCGATGTTAACCTAATCAAGGTATCGGAGTTAGATCCCCGAGTACCTCTTAGGGAGAACGAAATTTCGGTTATCACGGGAGTGACCTTGAATCGTGTGCACACTCTGGGAACATGCGAATTATTGATTATGGGAAAATATAGAACTTTTCATGCAGTCCAACCTAAGTTTCCAATTTCGGTGCAAGGTATTTTAGGACGCAATTTCTTACGACAAGAAAGGACTAACATTTCCTTTTATCATAATTCGTTAATTACTAACACCAGACCAATAGATCCTATTCCATTTATTGATCCAGAATCAAATAGAGCCCGGTGTGAATTAGCTCCGGAAATCAAACCTATTCCTAGGATTCTCCATGTTAAAGCAAGGACAAAACAACAAATTTCGGTTCCATTACAGGATAACAGCATTCCGGAAGGTTACCTTCCAAAAATTAGGTCACCTGAGGGTGTATTTATCGGAAATGCTTTAACTTGTAAGAGGGAGGGAAATTGTCAAGTTTTTGCTATTAACACTAGGGAAGACGATATGGAATTTGAAGTTCCTCCACAAGAATTGTTCCCGTTTGATTATGGCCACGATTATAGTGATGATGATTCAATGGAGGGCCAAACTCCCCTCCACAATGCAGAAGAAAGAATTAAAGAAATCCTAAGGAAAATTCCCTCTACCCATTTAAACCCAAATGAATTAGAATACGTCCACAAATGGGTAAGAAATGGACATGATCGCTTTAAACTTCCTTCTGACAAATTGCCTATCACCCCTCTAGTAAAACATAAAATTCCCACGACAGATGAGGACCCTGTGAAAATAAAACAATACCGTCAACCACAACAACAGGAAATTCTCATAGAAGAGCATGTTTCTAAAATGTATGACGATGGAGTTATCTCAGGCTCTACATCACCTTACAATTCTCCGGTCCTAATAGTGCCTAAAAAAATGGATTCCAGTGGCAAGGTTAAGTGGAGAGTTGTAACTGATTTTAGAGCCCTAAATGAGAAAACAGTGGGTGATGCATATCCCCTCCCTCACATAAATTCTATTTTAGAACGACTGGGTGGTGCCCAGTATTTTTCTGTCCTTGATCTGGCTTCAGGTTTCCACCAAATTGGAACTGATGCTAGAGATAGACGGAAAACTGCCTTTTCAACCAGGAGAGGACATCACGAATATCTAAGAATGCCCATGGGCATCAAAAATGCTCCTGCCACATTTCAGCGTTTAATGGATCAAGTATTATATGGCATGCAGTACTCAGAGATTTTCGTCTACTTAGACGACATAATTATATTCTCTGCAACTCTCGAAGAGCATGACGTAATTGTGGAACGCCTTTTGTCTAGGCTTCGTGATGCCAATTTGGTTCTACAACCTGAAAAATGTGAGTTTCTTCGTACAGAGGTAACTTATTTAGGACATATTATTACTAGAGAAGGAATTAAGGCCGACCCAAAGAAATTAGACGCCATAGAAAACTTCCCTACTCCTACCACCGAGAGAAATGTTCGCGAATTTTTAGGTATCGCGGGATATTATCGAAGGTTCGTAGAAGACTTCGGAAATGTGGCTAAACCATTATTCAATTTATTAAAAAAGACCCAACCATTTCACTGGGGGGAAAACGAGGAAATAAGTTTCGGAAAACTTAAGGAAAGACTTTGTCGGGACCCTATCTTGCAGTATCCAGATTTTGAGAAAACATTTCGTTTAACTACAGACGCCTCAGATATTGCAGTTGGCGCTGTTTTAACACAAAATAAGGATGGCATTGATTTACCTGTTTCATACTATTCTCGAGTATTTAATGCAAATGAGCTTAATTACTCTAAAACAGAAAAGGAGTGCCTAGCAGCGATCCACGCACTGGAAAATTTCCGACCGTATTTATACGGACGCAAATTTATCTTGTCTTGCGATCACGAGCCATTAAAATGGGTCGAGGCAGCGAGGACTCCTGTTTGTAGGTTATCAAAGTGGCTATTCCAAATAAAGGACTATGATTATGACTTTGAGTGTAAATCAGGTAAAATAAATCGATGGTTACCAGCAATATCGAATAACCCACCCGATCAGGACCACAACTCTGACTCAGAACTGAATGAGTGTGATTCAATGGAACCTGATACCATAACAAAGCAATTTAAAGCATGCCTTGCAGACAAAGAATTCCCAGCACACGTCCGTTCGTTAGGGATAACATCCTATCCAATTAATACGCATGATCGTGCGGCCAAACAAACCGCGAAAGAAATAATAAAGAAAACGCTAGCACCAAGAAAAGATAGACTAGTATCCGACCCCGGGAAACAGGCTAAAGAAGTTGTTGAAAAGTTAACAAAAAAAAAGACTTCTAAATCTACCCTCGAAATTCCCAAGCAAGTGGGACAACTACCAATTCCTCAACCCATCCCTAGTACATCCAAAAATGTCAGTGCGGGAATCCAAAGGAAACCTGGTAGACCTAAAGGATCTAAATCTAAAATCCCTTCTCTTAAACCAGCATCAGAAACTGACAATACCAGTATAGCTGATAGACTCAGAACAAAAAGGACAATCCCTGACTATCGGGATAACCTTTCTGACGCAGAAGGATCAGGTATAGAAGCAGATAAAAGCAGTGATTCTGAACAGGAGTCTGACACTCCTGTTCAGAGACATAGGTTTAGCTGTCTCCCTAGTTTAGACGTACCGGCAACGGTGCCAACTCGTGAAAGCCCTGTTAGAAATACGCAAATGGAAGATCAAGGTGACAAAAAAAGGGGCGATGAGGAAGAAGTCGCGCGGCAAAATATTTTTCCAGAAACCCTAGAAACGCGGGATAATGCCCAAGAAGTCCTAGAACCTGAGGACATTCTTGTATATGCTAGTCCCCCACCATGTAGTAGTGACGGCGATGATTCGGATGAAGAATTTCCTAATATCACACTAGACCCAGCCCTCGTAAAAAGCATTCAGGAATCCATTAATAAATTCGACAAAACGGTAGGTAAAAATCACCAATCTTGGTACTGGGACTCAAATTTCTTAGATTTGGAACACCCCCCTTCTGATACAGAACCTGGCAAGGGCATCCAACAAGAAAAGGATCCCACAGAATCGGAAGATCGGCCCACGGTTATAGGTTCCCAGATAGATAGCACCATAGACCGTATCACAAAAGAACTTAAAGAAATAGGAGATTTAATGGCCCAAAATGAGTTAGGATCAGTTTTTGACGAAACGGAACATGAATCAAATTGCGAGATCCAGCAGGAAAAAGATCCTACGGACGTTGACACAATTGTACAAAGCGATTCTCCCGATAAATCAATTCTAGCACCCTTAACAAAAAAAGGGGTGACGTTTGCAACCCCAATGCCTAGTCATGGCCCTGTCGCACGTTCTACTCCTTACGTTCAACCAACTGATCAATTAGAACATATTACAGAAGCGACAGACGAAACACAACCGAATTTAACCGAAGTAAGACTTGATGTTAAGAAACCAAAACCAAGACGGTTACAGACCAACGTTCACGAAAATATTACCCAACCATTAATGGCAACCCACAATCCTTCTGAAAGAATCCCTATAGATCCAAACCCCACTAATTTACAATTACAAATGCCTTACATCCATTCTCCCGAAGCCATGGAATGCAACGAGGATAGAAACATCCCAGATTTAGCTACACGAACTAATGTCTTAAATAGTTGTCGCGAATCACTAACATATCAGCATGACAATTTAGTTCACTTTATTTCAAGCGACTGCGAAGTAGTAACTCCCGTCACGAAATTACTTCTGTCAATTGGCAGAATCGACATGAACGAAATTAAAGATAAAAAACCGAAAAAGGGACAAATAATCGTTACAGAAAAAGGAAAAATTAAAATATACTCAGTAGTTTTGAAAAATCAGTATCTCGACTCCACGAATTCAACAGACTTAGAACAAGCGTTAAGGAATTTATTATTTGCTCTAACCCATGATAAAATTGACCAATTTCGGATTGCACGTTTTGGAAACCTATGTGACGACCTCCCTAAAAACACTCTTACTGACTTACTAACGACCATTTTTAGGGACAAGGACATAAAGATTACGGTTTGTTATGGAAACGTAATCACCCCACCAGAAGAATTACGACAGAAAATCATTAAGGAGTACCATTGTAGTACCATAGGAGGACACAAGGGGTTAACAAAAACTTATAGGCGAATAAAAAGTAGGTTTTATTGGACGAATTTAAGAAAGGACATTATTGAGTTTATCCGTCGGTGTTCGGAATGTGCCGAGCAGAAACTTACGCGAGTAAAAACACAAGAGCCGATGCTTATCACAGACACACCCCTAGATACGTTTGATAAGGTCTCTTTGGACACGGTTGGCATATTACCCACAACACCAAATGGAAATAGACATATCCTAACAATGCAGGATCACCTTAGTAAATATTGTATCGCAGTAGCTATTCCCGACATTAGTGCAACGACAATTGCTCACGCCCTTGCAACCCACCTATTTTCGGTACACAGCGCACCCAGATGCATTCTGACCGACCGTGGAAAATCGTTTACTAGTAAAGTTTTGCGGAAATTGGCAAAAATCTTTAATATAGAACAAGTGACCACTTCCGGCTATAGACCTCAAACTAACGGAGCTCTAGAAAGAAGTCACATTGTTCTAACGGAATATATCAGGATCTATGCTAATAATTATGATGACTGGGATAGGTTGCTGCCTTTTGCTATGTTCTCGTATAATACCTCCGTACATGAATCCACGAACTTTACACCCTTCGAGCTGGTCTTCGGCAGGGAGGCTAGAATGCCATCTTCCTTCCCTGAAGAAGAAAAGTTGGAAACGTATGGTTCGTACTTGAGGGAGTTGATCACGAGAATGTATGAAATACGCAAACTAGCTGCTAATAACATCATACAAGCAAAATTAAAAACTAAAGAATATTATGACCGTAAGGAAAAACCCCTTAATGCAAAATTAGGAGACTTTGTTAGAGTAAAAATTGAAGTAAGGTCCGGTAAGCTCGATGCTTATTATGAAGGCCTTTACAAGGTAGTAGGATTCACTGAGAATCATAATGTTATTTTAGAAGCAGAGGACGGAACAAGAATAACAAAACACGCTGACAAACTGAAACTAGCTTACATATGACTAGACCAGTCTTTAAACGTCTCGGGAAACGGATTTCTAATCGATAGGCATGGGTTCATACACGTGTATACCGATGGATCTTGTTTCCGAAACGGCAAGGAACTTGCAACTGCTGGTATTGGCGTATGGTTTTCAGAAAATCATCCCTCTAACATTTCCAAAAGAGCATCAGGCAGACAGACTAATAATTCCGCTGAAATCGAAGCCGTGATATCAGCCGCAACTCAGGCAATAGTTGCTGGCATAAAAAAATTAAAAATTCATAGTGATTCCCGATTCCTAATTGATGGGTATACCCAATGGTTAGGAAAATGGGAATCGAATCATTGGAAAGCATCCAATAACCAACTTGTTAAAAACAAATTAGAATTTTTAGAATTAAAAGAAGCACTTAAAACCTTGGATATTCGGTGGTGTTATGAGTCTGCACATAGTGGCTGTTATGGAAATGAACGGGCAGATGAATTAGCAAAACGGGGCGCTCTATCTTAGAGCCACCCCTCTTCTCCAAAATTTTAATAAATTATGTGTTATTTTCTAGATTAATCATGTTGCATTTGCTGAAATGGATCATCTGGGGAATCCTGCTTTCCAAAGTGAGATGTCAGAAAGCGGCAGCAAACTATTCCAATACCAAATTCAAAACCAACATCGGGATTCATTATGAAAGATTAGGACCCCTGCAACACTCCACGGACGTTTGGCGAGTAGTGATCTATCTAGACACTGCACCTGCACAGAAACCGCTCTCAGATTTCTCGCAACGACTCCACGAGACCATGGAACATTGCCTTGCTATCGCCCAATTTAGATGTTACGAAGAACTAAGCTACTCCAGATTACGAAAAAAATTTGATGCTGTTGCTACATTACAAATCACACTATCGAATGCCGTACAAGAGTTACGTCACCATTCTGAAACTTACGCAGCGGAATCTACACCGATGACGATTCACAGAAGGAAGAGAACACTACCATGGTTTGGATTCATAGGCAAAATCGCCGGACCAACAGCCGGAATCTTAAATTACGAAGATGGTGACAGATACGAAGAAGCCATACACGAATTAAATTTAGTACAAAATAACATTTCAAGACTTATGGGTGAACAGGTACATCTTGTTCGTTCAGAATTTCATGAATTACACGAAAAGGGTAAGCAAAGAGACTCGGAGTTAATGGCATTGAAAACTCAATTAAAATCCTTCGTTAACAATATGACAGAAGTAATTAACACCGCTTCAATCGATATGTACCGTGACTCTTTGCAGAGAATTGCCCTAACCGTCGAATTCTCTATCGACGAACATCAGAAGAGTCTCGAACAGCTCATATCTGTAATCAACACCGCTCAAGAAGGAAGACTTCATCCATCTTTATTGAAAAATGAACAAATCCTTCGAATCTCCAGAGAAGTTCAAGATTTATTATCAGATGTAGAATTCCCGCTACATCCTTATCAACTTAATATAATCGATTTAATTAAAATCTCAGCCGTTTTTCCTAGAATCAAAAACGACAAACTCTTCATAGCCGTAGACATTCCATTGTTAGAGAAAACCTCTTACCGGCTATACCAACTACATCCAATGCCCATCATTCAAACACTTGCCGACAATACCACAACCCGAGCCTATATAAGACCAAGGACTAAATATCTTGCCGTCGGGGAGGATAAACAACAGTATTTTTATATTATGGAAACCACTCTGCAATCCTGCGCTTTCATCAGAGGAAAATATATATGTAAATTTACCCAACCCATCTATGAAGCCAAAGGAGTAAGGTCTTGTGAATTGGAATTACTTCGAAAACCTTCTCTAGACGCGTTAAAAATCTGTGATATCCGAATAACTTCGAATCAACAGCCATTTTGGATGCCACTAAGTACTGTAGGAGGATGGATATATACCCTAATCAAGCCAGAACTAGCCTATCTCACGTGTAGAGGAGAAACCACTAAGGAATTGGAAATCTCGGGAACAGGGATCATACAAATAGCCAGAGGATGCACCCTGAAGACTGATAACGCAATAATATCGGCTTTCAATGTCCTCGAGGATCCACAAGAATACCTATACGAACCAATGACCGATTTAAATGTGAGTGAAATTTTTCCAAAAATAATGGAACATCAAAGGATGTACGGAAGTAATATAAACGAAACTGAAATAGGCCCGCATATCTTAACCTGGGACGAAGAAAAGTCTGATGTCTCGCTAGCAGAACTCGAAAAACAATGGAAAATCCTAAGCCAGCACCAAGTAGAAACGGCACAAAATAATAGACTCACCAATACAACTCTGGGAGGAGGCACTATATTAGTATTGATATTCCTTCTATATGTATTCAGAAAACCAATTGGCAAGCTTACTAAAATCGTGACTTTTTGCAGCGGTAAAAATAAAAATTTAAAGGTATCAAGCCCTATCTTACCCGTTCGTAATCATCATCCTAGTCAAGTGCGATTTGAAAACAACGAGAATCCAGAGCCCACATCAGACGAAACGACAGAGGAACCTCCTGATAGTACTTCCAAAGAAACAAAAACCGAGCATAATTGGCGTGATTTAACGCCATGCCCAAGGACAAGAAAGCATCAAGTGCCACCCCAAGACACCTTAGTGTCTTAGGAAAAAGAAAGTGAAATCTAGTTTAAGTTGAACTATTGTGAACTTTATAATTAAGTGATTAATCTAATTAGGGAGTAAAAAGGGGACTAAACAAAAACTATGAAAGCAAAATTTTATTAATAATACTAAGAAAATATAAAAAGGGTTAATAATTGTGTAATTTAATCATAGAAAAATAATCTAAATGTTAAAATAACGAACGAGTTTATCGAGCAGAAAGGGATTTACGCATTTTTCGAGCGCAGGTCCAGCAAGGCGAGATCATTTTTTTGATGTGAAAACGGGTCCGCTGAAATAAAAAAAAGAATTGTATCATAATACATCACTACAAAAATTTAGTAATTATGCAAGAGAACAGAAATCTTTTCTTACCAAATCAATGCGTAACCTCGTTTTATTCGGTAAAAATTCCAAAACATAGACCAGAATTACGGCAGGCTCACAAGGATAGGCGGGAAATTCAAAGAAATTGCGGGGTAGCTCGTCAAGTGTAACTTCCCGCAATTCGTCGTCAATAGAGAGCCAATAGCATCCCCCCGCTAATTTGGCTGTTTCAGCCATTGGGTGTCGAAATCTCAACTGAAATATATTGAAAAAGAAATTAGTATTTTTCTGATAAAATCATGGTAGAAAATAGTTTTATAGGTAATCACACCTACAATTACTGATAACAGGAATAAAATCTATCTATTTCAGTTTTTTTTTATTTTCCTTTTTTTTAATAAATTAAAAAAAAAAAAAAAATTTTACTTTTACACATATTAATTAAATTATTTAATTGATACTAGTAAGACTAGGAATAGTTTGATTAAATAATGGAAAAATTATTCAACAGTAATGTTATCATAAGAAAAACAACTAAAAACATAGACTAAAAGTAAGATAATGAGCAAAGCTAAGCAAAATATATGTATAAATAAATAATAAAAATAATATCAATTTTATTTACATTAAATAATCCAACTAAAAATAAAAAAATTATATCTCTAAATAAAATTGTAATATTAAATTTAAGCTTTATAATAACATAAATTATTCATAATAAGAAAGACAAATTTTATTATTTAGTAAAAATTAAAATAACAATAATGCTATTTAATTTAACTAATGGTTATTATTTAATTATTAATTTATTATTGTTATTATCTCATTAATAAAAGAAAAATCATTTTCAATTAATATTTCCAATACTGTATTTTTATCTTTAAACTATTTCAAATAATTTTAAATTAACGGGATTAAAAATTATTTTTATTCATTTAAATTAAAGTTAAAGTCTAATTTATAAACTGACTTATTTTTATTTTTATCTTATTTGAATAAACTAAAATTAAATCTTAAATTTAAGTCGAAATTAAAATATAATATATAAGAACAATTCAAAAATAATTTTTATAAAAATAATTTTAATATGCAGTTTTAAAAGTAACACCCATGTTACAACGTTATAACATTATGTTATACACAATAAACGGCATAGCTATATCTCACCTGCACCCAAGGAGGGGCTCCAATTAGTAGAAATTTAAAATTGTAAAAGAACTAACCGGGCGCCAGTAACCGCGACATTTAAAAGATCCTACGACCCCACACCAAGTATACTCCTGGGTCCATACGAAACATTGATGAGAAAAATCCGGTCGCATTAACAGAGGGTCGAATGGAACCTTTGGAAACTTTAGGGCCAAAGCTTGCGACATAGGCAAATCCTGCCAATCCGGGATAGTTACGAAGTATCTAAAGAAAATGTTATTAAGTGTCAGCATTATAAGTAAATTTTAGTATCATAACATCGATTGAAAAAAAAGGGCGATTAATTAAAAATAAATAGACTAAATAGAAATCACCTCATTTCGGTTAAAAAGTAACACCGATGTTACAACTTTATAATATTATGTTATACACCATGAATTACTAATTAATATAAATCAGATTTAAATTTATACTCTCTAAATCTGAATTGGTTGGAAATGGCTAATTGGAAAGCAAAAACTCAGTTACTAATTGAAATGGTTATATTTCTACTAACCATTTAGTGAAAGGTAACTAATTATTAGTCAAATTCATTTTTAGGTTATGTCAAATTACTAAAATTTTAGTAAAATTCTGTTTACAAATTCAATTGTTCAAATTTTAACTATCTTTTTAGTTATATTCTTACTAATAATTGGTTATGTCTTGCTAATTTAGATTTAAGGAGTATGCTAGTTTTAAAATTTAATTATGGTAGACGTCAAAATGAATAATAAACTCGACAAACACATTAAAATATTTACGCCAACTTTAACAACGCGATATAAAAATTTTAACATTACTTAATTGTTTAATAATGGGACCTTAAATTAATTATTCCTAAAAATTTTCACATGAACAACCTTATTTAGCCAAATTAGGATGAAAAACGATATGTTATTATTATATAAAAAAAAAAGGGGGGAAAAATTTTATTTTATAGCATGAATAAGTAATTAAAATAAATAAATAAACAAAATACCAAACAAAAACGTAATTAAAGTCCGTAGTAAAACAACTCATTAATTAAATACTCGGTAAATTTCAAATTGAAAAACCGTATTAGCACGTAAGTGTCATTTTCGTTCGACAAAGCTTGACTAACTTCGGCCGACTTCGTATACCTTCGACAGTTTGAAACTTAATTACAACATACGAATAAGAAACCACGATATTCAATTCCAAATCAGAAAAGCAACTATTGAAATACTAAAATTTAAATAATATTATATGTAATTTATGTTCTAGAAATCTAATAAGTGGTTTTAATAAAACCATTAATTCATAACGAACTAAATAATCAAAATTTCGAAATTTTAATTTCAAATGAAATCTAAAGGAAATAAGCCGTGCTACAATATGTAAATACAATAGAAATACATAAAAATAGATAATAGATGAAACTAATAACTATACTATCAAAAAAAAAAGAGACGAAAAAGCGATTATAGAAAAGTAAAATAATAGAAAATAGGCAAAACATACTTACTCATATTTCAGGAACGGTAATGTTAAAACCGTTTTGATCACAAAATATAATTCCACTATGGACGATCTCAGCCGTTCCTTTGATTCGACCCAATACATTAAACTATCCTCGCAAGGAATCTGCATCAACTCACAATTAAAGAAATAATTCCAGCCTTCCAAAGATGTTATTTTACACATCACATCCTCGTCCTCACTAAAAATCACTCGCAATAAATCAATCACCATCACGCGGCAACTCATTTCCAAAACAATGTTCATTTTTACAAAATTTTAAATTGAAATTAATAAAAAGAAGAAAAGATTTCTGTACCGTGCAATGACGAAATGAACACTAAACACTGAAATGAAGCATCCGGCGAAACAGATAACACAAAGATGCAAACGTAGCATTTCTGGACCTGCTCTCAGGTGCTAAAGAAATAAAGTCCCATATACAATTATTAATTCTACTGAACATAATAATATTAACATTATTACAAAATTTAAAATTAGGCGATTAATCGTCAAGGGACGACGATTGAAAAAAGGGGCGAGTTGTAATGGAAGAAAATTATAATTAATGATAGAAAATTAAAATAAATAATTGTCTAAAGTTCTATTATCCTTATAGTCAATAAGCATGTTACAGAAAATGAAAATCATTATATTAGAATTAATCATAATTATATATTATATATCCTACTTGGAGGTCAATATACTCCACAATATTTTATATGAAACATTTTTACTTCAAATTCCGCATTGCAAAATAACTAAACTAAAAGAAGTATTGCAGCAAGCATATGAAATAACACACGTGTGAGCGCTGATGTATAGCGAACACACCCAAGCATACACATACATACACTTGCCGGCATACCATGATAGTGTGTTGTTTCCACACTAATGCATTTTCGAAATGATGAGTTATTTTTCTATTTTTGTTTACAATTATTAAAAACTAAATTTATATGAATACAAAATCATTAATTAAATCAATTGCCTTGACTGACTTCCGATTTCTTAAACAAAATAAATTTCATTAAATTAATAAAAATAAAAATTAGGTGAACAATAATTCAAAGGATTAAATAAATGAGTAATCAAACTAAAAATAAATAAGATGGCATCTATCGCTGGTTGTTGTCATTCCATGCGCATTTTAGCAATAAATAATCGAATAAATTATTACAAGGAGTGAAATTTAAAACCCACACTCTTTGGAAATTCTATTATTTGATTTAGAACTATCTAAGCCTCGAAGTTCAGACCTAAAAAGGAAAGAACATAAGAACAAAGAAAACTAATTTTGTAATATAAAAAAAAAAATAATAATAATAAAAAGAAAAATGAAAAATAAATTGAATAAATAAATCAGGCTGTGAATTGCTGGAATTATTTCCATCGCGTATGGATACAACGACTAGGAAAGATGATGGGTCATCAAAAATATCCAGGTAGCAACACCACCTGTAACGCCTCGGAAATACAAAATTGCAAATACTGCAAATTTGGCATTTCCTAACAAAAGAACAGAGGCGACTTGTTTGATTAAAGGAATCAACTGGGCGCACAACGAATCGATCTATCAAAGAGGTAAAAGCTCTCGGATACTAAAAGTTGTCTGCCCGTCGTGAGTTCTTAAACGTATTTCTTTGACTTTGATTTTTTAATTCGAGAGTGGCCGCGACGTTCTTTCGTGAACTCGTAAATAAAAAAATCAAAGTTATTATCGCGTATTCTAATCGTTTTCATTTCGACTTGCAATTTTCATCGAAAGTGGTCGCGATAATTAATCTAACTGTAAAGAAATTGGAAGTCGGGATTAGAATTAAAATCGGTTTTCCAAATTATTTGATTTTTCCGGTTTAATTCGAATAACTAATAAAATCAATTGAAAATTATTCTTTTGCCCTTTGAACTTTTCAAAGGTAGAATTTTAGTTATTTTATTTTTTTGAGAATTTAAAATTTAAGAAAATAAACTAAATATAAAAATCAAATTCAACAACTCATCAATACTGGCGGTATACTGGTAAAGTATAATCTCGTTCCATTCACACTACACGACAAAACATACACACAAAATTGTTCTCTGCTTAACGTTAGACTGTATTTGTAACATTTAAACATTTTTTGGTTGTTTAAATAAATGGTTAAAAATGGTAAATCAATCTTAACAATTTAATTTCCTTCTACTATTCCCAAGATAAATACAAACAGAAAAGGCTTGAATAAATAAGTCAGGAATTCGACTCATTTTACTACTCCGTGATGAGTTAAAACTATATCTTATTTCCACAAACAATAAAATCTAAATAAATAATTTTCTTGTTCGTGACATTGTTTAACTTCCCTTTATTTAAAATATTTTATGTAATATTTTCAAATATTTTCTCAAATTTTAATTATTTTTTTAATTTAAATTTATTTATCTCAATTTTTAACCATGTTTTTTCATTCATCAAATATTTTCTCTAATTTTTAATTATTTTCTTTTATTTCAATGAACTTCTAAAGGTTTTAACTATTTTTCTCAAATTTTGTTTAACTTTCTTTTATTTAAAATATTTTATATAATATTCTCAAATATTTTCTCAAATTTTAATTATTTTTTAATTTAAATTTATTTATCTCAATTTTTGAGGCGCATGAATATTCCCTAAATCTCATTTAGCCTAAATCCCATTAAGCCTAAAATCAAAAAGCCTAAAATGCATTCAGCCAAAATTCCATTTAACCTAAATTGCATTTAACCTAAATCGCGTTTAACCTAAATTCCATTAAACCTAAATTTCATTTTACCTAAATCCCTTTCAATCTAAATTACATTTAACCTAAATCTCATTTAACCTAAATCTCATTTTACCGAAATTCCATTTAACCTAAATTCCATTTAACCTAAATTCCATTTAACCTAAATCCCATTTAACCTAAATCCCATTTAACCTAAATTCCGTTTAACCTAGATCTCATTTAACCTAAATTCCATTTAACCTAAATCCCATTTAACCTAAAACACATTTAGTATAAATTCCATTTAACCCAAAATGCATTCAGCCTAAATCTCACTTCACCTAAATCCCATTTAACCTAAATCTCTTTTAACCTAAATTCCCCTTAACAGAAATCCCATTTAACCTAAAACGCATTTAGTCTAAATTCCATTTAACCTAAAATGCATTCAGCCTAAATCCCATTTAACCTCAATTCCGTTTAACCTAAATCTCATTTAACCTAAATTTCACTTAACCTAAATCCCATTTAACCTAAAACGCATTTAGTCTAAATTCCATTCAACCTAAAATGCATTCAGCCTAAATCTCACTTCACCTAAATCCCATTTAACCTAAATCTCATTTAACATAAATTCCACTTAACCTAAATCCTATTTAACCTAAATTCCATTTAACCTAAATCCCATTTAACCTAAATTCCATTTAACCTAAAACGCATTCATCCTAAATCTCACTTTACCTAAATCCCATTTAACCTAAATCTCATTTAACCTAAATTCCACTTAATCTAAATCCCATTTAACCTAAAACGCATTTAGTCTAAATTCCATTTAATCTAAAATGCATTCAGCCTAAATCTCACTTCACCTAAATCCGATTTAACCTAAATCTCATTTAACCTAAATTCCACTTAATCTAAATCCCATTTAACCTAAAACGCATTTAGTCTAAATTCCATTTAACCTAAATTCCATTTAACCTAAAACGCATTGAACCTAAATCTCACTTCACCTAAATCCCATTGAACCTAAAATTTTTTTTAATTTAAGGATAAATATAGTTGAATCAAGTAAAGTTTTAGGTTAAATGGGATTTAGGTGAAGTGACATTTAGGCTGAATCCATTTTAGGTTAAATGGAATTTAGACTAAATGCGTTTTAGGTTAAATAGGATTTAGGTTAAATGGAATTTAGGTTAAATGAGTTTTAGGTTAAATGGGATTTAGGTGAAGTGAGATTTAGGCTGAATGCATTTTAGGTTTAATGGAATTTAGACTAAATGCGTTTTAGGTTAAATGGGATTTAGGTTAAATGGAATTTAGGTTAAATGAGATATAGGTTAAATGGAATTGAGGTTAAATGGGATTTAGGTTAAGTGGAATTTATGTTAAATGAGATTTAGGTTAAATGGGATTTAGATGAAGTGAGATTTAGGCTCAATGCATTTTAGGTTAAATGGAATTTAGAATAAATGCGTTTTAGGTTAAATGGGATTTAGGTTAAGTGGAATTTAGGTTAAATGAGATTTAGGTTAAACGGAATTTATGTTAAATGGGATTTAGGCTGAATGCATTTTAGGTTAAATGGAATTTAGACTAAATGCGTTTTAGGTTAAATGGGATTTAGGTTAAGTGGAATTTAGGTTGAATGAGATTTAGGTTAAATGTGATTTAGGTGAAGTGAGATTTAGGCTGAATGCATTTTAGGTTAAATGGAATTTATACTAAATGCGTTTTAGGTGAAATGGGATTTAGGTTAAATGAGATTTAGGTTTAACGAAATTTAGGTTAAATGGGATTTAGGTTAAATGGAATTTAGGTTAAATGGAATTTAGGTTAAATGGAATTTCGGTAAAATGAGATTTAGGTTAAATGAGATTTAGGTTAAATGGAATTTAGATTGAATGGGATTTAGGTAAAATGAAATTTAGGTTTAATGGAATTTAGGTTAAACGGGAATTAGGTTAAATGAAATTTAGGTTAAATGCAATTTAGGTTAAATGGAATTTTGGCTGAATGCATTTTAGGCTTTTTGATTTTAGGCTTAATGGGATTTAGGCTAAATGAGATGTAGGGAATATTTATGCGCCTCCAATTTTTAACCATGTTTTTTTTATTCTTCAATTATTTTCTCTAATTTTTAATTATTTTCTTTTATTTCAATGAACGTCTGAAAGTTTTAACTATTTTTCTCAAATTTTGTTTAACTTCCCTTTATTTAAAATATTTTATGTAATATTTTCAAATATTTTCTCAAATTTTAATTATTTTTTTAATTTAAATTTATTTATCTCAATTTTTAACCATGTTTTTTCATTCTTCAATTATTTTCTCTAATTTTCAATTATTTTCTTTTATTTCAATGAACTTCTGAAAGTTTTAACTATTTTTCTCAAATTTTGTTTAACTTTATTTTATTTAAAATATTTTATGTAATTTGTTTAATTATTTTCTCAAATTTTAATTATTTTTTTTAGTTTTATTTTTTTTTAATTTTAATTTATTTATCTCAATTTTTAACCATGTTTTTTTCAATTTTCAATTATTTTCTCTGATTTTCAATATTCAATTTTGTTTTAATTTACTTTTAAGATTCTCAAGTATTTTTCTCAAATTTAAATTCTTTTCTTTATATTTAAAACATTTTTATGATTGTTTAAATTACTTTCCCCAATTTTTAATTGTTTTTTTTTTTTTATTTTGTTTATTTTCAATTATTTTGTTTAATTTCAATTATTTTTTGCAATTCTTTGTAATTCTAAAATATTATAAATTTTGTCCTGAATAAATATTTATTTTATTTATATTAATTGATTTTAAAACTTATATTTAAAATATTTATTTCTTCTTATTAGGTAAATAGTATTTACCGATTTTTATATTTATTATTGTATTGTATAATTTCTAAAATGTCTCAAAAACTAATCGCGCGCTTGCGCGCGTTTTATTTTGCTAGTGTTGAATAATTATTATTTCACAACAAATTTTATACTTATCTAATTTTTTTTAATAATGTGCAACTGTATCTTTCAAAATTGGGTGAAATCAATTTTAATAATATATTTATTTTGTGTGAAAATGTATTTTTTAGTTTGAGGTTATGTCAATGAGTTAAACAACCATAAAATAAAAAAAATGTACAGAACTTTAAAAATTCTTTTGCATAGGCTTTTTCGGAAGCTGAACCTGGATTAGAAATTTTCACACTTCCGGCCTAAAAGAAAGTAAAGAATGCAAAATAAATCGGAATTGACAATCATATTGAAGCATTAATTATTTTGGAAAATTTATTTCTTGTTTTTTTAAAAAAGTCATAATTACGTCTATTAATGACAAAAAGATGTATTTCACTAAAACTATTAGTAAAGTGTACTGAATTGTAGCTATAGTTTTTTTTAGTTATCCTTTGTCAATTTAACGAATTTTTAAAATGAATTGTAACTTAATATTTACACATAAGAAAAAGATTTTGAATACACCCAAAAAAATGGTATGTTTAAGTATATAATATACAAATTGGTACAAACAAAATTTATTTGTACAAGTAGACTAGATTTTTTACTGTAAAATTTGTAAGAAATAATATTGGGATTAAACAATGGGAGAGTTTCTGTCACATTATATTGTTTTTTATTAAATACAGTAACAAACCTACAAAATGACTATAACTAAAAAAGTAGATGAGACTTTTATTTTACGGAATATTTTCGAAACTATGACATAAACGATTGATCAACTGAATTGGTATAATGATAAAATACAAATTATAATGAGAAGTAGAATGTATTCCTATTAATATAATCATACTAAATATTACATTTCCTCGTAATTATTTACCCCAATGAAATAGTTTCAAGAAGAAATTCGATTCAGATCCATTGGCTGCCGCACTTGGTTTAAATCTACATTCAGATTCTGTCGGGTGTACGCATTTCCTACTCTTAGGATTAAATTCTTGACCTGACGGACAAACATATATTGAGAAAGTTCCATCGACACATTTGCAGAATCGTGCGCAATTTTTATTTTCTGATATGACACCATTATCATTAAAATCCTGCGCGGAACAAGTACCAACACATTGGCTAGGATCATCATTTTTAATCTCCAAAATTTCATCATCCATTTCCGGAGATTCTTTACAACCAGGAGATTTATATCCCCTTATACATTTTTTCTGCTGTGGATGATAACCTTCTTCTTTTGCACATCTTTCCCAAACAATACTTCCTTGTTTACATGTGTAGTAAGCTCTGCATTGACACTCGTGTGGAAACATTACCGGATTATTAGGATCGTCTATTTCTGGACAACGCTTTGGTGGTTGTGGTTTTGGGTTTGGTTTTGGTTCCTCTGCTGGTTTTTGATCACAAATCCCTTCAAAGTCCCAATCACACATAAGAGACGTTGGGTCGAATGCCATATCGTCATCACATTTTTTTAATTTTGAACCACCTTTCCCATCACAAATATAATACAATTTACAGTCAGTTGGATGAGGTATCTTAATTTTGTGTTTTACATTTTTGCATTTGTTTGGATAATCATCTGGATCAGTTGTTGATGTTGGTTCTGTTGTCGTTGTTGTTGGTTCAGTTGTTGTCGTTGTTGTTGTGGTTGTTGGTTCAGTTGTTGTCGTTGTTGTTGTGGTTGTTGGTTCAGTTGTTGTAGTTGTCGTTGTTTTTGTTGTTGTTATTGGTTTTTCCGTAGTTGTTTTTCCCGGTTTTCCCATAACGCAACCAGAATCTTTCGGCCAATCACAAACTTGCAAAACTTTATTAAACCATAATTTATTTCCTTCTGGATCCCTGGGAGGGCAATCCATCTCAACTTTTTCACCCCAATTGCACATGTAGAATTTAGTGCAATCCCATTCGTGGGCAAGGTGAACTGTATAACCCATCGAATTTTCTTTTGGACATTTTGTTGGAACTGGTTTTATTGGCGTATCAACACCAGCTACTGATACAATTGTTGCTACTGCTATCGCAACAGAGAAGAGGAACACTTCTGCAATGAAAGAAATATCATTAATTAAAATACATTTATTATGAATTTAACATAAAATTTAA
Organism: Ganaspis brasiliensis; assembly: GCA_037103525.1. NCBI lineage: Eukaryota > Metazoa > Arthropoda > Insecta > Hymenoptera > Figitidae > Ganaspis > Ganaspis brasiliensis. Next base: position 1,876,128 of record JAZKLR010000294.1, read on the forward strand.
CAGTAAACAATAGATCAAATGATTTTTAAATTCTCAATAAGGTCCAGAATTTGTCCCCGGACATTATGGGGCTATGATGATTTGTCTTGGAGTCATCTTAAAGATAATCAAAGGACATCTTTAAAGTGCCCTATGTCTTTCCTACACTGAGAAAAAGGAATTGTTGGATTTATAAATCGGACTGTTAATATGGAACTAACAAATCCAATTTGTTGTTGTAGCAAATTGTTATCTTAACAATTTGGTATTGTTGTAGTAACCAAAATTTCGTTAACTGAGAAAACTGATTGTTACTATGACTATCCCAATTTGCTAAAATGACAAAAATTTTGCTACAACAACAAATCGGATTTATCAGTTCCATATTAACAATCCGATTTGTCAGTTCTATATTAATAATCCGATTTGTAAAACCAAAAATTCCTTTATAAAAACGTCTTTAATATGTCCCTGAAACTTCTCCAGGATGTCCTAAAGACGACCTCAGGATTTTGTCGATAATCTTATAAATTTAAATATTGTATCTAGGTATTTCCCTTCTTCTTTTGAAATTGATTTCAATTTTGATTTTATTTATTTATTGTATATTTAAAAATCCGGTTCCTAGCTTGAAAAAAAAATAATCAATTGATCTACGTAAAGTTTATATTTTGTTAAAATTTTAAAAATTTTATATCGCAATTTTTAATTTTTAAAAGAATTAAAATTTCATAAAACGAACATAATTCTCGTCTTGTTTTTATATAATTATACATTTTATGGTAGGAAATAAAATCTTTCTGGTCGAGAATCGAACCGAATGTCGGAAAATTATTTTAATAAAGAAATAATTAGAACGTCTTTAAGATATTTTATTCACGACCCTAGGATATATAGATACCACGTAAAATTAATTATAGTTATATTGTTAGCATATCAGCAACTATAAATCTAAATTAGATCTAAATTTTGACTCCGATAATTTTGATAAGATGTCCAAAGTCTACTTTATTGCCATTAAAAATTGTATTCTCCTGAGTCATAGATAAATAATTATTTATATTACATCAAATCAAGTTAATTATATTTTAAATCAAATTTCCTGAAAAGTAAATTTAAACTATGTTTTGAATTTATCTATTTATATTTGTGAAACAGAAAAATAATAATTTTAGTATAATGAAAAACAACATAAATTGAAAAACTAAAAAATACAACAAGTAATTCACAGTAAAGGCTATACCAATTTTGCGACTTTTTGCTATTTCTTCATTATTAATGAAAAATTAAATTAAATATAAAATGTTATTGACAATATTATATAATTGTATCAATCGTATATTTAGCATAAAAGATTTATTATTAAAATGCTATATTAATAATTTACGAAAAAAAGTAATTTTTAATGTTAAATAAATTATTAAACCTATATTATTTACACCTTTCAAATAAACTAAAAATAACAAAACAATTGGCATTGAATTATAAAAATTACTTTTTTTTTATTTGGCTTTAGTAAATCAATATTTATAAGTAGTATAAAACTATATTTGCAAAACTTACCCTTCATATTGAAAATCCTATCACTATTTAATCGGTAGTAAGCCGTAATTGTCACTGATAAAAATTTACGAAAATCAATGTCTTTATAGACGCAAACGTTATCGCAAATAAGAGGGGGTTATACAATATCTAGTCAGTTAAAAATTCACCTACAAAGTAGAACATTTATGTATTTGTAATTCCGCAAATTCTTGTTCTAAAAATTATTTTCTCTAAGGTTCTAAAATATATTCATTATTTCAAGTGGTGAGATTCATACACTTAGGAATTTGGCATTTTAAAGATATCATTTACTTTGACCTATTTTTTTCGTTTAAAATAACTATTTCTTGGATTTATAGAACGACAAATTTTTTTTCATATTATTAATAATATGTTTAATTTAATAAAAATTGGAATATTATCAATCTCTTCAAGTCTATAGTTTTATGTAATTGAAAAAAACTGGTAAAATAAAATATTTTTTTAAAATAAAAAAAAACACTTGTTTCAATTTTTTGGATCTAGTGGCAATCAATTTTAAAAAAAATTGTAAATTTAAAGAAAAATAAAGCTTTCTTAATGAATGTATTTAAAATTGAAAAAAAATGTAGAAATGGGGGGGGGGGGGTAGGGGTGGAAAATGTATGTTTTGTCCTCCTCTAAAATTTATAATTGTCGTTTAATATACTAATTTATACACAAATAAAATTACACATATATCCATACTTTTATGCAGGGCCGAATTTAACAAAATGTAAAAAAATGAAATTACAAAATTTTATTAAAACCAGTATTATGAACGAACAGATAAGAAAGTTAAGGATACTTTACATTGAAATCGGGAAATTAAAGCAAAAAGATGTAAAAAATGTACTTATTGAAAAACCTGCAAAAAATAAATAAATTCTTCAAAAATAAAAAAGTTTAAAAAATCAATGAAAGTAACAGAAAGAAAATTAAGAAATATGGTAAAAATGCGTTATGAAATATTAAACAGTTTAAGGAAGATTGATAAAATTCCTTTTTTAAAATCAAAATACTAAGCAATAATCAGTAAAAGTTTTTAAAACAAAAAATTGAAATTACAAAAGAAAGAAAAAAATGATTTTCAAAAAGTTAAAACATTTGTGGACATGTTTTTTTAAATTAAGAAAATAAATAAGTTAATCAGTAAAAAAAACGGAAAAATGTTAATAAAGATAAAAAAATACTTTAAAAACTTGTTTTGAAAATCAAGCAAAAAGCAATACTTTTTTTAAATCAAGAATTAAGTAAAAACAATTCAACAATTTTAAGAAAAAAAACCAATATTTTTAAGAAATAGAGAAATTCTGATCAAATGAGAAAATTTATTATAAGATCAAATTTACGAAAAATTAAATAAAAGAAAAAAAGTATTTGAAAATTATAAAAATTAATAAGTTATGACAAATGACAAAAAAACAAATAAATATTTTAAAAATCATAAACTTGAAAAAATTATATTTTACAACTTCCAAATTATAATACTAAATAAAATTAATCACTGGAAAAGTAAATAAATTTTTCTAAATATTGTTAAAATAAAACTGTATAAGATTAACTGAAGTAATTTTTGTAAAAATAATAAAAATAAAAGAAAATTTAAAAAATAAAAAAGTATTATTAAACGCATAAACAAAGAAAAATTTTAAAAAGAAATGAAAGATACCTAAGTGATTTTCTAAAAATACAGAAAAACAATATAAAATATAACCTACCAAAAAAAATTGTTCGAAAAAGAAAAAATTGCAAATAAGAAATATATTAAATATTTCAAGAAAGTGATATAAATTAGTGTGTAAATAAGTCTACAATTTTTTCCATAATTTTCAACCGTTTTCAATTTACAATTATTCTCCTTAAATTTTATAATTATTCTTTAACTTTTTTAATTATTTTGTTCTGCTGTAGATTATTTTCGACAGTTTTCGAATTTCTTTTTCAATTGTCAATTATTTTGCGCATTTCTCAATTATTTTTTTTAATATTCAATTATTCTCGTCATTTTGTAATTTTCTTTAAATTACGAATTATTTTCTAAAGTCAATTTCATTCTACAATTTTCAATTAAGTTTATTCAATATCCCAAAAAACTCAACTTTTTTCAATTGTAAACCATTATTTCAAATTACAATTTATTTCTTCAATTTTTGATAATTTTCTTCAAATTTCAATTACATTTTTCAATTTTCAATTATTTTTTCGAATATCAGTATGCTTTTTTAATTTTAAGTATAATTGTTCAATTATTCTCTTCAGTTCTTAACTCTGTTTTAAAAATTTCATTTCCATTTTTTAATTTTAAATTTTTTTCTCAATTTGAGTTATTTTGTTCCATTAAATTTCTTTTAATTTAGTTGTTCAATTAGCAATTATTTCCAACAATTATTTCTATAATTTTCTTAATTTTTCAATTTTCAATTATTTTTTAAATTAAATTTTTATAGTTTGATTTTTTAAATTATTTTTTCCAGTTGTGTATTAATCTAGCCATTTTTTGAATTTTATTTTCAATTGTTATTTATTTTCGCCATTTTTTAGATATAATCTTCAATTTTGCTACTATTCTTGTTATTTTTTAATTATTTTCTTTCATTTTAAGTTATTTCTTACAATGTTTAAAATTTTTATTTATTCTCTTAAAATTTTAGAATTATTTTTCAACGTTTTCAAAATTTTTTTTCAGTTGTGCATTATTCTAGTTATTTTTTGATTTTTATCAATTATCAATTATTTTCTTCAATATTTTAAAATCCTCGCCTTCCGACAATTATTTTTCTCCATTATCAATAAGATTTGTTAATTTAACATTTTTATTTTCTTCAATTCTCAATTTTTTCTTCAAATTTTAATTCCATTTTTCAGTTTTTAATTGTTTTCTTCTACATTCAATAACTTTCGGCTTTTTTCAAATAATTTTTTTAATTGTTATTTTTATTATTTAAAATTGAATTTAAAGTTTAAATTTTCAATTATTTTATTCAATTTTAATTATTTTTTTCGATTTTCAATGCATTCGTTTAATGCGCAATTATTTCCAACAATTATTCCTATAATTTTCTTCATTTTTCAATTTTAAATTATTTTTTGAATTAAATATTTATAGTTTGATTTTTTAAATTATTTTTTCCAGTTGTGTATTAATCTAGCCATTTTTTGAATTTTGTTTTCAATTTTTAATTATTTTCGTAATTTTTCAGAAATTATCTTCAATTTTGCTATTATTCTTGTTATTTTTTAATTATTTTCTTTTATTTTTAGTTATTTCTTACAATGTTTAAAATTTTTATTTATTCTCTTAAAATTTTAGAATTATTTTTCAACGTTTTCAAAAATTTTTTTCAGTTGTGCATTATTCTAGTCATTTTTTGATTTTTTTTCAATTATCAATTATTTTCTTCAATATTTTAAAATCCTCGCCTTTCGCCAATTATTTTTCTCCATTATCAATAAGATTCGTCAATTTAAATTTTTTATTTTCTTTCATTCTCAATTTTTTCTTCAAATTTCAATTCCATTCTTTAGTTTTTAATTGTTTTTTTCTATATTCAATAACTTTCGGCTTTTTTCAATTTTTAATTATATTCTTTAAATTGGAATTTAAATTTTAAATTTTTAATTATTTTATTCAATTTTAATTATTTTTATCGATTATCAATTCATTCGTTCAAAGCGCAATTATTTCCAACAATTATTCCTATAATTTTCTTCATTTTGCAATTTCAATTATTTTTTTTTAATTTAAAGTTTTTGCTATATTTTATCAATTCTCCATTATTATTAATTTTTTTTAATTTCAGTGTAATTTTTAAATTATGAATTTATTTTTTCAAGTTTTTATTATTTTCTCCAAATTTTTATTTTTTTCTAAAGTTTTCAATTATTTTTTTCAATTTCAATTTTTTTTTGTTTTTATTTTCAATCCAGTTGTTCAATTTGCAATTGGTTTTAGCAATTATTCCAATAATTTTCTTAATTTTTCAATTTTTTAGTTTACATTGAATGTATTTCGTTTATTTAATTTTTTAGAATATTTTGAACGATTGTGTATTTATATAGGCATTTTTCGAATTTTGTTTTTAATTGTCAATTATTTTCGTCATTTTCCATATATATATATTCTTTTCCATTTTGTAATTATTCTCGTAATTTTCATTATTTGCATTTCCAAAAATTTATAGTTTTAAATGACAAACAGCAATATAAAGGCGTTTGGGATTTATATAAATAATAATGGCTTGGAATTAATTAAGTTTAATATAGTTTTCGACTTTCTTTCTATCAAAATGTTTTTAGATTAAATTCTGATCATTTGAAATTTAATTTTCATATTATTATTAAAGAATACAAGATTGAAATTGAAGCTTTTAAAATTTATCCACCTTCCCAGAGTTTCCTAAAAATTTGAGAATCGTCTTCAAAATTCACATAGATCATTTTAAAAATTCTCGCCAATTTGAAAGTTTTTTTCACGATACCTTAAATTAAATTAAAACCCCAGAAAAAATTAGTTTCTACGAGCCTATTTGGATTCATATTATTTCTCAGAATTTTTATTTACTAAAACAATCTTTGATGTTGCGAGATATTAAAATTGATTCTATTTAAGATTTGAAGTGTTATATGACTCATACAGCATTTTGAAGTTTCTATTAATCTTAATAAGCTTAATCTTCGTATTTCTTAATTAAAGAATTATTCTATTTCTTATTTTTTCTTCCTCAAAGAAGAAGCTTTGTGATCGTTAAGATTTTTCACTTTCCAAACAAGGTGAAAATTATGTACATACATGAACATTTCACTTCCATGTATCCAAAATAATTTGCTTCCTTATAGAGGATACAGAAGTTTAAAAAAAAGCAAAGAAAAAAAATTTAAATTTTGTTAAAAATAAAAAATAGCCATTACTTCTATCAATTTCCAGAAAAATTTATACTTTATACATACCAATAAATTCGTGTTTTAATCTATAATATTTTACCCAAGGGGATTATTATTATAAAATAAAAATTGGACAAGATATAAATAAAAAAATAATTTTAAATACAAAAAAAAATGAAGAATATTATTTTACGAGTTTTTGTTCAATTATAAACTTTATATCTGTCAATCGATTCGTTTTGAGATAAGGAATATGATTTTTGTGTTTATTAAGTTGTAGGTATTTTTTCCGTGGGGAAAATTTTTGATAAAAAACCATTTTTTTCTGTGCAAAAAGGTGCTAAAAATTTTTGTTTGGATAGTTCCAAAAATCCCTGTATCCAAAATAAGATATTTATGAGCTTAATGCATCATGCAAATTTTATTGAAATCCGTTAAAGCGTTCTCGAAATAGGCGAAAAAAAGCTTTATTATACACATACATACATACATTAATAATAATTAAAGATTACTATTTATAAATATAATATATAAAATATAAATTAATAATAAAGTAAATACAATAATAAATTTTTCCATAAAACGTTGATAAAGCAGATATCTGTACTGAAGTTGAAAGAGGCTTTATATTTGAACTTTTTATGGTTTTCTCTTCTCTCTGCACAGGATAAAATATACGAAAATAATAAATCTTACACCAATCGGGTCTTAAATTCATTTCATTTTGTTATATAATTAAAAATAAAATTTAAAAACTTCATATTTCGAACATTTCGAACAATCTTAGTAGATAGTAGTTTTGATAAAATTCCTCTTATATCTAAGAATATCTACGACGAAAATTTAAGGTAGTTTAAGCACATTCGTTATCAGAGAATTTCTCTTTTCACCAATTAATCGAAATTTTGCCACTTAAATAAAATTTGTAAATTGAAATATTAAGGGAACGAAATCAAGTATGACGTTACTGACATAGGCCAAATTTGTCCGTAAACTTTCTCTAAAAATAATCAATATTTTGGCACCAAACTTTATAAAATTAATTAAAATTCCATTAAAAATTCCTGACTGACTCAAATTTATTTGAATTTTGCCTTGGAATTAATTTTTGGAATTTAAAAAAAATTAATTTAGAGGCAAAATTCAAACAAAGGTTCTACTTGAAGATATTTAAAATTTGCATTTATTTTCCTTCTTTATACAATTGTACAATTTTTTTTATAAACACAGGTCGTTTAAACAAAAGACAGAATATACATTTTTTCTAATTCAAAATTTTTTAAACATCATTTTCCAATTAATCGTGCTTTACACTTTTTATTTATTTATTTATTTTATGAACTTATTAGCTTTTTTCGACGGTTTTTAAAAAGCTAAATTTTAAGACGAAGAATTACTTTTTTTTTCTTGAAAAGAATCCTTTACGCTTTGGTTCCGAGTTTGTAAGACCGCAACTTGAATTCGGATCAAATGGTTCTTTTTCTTCTAAAATTTTTGCACAATATGATTCTAGGGCAACTGGACAATTCTGTATATAATAAAAAAATACACAAGAAACATTATAAATTTACAATTTAGTTATATTTGTTATAGAATGGTATTTAACTAATTTTTAATTTCTAAATGTAATTTTTAAACCAGTTAAATAATAAAAGAAACATTACACCTTTTTTGGTAATTTTTAGCAATTAGAAATTTTTTTTTTAAACCAAAATACCTTTTTTTTATAAATTTCAGGATCGACAAGTTCGTCAGGATTCTTTGGAAAGTGGATAAGTTTCGGAAGTTCATATAAACTTGAAAAAGGAGGTACAAGCCACGTACTTCCGGAATGTGCCCAAGCCATTACATGAGTTAATGCCAAACCCACCGATATTTTTCTGTAATTATTAATTACTTAATATAATTTTATGATATAAATATATAACATTTTTTATCAAAATTCAAAATTGGTGGTGACCATTTTCTTAATATTAAATAATACAATACAATTGCCGATAGAGGCAACCTAACCTCATTTATATAAGTTAATTTATCCGCAGTAATTGAGGCACAGTAATTTATGCAGACCCGTAGTAATACCATCCCAGAGTATTTTTTTACAAATTAGTTATTTTAGAGAATAAATAATTTTTTTTTATATTTTAATTAGTGGTTTCTACTTCAATAGATGACAATTTTGCTTTTAAAATCAGTCAGATATCTTTTATTTATATTTATCTTTTTTTTTCAATCTTTTTATTATACTTTGATTATTAAACCGGGAATTTCTTTGTGAATCTAATATCTAAATTTTTCTTTCAATTATCAACTATTTTCTTAAATTTTAAATTTAATTCTTTAATCTTCAATTTATTTCTTTAACTTTTAATTATTTTCTTCAATTTTCAATTATTGCATTCTTCGTTTTTCAATTATTTAATTCAATATTGAATAATTCTCCCATTTTCTTAATTATCAATTATTTTCTTACAATTTCAATACCATTATTCAATTTCCAATTGATTTGTTCAATTTTCTCATTTTATTTTCTACAATTTTTTTCATAATTTTCAACAGTTTTCAATTGTCAATTTCTTATTTTCCTTCAATTTTATGATTATTCATTATTTTAAAAATAATTTTATTCAAATGCCGATTATTTTCATCATTTTTCAAATTTTTTTTTCTATTGTTAATTATTTTTTGATATAATTAATTATTTTCGTTAATATTTAATTATTTTCATCATATTGTAATTTTTTTTTCAATTATTAATTATTTTCTTAAAATTTCCATTTAATTCTCAACAATTTCCAATTTATTTCTTCAATTTTTAATTATTTTCTTCAATTCTCAAATATTTTCTTTAATTTTCAATTATTTTTATCGACTTTCAATTAATTCCTCAATACCCAATAATTCTCAGATTTTTTCAATTATTTTTTTCACTCATAAAAATTGTTTCAACATTTCAATTTAATTTTTCAATTTTAAAACTATTCTCTTAAATTCTCAGTTATTTTCTTAAAATTTAAGTTGAACTTCACAATTCCATTATTTTCTACAATATTAAAAAATTATAGAAATATAATTTTTCTTATTTCTATTATTTTTTTACTATCATTAAGTTTCTTTAATTTTAAAATTTAAATAAATTTCTTCAATTATTTTCTTTTATTTTTAATTCCATTCTTAAACTTTATTTCCATTCTTCAGGTTCCAATTGTTTATTTATATTCATTAATTTTCGCCTTTTTTTAATTACTTTTTTCAATTTTTAAGTATATTCCATAAATTTTTAATTCCATTCTTCAATTTTTAATTGCTTTCTTCAATTTTTCATTATTGTTTTTAATTTAAATTATCGATTTAACATTTCAATTCCATTATTCAATTCTAGAACTATTCTCTTAAATTTTCAGTTACTTCCACTTTTTAATTTTCAATTATTTTATTCAACAACAAAATTATTCGCTTTTTTCTATTATTTTGTTCAATTATCATTAGCTTTCTTTATTTTTAAATACCATTGTTCAATTATTTTCTTTAATTCCTAATTCAATTCTTTAATTTTTATTTCTATTTTCAGCTTTCAATTGTTTTCTTTTATATTAATTAATTCTCGGCTTTTTTCAGTTACTTTTTTTCAATTTTTAAGTATATTCTTTAAATTTCAATTCGATTCTTTAAATTTCAATTATTTTTTCAATTTTAATTATTTTTTTCGATTTTTAATACATTAAATGTGCAATTATTACCAACTATTTTTCCTATAATTTTCATAATTTTTTAATTTGCAATTATTTTCTTTAAATTTAATATTTCTTGTTTAATTTTTTCAATTCTTTTTTTCAGTTGCCTTTTAATCTAATCATTTTTCGTATTTTGTTTTCAATTGAAAATTTATTATTTTCGTCATTTTTCAACTATTTCTTTCAATTATTCACTATTTTCGCACTTTTCAACTATTTCTTACAATTTATACAATTTTTAATTATTATCTTAAAATTTTAGAAATATTTTTTTATTTTTAAAATTTTTTTTTCGGCTTTAGCCATTTTTTTAATTTGGTTTTCAATAGTAATTTATTTTCATCATTTTGTTGTTTATTTTTTAATTATCAATTATTTTTTAAAATTTTATTTAATGCTTAAATTTTCAATTTATTTCCTGACTTTCTTTTTTTTCAATTCTTAAATACTTTCTTTAATTTCCAATTATTATTTGAATCGATTACCTATTTTTATCGATTTTCAATTAAATCCTCAATATACAATAATTCTCGGATTTTTAAAATTATTTTGTTCACTCATAAAAATTGTTTTAAAATTTTAAATCAATTCTCAATTATTTTCGTCAAATTTAAATTCCACTTTTTAATTTTTAATTATTTTCTTTAATATTAAAAAATTATCGCCTTTTTTCAATTATCATTAAGTTTCTTTGAGTTTAAATAAAATTCAATTATTTTCTTTAATTTTTAATTCCATTCAATTCTTTTTTTTTATATTCATTAATTCTCGCTTTCTTTAAATTACTTTTTTCAATTTTTAATTACATTAACTTTAAATTTCAATTCCATTATTCAATTTTTAATTGCTTTCTTAATTTTTAAATTATTTTTTTCAATTTTAATGGTTTTTTTTCGATTTTTAATCCAGTTGTTAAATGTGCAACTATTTCCAACAATTATTCCTATAATTTTCTTAAATTTTTAAATTACAAATATTTTCTTTAAATGTTAAAATTTTTTCGTTTAAGGTTTTTAATTTTTCGTTATTTTTCACATATTTTCTTCAATTTTTCAAATATTCTCGTCATTTTTCAACTATTTCCTTCAATTATTAATTATTTTCGCAATTTTCAATTATCTTAAAATTTTATAATTATTCTTTGATATTTTAAATTCGGTTCGGTTGTGTATTAATCTAGCCATTTTTTGAATTTTGTTTTCAATTTTCAATTATTTTAATTATTTTGTAATTTCTTTTTCAATTATGAACTATTTTTTCAAATTTTTTTTTCGTATATTTAAATTTTAATTTAATCCATAAATTTTCTATTTATTTCCTCAACTTTTTATTATTGTGCGCCCGTTAATGTTACTGGTAAAATTATAATACTTATTTTTCTAATTAAATTCTTCTTTTAAGAAATTCTTTTTTAATGTTTAAGATAAATTATTGTCCATAAATTTAGATTTTAATATTTTGTGATAATAAAACTTTTCAAGCTTTGATTATAAATTAATAACATTATAAGATTGTTTAAATTTTAAATTTAAGTATAAAGTTATATTTTAAATATAAATGCGAATTTCGCAAAATTAAAAATACCGTTTCAATTTTTAGAAAATTTGTGACTGGGAAATCCAAAAAATTGACTGGAAAAAACCAGGAATTTAATTTCATAAAAAAAATTGCCACCCTGATTTACTCTATTGTGTTTTTAAAGAAACTGATACTTAAAATAACAATTTTTAATTAAAAAGTAATTATTGATATATTTATTTGTTCTAGGTATATTTTTCCACAAATCTTACTTTGGAGGAATGCATTCTTCAGGACATTCATTACTTCTTTTCGCTTCAGGAAAATCGGGTAGACAAATTTTTTCAAACGGTCTGTTTGTTGGACAAATTGTTACGAAGCGCACTCCATTTTTTTCAAACGAATTCTCTTCCTTTTCAAAATGTAATATTATTTTTTATCGTTTAGGTCAATTTAAATTATTTATTTATTTAATGAAGAATTAAAACAATTTTTAATTTGTTTAGTTAAAAAAAAAACTTGTACTTACAGGCGAAAATAAACAATAAATTAAGATATAAAGTAAAATAATTTTTTTTTTTCTGAATAATTTGAAATGAATTTTCCATACTGCAATCTCTCTGGTGACTTCAATGACTGGCTCCTTTTTACAATAAATTGGTGAAGGATTTTGAGGCCAGTCCATGAAACCTAAAATACTTGCACAATTGACAATTATTCCACCTGGGCCTCCATTTTCCGTTCCCATATATTTTAAACCAATCATCGATAATCTTCTAGTGGCACTCTGTACATTTTTTTTATTATTTTAAGAATGTTCAACTGATTAACATAACCTCAAACTAGAAAATGGTTTTTTACATAAAAGAAAAATATTATTTTAAACAAAAAAAAAAAAAGTTAACAAAATGCAACAAACAGACTTGTAGAGAATATTTCAAAGATTAAAATAAGCTATTATTTGTAAAAATTGGATAAAAATTACAATTTTTGACAAAATTTAAAGAAAAAACACAAAATGTTTAAATAATTATTATTTCATAACAAATTTTGATTTAACCTAATTTTTTTTTAAATGTGCAACTGTATCTTTCAAAATTGTGTGAAATCAATTTTAATAATATTTTTATTTTAATATATGTGAAAAAATATTTTTTTTAATTTCAGGTTATGTCAACGAGTTTAACATCCTTAATTCTTAACTTTATTTTATCTTCCAATCAATTTCAAAAATTTACTATTTGAAATATTTAAATACGAAAATCTGAATTATCTAACAGAATATAATTTTTTTTTCGTGTTGCATTTTAAGTTTTATAAAGGTTACAATAATATATCTTTAATATCACTAACAAACTTTTAAATTAATTTAATTTTTATTAAAAAATTGATTTGTGAAATATTTTAAAAATATATTTAATAATGTATTTATGTTGCATTTTATTTATAAATTTATATAATTAACTCTCACTAATACACTTATTTGAAAATTTATTAAAATAATAAAATATTTACCAATTTGAAATAAAACTTACACACACATAATAAAAAATTTCCTTACCCAATTGTCATCAGATTTGCCACAAATAGATGTATTACTTAGTAGGTTTTGATTTTCATCAAGATCGTTAAAAAGTACATGTATTGATTTATATCTACAGATAACTTCAGAAAATGTAGCTAAAGATTGAAAAAAATATATTTCTTTAATGAAAATGCGTTTCCATTTTTGAAATTAAACAAAAATTTTATGTCACAAAAAAAAAAAGTAAATTAGTTTTATATATATACTCGATAAAAATCCCTTCATGAAATATCTCTTTAAACAATTTTTTATTTAAAAGAATTCTAATTTAGCGAATTTTAATTTATCAGAAATCTCATGAAACTGAATTTCGAGTTAATTTTTTTAATGGCAGAATTTTATCGAATCTTTATTTATCCGAATTTGTTTTAGTTTTAATTTTTATTTGTACAAATTTATATTTAATAGATACAATTCTCAAAACGATGAATTTTTATTTCACCCAAATTGTAAACATTAACATTTACATTCTTGGTCAAATAAAAATTTAACATTTTAACAAGTTTATGAAAAATTGGACAAATTTTAGATTCAGTAAAATGAAAATTCTTGCGGTTAAAAATTCGAATGACTTAAAATTAAGTTAAATACGAATTCCGTTAAATGAAAGTTAGGTTGATTTTGAATTATTTGAAATAAAAAGTTTTTCTTGAAGAGTTTCTGTTAATCGAGATTAAGTTAATTGAAAATATTGTGAAATGAAAATTCTGATAATAAAAAATTCTGCTAAATGAGAATACTATTAAATGAAAATTCTGTTAAATGAAAATTCTGTTAAATACAAATTCTGTTAACTGAAAGTTCTTTAAAATGAAAATTCTGTTAAATGGAAAATTCTGTTAAATAAAAATTCAGTTAATAAAAAATTCTATTAAATGAGAATGCTGGTAATTGAAAAATTCTGTTCATTAAAAATTCTGTTAAATGAAAATTCGGTTAAATAAATATTCTGTTAACTGGAAGATCTTTTAAATAAAAATTCTTTTAATACAAAATTCTATTAAATGGGAATACTGTAAATTGAAAATTCTATAAAATAAAATTTCTGTTAAATGAAAGTTCTACCTAATGACTATTTATTGACTATAAAATTCTGATAAACAAAGATTGTTATAAATGAAAATTCTGTTAATAGAAAATTCTATTAAATGGGAATACTGTAAATTGAAAATTCTATAAAATTCTGTTATAAATAAGATATAAAAATCTGTTAATTCTATAAAATGAAATTTCTGTTAAATGAAAGTTCTATCTATTGACTATTTATTGACTATAAAATTCTGATAAACAAAAATTGTTATAAATGAAAATTCTGATAATTGAAAATTCTATTAAATGGAAATTCTGTTAATTGAAAATTCTTTTAAATAAAAATTCTGTTAATACAAAATTCTATTAAATGAGAAAATTGTTAATTAAAAATTCTATTAAATGAAAATTCTGTTAATTGAAAATTCTATTAAATGGAAATTCTGTTAATTAAAAATTGTTTTAAATGAAAATTCTGTTGAATAAAAAGTCTATTAACTGAAAGTTCTCTTAAATAAAAATTCTGTTAATAGAAAATTCTGTTAAAAAAGAATACTGCGTTAATTTAAAATTTTATTAAATCAAAATTCTGTCAAATAGAAATTCTGTTAAATGAAAGTTCTAAATATTGACTATTTATTGACTATTAAATTCTGATAATCAAAAATTCTCATGAACGATAATTCTGTTAACAGGAAATTTCATTAAGTTAAAATTGAGTTAATAGTAAATTCTATTAAATGGAAATTCTGCTAATTAAAAATTCTATTAGATGGAAATTCTGTTCAATAAAAATTCTGTTATTTGAAAGTTCTTTTGAATTAAATTTCGGTTGATTAAAAATTATGACAAATAATAATTATCGTACATGAAAATTCTGTTGATTAAAAATCGGACGTATTGAAATTAATTATAAAATTAATAATAAATTAACGTTAAATATTTAAATTTTTTAAACCTTCAAGTAATACAGGATCTTTTGTGTCACATTGTAGAAAAGTGGCTCTATCTCTTCCATAAGTATTACACAATCTTTGAACTGCTCTATCTCCTGAACTATTTTTTCTATCAGCAATTATTACCTTCTATAAAAAAAAATTAAACGTCATCTTCACTTTTTCAAATATTTTAATTATATTTATATTTTTTTAATATTTAAATCCTTCTAACGAAAATTTGATTAATTCATTAATATTTAACTACATTTATTAAAATAATTTGTTATTAAATTTATTAACAAAATTTATCGGCGTATGTTTCCATTATTTATTTGATAAATTTTTAATTATTGAGAACTTTTAAATTAATTGCCTGCGAAAAATTTTAAAAAAATTTTGACTCACTCGTGCACCTTTGGATAATAATTTATTTGCAGCTACGAATCCAAATCCTTTTGAACCAATAATCATTCCAATTTTACAAGCGGGTTCAAGAATTGGTCTAGGCTTTATTAATTCTATTTCATCACTTTTATCTCTCTTCCAAAACCAACATTTTTTCTTTTTCTTTTTCTTTTTCTTCTTTCCAAAAAGTACATTACTTGTCGCAAAATTGCAACAGAGAATTTTAAACTTGAAAATCCTATTAATTAATATTTAACATTTAAACTTTTAATTTCATAACTACTTTTTTTAGATTATATTTTTTTTACATTTAACCTAAATAATTATAACCAAAAATAATTCTCTCGGATTAAAAAATTATTTAGAATCTGACACACTAATAATTTTGTAATTAAAAACGTAATTTCCTTGTCAATTCAATTCATAAATAAATATAATCTTACTCCAAACTTTTTTTCAAATTTTCCAGATTATTCAAATTTGAGGTTACACATTTCACTTTTGAAATCATGTTACAATTAATAAATTTCAATTGACAGAATACAATTTTTTCTTGACTTCATTATTTGTGGATTTTTAAATTGTAATTTCTTAAAAAAAAAAAATACAAAAATTTTTCTAAATAATGACTAAAAATCGAAAAAGAGGAAGTGAAGTAAAATATTGAAAGACTCTGGTAAAATTCGTTTGTTTTTTATTTTTTTTTTATTTTTTCATTCACAAGGCGAGGAACGGAATGTTTTGGCAATATTTTGTTAATTATAAAGATAAGTAATAATAATTGTAATTTATAATATATCCACAATTGCTTATAATTTATAAAAGCTATCGAAGCAATAACATTTGGCAAAAAAGCATCAATTTTCTTCTTTCACATTTTCTTAAAAACGTTTTTTTTTTAACTGAAACAGATAAGTTACACTTTTTTTTTAAATATCATTCTCTTCAATTTGCGTAAATAACGTCGTATTACAATCGAAGCGAATCTTTCATAACAATAAAAAACATGTTTTTAAATATATGATTAGCTATATATAGATTAAGCAAATATTTATCACATCTATAGAATATTCAATTACATCATCACTAAAAAATTAATATAGTATTCAATTAACAAGTAAATTTTATTTATTTTACAATCAAAACTGTAAGTTCATTGAATTTAAAAAGTATTGAAAATAGTATAAAAATAATATTAGAAAAAATATTAAAGTAACATTATTATTATAAAATGTAATGAACATTTTTATGTTAAAAGTATATCACACATACTGGCAAAATTTTAGGGACGTGTTTGTTGTGCCTTGTCTGAAATTTTTTTTTCTATTTTGAAATAATTATTATTCGGACGTTGTTTTCTTTGTTTCACTTTATGTTTTCAATAAAAGACATTATATATTTTTTATAAGTTGAATATTTTTTGCAAATAATATTACGCTCTTGATTTTATTTTCATCTCGTTTTCATAAAAACAAATTAAAATATGCAAATAATACAAAATATATTTTAAAAAAATATAAGTATAGAAGTTTAAAAATTTGGAAGTTTTATTAGAAAAATTCTAAAAGGAAGTTTTAAAATATAAAAATTTTAAAAGAAGTTTTAAAATATAAAAATTAAAAATAGAAATTTTAAAACTTGCTTTGAAATTTATAATTTATAATTGCATATATCGATTCTAATTAAATCCGAAAAATCTTTCGGTTGGACTAACTAAAAGAATTCTTTTTAACTATTCGTAGTTTTTTAAATTCTGATAGAAATTTCTTAGAATAATATATAAGTCAATAAATTTGTCAACAAAAGTACTTTTAAGTACATGATAAATTTATAAAAAACGAGTGTCTCTTAATACACGTTTTTTTGTACAGAATGACATCTTTTAAAGCAGTATTTTATCGAACCTACAAAATTTTTGGTTATATTTTTTAATCGTATAGAATGATTGTACCATCAATTTTAAGAGATCTTGGTCCTGAATTAATTTCTACTGGTTGTAAATATTTTAGTCGTTACTAACATTATTTTCTAATTTATTACGAGATAAATTTTTAATGTTTTTGTTTTTAAATTTTAATTACGAAATGCAATTATCAAACATGTTTGGTTAATTTAACTTTATCAAATATTGCACTTTTGATAAATTTATCTTCATCAAACATTATACATTTATGATTCATCTTGTAATAAAAAAAAAAGTTATTAAATAACTTTTATAAAGTGTGCTAGTAATATTTTTTTTTGTAAATACCAGAGGTTATGATGTAATATAAAATTACAAATTTTGTAAAAATAACAAAAAATTGTTAATATCTTAAATTTTATAAAAGTGAGCGCAGATAAGAAATTATTATCAATGGACCTTGTGCGTTTAAAAAATCGAGTGGTACGGCTTGATATTTGAATTTTAATTCAAGCATGGGAAACGTCGGTTTTTTACAATGATAATGTTTAAGCTTTCGGAAAGCTAATTTCTCGTGGAGATTGTCCATTTTCTACGAGCCAGACGCTTCCACTTTTTCCATTGTTTAAGACGCTGATCAGCGCTTTTGCCACATGCTCAGCTCTGAAATGAAAATTATTATTTTAACTAAATTAAACAACACGCGCTTGAGCGCTATTAGTTTCTACACCTTTTGCTATTAACAATTATAAATTTTATTTTAAATTTCTATTTAAAAATAAATTAGACAAGTTTTATTTACATACGACCAAATTTATAAAATATTAGAATTAAAAATTTAAAAAAAAAAACTGCAAATTTTACAAATTAATTGAAAAAAAAATGATGAAAACAATTTAAAAAATTTGAGAAAGTAATTTAAAAAATCATAGAAGTGTTTTAAAAATAAAGAAAATAATTAAAATTTGAGAAAAATACTTGAAAATCTTAAAAATAAATTAAGAAAAATTAGAATAATGAAAAATTTGAGAAAATAATTGAAAATTGAAAAAAATAATTGAAATTGAGATAAATCATTAAAAATTTAGGAAATTAATTCAGAAATAATGAAAATGATTAACAATTGAACAAATTAATGGCAAAATAATATAAGTAATATTTAAAATTAAATAAAATATGTAATTAAAATTTGAAGAAATAAATTGAATAAAATTACATAATATATTTTAAATAAAGAAAAGTTAAACGAAATTTCAGAAAAATACTTCTAAATTTTAGAAGTTCATTAAAAATTAAAATTGAAGAAAATAATTTTTAATTTAAGAGAAATAATTGCAAAAATTACAGAATTAACATAAAATACAAGAAAATCATATATAATATTGAAAATGGAATAAAATACTGGAAATTTCAGAACAAATATAAAACAATTTTGAAAATTGTGAAAAAAATTGAAACTAATTAAAAATTGAAGAAAATAATTTTAAAAGATGAGAATAACAAAAAATTGAGGAAAATAATTGAAAAATGATTTTAAACTTTTGAAATTTGAAGAAAATAATTGAAATATGATAAAAACAATGATAAGTTAAAAAAATTAATGAAATTTAAAATACATAATTGAAGAAATTGCAGAATTTTTTTTTAAATGAAAAAAAATAATTGAAATTTGAGAAATTAATTTTAAACAATGAGATTAATTAAAAATTCAAGAAAAAAATTTAAGAAACATAAAAAAATTGAAATTTAATATAATAAAATTTTTTGGAAATTATAAAAATAAATGAAAATTATTAAAAATTTAAGAAAATACCTTAATTTTGAGAAAAGTACTTAAAAATCTTAAAAAAATAATTTCACAAAAGGAGAATAATAATTCAAAATTGAGGGAAATAATTGAAAAATAATAAAAGTAATTTAAAATTGAAAAAAATAATTAAAATATGCTAAGAATAATGAAAATTTAAGATAAAAGATATTGGAGATATTGGAGTATCGTTAGATAGATTTATCTGTGATTTGCGAAGGGTTGTCTTGCATTGAACACTATGTCGACGGCCATCTATACTTTATATTTATATTTATACTTTGTATATTGTTTTGTATCATATATTTCATTTTATTTTGTTTTATTTTATTTTATATTTTACATTTATGATAGCACCTTGGTGCGAAAGGGCATCGTTATTCCTTTTGTAAGCCCGTACACTGACATTAAATAAATAAATAAATAAATAATTGAAATTTTTGAAAATTGTGCTAACAGAATGAAAATATTTAGAAATTGGGGAAAAAATAAAAGAAAAAATACAGAATTTTTTTTTAACCAAAAGAAAATAATTGAAATATGATGAAAACAATGATAAGTTAACAAAATGAAAAAAATATAAATAATTAAAATTTGAAAAACGTACTTGAAATTTTAAACATTAGTTTTAAAAAATGAGAATATTTAAAAATTGAAGAAATGAATTGAAGAAAGCTAAAAATAATTGAAATTTAAAATAATAATATTTTTTGGAAATTATGAAAACTAATGAAAATAATTAAAAACTGAAGAAAATAATTAAAATTTGAGAAAAATACTTGAATTTTTTGAGAAATTAATTTTAAAAAATGAGAATAGTTAAAAATTGAAGAAAAGAATTGAAGAAAGATAAAAAAAATGAAATTTGAAATAAATAATTAAAAAATTTACAGATTTTTTTTTAAATGAAAAAAAAAATAATTGAAATTTGAGAAAAATACTTGAAATTTGAAAAATTAATTTTAAAAAAATGAGAATAAGTAAAAATTTAAGAAAGCTAAAAATAATTGAAATTAAAGATAATAACATTTTTTGGAATTTATGATAACGAATGAAAATAATTTAAAATTGAAGAAAATAATTAAAATTTGAGAAAAACCCTTAAAAATCTTAACACATAATTTTATAAAATGAGCATAATAAATAAAAATTGAGGGAAATAATTGAAAAATGATAAAAGTAATTTAAACTTAACAAAAAATAATTAAAATATAATGGAAATATTAGAAAATGGAGAAAATAATAGAAAAACTACAAAATTTATTTTTAATTAAAAAAAAAATTGAAAAGTCGTTTTAATAATTGGAAATTGAATATAATTGAAGATAATAACTGCAAAGTTACAAAAATAATGGTAAAGTAGAAAAATAATGGAAATTTAAGAAAATATCTTTAAAATCTTCAGAATAAATTGAAAAAAATTAGAATAATAAAAAATAGAAGAAGAAAATAATTGAAACTTAAAAAAATTGTTTGAAATTGAGATAAATCATTTAAAATTTAGGAAATTAATTCAGAAATAATAAAAATGATTGAAAATTGAAGAGAATAATGAAAAATAATATACTCGAAACTTTATAAGTTCAGTGAAAAAAAAAGAATGTAAATAAAAATTAAAGAAATTAAATTAAAGAAGATAAGCATAATGTAAAATTGAAAAAAAAACAATTCTTAATTTAAGAGAAATAATTGCAAAAAATACAGATAATACATAAAATACAAGAATAAAATAATGAAAATTCAATATAAATGAATAAAAACTTTTTGGAAATTATGAAAAATGGAACGTAAGAAAATAAAAATTTTAGAAAATATTAAAAAAAAGTAATACAAATCATTGAAATATCAGACAGAGTTTAAAATTTTTGAACTTATGAAAAAAATTCCAAATAATTAAAAATTGAACAAAATAATGGTGAATTTGAGAATTTTACTATTTAAAAATCTTAGAAAATAATTTTACAAAATAAGAATAATTAAAATTTGAGAAAAATAATTAAAAAATGATTTGGAATTTTTGAAACTTGAAAAATAACTGAAATATGATAAAAACAATGATAAGTTTAAAAAAATAAATTAAAATTGAAATAAATGATTGAAAAAATTGCAGAATTTTTTTTAAATGAAAAAATAATAATTGAAATTTGAGAAAAATACTTGAATTTTGAGAAATTAATTTTAAATAATGAGAACAATTAAAAATTGAAGAAAAGAATTGAAGAAAGATAAAAATAATTGAAATTTAAGGGAATTAATAAAATTTTTTGGAAATTATGAAAATAAATTAAAGTAATTAAAAATTAAAGAAAATAATTAAAATTTGAGAAAAATACTTAAAAATCTTAAAAAATAATGATACAAAATGAGAATAATAATTAAAAATTGAGCGAAATAATTAACAAATGATAAAAGTAATTTAAAATTGAAAGAAATAATTAAAACACGATGAAAGTAATCTAAATTTTAAAAAGGTAATTGAAATATGCTGAGAATAATTAAAATTTGAGATATTAATTGAATTTTTTGAAAATTATACCAAAAGAATGAAAATAATTAGAAATTGAAGAAAGTAATAGAAAAAGTACAAAATTTAGTTTTAAGCAAAAGAAAATAATTGAAATATGATAAAAACAATGACAAGTTAAAAAAAAAAATAAAAACAATAATTGACATTTGAGAAGTTAATTTTAAAAAAGGAGAATATTTAAAAATTGATGAGAAAAATTGAGAGAAGCTAAAATTAATTGAAAGTTAAAATAATAAAATTGTTTGAAAATTATGAAAACAAATGAGCATAATTAAAAATTGAAGAAAATAATTGAAATTTGCAGAAGGTAGATTTAAGATTTAGGAAAAAAAGTGAGAAATACTTAATGAAAATAATTAAAAATTGCAGAAAATAATTGAAAAATGATAAAAAGATTTGAAAACTGTATAATTGAAATCAAAAGAGAAAAGAATTATTAAAAAATGAAGACATTTTTAAATCATTTTAAATTTAGCATATATTTGAACCGTGGATTAATTAAACTAAAATCAATGGAGGTTCAAAATAACAGAAATTTGAAGAGATTAAAATTGCTATCTATAAATTTACAATTTGATAACATTTTGAAAAGGTGACATATGACGTAAAAATTTAAAACAAAAAAACATCTAGTGACAAACTTCAGATGTGAACAGAATAAAAGAGTAAATGAATAAATGAAAGAAACTTGTAAATTATTATTATATATATAATTTCATTTTAATAATTAATTAATTAGGGTAAGTGTGTCAATTACTGCTGATGCTCCAATTGCTGCGTTTTTAGTGTTTTGTGGCCAAAAGCCTTTATAACAGGACTTTAGTGTCTGTCTGTCTGTCCGTCCAAAAGTTGCCAAGAGTTACCGATCGGAGCAGTGGCGTAAATTAATTAATTAAATTTATAGCAATTTTAATTTCTTCAAATTTCAGTTAATGTGAAGTTGCATTCATTAAAAGTTCAATTTACCCACGTTTCAAAAATACTAAATTTAAAGTATTTTAAAAATTTCTTCAATTTTTAATCATTCATTTTTATTATGATTTCAGTTACTTAAAACACAATTTTGTACCTAATATTTTTATCATTTTTCAACTATTTTTTTACAATTCTTAATTTTTTAAATTGTTTCCCTAAATCTTAAATTTACCTTCCTCAAATTACAATTATTTTTTTTAGTTTTCTCAATCACTTTTTCAATTTTAATTATTTTGGCCTTGACATTAAATCAATTGATTTATTTATTTCTCAATTTTATATTATTCATCAAAAATTTTAAATAATTTTTTTAATTTACCATTATTTTTGTCATTTTTCAATAATTTCTTAATTAATTTACAAAACTTTCAAATATATATCACAATTTTCAATTATTTTTATCAATTTTTATTTCTTTTATTATTTTGCCATTATTTTCTCCATCTTTTTATATTTTCATTATTTTTCAATTAATTTCCTATATTTTCCGTTATTATCTCAAATTCTTCAATTTACAATTTTTTTAACGATTTTTCAATTCTTTTCTTTTGCTTAAAAACAAATTCTGTAATTTTATATTATTTTCTCTGTTTTTTAATTATTTTCATTCTTTTTACACAATTTTCAAAAAATTTCAATTTTTTATCTAAATTTTTAATAATTATTTTCATCAATTTTTTATTATTTTTGCGATTTTTTAATTAACCTCTTTAATTGAAATATTTAAGTAATTTTGTAATTATTTTTAATATATTTTATGATTTTTTCAATTATTTCCCTCAAATAATTTCCAATTTTTTTTATTAATTATCGTAAATTCCACTGATTTTAGTTCTTCTCATTTTTTCAATTGATTTCTAAGATCTTCATGTATTTTTCTCAAGTTTTAGTTTTTTTTAATTTAAAAAAAAATTTCGTAATTTTTTTACTTATTTCACTCAAATGTGATTTATTTTTTACAACTTATTATTATTTGTATATTATATTTCAATTATTTTCTTCAAGTTTCAAATTGTAAAATCATTTTTCAATTATTTTTCAAAATTTATGTTTTTTAATTTCTTTTACAATTTCCAAAATTTTAAACTATTTATCTGAGTTTTTAATTATTTCATAATTAAAATTAATTATTATTATTTAATTATTATTATTATTTATTTATTTTAATTATTATTTAATTTTCATTCAATTTTCAATTATTTATATGACTTCTTATATTATTTTTTTCAATTTATTTCGTTCTTTTTCGTAATTTCCAAAAAGTTTTAAATTATTTCTGTTTAATTAAAAATTATTCTCTTCTATTTTAATTTATGTTTATCTTGTTTCCTTTATTTTCTCTAATTTTTAATTATTTTATAGAAGGAAAGAATAAAAGAATTTTCTTTTTTTTTTCAATGAACTTCTGAAAGTTTTAAGTATTTTTCTAAAAATTTTCTTTAACCCACTTCTTATATTATTTTTTTCAATTTTCAATTACTTTCGTTCTTTTTCGTAATTTCCAAAAAGTTTTAAATTATTTCTGTTTAATTAAAAATTATTCTCTTCTATTTTAAATCATGTTTATCTTGTTTTATTTATTTTCTCTAATTTTTAATTATTTTCTTTTTTTTTTTTTAATGAACTTCTAAAAGTTTTAAGTATTTTTCTAAAAATTTTCTTTAACTTTCCTTCATTTAAAATATAGATATTATGTTTTTTTTTATAAATATTATCTCAAATTTTAATTATTTTTTTGAATTTTTTATTATTTATCTCAATTTTTAATCATTTTTTTTTCAATTTTTTCCCTATTTTTTCATTATTCAATTTTTTTTCAATTTATTTTTAAGAGTTTCAAGTAATTTTCTCAAATTTACATTATTTTCTTTATTTTAAAAACATTTCTATGATTGTTTAAATTACTTTACCCAATTTTTAATTTTTGTTTATAGTTACGTCACAGGATCGAAGTCAAAAGCTTCCAAAAGTAGTTGAAAATTTGTAAAAAAGGGTGTCGAGTAATTGGTACACCTAACCTAATATTCTTTATTAAGGAGGAATAAAACAGACAGTCTGAAAAAAAAGTTAGTCCAAATGCATTTTTTGATTTTTGAACGAAAAAACTCATATTTTCTTGTAATATTTTTCAGTGGAAGTGTGAACAATTATATTTTTAACATAATGAGTAATTAAAAATTGAAATTTGATAAAAAATTAAAAACACTTCTATGTACTAGAAATTTAGGATGATCTAACGTTACATTTTCGTAAATTTCTAGAGCATAGAATTTTTTTTAATTTTCATCAAATTGCAATTTTTAATTACTCACTATGTTAAAAATATAATTGATCACACTTCCACTGAAAAATATTACAAGAAAATATCAGTTTTTTTAGATCCAAAATCAAAAAAATGCATTTGGACTAACTTTTTTTCAGACTGTCTGTTTCATTTCTCGATAAACACTATTTATCAAATTTTATACTATATTAAAGTTTATAATATAAATTATTTATTATATTTTATATTAAATTAAAAACTCACTTTTGAGTTACAGACGAAACTGTATCTCGTCGCCATGCGTCTTCGTATCTAGGTGAAAGTAATTGTTTACCCACGTCACGAACTAAATTACTTTCTGTAGCACCTGCACAAAGGGCCATTACTTTCACCCCTGTTAAGTCCACGTGGTATTGATCCTAAAATTTGAAATTAGTTTCGTTTTATTAAAATATTTATAAATATAGTTTTAGTTGTAGAAAAATAAATAAAAAAAACTCACTCCAAATGCTCTGGTTAGACTGACAATTGCCGATTTTGTCGCAGAATAAATTGGAACACTGACGTAAGGATTTATGCTCACATTACTTCCAGTATTAACTACCACCCCTCCACCGTAACCCCTATCTGTTCCTAAATATCTTTGTGCGAGAAGTGTTCCTCGTATAACACCATTCTGTTAAAAATAAATAGATATTTGTAATTTAATCCTTAGTTAATTAATGCTAAATTAATTTAATTAAATTAAAGTATTTAATTTGATTAAAGTATTTAATAATTTAATTAAAGTTTAAAACAAATCTAATTATTTAATAGAAAAACTAAAAATAAAAAAAGTAACTTGAGCAAATTGTTAAAATTATAAATCAAAATACAATTTTATTTTTCAGTTTAATGAAATTTAAGATTTTAAATTTTTTTTACTCACTAGATTAATATCTACTTCCAGTTCCCAAAATCTGTCGTTCATAATTCCTGCATTATTAACGACAATGTCTATTTTGTCATAAGCGGAGAGAGTCGTTTCGAACGATTCTGTAAATAAAATGGTAATTTTTTGTGGAGAAATAATATTAGACGATGCAATCTGTATTTTAAAAAATGAGAATTTTGCCTGTGCGTTGTTTAGAATTTAAAATTTTTTACATAAATTGTTCGTTCACCAAGGAAGCCAAAAATGATTATAAAAAATTTCATGTCCGTCCGTGCGTCTGTCTGTGACAAAACTTTGAACACTCATAACATTTAAACGACTGAACCGATTTAAAC
Organism: Ganaspis brasiliensis; assembly: GCA_037103525.1. Taxonomy (NCBI): domain Eukaryota; kingdom Metazoa; phylum Arthropoda; class Insecta; order Hymenoptera; family Figitidae; genus Ganaspis; species Ganaspis brasiliensis. The sequence continues at coordinate 1,902,507 of JAZKLR010000294.1, forward strand.
AAAACTTAGTGATGTTTTAGACATTAACCCAAATTAGATTTATAAACATAAAGATCTGAATTTTTTAAATTTTGAGGTCCAAAAAAGTTGGATAGACTTTTCAAATGTTTTAATATAAACTAATTTACCTTCAAATTGAGAATAATCGGTAACATCACAAGGAGAAAACATAACTCTATTTTTTCCATATTTAGCTGCAAAAGCGTTCACCAATTCTTCGCCAGCTTCACTGTTAATATCACAAATTGAAACCTGGAAAAAAAATATAGTTCATAATTTTTTATATTTAATTAATAATTTTTTTCAACAAATATTGTTGGAAATTTTTATCAAAATATTAACAAACGCATATAATAATAATTACGGCAATAGTAGGTATTTACAATAATAATAATAATATTAATAGTAATAATAATAATTATTATTATTATTACTATATTTTTTTTCAAGATTAAAATCTTAATAAATGACACATCCCCTTTAAATGTAGATGACACTGAAGAAAATTAATATGCTATTTCGGACAAAATTTGCTTCAGGGACTAAACGAAATTACCAAGTTTCAGAAATTGAATTTAGGGGATACAGCTAAATATCAATTTACTTTCAATTTGTTTGAAGAGCTAGCGACTGGTTTAATCCTCTGGATTTAATTATAATAATTGTTTTCTATAATAATAAGTTTTTTCATAGTAAAAATGTTTTTTCTATTTTAAAAAATTAGTTTTTGAGTTATTAATTCCAAAAATACAATTTTATAACAATTTTTTTTTATTGTATATTTATAATATTTATTTTTACCTTTGCTCCTTGTTTTAAAAATTCTTCTGCGTAAGCTTTTCCAATACCGGAAGCTGCCCCTGTAATCAGGGCAACTTTCCCCTTAAGTTCCATGATTATTAGAAATTTTTACACTTCCGGCCTGAAAGAAAGTAAAAAATGCAAAATAAATCGGAATTGCCAATCAAATGGAAGCGTTAATTAAAAATAAAATTAAGATTTTAAATATACCCAGAAAAATGTTTTTTAAGAATGTATACAAATTGACATAAATAAAATTTATTTGTGCAAAATATTTTAGGATCCGCCATACTAAACTTTTTATTTAAAAGAAGAAAATATTTAAAAGGAATAAATACAATTTTATTTGTCCCGAATAAAAATCCATTCGACTCAAATAAATATTTATTATCTCTCGGTGTAAAATGCGAAGAAAGAAATAAAATATAATTTAATTTCCAAGTTGAAATATACAAATAATTAGGTTTAAATAATACAAAACTATTAAGCCTTGCATTTCTTAAATTTAAATAATAAAAATAATAAAGAATGTAATAATAATAACTAATAATGAAATAATAAGAACAATAAATGGGAAAATAATATTAGAAAAAAACAATATTAATCTCAAAGTACAAAGCAATATTTTTTATCGAAATATGATTTTTCTTTTATCAGTAAAGTAAACAAATAATGGTATTAAATTAAAGAACTAAAGTTGGACTTACATAAGGAGAAAATTTCTACAAAATTGATTGAATTCGTAATGGTATTTAATAATTAATAATTTTCGTTTAAAATGTGTGGTAAACAAGTTTTCACTTCAGTGATTCTGAGCTGACTGGTGTGAATATTGATAATAGACAATTATTGAATATTTGCGCGGATTAAACGTTTGACAAGTGACAGCAACTCTCTGACTAAAGCCACAACATAGACATTATCTTATATTCCGCTCGTCGAGACGCGCAACAATTTTCTCCTTTCACCTGACCTGATAATGACAGTTTGATAAAAAATACAAATACGTTAACAAAAATAATTTTTTTTTAATTTTGATTTTTTTCCAATTAGGTAGTTTAACACATTGTTTAGTATTTTTAAAATAGAAAACAAAACTATTAATAATTTTTATTTTCCATTTCTTTATAGAACAGAAAATAATATTATTAAAATAATTTAAATTGGAGCGTGAAATTCGATATTTTAATTTTGGAATATTTTATGATTAAATGGTTATATGATTAATTATATGATTAAGTATATGATTAATTAAGTCGAATAAAAATGAAAGAAAATAAAAATAGAGTAAAAAATAGGTATAATAAAGGGGAATAAAACAAAATCAAAACGTGATAATTAATAAAACTATATAAATAAAATAAATAACTAATAAATTATAAACAGTTATAATTAATCATACGTGTGAATAAAATTATGTTTTTAATTCTAAGTGAATTTTTATGTAAGTTATTTTAACATATCTACAACAATTATGTTATTGAATTTAAATTTTCGCGCTTAAAGTTGAATTTTGTTAATCGCTGATAGATGGCTGCATTTCTCGAAAGTGAGATCAAACTTAAAGTATATAAGAATCCAATTTCGAGACTAATGGTTTTTTTGTATAACTTTTTTACCCAGTAGTAATAATAGCATAAACATTTTCAATTATTTATTTTTATAGTAGTTTTATTTTAAAACATAAACTTATAACTAAATATTTATTTTATTTATTATTATTATTTAAAAATTATTTATTTATTATTATTTTATTATTATTATTTTTTATTTTTTTATTTTTTTTTATTTATTTATTTTTAGGCACAGTATTTCTAATTTAGAAATAATTAACAATTTTAAAATAATTTGAATAAATCAAATAATTCGCTATATTTTGATAAAAGTTTTATATGCAAATGTTTTCACAAATGTTATAGTCATTTTATTTTCAATATTTACGATTCAATTGTGTACTATTTATATTTAAGTAATAAATTCCCTATTTTGTATTTTCGACAAAAGATGAATTAATTTTCATTTCGTAAGATTTTAGTGCAAATATAATATTTCTTCAAACTTTATTTTCAACTTTATGATAAAACATAATTGCCTTAATGATTTAAAAAATTTGCTAGACTTCAAAAATTAAAAAGATAGAAAATTCATTTATTATTAACTATATTTAAGACACTTGGAAGAAGTTAAGAATTTTTTTAATCTGAAATAGTTACAGATAAACTTCTAAATGTTAAAAGCAGAATTGAAAAGAAATATCGAAAATTTGGATTTTACTTTAAAATGGTTTTAATTATTATTCGCAACAAATAAAAAAATGAACAGTCTAAAGATAATTAATAACCAACTAATTGAATAAAAATAATCCATAAAAAAACGCAAAATGATAAAATGCCATTCAGAAACAATTTAATTATTAATTAGACTATTAAAGCTTCATAGCGCCTAATGTTTACATCCTCTTCCACTTAACATTCACATTTCCCACTTTCTAAAAACAAGCTCAATTATTTCCCATTCTAATCATTCTGCACACTTGTCAAAAGAAAAAAGTCTTCTTTCAACTTCTTTCACGAGAAAATCCCTTTTATTCCCTTCAACATGTTTCATTCACCCTTTCACTTTCACTGAAAAACCGCAAAAGAACTTGAATGAAAAAAAAACGCTTATTCAATTTTTGTTATGCTAGATCCAAACAATTAGCAATAATTTCAAGGTCACCATTGACAAAGAAAAATACCAAAATCGAGATAAATATTGATGTGTATATACTTGAAAAATTCACTCGTACCTAGTTTTTAGCCGGTAGGTTTTACCCTTTTTGCCGGTGTTTATGAAGAGGCAACGCGAACTAAAGTGAAATTTCCCCCTTTATAAAGGGAGAAAGGTCGGGCAGAAAATTGGGGATGAGGATTTCTGTTGGGGTTGCACTTATGGAACAGGAGACAGGAAATAAAGGTGTGGTTTCCTGCATCAACTATGCAAGCTCGAAGCTCACTTGTATGACTAGCTTCTGGTATCGCACCCACCCTAAACATATAACATCGTATTGATTGGAGCCGCTGCGTAAAACCCGTAAAATCGACGAGACCGTGCGCCTCTAGTGCCACGAGGATTTGCGTATTCACCTTTAAGACTCAAGTTTTGCCGGGTAACACCGCAAAAAATTTATCCAAAACTGGCTAATTCTAGGACGGAAATTTTTGGGACCGTCCCAGAGTATTTGGATTTTTGCTTTTAAGTATAAAGAAAAAAATTAAAAGATTAATGAAAAATTATGAAATGTTAACTTTAAGAAAATGTGGTTTGGGAGACAGTTGGTTTTGTTTAGTTTAGTTTGACTTTGGATTAGTTTAGCCTTAGTTAATTTAGTTATTTAGATGGCCTTAGATAAACTTACGTCAGTTTAGCTTGAGTTTAGTCAGCCTTTGCCTTAGTTTAGTTTACTCTTCTAGTTCAATTAGCCTTAGATTGGTTCAGCCTTAGTTCCGTCAAGAATTGGTTTACTTAAGTCTAAGGTAAGTTATGACTTAATTTAGTTAGCCTTACTGCCTTAGTTTAAGTTAGTTAGTCCTAGAATGTTTTAGCTGCAGTTTATTATAAACTTGCTTTAGTATAATTCTATTAAAAAAAGTTAGCCTCAAATTGATTAAACTTTATTATGTTTAGTTTCAATTCAGCTTAGAGAAAGATTGCCTTAGTCTTAAATTATCAATTCCTTGCTTTATTAGCCTTAGTAAGTCATTTATTTAACCACAGATAAACTTCATTCTGTTCGGATTGAGTTTAGTTATAACTATTAGTTTCGATGTATTTTTGTTTATTCTTATAATTTAATTAGCCTTAGATATGTTAGAACTAAGTTCAGTTAAGCCTTAATTTAGTTAGCCTTAGTTTAGTTTATACAGACCTAGATTCGTTTGCCCTCAATTTATTTCAACCTTTCTTTAGTATAACTCCGTCTTAAAAAAGGTAGCCTAAAAAAATGATTGCACTTTATTACATTCAGTTTCAATTCAGCTTCAAAAAATATAGATTTCGCCTTAAGTTCTAAAGACTTTGTTTAATAAGCCTCAGTTAGCCATTTAGTTATCCTTAGATAAACTTAATTGTTTAATATTAAGAATAAACTTAATTAGCCTTAAATTGGTTCAGCTTAAGCTCAGTTAGCCTTAGTTTAGCTAAGTTCTGCTTTAATTTTGTTAGCCTTAGTTTAGATTAGTTAGTCCTAGATATTTTTAGCCGCAGTTTATTTTACCTTGCTTTAGTATAATTCCATCTTAATAAAGTTAGCCTCAAATTGATTTCACTTTATTAAGTTTAGTTTCAATTCAGCTAAGCCAAAATTTAGATTTAGCCTAAGATTCTAATATCTTAGTTTAATTAGCCTCAGTAAGACATTTACCTAGCTTTAGATAACCTTAATTCCGTTTGGGTTTAGTTTAGTTATAACTATTGGTTTTGCCCTACTTTTGTTGATTCTTCTACTTTAATTAGACTTAGATTGATTTGGCCGAGGTTTCATTAAACCTTAGTTAAGTTAAGCTTTAGTTAATTTATGCTTTCGTTTACTTAGCCTTAGTTTAATTTACTGCTACCTATCTTGGTTCTCCTTAATTTATTTCAACTTTGCAATACTATAATTCAGTCATAATGAAGTCAGCCTCAAATTGAGGGCACTTTATTACGTTGCGTTTCAATTCAGCTTAGAGAAAGATTGATTTAATCTTAAATTATAAATTCCTTGCTTAATTAGCCTAAGTGTGTCATTTATTTAACCTCAGGTAAACTTCATTCCGATTGGATTGAGTTTAGTTATAACTATTAGTTTCGCCTTATTTTTGTTTATTCTTCTAATTAAATTAGCATTAGATTGGTTCGGCTTTAGTTTAGTTTAGCTTAAAATTAATTGCTCTATGGTTTTGCCTTACATTTGTTGATTCTTCTAATTGAATAAGCCTTAGATAGGTCAGGTTTTAGTTCAGTTGAGCCATAATTTAGTTAGCCTTAGTTTATTTTATACAGACCTAGATTCGTTTGCCCTCAATTTATTTCAACCTTTCTTTAGTATAACTCCGTCTTAAAAAAGGTAGCCTAAAAAAATGATTAAACTTTATTAGACTTAGTATCAATTCAGCTTAAAAAAATATAGACTTCGCCTTAAGTTCTAAAGACTTTGTCTAATAAGCCTCAGTTAGTAATTTAGTTATTCTAGATAAACTTAATTCTGTTAAGTTTGAGTTCAGTTATAACTATTGGTTTCGCCTTATTTTTGTTTTTTCTTCTATTTTAATTAGCCTTAAATTGGTTCAGCCTTAGTTCAGTTAGCCTTATTTTAGTTAAGTTATGCTTAATTTTGTTAGCCTTAGTTTAGATTAGTTAATCCTAGATTGTTTTAGCCGCAGTTTATTACAACCTTGCTTTAGTATAATTCGATCTTAATAAAGTTAGCCACTAATTAATTGCACTTTATTACGTTTAGTTTCAATTCAACTAAGCCAAATATAGATTTAGCCTTAAATTCTAATGTCTTAGTTTAATTAACCACTATGAGTCATTTAAGCCTCAGATAACCTAAGTTCAGTTTAGCTAGAGTTTAGTTACTTATTGGTTTCGCCTTGCTTTTGATAATTTTTCTTATTTAATTACCCTTAGATTGGTAAGGCCTTAGTTCAGTTAAACTTTAGTGTAGTTAGGCTTTTAGTTAAGTTAAGTCTTAATTTAATTAGCCTTAGTTTATTTTACTTTTTCCTAGATTGGTTCTCCTTAGTTTATTTCAACCTTGCAATACTATAATTCAGTCATAATGAAGTCAGCCTCACATTGAGGGCACTTTATTACTTTGAGTTTCAATTCAGCTTAGAGAAAGATTAATTTAGTCTTAAATTATAAATTCCTTGCTTAATTAGCCATAGTAAGTAATTTATTTAACCTTAGATAAACTTCATTCCGTTTTGATTGAGTTTAGTTATCACTATTGGTATTGCCTTATTTTTGGTTATTCTTCTAATTTAATTAGCCGTAGATTAGTTCGGCTTTTAGTTCAATTTGCCCTGGTTTAGTTAAGTTCTACCTTAATTTAGTTAGCCTGAGTTTAGATTAGACAGACCTAGATTCTTTTAACCTCAGTTTATTTCAACCTTGCTTTAGTATAATTTCATCCTAATAAAGTTAGCCTCAATTTGCTTACAATTTATTACCTTTAGTTTCAATTCAGCTTAGCCAAATATAAATTTCGCCTTAAGTTCTAAGGACCTAGTTTAATTAATCTCAGTTAGTCATTTACTTAGCCTCAGATAATCTTAATTCAGTTTAGTTTCAGTTTTATTACTCTTAGATTTCGCCTTAATTTTGTTGATTCTTCTGATTTAATTAGCCTTAGATAGGCTAGCTCTTAGTTAACTAAAGACTTTGTTTAGTTATGCTTTATTTGAGTTAAGCCTTAATTCAGTTAGCCTTAGTTTAATTTACTTAGCCCTAGATTGGTTTAGCCTTAGTTTATATAACCTTGCTTTAGTGTAATTCCATCTCAATAAAGTTAGTCTCAAAATGATGGGATATTATTACTTTTAGTTTCAATTAAGCTTAGCCAAATATAGATTTAGAAATATAGATTCTAAAGACGTGGTTTGTTTAGCCTCATTTAGTCATTTAGTAATTTAGTTATTCTTAGATAAACTTACTTCCGTTAAATTTGAGTTTAGTTATAACTATTGGTTTCACCTTATTTTTTTCCTATTTTAGTTAGCCGTAGATTGGTTCAGCTTTAGTTTAGTGAGCCTTTGTTTAGTTTAGTTATACTTCAATTCAGTTAGCCTTAGTTTAGTTTAGATAGACCTAGATTCTTTTAGCCTTAGTTTTATTCAACTTTGCTTTAGAATATTTCCATCTTAATAAAGTTAGCCTTAAATTGATTGAACTTTATTACGTTTAGTTTTAATTCGGCTTAGCCAAATACAGATTTAGCCTCAGATTCTAAACACTTAGTTTAATTAACCACAGTTAGTCATTTACTTAGCCTTAGATAACCTTAGTTTAATTTAGCTTGAGTTTAGTTACTCATTGGTTTCACCTTACTTTTGATGATTTTTTCTAATTTAATAAGCCTTAGATTGGTTAACCCCTAGTGCAGTTAAGCTTTGGTTTAGTTATGCTTTTAGTTAAGTTAAGCCTTAATTTAGTTAGCCTTAGTTTAATTTACTTTTTCCTAGATTGGTTTGGCCTTAGTTTATTTTTACCTTGCTTTAGTATAATTCAGTCTTAATGAAGTTAGCCTGAAATTGAGTGCACTTTATTAAGTTTAGTTTCAATTCAGCTTAGAAATAAATAGATTTAGTCTCGAATTATAAATTTTTTGTTTAATTAGCCTTAGATAACCTTAGTTCATTTTCGCTTGAGTTTGGTTACTCTTTGGTTTCGCCTTACTTTTGATGTTACTTTTAATTTAAATAGCCTTAGATTGGTTAGGCCTTAGTTCAGTTAAGACTTTGTTAAGTTATGCTATAGTTAAGTTGAGTATTAATTTAGGTAACCTCAGTTTAATTTACTTAGTCCTAGATTAATTTAGCCTTAGTTTATTTTAACCTTGCTTTAGTATAATTCATTCTTAACAAAGTTAGCCTCAAAGAGAGTGCACTTTATTACATTTAGCTTCAATTCGCCTTAGCCAAATATAGATTTAGCCTTAGATCCTAAAGACTTATTTTTATTTGTCTTAGTTAGTTATTTACTTAGCCTTATATAACCTTAGTTACTTCAAGTTTGAGTTAAGTTAGCCTTATGATGGTTTCGCCTTAAATTAATCTATTAGTTTCCCTTTCTTCTTTTAGTCCAGTTAATCTTGGATTAGTTTAACTTTAGTCCTGTTTATCCTTATATTGGTTAACTCTTAATTAAATTTGACCTGAATTTTTTTAGCTTTTGTTCACTTACCTTCAGATTGGTTTAGCCTTTATTATTTTAGTTTCAGTGTAGCCTTAGTTTAGATAGATATTATTTTTAACTTAAGTCTTAATTTACGTAGGTGTATTTTATTTTGGCCTTTGATTAGTTTAAGATTTGTTTAGCCATGTAGAAAGTTTGATAAAGAGAAAAAGGTTCCAAATTTGTCTTAAATAGTCTAACATAATTTATGGACGATTCCTTAGTTTTAATTCAATTTAGTCTTAGATGAGAAAATCCATAATTTAGTTAGAATTAGTTTACTTAGCCTTAATTTAGCTGAGCCGAAGTTTAGTTTAGGCGTTTAGTTATAATTATAGACAACCTTAATTTAATATCTGAGTTTAATTATAGTTACAGATTGGTTTCGCCTTAGATTTGTTTAAGTATAGTTCATTCTCTTTTTCAATTAAACTTAGATTAGTTTTGCGTTCATCCAGTTTAGATTCAATTTAGGTAAGCTTTCATTAAGTTTAACTCGAATTTATTCATCCCTAGTTCACTTAGCATAAGATTAGTTTTGCCTCAATTTAGTTAAGCATTATTTAAACTTAGCTTTAATTTAATTTGCCTTACTTTAGTTTAGTTGACTCTAGATTGATTCAGTCTTAGTTTAGTTTTAGTTTAATAAGGCCTTAATTAAGTTTAGTTTCAATTTAGTTAAGTTTAGATTGGTCCAGCCTTAGTTTAGATTAGTTTCAGTTCAGTGAGCCTTAGTTACCTTCTTTCTTAGTTAAATTTAACTAGTTAGTTAAGTAAAACTTTAATTTAGATTAGCTTTAATTTAGTAAGGTCTATTTTGTACTATCCTCAGTTCAGTTAGCCTTAGTTAAGTTTAGCCTGAATTTTTAGTTAGCCTTAGTTTACATTAGCCTTCATTGAGTTAATCTTAAATAAATTTTACTTTTGCTTAGGGATGCCTTAAATTACCTTAATTAGTCTTAATTTAGTTTATTGTTATTTTATTTATTTATTTTAAACTTTAGTTTAGTTTTATTTATGTTTAGTATTAATTGAGTTACCCTTAGTTTATATCAGCCTCTGTTTAAAATTAATTTACTTTTAGTTTAATTTTAATTTAGTTGAGCCTTTGTTCACTCAACCTTATTTATGTTTAGCCTCAATTGACTTTAGTATAGTTTATAATTTTTTTGTCTTGAGTTTAAATTTACTTTAGTTTAGTCAGCCTCAGATAATTTAGCTTTAGTTTAGTTAAACCTTAATTTCGTTTAACCTTAGTAAGAAAATACGTATAATTAAAAAAAATACTATATTTGAACAATTTGTTTTTTAATAAATTATTTTATATAATATTATATACAAAATTACTTATATTTTAATTTAGGTTTCTTGATACAATGTGTCTTTGAAAACAAGCTCATTAAATTAAAAAAAATTTTAAATTTGAATTTAAAAAAAATATTTTTTATTTTAATTATGAAATTGATTAAAAGCAGTATTATGTATTAAAAATATATGTCACAAAGAAAAGAAATATCGATACAGATATATATATATATAGTACAAAAATAAACAGTTCTAAAGAGAAAATTTTCATTATAAGAGAGCAATGAGAATGTGTTGAATGAATAAGTAGCATTTATCATTGTTTACATTATGTCATCAGTAAAGTACAAATAATACATTCTTGAACGTACATCGTTTCTAATTTATATTTCTAAATTTATTAATTCAAGCGAGTGAATTTTTCTACATTATATTATTTATCAGATAATAATCATCAAAAGTGATATAAAAAAATACTTTAATATTGGTTATTTTTATTTTGTTGGAATTACATTTACAAGATCAGTAGAATTTTATTCGTGAGACTTAAAGTTCTTTTTATTTTCACGTTTTCGGCAGGAAAGTTCTATCTTGTGCAAATACAAAATTATTAAGTAAATAACCAAATCATTAATTTAATTAAAAATAAAAAGTTCAATGAATTTTTTATAAAAATTAAAGTGCAGTGGATCTTTGTCATTGAATCAAGGTGTAGTGGATTTTTTACTATCAATCGAGGTTTTTATTTAATAATAATAATGGTAATAATATTAATATTAATAATCATAATTTCGCTCTAAATTAAGGTGCTGCAGATTTTTGGCTCTAAATTGAGGTGCTCTGGATTTCTGTCTGTAAATTAAGCTGCTATGGATTATTGACTATAACAAATTTAAGATGCTGTTTATCTTTGTTCTAAGATAAAGTGCAGTTGATTTAAAACAAAAAAACTAAACTACAGGAGATGTCAATAATAATCAAATTAAAGTGCCGTATCAGAAAATCAAGCAAAAAGAGTATAAAATTTAGTTGCAAATGTACGAAATTTCGACGCAGGAGTAAACAAATTATTAACAGAAAAATACTATTAAAGCACAAAAGAAGAAAAATAAAATATGAAGATTAGTGTTCATGAGCTTCAAATTAAGATTCATCAGATATTGTACCCCAAATTAAACCTCGTCGAATGTTAAACAACAAATTATTGCTCATAAATTCAAATTAATCTTTTTTAACAGATCTTTTTTAAATTAAGCTTTGAAAACAATCTTTTTTAACAGGACAATTAAAACTAAGCTTTTACTCACAAAAATTCTAATTAATCTTTTACCTTCAACTTAATATTTTCAAAAGAAAACTTGATATTAATTTTTTAAACTCAAATTATCCACAAAGTGATGTAATTGGCTTTAAATCAAATTTAAAGTTCGACATCATACCAAGTTTGATTAATTTGATCTAAAAACAAAATCCGTTTCGAAAATTTCACAAACTAAGAATGAATATTCCCAAAACCGTTCTGCACTTTCTAACACTACCATTGCTCGTTTTTTCTGTTTCCGTGAAAAAAAGTGGCATTTACATTGACAATGGCGATCAAACGATTTTTAACAATGTTTTTAATGAGCAACACACGTACCTTGGTCAGGAATTGATGAAAATTCTCGATATTCCAATTCAACCTAAACAAACTCAAAAGGAAGTGATGCGATTGAAAAGATCGGCTACTAGCTTCCTGATGGACATCTACAAACTAAACGATGACACCGGATCCGAAAAATTCCAAGAAATGAAAAATCTCAAGTACTTTGATGTCAGCGACGAAAGTCTGAACAGCATTCACCAAAGTGACATGATCATTTCTCTAGCAGGTCGAAACAGCAAGTACCAAGGTGTCCAAAAATCAAGTAGGGTTAAAAGGCTTTGGTTCAACACATCGCAAATATCTGCCGAAGATAAAATCATCCAGGCTGATTTGAAACTTTACCGCAGTACACAAGGGATTAAAAAGAAGCATCAAGGAATTGCCACAATTAGTGTTTTTCGAATTGCAAGTGACCGATATGGTGACAATAGTCGTGATATGGTTTTAGTTGATGTCGTTGAAACTTCCGAGACAGATGGTTGGGTGACTTTAAACGTGACCGAGTCTCTTTTTCATTGGATCTATAACTCAAAAGAGAATCGAGGACTTTATCTGATGGCGAAAATTCCTTTTGGAGAAAGAGAGCAAATTCGAGCGGACGCTTTGGGATTTTTGGGATTTGACAGCGAACCGGAGAAACAACCGTTTATGATTGTTTATATCAGCACAAGAGAACGGAGAAAAAAAAGGTCGTTCAACTACCAACTTACATCTGAAAGACTGACATTTCCGGAAGTTATAAAAAAACCCAGAGTACCACCGACTTGTGCTAAGCAACATCTTTATGTTAATTTTAGAGACTATGATTTTGATTTTATTATTGCGCCTGATGGTTACGTTGGCAATTATTGTTTTGGTTATTGTAATTTTCCACTGAGTGCCAATTTGAATGCTACAAATCACGCTCATGTTCAAGCTTTGGTCAATCTGATGAATCCTGATAAAGTTTCTAAACCTTGTTGTGTTCCTATTAAAACATCGACATTTTTCTATTTTTATATGACTGATCAGGAGACTTTTATCATGAAAGGTATGGAAAATATGATTGTAGACAGCTGTGGATGTCTTTAAATTAATGTTTCTAAAACGTAGATATCAGTCATTTATACTTGTATGATGTTTATCAAAAACAGTTTTATTTAATTTTGCTTGTTATCGAAAAATTGTTATTTATATGTTTTTTATGAAATATGTTCAAATAAAACTGGTCATTTTGTTATTTAACTTAACTAGAATTTGTTGTCCGTCCGATCCAAAAATTGAAAATTTGTCCCTAATATATATTTTTAACGAAAACGTGGAATTCGTAAAAAAAAAACCTTTAAAAAACTTTGAATCCCGAACTTTAATTTATTGGAAGTTTTAAATTACAATTATTTCCAAATTTAACAATTAAAATTCAAAAACTAATTATTTTATGATTCATGTATTTTAATTTAAGAAGTGTCGACCTGTCGACCGCTTGACATAACCTTAAACTAAAAAGTGATTTTTAACAGCAAATGAAACCATAATTAAAATGATTTCACAAAATTCTGAAAGATTCAGTTGTACAATTATAAAAAAAAAATTAGGTTGGACCAAAATTTATTGTGAAATAATAATTATTAAACATTTTATGTTTTTTTAAGGGTCTATAACCAATTTAAATTTTCAACCAATTTTGACAAATAATAGCTTTTTACTCTTTGAAACATTCTCTACAATTCCACTCGTTGAATTTTGTTAAAAATATTTTGTTCAAAAGTCAGGATTGCAACAAATATTTTATTACAATTTTCCCTGACTTTAACCAATTTTTTTTCTTTTTCCCTGACCTTTTTTGAGTTCTTAAAACTAATTTTTTGTATATTTACTATAAAATTGTGAAAGATAATTATTTTTCAGATTGCAAACATTAATTATTTTTAGTAATGTTTAAAATGTGACTTCCAAATATTTGTTTAGTAAATTTTTATACTTCGTAAATTTCAGAAATATATAATTTTTCATCCGATTTTGAGTTTTTTTTGTGCATTTTTTCAGTATTTTTGATAAAAATCCCCGACTTTTCCCTGATTTCCAGATCAATTTTTTTCTTTTTCCCTGACCTTTTTTGAGTTCTTAAAACTATTTTTTTGTAAATTTACTATAAAATTGTAAAAGATAATTATTTTTCAGATTGCAAACATTAATTATTTTTAGTAATGTTTAAAATATGACTTCCAAATATTTGTTTAGTAAATTTTTATACTTCGTAAATTTCAGAAATATATAATTTTTCATCCGATTTTGAGTTTTTTTTTTTGCATTTTTTCTGTATTTTTGATCAAAATCCCTGACTTTTCCCTGATTTCCCTGAATTTCCTGACCTGTGGCAACCCTGAAAAGTTATTAAACAAATAAAAAAAAACTTAAAAAAAATTTTTATTTATTTAATAACTTTTGAACAAAATATTTTAAACACAATTCAACAAGTGTAATTGTAGAGAATGTTTTAAAGAGTAGAATGAGCTATTATTTGTTAAAATTGGTTCAGAATTTCAATTAGGTTTAAACTCTTAAAGAAAAAACACAAAATGTTTAATAATTATTGTTTTACTACAAATTTTGGTCCAACCTAATTTTTTTTTATAATTGAACAACTGAATCTTTCAGAATTTGGTGAAATTATTTTAATTATGGTTTCATTTGCTGTTAAAAATCACTTTTTAGTTTGAGGTTATGTCAAGCGGTCGACACTCCTTAAGGAGGTTCTCTCTATTTACATAAACTCAAACTAGAAAGTCGTTTTTCACCCGAAATAAAACATTATTAAAATTAATTTCACCAAATTTTGAAAGCTTCAGTTGTACATTTGTCAGAAAAATTAGATTGAGCTAAAATTTATCTTCAAATAATAATTATTTAGAATTTTAAATTTTTTCTTTAAATTTAATAAACAACTGCAATTTTCATCCAATTCTGACAAATAATAGCTCATTTCTCTCGTTGAAACATTTTCTACAATTTTATTTGTTAGATTGTGTCAAATAATATCTACTCTGTTTAAAAAATTCGTAAAGAACTAATTTTATTTGTTTAATAACCTTTGAACAAAATATTATTTAACAAAACCCTAAAAATTATTTGTTGGGGATAGTCATTTTTTAGTTTGAGGTTATATCAATGAAGAGAACCTTCTTAATTTAAATCTTTTCGATATTTTAAAAATTATCTTTTATCATTGTTTTACTTATTATGTATTTTCAAATTTAAAAATCATGTTTCTATTTCTTGGAAATTTTAAGTGTACATCATTTTATCAAAAATTTAATTTTTTTCTTATAATTTCTAATTCTTAAAAAAAATGTCCGTATTTTATTAATATTATTTATTTTGTATTTTATACTATTTTTTAATGCTCATCACTTGTTGAAGATTTTTATTTTATTTGTTTCTATTTTTTTTTGTTTTGTAGATTTTCTTCTTTTTACGCAAAGTATTTCAGGTTATTTTATATAATTTTGGTTTTATAATATTTCGAAAAATTTCTTAATTCTTCTTTGATTTTCTTATTTAATTTGATAATTTAAGGGGGGTTGGAAGTACAATTTTTTTTTTAATTTATCTGTTTACTTTCTTTTTTATGTAAAATAATTCAATTTTCTTTACATATTGTCTATTTTCTCGCAAATTTATTTACTCTTTCATAAAATTTTAAGATTCTAAAATTTTTAACCAAATTTTTGTTGTTTAAATTTTTTAAAAATTTGTTTCCTTCATTTTTTAAATTTATTTACATATTCCTATTTAAATTTTCTTCAATTTGTGAATAATTTTCTTAATTTTTCCATTTTTAAAGGAATTTGGCACTCTATACAATTTTTACATTTTTTCATATTATTCTTCCTATTTTTTATTTTGTAGTTCAATTTTCGTTATTTTTATATTTTTTCTAATTTTTTCATAGTTTGTTAAACTTTCTTTTTAAAGATATTTCTCTGCACTTTTTCAAACATTTTTGTGCTTGTTTTGTATAAAAAATAGTTTAATTTATAGAAGGTTATAATAAAATACCACATTTCTGTATCGTATAATCTACAATTTTATTGTTGCAAATTATTTTTTAACGTGCGATGCTTTACAATATTGTTATTTAAAGATATTTGAAACTATGAATTTTTTTCATGCGTATCCGTGAAAATAACTTCTCTCGCTTTAAAACCAAATGAAGTAAAGATAAAAAATATATAAAATTTACCGATTTTTCACTTAAATCGTTATATTTCTTTAAATTTTAACGCAATGGAGATATAAAATGATTTGTAAACTAATTTATTAGATTACAAATCATTCGTAACTGAAAAATCCAGCAAATCACGAGAAAAAAAAAATTATGAAAAAAATGTAAATGAAAAAAAAGTGTAAACAAGTGTAGAAATTGTAAAAATTATGACAGTGGTTTCCTTGAAACTTGCACTTAATTATAACATATATTGTACATTTCGTAAATTCAATTGTAAATTCATTTCTAAATTCAGTTGTAGCTAAATAAACTTTAAGTAAAAATATAGAGATTTAATACAAATCAATGCTCTTTTTTCCAATCAAAAATAAACAATATTTCGAATGAAAAGCCAATAATTATTGTAAATAACTTCAGATTTTGCAAATTCGCAAAATAATAAATAATTTTTAACAAAAAAGAAAAAAAAATAATAACAATTTTATTTTTCACACCTTGATTGATAGATAATAGTGTAATTAAATCAAAGCCATTACTTCAATTATTTAAGAATTTTAAATTTATTCTTTTTGACTATACGATGTTTAACAATCGCTTTCATAAATTCGGTTTATATCAGGTTTTTATCAAACACTGGACAATATGGACGAAATTTCGTTAAAATCCGCTTTAATTATTATTCTTTTCAGCAACAATCGGCTGATGCACGGATACGCTAAAATATACAATTTTTTTAAATTTTCTTTTCAAATTAAATTTCTCTGCATCATTTTTCAACAATTTATACAATTGATATTTGAAAAACAGACAATAAAACGCGCAGAATTGGAAGTAGACGAACTTCTATTTCAGATTTTGAAATTTTCAAGTATTACCGTCAGTAATTTCTGCACTTTTCATAAAAACTTTTAGCAATCGCACATTATACAAACATTTTCAAATTTAATCAACTTTTCAGTCTATAAAAAATGCCTTTTCTGTACATTGAATGCACGAAGACTTCAGTTCTATTACTAGTATCATGTTAATTATTATTATTACAGGATTGTGTACGAAGGTGAGAAAAAAAATCAAGCAGATAAAATGTACCCATAAACCGACTTCGTTTTCAATATTGTATTTAAATCCACAAGTAATTAAAAGTTAATACTTCATTACTTTTTAATCGAAAAGTTTAGACTCTTTTTGTTTTTATTGAAAGAGTTTTTTTTTTTTTGTTAAATTATGCATTCCAATAAGCCTGAAAACTTAGTTACTTTTTTTTATGGATACCGTCCATCAAATAGTTATCTTTTATAAAAAGAAAAATAAGTTTTGTGATGTTGTTTTGTTCGCAGTGCTGAAAAATCTCACCCTTATGATTCATTAAAAATAAGATTCAACTATAAGTGGATTTATATACGAATTATAATCGAGCTAAAGGCATCAAAAACCTTCTGAATATAACTAGAAAAAACTATCACATATAAGATATACCTGGCGTACGAGTTCTACATATCAAGATCAAAAATCAGATCGTTTTTAAATTCCGTGTGGATTTCGTCTCCACTTTCAGTCTCTTTATCCTTGACGAGAACTTCGTTTCTTTTTTTATTCGACTTGCGTTTATGCGTAGAATTGGTACCGTTACTTCGCGATGCTTCAATTTCAATAATCTCCGTTTTTTGATTATCTGAATTTTTACTGAGAATAGGTCTCACTAAGTCTGACTGATCTGACTCCTGTTCAGATTTCGATTCTACTTTATATTTATCACGTTCCTCAGTTTCGGAATTTTCACTCTCGCTCATTCGACGATCATAGGCTCGTTTCTTGTTCCTCAGTTTCCGCTGATTCTTCTTTCGTTGGCCCAAGATACTGGAATTCGATCTGAAAATAAAATTATTTTTAAGATTATATGTTATATTACATTATGTAATTATAAAATTATATTATTATTATATGTATAAAATATTTAATATTATATTTATATTTTTAATTTTAATATTTTAATCTTTATAAAATTAAAAAAATTGTGCTAATACAGATGATCAAAATACCGAAGGTTTATAAATTTTTATTTTTTTTTTATAAATATTAATTATTTTCCATATTCACAAAAATCCTTCTTTTAATTCTTACAATATTTCTAAAAGATTTCACTTTTTCGAAACTGTTAAATTTTTATCTTATAATTTCTTATTTTTAAAATATATAGATTTTTTCTCCTTTTACTTTGGATATTTTTTATTTGTATTTGTCTTTTTATTTTAAGATTTTCTTTAATTTTCTTCTTTTTATGCAAATTATTTAATATTATTTTACACAATTTTGTTATTATAATTATTTAATTCACTAAAATTTTTACTTCGTTGATTTTCTTAATTATTTCCATATTTTTACAAATATTCATCTTTTTGTAAATTTATTCAATTTGTTTTCACATCTTGTATATTTCTTGCAAGATTGTTTGCAAAACTGACTTATTCTTTCATACAATTTTTAGATTTTCTTTATTTTTCTAAATTTATTTTTGGGTTTGTTTTAGGTGTAATATTATAAAAATGTTTTTGGTTTAATTTGCCTAAATTTTTGTTTATTTTTAAAGGAATTTTAAATTTCTTTTGTGAACTTCTTATTTATACATACACTTTTTTATTTTATTTTTATTAATTCTAATTTTTTAGTAGATTCTAACCGAATATTATTATTTTTTGTACATTTTACATTTTTTTACAGTTTGTTAGTTTAAGACAAAGAACATTTCTCTATTTTCTAACTATTTATTTAATTTTCTTGATGTTTCACTATTTTTTAGTCCTTCCCTGCATTTTAATTAATTCTTTAATTTAATTAATCTTTCTACCAAAATCGGGCACAAGTTAAAAAATCTTACGGAAAATAACCTTTACCTTGAAAATAATCTCCAAAAAGAAATTCAACAAAAAAACGGTGGGGTTCTAAAATAATTTGAATTCAAAATTTTTTAGTAAAACGTCCGCAATTTTGTTATTTTAGAACATTTTTTAAATTTTTCAATGGATTTTTAAAGAGGACTAAAAACTCTTTCAGGTGAAAAAAAAGAATAAGATGTCCCAATTACTTAAAAAATTATTAAATTGTAAGGTTTTTTTTCTTAAATTTTAATTAAACGAGAGTTCCGACTTTAAAAATTAAAATCTTTATAACTCTATGATATTATAATTAATATTAATATTAATTAGCTTTGTACCTGTATAATTGACGTGAAACAACATCATTGAATCTCACTGTTTTTTTCAAGCTCGAACTTTCCGATTCAGAGTTCAATTCCTGGACAGAATCGTATTGTAAATTAACAGAAGAAGCAAGACCTGTACTTTCATCAATACTTGATTCTGATACAGATCGAGAAAATTGATTTCTGTGAGATTTTAAAATTCCTTTGGATCTGTAATTGCTACCATTACTGCTTGGTAATTCATCTCCACTACTTTCTGAAATTGAACGAATCTGATCGAAATCGTGCTTTTCGTCTTGATGAGTTGGTGACAAATTTTGCGTTTCCTGATCCTCGTCATCTGTATCCACGGGATTCGAATGAATACTGACTTCAATATCCTCGCCATTTCGAACAACATCGATATTCTTCACTGTTTCCTCTTCAGGCTCCTCCTGCATTTAAATCAAAATATATTTTAGACATTTATTTAAATCATTTATTGTAGATATTGTAATGCGAAAATTACAACAACAAAAAATTTAAAATCCATATGAACGTAAAAATGAGGAAATTTAAAAAAGCTACTAAAAAATAAGAAAATTAAAAAGATAAGAAAACAGACTACAAACGAAATGAGAAAAATTTAAAAAATTTTAAAAAGTTATGGATATTATTCTAAAAAAGAGAAAATTAAAAAAAACTACCTAAGGATGAAAAAAAAGATATTATGACAAAATAAAAAATTCTGCTAAAAAATTTAAATATTTTCTGACATTTCTTTAAAATAAAAAAATAAATAAAGCAATCAATGATAAGACGAAAAGAATGTATTAGAGAGTAAAATATTTTAAAATCCTATTTAAAATGTGACGTAATTTATGGATGACCCTAAACTAGAAAAATTGAGAATTTAATAAGAAAATAGTGTTATTAGTTTTAGAAAAATAAAAAATCTAAAAAATAGAAGAACAATGATAAAATGAGAATATTTGAGTATAAGATTAAATTAGGAATTTAGGGGAAAAAAACATGTTGATAACATTAGACAAACTTTGAAAACAATCCTAATAGCAACTTTATAAAAATCAAGAAAATCTAAAAATTTTATGAGAGAGTAAGTAAGTTTGCGAAAAAATTGACAAAATGTGAAAAAAATTTAGCAAATCATCAAAAAAATAAGGGAATCTAAAAGAAATAAAAAAAATTGAAGAAAATATTTTACTCCCACCTCTCCCCAAAAAATAAAAAACTGTGTTTTAATTTACGAAAATATTATTATACTTATTAAAAGATAATAATAAATAAATAATTCTATTCATGATCAAGTTACTTTATAATAAAAGACTTCCACCATTCTACTAATAAATGAATAATTGAAGAATTAAAACTACGTAAGAATTAAAAAAATTATTTAAACAAAGAGAAAAATAAACAAAAAATGGTAAAAAACAAGAAAATATTTAAAGAAATGAAAAGATTTATTGAAACATTTTTTTGTTAAGAAAAGAAAAAAGTAGAAGGAATCTTGAATCAAATTAAATAAAAAACAAAACAAAAATGTAGTAGGAGAAAAGAAAATCTTTTAAAAACAAAAAAATGAAGTAATTATTAAAAAAAATACAAAATAATGTATACATTTTTGAAAAAAAAAGAAGAAATTAAAAAAATGTAACAGTTTTGAGAAAATTTAATTTTCAAGTAATTTTGAAAAAATAAGAAGAGTAAGATTGTTAATGCGCAAAATAATAAACTTTTAATTATTGAAATCTGAATTAACTGGAATTTGAGAGTTAGAAAAAATTAAAAAATGAATTAATTGACGTTTGGAATTTATTTAAATTTTAATGACTTGGAAATTTTAAAATTTAGTATTAAATTTGACTTTCTTTCTGTTCAAAATTTTTAAATTGTATTCTACCCATTTCTAAATCTATTTTTCAAATTTTATAAAGAATACAATATTTAAATTTAAATTTTCGAGATTGATTTAGGAATTTCTAGTACTTTTTGAAAAGTTGAGGTGTTTTTTTTCATGCTGTATTAAATTCTCGTTATTTTTCTAGATTTTTCAGATCGATAGATACCCTAAGCATATTTTATTGTATCTTTCTTAAACCAAAATTTAAATTTTTAATAAAATTACTAAGGAGAAATTGTACAGTCGAGAAGAGGTTATGTTAAAAATCGTTATTTTGCTTTTTAAAATAGAAAAACTAACTTTTAGTGTAATGTTATTTAGACAGAATGTGGTAAATTAATTTAAAAGAAAATAAAGCATTAAAACTAAAAAATTATCTAATAATTAAAGATTTTAGAGATTAAGTAAAGTTTTAGGGAAACGAGAGAAAAACTATTAATTTGTCTCTGAAACTCCAAAATCTTTAATTTTTGTCGAATCGTGCGTATTAAGGGGCAATACGACTCTAGAGACAGAAAACGAAAATTTATCTTTGGCGATTTATTTTGGGAAAATGAAAAAAGGGATGATTTCTTTTTAGAGGTTTTATTAAATACATATTGAAATAAGAAAGAAAAAATTTATTTGAAATTTTACTACAAAATGGCGGCGATAGATTTTATAATTAAAATCGCCTATTTTATTAAATTTATCAAGATGGGATCTTTTTTCGAAAAGTTTAAGACCTGAAACAAAAACCCAAGAAATTTCAAAATCTTTATTCTATAAACTTTGAAAGTACATATGGATTTTTTAAAAAATTAATTTGTACAAATGGGACACTTTTGGAGTAAATAATTCGATTTTTTGCCAAGAAAATAAGCAATAAATTGTTTATAAAAAAGAAAGATTACATCCAATTAAAAAACCCACATGTTCTTCCAAAGTTGATAGTATATAGATTATGAAATTTCTTGGTTTTTTGTTCATTTCTTAAACTTTTTAAAAAACTATTCTATTTTGACCATCAAAGAAATAGGTGATTTTCAATATCGCCGCCATTTTTTAGTAAAATTAAAAAAAAACTCCACTCTTCAATATTTATAATAAACCCTCTAAAAAGAAATTAAATTCCTTTTTTCATTTTCCGAAAATAAATCATCAACGATAGGTTTTTGTTTTCTGTCTCTAGTGGTGTTACCCCTTAATGGTTCATTTTGTTTTAAATTAAATTTAACAACTTTTGCTGTAAAAATAATTACGTTATAAATTTTTTGTTGAAAGATTTTTACAGGACCTTTTGCGATGTTTAAAATATTAAAATTTGTTTAAAACAACATATTTCGACTTGTTTGAGTCCTCATCAGGCTAAGAGATCTATATGATTTATTAAAAGAAATTCTTTTAAAAGATTTATCTTTTTTCGATGTTAATATATCTAATTAAAATTATTGGATTAAGATTATGATTTCTTTTAAGTTTTTGAGATGACATTTTTAAGAGAGAAATCATTACAGAATGAAGTTAGTTTTTTTTTTATTTCACAAAAAGTAAAATAATGTCTTTTAACATAACCTCTTCTCGAGTAGGTGTTCAGTTCCTCTTTAAAGAGAGACAATGATAAAATTCCATATTTTATTAAACAAGTATTATGAAATTCCATACTATGAAGCTGGTTGTCTTCCTTAAGATACGCAACTTTCGAAAAACCACCTTATGTTACTGCGTCTGCGCAGAAGTTCGTTGCCATGACAACTAACTTCTGCGCAGACGCCAACATAAGAAAAAAGCATATAAGGTCTTTATCCAAAATTATTAATATTATTTATTTTAAAACACTAAGACATTTTAATTTGATTTTAACAGCTTTGTCGCTTCCGAGCAGAATTATTAAAATCATCCAAAAGTACCATTGATTTAAATTATTCCTTAGACATGAATTATTATTATTATTAGACATTATTCCTTCATTCTAATAATTTACTAATTATTTTCTTCATTAGCTTCTATTCTTCAAAACCCAGAAACTCAGAAATAAACAAAATATAGATTCATATTACAACTATTTATAAGTTATAATTACAAAATTCTCCACTTTAAACCAGATTTTAATTACCATCAGCTCTTTAAGTTGATTTTTAACAGAAGTCGCAGAAGAGAAATCCTTAGCTTCCAGGAATTCTTCATCGAGGCCGACAAAATACCTCGTCAATTCCGTACTCTTCAAAGCCAGTGTTATAATGACATTATTATCCCATGGTTCAACCGTGATTGAGTCCGGATCAACCGAATTTTCCCCGAGCTTAAAACAAATGGAATAATAAACTGGAAAGAATCCCGCGCCAACTGATGTCAACAAAACTTGAATTCCTGACTTGTTATCAAGAACTCTTCGACAAATTGATTCGGAATCTACATTTTTCACATGAATAGTAATCGCGAGAATATTATCATACACATTGCAAGTAAATGCTGGAATAGAATACTTGATACTCGGGTTCATAAACGGAGTTGTCTCGACACTTTCTTTAGTCCGTAAAGCCGTGTCTTCAAATTCCTTAACATGCACTTCACTACCGCTACCTAGATCGACAATCAGAGGTCTCGAGTCGGATTTTGAAGGATTTGTTTCCGTGTGCTCGAAGTTGACAATAGACTCCTCATTTGGATCCCTGACAGGACTCCCATGATCAGTGTCCACTCCGCTATCTTCTCTCGTGTCTCCCAAAGTTAATTTTTTACGAATCACAGGCAATGTAACGGTTAATTTCTTGTACTTTGAGTCGAATTTGGCGTTTCCAATGTCGCCGTCGACGCAATAAGGAAGAGTTAGTTTCAGTAAATACTTGGCGGGTTTTTCACTCTTTAGTGTCAGCGATCGCTCGAGAATATCGAGGGTTGCATCGTTTGCTGATTTAAGCAGTGGCAAATCTATCACAACGACGAGCCTTTTTGGAGTTGCTGCGTGCATTTTTGCGTCTTTGCTGTACATAAACTCCTCGAGTTCCAGGTCGTTTTGGTGGGTAATCACGTACTTTGGAGTCGCGTACTTTGGCTCCAGTTCTTGCGATTTATCGATATTTTTGTAATATGTCGTTTTTCCACCAGAACGCTGTGGTTTCTCCTCACATTTCTTTGTGTGTTGATCACGAAAACTGTCGTAACTGGACATTATTTTCTGGTAAATTTCCGGTTCAGGCACTGCTGTTTCCTCCGCTGGCATCTCACCTTGTTTTCGAATAACTGACGGTTGAGAAACACCCTTGAAATTTATCTTCGGGAACTTGAGGTTCTTGCGATCGAGCTTTACCTAAAACAAAATTTTCAATTAGATTTTTAGTTTCAATTTTGAAGGATTATTATTGTTTTTGATTTGTGTATAAAGAGATTTAGAACACGGTATTTTTTAATTGGAACTGAAGTTGGATGTATTTCCTAAAAAAAAAAAAAAGATGATAAAAAGAACGCTCTAAGTTGTACAAAAAAATATTACGCTATGTTATTAATTCATAAGGAATAATGATATAACTTTAAAATGAATATTTTAATTGAAAAACAAAAGTTATATAATAAAACTGATGAATGACGCCATTGGATTTTGACAGGAAAGGTTATGTGTGCGAATGACGCCTCTTTGATTCACGTAGTCATTCTGTTTATATTATAAAGGCGCTCAATTTTTTAATCTTTTTGTAATTAAAATGTGCTTATTTATGATTTATTTTTTATTGAAAAAAAATAATAAATAACGCTTTAATAAGTATTATGTTATAAATAAAGATAATTATTAGTAAAAGTCCCTGAAAATCACTGGAATTTAATCTGTAAATTATAAATCAATATGAATAGAGAGTTTAAAAAATTAATTCAAATTTAAAATTGTAAGAAACTTAAGGGAGGAGAGAATGAATGGAATTAATAATTAAAATTATTAACTATTGCTGATAGTAACATTAATAAATTAATTTAAATTTAAAATAAAATTGTAATAAATTATAATATCTTAATATGTAATATTATACAGTTGCTAAACCCAGAGTTGTAGAAAAGAAATTCATATTAATATTGTAAAATAAAACAATTTAATTGTTTTAAAAATTGCTCATATTCTTCGACGAAAATTGTATTTTATTTTGAAAATAAAAATTCTATTTAAAAAACTTTCTCACACTTTTTGAGTAAAAAAATTTAATTCACTTTTTTATCTTTTCGAATAAATAAGTCTTCTATTTATGTTTTAATTCCACTGACATTAAAGTTGTATAAATAATACCAATAGTATTTTAATTAATTACTTTTTTACTGCAAAAAATTATTAATACATTATTTACGTATTCACTAATTAATTATTAATTACAATTTTTTTTTAATAAAAAAAACTCTTTTCTTTTCCTCAATTTATTTCAATTTTATTTTAAATTTAAAATAATTTATTAATGTTACTATCATCAATAATTAATAATTTTTATTATTCATTGCTATTATTATATTAATATTATATATAATCATAATATTATTATATTATAATTACTTATTATTTTTTAGTTTAAATTTGCATTAATTTTTTAAACTCTCTATTCATATTGATTTATAATTTAGAAATTAAATTCCAGTGCTTCTCAGGGATTTTTATTAATAATTATCCTTATTTATAACTTAATACCTATTAAAGCGTTAGTTCTAATTTTTTTCAATAAAAAATAAATCATAAATAAGCACATTTTAAATACAAAAAGATTGAAAAATTGAGCGCCTTTATAATATAAGCAGAATGACTACGTGAATCAAAGAAGCAATGTTATTCGCAAACATAACCTTTCCTGTCAAAATCCAGTGGCGTCATTCATCAGACTACACCGTCAATTTTTGTAAATCAGTTTTATTAATTAACTTTTGTTTTTTAATTAAAATATTGATTTTAAAGTTATATCAGTGTTCCTTATGAATTAATAGTATTGCATAATATTCTTTTGTACAACTTAGAGTCTTCTTTCTGTCATTTTTTGGAGAAAATACATCCTTATTAATTGGAACTTCAGTTCCAATTATTAAGTATTAAAATTGTCATATTAATTAAAATAATTAACATTTGGATCTGAAATTTTGAGGACTTCCGCTAGTTAAAATAAAAAATTTAACTTTACTTTCTTTTTAAAATTTGAATATTAACATTCTTCGTAAAAAAATTTGATATTTAAAAACTTTTTTTTTCAAATTTTAAGGTTATGTATTTTAATACAAAAAAAATTAACAAAATTATGCGATTAATAATATTCTACAATTTTAAACTAATATTTATAATTATTTTTCTTTTAAATTTCTTTTACACAACAATGTCAATAGATTTTTTTATGTTTTCAGAAAATTAAAAAATACTGTTACGTAACATGGGGAGGGGAGGGTTAAAAAAATGTCGAAAAAACGTTACGTAATTTGTGAATGCTTCCTTAAAATATCTTATATTTGAATTATAAAATTACCGACAGAAATAACTTTTTAAAAGTGTGGAGTTGCTGTTTACTCTACTTAGAAGCGAAAGAAGGGGTTTCTAAAAAAGTTAATGGAAAAACATGTTTATAAGCAAGATTTCGATAAAGAGCTTCATATTTTTTTATATAAATTTTGCTATCTCTCTCTCTCTCTCTCTCTCTCTATTTTTAGTTATTTTGTAATTTTCTAGTATATTTTTCCACTTTTTAGTTATCATTATACTTTTTTTTTGGTAATTTCAAACTTGCGAGTATTTTTTGAAAAATTTATATTTCTTACATTTATTAGTATTTTTCACTTTCTAGTAATGCTTCTCCATTTTAGAATTTAATTTCATCAATTTCTTTATTTCACTTATTTTAAGAAAATGTTATCCATTTTCTAGTCAGTTTTATTCAATTTCTAGCTATTATCTTTGTTTCTAGTATTTTTTTCTCCTTATCTTCACTCAATGTCTAAGTATTTTTTTCTGTTCTATTTATTATTCTCATGTTGCTTTCATTTAATTTCTAGTTACTTATTCACTTTTAAAATTTTTTCTTCACTTCTGAGTAAATTTGTAAAATTTCTAGTTTTTTCATAAATTTCTAATAACTTTCTTCATTTTATAGTTATTGAGATATGAGACACTTTCTAGTAACATTTCCTTTCTTTCCAATCTCTCTTATATTTTCTTGCTAAACTTTTAAAACATTACAGTAATTTTTTTCATTTTCTAGTTATTTTTTTTCTTTTGCATTTTCTAGTATTTTTGATTTCGAAATTATTTTATAACTTCATAGTATTTTTGGTATTTTTTAATTTCTAGATGTTTTTTTTTTACTAAATAGTCTTTTTTTAGTTATATTTTTCTAGTAATTTTTTTTACTTAATAGTTTCTTTTTAGTTATATTTTTCTAGTAATTTTTCTTCATTTTCTAGTTATTATTTTATTTTTTAGTTCTTTCTTTTTGGGAATTTTTCACATCTTGAAGTTTATAATTCGAAAATTAAGTTATTTTTTAATTTTATTCATATTTTACGCCTTCTATTTGTCCTTTTCAAAAATCTAGGTATTTTAATCTACAATATAATATCCAATTAATTTTTTTAGCTTCCAAATGTGTTTCTTTAAATTCTAGATATTTCCCTTAAATCCTTAGTATTTATTCACTCTTCTTCATTTTTATAGTAATTAATTTTAATTTTCAGTCTTTATTACAAATCATAATTATTTTCTTCATGCTATAGTTATTTTGTAATTTTTTATTTATTCACATTTTAGTTATCATTTTTCTTCGTTTAGTTTTTATTTACTTTCCAGTAACTTTGTAATATCTATTATAGTTACATCGCTTTAATTTCTAAATATATTTTCATTTTCTAGTAATTCGTCTCCATTTTATATTCCTTTTTCTTTAATTTCTAATTCTACTTTCACATTTTAATAAATTTTATCCCTTTTCTAGGAAGTCTTATTTAACTTCAAGTTATTATTTTACTTTCTAGTAATTTTTGTTTCTTTTTTAATAATCTTTTATCAATGTATAATTATTGTTTTTTTATTATATTAATTTTGGAACTTCTTTTTAGTTTGTAATAATTTTTCTATGAATTTTAAAAAATGTTCTTCTCATTTCTTCTTCTCATTCTCTCATTTCTTCTCATTTATATAGTTTTTTCAATTTCTAAATGTTTTTTTGAACTTTCAGAATTTTTTTAACTGTTTTTAGTTACACTTCGCCTTTTTAGTTATTTCTTCTTAAGATCTTGGTGTTTTTAATTCCAAAATTAAGTTATTTTTTACATTCTCATTATGTTTTACACTCTCAAAATTATCTATTTTAATTTCCAAAAATTTTAGCTATTTATCTTCAATTCTAGTTATTTTTTTACTTTCTAGTGATTTTTCTCCATTTTTTTAAAAATTCACCTAAATTTCTAGTATTTTTTATCATTTCTAGTTATTTTTTTCGCTTTTTTATAATTCCTCTCAATTACAATGTTTTAAAATTTTTTAATTCTACTTCCATATTTTAATTAATTTTTTCTCTTTGCGAGTCAGTTTGATTCAACTTCCAATTTTTATTTTACTTTCTAGCAATTTTTATTTATTTTAAAATCTCATCCAGTTGCTTTTCTTTATTTTTTTAGGTATTAATTTACTTTTTAGATTTTTATTCATTCCCAAGTTACATTTCATAAAATAATATTTTCTTCACATTATACTTATTTGGTCACTTTCAGACTAGTAATTTTTCTTTTTTCTAGTTCTCTCTTTTATTTACATTTTTCTTTAAATACAATTTTTTTCACTTTAAAGTACTTTTTTAAATTTCTAGTTGTTATTTTCAACTACTAACATTTGTTTTTTAATTTCTAGGTGTTTTTCTAAAAGCTTAAGATATTTTTCACTAATTTTTTTAATTTTCTAATTATTTTCTCTTATTTTTATACTTATTTCTTACTTATTATTATACTTATTTGATCACTTTCAGTCCAATAATCTTTCTTCGTTTTAGTTCTCTTTTTTTAGTTATTTCTTTAAATAAATATTTTCTTCACTTAGTAGTGATTGTTTTTAATTTCTAGATTTTTTTAAACTTTTAACATTTTTTCCAATTTCTATAATTATTTTTCTTAAACTTCAAGATATTTCTCACTTTCTAGTATGTTTTCTTTATTTTCTAGTTATCGTTTTTTATTTTTTACAAGTTTTTAATTTTCTAAGGGTTCTTAACATTTAGTTATTTTCCACATTCAAGTGATCAATTTTTAATTCTCTGGTAATTTCGGTTCATATTTTAATTACTTTTTTTAATAATTTTATTGTGTTGATTTTAATAATTATTTTCTTAAATTGCAAAGTTTTCTTAATTATATTTCTTAAACTTCGAATTATTTTTTTTCATTTTAGTTCTATTTCTACTTTATAATAAAAACTAGTTATTTTCTCAATTTCTAGTAATTTTTCTTGTTGCAAGTTACCGTTTTTTAATATCAAGATATTTTTTAATTCACAGATAATTATTTCAAATTAACTTGTATATCATCAATTTTTAGCCAATTTCATCATCTTCTTGTTTTTTTATTTTCTAGTTATATAGTTCTTTCTTTGATTCTTTTCTATATTTTTTATCTGCTTTTCTCCTTATAGAAGTAGAGTGTTGAAATATTAATAGAACAAATATTAAAACATTATTCCGAACAAACTATTTATTACTCATGCATGATATTTTGTTTCTGATAATGCATATCAAAATGACCTAATTTTTCGAGACATCTTTTAATGAACTAACACAAGATAAACACATCTTTTTTTATAAAAACACTAAAAACGAATATTCACATTCAAACACAAACTTATCGTTTGTTTGGAAAAACTGCGAAAAAAACGTGACTTTAAATGCTCTTTTTCAACGTTTGATCAAGATAAATAATTAAATAACTCCAACTTTCATAACAAAAACAGATAATCAATAGCAGCTCTAATTTTTACTGTACGAAAATAAAAAAAAAACCTATTAAAATGTGCGTAACTCTCTTTAATTGCAATTTAAATCCAATCATCTTTCATAAACTAGGCTAAACTACACTTTTTTATTTAAACAAAATTAAAAAAAAATGCTCCGAAAAATGACAGCTCTCGATTTTTAGGTTAAGTTTCACTAATGACGTGTCCTTACCTTAAAATTACCCTCAACACCGTCCATTGCCGTATTATTGACAAGTTCCCTGAATCGAAAATTTTTCGATGCAAGATAGAGAGTATCAGGATGAAAAACAACATCGAAAACAATGCATTGAACATTTTTTTTATCGAGGTCGTCTCTAGGTGGTACAAGTGTGTAGGGAATTGACCACTGTAATCCACGATTTCCCTCACTTTGTGACGGTTGACTGCTGGGTTTATCGACAATTTTACTTTGGCTAATATTCAGGAAACACTTTTTATTACCGTTAACACTCGTTTTTATGACGTAACCCGGCTCAGGGTTAACGAACGTAACGTCGACGCCCCGTTGCTTCTCTAACTGCGTGATCTCGTTTTGATAAAGTTTCTTATTCTCCGGATCGTTCACTTCGTCCGCGTATTCAATCAACAATTTACGAAACTCCTCGGTTTTCAAACACTGAGTTAAATCCTTTAATTCCTCCCTAGTTACTTCTAAATTTTCCCAATCTCTTTTTCTCTGCTCATACGCGTCCATCTTTTCAACTTGTGTAGAAACTACTACTTGTTTACAAATAAATATATAGAATAATCGCGAACCACCACGTGGACCAACTGCGCCACTCTTTCTGCGCCGGCCGGCCGGTTATGCGGCTAAATTCAGAACTAAATTTAAATTTCGTTCAAATTTTTGATTTCTGAGAAATAGGATAGGCAATTTCGTGTTTAAAGAATCAAATTCGAATCTATTAGAATTTGTGGGAAAATGTACTTTTTGGCCTGAATCGAGAAAATAAAGTATAGACAGATTTTCTTTTCGAAAAATTCGAAGCAGTTGTAAATATTTGAATATTGAAACGATTGTTGATTATAATTTTTTTTAATGAAGAGGTTATGTGTCACGGTGAATTGTTTTATATTTTTATACAATTATTAAAATTAATTTGTATGTTTATTTATTTTATTTTTGTTTTTTAATTTTTTTTTATTTTTATAATTAATTTTTTTAAAATACTAATTGGAATGACATCATGGGAGAAAAATTCCGAGTGTATCGTTAGGGGTATTATTGTTCATGAGGAGTATAATTCGTGAATAATGATGGAGTTGAGAACTACTTTCACAATATTCACCAGTCCAGTTTGCTTAACAACAGTGAGTTCAGCAAAAACACTTTCACGCTTGAATTTTTTTTCTTTTTAAAAAAAAAAATATTTTCAACCAATGTTAAAACACGTTTTACAATTTTGTATAAACATTAACTTTTTGCCGACTACATTAGAAATTTATCGATTTTTTCAAGTGTCGGGATTCCATTATAAATAATCATTATATTATTTCTAATTAGGGTAAATTAATTAGTGACAACATTCCTGTCCAGTTATTGGGTCGTTACAAATAATTTATTTGTTCTTTTATTCTTAAGAAATAAAATAAAATTTTTAAGGAATTTGTTTCATTGAATTTAATTATAATTATTTGCAAATAAATCAATATCAAATTCGCATCATTTAAAAATTGTGGAAACAAATAATTGATGAATAAAATAATTAATTTTAAAAAGGCAGAGAATAAATAAAAGAGATATTAGAAAGTTCATGAAAAAATCGTAACAGTTTAAATTAAAAAAAAGGGAAAAACACAGTGCAAAATTTTATGAACACAAAAAAATAAATTGAAAAAAAGAAACAAACCGAATTCATATTCAACAGAATTTCTTTTTTATCGATTTTTTATTTAAAATAATTCGAATTTAACCGAATTTTTATTCAGCAGAATAATCATCCAACAAAATTTTCTTTTAACCTTTAACATTTATCAATCGAATTTAAAATATTTAAATAAATCCGAATTTTTAATTAAACGAATTTTGTGGTTATACTGAATTCGTGTTCAGGAGAAATTCAGTTTAACCGAGTTTTTATTGAAAACAATTCGAATTTTACCGAATTTTCATTCTGCAGAATTATTATTTGAAGGATTTCTTTTTTAAACGAATTTTCAATATTCAAATTTGTTTTCAATCGAATTAAAAGAAATCCTAATTTTTACTTTAACAGAATTTTGAGGTTACCAAATTTATATTCAACAGAATTTCTTTTTTATCAATTTTTTATTTAAAATAATTCGAATTTAACCGAATTTTTATTCAGCAGAATAATCATTCAACAAAATTTTCTTTTAACCTTTAACATTTATCAATCGAATTTAAAATATTTAAATAAATCCAAATTTTTAATTAAACGAATTTTGTGGTTACTGAATTCGTGTTCAGGAGAAATTATGTTTAACCGAGTTTTTATTGAAAACAATTCGAATTTTACCGAATTTTCATTCTGCAGAATTATTATTTAAAGGATTTCTTTTTTAAACGAATTTTCGATATTCAAATTTGTTTTCAATCGAATTAAAAGAAATCCTAATTTTTACTTTAACAGAATTTTGAGGTTACCAAATTTATATTCAACAGAATTTCTTTTTTATCGATTTTTTTTTTTGAAAAAATTCCAATTTAACCGAATTTTCATTCAGCAGAATGTTATTTAACAGAATTCTTTTTTAAACGAATTTTCAATATTCAAATTTGTTTTCAATCGAATTTAAAAAATTCCGAATTTTTACATTAACAGACTTTTGAGTTTACCGAATTCATATTCAACAGAATTTCTTTTTTATCGATTTTTTATTAAAATAATTCCAATTTAACCGAATTTTCATTCAGCAGAATTCTTATTTAACAGAATTCTTTTTTTAACGAATTTTCAATTTTCAAATTCGTTTTCGGTCGAATTTAAAGAAATCCGAATTTTTACTTTAACAGAATTTTGAGGTTGCCAAATTCATATAGAACAGAATTTCTTTTTTATCGATTTTTTATCTTTTTTATTAAAATAATTCGAATTCAATCGAATTTACATTCCTCAGAATTTTCATTATACAGAATTTTCTTTTAACCTTTAACATTTATCAATCGAAATTAAAATATTTAAATAAATCTAAATTTTTAATTAAAAGAATTTTGTGGTTACTGAATTCATATTCAACAAAAATTCTTTTTAACCGATTTTTTATTGAAAACAATTAGAATTTAACCGAATTTTCATTCAGCAGATTTCTCATTTAACAGAATTCTTTTTTAAACGAATTTTCAATATTCAAATTTGTTTTTAATCGAATTTAAAGAAATCTGAATTTTAACATTAACAGAATTTTGAGGTTACCGAATTCATATTTAACAGAATTTCTTTTTTATCGTTTTTTTATTTAAAATAATTCCAATTAAACCGATTTTTCATTCAGCACAATTATCATTTAACAACATTTTCTTTTAACCTTTAACATTCATTAATCGAATTTAAATAAATGCGAATTTTTAATTAACAGAATTTTGTGGTTACTGAATTCTTATTCAACTTTTTTAACCGATTTTTTATTGAAAACAATTCGAATTGAACCGAATTTTCATTCAGCAGAATTCTCAATTAACAGAAATTTCTTTATGACAAATTTTTCATTATTCAAATTTGTTTTCAATCGAATTAAAAGAAATCCGAATTTTCACTGAACATAATTTTAAGAATACCAAATTCATATTCAACAAAAATTCTTTTTTATCGATATTTTATTAAAATAATTCGAATTTAACCGAATTTACACTCCTCAGTATTTTCATATAACAGTATTCTCATTTTGCAGAATTTTCTTTTAGGCGAATTTTCCATATTCGAATTTGGTCAAAATTCGGTCAAAATTCGAATTATTTTTAATAAAAAGTAGCTTAAAAGAAAGTTTTTTAAATATGAATTCGGTAACCTCAAAATTCTGTTAAGTAAAAATTCGGATTTCTTTAAATTCGATTGGAAACAAATTCGAATAATGAAAAATTTGTCCAAAAGAAAATTTTGTTAAATGAAAATTCTGTTAAATGTAAATTAAGTTAAATTAAATTTTAATTATTTTCTATAAAAATTCGATAAAAAAGAAATTCTGTTGAATATGAATCTGGTATCCTTAAAATTATGTTAAGTAAAAATTCGTATTTTTTTAAATTCGATTGACAACAAATCTGAATAATGAAAATTTGTCTAAAACAAATTTCTGTTAATTGAGAATTCTGCTGAATGAAATTTAGGTTAAATTGAAATTGTCTTCAATAAAAAATAAATTAAAAAGAATTTCTGTTGAATATGATTTCAGGAACCACAAAATTCTGTTAATTAAAAATTCGGCTTTATTTAAATTAATCAAACATTTATTTAACGTTAAATAAACAATTAATGTTAAATGGTAATTCTGCTAAATGAAAATTCGGTTAAATTTGATTTATTTTAAATCAAAAAAGGATAAAAAAGAAATTCTGTTAAATATTAATTCGGTAACCTCAAAATTGTGTTAAAGTAAAAATTAGGATTTCTTTAAATTCGATTGGAAACAAATTCGAATAATAAAAATTTGTCACTAGAAAATTCTGTTAAATGAGAATTTTGTTAAATGAAAATTCTGATGAATGTAAATTCGGTTATATTTGAATTCTTTTATATAAAAATGCGATAAAAAAGAACTTCAGTTGAATATGAATTTGGTATCCTTAAAATTATATTAAGTAAAAATTCGTATTTTTACATTATATTTTTTAGTTAAAACAAATTCGAATAATATAAATTTGCCTTAAACAAATTTCTGTTAATTGGGAATTCTGCTAAATGAAACTTCTGTTAAATTTGAATTTTTTTCTATATAAATCATTTAAAAAGAATTTCTGTTGAATATGAATTCAGTTACCACAAAATTCTGTTAATTTAAAATTCGGATTTTTTTAAATTCGATTGATAAATGTTAATGATTAACAGAAAATTCTGTTAAATGGTAATTCTGCTGAGAGAAAATTCGGTTTAATTCTAATTATTTTAAATAAAAAATAGATAAAGAAGAAATTCTCTTGAATAGGAATTCGGTAACCTCAAAATTTTGTTAAAGTAAAAAATTCGGATTTCTTTAAATTCGATTGAAAACAATTCGAATATTGAAAATTCGTTTAAAAAAGAATTCTGTTAAATAAGAATTCTTCTGAATGAAAGTTCCGTAAAATTTCCATTGTTTTGAATAAAAAATGGGTTAAACAGAATTTCTCTTGAGTCAGAATTCAGCAACCACAAAAGTCTGTTCATTAAAAATTCAGATTTAGTTAAACTCGATTGAAAATAAATGTTTATAATGAAAATTCGTCTAAAAGAGAATTCTGTTAAATCAGAATGCTGCTGAATGAAGATTCGGTTAAACTCGAATTTTTTTAAATAAAAATAGGTACAAAAATTGTGTTAAATATAAATTCGATACCCTTAAAATTCTGGTAAGTTAAAAATCGGATTTATTTAAATTCGACTGAAACCAAATTCAAATAATGAAAATTCGTCTGAAAGAAATTTTTGTTACATGACAATTCTGCAGAATTTAATTTCGGTGAAATTCAAATTACTTTCAATAAAAAATAGTTTAAAGAGAAATTCTGTTGAATATGAATTCGGTATTTTCAAAATTCTACTAAGTAAAAATTCGGATTTAGTGAAAATCGATTAAAAATTAATTTGAATAATAAAAATTCGTATAAAGGAAAATTCTGTTAAATCAGAATTAAGCTGAATGAAAATTCGTTAAAAATTCGAATTATTTTTAGTAAAAAATCGGTTAAACAGAATATTTCTTGAATATGAATTCGGTTATCTCAAAATTCTGTTAAGTAAAAATTCGGATTTCTTTAAATTCGATGGAAACTAAATTCTAATAATAAAAATTGGTCCAAAAGAAAATTCTATTAAATCAGAATTCTGCTGAATGAAAATTCGGTTAAATTTGCATTCGTTTTAATAAAAACTCAATTAAAATTAGATTCTATTAACTACCAATTCGATAACCTAAAAATTCTGTTAAGCAAAAATCCGGTTTTATTTAAATTCAATTGAAAACAAATTCAAATAATAAAAATTCAGCTTGATGGAAATTTAACTAAAAAGTTTCCCCATCTTTAATAATAATTTCTTGAATTCTTTTTAATTTTAAAAAATATTCTCACTCTTTGCAAAAATAAAAAAAAAGAGTATCTAACTTTAAATTATAAGAAAGAATACTATATTTCAATTTTTATTACAAAATTTACAGAATTATTTTTTAAATATGAAAAATCGTGTCCTTTGATATTGATGAAGAGCGTCCGTTTGGTGGGAGGTAACATGTGCAAAAGATGTGGGGAACCAGGAGTCGAAGTCTCTGACCCACTGACATTCTCTTTCGTTTCAGTCATGCAGTGAACGTCGATAATCAAAATCGTCAAGTTTTCAGTGTCTGTGATAATTAAAAGTTCAAGGTGGCTAAAACAAAAATATGAAAAAGCAGTGATTTTTGGTTTAAAATAATTTTTATTTTATTAATAATCGAATGACGAACTCACGATGCGTCGATGTCGAGGAGTTCTCACCGGGTTGATTGGCTGTCTAACAGTTGCCTTTATAGTCTTCAGTACTCGATCTCTGACCGATGATCAGGACCTTTTTGATAGGGAATCCAAGGACACGACCATTATGATCGAGGATTATGCAAATCAACCCAAAGAAAGAGTTGCTAATAATATTCAGGTAAAATAAAAATATTTACTTCTTATTTTTTTTAGTAATGATTTTAATTTTCGATTAAAAACGTTTCCGTAGATTTTATGCAATCTTTTCAAATGGATGAAAAATTTTTTTTTTAATATTTAAGTAAAAAAATATTTAATATTTTTTTAAAATTTAGTTAATCTGAGTTATATATTCAATTTCGACCAGTTTTAATTTGCGGAAAGTTTTAATTAGTTTTCAAAAAATTTTCAAAAATATTTTTAAATTATAAAATTGTTTTTTAATTGTAAATTACAAAAACGGGAAATATTTGGAATTACAAATTTAGATTTAATTAGAAAGGTGTGTGAAGTGGATTTCGGTTATAAATAAATAATTAATTTAATTAATACAAGTAATTATTATTATGTAACGAAACATCTTGAATTATTCCCTTTTAAATTTAATTTATTTTTAATAAAATTTAAACATTTTTTCAGTCAGTTTCACAATTTTAAAAGAAACAAATTGTCGACAATTTAAAAAGGTTATTAAGTTGTAAAAAATGTCGTAAAATTTAAAACGAAAAGTTGTGTTAAGTTTAATTTTTAAAATTTTTAAATTTTTAAAACAGCTTTATTTAAAAGGGATTTGTTGAGAAAATTGGTTAACACTTTTATATTTTAATTAATTAAATTAGCAGAAGTATAAATTCAAAATTTAAAACAGCTTTAAAAATTGTATCAAGTTTCGAAATTTTAAAAACGTTATTAATTTAGAACTTCCCTTAAAAAAAAAACAATTTTTATTAATCAGATTTAATAAAAATTTTATTACTTAATTTAAATTAGGTATTAAATTTTATTAAATTTTATTATTTAATTTAAACTATTAAATTTTATTAAATTTTCCAGATAAAATTTAAACATTCAATGCTTCCTAATTTAAACATTGTTTCAAATGATTCAAATTAGTGAAAAGTTTTTTTTTCAATTTCCAAGTACCACAAAGGTTAAAAGTTTAGAATTGTTATTTTTATCAAAAAAATAATTAAAATAGTAAAATTAATATCAATTATTTATTATTAAAAAAAATTTTTTTTTCTTACTAATTAAACTACTTTTTAAAATAATTTCCAAAACAGAAATTAATGAAATAAATTGAGGACCAGTTATTTTTATTCTTGTACGATTTACTATTATCATCCTATAAGATTCTCTATTATTAATGTTTTTTTTTTCTTTTGTCAATAAAAATAAATGAAATCAATTAAGGATGTAAAAACGATTCCCGTTCCAAATAGGAGTATAAAAAGAAATGCGATCACCTCGGTGAAAGCGCTTTTCCTACACGAGATTCGAATTAAATTGCGCAGCTCCTTGTAATGTTCATGTGGATCCAGAGAGAAATTTCTCAACAACTGAATACACTTGGCAATTATGAGTTTATAATAGTTTGAACCACTTGTGACACCAAGAGCTCATAATTTAACACTCAGAATTTATCATCTGAAAATTGTGCATTCACCGTGGATCCTAATTAATGAGAGTCAATTTACATAATAAACGCTAATTAAATCCCTATGCTAATTTTTCTCTTGCAATTATGCATTCTAATTTTCGATTGCAACAACAAATTCAGCTCTTTTCATTAATTTGCCAATTATTTTTATTAATTTTTTTTTTGTATTTATTTATTTACTATTTAGTTTTACTTTATTTCGATTTTGATGTAATTTTATTTTATTATTTTCTATTGTTATTTTGTTAGTTTATTTATTTTTATTTATTTAGTAATTCTTTCTCATCTTACTTTGTTTGTGTAAAAGTTTTGAATCAAATTATTTGAAACATGTTCTAAATAGTTTTAAAGAAGTTCTAAATAGTTTTAAATAAGTTCTAAAATAGTTTTAAACAAGTTATAAATAGCATCAGATCAGTTTCGAACTAGTTATAAACCAAACGAAACAAGTTCAGAACAGTTATAAACAAGTTTTAATCAGTTCCAAACAGTTTAAAACTCGTTCTAAATAGTTTTAAACAGTTTCGAATAGTTTTAATAGTTCAAATAAGTTTTCAATAATTTAAAAACTATTTTAATTTGTAATGAATAGTCATAAACAAGTTCTAACGAGTTTTAAATAGCATTGAATAGTTTAGAACTAGTTTTGAATGGTTTTAAACGGTTCCAAGAAGTTTTAAATACTTGGAAATAAATTTTAATCATTCCTAAATAGTTTTAGTAAAGTTCTGAACAGTTTTAAATAACTTATAATCGGTTTTAACTAGTTTTAAACAGCTAAGAATTATTTATAAACAGTAATAAACAAGTTCTAACCTATTTTTAATCATTCTAAAAATTAAAACTAGATCTAATTAGTTGTAAATGGTTTTAAGTAGTTTTAAATGGTTCTAAATAGGTTTTAATAGTTTTAAAACAATTTTAAACAAGTTCTAAACAGGGTCTAAACAGTTAGAAACAAGTTCTAACCAGTTTCTAGTAGTTATAAACCGTTTAAACGGTTTTAATTTGTTTTAAATAGTTCGGAATAAATTTAAATCGCTTCTAAACAGTTTTCATCAAGTTCTGAAAATTTATATGCAAGTTTTAATTTGTTTTAAACAGTTTTAAACAGTTTCGAACTGGTCCTAAATAGTTTAAAATCATGTCAGAGCAGATTTAAACAAATTATAAGTAGCTTTAAGGAATTTTGAACAATTTTAAACTAGTTTACAACAGTATTAAACCAGTTCTAAACACTTATAGGCAAATTCTAACCTGTCCTTAGTAGTTTTAAGAATTAAAACTAGTTCTAAATAGTTTTAAATGGTTTTATATTTTTTAGAATAGCTTAAACCTTTTCGAGTCAGTTTTAAACATGTTATATAAAGATTTAGTTTGTATTAAATAGTTCCTAACAGTTTGAACCAGTTTTAAATAGTTATAAACATGGTTTTATTTAATTTAAACAAGTTCTAATTACTTTAAAACAGATTTAAACATGTTCTAATCAGTTTACGGTAGCTCCAAATAGTTCTAAACCGTTTTAAGACAGTTTTGAATAGTTATGAACAGTTTTAAACCGATTCGAATGGTTTTAAACTTGTTATAAATAGTTTTCAACGTCTTTGAACCTGTTTTTAACAGTTTCTAATTATTTTAAACCTGTTTTAACTGTTTTTAATGACTTTAAACCTGTTTTAAACAAGTTTTGAATAGTTTCAAATAGATTTAGACCTATTTTAAGTAGTTTCAAATATTTTTTAACAGTTTAGAACTAGTTTTAAACATTTTTAAACAGATTTAAACATGTTTTGAACAGTTCTTACTTGTTTTAACTAGTTCCTAACAGTTTTAAGTAGTTTCAAACACATTTTAAACATTTTATACATAATTCAAACTCATTTGAACAGGCTATAAATAGTTGTAACTAGTTTTGAAATTTTCCTAATAGTTTTAAGTAGTTCTGCGTAGTTCCAAACCATTTTAAATCAGTTTCAAATAGTTCTAAACAGCTTTACACGACTGATAAATGTTTTAAAGTAATTCGAAATAGTTTTAAAAATTTTTAACAAGTTATTAATACTCATAAAGAGTTTGAAACTAGTTACAAACAGATTTAAACCAGTTTTAAACAGTTTCAAACCTGTTTTAATTAGTTCTAAATGTGCTATAAATATTTTTAAGTAGTTAAAATATTTCTAAACAGTTTAGAGCTAGTTTTAAACAGTTTTAAGTAATTATTAAACATGTTTTGAACAGTTCGTACTTGTTCTAAGTAGTTTCTAACAGTTCTGAACCAGTTTTAAGTAGCTTCAAACACATTTTAAACAGTTGAAACCTTTTTTAACAAATTTAAACGTCCTATAGATATCCTATAGATATATACGTCCTATAGTTTTAGGCAATTTGAAATATTTCTAAATAGGTTTAAAAGTAGTTTCACGTAGTTCTAAGCCGTTTTAAACCAGTTTTAAATAATTCTTAACTTATTATAAACAACTTTAGACGATTGATAAATATTTTTAAGTAATTCTAATTACTTTTAAACGGTTTTAAGAAGTACTGAATACTTATAAAGAGTTGAAAATTAGTTACGAACAGATTTAAACCAGTTCTAAACAGCTTCAAACAGGTTTTAATCAGTTTTAAACATGCTATAAGTAGTTCTCAGTAGTTTAAAATACTTCTTAACAATTTAGAATTAGTTTTAAACTGTTTTAAGAATATTTTAAACAGATTCAAATTTGTTTTGAATAGTTTTAAGCATTTTTTAAACAGATTTAAACTTGTTTTGAACAGTTTTAACTAGTTCTAAGTACTTTCTAACAGTTTTGAGTAGTTTTAAGTAGCTTTAAAGTTTTCTGAACAGTTTAGAACTAGTTCTAAGTATCCCTTAATAGATTTAAACATGTTTTGAACAATATTAACTAGTTCTTAGTAGATCCTAACAATTTTGAACCAGTTTTAAATAGTTACAAATAAATTTTAAACACATTTGAACAGGCTAAAAATAGTTGTAAATGGTTTTGAATACTTCTAAATAATATTAAGTAGTTCTGCGTAGTTCCAGACCGTTTTAAACCAGTTTTAAATAATTCTAAACGTATTCTAAACAGCTTGAAACGACTGATAAATATTTTCAATCAATTCTAAATAGTTTTGAAGGGTTTTCATAAGTTCTGAATATTTATAAAGAGTTTGAAATTAGTTACAAACAGATTTAAACCAGTTATAAACAGCTTTAAACATGTTTCAATAAGTTTTAAACGTGCTATAAGTAGTTCTAAATAGTTTAAAATACTTTTTAACAATTTAGAATTAGTTTGAAACATTTTAAGCATTTTTTAAATAGATTCAAACTTGTTTTGAACAGTTTTAAAAATGTTTGAAACAGATTTAAACTTGTTTTGAACAGTTTTAACTAGTTCCAAAGTATTTTCTGACAGTTTTCAGTAGTTTTAAATATTTTTAAATAGTTTAAAACTAGTTCCATGTATCTTTAAACAGACTCAAATATGCTTAAACAGTTTTCAGTAGTTTTAAATATTTTTAAATAGTTTAAAACTACTTCTGAGTATTTTTAAACAGACTTAAACATGTTTTGAACAGTATTAACTAGTTCTAAGTAGATCCTAACAATTTTGAACCAGTTTCAAATAGTTACAAATAAATTTTAAACACATTTGTACAGGCTATAAATAGTTCTAATTAGTTTTGAATATTTCTAAATAGTTTTAAGTAGTTCTGCGTAGTTCCAAACCGTTTTAAACCAGTTTTAAATTATTCTAAACTTATTCTAAACAGCTTGAAACGACTGATAAATATTTTTAAGTAATTCTAAATAGTTTTAAAATGCTCTAAGAATTTCGGAATTCTTATAAAAAGTTTGAAACTAGTTACAAACAGATTCGAACCAGTTCTAAACAGCTTTAAACATGTTTTAATCAGTTTTAAACATGCTATAAATAGTTTTAAGAAAGTTGAAAAAATGTTAAATAGTTTAGAACTAGTTTTAAACAATTTTAAGCATTTTTGGAAAAGATATAAACTTGTTTTGAACAGTTTTAACTAGGTCTACGCAGTTTCTAACAGTTTTAAGTAATTCCAAAAGTATTCTAAACAGTTTAAACATATTTTTAACACATTTAAACATGCCCAAAATAATTTTAAGTAGTTTTTAAATATTTCTATATAGTTTTAAGCAGTTTTAACCGGTCCTTAACAGTTTTTAAGAGATCCTTAACATTTTAAAGAATTTTTTGAACAGGTTTAAACATGTTTTTAACAGTTTTAAGTAGTCCTAACTGTTCCTGTCAGTTTTGATCCTATTTGAAATAGTTTCAAACATGTTCTAAACTTTTCTAGGCGGTTTTAAAGAATTAAAAAAAATTTTTAAATTATTTTTAAAAAATTTTAATTATTATATAGAGTTATAAACTAGTTAAAACAAATTGAAACTAGTTCTAAGCAATTTTAACCTAATTTTTATCAAGTATTTTCATAGTCTATGATATTTTCTTTGTTATATCGTTACAATTTTGAAAAAAATCTTTAATCAGTGTTAAAAAATTGGTTTTATTAATAAGAAAAATACAATAATAAATGTTTATTTCAGACACAAAGACACGTAACACCGTCTCTTGCAGAATTGGGTGGGCGAGGAACTTTGCCGGAAATGAATGACCATGTATTGATGGTGACACGAATTCCTGGTGCTGGATCCGAGTTGCTTGTTCTCATTCTGCAACGACTTCAAGGATATAACGCATTCAAACATATTCGTTTGCCTCCAGGAGATGACGGGATTCTTACCAATTTGCAGCAAGTAAATGAAAACTCTTTCAATAGAAAGTGGAACTATTTCACAAATTCTATTATTATTCCTCTTGAACAAAATATAATGGGAAAATCACGTAATAAGAAAGTCAGTCTTGAATAGACTCACGCTAATTCTAAATTTAATTAACTCCCAATCATATTTCACATTCAACTGATAATATAAACAAAACAAAAAAATTCTAAACTGAATAATTTAAAACCAATTTCATTCTCTCGGGTGAAATAAATAATTTTTCATT
The DNA here is from genome assembly GCA_037103525.1 of Ganaspis brasiliensis. Lineage (NCBI taxonomy): Eukaryota > Metazoa > Arthropoda > Insecta > Hymenoptera > Figitidae > Ganaspis > Ganaspis brasiliensis. The sequence continues at coordinate 1,945,776 of JAZKLR010000294.1, forward strand.
CGTCTCGAATTGAATCAATTTTGACAATTTAATCAAATTATTATTGTTTATATGAATATTGATATTAGTATTCTTCCATTAATCCAACATGAGTTGCAAAACTTTCCAGAAGCTCATTATTCACGAAGCGAGTTATTGAACTATTTGCCAGAGTAATTTTGCAACCGATGGAAAATTACTTTCAACTCAAAGCTGTTTCAAAATTAAAAAATATCTGGAATTTTTTTGCAAATTGAATATTTTTTGTTGGATGTTTTTACGAATATATTGAATTAAAAAACCTTAAATAAATTGGCTAAATCTTATTTATGACAACATGTTTCGACATATAAATGTCCTCGTCAGGATATTTTTAACACGACCAAAAATATCTATAAAATGTAATATAATATATAAAATACATTAATATAAAGCGAAAATAATTTCTTATCTCCAAAAAGGAGATTTCTAATTAAAAAAAGATTATATAAAATGGTTAAATTAAAAATAACAATCAATCAATCATTAACACAGCGTGTGAAACTTTGAGGTTATTTTGATAAAAAGCGATCGAGATCGAGTCTAACGGTCATATATCGATTCTCGCACATTTCTAACCTAAAATTGAAATCGAAATTAATTCAAAATCTAAGTCTAAACTAAATATTCATTCGATTTTTCATAACATTTCGAAAAGAAAGAGAAAGAAGGCAGTAAACTTGAAAAAAAGAATAAATTTAGTGCAAGGAACAAAATGACGGTAATTAGTCACGACTGAAAAAACGTGCTGAAAAATCCGGTCAGTCGTTAGTGTTCTGCGCTTTTATGAAGGAATCCAGTTGCAAATGTTGCAATCTCGTTTTAGAACTATAAATAAATAGAGCCGAAACAAGTTAGGTAAAAACAATTCTCTGGTAAAAATGCTGTTTTATTTGCAAAGATTTAAGTTTATTGCCGCCCGTAATTTTATTGTGCAGAAATAATTTTTTAAAATAATCCAAGCAAATCTATAAAATAAAAGTATTCAGCGAAGCAAGAAAACACTTTCTATAAACAATCTCGATTTTTAACTAATAATAATCAGCGACGCAAGGTAAAATAATCGTAAAAGTGAATAATAAACACAAATTGATTTTCAATTTTTATTTGTGTACGGGATTAGAAATCGTGAAGGTTTATTATTTAGTGGTTTAAAATTAGAAAAGTAAATAATCAAAAATAATAAAATATAAATTAATCTGATTAATAAAAAATAAATTTTTGATTTTTTTAAAATAAAATACAAAATTTACATAAATAAAAAAAGTTTGTATTATTTTGAATTTCATAATTTCAATTGGCGAATTAAATTTAATAAATAGTTGGATTTTAAATTGAAATTATAGAGTAAGAAACTACTTTCAAGATCAAGAAGCAAAAAATGATAGTTCACGTGCTTGAATTAAGGAGATTGATTCATTTAAATATGTAGTAAATACAGTAAGAGAAATCTAGTTCACATTTAATCGGTATTTAATTTAGAAAGGTTTTCTAGACAGGATTATTAAAGTCGAAAGGTCTCGTCCTCGTCGTGTCCGATCTGACATTTCGATGAAGATCTTCATAAAAATGCCCTCGGTTTATCGATCACGACGAAGACTAAAGCATTGTTCGATAATTTGTATAATTGGATTTGAATTCATTTTGTATTAAAAGCCAAAGTAAATTTAATTAGTCTACAAAAAAAAACCAATTTAATTAAACTATTAAAAGAAACTAATTTAATTAATCTGTTTAAAAAATAATAATTTTATTAAACTGTTAAAAAAATAACAATTTAATTAAACTATAAATATAAAATCTGTTAAAAAGATATTCTGTTTAATATGAATTCTGCAACCTCAAAATTCTATTAAATAAAAATTCGGATTTCTTTAAATTCGATTGAAAACAAATTCGAATAATGAAAATTCAGTTAAATGAGAATTCTGTTGAATGACAATTCGGTTAAATTCGAATTATTTTCAATAAAAAATCGCATAAAGAGAAATTTTGTTGAATATGAATTCGGTACCCTCAAAATTCTGTTAAGTAAAAATTCTGATTTTTTTTAAATTCGAATATTAGTTTTTGGATTAGTTTTAGAAAAAACTAATTTAATTAAACTATTAAAAAGATAATAGTTTAAATAAACTATTTAAAAAATAACAATTTAATTAAACTAAGTAAAATTATTTTAACAAGATGAACTAATTAAAACTAACCTTTTAAATTAAAAAATTTGAAAACAAAATTTTCATTTCTATCAATAAAAAAAATTTTTTAATGTTAAAAATTTATTTTTAGGAACTTCTGGTTGAAGAAATAACAAGCATTATTAGACAAGAAGCTATTCCTTTGAGCTTTGATGGGGATGTTCGATTTTTGAATTTTTCAGCTTTCGATAGACAAGCGCCGACTTTTATTTCCCTTGTCAGAGATCCCCTGGATCCGAGAACTTTAGACAGGTAAAAAAGTTTATTTTTATTTATAATTTAAAAATAAAACTTTTTTAATTAAAAGAAGAAAAAATATGGTAAAATTTGGACCTTAAGGGACTTTTTAACCTCTAAAAAAAAGGAAAAAAATGAAAATTTGGACTATTAGTTGCATTATTTTAATTAATTAATTAATTAAAAAATTATTGTAACATTTTTACAATGTCTTTTTAACGGTATTTTTTTGTTAGATGTTATTTTTACATGTTTCGACCTATTTTTGTTCCTCACCAGATGTTTAAATATATTTGGAGAAGCTGAAAGAAAAATTTTTAGGTTAGGAAACGTGCCGGAGATTGTAATAATAAATTTGAGAATTTTTAATAAAGTTAAACGATGATATATTGAAATATAAATAGAAAAATACAGGTTTTCAATTATTAAATTGTATTTATAAAACTTATCACTAAAGAATCTTCGATTTATTAAATATTCTAACTATTAAAAAAGAGATTTTTGTTAATAAAAGTAAAACTTGATGAATTTTTGTATGAATAGATAATGATCCTAAATCTAAAGTTTATTTCTCGATATAAAATAGGGAAAGAAAATAGAAAACTAACTGTATATAATTAAATTAACTAGATTTTTTTGTAAGCAGGAATTGGACACATACTCAAAAAGAGGTTATGTATTTAATTAAATTATTTTCCTTCTTTAAATGTAAACACTAACTTTCTCTGAACATTTTTTTACACTTGTCAAGTTAATTTAAAACAAATTGTACAACTCAAACTCGTAATTGGAGAAAAATAAAACATTTTTAAAATTCAGAAACAAATCTATTGCTCCTCTTGTTTATATAAAATGTTCCTAAATCTCAAAAATCTTCAGTTTTCATCCAATTTTTAATTTTAACGGCTCATTTTGTTTTAAATAAAATTTGTCACATTTTATCTAAATAAAACTACATTAAAAGTTAGTTTTTCTATTTCAAAAAGCAAAATAGTACCATCAAACATAACCTCTTCTCGAGTATGTTCAATTCCTCACATAATGATTTCGAACTATTTAAATGATTAGTTTAAAAGCTTTTTACTAGATTTTAACGCAAATTTTGAAATTAATACAAATGAAAAAAATATTATCAGAGCTTTTTATTAAATTTTATTTTAATTTGCAGATTTCGAAACGGAGATTCGTCAATGATATATAGCGGATCAGTAGCACACTTTTGTGGTCAAGACATTCGTTGCACGTGAGTTGCAATTTCTTACATAATTCCGATATCAATTGATACGCAAATTAGTTAATGATCCGACTTGAAGTCTAAACCTACTTTGAGTTCAACGACCAGTCTTGAGAATCATCAACAAAATATATTCCAGGAACTGGAAATTTCAAGGGTCAACGATTCTTTGCCTTAAAATTTAAAATCTACTCATTTGAATATCATTAGAATATTATTCTATTTGTATTCGTGTGGCGAATCCAAGGATTTCTATCTTAAAAAAAAAAATTACAATCATTACGCCAATCTTCATTTTACCTAAAGGATTTCTATCTTACTTTCTCTCTGTTATTTGAAAAATAAAAGTTCACTTATTCTTAAAAACTTGGAAAATATACAATTTTCAATCTTTGAAGATTTATATCTGAAAAAAAGTAGATTTAATTCTGAAAATAACTAGGAAATACAGAAAAAAAACTTGATAATATTGAGAGAATTTGGAAATTTTTTAAATATTGGAAAAAAAGTGAAAAATATTGAAGCAAATTTTTTTCAATTTTCCGGTGATGATTGATCGTGAGAAAATGTTGTCTCGAGGGCGGAATTCAAGTCTTTACATGACTTGTTACGACAGAGATTAACCATAAAAAGAATCAAGATCAACGATCCATTCTTGGACTCAAGTGAACGTGAGCTGGTAAAGAAAGTATCTTGAATTGCGTAATCGCACACATTCTCCGAAAATGATTTATTATGTACCGTATCCTGACTTTTAAAAAAAAATTCTCTTTCAATTGATTGTTGGAAAATATTGCAAAAATACAGAATTATTGTTTTAGATTAATATTATTTTCCTCGTAGATAATTACGTAAAAAAGCAGAAACTGTAAAAACTGCATTATTTGATTTTAAATACTGAATATTAAAACAATCCTCCGTCATTGCGCGTATAAATATTCACGCTCGTTGAGTTCCTTATGCAACCCAATGATTATTAATTGTCATCATTTATCATATTACTCAGACAATTAAATTTCTCTATCTAATTTAATTAATCTATTGAATTTTAAAACACGTGCTTAATTTTGAAAAATAAGATTGAAAAATAATTTTTTAATAGTGAACAATTTTTGAGATATGAGATTTAAAATAATTATATTAATTATTAAAACATTAAAAATTTTCTATAATATTTAATTCAATATTCTTCAATTAAATTTAATAATTTTTTTCTTGACATTGTTATAAAAATAATTTTTAAACTTCAAGTTATTATTAAATAAATAAGATTTTTTTAGTTTTAAATTTATAATTCTTGAACTTAATAAGGAAAATATAATTCAATTTATTAAACTTCAAAAAAAAATAATGTAGAAAAATTTATTACATAATTATAATTTTTAATTGAGTTGGTTTAAATATATTTATGTTAATAGTTAAGTAAAATATTAAACTGATACTGTATATTTAATGTTAAAGAAATAAAAAAAAATATATAATAACAAAAAATTATTAAATTAATATTTCAATTTAAAATTATTTCATATCACAAATCTTTTGAGAAAAATCTTGATAGGAAAGAATTTCATAAAAAGATAAATTTACTGTATTAAAGTAATTGTTAAAAGGGCTTACTTAATAAAAAAAGAAATTTTTAGTTTGTAAAATTTTACAATATTATAGATTAATTAAGTGCCAGCATTTGCGGTTAAACTTAAATATACAAAATTAAATAATTTAATAAAAATATATTGTAAAAATATATTTAAAAAAATATATTAAATTAAAAACATATAAAAATTAAAATTAAATAGTAAAATAATAAATTTTAATTAAAATATTTAATTTTAAAAAATAATAATTAAAAATATTTAATAATAAATTAGGATTAGATACTCTATTATTTAAGTTTAAATTTTATTATTAATAAAGTAAATTTGAATAATAAAATTGATAAATTTTACGGTATTTAAGATTATTCAGGGGGGGGGGGGGAGTTATTAAGTTAATGTACAAAATACAGAATAATTATATCTTGAAAATATCCATTTCCATTTAATTTTTTCTGAATATATTTCATCTTTTGAATCTTCTGAATTGAAAAATTTTAAATTTAAGTTTAAAAGATGAAATAACTTGAAAATATTTATAATCTGAAATTAAAAATAATAAAATAGAAAATATTGAGTTTTTGTCTTGAAATTATAAAAATTCCTGGAAATCTTGTGTTTATTTCTATTTTACAATTAAGTCTCCTCTTATAATGAAAGATAATTTATGACTTTTTCGGTTTGTTTTAGTCAAAGAAATAGCCAATGGGCTTTAGAACGTGCCAAGGCCAATGCAATAAAATGGTATCCTGTTATTGGAATCTTGGATCAAATGGATGAAACACTAGAAGTTTTGGAATCTAATTTTCCGCAATTTTTCGAGGGTGCCAAACCGATCTTTGAGAATCTTAGTGAGAATAATAATTTTTAAAAAAGAGAAAATACTTTAAAAATCAAAAAATAAAAGTTAAAACAGTATATTTTAAAGTAAAAATAGTTTTATGAATATTTACTTTAAATCAATAATATTTTTAAGAAATACAAACAAATAGTTCTTTTTATTATATTTTCTAATAATAATTAATAACAATGATATATAATTTTTCTTTCACTTTTTAGGACCGAAAAACGTTTCGCTGGAAGCCACGTCATTAAAGAACTCGATAAAAAAGCGACTAGGTAAGATATTAGCAAAAGAAGTAGAATTTTACGAGTGGCTGAAATCACGTCTATTAAACAAAACATCCTCTAATGGATGACAGAAGTTTTTTAAAAGCAATTAAGGAAATTATTTCGTTAAACCGTCGTTCCTGAAAGGATAATGTAGTGTTTTCTACAAAATTGCGGCTCAAACAGACAAAAAAATTAATAAAAATAAAGTAAAAATTGTGGAGTGAAATAAACGATTTTATTTTTGACGATTTATAAAAATGAGAGAGATGTAAATATTTATTTAAATATTATATAGTGAAATGTACTTAGAAGAGAGGATTTAGAAAAGACGAAAAATGTATTTAAAGAAAGTAAATAGAAAAAGAGGGGAAAAAAGTGTAAAAAAGAAACGAAAATTCGGATTAAAATTGAAAGAATGTAAATGAGAAAAGAAATATTTAATAATATATTACAAAATATATTTTAAAAACTAAGAAAGAAAAAAATAAAGTCATTCAGAAAAAGAAAAAAAAAAGTTTAATTCTTTAAACGTAGTTTTATGCGTCGATTTTTTGTATAAATTTTAATTGTTATTCTCGTATAATTTACAGGGTGTCTAGAGAATGAAATACGGAAAAATTATAAAAAAATATTTACACAGTTAAAAATTGTGTGTATTTGTGTAGAAAACAGTCCTTGTTAAATTTTTTGTGTTAAAATTTAACATTTTTCGTGTGTTGATTTTACACATTCTTCAAATGTCATTTGATTCTTAAACATAACCTCAAATTTTTTAGTAGTAACTCTGTAATTTATGTTTATTTTTTTGTTGCAAAAGCATAAATTCCTTATTGAAAATTCATTTTAACTTGTAAAAGATAAAATACAATAATAATTGCATAAAATATACACGCTTTAAATTATTATAATGCGTAAAATAAGAGGTTAAAATTTGTGTACAAAATTCAACATATTTTTTTGTGTTGAATTAACACAAAGTTTTGAGTGGACCGTTTGGGACATGTGAAAAATGTTAAATTTAACACAAAATTTTTTACTGTGTAAAAGCATCAAAAATTTTACGAAGAATATAAAAAAATATTTAAAAAAAAAGGTTTAAAAATAAGTTTAAAAAAAATGAGAACATTAATTTGTAAAAAATATTAATTGAAAGCCTTATGAACGCAAAAGTAAAAATATTGGGGAAAATAAAAAAGTATTTTATGAAAAAAATGAAAAAATTAATTAAAAAAATTAATTTTTTTTTTAAATTAAACATTAAATAAGAGAATCAATGAAAAAACGTTAAAATCTTAGTAAAGCAAGAAATCTTAAATGAATACATTTTTTAACACTGGATAGAATAAGAATATAAAAAACAATTAAACAGGTTTAAGAAAAGGAAAAACTTCCTAAGAAATAGAAAAATTACGATAAAAATTTGTACAATATTAAATTTATATAAAAAAATAAAATTCAAAATCTTAGAAAAAATATAATTTTTTTTAAAAAATGTAGAAAAAAACCTGAGTAATTATTGTTTTTAAAAAATTAGAATTTATGTAGAATTGTATGTAAATATATAATTGTAGAAACTATGTAATAAATATTAGGAAAATTGTTTAAAAACTATGATTTAATCTATTAAAAAGTAGTGGAATAAATAACAAAATGAACAATTAAAACTATGTAAGAATTTTAAAAATGATTTAAAAAAAGAATAAAACAAGAAAAACGTAAGAAAACTTGAAAATCTTTAAAGAAATTGAAAAAATTATCGAAGTATTTTTTTGAAATATAAAAATAAATAAGAAAACCAACGAAAAATAAAGTTGATTCAATGGTATAAAAACAAAGTTGTATAAAACAATAAATAATTTGCTTAAAGAGAAGAAACTTTTTAAATTGAAAAACAAACCAAAAACTATTAAAATCAAAAAATGAAACAATATTTTTACAAATGAGAAAAAGAAGTTGAAAAAATTAGAAAAATGGTTATTTTTAAAGCGCAAAATAATTAATTTTTGATTATTGAGATTTGGATTTATAGTCATCTGAATAAATTCAAATTAAAAGTTTAAATAAATTAAAATATAAGTTTAATGATATTTGGGTTTTGTTTAAAATATAAATACTCAGACCTAGTTTAATTTTAAAAATTTTAAAGAATACAAGATTGGGATTGAAATTTTCGAGACTTATATACGAATTCTCGGGTCTTTTTAAAAATTCCCATTTTTTTAATGTAATAAATTCCCATCAATTTTCCGTATTTTCATGATCGCTAGATACTCTGTAATAAATTATTTATTAAAAATATCCTTGGCACATAATTTCGTGCTTAGGAAAAGTGAAGCCAAAGTTTTTGTTTTAATAAAATTATAGAGATCAAAGTATCTATTTTCTTTTAAAAAAATGTGAAAAGGCGAATTATTTTTTACAATAGGTGACAAACAAATTTTGTATAAAATAAATTAACACAAAAAAATAACTAATTTGTGTCTAAAGAATTTTCCTAAAACCAATGTAGGTTTGAATCCTTTAAAATTTGAACAGAATTTTTTTTCAATCGATTAAAAATTAGATAAATTGAAATTAGAATCTATTGAATGAATTATGATAATTCAAAATTTAAAAATATTAAAAAGAAAGTAGATGATAAAAGTTTGAGAAAGGTGATAAAACAGCGGTCTGTGATTTCTGAAATTGAAATAATTTAAATTAATTTAATTATTTAAATCTGACGGCATAAAACATTTTTTCATGGATTTAAAATAAAAAGAAATTTGTTGTTTTTTTTTTATTTTACGTGAGATAGTAAGTGCAATCGTGCCATATAATTGAAAATATCCATTTCATATTAATTTTTTATAACTTTTATAAATTTACAAAAAAAGTGTAAAAAAGTAAACCAGTAAAATAAAGTTGATGTAATAATAAAAACTCCTTTTGTCTCTTTCTGTATTTACGATTATTAATTATTAATTTTTCTCGTACTTAAGACTTTTATTTTTAAGTGCGTTTAACTTAAAAATGTTTAGTATCTACGATTATCGACTTTTAAAATTCTTTAGATAGAAATTATTTAAATAGCTAACTGAGTTGAAACTTAGGCGATTAAATTATTTATTTAATAACAAAATGTGTATTATACTATTAAACGACAATTTGTTAACAAGAAACAAAATGAATATCAATAAATACTTTTAAAAATACTTTTTAATTTTAAAATTTCTTAAACTGTTCTAACCTTTCGTCTATAGATTAAATATTTTTCAAAATAATTCATCATTTCGTAACTTGAATTTATTTCCAAGTTTTTAAATTTAAAACGTAAAGAAACTTTATTCGCAAAAGAATTTTTTTTCGTAATTTTACCTCACATGGAGAAAGTACTGAATATTTCCAAAATTGGAATTTTCCACCACTTGATGTTTTGTAATTTAGAAAAATTTGTGACTAAAAATTAATTATCTTTTAAGTAATTAACCTTTTGCTGCACACATTTTTTGAAAACAAAGAAAACAATTTTCTCGATACAAATAGTGACTTTTTGATCCAAGGAACTAAAAAACATCAAAATTAAAGAATGCGAAAATTTCGACCTTTATGAATTTTTATCTCGTAAATTAAAAATGCCATTTTTCTTCAAAACCAGAGTTTGAAATCGTAAATTTACTGAAAAATATAAAAAATAATTTACTATTTTGATAGGATAAGGCATACTGAAGATATTCACAAAAATCTTAAAAATGAAGGTGGTAATCTGGGTTACCACTATGCCGTAAAGGGTTAAATAAAACATATTTAACTAAATGTAAATAAACTAGTTTTTAAATAAGAAAAACAATTTTAATAGAAATTCAAAATCTTATTTCTTGTTTTAAACACATTTAATTAAATCCGAAACTGGGTTTATTTTGTCAGTCAATCTATGTATATTCAACACAGTGTAAAATAAATACAGAGTACAGTAGAAATATTTGTGATTTCTCAGAAAGAAATCCATTTAATGAATTGTTCTCTTTCGCTCTGTCTCATGCACGGTATAAAAAATCGCCTGCAAGCTTTGCAAAATAATATAAAAAAGGAAAACAGATAAATTTTAGTTATTTACACTCACGACATTTTCTACTGATGGGAAGCATTGCTCGTACAATTTATGGACATTTTGCAATTTCTTTCAAGAATCAAGCTATTGATCAATTGATTAAAAAGTGTCTTACACGTCTTTATAAAAATGAGATTGTTCTGAAGAATTCTAATCGTCGATTAAAGAGAGTGAATTGACGATTAACCGATACTTCGATGAGTACAGCAAGAGAGCAAGACCATATTGATGTACAAATAAACCAGCAACGGTACCAAATAAACGTGCCATCACTTTTTCTTCGGGTCCTTTAATCCTGCGCCAGCGTTGAATTTGAAAAAGATAATATCTCCATCTTCAACTACGTAATTTCGTCCTTGTTGTCTGTACTTTCCGGCTGCCTATTAATGTGAAAATTGTATTAGTTTTCATAATTATTGAAGAACGTTCAACCGATTGACATAACCTCAAACTAAAAAATGGTTTTTCGTAAAAGAAAAATATTATTAAAATTGATTTCACGTGATTTTGAAAGACCCAAGTGTACTTTTTTTTTTTTTTAAAAAAGTGCATAGGTTGAGACAGAATTTGTTATGAAATAATAATTATTTAACATATTGTGTTTTTTCTTTAAAGTTTGTGAATATTTCTACTTTTCATCCAGTTTTGACAAATAAAGCTCATTTCAATCTTTAAAGCATTCTCTACAAATATGTTCGTTGAATTTTGTTAATAATTTTTTGTTAAAGAATTATTAAATAAATAAATAATTACTATTATATAATTTTTAAACAAAATTGCATGAAAATTAAATTACATTATTAGAATTATTCACAAACTTTAAAGAAAAAAGACAATAATAATTATTATTTTATAACAAATTTGGTCTCAACTTAATTTTGTTTGAAAAATGAATAACTGGGTCTTTCAAAATTGGGTGAAATAAATTTTAATAATATTTTTATTTTATGTGAAAAACCATTATCCATTTTGAGGTTATGTCAATGGGTTGAACATCCTTAATAAATTTTGATTCAATTTTGCTTTTACTTTCGGACCAAATCGATAATAAATATTTCGACAAATAAAAATTAGAAGATTGAAATTTGGGGAATAAGTATGCGCCACTTTTTACTTTGATTTAAAAGTATCTTAATAATTGTTAATTATTTTAATTAATTTTTCGTGTAACTATATTAATAAAAATATTTTAAAAAAGTTACCTTTACTGCCCCTTCCGAACCTTCATTTTTGAAGTCCTCGAATTTCATAACTTCGGCCATAATAAATCCTTTTTCAAAGTCAGTATGAATCCTACCAGCCGCTTGTGGTGCCTTGAATCCTTTCTAAAATAAAATAAAAATGTTTAAATAATAAAAATAAAATTTTAAAATTAAGATTCTAGTTCTTTTGAGAATTCTAGGTTTTGTAGACACCCTAACTAATTAGTATTAAGAAAATTATACAATTTTTAAAAATGAAATTTACCTGAATAGTCCATGCTTTGACCTCGTCATGGCCAGATGTAAAGAAATATTGCAACTGCAAAGATTTGTATCCTTGTACAATAATTTTATCTAGCGCGCTGAAAAGAAAATTTCAATATTAATGTTTATGATATTTTTTCTGTAATTTTGTAATTTACTAAATTTTCCAAAACAAAATTTATACATTTTTATTTACTATTTATGATGAATGTCTCATACGTTGTCGGCTTAATTTTACAAAATTAGATTTAATTCTTAATTTTCCATCAAATTTAAAGGAATCTTTTTTTAGAATTTTAGTGATGAATTTTTCAAGAGAATATATAAACATTTCTGTGGAAAATTTGTATAAACTACATTTATGCAAATTAACGTTAATTATTTAAATTTAAATTTAAAAGAAATAAAACTATTTTTTAACGAATTTGAATCTTTTCATTGGTTGAATTATGAAAATGTTCAAATTTGTTAAAAATGTTGACGTTAAAATTTCAATTGATTCATATTTATAATTAATTTCCAATTCTTAACTGATCCAAATGAAAAAAAAAATCCATCTGCTTTAAATGTAAAATTATCGGGCCCGTATCATTTTGACACAAATTTTTTCGGGCAACTTGTTATATTGTACTCCCGAAGATGAATGTTATATTTTACTCCTTCTAAAATCAAAGATTTTTAAGTCTTATTTATTAAATAATTGATTTTAATACATTAAGTTAATATTAAAAGACTTAATTAATCCAGTAAGCTCAATTATTAAATAATTAAGACTTAAAAATCTTTGATTTCAGAAGGAGTAAAATATAACATTCATCTTCGGGAGTACAATATAACAAGTTGTTCGAAAAAATTTGTGTCAAAATGATACGGACCCAAATTATCCAACTTTCAATTGTGTCAAATATCAGTTCAGGGAATATTTTAGAATTCAATAAAAATTGCAAAAATAATTGCAATTTAAAAAAATAATAGCAAATTTTGCAAAAATCATAGAAATGTTTTAAAAATAAAGCAAATAATTTAAATTTGAGAAAAAGACTTAAAAATCTTAGAAATAAATTTAAAAAAATTAGAATAATAAAAAATTGGAAAAAATAATTGAAAAAATTACATTACATATTTTAAATAAAGAAAAGTTCAAGAAAATTTCAGAATAATACAAGAAATTTTTAGAAGTTTATTGAAAAAAAAAATGAAAATAATTAAAAATTAGATAAAATAAATCAAAAAAGATAAACATAATTTAAAATTTAAGAGAACAATTTTTAATTTAAGAGAAATAATTGCAAAAAATACAGAGTATACATAAAATACAAAAAAATTATAAATTTAATTGGAAATTGAATAAAGTAATAGAAATTTCAGATAAATAATTAAAAACTTTTTGTAAATTATGGAAAAGAACGTATAAGTAATTGAAAAATGAAGAAAATAATAAAAAAATAATATAAATAATTTAAAATTGAAAGTATCAGGGATAAATAGTTTAAATTTTGGAAATTATAAAAAAAATTGAAAATAATTACAATTTGAAGAAAAATATTTTAAAATATTAGAAAATAATTTTAAAAAATGAGAATAATTAAAAATTGGGGGAAATAATTGAAAAATGATTATAAAATTTGAAATTTGAAGAAAATAATTGAAATATGATAAAAACAATGGTAAGTTGAAAAAAATGCTATTTGAAATAAATAATTGAAAAAATTGCAGAATTTTTTTTTAAATAAAAAAAAAGTAATTCAAATTTTTGAAAATTATGCCAAAAGAATGAAAATAATTGAAAATTGGAGAAATCAATAGAAAAAGTACAGAATGTAATTTTAAGCAAAAGAAAATAATGGAAAAATTGTTAAAAAAATTGAAAACTGAAGACAATAATCTAAATATGAGATAATAACTAAAAATTTAGGAAATTAATTTAAAAATAGTTGAAAATTAATAAAAATTGTTGGAAATTGTATATTAAGTATAATTGAAATCATAAGAGAAAAGAATTGACATTTTTAAATCACTTCAAATTTAGTATATTTAAACCGTGGATTAATTGAACTTTTAATGAATGGAAGTTTAAATTAACAAAAATTTGAAAAAATTAAAATTTCTATAAATTTAAAATTTGAGAACATTTTGAAAAGGTGAAATTTGATGTAAAAATTTAAAACAAAAACACACCTAGTGACAAACTTCGAGTGTGAACAGAATGAAAAAATGAATAAATGAAAGAAAATTGTAAATTATTATATAGAGGAGAAGCGGCAAATTCGTCGCATGATCATTTACAGAAATTAGCGTATTTAAGAAAACAGGTTAAAATTGAATTAAATAATTAAACTACCAGATATATATAGTTAAAATTTTTTAAAATTATAAAAAAAATCGAAAGTTTATTTATTTATTTATTTAATTAAAATAAATAAATAAATAAACAATAATTAAAAATTGAAGAAAAATATTTTAAAATTTTAGGAAATAATTTAAAAAAAAAGAATAATTAAAAATTGGGAAAAATAATTGAAACATGATTTTAAATTTTTAAACTTTGAAGAAAATAATTGAAATGTGATAAAAACAATGATAAGTTGAAAAAAATAAATAATTAAAAAAATTTCAGAATATTTTTTAAATAAAAAATAAATAATTGAAATTTTTGAAAACTATGCCAAAAGAAAATAAAAGAAAATAATTGAAAAATGGTTTAAAAAAATTGAAGACAATAATCTAAATCTGAGATAATAATTGCAAATTTATTAAATTAATGTAAAAACAATTAAAATTATTAAAATATTAAAATATAATATTATTATTATAATTAATTTCAAAACTATTCTTCTTAAAAATAAGTATTTAAAACAAAAATTTCCAAAGTTATATAGATTGCTTTTAAATTTAGCGCCAAATATTTGTAGGTTAGAAAGTTTGGTTCCTGAAGTTTGGTTTTTGGTTCCACTTACTTTTTTCACCTTTTTTCATGACAACTGAACGTCAGAATATATTAATATGAATTATTCAATAATTAGTGGGTTCTTTATAACATTTTAAAATGTTTAGTACTGCATAATAAGTTTATTAACAATTTGCAAATAAAAATATTACTATTAAAATATTTGTTAGGTGTTTTAATAGCGGTGTACCACTACCCGAACACAGAGTAAATAACAGGTAATTGTACTATGTTACAAAATTTTTAATTTTTTTAAATTTAATAAGATATATTCTGTATATGACGTGTGAATTATATAGTAAGCAACCTAAGTTTTCTACTAATGCAAAAGAATTCTGAAAATTAGTGAAATTCAAGTTTTAATATGAACTTGAAAAAAGGTGGCCCACTGGCCCTGAATCTACCCTATTTGAACCGTGGATTAATTGAACTTTTAATCAATGCAAGTTTAAACTAACAAAAATTTGAAAACATTTTGAAAAGGTGAAATATGTTGTAAAAATTTAACAAAAGAATGTGTGGACAGAATGAAGAAATGAATGAATGACAGAAGCTTGTAAATTATTATAAATAATTGAAATATTTCTTCTTATGTGCATTGAATCTCAAGTTTAAAACATAAATAATAAAAACAAAAATCTAATCACCAGTATAGAAACAATTTATTAATTAAATGAAGGATTAATGATAAGTTCAGAAATTTAAAAACACTTTCATGTGTATATGTACATAATTTTTAGGTTAGGTTAATACTTTAAACTTTTTCACAATTTCTTGTGTATTATTTCAATAAACAACAATTTCAAAAATAGTGAAATGTCACCATAATTATGTGTAAGGCGTTATTATTTAAATAAAAGACGTCTAGAATTAATTATTCAAATATTACGGTTTTTGTAACACTTTACCAGTAATTACGGGTCTTTATTTGGTAATACTCAGTAATGCCGGACAAAGCACATCACTACTACTTTTTAGGACTTAATATATAAAAACGATATTATCTAAACTGACTTTCTGAAAGAAAAATAATGAATGGAAGCGTCCAGTTCCTTTTTCTTACTTCAGTAATTATTAAGTCCCTTGTCGTAATGTGGTCAGATTGGGTTTTACGAGCAGTCCTCCTTGGGTCAGGACCCTAAATAGGATCATTAAAGACACGGCGGAAAGGAGAGCGCGACAAAACGCGAATTTGAACATGACGAAAACTGGAAATTTTGGGGCAAAATTTGAACCATAGAATATGATTGTCTTGGACCAAACATCTTATAATGACAGGGTGGGCCCAAAGGAATCATCCGACTCGGTTGGTAGAGGTCTGGATTTCGAGACTTTCAGAGAATACACATAAAGCGAACGACTTAATACCGCAATTTTATCATTTCACGAGTCCAAGGCATCCACTTTGTGCATCCGCTGATCTGCGGTCTCGAAATAAAATCATGCCAGTCCTCTGATTGCCGGTTGACCCTCTTATCCAACCTTTTCTCTTTCTCTCTCTCTCTCTCACTCACTTTTACTGGCACCCACCTTATGTAAAATCATATCTATCTCCTATACAATTCAGCTTCGATTTCGATCCTGCAAAGTTGCTCTTTTCAAATTAATAGCTGCTCTGTAAATTGTTAAATTAGTGTGTCTGCAGTGGAACAGAAATGAGAATTTCAAATATTTGAAATTCAAAGGGACAAAAAAAAAAAGAGGAAATATAAGGGGATAGAGAAACTCGAGAATTCTTTAAGGATGTGTTTGTAAATTATTTTGTAATTAGTGTTTTTAAGGAGATTCATTTACATAACCTCAAACTAGAAAGACGTTATTATTAAAATAGAATAAATAATAATAGAATCGGGAAAAGAATTAGAATTAGAAAAGAATTTGCATAACCTCAAACTAGAAAGTCGTTTTTCACCCCAAATAAAAATATTATTAAAATAGAATAAATAATAATTTAAATAGAATCGGGAAAAGAATTAGAAATTTGAATTAAGGGAAGTTTTGGAAAAGATTTTAATTGTGGGAATTTTTAACAACGATTAGAATTAGGAAAAATTTTGAAAAATATTTAAATTAACGAAAAGTTTTAAAAAAATGTAAATTAATTATGAATTTAGAGAGGATTTAATTTATTGATAAATAACGAAGACATTTGAATTAAGAAAAAACTGGAATTGTATTTGAATAAAAACAACAACAACAACAACAACAAAACAATTTTCGATTACAAAAAAAATTGAAAGAAAATTTTGAGAGAAATAAAAATGTTCAAATTTCTCATAATGAAGAATTTAGAGAAAATTTAAATTAAAGAAAGAATTAATGAATATTAAAAGCAATGAAGAATGCAGATATTTAATTTAATGTCAAAAAATTAATTAATGTAATTAGAAAAAAAAGACGAGAAACAAGATTTGAATGAATCTAAAATATAAGAAGATTTGAATTAAAGAACATTTTTAAAAATTTTGAATAAATAGAAAATGAAGAAAATATTCGGTTGAGAAAAAAGAAATGAAGAGGATTTAAGAGAAGAAAAAATGTTTACCTTTATATTAATGTAAATTTTGTAGAAAACTTGAATTAAATAGAATTATAAAATATGTAATAAAATAACGATTTAATTTACATGTGAATTTACAATTTGAAGTATTTAATTATTTTAAATATAAGAATTTATTAAACTGAATGAAAGTATGTATTTAAAATTTTTCATGTAATGAAATATGCAGAGAAATTTTTCATTTAATGAAAAGCGCAAAGAAAATTTGATTTGATGACAAATTTACAGGAAATTTCAATATATATTTTTTTAAATTTGAGGGAAAAAAGTAGAGAAGATTTTAATTGAGGAAAGACTTAAACTACATTTAAATAACCGGAAAATGCAAAGAGGATAATATATATTTTCGAGAAATTAAAAAAAATTGAATTAATAGAAAATGAAGAGAGAATTTTACTAAAAGGATAAAAATAATTAAATGGAATAGAGTAGAAAGTATTTGAATTAAGAAAATATTAAAAGGAGATTTAGTACAAAAAATTAAAGAAGATTTTGATTAAGGAAATATTAAAAGAGGATTATAAAAAATAGAAAATAACAAGAGAAAATTCGATTTAATGAGAAATTTAGGTTATTAAAAGAGTAGGGAAGATTTTTTAAATAGAAAATGCGAAAAAATTAAAAGACCAAAACAAAATTTTAAATGACGGGAGAAATAGAGAAAAATTAAATTTAAGAGAGAATCAAGATTTGAAGTTACGAAAAATGTATAATTAGAATTGAAAAGAGTTTGAACAAATTTTGAATGAGTTTGAATAGAACTTGCAGGAAAGACTATAATTCAGAAAATATTGAAAGTAAATTTAAAGAATTAAAAGAACGTGTTCCTAATTAAAAACAAATTTGGAAAACTTATTAATTTAAAAAAATTCTCAAGAAATATTCGAATTAGGGAAAGATTTAGAGAAGATTTAAATCAAAAAAAGCTTCAGAGAAGATTTGATTTAATAACTTTGGAATAGATTCGAATTGAGGAAAAGATTCAATTTAATTAATTCAATTTAATGGAAAAAGTAGAGAAAATTTGAAGTATGAAAAACTGTTAACAAAATTTGAATGAATGGAGAAGATTTTAATTAAGAAAAATTTCTAAATCTGTTTAAACAACCGAAAAATCGAGAAAAGATTGGAATTAAAAAAAATTCAAAGATTCGAATTACGGAAAAATTAAAATTAGATTCGTTTTAAAAAAACTTTCAATTAAATTTAAAGTAACGAAAAATTTAAATTAAATTAGTATTAAAGAAAACTTCAAATATATAAATTAAGGATATATTCAGAGAAGATGCAAGTAAAAAAATATAATAAAAATAAAATAATTAAACTGAAAAAATCTTCAAAAAAATTAAAAATTATATTGAACATATTTGTGGGGGTTGAGAGAACATTGCTTTAGTTTAAAAATCACCGTGTCCTCTGGCGTTAGAAAATTTTGCTCAATACTGGTGATTTGCATCTAAAATTTGTTAGAAAGTAATTTAGGAGGACCCGCGGGTGAAAGAAAAAGTTTTTTTAAAGAGCTAAACTCTATATTTTTCTGATTTTACAGCAGAGCATGTGCACTTCCTGAGTGTGGATGACCCAGTGGCCGACTCGCGTCGGGAACTGAGATTATACCCTGTTGCCGATAAGGGCGTTGAGTTTTCTCGGCAATTTTACAAGAATTTGAATAGCCCTGCGTAAAAAATATTATGTTTCGCGGCCGCCTTTTTTTATAGTTGCTCAACTATAAAAGAGGGATGTACACGCGTCTAGACATCAGGATACCCGAAACTTGGAACCCTCTATTACTTTTAGCATAGCTAACAAATTTGTGGGAACCACTTTTTCTTCACTCTACGAAAATCGTATTTGATTGGTGACTCAAATTCAATGCAGGCTGTCTGGAAAATGATAATTTAAAAATTTCTCGACTTTCCGGATTGTAAATTACAATTTGTGGGGATTTGTTCCTGTAATGAATTATAAAAATTTAGTATTTAAATATTAACAAAGAAATTATTAGGAAGAGCGAATTTAAAAATTTAATGAACCTTTTTTTTTTATTTAGAAAAAAATATAAAATTAGATTGAATAAGAAGGAAAAAACACAGAAAAATTATTCAAATGTAATTTAAATAAAATCAGTATTTAAAAACATTGGAGAATTTATGAAAAGAAAAATAAAACCTTAATGGAAAAGAAATGTTAAAAATAAGTCAAACAGTCTAAAGGAATAAGAAAAAATGAGAAGATTTAATAAAAAATTGTTAAATGTAGAGAAAAGATAATAAAAATCACACAAATTGTGAAAAAAAATGAGAAAATTTGAATACAAAAGGTAGTTAAAAACTGATGAGAGAGGAAATAAGAAAATTAAAAGAAGGGCTACTAAAAATAAGAAAATTTGAAAATAAAATAGTATAAATGTAAAAAAATTAGAAAAGAGACTTCAAAAGAATATTTAAAAAGCATTTTTTACAATTTTTAAATCAATGGAAATTATTAAAAAAAAAGAAACTTATTGGAAATTACATTAAAAAATAAATAAATAAATGAAATACAAAATGACAAAAAAATACGACACCAAACATACAAAAAAAAAATCGTTTTAAAGAATCTAAATATTTATTGATTTTTTTTTTAATTAAGAAAATAAATAAGAAAAACAATTTAAAAGGCTACATGTGACTAATAAGAGAAATATTCAACAATTTTTAAAAATTATCATTGTTATTTGAAATAATTAACTTTTAAAAGTTTGAACATTAAGTATAGGATTAAATTTACAAAAATGAATTTAAAGAAAAAAAAAGTAGAATAGTTAAGAAATTATGAAAAAATGCAGAAACAAAGAACTGAATAAATGTTTTTAAAAAATTAGAAAATAATATAAAATGTAATAAAAATGAGATATGAAAAATGAAATAAAATAAGAATCTAGATATAATCAGATTTATTACTATTGGTAATTAATTCCCAAGGATAATAAAAAACTTTGAAAAAATTCATGCAAGTTTTTCTTTTAATATTCACTTATTTAATACAAAAAATATAATAATGTGAGAATAATAATTTTAAAGAAAGAAAAAAATAAAGAAAAAAAATGATTAATGAATTAAAACGAAACAGAAGTAGAGAATAAATAAGAGGATTATAAAGAACAAAGGAAACTGTAAAATAAATAGAATTTCAAGAAATAATAAAAACCTTTGCAGAATATTTGAAAAAATAAAAAGCTAATTAAAAATTATTAAAATTTTCAAAATAATAAACAAATTTAGAAATAAGGAAAACAGTAACAATTTTTGACAACTTTTTTTTTAATTTGAATTAAAAGTAGAAAAAATTACAAAAAATAAAAATAAAAACCACTACATAAAATTAGCCAAAAATAGAAAAACAAATTAAAAATGATTAAAAATATTAAAATTAATAAACTATTACTTATAGAAATAAAAATAAGTTAACAATGAAATTTTTTTAATTATGAAGAAAAGAAAGAGAACAAAAAAAATAATAAAAATAATTAGAAAATGAATAAAATAACTAAAGAATTTTCAAAAATAATTAATATTGAAAAATATATGTTTAAAAACAGCTAAAAGTGTAGATAATAATTAAAAATGAAAAAAATTAATTTATAGAGAGAAAGAATAATTAAAATTTAAAAAACTCATCTAAAATTAAAGTAGACAACAGAAAAATTGTAAAAAGTCAAAGAAATGAAAAAATACCTACAATAAAAATAAATAATCTATTCTAATTCAGTAGAAAATAAAGAAATAAAATTTAAGAAAAAGAGTAAAAAATGGTTGAAAAAATAAAAAATAAAGAAGAAAAAAAGAAAATAACACAAAATTGCAAATGAACAGAAAACTAGTAAAGATTTAGAAATCAAAGAAAGAAATGAAAACGAAAAACAAAATAATTTTTAACCTAGAGGAGAAAAATAAAAAAAAACTTATAGAAAACACGGTAATTTTTAGATAAATTGAGAAAATGGACGAAATCTTCTTTTTTAATATAATAACAAAAAATAAATAAAAAAATCAACGAAAAAAAAATTTTTTTTAATGATTATAAAAATCAAGATTGTATAATAAATCTTGTATAATCTTGTATAATAAATAAGAAAATAATAAAAAATTTGTATTTAAGAACAAATTTACAAAATTTTGGAATTAAATTTTTTTTTAAATAATTGAAATTTGAGAAAAAAAATACTTAAAATTTTTAGAAATTGATAAATAATAGATAAAATTAATGGAATAAAAATAATAGAAAATTGAAGATAATTATTGCAATTTTAGAAACATAATTGAAAAAAAATACAGAATCTATGTGAAGTAAAAGAAAGTATCTAATTACAAAATTAAAAGGTGGAGAAAATAATTTAAAAAAATTAGAGAAAATAAAAATTGAAAAAGATAGTTAAAAATTTAGATAGATAATTGAAAATTGAAGAAAATAATTAAAATTTGAGAATAATATTTTAAAATCCAGGAAATTAATTGAAGAATAATGAAAATAATAAAAAAAATTCGAGGAAAAATTTGCAAAGCAATAAAAATAATTAAATATTGAAGAAAGTAATTTTAATTTTTGTGAAAAGTAATTAAAAAAATTACAACATATATTTGTAATAAAAGAAAATAATTGCAGAATAATAGAAATAATTGTAAATTGAAAAATAACTAGAATTTGAGAGAAATAATAAATAAATTAGAAAATTAGTTAATAACTAATTTAAAGTGACAAAAAGTAATTAAAAAGTGATAAAAGTAATTGAGAATTAAAGAAATGAATAAAATAATTGAGGAAAATAATTAAAACATTATAGAAATATTTGATAATTGAACAACATAATGGAAATCTGAAATAAATAATTAAAATGTTCAGAATTAATCAACAAATTATCAAAATAATATCAAATTTGTGAAAATCATTGCAAATAAAAAAAATACAAAATTGACGAACGTAATTAAAATTTGAGAAAAATAATTGAAGAATGATTTAAACATTAAAACGTGGATACAGTAACTTAGATTTGAGATAATAATTGAAAATTTATGAAATTAATTAAAAAATAATTAATATATTTAATTAAAAAGTGGTGAAAATAATTGGAAAAAGGTAACAAAAAATAAAAATTAAAAAATATAATTGAAAAATGAGATAAATAATTGAATATTGAGGAATTTAATTGAGAAATTGTAGAAGTAATCAAAAATTAAAAAAATTTATTGCAAAATGGTAACAATAATAATAATTGAAAATTGAAGAAAATTATTAAAATTTGAAAAACATATATTTTAAAATCTAGGAATTTAATTGAAGAATAATGAAAATAATAAAAAATTCGAGGAAAGATTTGCAAAGTAATAAAAATAGTTAAAAATTGAAGAAAATAATTTTTTTTTGTGAAAAATAATTGGAAAAGTTACAACATACATTTGTAATAAAAGAAAATTATTACAAAATGACAGAAATAATTGTAAATTGAAAAAATATTCGGAATTTGAGATAAATAATAAAAAAATCTTGTATAATCTTAACAAAATATGATCTTGTATAATAAATAAGAAAATAATAAAAAATTTATATGCAAAGAAAAAAATTAGAGAAAAATTTAAAATAAATTAACAAAAGCTATCAAAAGAAAAAAATGTTTTTTAGTAATTATAATAATTTCTGAGAAATAGAAAAATGCTGCATTCTTGATTATTGTAATTTGGATTAATGGAAATTTGAAATTTTTGAGGAATTAAAATATGAGTTAATCGACATTTGGGACTTATTTAAAATATACTGTCTTGTAGATACTAAAATTTACTAATATTTTTCACTTTCATTCGATTTTTCTGTTTTTCGAGTTTGTTTTCAATCAAACTTAACTAAATCCGACTTTTTACACAACAAAATTTCTAGTTCACCGAATTCAAATTAAACAAAATTTTTATTTTTCAGAATTTCTCTTTATCCAATTTTTTCTTAAATGGAATTCGAAATTCAACCGAATTTTATTTTAGCAGAATTCTCATTTCATAGATTTCTGCTAAAATAAAATTTTAAGTGAGTCGAATTTTCAAATATCGGAATATCTATTTCACGGAACTTTCATTCATTAAAAAGAAATTCCGTAAAAAAAAATTCGGTTACAATTCGATTGAAAACAAATTCAAAACTTGAAAATTTGGCTAAAAATTCGAAAAATACATTTCAAGAACCTGAGAAATTAATAGACAGTTTTTTTTCAAGATTAAAAAACACTAAATTTTCTTACCTGGTGACTTTAGACTCTTCATAGTATTTTGCACGCTCAGCCTCGTCCATATCTATGACTTTATTTTCAAAAGCTCCACTGAATGGGATCAAAGATGCTCCTGGATCATTTTTATCAACCCATTCTTTAATCTTGATTAGCCTGAAAAAAGTTCCAAGTTTAATTTTTTTGAAATCAACTTTAATAGTTTTTTAAAAACAATCTTTTCTATGAAACTATTTTTTTCTCAAATAAATCACAAGAATTAGTTTAATCAAATTTAATAATCATTATAACTAAATTTGTTGTCGGGAATAAAAAAGAAATGGAATAAATTGCAAGAAACTAGAGCAATGTAATTTATGAAAATTGTTTAATAAACCGGTGTGTCATTGTTTTCAATTTTTTTTTTCTAATGATGTGAAAAAATGATGTTCCACACGCGAAGAAAATCACTGTGTTTAAAAGGAATATTAACTCGGATCGAATGACAATCGCGTGCTAATAGTAGGTTCATTCGTGTTTGATAAACATGAAGAGTTTAACAATAATCAAAGATCTTTGATGACATTCTTTCCCAGGTTCTCCTGTCAGTTTCATCTGAATAATTTAATTGATAATAACACCACACGAGAAGCATATCAATGTTTATTTTTCTCATTGCCGATAGAACTACTTTTTACCATTTTTTTATTTTAATATTAAATTTTATTATTTAATATTATAATTTTCAATTTACTATTCTTGCATTCTTTTTACAGGCTTCACAGTGACAATAAAGAATATTTTAGGGGAAATAGGGGACTGAATATACAAAAATAAGGAACTTTTAGGGTACTTTAAAAACTTTATAAATAAACATAAATGAATTATATACAGTAGAGCCTCGATTTTATTTGGGTAGGACAAAAGTACAATGTTGTAGGATCAAAAGAATATAATTAAAAAATATAATTACAGAATTTTAAAATTAATAATAATAAAAAAAAAGGAAAGGAAAATAACTACAAATTTTGGAAAATAATTTAAAACTGATAAATAATAATTTAAAATTATATAGAAAATTAATGTAGAACTTCAGAAATAATTAAAAATTCAAGATAATAATTGAAATATAAATCATGAGAATAATTAAAAACTGAAGAAAATAATTGAAAAAAGATAAAAATAATGGTAAATTAAAGAAAATATTAAAAATTTAAGCAATTAATTAAAAAATAATGAACATTATTAAAAATTGGAAAAAAACAATTAAAAAAGATCATAAAACTCATCAAAATTAAAAGGAAGAGTTCAAAATTGATATAAATAATTGAAGATTTAATAAATCAATTTAAAAATAATTCAAAAAATTAAAAATGGTTTCTATAATTGCAAAATTATACAAACAACTGAAAATTTAAGACAAAAATTGAAAATTGAAAAGATTAATTTAAAAATAATAAGAATAATTGAAAAAAAATTCAAAATTCATGAAAACAATCGAGAATTGAGAAAAATAATTGAAAATTTAGGAAACTAATTAAAAAATGATTAAGGTAATTTAAAATCGAAGAAATCTATGAGAAGGTTATAAAACAAATTAAACATTGAAAATAAAGAATTGAAATTTAAGATTAATATATGAAGATAAAGTAAATCAAACTAAAAATAATTTTGAAAATTGAAGACAGTAATTTAAAATTAAGAAAATATTTTAAAATTAAAGAAAACAATCGAGATTTGAGAAATATAATTTTAAAAAATTACAGAATATATATCAAATTAAAGTAAATAATTGAAAAATAGCAAAAATAATGATAAAATTTTAAAAATAATTGAAATTTTAGATAAAAAATTGAAAATAAAGGAAATTATTTACAAAATACCGAAAGTAATTGTAAATTTGAAAAAAAAAATTCTAAAATTCATTAAAAATGTTTTTAATCAATTGAAATTTGAAATAAATGATTAAAGGTTTACATAAGTTACAAAATAATTTTAAAAATTACAATTTGTGGAAAACAATGGCAAAATTATAGAAATTACAAAATACCGAAAGTAATTGTAAATTTGAACAAAATAATTAAAAATTCTAAAATTTATTAAGAATTTTTTTAATTAATTAAAGCTTGAAATAAATAATTAAAAGTGTAGTAAATAAGTTAAGAAATAATTGAAAAATTGATAATTTGAAGAAAAAAATTGAAAAATTAAGAAATTAAAGGTATCAATTTAAAAATGATGGAAATATTAGAATAATAATACAAATAACTGAAATTTGAGATAAATAAATAAAAAATGTAGAAAGTGTATGAAAAAATATTTTTTAAAACTATAAATTGCAGAAAATATTCTCAAAGTTATAGAAATAATTGAAAGTTTAAGAAAATAAATAGAATTTATGAAAAATAAGTGATAAAATTACAAAACATTTTTGAAATTTAATCAAATAACTGAAAAATGATAAACACAATGAAAAAATAATGAAAAAAATTAGAATGTAAAAAAATAATTGCAAGTTTTGGAAATTAATTGAAAAATAATGAAAATATTTAATAAGTAGAAAAAAAATAATTTATATTGAATAAAATAATTTAAATTTGATGAAAATAATTCACAGAATCTGAAATTAGTCAAATAATAATTTAAATAAGTATGAATGGAAGGAAAAAATTAAGAAATAATGATAAGCATAATTGTAAATTAAAGAAAAATTGATTGAAATCTTAAATGAAGGATTGGAAATTCAGAAAATGTATTGAAATATAATTTAATAAATGAAAAATTGGAGAAAATAATTTAAAA
Source organism: Ganaspis brasiliensis (assembly GCA_037103525.1). Lineage (NCBI taxonomy): Eukaryota > Metazoa > Arthropoda > Insecta > Hymenoptera > Figitidae > Ganaspis > Ganaspis brasiliensis. The sequence goes on from JAZKLR010000294.1 coordinate 1,972,259, forward strand.
ATTCTAGATACCTTGTCTTTAATTATTATAGTTTCGTGAAAAGTAGGGGATTTTAGGGTAAAATTTTCTAAATAGGGGACTTTTAGGGACTAATCGCAAAATAGGGTACATTTAGGGTACATTTTTATCAACTTACCATTTATTCTTTTTTCGAATGTAATCTTTTTCTGAAAGGTTGACCAGATAAATGACCGGCTTCGATGTCAGAAATAGATGTTTATTAAGCACCTCAATCTGCAATTTAAAGAAATGTGTACAATTTTATGGATTTGGTGAAATTGAAATATATATATATATATATAAAAAAAAAAAAAAAAAAAAAAAGGAGAATTCCGTTGTGGAAGAAAAGAGCAGTTTCTGCCAAGAAAAATAAATAATAAAAAGAAATTAGTGGAATCTGCGCTTCGGTTACAAGCTTTTTCTATAAATCAGTGTTTTAAGTCGACGGTCACTTAGGCATTTCACAAAAAGATTTAATTGCAACCCGTTCCCGGAAATGTGGTAACTTTGAAGTTTTACAGTTTTCAGTCTTGCCTGTCGATTAAACTCGTTTCCTCCAGTTTAAAATCTTCTTTTAAGAAGGGTGGTCATTGTAACATAACCTCAAACTAAGAAATGCTTAAAACAAATATATAATCAAAATTAATTTCAAGCAATTTTGAAAGTTCTAGTTCTACATTATCAGAAAAAATTAATTGAGCAAACATAATAATTTGTGTTTTTTTCTTTCAGCTGAGAAACAAATCGTAATTTTTATCGACATTTCGTCTCTTTGGAAATTATCTCTGCAAACGTAATCATATTATTAAAAATTTGTTGTCAAAAAATCATTTTATGGATAAAATTTGTATTGTTTATTAGTTGATTATATTTTTGTTTTCATTAAAAAGCATAATTTAATTTAAGGTTATGTTACTTTCACCCCTGCCTTAATTTTCTTCAACTTAAAAACTCACATCATTTGCACTCCAGTCAGCAAATCTAACGTGATTCTTATCATCCACGAGAACTCCTTTGACTTTGAGAAGTGTCTCCTGAAACAAAAAATGAAAAAATTTTACAAAATTTATTCGTGATGCTATAAAAGTAGCTGGGAATGTTTTAATAAAGTAGAAGTAAATGTAAAAAAAAAACTAGAAAAACATTAATAGAAACTAGAAATATTCCAAAGAAACTAAACTTTGTACTCGTAAGAAATAAAAAAAAAAATGGAAATAATTATTGGAACTAGAAATATTTCAAAAAATGTAAAACTTTTGAAACTTAATTAGAAATAAAAAACTAGAACACTTAAAAGTAATATTATAAAAAGGGAACTAGGAATGTTAAAAAAAACTACAAGTAATTAAAAAAAACTAGAAACACTGAGAAATAACTAGAGATGTTTCGAAGATATTAAAACTTTTGAAATGTAACTGGAAATGATTAAAAGCAATTTAGAATTTTCTAAAAATCACACTTTTAAAAAGAATCTAGAAATACTTCAAAAGTAACTAGAAACTTTCAAATGTAACTAAAAAAATATAAAAGAAATTAATAATGTAAAATAGAATCCAAATATACTAAAAAGTAACTAAAATCATTAAAAGTTTACAAGCAACTCATATTAATAAACCTAGCGGCTGTTTAATGAAGCTTTGAAAGAAGTCTCTGTTATTTTCCGAGACATATTTAAACATATTTTAAAAATAATTAATATATTTTATTCAGTGAATGTCTGCCGATAATTTAGTGTTGATGTTAAATTTTGATAATAGTTAATACTTTTAGCATTATAGTAATTGAAAAAAAGAGAAAAAAAATATGTACAAATTAATTTGAGGTTATACATGTGACTCATATTGTCAATGTTGTCAAACTTTAATTTTATTTATTTATTCTGTAAACGGGTACAAACAATTAATTTTCAATATAATTAACATTTTTGCCTACTAGTAACTTATTATTTTACAAATTAATAATTTTTCACGTTTTAAATATGACCCTAAAGTTCTAAATAGTTATTTGAACGAAATTTTTGATCTGATATTTTCAACAAAAAATGAAAGTTATTTATAAGATTTTTAAACATTTAAATAATATATTTTTTGGTATTTGAAAAACAATATTTGACTCCAAATCTAAATTTATTAAAATATAAAAAAAGAACGTTTATTCATATAAACAATAAACGGGTTTATAGACTCGTATTTCTTTTCAAATAAAGAAAATTCAGAACTCATATTTTAAAAAAAAATTTAGTAATAATTCGCTAATAAAAATTGCAGTAATTTTACATTAAATAATTAAATTAAACATAATTACTAACATTATTTATTGCTATTATTAATTTGTAATTTATTTTTAACAGGCTTGGGTCCGTAAATAGTCTACTTCACTATAGAATTTACTTTTATAGTGAATCAGACTATTTACGGACACAAGCCTGATTTTTAAAGCATTAAGGGCATGTGATGATAATGCTAAATTTGTCCGTAAACTTTCTCCTAAAATACTGAATATTTTCAAACCAAATTTTGTAGAATTACTTGAAATACCATTAGAATGGTCTCTCTGACCCAATTTTGTTTCATTGTTGTCTAGAAACTAAATTATTTTAAAATATCCTGATTTTTCAAAATTTTCAAAAATTCTTAAAATCGAAAAAAATTAGTTTAATCACAAAAATGAAACAAAATTGGATCAGAGAGACCATTCTTATGGTATTTCAAGTAATTCTACAAAGTTTGGTCTCAAAATATTTAGTATTTTAGGAGAAAGTTTACGGACAAGTTTAGCATTATCATCACATGCCCTTAATATTTTCAGGGCCGCATAAAGGCTGTCACGGGCCTTTTGCACAAAAAAATTTCAGGGCCCCCCTAAAAAAAACAAAAGTTTCTGCATTTTTATCTTATCAGAGTGTCTAGCGAATAATCATTTAAACCATGGAGAAAATGTTCAAAGAATCTTAACAAAATGTAAAAAAATGCAATTTTACATAAATAACAAAAATTACAAAATTTTATTAAAACCAGTATTATGAATGAACAGATAAGAAATTTAAGGATAATTTACATTGAAATGGGAAAATTAAAGCAAAAAGATGTAAAATATGTACTAATTGAAAAACCTGCAAAAATAAATAAATTCTTCAAAAATAAAAAAGTTTAAAAAATCAATGAAAGTAAAAGAAAGAAAATTAAGAAATATGGTAATAGGTCATGCGTTATGAAATATTAAACAGTTTAAAGAAGATTGATTAGATAGCTTTTTTAAAATCAAAATACTATACGCAATAAGAACTAAAAGTTTTTAAAACAAAAAATTGAAATTACAAAAGAGAGGAAAAAATGGTTTTCAAAAGTTAAAATATTTGCGGACATGTTTTTTTTAATTAAGAAAATAAATAAGATAATCAGTAAAAAAACGGAAAAATGTTACTAAAATTAAAATAATACTCTAAAAACTTGTTTTGAAAATCAAGCAAAAAGCAATAATTTTTTTTTTAAATGAAGAATTAAGTAAAAACAATTAAACAATTTTAAGAAAAAAACCAATGTTTCTAAGAAATAGAGAAATTCTAATCAAATGAGAAAATTTATTATAAGATCAAATTTACGTAAAATTAAATAAAAGAAGAAAAGTCTTTAAAAATTATAAAAATTAATAAGTTATGACAAAGGACAAAAAACCAAATAAATATTTTAAAAATCATAAAATTGGAAAAAATTATATTTTACAACTTCCAAATTGTAATAATAAATAAAATTAATAACTGGAAAAGTAAATAAAATTTTCTAAATATTGTTAAAATAAAACTGTATAAAATTAACTAAAGTAATTTTTGTAAAAAGAATAAAATTAAAAAAAAATCTAAAAAATAAAAAAGTATTATTAAACGCATAAAAAAAATTTTTTTTAATAAAGAAATGAGTTATCTAGGTGATTTTCTAAAAATACAGAAAAGCAATATAAAACACAACCTACCAAAAAAATTGTTTAAAAAAGAAAAAATTGCAAGAAAGAATAATTAAATATTTCAAGAAAGTGATATAAATTAGTGTGTAAATAAGTCTACAATTTTTTCTATAATTTTCAACCGTTTTCAATTATTTTGTTCTGTTGTAGATTATTCTCGACAGTTTTAGAATTTCTTTTTCAATTGTCAATTATTTTGCGCATTTCTCAATTATTTTCTTTAATATTCAATTATTCTCGTCATTTGTTAATTTTCATTAAATTATGAATTATTTTCTAAAGTCAATTCCATTCTACAATTTTCAATTAAGTTTATTCAATATTCCAAAAAACTTGACTTTTTTCCATTATAAACCATTATTTCAAATTACAATTTATTTCTTCAATTTTTTATTACTCTCTTCAAATTTCAATCACATTTTTCAATTTTCAATTATTTTTTCAATATCAATATGCTTTATTAATCTTAAGTACAATTGTTTAATTATTCTTTTCAGTTCTTAATCATGTTTTAAAATTTTCATTTCCATTCTTCAATTTTAAATTTTTTCCTCAATTAAAATTATTTTGTTGGATTAAATTTTTTTTTTAATCCCGTTGTTCAATTAGCAATTATTTCCAAAAATTATTTCTATAATTTTCTTAATTTTTTAATTTTCAATTATTTTTTAAATTAAATATTTATAGTTTGATGTTTTAAATTAATTCTTCCATTTGTGTATTAATCTAGCCATTTTTCGAATTTTGTTTTCAATTGTCAATTATTTTTGTCATTTTTCAGAAATTATCTTCAATTTTGCTAATATTCTTGTTATTTTAAAATTTTTTTTTTTCATTTATTAATTATTTCCTTTAATTTTTAGTTATTTCTTACAATATTTAAAATTTTTATTTATTTTTTTTGAAAATTTTAGAATTATTTTTCAACGTTTTCAATTATTTTTTTCAGTTGTGCATTATTCTCGTCATTTTTTGATTTTTTCAATTGTCTATTATTTTCTTTAATATTTTAAAATCCTCGCCTTTCGCCAATTATTTCTCTCCATTATCAATAAGATTTGTTAATTTCAAATTTTTACTTTCTTCAATTCTCAATTTTTTCGTCAAATTTCAATTCCATTTTTCAGTTTTGAATTATTGCTTTCTTCTATATTCAATAACTTTCGGCTTTTTTCAAATACTTTTTTCAATTTTTAATTATATTCTTTAAATCTGAATTTAAATATTCAATTTTCAATTATTTTATTCAATTTTAATTATTTTTTTGAATTTCAATCCATTCGTTCAATGCGCAAATTCAATTATTTTTTAAATTAAATATTTATAGTTTGATTTTTAACATTATTTTTTCCAGTTGTGTATTAATCTAGCCATTTTTCGAATTTTGTTTTCAATTGTCAATTATTTTTGTCATTTTTCAGAAATTATCTTCAATTTTGCTATTATTCTTGTTATTTTTCAATTTTTTTTTCATTTATTAATTATGTCCTTTAATTTTTAGTTATTTCTTACAATATTTAAAATTTTTATTTCTTTTTTTTTGAAAATTTTAGAATTATTTTTCAACGTTTTCAATTATTTTTTTTAGTTTTGCGTTATTCTAGTCATTTTTTGTTTTTTTTTTCAATTGTCAATTATTTTCTTTAATATTTTAAAATCCTCGCCTTTCGCCAATTATTTTTCTCCATTATCAATAAGATTCGTTAATTTAAAATTTTTATTTTCTTCAATTGTCAATTTTTTCTTTAAATTTCAATACCATTTTTCAGTTTTTAATTGTTTTCTTCTATATTCAATAGCTTTCGGCTTTTTTCAATTTTTAATTATATTGTTTAAATTTGAATTTAAATTTTCAATTTTCAATTATTTTATTCAATTTTAATTATTTTTGTCGATTTTCAATCTATTCGTTCAATGCGCAATTATTTCAAACAATTATTCCTACAATTTTCTTCATTTTTCAATTTTTAATTATTTTCTTTAAATTTAAAGTTTTTGCTATATTTTATCAATTTTTTTTCAGTAGTCTATTAAAATAGTGATTTTGTAGATCTATTCTTCAATTTTATAATTATTCTCATTTTTCAATTATTTCTTTTAATTATTAACTATTTTTCGCAATTTGAAATTATTTCCTACAATTTTTTCAATTTTCAATTAGTCTCTTAAAGTTTTATAATGATTCTTTGAGTTTTTCAATTATTTTTTTTCGATTGTGTATTAATCTAGCCATTTTTCGAATTTTGTTTTCAATTGTGAATTATTTTCACGTTTAGTAATTTTATTCCATTATTATCAATTTTTTTTTAATTTCAATTTAATTTTTAAATTATGAATTTATTTTTTCAAGTTTTTATTATTTTCTCCAAATTTTTATTATTTTCTATAGTTTTCAATTATTTTCTTCAATTTCAATTTTGTTTTGTTTTGATTTTCAATCCAGTTGTTCAATTTGCAATTGGTTTCAGCAATTATTCCTATAATTTTCTTAATTTTTCAATTTTTTAGTTTAAATTGAATGTTTATTGTTTAATTTTTTAGATTATTTTTAACAATTGTGTTAAAATTTTTCGAATTTTGTTTTTAATTTTCAATTATTTTCGTCATTTTTCAAATTTTCATATATATTCTTTATTTCCATTTTATAATTATTCTCGTAATTTTCATTATTTGAATTTCCAAAAATTTATAGTTTTAAATGACGAACGACAATGTAAAGTTTCTCATTAATTTTTAAATAAAAATCTCTTGTGTTTTATTGCGAGTCTTACAGAAAACATTCAGGAATGAAACGAATTTCTAGATATTTTTCTCATTCAAGGAAATGATCATTAAAAGAGTCAATAAAGAAAGGGTTAAGATAATCCTGAGTATAAGTAGACAGGTTTAACGCGAAATAGTATGAAGTAAATTAAAGAAAAAGATTTAAGTAAAACACCAGATGGCAGAGGCAAACTGAAATTAACGAGTCTCAAAAACTTTTTCGCAAATTGCCAAGAATAAGAGCTGTGGAAAATTGCAAAGAGGCAATCCGGGGAAGGACGTTATTCTCGATTGATTCGTTCCAGGAAGTGATTGAGTTCTTTCCCACCCGCGCTCTTAATTTCTTTCAGTAATTTTACAAGACCGGCAATATTCTCAGTGAATTTGTGTGAATTCTACTTACTTTCGGCGTGTAGCTTGGTACCGAAACCACCGCTTTTCGTGACAAGAAACACTTACGTTCAAATTTTCGATCTTCTTTAAATACTAAAAAGAAGGAAAAAAAAAAAATATGGCACTGCACGTGCGACTGTTATCGTTTTCGTAATTTCAACAGGTCGTTAAAAACGGGACGAAATAGAAATTTAGTTCAAAATTTTAGGAGTAATTGGAAACATAATCGAGAAGAGGTTATGTTTGAAGTGATTATTATTTTGCTTTCTGAAATAGAAAAAGTAAGTTTAATGTAATTTTATTTAGGCAAAATGTGGGAAATTCAATTTAAAACGAAATAAACAATTGAAACTGTTAATTGGATAAAAATGAAGGATTTTTGAAATTTAGAATTTTATTTTTAGAGGAACGAGAGAAAAGTAGAAAGTTGTTTCTGAATCTGAAAAATTTGTCATTTTTATTTAATTTTTAATTTTAATAGCTCATTTTGTTTTAAATTGAATTTGTCACATTTTTTCTGAATAAAATTACAGTCAGAGTTGGTTTTTCTATTTCAAAAAGCAAAATAATGATTTCAAACATAACCTCTTTTGAAGTATGTGTCCAATTTTATTTTTGGTGCTAAGTCAGAGTAGAAAATTTGCTAAAAAAACTTCTTGAGTGTTTTCAGTGACTTTTGACGAATCAATTCAAGTTTTTCAAGGTTGAAAATAAATTATATTAAGGTCCATTTTTTAAAATTTGTAACAATAGTTTAACATACTGTTAAGTTGGAAAAAATAATTAAAAAATTTAAAGAAAATAGTTGAAAACTATTACATCTAGGATGTAAATGAAAATTGCAAAAAGTAAAAAGATTAAATTTAAGACTAAAATTTGCAGAAAATAATTGTAAAATAATGCAAGTAAGTAAAAATTGAGGAAAAAGTTTAAAATTTATAAGAAACTAAAATATTGTTAAAATTTGAAGAAAATAAATCAAAAATTTATATTTTTGTTATTCTATTTATATTTAAAATTCTCTTTTTATTATTAATTTTTAGCGCACGTGTAAAAGGGCATTTATTTTTTGTAAGCCCGTACACAGTATTAAATAAATAAACAAATAAATAAATAAATAAAATAAATAAAGTAGAAGAGAATAAAGTGAACATTTAAAAATTAAAAATTTTTAGTGCCTGGAATTGAAGAAAATAATTAACATTTTTAGAAAATAATTGCAAAAGTTGAAGAATCTATTTAAAATAAATAGAAGAAAATAATTTAAATCTGTAGAAATAATTGAAAAACAAATATTAAAATGTATAACTGAAAATTAAAAATAAAAAATTTTAAATTGAGTTAAATAATTGAAAAATATTAAATATTAAAAATAAAAGAATAAAAATCCCAAAAAATAATTGAAAAACAAATATTGAAATGTATAATTGTAAATTGAAAAAAAACAATTAAAAATTGAATTAAATAATTGAAGAATAAAAATATTAAATATTATTATTAGAATATTAAATATTGAAAAGAAAAGAATAAAAATCCAATAAAATAATTGAAGAACAAATATAAAAATGTATAATTAAAAATTGAAAAAAAATTTTTTTAATTGAATTATATAATTGAAAAATAAAAATATTAAATATTAAAAAGAAAAGAATAAAAATCCAATAAAATAATTGAAAAACAAATATTGAAATGTATAATTAAAAATTGACAAAAAAAACAATTAAAAGTTGAAGAATATAATTGAAATTTGAAGACAATATATGAATTTAAGAAAATAATTAAAAAATGAAGAAATAAATTTAATATTAAAAAAATATTTGAAAAAATTTAATTTGATAATAGAAATTTGTATTAATAATTAGGAATTGCAAAAATTAATTGCAAGAAAGAAGAAAATAATTTAAAAATTACGACACTAATTAAAAAGTGCTAAAATGAATTGAAAAAAATTGAAATATATAAGTGTAATTTTATGGAAGTAATAAAAAAAAACAAAAAATGAAAAACAAATGAAATTGAAGACAATAATTGATAAATGAAGAAAAAAATTTAATATTAAAGATAATAATAATAATAATTAATACCAAACAAAAAATTGAAAAAATTAAAGAATATAATTGAAATTTGCAAAACGTAGAATTTAAAATGTAGAAAATTAATTGAAAGATAATTAAAATATTGTTTGAATTGTTGTGTTTTTGCCCGTCTCTGTATGAAATAAATAAATTAAATAAAAAACAATTATTAATTGAAGAAAATAATTGAAAAATTATAAAAATAATTAAAAATTGTAAAGAAATAATCAAAAGCATGGTAAACAATAATTAAAATTTTAAGAGAATTATTAAAAATTGGAAACATTTTATAATTAATTCAAATTTACTATACTTGAAGCTTCGATTAATCGATTTTTTAATAAATGCAAATTTAAATCGATTGAAGTTCGAATAAGTGAGAATTTTTATAAAAATAGAAAAGAATAAGACGAAGTTTGAAATAGGTAAAAAAAAGTTGAATAAATTAAAATCTCTACTGCTTGCAATTCGGGGATTTTTTTTTTTAATTCGAGGTGATTTTAACAAAAATAACATATTTTTATATAATTTTTTTTTGTCTCGATTTTCCACATTTTCAATTAAAAATCAATTATTTAACTCGATTGAAAAATATTTATCTAAAAATGCCCAGGATTAAACAATTTCAAGGTGTCTACTAATTTCGTCTCACAAAATTCCCGGTCATTTCCCGGTTTTTCCCGGTTTTTATTCCTACTTTTCCCGGATTTTTCTCTTGTTAACTTAAAATTTATTTTAAGTATAAATAGACCTACAAATAGCTACAAAAATTGAAGATAACAGTTGATAATTGAAGCAAATAATTGAAATTCAAAGTTAAAAGAAACAATTAATAATAAAAAGAAATAATTAATAATGGAAAGAAATAATTGAACAATGACAAAGATATTTGATAATTAGAAACAAAATTGAAAAAAAAGTAAATATTAATCTACAATTGAACAATAATTGAAAAAATGGAACAATGGTTATTAAATTCAAAGAATATAATTGAAAATTGGTCAACTGGATAGAAAATCCAAAAAAATAATTAAACATTTAAGTTAATAATTCAAAATTAAAGAAATAAATTGGAAATTAAATAATCAAATTGAAATCAGAAAAACACGGAATTATTGAATATTAAAAGAAAACAATTGAAAATTGAGAAATAAAATTGAAATTCGAATACAATCATTGAGAATTAAAGAAAATTGCTGAACAATTGGACTGAAAAAAGAAGAAAATAATTTATAATTAAAAAAAAAAAAAAATGGAAAATGACAGAAATTATTTAATATTGAAGAAAACATTAAAAATTGAAGAATAGAATTGTTATTTAAAGAAATTAATTGAGAATTGAAAAACATAATTGAACAATTGAACAATTAAATTGAAAATAGAAGAGAATTATTAAAAATTGAAGGAGGTTTTGAAACATGAAATAAATAACTGATAATTGAAAAAAAAATAATTGAAAAAAGTCGAGATTACTGAATATTGAAACAAACAATTAAAACTTGAACAAAATAATTAAAAATTAAAGAAAATAATTGAAAATTGAAGAAAATAATTAAAAATTGAAGAAAGTACTTAAAAATTAAATACAATATTTGGAAACAGCAGATAAATTTAGAAATCGACGGAAATAATTGCGAATTGATGAAAATAATTTAAAAATTCTCAATTTAAATAAAAATTGAAAGAAAAACATAATTTAAAAAAGCTGAAAATTGTTCAATATTGAAGAAAATTGAGAAAAAATTGAAAATTGAAAGAAATTGAGAAACTGAAAGAAATATGAAAAAATAATTGGAAATTGAAGAAAATAATTGAAATTTAAGAAAAAAATTGTAATTTGAAGAAAATAATTAAGAATTTAAAAAATATCATTGTAAAAAGCCTAGAGTTATTGAATATTAAAAAAAAAATTGAAAATTAAAGAATGGAATTGCATATCGAAAATTATAATTGAGAATTAAAGAAAATAATTCAAGAACTGAACAATGGGATTGAAAGTAGAAGAAAATAAGTGACAATTGAAGAAAACAGAAATTGAACAATCCAGGAATTATAAAATTTGAAAAAAACAATAAAAAATGTGGAATGTAATTGTAATTTGAAGAAATTAATTAAAAATTGTAGAATACAATTTGAAATTGAAGAAAATGTGATTTTATGAAAATTGTTGAATAATAATTGATGAATTGAATTCAATTATAATTCAATTATAATTCAATTATAATTCTTCAATTATAATTGAAGAAAAATATTGAAAAAAGCCGAGAATTATTGATTATATAAGAAAATAATTGAAAAATGGAGGAGTTCTAGAGATGTGAAATAAATAAATAATAATTGAAAAAAATAGTTGAAAAAAGTCGAGAATTATTGAATATTAAATTAAATAATTAAAAATTGAAGAAAATAATTGAAAATTGAAAAGAATTTATTATCCCAAAAAAAAATTCCCGGTTTGACGGAAAACTTCCGGTTAATTTCCGGTTTTTCCCGGTCAATTTAAATTCCCGGTTTTCCCGGTTAGTAGACACCCTGAATTTTTAAAAATTGATAATTATTCGAATTGTCAATGATTAACAATGATCGATTTCGTTTTAAATATCAATAGCAGACATTTTAAATCGTTTGCAGGGATTAAGTTTTTTTCTTTCTCTTTTTAAAAGTGAAATGAATCTCTGATCTTTTTGTGGAACCTATTACCATTATTATTATTATTATTATAATATCGAGGATGTATCAGGCCACCACAATGTCCAAGATCGTATCCGACGAAACCAAGTGGGTGATCCGGCCTTTTACAATAACGAGAGGGCTTCGCGCTAGGAAATTGAATGTAATCGGTTTGAAAGAGCGGTTTATATCTATGTTTTACAATTTACGCGTGGGTGTAGAACCGCGCCTTGTTAGTAAAATCGATCAAAATGTCGCTCCGTTATGCACTTGAGGCCAATGCAAATAGTATCCGATCACGAGATCCTTGATTTTACCGCAAGGTTCACAACCAACAGGTCATGCGTTCACCACTTACGATCATCATCTTGCAAACACTCAATGAGCCTCCTTAAGCAAATTCATATTATTTATAGAGTTAAAACTATTACTCTCAACTAGCCACATCAGATTATCATTTTATTCTATATCCTTAGTTCCTGAAACCACACATTAAGTGAACACTTTTAAAATCTTGAGATTTCATTACACGACTCTACTCAAAACTTTTGTACATAGACTATTTACTTTAAATTTTATTTTTAAAAATATGTTCTTAATCATTTTTAAGAGTTTAATGCAGTTTTGAAGTATTAATAGACGATTTAAAATAAGAGTTCTAAAAAATTTTAAAAATACTCCTAGTAGTTTGAAACAGGTTGGCAATAGTTTTAAACAAGTTCGAAACAGGTTTGAAACAGTTTTTAACAGGTTTAAAACAGTTTTAAACAAGTTTGAAACAGTTTTAAATAGGTTTGAAACAGTTTTAAATAGGTTTGAAACAGTTTCTAAGAATCTTATACAGGTTTAAACTTATTAAAAATAGATTAAACCAGTTTTAAAAAGTTCTAATAGACTTCTGAACAGTTTTAAACCAGTTGCAAAGACTGTTAAACAAGTTCGAAACAGTTCTAAACAATTTAAAATTTTGAAGTGTTAATAGACGATTTAAAACCAGTTTTAAAAATACTCCTTTTAGTTCTGAACAGGTTGAAAATAGTTTTAAACAAGTTCGAAACAAGTTAGAAACAGTTTTAAACAGGTTTGAAACAGTTTAAAACAGTTTTTAAGAATCTCAGTTTTAAATTTATTAAAAATAAATTTAAATCAGTCTTAAATAGTTTTAATAGTGTTCTGAGTAGTTGTAAACCAGCTGTAAAGACTGTTAAACAAGTTCGAAACAGTTTTAAACAGTTTAAAATTTTGAAGTGTTAATAGACGATTTAAAACCAGTTCTAAACAGTTTTATACCGGTTATTAAAGACTGTTAAATAAGTTCAAACAAGTTACAAACAGTTCTAAATAAATTTAAACAACTTTAAACAAATTATAAACAGTTATGAAACAGTTTTAGATATTTACAAATAATCTCAAAAGTTCAAAACAGTTTTGAACCAATTATAAAAACTGTTTGACAGGTTATAAACAGTTTTAAGCACTTTAAAACAGTTTTGTACTAGTTAAAAACAGTTTTAAATACTTTCAGTAGTTCAAGACAGCTTTAAATCGGTTATAAAGACTGTTCAATAAGTTCCCAAGAATTCCAAACAAATTTAAACAGTTTTAAAACAGATTTAGACAATTTAAAATACTCTCAAAAGTATAAAACAGTTTTGAACCAATTATAAAAACTGATTAACAAGTTTCAAACAGTTCTAAACTATTTCAAATAGTTTTGAAGTAGTCATAAACAGTTTTAGACCAGTTTTAAACCATTTAAAACAGTTTTGTATTAGTTATAAACAGTTTTAAATGTTTTCAATAATTCAAAACAGCTTTAAACCGGCTATAAAGACTGTTCAATAAGTTTCTAACGGTTCTAAACAAATTAAAACAGTTTTGAAACAGTTTTAGATAGTTACAAATAATCTCAAAAGTTCAAAACAATTTCGAACCAATTATAAAAAGTGTTTGACAAGTTATAAACAGTTTTAGACAATTTAAAACAGTTTTGTACTAGTTATAAACAGTTTTAAATAGTTTTGTACTAGTTATAAACAGTTTTAAATGCTTTCAATGATTTGAAACAGCTTTAAACCAGATATAAAGACTGTTAAATATATTGAAAACCATTCCAAACGGTAAGAAACAAATTAAAACAGTATTGAGAAAATTATAAACAGTTTCAAAACAGTTGGAAAGAATTTCAAATTCTCTCAAAAGTTGAAAACAGTTTCGAACCAATTATAAATACTGCTTAACAAGTACCAAACAGTTCCAAACAAATTAAAACAGTTTTGAAAAAATTATAAACAGTTTTAGACCAGTTTTAAACACTTTAAAACAGTTTTGTAATAGTTATAAACAGTTTTAAATGCTTTCAATAATTCAAAATAGCTTTAAACTGGTTATAAAGACGGTTCAATAAGTTCCCAATAGTTCCAAACAAATTAAAACAGTTTTGAAACAGTTCTAGATAGTTACAAATAATCTCAAAAGTTCAAAACAATTTCGAACCAATTATAAAAAGTGTTTGACAAGTTATAAACAGTTTTAGACAATTTAAAACAGTTTTGTACTAGTTATAAACAGTTTTAAATAGTTTTGTACTAGTTATAAACAGTTTTAAATGCTTTCAATGATTTGAAACAGCTTTAAACCAGATATAAAGACTGTTAAATATATTGAAAACCATTCCAAACGGTAAGAAACAAATTAAAACAGTATTGAGAAAATTATAAACAGTTTCAAAACAGTTGGAAAGAATTTCAAATTCTCTCAAAAGTTCAAAACAGTTTCGAACCAATTATAAATACTGCTTAACAAGTACCAAACAGTTCTAAATAATTTAAAACAGTTTTGTACTAGTTATAAACAACTTTGAACCAGTTCTAAATAGTTTCAAACTGTTCTAAACAATTTTTAATAGTTTTGAAGTAGTTATAAACAGTTTTAGACCAGTTTTAAACAGACCTTAATAATTTTTAAGTCTTTTTTCTATTTCAAACTGCTTTAAAACTGTTTTAAATACTCCTAATACAGGTATAAACAGTTTCGAACCAGTTATAAAAGCTGTTAAACTGGTTCTAAACAGTTTTGAAACGGTTCGGAACATTTTCAAATACTTTCAAAAGTTTAAAACAGTTTTGAACCAATTATAAAAACAGCTTAGCAAGTTCCAAACAGTTCAAAATAATTTCAAACAGTTTTGATTTTATTAAAAACTACTTTCAACCAGTTCTAAATAGTTCCAAACTGTTCTAAACAATTCCAAATAGTTTTGAAGTAGTCATAAGCAGTTTTAGACCAGTTTTAACAGACCTGAATAATTTTAAAGTCTTGTTTTCATTTCAAACAGTTTTTAAACAGATTAAAATACTCATAGGACAGGTCTAAACAGTTTTGAACCAGTTATAAAGCCTCACACTGGTTCTTAATAGTTTTAAATTGTTCTTAACAATATCAAACAGTTTTATAAAAGTTATTAACTGTTTCCAAACAATTCTTAATAGTTTCAAACAGTTTTGACTTCGTTTTAAACCACTTTGAACCAGTTCTAATTAGTTCCAAACTGTTCTAAACAATTTCAACTAGTTTTGAAGTAGTCATAAACAGTTTTCAACAGGCCCAAGTAATTTTAAAGTCTTGTTCTCATTTATAACAGCTCTAAAATGTTATAAACAGATTTAAATACTCCTAATACAGGTCTTGACAGTTTTGAACCAGTTATAAAAACCTTGAAACTGGTTTTAAACAGTTTTAAATACTCTCAAAAGTTCAAAACAGTATCGAACCAACGATAAAAACGGCCCAACCAGTTCCAAGCAGTTCTAAATAATTTCAAACAGTTTTGACCTCGTTATAAACCACTTTGAACCAGTTCTAATTAGTTCCAAACAGTTCTAAACAATTTTAAATAGTTTTGAAGTAGTCATAAACAGTTTTAGACCAGTTTTTAACAGACCTGAATAATTTTAAAGTATTGTTTTCATTTTAAACAGTTTTTAAACAGATTTAAATACTCCTGGGACAGGTCTAAACAGTTTTGATCTAGTTATAAAGACTTAAACTGGTTCTTAACAGTTTCAAATTGTGCTAACAACATCAAACAGTTTTTTAAAAGTTATTAACAGTTTCAAAACAGTTCGAAAAAGTTTCAAATACTCTCAAAAGTTCAAAACAGTTTCGAACCAAATGTAAAAACTGCTTAACAAGTTCCAAACAATTCTAAACAATTTCAAATAGTCTTAAATTAGCCATAAAGATTTTTAGACCCGTTTTAAACGGACCTAAATAAATTAAAAGTTTTTTTCTCATTAAAAACAGCTGTAAAACAGTTATAAACAGGTTTACATACTCCTATTATAGGTTTAAACATTTTTAAATTAGTTATGGAGACTGTTAAACAGGTTCCAAACAGTTTTAAACAATTCTAAACAATTTTAAACCTTTTTTTAGACTAGTTCTAAACAGTTTCAAACAGTTCTAAACAATTTTAAACAGTTTTAGATAGTCCAGATAATTATAAATAATTTTTAACCAATTGAAACAATTCTAAAAAATCTTAAATAGATTCAAATCTGTTCTATACAGCTTTAAATGCTTTAGAATAGTTCAGTGGTCTTATCAAGTAACTTAAAAACAAAAACGCAGTACCTTTTTTGGCACATTATTTTTCATAAAAAACTATTTTTATCCAGTAAACATATGGGTGAAATTTTCTTCCATTTCTGATCTTAGATTATTAAAAGATAGAAAAACATCAGTTTTTTTTTTAAATATCAAATGACTTCCTAGATAATCCTAATTTATGTTCCCAAGTCTCTCTAAAAGCTCCTCCAAAGAGCCAATCATAAAAAACTAAAACTAAAACTAGAGATACAATACTTTAATTGTACAATTCGAAATGTTTCAATACTTGTTTTTTTTTTCACTTATAAGAAGACAAATCGACTCACATATTCAGGCTTGAGTTTTTTATCATTGCCCCGAACGACGAGCTTCTCTAAATTTTCTAAAACCCCATTCAGGAATTGAATGTCCTTTAATCGCAATTCCTCGTTGATAATATCCAAATCACGAACAGGATTAACGTCTCCTTCGATATGTGTCACATCATCGTCCTCGAAGGCTCCTGAAAAAAGTAAAGGAACCCAATTAAAGAAATAGAAATTCCAAAATTCTAAATTTCCCTTTTTCTAAATTCTTTCCAATACTCTAAGCAGCTCCTAAAAAAAAACAAAATTACAAATTCCTGGTGATTCTTGAATGATCCTGCCAAAGAAAGTGTAAGAAAATATTGGATTCCAGTTTCCCGTTTTCTTTATTTTTTTTTTAGAGAAATGTAGGGGCACTTGGCAATATAACCGCAAGAAACGCTCTTGTCCATTATTTAAGAGAGCGGTGCCTTCAGCGCGAAAATTACAGGTAGGTTTAATTACTGAAATTACCACCTGCCACGACGCGATGCCGTTAAACGTCGCAACTACTTGGAATGTTATCTAATGCGAAATCTAGTACTGAGTTCTTTCGGTTCTCTCAACAGCTTCGATCATCATACGGATGCACTTGGTTCAATCAATTCTAACGTCTCGTCAATATATGGGCAAAAGCACGCCAACTTCTATCTCGAAAGTATCAATAATCGACTAGCTTGAGTGTAGAGAAGTCAATAAATAAAAAAAAAAGCAACGATATAACGAGGCATTTTTAGTTTCCTTCTGCCGCAAAACCTTTTCAACTTCAACTGCTGCGCATCACGCACCATTTTTGCCCTCGAGCCTCTCTTCATATTTTATGAGCTGTGTGTCGGAAGCTGCAAGAAATTTTATTGTTATGCTCAGTTCTGGGTGAATTAATTTTTTTTTATTGTAATGAAACAAATATTAGTTCAAAATTAATTGATGGAATCAATTAAAAGTGTCTAGAGACTTGACAAAAATAATTCAAGGTTTTTTTTCTCATGTTTCAGAATCGAAAATATACTTTTAAGCTGGAGGAAATAATTAGAAAGGGCAAAAAAGTTAGGAATTTAATTTTGAAAATAGAATTTGTATTTTAGGAAAGAAAGAAAAAATTAGGAAGATAATTTTAATGAAGGGAGTATATTGAAAAATAGAAAAGTATAAATGTGGTTTGAAGAAAATAGTTTGAAAACTAAGAAAAGGAAAAATAACTAAAAACATTTTTTAAAAAAAAACAGTAAATTAGAAATGAAGAAACAAAATTAATATTGAAGAAAATAATTTAGAAATTAAAAGGTTTAGTTGAAAATTGGAGAAAGTATTTAAAATGAGTAAAAAAAAAAAAAAATTGAAAATTGAAGCAAATAAATAGAATATTGAAGAAAATGATTAAAAATAGGGGGAAATAATTGAAAACGTTAAAGAATTTACTAAAAATGTGTTTAAAAAAAACTGAAAAATGAAAAAAAGCATTGAAAAAAGGGAATAATACAAGTGACATTTCGAGAAAGAAAATATAAAATCAGTAAAATGTTGAACACAAAAAAAATATTGAAAAGTATAATTGAAACTTGAAGAAAACAATTTCGAATTGAAGAAGTTGTTTGAAGAAAGAAGAAGGAGAATAGAAGATTTAAATTAAATTTTAAGCAAATATTCAAAGGAAGAAAAAAATTGAAAAATAATGAAAAAAAATTTTAAAAAAAACAATCCTTCACAATAGAAGAAATAAAATTAATATTGACGAAAATAATTTAAAAATTAAAAGGTTTAGTTGAAAGTTAGAAAACGTATTCAAAAAGTGTAAAAAAAATAATTAAAAATTAAAGAAAATTAATAGAAAATAATTAAAAACGTTAAAGAATTTACTCAAAATATGTAAAAGAAAATGAAAACTGAAGAAAAGCATTGAAACAACTGAATGATACAAGTGGAATTTCGAGATAAAAAATAAAAATTCAATAAAATGTTTAAAATAAAAAAAAATTGAAAAATATAATTGAAACTTGAAGAAAACAATTTAAAATTGAAGAAGTTTTTTGAAGAAAGAAAAAGAATAAAAGAAGATTTAAACTAAATTTGAATTAAATTTGAAGCAAATATTCAAAGGAAGAAAAAAATGGAAAAATAACGAAAAAAATTGCAAATAGAGAACAGTAAATCACAAATGAAAAAATAAAATAATTATTGAAGAAAATAATTTTAAAATTAAAAGGTTTAGTTGAAAATTGGACAATGTATTCAAAATGAGTAAAAAATAAGTGAAAATTGAAAAAAATAAATAGAAAATAGAAGAAAATAATTGAAAATTGAAGAAAATAATTGAAAATTACGGGAAATAATTGAAAATTGAGGGAAATAATTGAAAACATTAAATGTTTTCATTAAAAATTAATTTTAATTTAATTGTGTTAAAGCATTTATTCAAAATGTGTAAAAGAAACTGAAAACTGAAGAAAAGCATTGAAAAAAACGAAATAATACATCGACATTTCGAGAAAGAAAATATAAAATCAGTAAAATGTTTGAACCAAAAAAGAAAAATAATGAAAAATATAATTGAAACTTGAAGAAAACAATTTTAAATTGAAGAACTTGTTTGAAGAAAGAAAGGAATAAAAAAAGATTTAAACTGAATTTGATTTCAATTTGACCAAATATTCAAATTGAAGACAAAAATTGAAAAAAACGAAAAATATGTTAAAAGAAAAACAGTAAATCATAAATGCAGAAATAAAATAATTATTGAAGAAAATAATTTAAAAATTAAAAGGTTTAGTTGAAAGTTGGAGAGCGTATTAAAAATGTTTAAAAAAAAGTAATTGAAAATTGAAGAAAATAAATAAAGAATTGAAGAAAATAATAGAAAATTGGATAAAATAATAAAAATTTGAAGAACACAATTTAAAATTAATGAGGTTATTTGAAAAAACAAGAATAATAATACTAGAAGTAAATTTAATTTGAATTAAATTTGAAGCAAATATTCAAATTGAAAAGAATAATTGAAAAATAAAGGAAGTAAGTAAAAAATAAAGAACAATAATTGAAAAGTTAAAGCTAGATTTAATAGTGAAGAAAATAATTTAAAAAATTAGAAAATATGATTAAAATTTGCAAAAAATAAGGAAGGATTGCGGATATTAAATAAAAAAATAAGTAAAGTAACTGAAGAAAGTAATTGAATAATGATAAAAATAATTGAGATTTGAAGAAAATAAATGAAATGTGGAAAAAATAATTGAAAAAAATATAAGTAGGTATTTGAAATGAAAGAAAATAATTAAAAATCGAAAAATGTAATTGAAAAATACAGTTGAAATTTGCATAAAACAATTAAAAATTGAATAAACCGATTTAGGAAAAAAGAAAAAGAGTTTTGAAAAGATAAAGTTAATAAAATATTTAAAATAATTATGAAAATTAGAGCATATATTGTAAAAACTGGGAACCGAGTATGATGAAGAAATAAACTTTTATTGTAATCTAATCTATTTAAAGTAAATATTTAAATTAATTATGAAATAAAGAAACTATCTAAAATATTAAATAATAATTGTAATTTGAAGAAAGGATTGTAAAATTGATGAAAACTGATGAAATTAATTTAAAAAAATTGAAAAATATAATTGAAAATTAAAGAAAATAATTGAAATGATGAAAAAAGGAAAAAATTAATTAAAAATTGAAAAAATTGCTTATAGTGAACTATAACTAGAAGCAATTCATCGAAAAATTGAAGGTTATTATTGTCATTTAAAAAAAGATTGAAAATACTGAAAAGGATAATTGAAATCAGCAGAAAAAATTTACATAAGAAATTAACTGGAAATCGAAAAAAACAATTTAAAAATGAGGAAGCTTAAAAAACCAATAAAAATAAAAAGAGTATTGAAGAAATTAATAGAAGAATTAATAATTTTATAAATTAAAAAATTATAAAATATAATTATTATTTTTAAAATTATTTTAAAAATTATCAAATAAAGAAAGTAATTGAAAAAAGTACATTAATCGGTAAGTGGAATTATGGAGTTAACTTTGAAGAATATAATTAAAAAAATCAAAGAATATAATAAAAATTTTGCAAAATGTAATTAACAGTTTAGGAAATAATAATAATTTCCCGTAAATTTTCCCGTAAATCCATTTATCAGAACTTTTAATTTCCCGAATCTTCAATTGTCAGATTATTGAACGTTCCGAATCTTCATTTATCAGAAATTTCAACTTTCCAAATCACCGTTTGTCCGAACTTTTAACTTTCCGAATCTCCAATTGTCAGAATTTGCATCTGTCCGACCAAAGGAATGTAAAATTGCTAAAACCGCTTTCTGATTGGCTGGTAATTTGTCCGGAATCATAACCAGCCAATCAGAAAGCTGTTTTAGCAATTTCATATTCCTTTGGCCAGACAGATGCAAATTCTGACAATTGGAGATTCGAGAAATTTAATATTTTAACAAATAAATTTCAGTTTTTTGAAGATTCTGTCAATTGAGTTTCGGAGAAAATAAAACAACCAATAGCTCTTATAAACAAGAAAAGAGAAAATTCTGAAAAGAAATTGGGATAAAGAATGAAAAGAAAGTTTTCCGTCAAATAAAAGGTAGATAATAAAACTAAATTAGATATCAATAAGAAATTCAGTGAGTAACCACTTCATTATTGGTAAAAAAAATTAATTTCCTCGAGGATCGTTTACTCTGGGAGGTGTTGCCCTGAAAGGGGGAAGAGACAGCAGTCCTCAACGAAAGAAGTATATGAATTACATTGAAATTATCGAGTACGAGAGATCCATTATTATTGCCGACAATCTGTTATATAGGCATCATTTAAATAATAATAAACGATAAGTGGATGCGTCGAAAGAGATATTCTTATGGTTAGCATTGTATTTATAAGTCTTTAAGTATATACCAGGGACCAGTTACAAGTGCCTACCCACACTCTTGCGGGTTGCTTCGAGTCAGCAAATAATGATCCTAAAGTCGTATTCGCAATTTAACGGCAAGTGAGACGATGCGCAAGGTTCCTGTCATTATCAATATTCCATACGCGTACTTAACTTAAAGTAACTAGTGCCGCCTTATGAAAATTAGTGCGTTTCTTTTATTGATCGAGTTGTCTCAATGCTTCTGCAAAAAATATTGGCAATTTCCTTTTCTGTGTCATTGGTGAATTTTATTTCAATTTACTGAAAAAAACCAGTTTAAAATTGTGTTTCTTAAATTTGCGTGAACAAAAATGTTGATTTCCAAAATGGTGGACGCCATTTTGAATAGTTCTGAGATTGGCCGATAGGGACATAATTAAAATCGACATTGACGAATTTATTATACCGATAACTACTAAACTGATACATTTAATCAAAAAAGTAACAATGAACATTAAGACAATCAAATGACTCAATAACTATAAGTTAAAAAATAATAATTAATTTAATAAAACTTATCGCTCGCTTTCGAGTTGATATTAATACAAAAGTGAATTTTTTCTTTTAAATATCTAATGAATTGTCCAAATGAACGATTTCCAGATGCTTTCAATTCCTTCGCGGCTCAAACAAGAACTTTTTACAATTAATTACTAAGAAGAAGAATTTCCGGAATCTTCCAATTCATTTCGAGAATTAATTTAGAAATTGTGATTATTGTCCTCCTTGATGATATTCATACAAAGGCGAATCTTTTTCCTTTCACTATCTAATTAATTATACCGATAAACGATTTCCGAATCCTTCTAATTCCTTTCGGTGATTAATTTAGGAATTTTTACAATTATCTCCTCGTTAATATTGATACAAAGGCGAATTCCTTTAACTATCTAATTATCTCGATAAACAATATTCCTTCCAATTCATTTCGGGGATTAATTTAGGAATTTTGACAATTTTCTCCTCGTTAATATTGATACAAAGGCGAATTCCTTTAACTATCTAATTATCTCGATGAACAACTTCCGGATCCTTCCAATTCATTTCGGGGATTCATTTAGAAATGTTTACAATTAACTTCCAGGATGATATTAATACAAAGGCGATCCTTTTTCCTGTAACAATCTAATTAATTATCTAGATGAACGATTACCGGATATTTCAAATTCCTTTCGGGGATTAGTTAAGGAATTATGACAATTGTTCTCCTTGATGATATTGACACAAAGACGACTCTTTTCCCTTTAATTATCTAATTAATTATCCCGATAAAAGATTTCCGAATCCTTCTAATTCCTTTCGGTGATTAATTTAGGAATTTTTACAATTATCTCCTCGTTAATATTGATACAAGGGCGAATCCCTTTAACTATCTAATTAATTATTTCGATGAACAATTTCCTGATCCTTCCAATTCATTTCGGGGATTAATTTAGAAATTTTTACAATTGTTCTACTTGATGATATTGATACAAAGGCGACTATTTTCCCGTTAATCATCTAATAATTAATTATCCCGATGAATGATTTCCGAATCCTTCTAATTCCTTTCGGTGATTAATTTAGGAATTTTTACAATTATCTCCTTGTTAATATTGAAACAAAGGTGAATCATTTCCCTTTAACTATCTAATTAATTATCCCGATGAACAATTTCCTGATCCTTCCAATTCATTTCGGGGATTAATTTAGGAATTTTGACAATCGTTCCCCTTGATGATATTGATACAAAGGTGAATCTTTTTTCTTTAACTATCTAATTAATTATCCCGATGAATAATTTCCTGATCCTTCCAATTCTTTTTGGGAATTAATTTAGAATTTTTACAATTGACCTCCTCGATGATATTCATACAAAGGCGAATCTTTTCCCTTTACTTATCCAATTAATTATCCAGATGAACGATTTCCGGATCATGCAAATTCCTTTCGTGTCTCAAGCAAGGAATTTTTACAATTAACTTTCTGGATTATATTAATACAAAGGTGATCCTTTTCCTGTAACTATCTAATTAATTATCTGGATGAACAATTTCCGCACCTTTCCAATTTTTTTAGGGGATTAATTTAGAAATATCCTCCTCAACGATATCGATACAAAGATGAATCTTTTCCCTTTAATTATCTAATTAATTATCTCGATGAACAATTTCCGGATCCTTCTACTTCATTTCGGGGATTAATTTACGAAATTCGAAAATTATCCTCCTTAATTATATATTTATATAAACGATAATTTTTTCCTCTTAACTATTCAATAATCATCCAAGAATGCAAACTTCTGGAAATCAATCGGCTTGTTATGGTAATTAAGTTTCTACATGAATTCGAAAAATTGTAATAGCTATAATTAACAAATCAATAAAATAATAAAATAAATGTCATAATCACAGATTAATTGATCTTAGCAAAAACTAATTCCGTAACAAAAATTAAATACCTTAAGCTCTCCGGCGGTAGACTTAAGAATGGCGCAGATTCATTCTTCGGTTTCACGAGCAATAAATGATTGCATAATTTTATCGTCCCACCCTACGTTTTTATCCCTCTAATTACCCTACTGATTTGGCATATTTCCACTACCGATAGAATATTATTTCTCGTCTCGGCTAGTTTACAGTTTCTAATTTTTCCAATCCTCAAGTCTTCATGTTTCGCTCATTTACAAATTTTAAAAATCAGTTTCGCTTTAAATTGCCTAGAAAGTTAATTAAAAAAGTAACAAAATCGAACTACTCACGACAGAGGTGAAATATTCCATCGCAGGCATTTATATGGGAGAGAAAAGCGTTGCCCAAACCCTGTCCTTCAGCAGCGCCTTTTACTAATCCGGCGATGTCGACGACATTTAAAAATGCAGGCACCTTGCTAAAAAAACAAAAGTAAAATACTGTTAATTGTCGAATGAAAATTGATGTGAATTGTAAATTAAAGAAAGAAAAGGGAAAGTTAAAACAGAAAAAATCAGAAAGAAAAATACAGTAACGAGAAAAAACCAGTAAAAAAAACAGAAACAATCAGAAGGAACAACAAACTAAAAAAAAAGCAGAGGGAAGAGATAAAACAATAATTTAAGAAAGACGTCTGGTCAACTTTGGTGCCAAGTAGAGCGAAAATTAAAGGTCAGGAATTACAATGAAAAATGACACTCGATAGTAACGACTGCTATTAAAATGCTAATACGATTCTCATTGATCAATTAGCCTTTGTTGTGAGTCAACGAGGGTGTAAGTGTGAAGATGAGCATATTCACAAACGTGTCAGTCGGGTTTCATCAAAGACCGTTCTGCACATTGTCACGTGCCACGAGGCAGGAATCGGTTAATGCTCCATGGTAAATGTGAAGGATATAAAGCTGAATTTCTCCTCTTTGATCCAGGATGATCCCTCTGCTTTGCATTTCAATCATTGTGAATTACGATTACTGTCAGGCAAGCATTGTAATTCGCATCTCAGTAGAAATTTTTTTACAACGATAATCCAGAAAATGCTCAAAATTGTAATCCACTATATTTAGACAGGTTAGGCTAATTAATTAATAAGTAATTATTAATTATTACAATCATGTTTCTAGCAGGTGTAATTTAATGCACTTCCTATTATTCTTTAAAAAAATGTTTTTACTACATCCAGTTAACCTAAATTGAAGTTCCACTTAAAGATTACTTCTTACAAAAAGAAATATAATTGAATCAGGGTGTCTACTAATTTCGTCCCACAAAATTCCCGGTTATTTCCCGGTTTTTGTTCCTATTTTTCCCGGTTTTTTCTCTTGTTAATTTAAAATTTATTTTAAGTATAAAGAGACCTACAAATTACTACAAAAATTGAATATAACAGCTGATAATTGAAGAAAATAAAGGAAATTCAAAGAAAATAATTGAGAATTGAAGAATTAAATATTAAACTTTATAAAAAATAATAATTAAGAATTAAAAAAAACAATTAATAATGAAAAGAAATAATTAATAATAGAAAGAAATAATCGAACAATGACAAAGAATATTTGACAATTAGAAAGAAAATTAAAAAAACTAAGTAAATATTAATCTACAATTGAACAATCATTGAAAAAATTGAACAATGGTTATTAAATTCAAAGAATGTAATATTGAAAATTAGTCAACTAGATAGAAAATCCAAAAAAATAATTTAAAATTTAAGTTAATAATTCAAAATTGAAGAAATAAATTGAAAATTAAATAATCAAATTGAAATTAGAAAAACACAAAATTATTGAATATTAAAAAAAAAATGGAAAATTGAGAAACAAAATTGAAATTCAAATAGAATAATTGAGAATTAAAGAAAATTACTGAAAAATTGGATTGAAAAAAGAAGAAAATAATTTATAATTAAAAAAAAATGGAAAATGACAGGAATTATTTAATATTGAAGAAAACATTGAAAATTGAAGAATAGAATTGTTATTTAAAGAAATTAATTAAGAATTGAAAAAAATAATTGACTAATTGAACAATTAAATTGAAAATAGAAGAAAATTATTGAAAATTGAAGAAAGTACTTAAAAATTAAATACAATATTTGGAAACAGCAGAAAAATTTAGAAATCGACAGAAATAATGGCGATTTGATGAAAATAATTTAAAAATTCTCAATTTAAATAAAAATTGAAAGAAAAACATAAGTTAAAAAAGCTGAGAATTGTTCAATATTGAAGAAAATTGAGAAGAAATTGAAAAAAATTGAGAAATTGAAAGAAATATGAAAAAATAATTGAAAATTAAAGAAAATAATTGAAATTTAAGAAAAAAAATTGAAATTTGAAGAAAATAATTTGAAATTGAAGAAAATGCAATTTTATGAAAATTGTTGAATAATAACTGATGAATTAAATTTAAGTTTCAAAAACATAATTGATAATTGAAAAAAAATATTGAAAAAAACCGAGATTATTGATTATAGAAGGAAATAATTGAAAAATGGATGAGTTATTGAGATGTGAAATAAATAAATGATAATTGAAAAAAATAGTTGAAAAAAGTCGAGAATTATTGAATATTAAATTAAATAATCAAAAATTGAAGGAAATAGTTGAGATCTGAAGAAAATGATTAAAAATTGAAGAAAATAATTGAAAATTGAATCAAATAATTGGCAATTCAAAAAAAAATAATTTATAGTTGAAGAAAATAATTAAAAATTGATTAAAATAATTGAAAATTGTAGAAAATATTTCAAAATTAAATAAATTATTTAGAAATTAATGAAAATAATTGAAAATTGAAGAAAACAATTAGCAATTGAAGAAAATAGTAGAAAATTGAAGAAAATAATTGAGAAATCAAGAAATAATTTTAAATTAATGAAAATAATTTAAAATGGAAGAAAATAATTGAGAATTGTAGAAAATAATTGGAAATTGAAGAAAATAATTTAAAATTGAAAAGAATTCATTATCCCAGAAAAGAAATTCCCGGTTTGACGGAAAATTCCCGGTTAATTCCCGGTTTTTCCCGGTCATTTTAAATTCCCGGTTATTTCCCGGTTTTCCCGGTTAGTAGACACCCTGATTGAATACATTAGTTGTAAATTTGAGGTTATGTTATGAAGCATACTGTTTTCAAATACCATAAACATTATTTTAAGATACATATACACTACCGTCGGAAATTGTTAGTCAGATCGGTTAGAGCGGATCGAAAAAACACAACTCAAATAAAACCACGATATCTTGGTTAAAAATTAAGATAGAAACATAGCTTTTAAAAATTTGGAAAGCTTATTAAATTCTATTTTAGAATAGCTATTAGTTAAATTTTTTAGAAATTTCAAAGTGATTTTATTAGT
Organism: Ganaspis brasiliensis; assembly: GCA_037103525.1. NCBI lineage: Eukaryota > Metazoa > Arthropoda > Insecta > Hymenoptera > Figitidae > Ganaspis > Ganaspis brasiliensis. Next base: position 1,999,810 of record JAZKLR010000294.1, read on the forward strand.
TGATGAGTTAGAAAAAAAATTCTCGAATTTTTCAATTGTCGTTCACGAAATTCACTTCGTTGCCTAATGTAGAAAAATTTAAAAAAAAATTGAAATTCGTATTATTCTCTTCGTTTAATTGACAGCTTTAATTTGAGCTAAGAAAATTTAAAAAATATTGAGTGGTTTACGAGATATGACTAAATATGTCCTAGCATGTTTTTCTAAAAAATCAGTCAAAACCGTGGTTTTTGCCTAAAAATGAAGGTTTTTGAGAAAAACATGCTCGGACATATTTAGTCATATCTCGTGAATCGCTCAATATTTTTTAATTTTTCGAGTTTCCTTGGCTCAAATTAAAGCTGGCAGTTGAATGAAGAGAATAATATAAATTTCAATTTTTTTTTCAAAAGCTGCTATTTCTGTTGAAAAAAAAAAACATTTTATATAAGGGTTGTGGAAAGGTGAAAAGTGTATCTTTAAGATAGCGTTAGCCGATTTTTAATTCATTTTAAAAAGTATATTTTCTTTAGATTTGAAAATGCTCTCTTTTTGAAATAACAAAAAAAAAATGTAAATCAAGAAATTCATTACAAATATCGTGAATTTTTTTTTATAATGTAGAAAACATTCATTACGGACAAAGTTGATGATTTTAACAGAAAGAAACGACAAAAATTGATTTGTAAAACCTTATTCTTAAAACTGATAAGATTTTATAAAAATCGTAAAATTACAAAAAAGAAAATGAATTTCAGTTTGTGCAATTGCAGCAAATCTTTGCAACATGCTCCCTGTACATTGGCTCAGAGTCATGCGAAGAGACAGCTGCCTCGTCAATGGCATCGTATGTGTTGCTGGCATTATCAGTTACTTCTTCCTCATCTTCTTCAATCTCACGATAAAGCTGTTCTAGAGCAGCTACGCTTCTAGTTCTCAGACTAGAATTTTACATAAACACTTCTGTTTCACACTTTAATAAATTGTAATAAAGTTTATAAATAATGTTTCTTTATTTTTGAAAACTTTCGATATTTCAAAAAATTTTGATATTGTAACATTCCATACGGATTAGGTGAAATTTACCCCAACGTAAATTTTCAACAATACCAGTTTGAAGAGCAATCATCGACTGTCTCTGTCAAAGGAGCTACCTTCGGTTGGTACCTCAAACTTTTTCCCCCCTCCATCGACTCTTTTAGAAATGGCGAAACATTCAAAATTCTCCCGGATTACGCTGATCCAGTTCGTACCCTGAGGTTTAATTTAACTAATTAAAATTTAACATTAACCCAAAATGCCACAAAATACACGAATGAAATACAAGTTGTTGAATTGAAAACCAAGTCAAGGCGGTCCTGAGAAAGATCTTGGATCAAATGCAAATAGGTTAATCTGCCAGCGAAGCAAAATTTTCACAAGCATCCTAAGAGGAGAGAAAAGTCCGTAGTGGGTTGAAGGTGGGTACCGTAAAGCAGAATTTACGGAGCCTGTCAGTGTTTGGTGTGTCAGTATATTTCGGAGGCTAGTGCAAAACTGATTTGCATTGCAGATCACGTTCCCGGGTACGTGCCTCACCCCAGACTCTGTTTGGAATAAAGGCGAAGACGTATGGAAATGTCGCCAGTTATTCCGAACCGTTTCCCTCGTTAGGGTTTACCGCGGTGGCCATAACGTATTCTCAAAGCATTCGCATCCTACTATTCTCCGATATTTGGATTTGGACGAGTGCTTACCTGGCAGGCTTGAAGTATTCACACAGGTAGTCATACCTCGCATCAGGTACCGGTACTCGACGTGCTTGAACAAAAAAAATCATTTGATTAGACAAATTTTACTCAATTTCATTCCATTTCATTATTTTTATTATTAATTGAACATACTGAATAATTAAAGAATATTGGAAATTAATTGAAAAATGAAAAAAATTATTTGAAAATTGAAATCATAATAGAAAATAATTAAAATGTTTAAAGAATCATTAAAAATGGAAGAAATTTTAAAATCAATTCAAATTTAGTATCCTACTTGAAGCTTTGGTTCATTGAATTTTTAATCAATGCAATTTGGTGTAAAAAACCAAAATTCTTTTACATTATCTACAGAATCTATTCTTTTTTATATGTAACCCACTTATATAAAACTTCCAAATTTCGGAACTTGAATGCTCTCCTTATCCTTCAAAAGTTGTGTCGGCGAAGTTCTTCTAAACTTAACAGAGTTGCTCCTTTTAGAAAATCGAGACATTTTGCTATCACGGGATAATTTCCTTCTATCCAAAATCTCCCCATTTTTCTCACTCTTACTATCTTTCTGATATTTCCCCGAAATTCTACTAATATACGGATTTCCCATTTTCTTCATAATTCCAACAATTTTTTGCACAAGCTCCGACCTCTCGTTCATCCTCTTGATGACTTCCTTATAAACCTCCATTTCATCAGGATAATTTAAATTCACCGACTTGAGATATGCGCCCAAATAAATCGCAGCGGACACAGAAGCCGAATGACACACTAACTTCGGTCTCCGAACTCCAAGATAATTAACAGCTTTGGTAATTAAACACGCGACAGTTTGCTCCAAAAATCCCAAATTCGGCAAATTTTTCAAATCAATATCCGGAAATGTCTTCTGGAAATTAATTTCCACTCGGTTGTAATCCGAACTTCGTTCCATGAATTTGTCTCGACATTCCATAGAGCAGAAAAGATACAGACGATTTTTGTACAAAACTGCAAATTCTGATTTTCCAGGTACGATTTTTCGGTACGGGAGATTCTCGACGTAAGTCACCAGACAAAATCCCGAAGCTGTTAATTTCCTTGCCCAGCATAAATGATTCGTATCAATAGTCCCTTCCAAAATTTCAGGACGATCAACTGGTAATTCTTTCTCTAGATTTTCTCTGGGATTTTCTACGAATTTATCAGTGTGTTGAGGACAAATCCAATAAAAGTGATCGAGGAACTGAAAAACACCTTTTCGATCCAGAGGAACTGGTGACGATTTAAAAACGTTATTTTGAACACAAACTGGACAAAAAGTTTCATAGGAACTCGCCCTGTTTTTGAATTCATAAGGAGAGACGCACAAGTGTTCTAAATGATGAACCTTCTCATAACCAGCTTCTCGGAAATATTTTTTTATCGCCGCATGTCGAGAGCGGAAAATTTCATCAGATCGGGTCCAAACTCCCCATTTACTTCTTGTCGCGTCTATCTTCACAAGGTTCCCGGAAAATCCGGTCAAAAAGTCTCGGAATTGTTTGGCCCCGAGTTCCCAGTTTTGATACTGATGTTTCAAAAATTCTGGAGAAGGGTTTGGTAAATATTGAGAAGGTTTTTTAAACCCTGGAGAACTCTTCAGTTTGTGAACATCCTTTTGAACATCCTCCGACTCTAAACACTCTAAACAAAAGTCTAAATTCGCTTCTAAGTCAAAAACAATCATTGGTTTGATTGATAGAAGAGCCAACTCTTCGGCTTCTAATTGATTGGTTGGAAAACCATCAAGGACAATCCCTAGAGAGGATTTTGGATCAAATGAAGAAATTTCAGTTGCTCGTGCTATCTGCTCTTTGGTCACGATGTTTCCTTTGCGAAGATTGGTTTCGATATTAATTGCTAGATTCGTCTGATTCTGTATATCTGTCTGGTTCTGTTTAATTACCTGATTCTGTCCACCAGTAAAATTTTCCCTAATTGTCGAATTCATCTCCTCAGTTCCGAATTTTTCCAAAACATCACGAAGTGCTTGACCACGACTGATGACCTTGAAACCATAAGTCCTCCCGAATCTTTCGGCCAGAGTCGATTTTCCACATTTAGGAGGACCAATGATAGATATTTGTACCGGCACCAAAGGAGAGCAAGAGTCCTGATTCAAATACTTCAATGGATCCTTTTTAAATAAATCCAAAGCTTCTTTTCCCGAGAGGAAATAAATATATCGTCTGTGTATTGCTGGGAAAATCGGTAAAAACACTCGAGAAGGTATTTTTCCTTCGTACATTTGCACTGGACATGAGCGACCAAACGAACTGAGAAAATAATACCCGGAATCTAAAAGTTTTTCGGCAGTTGTATTAGTGAGTTCGTGGGTGTTTTCTAAAAGTGAAGAATTTCGGTGGATATACGGATCGAGAATTTTTAAAAGAGAACAATAAAGTTTTACAATGTCTGTTTGGGAATTTACTTCGATCCAAGGTATCGACTGGTTTTTCATTCGATCACGAGTTGCTATTAAAGTTTGCTTATAATTTCTGTAAGCCTCTCTAATTCTATTAATCATCCGTCTTCTAGCGGAGCTTTCTTTCTCCCAGTCGGAAAAAATCGTCGGTTCTGGATTCAATTTCAAATAGGATTCTTCTAATTCTAATCTGTTTTGATCTAGATAAGAAGAAATGGATAAATTTGAAGAGGAAATTGAAAACCTGTTTTCCGATTTGAGGATTGAATGATCGAAAATTACGGATCTTGTTCTATTTTTGGTAATTGGAAGTGGGTGTAATTCGGCATCATTGGACAATTGGGCAAATTCGAATTCATCGGTTTTTTCTTTCTCTTTTAACAATTCGTTCAATTTGTCAGATATCCAATTTTCTTTTTTCTCATAGTAAATCTCAAGCTCTTTTTCATATCTTATTTGTTCCCGGTGTTTCTTCTCGTCTTCTTTGTCTTTCCAAGATTTTAATAAAACCGGAAGAAGCCTGTCTTGTGATACTTTAAAACTGGACTTCATTTCGATTATTATTTCCGGCACAGCGTAATTTTTCAACATTAATTCTACATCTTGAGTGCAATTTGGAAAAGAGTCGAAAATGACGCCACATTGATCGAAAGGCGGTTTGAAATATTTAAAAAGGCATTCTTTTAACATCAAGTCGGGAAGAGTTCCTCCTCGTTTTCTATAATTTCTGGCTATGGATTCTGTGGTCTCTTTATCAAATACAAAAATTGTTTCTCTTAGTTTTTCATCAAATTTTTCATCTTCTAACTTTTGATCTTCTAGTTTCTGTTCTTCAAATTTTCCACTATCACTATCAAAATTATCTGTCTCCGGATCTTCCGAATTTTCATCATCTTCCAAACTTTCATCATCATCATCTATTTCCCTGGGTTTGAAATCAGACGAATCATCCTCTTCCCAGCTAATCATCTCGAATCCAAATTGCTGCATGAAATCATCAATTTTGCTGAAGAAATTTACGTAAGCTAGACCAAATTCTTTGGCGATTGTCCTCGACATTGTACTTTTACCACTTCCTGGAACACCAACTATGCAAATTCTTAAAGGAGGTATCTTTTGAAATGGTTTTTTCAAAGGTAGAGAATACTCGCTGGTATTTTGTACAAATTCCTCCAAGGCTTCTTCACTTGATAAAAAGTAAATTTTGTCTTCTAACAGAGCACCTAAATTTTTTTTTCCCTTCCATAAAACTCCATTCCGCATGAGAGCCACTGGACAAAACTGATGAGTATCTCCAAAAGGAAAATAATCTGAAACTGTAATTTTAGAAGATGTTACATTTGGGAATCGTCTTCGTTAAAAAATCAAAATTGATTCATGGTTTGTCGATTTTTATAAAACTACAAAATTTTTAGTGAGCAAATACAAAATCGAAAATCGTTTTTGAAATTTGTTTAAATTCTGGAAATTTAGTTGGTTTAATAAAAAAAAACTTTTATAGAACAGTTTAACATTTTTTTTTTATCTTTGTTTAGAAGGAGTTTAAACATATTTTAAGTTCTGAACTGAACTTTTTTAAACTTAAGTTTAAGTTCCAAGTGAATTTAAATTATTTAAATATAAGAATACAAAATTTAAATACAAAAAAAATTAAAAACAAAAAATAGTTTGGAATTGTTTAGAGATAATTCGAAATTGTTTGGAACTGTTTGGAGCTAGTTAGGAATTAGTTTTAAACTAGTTTGATTGAAATTGAATCTAATTTTAAACTAGTTTGAAACTGTTTGAAACTACTTTGCAATTGTTTGAAACAAAAGGTTTAAAATTGTTTAAAACTAGTTCGTAACTGTTTTAAGATGATTTAAAATTGTTTGAAATTAGTTTGAAACGGTTTAAAGAAAGTTCGAAATTGTTTGATACCACTTCGAAACTAGTTCAAAATTGTTTTTTCAACCAGTTAACATTTTTTTAAAACTAGTTTAAAGCTGTTCTGAACGGTTTAAAACTAGTTCGTAACTGTTTGGAGATGAGTCGAAATTGTTAGAAACAATTTTAAAACTGTTCCGAACTAGTTAACAACTAGTTTGAATTTTTTGAAGCTAGTTTAAAATTGTATGCCAGTTTGAAACTGGTTCAAAATTTTTTGGTACTAAATCAGAACAGCTTCAAACTGTTTCCAAATTGTTTGATACCAGTTTGAAACTAGTTCGAAATTGTTTGGTACTAAATCAGAACAGCTTCAAACTGGTTCAAAACTGTTTAAAGCAGGTTCCAAATAGTTTGAAGTTGTTTAAAACATGTTCGAAAAGGTTTGAATCTGTTTGAAACTAGTTCGAAATTGTTTGGTACTAAATCGAAGAGGCTCCAAACTGGTTCGAAACTGTTTAAAACTAGTTGCAAATAATTTGAAACTAGTTCGAAAACTTTTGCTGAGACACTAAGAAATATAATTTTGTAAAGTTTTATAAAATAAATAAATTCTGAGTCAATTCTGAATTTCTGGAGATAGAGATACCCACTTTTATCATAAAGTTGTTCCTCGTTTAAATCTGCATTTTCTTCATCCTCTTCGTCATCTTCATCTTCTTCATCTTCTTCCTCATCATCATCCTCATTATCTTCTTCATTTTCTTCATTATCAAAATCAACGTCTCTCATAGAATATCCACTTCTAAGTTCCATTTCTTTCTCAGTCAGTTTTTTAGCATTGGGATGAGACTTTTTATAAAAATATCTTGAGATAAATTCAAAAAGATTACTTTTCTTCGAGTCGCAAGTAGGATCATCATTTCTTAAGTTGCCAGAAATACCTCTATTTTCTAAATTGTAGGAAAGATCGCTTTTTTCAAATTTGTAGGAAAGGTCACTCTTTTTCAGATCGCAATAAATAACTTCTTTTTCTAATCCTTTCAATTCATCCAGAAGGGATTCTAAATCTGTCTCAAAATTTTGAATCTCCTGTAAATATTCTAATAAATTACTGTTATCTTCAATTTGTGCAGAAGTATCCTCTTGTTCTTCATTAAAAAAATCCATCTCAAGTTCAGTATCAGATTCTTCACATTTATCAAAACAATTGAAGTTTTTCCAATTGTTGATTAAATTCTCATACGGTGATTCTTCGAACAAAATAATGACATCATCAATTTCTACACCAGATTGAGTCAGTTTTTTCCAAATTTCCGGATCCAAATACATATTATCAAGAATCCAACCACCGTTTTGGGTAATTTCTCCCAACGAAGTAGAAGGTAGAGATTCAACAATTTGAGAAATAAGATTAACTTTATCGTCAACAGAAAGATTGATTTGTTCTTTTTTGAAAAACTTTTTTTCTTCTAGTTCTCCTGTAACTTCTAACTTATGTTCCGAATTTTTTGGATCTTGTTCATTATTTTCTGAATCATGTTCGGGATCTGCTAAATCATTTTCAACAATTTTAGAACCACCTTCAGCAAGTTTTGAATCATATTCAGAAACTTTTGAATTGGCAGCCTCTCGAATTAATTCTTCCCTAAATTTCTTCTCAGCTGCTTCTACATCAATCACCGTTCCTCCCAAATAAGCCCCCAACATTTTTCCCAATTCACTCTTCCCAAAAAATTTAGGCCCGATTATTGCAACTTTGCAGCTTGATCTTGGATTTGGTGGAATTAGATAAGGACGAGGATTTTCAATAAAAGAATCTTCAGCTTCTTGTGACGATAAAAAAAATATACAATCCATAAATCTTACTGCATTTTTCAAATTTCCCTCGACCTTTCGACCTTCAGCTAATTCAACCGGACACAGAAATTTCCAGTCAGACAATTTCCATCGAAATTGACCAGAAATTGCTCCTCTAAAAGACAATTCTTCAAAATTAATCGGTTTTTTCAATTCTTTGTCAAAACCCTCATCAGAAATATCCTCTCCATCAAAATCTTTATCAGAAATTTCCTCAAAATTTTGCTCGGAAATTTCCTCTTCATCAAAATCTTCATCGAAAATTCCCCCTCCTTCAAAATGTTCAACTTGTGATAATTTCATTGGTACTATTACTCTCGGTAAAGGCAAAAGTTCCAATTTCACGCTAATTATTTCGAACATTTTTTCCACACAAGTTCTTCCATCGACTCTAATTATATTTTGCGGATTGTGATTTAAGAGTATTTTATCGATAGTTGGAAGAGCGTAGCGCTTGTAAATTTCACACTGAAAACTAATATTATCTGTCGTATCAGAAAGTCTTCTCAGGAAATATTTATTACAATTTTCGTTCACTGATTCCTCTCCCGAAACAGATTTATTATTCTGACGATCTTTATTTTTTTGAGAAACCCAAAAATTCTGGTGTCTTTTGTAATAAATATCAGATTTAGGACACACCATATAAATAATTACTTGTGGTTTTAGAGGCCAATAATTAAAAATATCTTCTATCTGTCTTGGAATTTCACACTCGTAACATTCACGAGTCCTAGGATTAGAATCAATCGAATTTTGGTTAATTTTTGAATTTTTTTTATCCCTTGACCTATCTAAATCTTCCGAAAGTACAACTTGATTAGAATAACCAAAATTAGGATCATTTGGAATTAGGGGTAAACCTTCGAGAACATAACCACGATGTTTAACATCCCGCTGATTTATTCTTTGTTCAATTAACCTAATTATCGTTTCTTGTCCAACACTTCCTCCTGATTTTAAAATATCCAAAATACTCTGATCATTTTTTTCAATTGCCTCCTGAATTTGAGTTTCTGGCGAAATTAGAACACAATTCCAGGATTTTGCTATCATTTTCGCCAAATTATTCGATTCTAAACCAGGTTTTCCGAAAATTACAAAACACACGGGTTGCGTTTCTAAATATTTAATTTTAGCATCATTTTCGGAATAAGGATCTCGTTTTAGAAAAGGATCCTCAGGAGGAGGAAAATGGGGCTGGAAATTAGAATCAGAGATGATTTTTTCGAATTCTTTGATCCGGGTGAAAGGATTTGTATCCTCTCCAAAAGAATAATAAATATTTGCATAAGGCTGTCTGCGACGATAAGGGAGATGAGGTTGTTTATCAATTTTAGGATAACCTTTCATCAACGGCAATAAACTTCTTTTCGTGATGATAGAAGTATTAATGGTAAAATTTCCATTTCTTGAAACTAATTTATCAGTATTATACATTTTATAATTCTGTTGAATATATTTTTGGTAATTTGTATTTTTACTTAACAATTTAATATTTTTGCAAAATGTAATTTTTTGTTTTTCATAAATCTAATTTATTATTTCCCTTTGCACTAATTTACGGTTTTTCTCTACGTTAATTACTGTTTTGGTAATTTACAACTTCAGTTATATTTTTCACATACAGAATAATTATTATAGTAAATAAAAAGTTGTTATTAATTCAATAACCTTCAAGATACTAAAGAGGAAATTAAAACAGTAGAATGTTGTTTACGCTTTTCAGTCTGTTGAGACATATCCAATGTGTAAAAAATTAAATTAAATTTAATTAAATTTAATTTAAAATTAAATTTTAAATAATGAATTTGGTAAAATTTTTTAAAATTTCTGATTTCCGATAACAGAAGATAGAAACCAATTGTTTCTTAATAGTTAAATAAGAAAATTTAAATAAATTGTAAAAAAATGGGAATTTATTGAAAATTCGGTATGAAAAGAAAACAATTAAAATACTTATTTTCATTGGGATCAATGGTGCAAAAGGGAAAGTTTTCAGCAGCAGCTTGACTCTTCGTAAGTACATTGAAGAAGGTTGATTTCCCGACGTTCGGAATACCAACAATTCCAATCCTCAGATTTGTACCAACTCGACCAATCAGCGGCTTTCGTTCCGGTTCTTCGACTTTCTTAGGTGGCATTCTGAAAATTATTTGCTAAGTTAATAATTTACAAATAACCAGACTTCTTTAGCTGATAATTAAAAATAACCGCTAATAAAGTTCATTCTTTTGAAGCTGTTAAGACAATTATATCTCCTTTGGAACTATAAAATTGAAGAATCTCTCTTGAAACAATTTAAGTATTTTTCCTGAAACTGTTCGATAAAAGTAATTCTTCTAAAATTGGTAAAAAATTATCTTCTTTGGATCTATTATATAAAATAAACAAGCAATTAAATAAAAGTATGTCTTTTGGAGGTAATAATTAAAATTAGAGTTTTTTATATAATGTCCGAATTTAGGAATTTGTGAGTTTAATAAATCTGGAATATTAGAAGATTTTCTGATTTTCCTTGAGGATGAGTTGAAAGTATTAAAATTATTACGGGAAAATATTCGATCATTTTGAAACACATTAGGTGGTGAAGGGAAGAATTTCTAATTAATTTTAGTAACGAACAATAAGAAATTAATTGTAAAATTAACAGGATTTTACATTTTGCATGTAAAATTAATTTCTGGAAGGATTAAACATAAATAATATCGGAAATAAATAATATCGATTAATGAACTATTAATAGTAATTATATTAATCAGTTTATATAAAAATTGCAAATTTGTCATCAGATTTTAAAAATTCAAAATGGCGGATCCAATATGGCGGTCCAATTTAAAAAAAGATTAATTTTTATGAAACTTGGTATTTGAGTTAATTTTATATTATTTTAATTAAACATTTCAGAGATTCTTTTAAATTAAAGACATCAGTTTTCAAATTAATCGCATTATTATTTTCTTTCTCAATATACAACATTTCCATTAATTCCTTTTTTTTTTAATTTTCTTCAACATGTAAAACTTTAACATTTTCCCAATCAAATTCATGATCCTTATTAATATTTTTGTATTTTGTTATAACATTATGATAGTATTCATTTTTACTGAAATTATCTCTATGTTCATTCTAACTTTAAATAATAATCTACTGGTTTGTCCTACATAGGACGCTTCACAGTTTTTACATTTTAATTTAAAAACTATAGTTTTTTTTGTCAAATTTATCTACAATAGGATTCATCACTAGAGCTAATCAAACTTTCTCTTACCCTTCCCAATCTCGTTAATCCTTTATAAGAAATCAGCCAGCTGTAGGCCTGTTACGCTTTTAGCTGTTACGCTGTTCGTCCGTTACGGTATAAAGGGAGACAAAGATTGTAGGTAGCTTAAGATAGAGAGATAAAAAATGTAGGTATACTGGGATAGCAGGTAGCTTGAGATACAATAAAAGCCTCAGGTCCGCAATAATTACCCCGAAATATTAAAAAATAGTTTCAAGAATTTAAATGTTTAAGAGCCTAAATATACTTTTAAAAATTTGTAGCATAAGATAGAGAGATAAGAAAGATAGATAAATTCTGATAAATAATAGTCTGTTGCTAGATAAGTATACTAAATGAAAAATTGGTAAATTGTTTATTGAAATATTTGGAAAATTGGCAGTTGTTGGAGAATTGGTTAAAATCGAACATTTGGAAAATTGGTAATTGAATTTTTCAAATTAGTTACAGTAGAAAATTGATAAATTGTTTATTAGAAAATTGTTAAATTGGTTATCTAAACTTCCAAAGGTCTAGCAGAAGAATTTTTTGCTGATTTCTAATAAATAATAGCCTATTGCTAAATAAGTATACAAAGAAGCTGACTACTGCATATAAATAAAACAGTCAGTAATGTAAAGAAAAAAGAAAGTTCAGTAGATAAATCTAAATCTTTTAATTCTTGTAAATTGTCCTATATAAGAAATTATCTAGCTGTAGACCTGTTACGCTGTTCGTCCGTTACGGTATAGAGAGACAAAAATTGAAGGTAGCTTGTAGGTAGCTTAAGATAGAGAAATAAGGAAGGTAGCTTGAGATACAATACAAGCTTTTTGTAAAATTTTTGAACAGTCTATTGCTAAATGAGTAAATTAAAAAAAACTGATTATTGGATACTAGTTACTTATTTATTTTGATTAATTAAACTTTGTACTAATTATCGGTTAATGAAAAGTTTTGGTAACAACAATATAAACACGCATTGTAAACTATTCAATACAAAATCTTAATAAACAAAACACATTAATTAGAGCTGTGCAAAATTGTAAAATTCGATCCTCTCCAAGAGAATTTACATGAGCTCGGTTCGGTTCGAATTTCGATCCCATGCAAAATTCGAGTTTCTACACAGCTCTAACATTAATAGATACTATACATTTTCACATTAAACACATTTCTGTTGAACATTTAATAAACAATACACAATAATAGGCACTATTCATTTTCACGTTATACATATTTTTGTTCTATTTCTTAATAACTTTTTAATAACCTTCAATACAACGCACTGAATGTATTTATCTCTCGTTTCGTTATAGTTCGAAAATGTTGTCTCTTTTTCTAAAACCATTAACCCTCATTAAGCAAGGGTTCGCTCGATCAATGATGGGCTTAGCAAGTAGTTTATTGTTTGTATTCAGAAATAATTTAGTATAAGAGTTTCCTTTTCCGTTAACTTTTAACGCTTTGTCTTTGTTTAATTTAGGCAAATAAATTGTCCTAAAATTGTGTTAAAAGTTCAGGTTCATGAAATGATTAGAATACGATAAGTTCATTAAACATAAGTAACATTTATTCTAAAATCAAATCATTTTAAGAGTCGACAACTTTACAAAGACAAGTACAAAAATTACAAGAGACGTTTATTTAAGGTTCGCATCTCGAAGCCGATTGACCATTGCCTCCAGTACGTTAACCTGGATCTTCCGAATTTACAGTGCTGCCTTAAAAATTTGGAGAAAAATAGTGACAACGTCGCAGACATATTTTTCCTAAAATTTCTGAAATTAAAAATCGGGTTGTTCAAGGATTATCCTAGGTACGAATTCTAGGGAACCACTATCTTTATAACGCCATGTGTCCTCAAGGACGTTAGTCCCTTCTGAAGTGAACATTTAACGACGGTTGTCTAGAATCACGATGGTTTACAATTTAGGTATTTGTTGCTATAAATTTTTCGTTAATCCCTAACTGGAATTTTATATGGATGTTTAGGATCTTAAAAACAGATATAAATAAATAAAAGTTTTACGTTGGTAGATAGTTAACAAACATCTAACAGCCTTCTCTCTCGTTACTCACGAAACCAAAATAAGAGTTTCCTATTCCATTAACTTTTAACGCTTACCATCAGTACTCGTTTCTTACATAGGATAAGTAAAATTTTCAGTACCATGAAGAAAGAAGAAAAATATTATTAAAATCTTTTTTGAACGTGTGATCCTTAGAAATGCAGAAAATGATTTGACGCGCGTAGCGTGCTTTGGAAGTTCTAGTCTACCCAAAAACTACATCATCCACAGTATCAGTTAATCGGACAAGCTACAAGTTTTCCTAATTGTCGTGACAAGACCTCGAAACCTTATAATCAGTTTAAAACGAGCAGGTACAACTGGATGGTTTGTGTACTAAATATAACACGAGGCGAGATATGGTCGCGAATCATGATCATCACCATCTTGAATGGAGAATAAGGGCCGTGAATTGGCGGGTAGTTAATTGCAGATAAGATTTTGGCCGAGTCTCATCCCACGGCTGCTACTTTGTAACCGTGGCGGAAGATTCGGATAAGCCGTGTTCCTTTATCATTACAGCCAATTGACGGAATCGTTTCCGCGGCTCGTCGCGTTTAAACTGCATCGCTTAGGGGCGTCAAGATTCAGACACTGGAGGCTGCTTGTACTTGCCTTCACGGATATCTCTATACACTGACAATCGACTGACCGTGCTTGTCTTCACGGACATCTCTATACACGGGCAACAGGGTGGTTTGTATGGATGAAAATGAAAATGATCCCCGTTCGCCGACACGCCCTCATCCCTCCTTCCCATAATGCTCGTGTTGGCCATATAGGTAAAGTGCCCCCGGGTGTCCTCATCGTCTCGGTCCTCGACGATGACCACTCGTTCGCTCGAGTGCTCGCGGTGACTAATTATATTAATGCGAACCGCATCAAGCAATTGCTGTGTTTACCACGAGATTGACGAGTAGTGGTACCAACCGCGCACGGCTGGAGCCGCCGCCGCTTATATCAAACGATGAAACCGTGCGGCGGCGGCGGCGACGACGCGTCCGGCTTCAAAGAAGAGAAGGACAATCTTTGGTGGAGGAGGCTAAGGACAGTGGAAGGTAGAATATGGCGGTTTAGGGACCCGATTACTGGGCACTACGACCGCGAATCACCGGCATCACGCCGAGAATCCGCAACCGAGCCCGAGGCCTCCAATCCGCCACCGATTCAACTCTCTTCTGGCTCTTCTCTTTTTCATTCATTCCACCTCCAAGAGTCTGTCGCTATCGCTATTCTTCGTCGACTTCTCGACCCTTAAACGATTTACTGTAAATCCGAGATCTTCCTTTTTCCATGATACACTCAGGAAATTTGCAAATTACTGTAATAAAAGATGCATCAAGGACTTCTCATGGAGTATGTAGGAGTCAAGTACAAAGACGGGTGCGCCATGGCGCCAACCCCTCACGTATCCAGGGCCCTAAGGGATGATAATGTGTGCATCAAATATGTAAATGTGTCTGGGAATCGGCATTTTTTTTTTTTTTTTTGACAGACTGATCATTATGAGGGAGTCTTTCAAAATTTTCCACAGTAAATTGGTCGTGAAAAATTCAGACGGTGATTTAATTAAAAGGGTGGGAAAACTTTTTCATTAGTAAGTAGTATTTTTTTCTTGTATTATTTATATCAGAAATGGACTTTTTTTCGATTTTTTGGAAGGTTAGAAAGAAATAGAAAATATATTTTTTTAATTTTGACGACGTTTCGGTGGCTTGGTTTGCTAATATCATCAGGTCATTTTGATCAAAAATAAATAAATTATAAACATTCGAAGATATAAACAAAATCACAAAGCGAATTAGAAGTTACCTAGTTAAAAATTATTAGTCACATCGGAAACACAGTCAAAATAAGTATTTAAACAGCGGAATATAATAAAAATTGGTCGTTTTAAATTAAAATAATAAATCACTGACATAGTTTTGTGAGTGATTAGTCAAAACTGAGGTGCGATATTGACAATTACAATTTATATACAGAAGTCAGGGTCAATGAAATTGATCGAAGTATTATGATTAATAATCACTGTTTCAACTTTCTTATTAACGGCAAATAAGTATTACTAAGAAATTGTATATCCTCTTTTCTATATTGATAGTAAAATAATTACATTTTATATGGGTTATTTCAGAAATCTTTTTGTTTTGTAATTAGTTTCAAAATCTACTATTGCCTTACCTAAAATCGAAGGATTGATTATTTTCAATTCGATGTTTGTCAACAACAATTTTATCTGTTTTCTTTTTTCATGTTCATCATCTCTTGTTTTCAAGGAACGTTTGGTTTCCACAATATAAGCAGAACAATCATTACAATTTAATTTGTAAACAATACCTTTAATATCGCATTTTTCAGTCAAATCTTTTACAAGTTTTATGACCGTATTAAGACTTTTTTTTAACTAAAGGAATAGATATTAAATTATATTCTTTTAATATTTAAAAGAAATTCCAAAAGGAAAGAACGATCATAGGAAGGCCAAGTGAAAAAATAATTCATTTTTTTTCAAGTTTGTGTCATAGAGACGTTTCGTTAGTCAAATTTGCCAACCTCATCAGGCTAAAATATTTATTATAAATCAGTAGTATCCAAATTTAAAAACGAACATATAATCTTTTAAAACCTCTTTTAAGATATTAGATAATTGAAAATAAATATTATTGAATGGAATGCTAACTTTCGGTAAACGTCCGTAAACAGATGGCAAATTAGATTGTACACTACATATTGTTTTTGTTTTTAAAATACTTGTATTTATTGCCAATTTTTTTTTATAAAATCTATAAAGGATAATCATTGTCTCGGAAAATTTTTATTAACTTTTTTTTATATTATCTTTTTGGAAGGAATCATGTGAAAGTAAAATTGCCCTGTTACATAAATTATACATAATATTCTTTTTTTTGTTGTAATGTATGACATGAATCAAAATGTTTAGTTAATCTGTTAATCAATCTGTTTGAAGATA
This sequence comes from Ganaspis brasiliensis, assembly GCA_037103525.1. Taxonomy (NCBI): domain Eukaryota; kingdom Metazoa; phylum Arthropoda; class Insecta; order Hymenoptera; family Figitidae; genus Ganaspis; species Ganaspis brasiliensis. The sequence continues at coordinate 2,016,011 of JAZKLR010000294.1, forward strand.
TAGGTTTTTGAAACCAATTAGTGATAAGTTGATTGTTTCTTTTTATCAATGTCAGGTCAAGAAAATTAATTTGATTTTCAGATTCTAGTTCATAAGTAAATTTTAAGTTAACATTAAAAGAATTAAAAATATTAATAATCAAGTCAATATGATTTTTATCGGCACAAAAAAGTGCGTCACCGACATATCTAAAATAAATCATAGGTACACAATTATAATTTTTTTTTGAGTAAATTAAGGCATTGTCTTTCATTACAATATTCTCAAACAATGCTGAGATAGGAGAACCCATAAGGGTACCATGAATTGGTTGATAAATTTTATTATTAACTAAAAAAAAAAATATTATTAAAAAGAAATTGAGTACAGTTAATAATCTCATAAAAAAAAATTTTACAATTTTACAATTTTTTTAAATTTTGGCAATTTTAAATTATAAAGGCCTAGTTTCTCAAAAAATGGTTTTCTTTGATTTCACTATTTTGAATAATTAAGTACGTTTTCTCCATTTACATAACCTCAATGTAAAAAGACGTCTTTCACCCCAAATAACAATATTTTTGAAATAAATTACACCAAATTTTGAAAGATTCAGTTGTACATTTTTCAGAAAAAATTAGGTTAAGCTAAAATTTGTTGTCAAATAATAATTATTCTACATTTTTTTTCAATCCAGTTAAAAACTGTAATTTTCATTCAATTTTGCCAAATAATAGCTCATTTTTCTCGTTGAAACATTCTCTGCAATTTTTAAAAATATTATTGTGTTTAAACAATAAGTAAAAACAAATTTTATTTGTCTAATAACTTTCAAACTAAATATTATTTAACAAAACTTAACAAACAAAATTGTATAGAATCTTTTAACGTGAAAAATGAGCTATTATTAGTCAGAATTGGATGAAAATTGCAACTGTTCATTAAATTGAAAGACAAAATATAAAATGTTAAAGAATTATTATTTGACAACAAATTTTAGCTCAACCTAATTTTTTCTAAAAAACGTACAACTGAATCTTTCAAAATTTATTGGAATTAATTTGAATATTTTTATTTAAAGTGAAAAACAACATTATAGTTTGATGTTATGAAAATGGAGAGACCCTCCTTAAATAATTACACCATTCTGCAAAAAATGTGGTTTTTTTTTTAAAAATAAAATTTGCAAAATGGTGTAATTGTTTAAACATTTGAAATTCTGGAAAATCTTTTTCTCGAGATTAATATTGAAATGGCGTAATTTTTAAAAATATATCGAACATAAATATCTACATTAATATTTCAATATTCGTCTAAATCTAAATAAATAATGCTTATCACAAGTTTTAAATTTTTTTCTTGAAAATATATTTTTCTTATGAAAACTAATGTGAAAAATAATATTTTGATTAATATTATTAATAATATTCTTATAAGAAATAATATTGTTATCTTTTTTTCTAAATATTTGCTTTTTGTAGAAAATTAATCATAAGAAGATAGCGTCTGAAGAAAGAAACAACAAATAACAAAATAAAATGAAAACAATAAAATTTTAAAAATGAATAAGTTGATTAATTAATTAATTAAATAATTTAAGCAAAAGAACTGCAAAATAAAGAAATCATATACATAAAACAGAAGTACGAAAATGACTATTGAAAAGGTAAAATTAAAAGCATTCCAATATTAAATTAATTAAAAAAAAATAATTGAAAAAATAAAAAAATGAATAAATGGTCCATTAAAATGGTCATAGGAAGTAATTGTAGAACGTTAAAAAATTATTGCAACAATAACATAAAACATAACGTAAAAGAATAGAGAACATTTGAAAAAAGAAAGATAATAAAGTAATTTAGAAAAAAAAACTAATAGAAAAAGAATAATAAAATAAATAGATAAAATATAATAACAATAATTAAGGAAACTGATAAAGAAGTTGTTGAAAAATTAAAATAAAAATATGGAGAGCAAAAACAGAAAAACTACAAAAGAATAAAAATTTGAAAAGAAAATAAAAGCAGAAACTAAATCAATAAAAAAAATCTATTGTGTAATAGTTAAAAATTTTTAACTTTTAAATCGCATTTTTACAAATTTATTTTTGAATAAATACAATAAATTAGAATTTAATTTCAATTTGAATCAAAGATAGTATTTTCCAATCTATTCAATATTTTATTTATAAAAATTTATAATAAAAAAGAAACTATTTTGTATTAAACTTCTAATTTAATTATAAAATTTTTATTCTCTGAAATTTTAGTGTTGAAGTTTTAAGGATTTATAAATTAAAAATAGTTATAACTAAGTATTTATAAATATATTTATTTGATATATTAATCTATTTTATTATAATTACTTTTGTCATGAAAATCGATACGACTTCAATATTTTAATAAGAATAGTTTAATTTATAAAACACAATATTAAAGATACTAAAATAATTATTTATGTAATTCATTACAATATTTTTTTTATAATTCAAACTAAAAAGATATTAATTATTGTTAATAATTAAAATAATTGATGTTAAACGAATTAAAAATATTCTTATTTTTAAAACTCATTTTTTAATTATAAAATAATTTTAAAAAACTTCTTTATTCTAGTATTAGTATTAGACAATTGTAGTATTAATAGAAAACATATTTAAAAAACAAGTAGTTTGTTTTTAAAAAGACAATTAATTAGCAAAAGGCAGAAAAATAAACGTATTTAATTAAGTTGTATTTAAAGAGCTCTTCTGAAGTTAATTTAAAATTGCCACCATCAAGTGCTGCCCCACCGTGACTTGGACATAAACTAAACCTTAACCTACAGTAAAAAAATTACAGAACTTAACCTCATGGAAATGAGAGAAAGTGCTTTTATAAATAATATATCTACTACTTTCAAAATTTCTATTATTAAATATCAATTTTTACATAATTACCAAACCTCATAATATTGCAATTTTTGCACCCTTTTAGCAAGAATAGTCACATAAACAATAAACACACCTTTAAACTTTTCTCAACAGATTTTGTTTACACTGAGAATTCAGAGATTTTTAACACTAAACTTAGATTAAACTTTAATTTTAGATTATTTTAATTACCTGTAGTATAAATTTTAGAGGGACAGACAGTTAAAATTATTATAAACACAGGAAAGTTGCACGCAACGTGTTGAAGGAATTTGATGAGAAACACGACTGCCTCTGACGTCACACAGCCGGTTATCACCTCGAGGTAGAAATCTGCTTTATCTTCGACGAAAAGTGCGGGATCTGATTTAAATATTCAAACATTGGTGACTTGAATAATTTATGAAATATTGAACCTTAACTTGGAATTTACGTCATTATTGAGTTTATTGATTTAATATTCATCGATTTGTGTTTTAAACAGCTTTCAATTTTAATTTCTGTTTGTCAGTCTAAATTATTAGTTGATTTTCTATTTTTGAAAATGTGCCAGGTTTTTTAGATTTAAATAGAAAATATGAAAAAATAAATAAAAATAGAAAAAATAGAGAATTAAAATAAAAATTAAGTTTTTATTACCTTTTTGTAAACTTGTTTTTATTTTCTGTAATTTTTGTTAATTTTATCGTTTTCTGTAAATTACGTGACTCTTTTAAGATACTCAAGTCAACTTTATAGAATTCAAAACTAAAGTTATAAATTTTAGGCAAACTCAAAGCTTAAGAATTAACATTTTGTTTGACATCGTGCACAAAAGTAAATTAGAAAAAAATACACCTTGATAAAAAAATGTAATAAAATTGTCGTTATAAGGAAGTTCTCTTCATTGACATAACCTCAAATCAAAAAGTGCTTTTTCACACCAAAAAAAACATTATTAAAATTTATTTCACCAAATTTTGAAAGATCGAGTTGTATATTTTTCAGAAAAAATTAGGCAGGGCAATTTTTTTCAAAATTGGCTAAAAATATTCACTATAGAGTTTCCGAAAAAATACAAAATGTTAGATAATTATTATTTGACAATAAATTTTGGCTTAACATAATTTTTTTTAAAAAATGTGCAACTGGATCTTGCAAAATTTGGTGAAATCAATTTTAATAATATGTTTCTTTGGAAAAAATCACTGTTTATTTGAGGTTAAGTCAGTGTGTAGAACCTTACAAAAACTTGAAAAAAAAGATTTTAATTAAAAACTATAGCGATAAGAAAGTGAAAAGAAAAAGGATTGAAAGGAGATTATATCCGTTTACTTTTGTACATGTGACTTTGTATAAATATAATAATGTCCTGTAGAATGACAAGAGGATATGTTTATGAAGTGTTGCTGAGTCTCATGACTACAAGTTATATCGTAGCGAGCTGTCATTACAAGCTACAAACAACATGATACCTCCCGCGATATATGAATACATTATCCACATTCAAATATGGCGTTTCGTCACGCCTATGTAAATTTATAACATTGTGTTCATCATTTGCATCAGATATCATATATAATCGAAAATTCAATTACGGCAAATTAAATCGAATCAAACGAGAAGTACATACAATGCCTTTTTATTTAATTATTCATCAGCCATTTACCATTCGTTCAGGGCAATAAGTTAATTTAAATCAACAGTATATTTCAATTAAAACGTTTAATTACTATATCCAAAGGTCTCGTTTATATTATATTTTACTTGATTTAACCCTTTGTCTGATAATCACTTGCGTGACTTAAACTTTGAATTTTAATTAATAGTTCAATTTGTAATCTATATTAAATAAATTTTATCAGTTTTGTCTGTATTTTGTTTAGAACTTACAATTTTAAGAATAATGTTTAAGTTTTGGTGATAAGGATTACAAAAATGAAAAAAAAAAATTTGTCCGTTTGTCTGACTGTCTGTCTGTTTGTCCGTCTGTCTGTCTGTCTGTCTGTCTGTTTATCTGTCTATAGTCGATATTTTTGTACTATACTATAAAATATCATAAAATCAAAAGTAATAAAATGTCGCAAGCTATCTTTATTAGTCAAATAAATATTAGATCTGATGAAGGCCCAAAATAAAAGTTTCATTTTTGCAGAATTATATGTACAAAATATTATAAAAAATCAGGAAATAAGTGAAAAATATTTTCATGGACTTTTGTAAGTCAAATAAAAAAGGTGCTTTATTAGGCCCAAAATAAGAAATAATTATTATTTAATTTTATTATATTATAATTATTATAATTTATAAATTAGAAAACTTTTTAGAAAAATTAATAATTTAAATTTTTTTTTGCATATTTTATTGACAAACTTGATTATTATTTATTATTTATCATTATCATTTATTTATTTACTTTTATCGTTGCATAATGATTTTTAATACAATTTTAAAATAATTAATAACAAATTTAAGGTAAATAACAAAAAAATTATAAAAATTCAAATTTTAAAAATATTAATTTGATTCATTTATTGTAAAATATTAAACTTTCCTTACATTTATTTTCAATGCTTTATATTAATGATTTTTTTATACACTTCTAAATCATTAATAATAACTCTAAAGTTAATTAAAAAATGTTTATTAATTTTTAAAAGTTTGAAAAATAAATGATTTAATTTGCAGAATTGAACAATTTTAATTAATACAAAAAGAATTCCCATTTTTTCGAAAATATGAAAAATTAATAAACAAATTTTTTTATAACTGGCTTTTGAATGTCAATAGCTTTAAATTTAGAATTAAAAAAAAAATACCATCGGATCCAGAGTTTTGAGGAAAATTAGAAATATCATTTTATGAATTTCTATATTATTATTATTACTAGCAAAATAAAACGCGCGCAAGCGCGCGATTAGTGTTTCATATGTTTTGAAAATTATAAAATACAATAATAAACATAAAAAATCGGTGATTACTATTTATCTAATAAGAAGAAATAAATATTTTAAATATAATATTTAAAAATCAATTAATGTAAATAAGATAAATATTCATTTATGACAAAATATATAATATTTTAGAATTAAAAAGAATTGCAAAAAATAATTGAAATTAAACAAAATTTTTGCAAATTTTGCAAATTAATTGAAAGAAAAATGAAATCAATTAAAAATTCGGGAAACTAATTTAAACATTCATAAAAATGTTTTAAACATAAAGAAAATAATTAAAATTTGAAAAAAATACTTGAGAATCTTAAAAGTAAATTAAAACAAAATTGAATAATGAAAAATTAGAGAAAGTAATTGAAAATTAAAAAAACATGGTTAGAAATTGAGATAAATAAATTAAAATTAAAAAAATTAATTAAAATTTGAGAAAATAATTAAACAAATTACATAAAATATTTTTAATAAAGGAAAGTTAAACAAAATTTGAGAAAAATACGTTCATTGAAATAAAAGAAAATAATTAAAAATTAGACAAAATAAATGAAAAAAGATAAAAATTATTTAAAATAGATTAAAATTTGAACAGAACAAGTTTTAATTAAAGAAAAGTAAGTAAAAACTTTTTGTCAATTATAAAAAAGAACGAGAAAAAGAACGAAAGTAATTGAAAATTGAAGAAAATAATATAAAAAATAATATACTTAATGAAAGAATTGAAAAGTCAGATAAATAGTAAACATTTTTGAAATTATGAAACAAATGTAAAGAATTAAAAATTAAAGAATATAATATAAAAAAATAATATGAATAATGAAAGAATTGAAAAGTGAGATAAATAGTAAAAATTTTTGAAATTATGAAACAAATGTTAAGAATTAAAAATTGAAGAAAATAAATTTTGGAAAATAATTGAAAATTGTTTTTAAATTTTAAAACTTGATGAAAAGAATTAAAATATGATACAAACAATGATAAATTGTAAAAAATAAATGACATTTAAGTGTGATAATTTGAAAAAACTACAATTAAAAAAAAGAAAATAACTAAAAATTGGAGAAAAGAATTGAAGAAATAAGCTAAAAGTAATTGAAATTTACGATAATTAATAAACAAAATCTGAAATTATGAAAACAAATACAAATAATTAAAAATTGAAGAAAACAATTGAAATTTTAGAGAAATTCTTAAAAATCTTAGAAAATAATTTTAGAAAATGAGAATGACTAAAAATTGCAGAAAATACTGGAAGAATGCTAAAAATAATTGAAATTTACGATAATTAATAAAAATTTTTGGTAATTATGAAAACCAATAAAAATAATTAAAAATTTAAGAAAATAATAGAAATTTGAGAAAAATACTTGAAAAAATTTTAGAAATTAGTTTTATAAAATGAGAAAAACTAAAAATTGGAGAAAAGTCTGAAGAAAGCTAAAAATAATTGAAATTTACGATAATTAATAAAAAAAAAATTTGAAATTCTGATAACAAATTTTAGGAAAAGAGAATAATAATTAACAATCTAAAAAAATAACTGAAAATGATAAAAATAATTCAAAATTGAAAAAAATAATTGAAATATGCTGAAAATAATTTAAGATTGAGAAAGAAAATTGAATTATGATAAAAATAATTTAAATATGAAAAATTGAAAACATTCAATAAAATTTGAGAGAAATAACTGAAAAAATCATAGAGTATATAGGATTTAGAAAAAAATAATAAGTACAAAATTACAATTAAAAAATTTTAATTAAAGAGAGTAAATAAAAAATTTCAGAAATAACGAAAATTGATGAGAATACTTGCAATATTGGATAAATAATTGAACTTTTTAAAACTAGTGACAAAATAATGAATATAATTATAAATTGATGAAAATCAAGAAAAATTGCAGAATTTATTTTTAAGCAAAAGGAAATAATTAAAAAATCGTTATATAATGGAAAATTGATGACAATAATCTAAATTTGAGATAATAACTGAAAATTTAGGAAATTAATTGCATGTGTATATATTTTAAACTTCTTCAAAAACCATAAAAAATTTTTAAAGCATTTTTCGAAACTTTTTTTTTACACAAATGACAATTAAAAACCAGCACAACAAAATAAAATAACAGGGACTAAGTTTACTCTGGATTTTAAAACGTGGACAGAAAAAGCTGAATAAATATATAAATACATAATAACTAACTTCAGGAGTTTACGGAGATTATTATTATTACTAGCAAAATAAAACGCGCGCCAGCGCGCGAATAGTTTTATTTATTTAGGACAAAATTTATAATATTTTAGAATTAAAAAAAATTGCAAAAAATAATTGAAATTAAACAAAAAATTGCAATAATTGAAAAAAAAATGAAAACAATTAAAAATTGGGGAAAGTAATTTTAACAATCATAACAATGATTTAAACATAAAGAAAATAATTTAAATTTGAGAAAAATACTTAAGAATTTTAAAAGTAATTTAAAACAAAATTGAATAATGAAAAATTAGAGAAAATAATTGAAAAAACATGGTTAAAAATTGAGATAAATAAATTAAAACTAAAAGAAATAATTAAAATTTAGGAAAATAATTAAACAAATTACATAAAATATTTTAAATAAAGGAAAGTTAAGCAAAATTTGAGAAAAATACTTAAAACTTTCAGAAGTTCATTGAAATAAAAGAAAATAATTAAAAATTAGAGAAAATAAATGAAAAAAGATAAACATAATTTAAAATTGAACAGAACAAATTTTAATTAAAGAGAAATAAGTAAACACTTTTTGGCAATTATAAAAAAGAACGGGAAAAAGAACGAAAGTAATTGAAAATTGAAGAAAATAATAAATATAATGAAATAATTGAAATTTGAAGGAAATAAATTTTAGAAAATAATAGAAAAATGTTTTTAAATTTTATAACTTGCCGTAAATAATTAAAATATGATTCATTTAAATAAATAAAAAAAAATAATTGAAATTTGAAAAAAATACACGAAGATCTTAGAATTCAATGAGAAACAAAGAAAATAACTAAAAATTGGAGAAAATAATTGAAGAACTAAGCTAAAAGTAATTGGAATTTACGATAATTAATAAACAAATTTTGAAATTATGAAAACAAAGAAAAATAATTAAAAATTAAAGAAAACAATTGAAATTTTAGAAAAATTCTTAAAAATCTTAGAAAATAATTTTAGAAAATGAGAATAACTAAAAATTGGAAAAAAGACTGGAAGAATGCTAAAAATAATTGAAATTTACGATAATTAGTAAATGTTTTTACAAATTATGAAAACAAAGAAAAATAATTAAAAATTAAAGAAAATAATAGAAATTTGAGAAAAATACTTAAAAAATTTTAGAAATTTATTTTATAAAATGAGGAAAACTAAAAATTGGAGAAAAGTCTGGAAGAAAGCTAAAAATAATTGAAATTTATAATACTTAATAAAAAAAATTTGAAATTCTGATAAAAAATGAAAATAATTAGAAATTGAAGAAAATGTTTGAATTTTCAGAAAAATACTTAATTTAAATAATATAAAAACTTGAAAACATTCAATGATATTTGAGAGAAATAACTGAAAAATAGAATATATATATATTTAAAAAAAAATAATTATTGTAAAAATTACTTAAAAATTTTTAATTTAAGAGAATAATTAAAAAATCGCAGAAATAATCTAAAATTTATGAAAATAATTGCAATATCGGATAAACAATTGAAAATTTTAAAAGTAATGCCAAAATAATGAATATAATTATAAATTGATGAAAATCAAGAAAAATTGCAGAATTTATTTTTAAGCAAAAGAAAAAATTTAAAAAAATTAAACAATTGTTATATAATGGAAAATTGATGCCAATAATCTAAATTTTAGATAATTACTGAAAATTTAGGAAATTAATTGCATGTGTTTACGTATATTTTAAACTTTTTCAAAAACCATAATAAATTTTTAAAGCATTTTTCGAAACTGTTTTTTTACACAAATGACAATTAAAAACCAGTAAAACACGACACTAACGAAAAAGGTTACCTTATTCTTTCAATTCAAATTTCAAAATATTTCCTGATAAAGAGAGTCAAAATCAATAAAATAACAGGGAGTAAGACTAACTTCACTTCAGTTTTTAAAACATGGACAGAAAAAGATAAATAAATATTGATACTAACTAACTTCACTTAAGACTTTAAAACGTGGACAGAAAAAATGAATAAATATAAAAAGTAACTAACTTCAGGAGTTTACGGAGATTATTATTATTTAATTAATAATAATTATTAATACTAATAATAATTAATAATTAATATTAAATACCTCTTTATGTTTACTCAAATCATCTACAATTCAAAAGTCGCCTTTTCGAGAGAAAGATTAAATTGAATTCTCCATAGGTATAAAACATCGAAAAATAAAAAAAAATGACGTGAATTACATCAAAGATGCGGAAATGATAGAAAATGTGAAATTTGCATGAATCCAACGATGCGATGAATTGTGAACGATCGAAAAGCAGCAGATCATTTTGCCGGCGGTTCGAGGGCAGAAGTGGCTCCAACATTTGCTGGCGGAAGGTAATTTTGAATTCAGCTCAGGACTTTAGAAGTAATGCGAACTGCGGAGAAAGTGTTTCGCTCTGAATTCGGGTCGCGATTATCTAATTTCAAATTATGCCTGTATGCGTATTCGTACATGTGAGAATAGATTTGGCCAAAGCTATTCAGTTCCCAGTCTACAATAATTCGCTCGGGATAATATTAAAATTGCCACGGAATGAAACAAAAAAAGAAAATAAAAAAGTCCCACGTGAGAGAAGAATCTTTTCAGTTCCTGGCGCCAGAAAATCATCAAAATTCTTCCGTTTTAGAAAGAATTTATTATTTTTTTTATTTTGGTTTTAGGATAGTTGTGCTAACAGTTTAATCCTCTTTTTTGTATTAACAATTGAAGTATAAACGTCGAAAAAAATAACAAACGTAATCTTCAAAGTCAGTCCTTTATTTCGACGCATCAAAAGTGTCGTCAATATTAAAAAAGTCAACGTTTCGATATACATATATGTAGGCTTTTTCGGGACGATAGAAACTAAAATTAACTAAAAATAAATAAAGGAAATTGAATATAAATAGAATAAAAGACATACGATACAATTTTGAGGTTATTTCGAAAACATAACAGATCATTATCAATTTGCAATAAAATTATTTCACTTAGATCATGATCAAAAGAGACAGAAAATATAAATCCGTTGTTAATAAATATAATTAAATTTAAAAACAGAAGTCAAACAATAGTACACGATAAATAAAATAAATGATAGACAAATGTGTACGACGATTAAAATCTGTGTCGCGTGTTAAAATGAATCAATTTTTAGGTTAAAGACAATCACTTTATAATCATAGTAGGATAAAATAGAAAACTGAAATACCAACAATTTCAAATTTATGTTATGTTCACTCACGAGATAGAAAATAACCAAGAATTCGAATTTTAAAATGTGAAGGTGATCAAATAAAATGATAGTAAATTAATCAAAAATTAGCATTACTAATACGTATTCAGTTAGATATTCAAATTTTTATTCCAACAATCCAATTCAACAAAAAGTTGATTTAATTAAAAAACTAGTGAATACTATTTTTAAATTTTCAGATGTATCTTTTCTCGATAAGAATATTAAAAAAATTATTTATGATTTACTCTTAAGGAGATTCTTTCCATTTACATAACCTCAAACTACAAAATCGTTTTTCACCCCAAATAAAAATATTCAAATTAAATTCACCAAATTTTTAAAGAAGTTGTAATGTGTTCCTACGTATTTCTCTTCGCTAAATCCAAATTTAAAGTCAGAATAGTCAAATTGGCTAAACTTTTTGAGATAATCACAAAAAACTGTTCAAAAACCCCAAAAAATAAAAAAATAGTTATTTTTTGTCCGGGACAATATTTTAGTGTATATCTACGTATTTCTCTTCGTTGAATCCGAATAAAAAATCGGAATAGTCTAATTGGTTAAACTTTTTAAGATAATCTCAAAAAACTGCTCAAAAACCTCCCAAAAAACCAAAAAAAGTTTTTTTTTGTCCGGGACAATATGCTAGTGTATTCTTACGTATTTCTCTTCGCTAAATCCGAATTTAAAGTCAGAATAGTCAAATTGGCTAAACTTTTTTAGATAATCTTAAAAAACTGCTCAAAAATGCAAAAAAGTTTTTTTTTGTCCGGAACAATTTGCTAGTGTATTCCTGCGTATTTTTCTCCGCTGAATCTCAATCCGAAGTTAGAATTGCCAGATTAGTTCAACTTTTTGAGATAATATCAAAAAACTGATCAAAAACACGAAAAAAGTCGCTTTTTTGAGATTAGCTAAAATTTTTAGCGAATCTGATAATTATTTTTTGAGTTTGGATTCGAATTCGGCAGAGAAAAGTACGTAGGAATACACCAGCGTAGTGTCTCGGTAAAAAAGAAAAAATTTGTTTACGTTTTGATTTGTGTTTTTAAAAATTCTTTTGAGATTATCTCAAAAAGTAGAACCAATCTAACAATTCTAACTTCGGATTCAGATTCAGCAAAGAAAACTACATAAAAATATACTAGTCTAGTGTGTCGGACAAAAAAATGTTTTTTTGTGGGGCTACGAAATTTAAATATCTATCTGAATATATGTACATTTACTAAACCAATCTGTGATTAATTTACCATTATCAGATCTAATCACCTTCACATTTAAAAATGCCAATTCTCCAATTTTTTTTATCTCGTGAGTAAATATAATTTCAATTTGAAATTGTTGGTATTTCAGTTTTCTACTTTATCCTACTATGATTATGAAGAGATTGTCTTTAACCTACAAATTGATGTATTTCCTATTTTAACACGTGACACAGATTAATCGTTGTATTTGTCTATTATTTATTTTATTTATTATATTTTCTTGTTAAACTTATGTTCTTAAATTTTAATTTATTTATTAACAATGAATTTATATTTTCTGTCTCTTTTGACAATGATCTAAGTGATATAATTTTATTGCAAATTGATAATAATCTGTTATGTTTTTCTAAATAATCTCAAAATTGTAACATATATGTTTTTTATTCTATTTATATTCAATTCCCTTTATTTATTTATTTTTGTTAATTTTAGTTTCCATTGTCCTGAGGAGGCCTACATATATGTATAGCGAAACGTTGACGTTTTTTTATTATTGACGACACTTTTGATCCGTTAAAATAAAGAACCGAGATTTCATTTTGTTATTTTTACCGATTAAATTTTTCCCAAACGTTAAACTAATTTTGTATATTAAACTAAACGAAATTTAAAGAGGATAGATTCATTGTTAGATTTATAGTGTCAGTCTGAAAGAAATATAAAAACAAAAGGCTTGCTGATAATAATTACTTTGAGGAAGCGCAGACATACCGTGCGTTTTTGCATACGCATGAAAAAATTGGAAAACGAAGGTTGAAATATTTCTCTCATAGAGAATAGGTGAATGGGAAATAAAAGTAGCGAAACCGTGTGTTAAGGTTGTTTCGAGAGCGGGATGAGTGTATCGTAAAATATTCTCTTTTATGGGCAATTGCTATTTTATTGGGTGTTTTCTTGACCGCTTATAAAAGCACTCGCTTTAACAACGCAGATAAGGACTTTATGGAACCTGGCGCCTAAGTTAATTATTATTCACCTGATACATGGTATGCGCCAACTTTGTCTCATAAAAGAAATGAAACAATAACTTGGGAATTTTTTTACATTTATTTTTATACCGACTTTCATTATTATTGTTCTTTCTCCAAAGAATTTCACTTTTTACGAATTCAAAATTATTTTTAATCTGTTGTAGAATTAGTATTTTTATTTAGGGAATAACTGTTCCCGTTTTTCCCCTAAATTGACTAACAATTCATTATTTATCAAACGAGGCGAAAAATCATGAATAAAACCCAACTGATTTTTTCTCTATGATTTTTTTTTCTTTTATTGTAAAATTACGTCATCTGGGTAAAAATTATGACTGAAAGTCTTATAGTGCCCGTTTAAGAAAAACGGCTTGATAAATACGTAAAAGTCTATTGGCGAAATATCGAGGAAAATTACTAGGTATAGAGCCAACAAATATACGTAATTGGGCACACTCCTTTCAGACAAAAGTTTCTAAACTTCCTCATCAATGAATGTTTTCTGCTCGTGTCCAAATCGAATATAAACACTTTGATATTTTTATAGCAGACGCTTTTTTTTTGCATACTTGTGGCTGAATAGGGAATTAGTAATGTAATATCCGTCAATTCAGACAAAATGTCTGTAATTCACGACCCCATATAATATATCCTTTTGCTCGATCGAACTCCATTAAAGATTAAGTCGAAACTGAATCGAGAATGTGTAAAAATAAATAATATGGATCTATGAAAATTGGGGGAAATAAATATAAATATATAATGTAAATATCAGAGTATGAAAATATTGATTAAAATAAATCGCTAATGTCTGTAATTTATCAATGGGAATTGTAATTTAAAATTGTAATGTGAGTTATATTAATTAAATTTATCCGAATTTGAACGTTTCTAAATTAGGATTCATTTAATTTTGAACGTTTTCAAATTGGAATCTATTAAATTTAGAACGTTTTTAAATTAGATTGCTCTTAATTTTAAAAATATGTTTACAATAGAATCCATCCAATTTTTAACGTTATCGAAATAGGATTCATCCAATTTTGTACGTTTTTAAAATAGGATCCACCCAATTTTAACCGTCTTTAAAAAACGGATTATGCATTTTTTAATGTTATTAAATTAGGATTTATCCAATTTGGAACGTTTTTAAATTAGGATGCTCCTATTTTTGAACGTTTCTAAATTAGAATGAACCCAATTTTGAAAAATTTGGAAAATAGAACCCATCCAATTTTGAACGTTTTCAAAATTGGATGGGTGTTTTTGTGCGTTTTTTAAATAGGACCCAACTAATTTTAAACGTTTTTAAAACAAGATTTATGCATTTTTGAACTTATTAAATAAGGATTTATTGAATTAGGAACGTTTTAAAGTTAAGATGCTCCTAATTTTGAACGTTTCTAAAATATGATTCATTTAATTTTGAAGGTTTGCAAATTAGAATCTATAGAATTTGAAAGGTTTTTAAATTAGAATGCACCCAATTTTGAAAATTGTGAGAATAGAATCCATTCAATTTTGTACCTTCTTAAAATAGGACCCAGGACCTATACAATTTTGAACATTTTTAAAAAACGATTTATGCATTTTTGAACGTTATCAAATTAGGGCTTAACCAGTTTGAAACGTTTTTTAATTAGGATTCTCCTAATTTTAGACGTAATTGTAAACGAGGATTTAGTAAATTTTGAAATTTTTAAATTAGAATTCACTCGAATTAGAATATTTAGAATGCATCCAAGTTTGACAGTTTTGACAATAGGACGCATCCAATTTTGAATGTTTTTGAAAAACGATTTCTTCAGTTTTGAACGTTATCAAATTAGGATTTATCCAATTTCGAACGTTTTTGAATTAAAATGCATCAACATCTTAAAATTATGATGAATGGGAGTCATCCAATTTTGAACGTTTTCAAAATAGGACCCATTCAATTTTAAACGTTTTTAAAAGAAAAGCAATCTGAAATTTTGAATCTTGTGAAAAAAGAGAATTTTTTTTAAATTTTAACGTTTTTAAATTATTAAATATCGTATTTATAAAGTTTTGAAAATAGTATGAATCTAATTTTAAATGTTTTCAAATTAGGATGCACCTAATTTTGAGCGTTATAAATTAGGATGCATCGAATTTGGAGAGTTATCAATTAATATGTATCCATTTTTCAACGTTTTTAAAAAACGATTTATTTATTTGTGTACGTTGTCGAATTTGAATTTATGCAATTTAAAACGTTTTTAAATTACGATCAATCCGATTAAGAACGTTTTAAAAATATAGGATAAATCTAATTTAGAACGTTTTTCAGTTAGGATGCTCCTAATATTGAATGTTTCTAAATTAGGGTACATTTTATTTTGGACGTTTTTAATTTAAAATGCACCCAATTTTAAACATTTTTACAATAGAATCCATCCAATTTTTAACGTTATCGAAATAGGATTTATTCAATGTTGTACGTTTTTAAAATAGAACCAACCCAATTTTAACCGTCTTTAAAAAGAGATTTTTGCATTTTTTAACGTTATCAAATTAGGATTTATCCAATTTGAACCGTTTTTAAATTAGGATGCTCCTAATTTTGAACGTTTCTAAATTAGAATGAAACCAATATTGAAAATTTTGTCAATAGAATCCATCCAATTTTTAACGTTTTCAAAGTAGGATCCATTTAATTTTGTGCGTTTTTTAAATAGAACCCACCCAATTCTAAATGTTTTTGAAAAATGATTTTTGCAGTTATTAACGTTATCAAATAAGGATTTATCCAGTTTGGAACGTTTATAAATTAGGATGCTTCTAATTTTAAACGTTTTGAAATTATGATTTATTCAATTTCGAACGTTTTAAGTTGCACTTTGTATAGTTCTGAAAGTTTTAAATTTGTATCTATTCAAGTTTGATAGATTATCTAAATTTGAATACGTTTGAAATTAGAATACATTAATTTGTAAAGATTGTAATTTGGGATTTATCTAATTTTTTACCTTATCAAATTAAGGTTTATCCAGTTTGGATCGTTTTTTAATTCAGATGCTTTTAATTTTATAAGTTTTTAAATTAGGATTTATCCAACTTCGAAAGTTTAAAATTAGAATTCATTCAATTTTGAACGTTTTTAAAATCCAATTTTAATCGTTTTCAATTAGAATTCATCCAATTCTATAGATTTAAAATTAGGATTTATCCAACTTCGAACGTTTGAAATTAGAATTCATTCAATATTGAACGTTTTTAAACTCCAATTTTGTTAGTTCTTAATTATGATTTTTTAAACGTTTTTATATTAAGATGCTTCTAATTTTAAACGCTTTTAAATTAAAATTTATCCAATTTCGAACGTTTTAAATTAGAACGTATTAAAATTTGAACCTTTTTAAAATCCAATTTTGACTGTCCTAAATTAAAACTTTTGAAATGTTTTTTAATTATATTGCTTCTAATTTTAAACGTTTTTAAAATAGCATTTATCCAATTCCAAACGTTCTACATTAGAAATCATCCAATTATGAACGTTTTTCAAATCCAATTTTGACTGATATAAATTAAAATTTAAAATTTTTTTAAAATTAGGATGTTTCTAATTTTAAACGTTTTTAAATTAGAATTTATCCAACTTCGAACATTTGAAATTAATTTAAGTTTGATAGTTTATTTTAATTTTCAAACTAAGGTCGATCTATTTCTAAATGTTTTTTATTTATCTAAGTCTTAACGTTTTTAAATTAGTATTCATCCAATTTTAAACGTTTTTAAATACCAATGTCGAGTGTTTCAAATTAGAATTCATCCAATTCTAAACATTTAAAATTAGTATTTATCCAACTTTGTACGTTATCAAATTATGGGTTATCCAGTTTGGATCCTTTTTGAATTTGGATGCTTCTAATTTTGAAAGTTTTTAAATTAGGATTTATCGAAATTTAAAGGTTTAAAATTAGAATTCTTTAATTTTAAACGTTTTAAAAATCGAATTTTAATCGTTTTTAATTAGAATTCATCCAATTCTAAAGATTTTAAATTGGAATTTATCCAACTTTGAACGTTTAGAATTAGAATTCATTCAATTTCGTACGTTTTTGAAATTTAATTTTGACCGTTCTAAATTAGAAATCTTGAAATGTTTGTAAATTAAGATGTTTCTTATTTTAAACGGTTTTAAATTAGAATTTATCCAATTTTAAAAGTTTCAAATTAGATCTCATTTAAATTTCATCGTTTTTAAAATCAATTTTTGACTGTTCTAAATTAGAATTCATTCAACTCTAACAATTTGAAATTAGGATTTATCCAACTTTGAACATTTTAGATTAGAATTAATTCAATTTTGAACGTTTCTAAAATCAAATTTTGACTGTTCTAAATTAGAATTCATCTTATAACTCATTTAATTTTGAACGTTTTTAAAATCCAAATTTGACAGTTCTAAATTAGAATTTTTTGAACGTTTTTAAATTAGAATGCTTCTAATTTTTAACTTTTTTAAATTAGAATTTATCCAATTTCGAACGTTTTGAATTAGAATTCTGAACGTTTGGAATTAGAAAACATTACATTCTAAAGATTTTAATTTTGGATTTATCTAATTTTTTACGTTATCAAATTAAGTTTTATCCAGTTTGGATCGTTTTTTAATTTGGATGCTTTTAATTTTGAAAGTTTTTAAATTAGGATTTATCCAACTTCGAACGTTTAAAAGTAGGATTAATTCAATTTTAACCATATTTAATTAAAATTCATCCAATTCCATTGATTTAAAATTAGGAATTATCCGACTTCGGACGTTTTAATTGTAATTCTTTCAATTTCGAACGTTTTTAAAATTCAATTTGGAACGGTATAAATTAGAATTTTTGAAACGTTTTTAAATTAGTATTTATCCAATTTCGAACGTTTTTAATTAGAACTCATTTAATTTTGAACGTTTTTAAAATCCAATTGGCAGTTCTAAATTAGAATTTTTGGAACGTTTTTAAATTAAAATGCTTCTAATTTTAAACGTTTTTAATTGAGAATTTATCCAATTTTGAACGTTTTAAATTAAATTTTATTTAATTTCGAACGTTTTGAATTAGAACTAATATAATTTATAGCGTTTTTAAAATCGAATTTTGACTGTTCTAAATTAGAATTTTTGAAACGTTTATAAATTAGGATGCTTCTAATTTTAAACGTTTTTAATTGAGAATTTATCCAATTTTGAACGTTTTAAATTAGAATTTATCCAATTTTGAAAGTTTTAAATTAAAATCTATTTAAGTTTGATAGATTATCCTAATTTTTAAATTAAGGTCTATCCATTTCTTAATGTGTTTTATTTATCTAAGTTTTAACGTTTTTAAATTAGTATTCATCCAATTTTGAACGTTTTTAAATTCCAATGTCGAGTGTTGAAAATTACAATTCATCCAATTTTAAATATTTGAAATTTAGATTTATCCAATTTTTAACGTTATCAAATTAAGGTTTATTCAGTTCACAATGTTTTTTAATCAGGATGCTTCTCATTTTGAACGTTTTTAAAATAGTATTTATCCAAGTTCGTACGTTTTAATTTAGACTTAATTCAATTTTGAACGTTTTTAAAATCAAATTTCGAACGTTCTAAATTAAAATTCATCCAATTTGAATAATGTATAATTAATATTTATCTAAATTTAAACGTTTTTAACTTAATCTTGATCCAATTTCGAAAGTGTTTAACTCGTATTTATCTAAATTAAAGATTTTCGAATTACTATTTATTTTTAAATTATTCCGTCACAGAAATAATTTTTAATTATTTTACTAATTTCCCAACCCTATAAATAAGTTTTTATTTCCAATTTACCTTAATTCCTCATTAAATTTATTTAATACACTTTACATTTCCCATAATTCTCTAAATTTTCTACTCACCAATTACAATTTATTCACATCTCCTTTTTCTAATATCCACACACACATTGTAATTTATAATATATTTAGTGGAGAGTTTTCGCTCCTTTAAAGGAATGGGGAAACGGTTGGAAAAATGAATTTAAACCCAATTTTATCACAGAATCGATTTAACGATGTCGTAATAGTTTTCAAGCAAGACGGATGCTTATATATAGTAGAGGTCCATCGGGTATATTATTCGCTCATAAACTGCAAATGCTCAGCCCCTTGACTCTACCCCCGTCGGAATATTTTTTTTCCTCGTTTCCTGTCGACTCGAGTGATTATTATACCAGAACGTTCACATACCGGTTCAACTCTTTAAAGCCCCTGGCTTCGAAGTTCGCATATATATGCATGGATAACTCGCGTCCAAGTTTGCATTTTCACATCCAATACAATTCCAAATGCGCATGCATAACCATATTTAGATTAGCGCATTCCTAATAGGGATTAATGCGACTGCAGCTTCAAGAGAATGCAGAATTCCGTTCTCAAGTGCCTCACTTCATCTCTTATGTTAATTTTATTCTTCTTTTCAAACCAAGACTAACAATTAAACTGATTGGATTCTCACAACAATGTGTACTCTTTAAATTATACATTTTATATTCAATTTTTAATTTAATTCTTCTTTTTTTAAAATTCTTATCTTAAAATTAAAAAATAGTGTGATTTTGAAATTTCAACTATTAAGACCTCCCAATATCGAAAATAGGATTTTACAAAAGTGTCTGCCTGTCTGTCTGTCCGTCTGTAGCAATATTTTTGAGATTGATATTTTGTGTAAAGTATCAACTTCATCTTTGGAGCACTTTTTTAATGACTAGAAATAATTAACGAGTACGTTAGTCAGCTATTTTGAGTTACGAAAGTGTCTATTTGTCTTTCTGTCTGTCTGTAGCAAAATTTTCGGGATCCGAAAAGTTGAGTAAAAAGTAGCATATTTCAGAACTTTATTTTTGTTACACTTTTTCAATGAAGAAAAATAAAGATCGAGTTCTTTAGACAGCTATTCGGATTTACCAAAGTCACTGTGTGTCTGTCTGTCTGTAGCGATAATTTCGGGATGAGATAACTTGAGTAAAAGCAAAATATTTAGTAATTTAATTTTTGATACACCCTTTCAATGATTAAAACTAAAGATCGAGTTCGTTAGGTAGCTATTTTGATGTACAAACGTGTCTGTTAGTCTGCCTGTCTGTCCGTCCGTTTGTCTGTAGCAACAATTTCAGGATTGGATAACATGAGTAAAAGTTTATGTATCAACTTCATCATTAGCACACTCTTTTGAAAAAGTTGAAATAAAGATTAAGCTTTTTAGCCAGCTATTTTGTTTTGCAAACGTTTCTGTCTGTCTGTCCGTCTGTCGGTAGTATAAGTTTCAGGATTCGATGATTTGAGTAAAATTTTATGTCTAAACTTTATTTTTGGTACAATTTTTAAATGGCCAAAAATAAAGATTGAGATTATTAGCCAGATATTTTAAATTACGAATGTGTCTTGCTATCTGTTTGTCTGTCTGTAGCAAAAATCTCGTGGTAGGATAACTTGAGGAAAAATTTATTTACCGACTTAATCTTTGGTACACTTTTTCAATGACTAAAGATAAAGATAGGATTAGTTAGCCAGTTATTTGAATTTTACAAAGTATTTGTCTGTCTGTCTGTCTGTCCGTCTGTCTGTAGTATAAATTTCGGAATTAGATAATTGGAGTGAAAGTTTAAATATAAACTTTATTTTAGAAACAATTTTTAATTAACCAAAAATAAATATTAGCCAGCTATTTTGATTTACGAATGCATCTGTCTGTCTGTTTGTCTGTCTGCAGCAAAATTTTTAGGATTGGATAACCTTGAGGAAACTTTAGGCACCAACTTCATCTTTAATACACTTTCTCAATGACTAAAGATAAAGATAGAATTAGTTGGCGAGCTATTTTGATTAATGAAAGTGTCTAGCTGCCTGTCTGTTTGTCTGTCCGTAGCAAAAATTTCCAGATGGATAACTTGAGCAAAATTTTATGTATCAACTACATCTTTGGTGCAATTCTTCAATGACTAAAAATAAAAATTGAATTCTTTAGCCAGCTATTTGGATTTTCCAAATTATTTGTCTGTCTGTCTGTCTGTCTGTCTGTATGTACCAAAATATTGAGATTAAATAAGTTGAGTAAAAGCATATTTATCAATTTAATTTTTGATGCACTCTTTCAATGCTTAAAAATAAAGATCGAGTTCGTTAGCCAGCTATTTTGATTTATAAACGCTTCTGTCTGTCTGTCTGTCTGTCTGTCCGCCTGTATGTATTATGAATTTCGGCATTAGATAACTGGAGTAAAAGTTTATATCTAAACTTTATTTTGGAAAAATTTTTTAATTTACTAAAAATAAATATTGGCCAGCTATTTTGATTTACGAATGCATCTGTCTGTCTGTATGTCTGTCTGCAGCAAAATTTTTAGGATTGGATAACCTTGATGAAACTTTAGGCATCAACTTCATCTTTAATATACTTTCTCAATGTGTAAAAATAAAGATCGAGATAGTTGGCGAGCTATTTTGATTTATGAAAATGTCTATCTGTCTGTTTGTCTGTAGCAAAAATTGTGAGATAGACATCTTCAGTAAATTTTTATGTATCAACTACATCTTTGGTACACTTTTTCAATGACCAAAAATAAAGTTCGAGTTCCTTAACCAGCTATTTGGATTTTCCAAAATGTCTGTCTGTCTGTCCGTGTGTCTGTAGCAAAAAATTTTGTGATTAAGTAACTCGAGTAAAAGCATATTTATCAACATTGTCTTTGATATACTTTTTCAATAATTAAAATTAAAGATCGTGTTCCTTTGTCAGCTATTTTATTCAAGAAAGTGTCTCTCTGTCTGTTTGTCTGTCTGTAGCAAAAATTGTTAGATAGACAACTTCAGTAAATTTTCATGTATGAACTACATGTTTGTTACACTTTTTCAATGATCAAAAATAAAGTTCGAGTTCCCTAGCCAGCTATTTGGATTTTCCAAAATGTCTGTCGGTCTGTCGGTGTGTCTGTAGTAAAAATTTTGCGATTAAATAACTCGAGCAAAAGCATATTTATCAAATTTGTCTTTGATGCACTTTTTCAATAATTAAAATTAAAGATCGTGTTGCTTTCTCAGCTATTTTTATTCATGAAAGTGTCTTCCTGTCTGTTTGTCTGCCTGTAGCAAAAGTTTCTGGACTAGATAACTTGAGTAAAAGGATATTTATCAATTTCTTCTTTAATTCACATTTTCAATGACTAAAATAAATTAAAGATTAATTTACTTAGCAAGCTATTTAAAAACAAAATTTTCTAAAGTAGAAAAATGTCAAAAAACGAATAATTTTTTAATTTTGCAATTTTCTAAACAATTTGTTCCTGTAATTTTTTTCTTAAAGTACATGTATAATCAAACAAAATTCGTATTAAAAATGTTTTTTAGATGAATCCAAGATGTTTTGGAATTTTTGAAGTTTTTTACCTATTGCAGAATTTCACTTGTTTTGTTTCGGTTGTTTTGTTGTTGTTGTTGTTGATTTTTGTTTTTTATTGGTTTTTTCTTTTTTTTTTTTGAAAAAATTATATAATTCACATTGAGAAGAAGACTTTATTTTTTAAATTCTTTCTACAACGAAAATTTTTCACTACTTTTGTCCGCAAAACTAGGTCGAGTTTAGGTTTGAAAATATTACTTTAGAGACTGGAGGGAACAGATTTTAAAATCTTCTCTTTGTGGCAGCATTCGGCAGACATCGAGCAGCAAGAGAAGACCGAGATCTTTTGGTGTTTTTGATAGAATTCGATTTCTTAAGTTTTGACGAAATAATCTTTCCTGTGGATATGTCGTTTCTTGATCCGAATCTTTAGCCAGAGAATTCTGTGTGAAAATTAGTTGTATTAGACAATTGGCATAGTTTCTAAATTTCTAAATAATTAAAATTCTTCAAGGTGAAAATTTCTTTTATTTTATCAATAAATAAATTTTTTCTTTTAATACTCAATTAAGTTTTTGATTCTAAAGTTTAAAAAAATTAAATTTTTACTAGAAATTGTACATTTTTGTCACAGTGTAAAAAAATGACCATTTTCATCACTATTTTCTCCACTAGTGGGAAAATGACCATTTCCGTCACTAGTGAAAAAACTGTACAAAATGTTAATCAAATTCAGATATATTCAATAATTAAGATTCAAAAAACTCAATTAAATTTTAATCGATAATTTGTTTCATAAATTCTTTTTAAAAGATTCCACTTACATTTTCAGTTTCAATCGAATTTTCTTCATAATTTCGTTTTCCACCCCGAGGACAATTTGTTATTAAACAGGCACTACTGATGGAAAAAATGGCAAAAATGACAAATACTTTTGTGTTCATTTTATTGTTTAATTGTGAGTTTAAAAGAAAGAGTTACTCGTAGAGATTCGAAACGAAAGACTGGCTTGAAAACTAGTCGTGTGTCACCTTTATATTTCTAGAACGCAAGGTTTTTAAATTCATCTTTCGTCTTGGATTATTCCAACTGTAGGGTACTGCTTTATGGGTTATGATAATTCAGCATAGAATTCACCAATTAGAATTCAAGATGCCCTACTTTTTTCATTTTATATTCTGCGGAAGTTGTTCGAGACTTTGTCATACAATAGAAACATTTCTTCTTAATGTTAGTGGGCGATGAAACTCAATTCATCTGTGTCACCAACAGAGAAGAAGCATTTCTCCTTTATGTCACTGGATTTTACGTAGATGGAATTAAAAATTTTGCTTGGCTCAAAATTGGATAAAAATTCTATACAGAGTGAAAACAATATGAAAAATAATCTATTAGACAATAATTTTAACTTTTTGTATTATTTTCCCGATTGATTATTCAATTTTAGTTCAAAACAAATTTAAAAAACAAACAAAACTTGAGTTTAGTCAGTAGAAAATGACGTACAGAGTCAGACAAAAATCCAAATTTGTTTTTAAATTTTTTATAGCTACTTAAAAATTTTAAGAACTGGTTACAAAATGTTTAACTCAGGTCAAAACTATTTAAACATGCATTTTTCAACATTCAGATGAAAAAGTTATGTGGTCAAGTTTGATGATTTGAAAAATTCCCGTGACAAAGTTTTTCCACTGTAATTAAGCAAGTTTTTCTGAAAGTTTGACCCTCGTAGTCGTAAAGACGGACGGACAGACACCAAAGTATCGTTTTTATAATTATAAAAGTTAACCCAATAAATTTTTCTTTATCCAAAAACCATCGAGTTAAAATTTATGAAATTTTAAAAACCAACCAACTTGTAGTAATTGCCCATAACATTGTAATTTTAAACGATAAAAAAATTGTTCCCTTCTGTAGAGAAATCTGCAACATATCCGTATTAATTTAAATAACGATAAGAGATCATAATTCGTTAATTACAAAAGGATGGTTAACACAATAGTAAAACGAGCAGTTGGCAGTGGAAGGTATATCGTTAACGCGGTTTTTTTCAAGATGAGTGGAAAATTACATGTAATTAGAAAGAAAGGTTTTAAAACAAATGTGCAAAAACGTGACTTGAACAGTCCAATTCTCTAAATGGCAAGGAGTCTCCTTATAGTGACCACGTACGGAAGCAAGAAAGCCTTGATAATTCTTCGAGCATGTAGCAAGGCAATTAAGGTGTAACATTTCAAAGTTCTGCTCGTAAACAACGCGGGCAAGGCAGCAGAACCTTCAAGCGGGGTTCCGCCCGTCAATTGTTACCAATTGTTGCCAATCAGAGTAATACATGTCATTAAGAAAGGAGGCTGGCAGATTTCTGATGTGTAGTACCTGTTTCAATAAAACGCTTTATTTATCTACTCCTAATTGATAACATCCTCGGTCCATTTCACTTTTTACAATTCCAGTCCATTTTTCGAATTTTATCCTCTCAGAGTGTTTTTTTTTTCTGATTTACTAACATTTTTGACTGATTTTTAAAGATTTTTGCACGTCCTATTCTAAAAAGAAAAGACTTCAAACTTGTAACTCCCTTTCGTGGCCTCTTATTGGTTAGTAGATATAATCGATAGTTTTTTGATTTCGACTTTCTGATTTTCAAAACTAATTTTTGTAGTAAAATATTAAAACTTAATTTTAAATTTATTTTACAAGACATTTTGCTATTTTTGAGATTTCTTATTCTAAAAAGAACAGATGTTGTGGTTAACTTCAGACGTGTAACTCCATTTCCGAGTCTCCCATTGGTCATTAGATATCAAACCTCACTATCGATAGTTTTGAGTTTCGATTTTTTGTTTTGCAGACGAATTAAAATCTTTTAATTAAATATTGTAACTTCAAGTTTGTTTTATCCAATTTTTTATAATGTTAGCAATCTAAAATAACAAAAAATTTTATTAAACTAGTTAATACATAGAAATTAGGTTTGACCTTGACTTCCCTATACGAGAACTCTTTCGACCAACTTCAGAGGTGTAACACGTTTTATCGGGCTTCTGATATTTTTTGTCAACAATAACATCACAGTTTAGACGTTTATTTCGAGTATTTTTCAATTTATTTAAAATCTTCGTTTAATAAATAATTGCATTTTGATAAATAATAATAAATTAAAAAGAAATTAAATTCTAATAATTAAGGAGTGATAGTTTAAGAAGTGACAGTGATTTTAGTGAAGTTGTTAAGGTTATAATGTTTTGAGTGCAATAATGTTTTGTTTACATTGGCATTCGTTTCTGACAGGTTAGTAATGATAATAATAATAATTAATTTATTTAATATTTAATTTTTAACAACCTTCAATTTAGCAAATAAAAATATACAATTTACTATAGAACTATCAATTAATAATAGAATTAACTATTTATCTTTATTTTTTAAAGAATAACACAATTATTAGAAATTCGTTTCACAAAAAAATATGGTCAGGCAGATATGTTAATTTTTCTTTAGAACATCGATTATCATATAAAATAGGAATAATTTATCTCTTAGTCGTTAGAGCAATTAAATTGCCAGATAATCTTTTTTATACTGGGAATTTACAATTAGTTAAAGACACTTTACTGGAAAATGGTTATCGTTTGAATATTTTAAATAAAAAAATTCAAGAAAGGCATAATAAAATCTTAAAACTATTTACAGAATTAAATCATGAAAATGATGTAAATAAACAAATCTTTTTTTTCCGTATATATTAAAGATTTTGAATACACATTACGAAACAATTTTTAAAAATATAAATTCGAGAATTATATTTTCTGTTCAAAAACACTTTATTTAATCAAGTTTTTCCACATAATTATATAGATAGATTATCAAATTTAGAAAGAAATAACTGTGTTTATCAAATGAAATGTAAAGATTGTGATAAGAAATATATCGAACAAACTAAACCATTTTTTTTAACCATTCTTATAAATTTGACAAATTTCAAATTATTATTGATTTGAAATGATTTAAATGTTTTTTAATTATTGAGGTAAAGTGAAGTCAATTTGTGATTCTTTATCAAGTATTCATATTATGTTCTGAATCCTTTGTGATTTATAGTGTTTTTTAATAAATTGTAGCCTGAAGAGGTCGGCGAACCTTGACCGACGAAACGTAGCTAAAAAAGAAAAAAATTTTCAGTGAAAATTTATTTCAATAACCTTCTTTAGATCATTTACTGTTTTCTTAAATTACAAACATGGAAGGAAATAGACTTAATTTATTAAAAGACAAGTGTCTAAAAGATTTAAAGAACACTAAGATAATATTGAAGATAAAAAAACTAATACTGGTATTTTAAGCCACGCCACTAAAAATAAACATGTGCTTGATTTTAATAATGCAAAAATTTTAGATAATGAAGAAAATGAATTTCAATGAAAACACCTTGAAATGATTTCTATACAAGACAATTCTGGAAAAATTGTAAATTTTAATCAAGATCTTGTAAACTGAAGTATAACATATTATCCACTAATTGAAAAATTTTGAAAATGTAGAAATTTAGACATTGAAATATTTAAAACTCAAATTATTTTCTCTCCTTTCTCCTTTAATTTTTCTTTTAAAATTTATATGTTGTTTCAAAAAATGGTTTATACAAATAAAATAAAATTAATTTATAATCCACAAATTTCTATTTGGATTTCATAACATCAAAAAATAATAAAGCTTTTAAAAGTAAATTTATATTCTCTAATACAGGAGTTTTTAAAAATCCCATAAATCTCTTAACCTAATGAAGACTGAAATGAGTCAAAACGTGTAATTTTTATATTTTAAATACCGCAAAAGGCCCTGTAAAATATTTTTAACAAAACTAAATAAATAAATACAAATGGTTTCATTAGTTCTTTTAAATCTTTTATTCATTTTTCAGAGTATCTTCATTTTAATTATTTGAATTGCAATTCTCTTTAATTTTCAGATATTTTGAAGAATTATTTAATAGGTAATTCTCATAAATATTAAGTTTGTCGTAATTTCTATAATTTCTAATCCTTAAAAGACCATTTTAGTAGGGGAGGAAAGGGTTTCGGAAAATTTAATTCTTTATTATATTTAATTTTTTAAATTACTTTTCCAGTTTGAATTATTTTCTTAACTAATTTTTTTCAATTATTTTTCTAAAATTTCAATAACTTTCTTCAATTTTCAATTATTTTTATGATTTTTTAATTATTCGTCTCAAATTTCAACTATATTCTTTAATTTTCAATTATTACTATGTTTTAATTTTTTTCAGTTAAAAGTTTTTAAAATCATTTTGCAATTATACTGCAATTATTCAATTATTTTTCTAAAATTTCAATTATTTTCTTCAATTTTCAATTATTTCTATAACGTTTTACTTTTTTTTCAGTTGAAAGTTTTTAAAATCATTTTGCAATTATACTGTGATTTTTTAAAATTTTAATTATTTTCTTCAATTTTCAATTAATTTTATGTTTTTTTAATTATTTGTCCCAAATTTCAATTATTTTCTTCAATTTTCAATTATTTTTATGATTTTTTAATTATTCGTTTTAAAATTAAATTATTTTCTTTAATTTTCAATAATTATTTAAATGTTTTAATTTTTTTCAGTTTTTCTTTACTTTTATTTCCATTATTTTGCCATTAATTTGCAAAAATTGCAATTATTTTTTAAATTTCAAGTATCTTTTTTTTAGTTATGTTTCATTCTAAATTGTATAAATCTTGTTCTATAGTTTGTCCAATAAATAAATATTGTTTCACTCATCTTTAAGTATTATATTAAAAATATTAATAATAATTACAAAGTTTGACGTTTCGAGAACTAACCGTTCTCATCTTCAAGAACTGTAAATAGAATAACAAATTTCAATTAAAATATTTTTCACTATACTTTTTTGTATAACATTCGATGATATTATTTAAAAACACTTACCAATTTTTTACACTAAGAGCTAAATCACAAAACAAACGAGTCAGATTTTTGTTAAAATAAAAAATGAAAAAAACATTTTTCTTTCAAATCGAAACAAATTATTATACTTTAATGTCAAATACATTCAGTCGTTCTTATTAGTGTAAGATCCGAGATATTAATGAATCATTTGTTTTTAAAAACAAGGTTTATAAACGATCCTATTCTAAAAAGAACAGACGTTGTGATTAACTTCAGACGTGTAACTCCATTTTCGAGTCTCCCATTGGTCAGTACATATCAAACCTCACTATCGATAGTTTTGAGTTTCGATTTTTTGTTTTGCAGACGAAATAAAATCTTTCAATTTTTGTCAACAATAACATCACAGTTTAGACGTTTATTTGGAGTATTTTTAATTTATTTAAAATCTTCGTTTCATAAATAATTGCATTTTATTAAATAATCATAAATTAAAAATAAATTAAATTCTAATAATTAAGGAGTGATAGTTTAAGAAGTGACAGTGATTTTAGTGAAGTTGTTAAGGTTATAGTGTTTTGAGTGAAACAATGTTTTGTTTACATTGGCATTCGTTTCTGACGGGTGAGTAATGATAATAATATTAATAATAATCTTTTATTTCTTTTTATTTTATTTGTAACTTATTTATCTGTTTTTTAGTTCTATTATTAAATGTTTTTTTTTCTTAAAAGTATCATAATTATTTATGTCATTTAAGGTTTTGATATTTCTTTTTATTCTAATGCACTTGGTGATTGTCATCGGATTTCTTTTCGGTCACGTGGAAATTGTGAAACTGGTAAGTTATAATAATTTTTAGTTCTTTATTTTGTTTTATTGTATGTTTATAATTCCTTAACTTTTTAAGTTTCTGTAAAATAAAAACATTATACTTCCAAGTTTAAGGTTATGTTTTTAGTTATCATTCTCCAGTTACGTAGTAATGGTTAGTGACAGGTAAGTAATAATAACAATTTTCAATAATTTTATTTTATTTTATTGTAAGCTTCTAATTTATTCATCTTTTTTCTTATTACATTAATTCAATAGTTGTATTTTCTTCATTAAAGTATCATATTGATAAATGTCATTTGCGTTAAAAAAAATTGTCATTTTGATCAAGATGTTGGTTTCTATTGTCATTCAATTATTGCATTATGTGATAATTATCATTGAAGTTTTTTGACAAGTAATTCATTTTATTAAGTTTATTTAAAACATTAGTTTATTAAATAATTATTTTAAATTTATAAAATGAGTATAGTTATAATAAAGATAATCACAAAATAATTGTAAGTTGTTTAAAACTGGTTTTTTTTAAATATCAATCGGATCTTTCCCTAATTTTATAAACATGTTTTGTTTTGAGTTAACTTTAAAAATAGTAATTACATTGTGTTCTGATAATATTCTTTTTATATTCTGAGAAATTCTTTCATAATAGTTTTAAAGATAATATCTAAATTGAAGAATTTTAAAAAATAAAGTTTTACATGACCATGTATGCTTACATATTTTGAAGCTCGAGTATATTTGAAAGTTTGAAGAGAGGAATGGGTGCAGACAGGATTGATTTGCATAGAGCCTTTTGCAATTTGGCGAACCGGTAACGGAGCAGTTTGCAGGCAAAGAAAAACCTGATCTCGACCTGTTGGTAAGAAGCTGCATCGCTTTTGTTGGAGGCAAGAAGAAAACCAATGCGTTCGTGTATCGCGTGGCTGAACGTGAACCGGCGGTTAGCCACGCCTCCATAGACAGCCGCCAGCCAACAATTAAGATTTGATCGGCAAAAATGGTCGAGGTAAAATGGCGCTGGCCACTGAATACATAATGTACTGACCAAAGGAGTCGAACCTTTTACCTAAACCTGCCTTCACATTGCAACGTTGCATTACTTCAACTCCTACTTTCTAAATTGATCGTGCTCTTGTGCACTTTGCACATTTTTACCCTGAAATATCGCTAGGTTTCATCAACTTGGACAAATGTAGTTCAATTGGTACCATTTCCCACCAATAATAAGTTTTGAAACACTTTTTCTCAAGATTGAGTTCTGATTAAGTAGAAACTGCCGCCTGAGTCAGACGAGATAATTTTAATTGTGTAATAAATTATTTTATTGTATTTTTGACTTCACGAAAAAAAAAGATTTGTGTAGAGTCCACAAATCCAATTTGTGGATTACACAAACTGTTTTGTGATTTCTACAAACTAGTTTGTAAATTCCACAAACTAAATTGTGTATTTTACAAAATGTATAGTGTATTCTACAAACTGAGCTGTTCTTCTTTTTTTTAAAAACATTTTTTTTTTGTTATTTAGAAATGTAGATGGCAACCAGAAATTTAATAAGTTAATTATTCTTTGAGAAATTAAATAATTAGGTAAAAATTCGTTGCAGAATGTTCTAGAAAGTTCTAGAAGCTTTTAAAATTGTTTACTTTTCGGTTTCATTTTAGAGGGAAAAATAATTATTGGTTCAAAGAAATGTCCAAAATAAATAAGAACAAATTAGAGTAATAGAAACAGATTGCGCCAAAATATCTAAGACGCGGGAGATATTTGACTTTTAGTATGTCCGGGGTCAAAACTATATAAACAGGTGAATTTACAAGAGGGTCTCTTTCTTCTTCTGATACTTATCTGAAGGTGAGGTGCTGCAGAAAAGTATTTCTATTTAAAATATTTTTCAATTTTCGAAGAATTACTATTTCTAACATTCAAACATTCAACGAAATTTATTGGATCTCACTGTCTCTTGGCAATGAGTATCTTTTATATTTATTTAATATTAATTTCGATTAATATTTTATTATTGAATAAAGACACAAATTAAATATCCCCTGTTTTGAAGCTTTGTATGTTCTAAGTTAACATACCGGGTAACCATCCAGGATTATTAAATTTTAAAAGATTCCTTGTCGAAAGTTTGTCAAATTAATGTTCCCCAGTAATGTTAAGATTTTGCTGTAAATTTGGCGACAATCAAAACTCAATATTTAAATAAACGAAATTGTCAATAAACTATGAAAAATATATATATAATAAAGAATATAGCTTAGGGCATAGATTTACCCCAAAAATTAGGGATTTTAGGTAAGATAAATAAAAAATTGAAAAATAGTAAAATTTTTAATTTTGAGAAAGTGAAAATTAATTAATAAATAAAATTTTGTTTTAGATATGAAATTTAAACGATTATTTTTGATTTGATTCTGTTGGCCAAGCCTTATTTTGATTTTATAAAGTAAGTTAAAATGAAAATAGTTTTGATTTAAATAGATGTTGTTTTGTTTTTGAAAGTCGTTTAAATTTACTAAATTCAAATAAAGTAAAAATTTAATAATTTCTGATTTCTTAAATTGTTGATTTAGAAAAATTAAGATTTAAATTCAATAATTAACTAAAATTATTATTTTATTTGTTTAATTGAAATGTTTATTGTTCAGATGGGTTGAGGAATCTGTGATAAAGCTTGATATAAAATTATAAATTATTAATAAAATCAAATCTGAGATTCCTAATAAATCAATTTATTTCTACAATAAAAAAATATACTAAGAAATAGAAATATTAAAATCAAAGTAAAATGAAATAAAATTTGAGAAATCAGAATATAAAGAAAACAGGTTGCTAAATTATGGTTTATTTTTTATCTGATTTATGGATTTGAATGTCCATTCTTTGAACTTGTGTCCTTTTCTCTCTAAGATGCCTTCTCTATTTTCTGTTTAAGTACAGATTACCGATTCCCCGGTTAAGGAATATAAAGAGAGAAAACGATATATGCTGCAAAAATTTATATAAAAATAAGTTAATATTAATATTAATTCTTATTAACATTAATATCTTCTCATTTATAATGGAACTATTCAAATATAAAAATAAAATCAAAAACCCTGCAATTACAATTAAATATATAAATAATTATTAGATTAGTTCTTGTTTCATTAAATATATTTATTATTTATCAAATAATAATAAATTTATTTACATTTGAATGATACCAAATTTATTTACTTTTTTCGACCCAATAACTAACTTTTTTATATCTTTAACTTGATTAATAATATTTATCTTTTTAATATTTATCCCTCAAATAATCTCAATATTATCATAAAAATATTTAAAAATTTGACAATCTTTAAATTATTTTATCTTACATGAAATAATAATTTCTTCAATTAATATAGTATTCTACGATCTCTAATATTTATAGAAAAATTTAATATTATTATTATTATTATTATCTTTAGAATAATTGGAACAATTTTAATTATTTTTATTTGTATAGAACAAATTGATATAAAAATATTTGTTGGTTATTTATCAATTATTTATATAAGAATAATACTATCAAGATTATTTGTTTATTCCCAATTAAGAATTTTAAGAAGTCTATTAATAATATTCACACAGGAAATTTTTTTGCGTGTATTATATGGATAAATCATAATATCATTTTGAATAAGTTAAATAATTTTAATAAGTAGTTAATGCGTGTAAAAAAAGAGTTTAGTTAATACTCAGTGAAAGAATCCGAGTTGGCACAGACAGGATCCGAATTGAAAGAGTTTTTAATTCAGTATTTTTCACTATTATAATAAAGTTGAAATTTTATGAACATGAAAAGTATTCAGTTTAGGTTTATTGTTAGTAGAAAATGCCGTGTTGGGTCAGACAATACAATTTATCGTAAACGGCAAAAATATCAGTGATATTTTTGCTGTTAATTTTACTGTTTAATTTGAAAACTGACATTACGACAATATGTATATTTTTTTAATTTACTAGCTTGTAGATTATAAAATTTAAAATTAGTTTCTTAAATTCCTAAAAGTAAAAATCCAAACTCTAATTCAAAAGTTAAAGATTAGTGAAATTTAGACTTAGTAGAAAAAACCGTGTTGAGTCCGACATAACAATTTTGCAAATTTTTGCAATTTCATAGATTATTTTATTTTTAATTCAATATTTTTTACCAAATTCTAATGATACAAGAATTGTTTGCAGAAAAAATGTTCAAATTCAGTAGAAAATGACGTATCAAGACAGACACAATAAGTTCTGGAATTATTATAGTTTGCAACACAAGTTTGCGGTTTTTTAAAGTTGAAAACATATTTTAATAAATTTTAATTCTTAACCATTAAAAAGATAATTTAAATTTTTTTTTTTTAATTTACAATTATTCTCCTCAAATTTTATAATTATTCTTTAGCTTTTTTAATTCTTTTGTTCTGTTGTAGATTATTCTCGACAGTTTTTGAATTTCTTTTTTAATTTTCAATTATTTTGCGCATTTCTCAATTATTTTCTTTAATATTCAATTATTCTCGTCATTTTGTAATATTTTTAAAATTACGAATTATTTTCTAAAGTCAATTGTATTCTACAATTTTTAATTTAGTTTACTCAATATTTCAAAAAACTTAACTTTTTTCAGTTATAAATCATTATAATCAATTATTTTTTAAATTAAATGTTTATAGTTTGATTTTTTAAATTATTTTTTTCAGTTTTGTATTAATCTAGCCATTTTTCGAATTTTGTTTTCAATTGTTAATTATTTTCTTCAATTTTCAGAAATTATCTTCAATTTTGCTAATATTCTTGTTATTTTTGAATTATTTTCTTTAATTTTCAGTTATTTCTTACAATATTTAAAATTTTTATTTATTCTTTTAAAATTTTAGAATTATTTTTCAACGTTTTCAACTATTTTTTTTAAGTTGTTCATTATTCTAGTCTTTTTTGATTTTTTTTCAATTATCAATTATTTTCTTCAATATTTTAAAATCCTCACCTTTCGCCAATTATTTTTCTTCATTATCAATAAGATTCGTTAATTTAGAATTTTTATTTTCTTCAATTCTCAATTTTTCTTCAAATATCAATTCTATTTTTCAGTTTTTAATTGCTTTCTTCTATATTCAATAACTTTCTGCTTTTTTCAATTTTTAATTGTATTCTTTAAATTTGAATTTAAAATTTCAATTAGTTTATTCAATTTTAATTATTTTTGTCGATTTTCAATCCATTCGTTTAATGCGCAATTTTTTCCAACAATTTTTTATATAATTTTCTTAATTTTTCAATTTTCAGTTATTGTTTAAATTAAATGTTTATAGTTTGATTTTTTAAATCATTTTTTCCAGTTTTGTATTAATCTATCCATTATTCGAATTTTGTTTTCAACTGTTAATTATTTTTGTCATTTTTCAGAAATTATCTTCAATTTTGCCATTATTCTTGTTATTTTTCAATTATTGTCATTAATTTTCAATTACTTCTTACAATATTAAAAATTTTTATTTATTCTCTTAAAATTTTAGAATTATTTTTCAACGTTTTCAACTATTTTTTTTTAAGTTGTTCATTATTCTAGTCTTTTTTGATTTTTTTTCAATTATCAATTATTTTCTTCAATATTTTAAAATCGTCACCTTTCGCCAATTATTTTTCTTCATTATCAATAAGATTCGTTAATTTAGAATTTTTATTTTCTTCAATTCTCAATTTTTCTTCAAATATCAATTCTATTTTTCAGTTTTTAATTGTTTTCTTCTATATTCAACAACTTTCGGCTTTTTTCAATTTTTAATTATATTCTTTAAATTTGAATTTGAATTTTCAATTTTCAATTAATTTATTCAATTTTAATTATTACCGTCGATTTTCAATCCATTCGTTCAATGCACAATTATTTCCAACAATTACTCTTATAATTTTCTTCATTTTTTAGTTTTTAATTATTTATTTTTGCTTTATTTTATCAATTTTTTTCAGTAATCTATTAATCTATTCATTTTGTAGATATTTTCTTCAATTTTTTAATTATTCTCATTTTTCAATTATTTCTTTTAATTATTAACTATTTTTCGCAATTTGAAACTATTTCCTACAATTTTTTCAATTTTCAATTAGTCTCTTAAAAGGTTTATAATGATTCTTTGAGTTTTTTAATTATTTTTTTCTTGTTGTGTATTAATCTAGCCATTTTTCGAATTTTGTTTTTAGTTGTAAATTATTTTCACGTTTTGTAATTTTTCTCCATTATTATCAATTTTTTTTAATTTCAATTTAATTTTTAAATTATGAGTTTATTTTTTCAAGTTTTTATTAATTTCTCCAAATTTTTATTATTTTCTAAAGTTTTCAATTATTTTCTTCAATTTCAATTTTTTTTTGTTTTTTTTTTTTAATCCAGTTGTTCAATTTGTAATTGGTTTCAGCAATTATTCCTATAATTTTCTTAATTTTACAATTTTTTAGTTTAAATTGAATGTATTTAATTTTTTAGATTATTTTTAACAATTGTGTATTTATATAGCCATTTTTCAAATTTTGTTTTTAATTGTCAATTATTTCCGTCATTTTTCCTACATATATTCTGTTCCATGTTGTAATTATTCTCCTAATTTTCATTATTTGCATTTCCAAAAATTTATACTTTTAAATAACAAACAGTAATGTAAAGACGTTTGGAATTTATATGAATAATAATGATTTGAAATTAATTAAGTTTAATATAGTTTTCGACTTTCTTTCTATCAAAATGTTTTTAGATTAAATTCTGACCATTTTGAAGTTTTTAAGATTTATCCACACTGAGAGACTTTTAATTACAGTTCTTGCTTTTTTCAATTTCTATATTTGTAATAAAACGTAAGAATTTAGGGATAATCGAGGTTCGATCATAATAGTTCTTTTAAAAAAAAGAGATTGTGTTACCTTGTTTTTTATTATTGTAATTTCGTGAGAAAAAAATTAATATATATAATTAGAATTAGTATTATTTGAGGTTAGAAAAAAGTAAATGTGAAAAAGCGATATTAATTTTTAAAACATTTTGATCTATTTATTATGGCATGTCTAAAATTTTATTCGACTTTGAATAGTTAGTATAATATAAGGAATATAAGGAAAGTTTAAAACACTCTTTTCTAGCGACGCGCGCGATTATTCGATGTCATCGAAATGTTATATGTTTGTAGCTTAGGATTAAAAGTGTGCGTAATGTATATATCATAGTATAGGTTGTTCGTTACACAGATTTCATCAAATACCACTATAAAGATACAGAATACTTGTAATTATACAAATATCAAAGACGAACTTGCATCTGTAGTATCTCTGACCTGTCAAACAAATACCGCCATCTTTCTTTTTACTGCGCGCGCACCCCATGATTTTAAGTTTCTAACACGCGTTTTATAATTCTTACAATTCTTTATTTTCATCTCTCTTAAATTCTTTAGAGGTAATATAATTATGTGTCTTATGAAGTATATAACACTTTTACTACTTTTTATCAAAAAGACAACTGTTGCATCTAAAACGTCTTTTCTTAAACAGTGTATTAGTTTTTATAACCACATCTCGATTATCCCTAAACTCTTAAATTTTATTGTACATAATAATAAGCAATAAAGCAGATATTAAAATCAAAAGTTTCTCAGTGCATCTTCCCCGAGTTTCTGAAAAATTTGCGGATCGTTTTCAAAATTCACGGATCATTTTAAAAATTCTCGTCAATTTGAAATTTTTTTTCAAGATACCTTAAATTCTCTCGTTTCGTTATAGCTCGAAAATTTTGTCTTTTTTTCCCAAAACTATTAACCCTCCTTATGCAAGGGTTCGCTCGACCAATGATGGCCTTAAAAAATAAAATTTAAATTTGAAGAATATTTATATAATGAGGTAAAATTTCCGAGAGACAGAAATTAAAATTAAAAGAGTTTTTAATAACTTAAGAGTTTCCTTTTACGTTAACTTTTAACGCTTTGCCTTCTCTCTCTTACTCACTAAATCAATATAAGAGTTTCCTTTTCCGTTAACTTTTAACGCTCACCTTCAGCACTCATTTCTTAAATACGAATGTGTACCTTATTTTTTTAGAACAATTTTCTTCTGCGTTAAATTAAATCTACTTTAATCTCCTGGGTCAATAATCCTATCTTGAATTAAACTGAAATCAAAAATTTTTTTCGACCTCACGCTAAATATGAAGCTAGCGGTTCTTAAGTTGAGTGAAACAACTTCCTGGCACTTTGCGAGTGTCTGGAAGGCCGGATCCGATTTTTGCATCGGTTTGCATGATTCTGATTGGAGTGATTGAAGGAAAAAGGGGTGTGGCATTGATGGTGGGCCATGATTGGGGGACATTAGCGTAATGAGTGGCATGCTAAGGGGTAAACGTGGTAGCCGCATAAGTACACCTATACTATGATTAGAGTTCTTGCGATATCGTGAATCGTTGCTGGAAACGCTATTGCCATGTTAATTTTCAGCTGAGACTCCGTCCAAGCAGAATCAGCGATTTGATAAAACTCGGAAAATACCGCAGATGGATAAGTAAGTGCCCCGTCTCACTTTCAGTACAAAGCAAAAAAATTAATTCCTATCTCCTCTAGTTACTTTAGAGGGTGTACACCTACGTTTCTAAATAGTTAGATCGCTAAGTGCATCAGACACGAACCTTCGTGTCCAATCTTTATAAGACACACGGCTGTAACGGCTTTGAATAAAGGATCTTGATTGTTACCGCAAAAAAATACCAAACGATTGGAAATTATCTTGGAATCCGCAACGAGTCTAAATAAGGTTTTTTTTTTAAATTGTATGTGAAGGGTTTTGGATAGGGTTTTTGAGAACCAGGTAAAGATTCGTTTTTGAATGATTTTTAGATGATTATTGACTGATGTTGAAATTGAGAATAATACCTAAATTAATATTAAGGGTGGTTTTTTAATAAAAAAATTGTTGGTGTTAAAATTTTAAAAAAACTGGGAAAATATTAAGAAAATTGACAATTTGTAAACGAAATTCGAAAAATGGGGAGAAAATTGCACATTTATTGAAAATAATAAATTAAACGATTAAATATTAAATTTAAACAAAATAATTTAAAAATTAAGAAAATTATAGGAATATAACTATGGGAAATAATTGAAAATTGAAAGACTCGATTGAAAATCGAAGAAGATAATTGAAATTTATTTATTTATTTAACATCAGGCATATATATATATATATTAAATTGAAGATAATAATTGAAAATTGAAGAAAGTATTAAAAAAATGAAGAAATCAATTGAAAAATTAAAAACTAAATTGAAATTTAAAAAAATAATTAATGATTGAAAAAAAATTACAAAAACAAAGTCGAAAATAATTGACAACTGAAAACAAAATTCGAAAAATAGCTAGTTTAATACACAACTTAAAAAATGTTTTAAATAAAACAATAAAAATTAAATTCCAAGAAAATAATTGCAAAAAGAAAATTTTAAAAAAAAATTATAGGAAATATTATGGGAAATAATTGAAAATTACAGGAAATTTTTGAGAATTGATGAAAATATTTAAAAATTGAAGAGAGAAAATGGAAATTAAGGATTAAATAAAAATTTCAAAAAAATAATTGATAATTAAAAGAAAAATCAGAATATGAAGAAAATAATTATCCATTAAAGCAAAATAATTAAAATTAAAGAAAAATTGAATAATTGTGAAATAAATGAAAATGGAAGAATCATTGCAAACTGAAAAATGGAATTGAAATTTAAAAAACAAATTGAGAATTGCAGAAAATATTTGAACAATTGAATTTAAAATTAAAGAAACTAATTAATAATCGAAAAAAAATTAACCAAATACGAGAATTTGAAAATATTAATGAAAATAATTAAAAATTAAAGAAAGTGATTTAAAATTTTAGAAAAATAATTTAAAAAACATTTTAAAACGACGAAAATAATTGACAATTGGAAAGAAATCATGTTGAAAAATAACGAGAACAATTCCAAAATGAAAGAAAATACCTGAAAAATTACGAAAAATTAAAAAAATTTGAAAAATAATTTTAAAAATTAAACAATAAACATTAAATTTAAACTAAATAATTGGAAGAATTAGGAAAATTATAGGAACAATTGTAAATTGAACAACTGAATTGAAAAAGGGGAAAAAATTAAAATTTATGAAAATAAATAATAGTTGAAAAATGTAATTGAAATTTAAAAAAAGTAATAAAATTTTTAAAAAGTAATTTAAAAAAGCACATAATTATTAAATACAGAAGAAAATAATTGAAAAATGAAGAATTGAATTGAAAATTTAAAAAAATAATTAAGAATTTAAAAAAATAGTTACAGAATTGAACAATTGAATTGATAATTAAAAAAAAATTATGATTGTTAAAATAATTTTAAAAATCAGAGAATTATTGAATATTGTAGAATTGATT
This sequence comes from Ganaspis brasiliensis, assembly GCA_037103525.1. Taxonomy (NCBI): domain Eukaryota; kingdom Metazoa; phylum Arthropoda; class Insecta; order Hymenoptera; family Figitidae; genus Ganaspis; species Ganaspis brasiliensis. The sequence continues at coordinate 2,056,115 of JAZKLR010000294.1, forward strand.
GAAAATTAAAAAAAAAAAAATTGAAAATTCGAGAAATTATTTAAATTTAAAGAATGGGTTTAAAATTTGTAGAATATAATTGAACCAACTGTATCTAAAATTAAGAAATTTATTGATGTAGAAAAAAATAATGCTTAATATAAGTCGAGAATTTTTTATTAAAGAAAATAATTGAAAATTTAAACGTGGAATTGAAATTTGAAGACAATAATGGAGAATTCAATCAAATAATTGTGGAAAATTGAAGAAAGAAGAAAATTAAAGAAAATTGTCGTAAGGAAATTTTAAATCAATTTTTATGACTTAAAAAATTAATTGAAGAAAGCAGAGAATTTTTTAGTATTGAAGAGTTAGTTGAAAATCGTACAAATAATTGAAAATTGAAGAAAGTGATTCAAAGTAGAAGAATATAATTAAAAATTGAGAAAGTTATTGATAAAACCCGAGAATTATTGAATATAGAATAGAAAGTTTAAAACTGAAAAATGGAATTAAATTTAAAAAAAATTGAGAATTAAAGAAAATATTTGAACAATTGAATTTAAAATTAAATAAACTTACTGATAATGGAAAAAAAAATAATTGACCAAAGGCGGGAATTTTTTAATATCAAAGTAACAATTGAAAATTAAAAAATGGAATGGAAATTTAAAGAAAATAATTGAGAATTAAAAAATAAATAGTTGTAGAATTGAACAATTGAATTGAAATTTTAAAACAATTTTTATGAGTGAAAAAAATAATTGAAAACATCCGAGAAGTAATAAATATTGTGGAATTAATTGATAATCGATGAAAATAATTGAAAAAAAGGAAATAATTAACAATTGAGGAAAATAATTAAAATTGTAGGAATAAATTGAAAATTAAAGAATTAAATTGAAGCGGTAATATAATCATTAATAATTGTAGAAAAATTACAAACTGACAAAAATAATTAAATACTATGGAAAATAATTGTCAATTGATAAAAAAATCAATAAATGGACAGATTAATGGGCATCAGAAGAAATAATTTTGAAGATTAAAGAACAACTAAAAAATTGAGGGATAATAATAAATTATCATTTGAAAACTGTAGATAATTAAATATGTTGAAAGTTTACTCCTTTTTAAATAGAGACGAAAAAAACAATTTAATTATTCATTAATTTTAAACAAATTTAAAATCGTTTCAAATTGTTTTATCCAAAACTCTAATAAGTCCTAACAAGTTTTGAATTAATAATAAATAGTTTTAAACTACTTCTAAATATTTTTGAACTAATTTCTATTTCTAACCAGTTTCAATTAGTTCTCACTAGCTTTAGGAAGTTTTGAACCAATTCTAAAGTATTTTAAATAAGCTTCAAACTAGTTCTAAACAGTTTCAATTAGTTAAAAAACGGTCCAGATAACTTAAAACTAGTTATGAATAGTTTTTAACAGTTTAAACACATTTGAAAAGTTTAGAACTTGTTTTAAACAGTTTTTCCAAATAATTTTAAATTTAGTTCTAAATAGTAATATACAGTTTTGAACCTGTTTTAAATTGTTTCAAACAAGTTTTAAACAGTCTTGAACTATTTATAAAGTCCTAAATAATTTTATATAGTTTCAAACTGTTATAAACCAGTTCTGAAAAGTTTTAAACTAGTTCTAAGCAGTATGAAACTAGTTTCAAACCAGTTTTAAACATGTTTGAACAATTTTTAAACTATTTAGAACCAATATTAAACATTATCCAGTCATTCTAAATAATTAGAAACAGTTCAGAACTAGTTCCAAATAGTTTAAAAAAACTTTACACATTTGTGAACTCGTTATAAACAGTATTAAATTGTTTTGAACTAGTTCTGGAAAATTGTAAACTAGTTTTAAATAGTTCTAAAATAGCTCTGAACACATCTAAACAAGTTCTAAATAGTATTAAGTAGTTTTAAATAGTTCCTATCAGTTTCAATTAACTCTAAATAGTTTTGATTCGATTTAAATGAGTTTTAACTGGTTTTAATTAGTTTAAAATTATACTAAACAGTTTAAAACAAATTCTAAATAGTTTAAACGATATTTAAACATTATTGAACTGGTTTTAAGCAGTGCGAAATAGTTTCAAATTGTTTTTAACTAGTTCCGAAAAATTAAAAATTAGTTTTTAACAGATATTAATCAGTTCTGAATATATTTAAACTAATTTTAAATCACTTGAAACAAATTTTAAACAGTGTTAAGTAGTTTCAAATAGTTCTAAATAGTTTAGTACCAGTTTTAAATGGTTTTTGACACGATTTAAAAAATCTTAAGCAATTTCTACAAAGTTTTAAGTAGTTCTAAATAGTTTCAAACTGTTTTGAACAAACTCTAACCAGTTTAAATTATTTTTAAATATTTTGAACCAGTTGTAACAAGTTTTAAACAGTTCTAATCAGTTTTAATTAGTTTAAACGAATTATAATCAGCGTTGATTGGTCTCCAATACGTCAAACCTGATTTAATTAGTTTCAAATGGTTCTAAACAACTTAAAACCAGTTCCAAACAGTTTCTACAAGTTTTTAACATTCTTGAACTAGTTAGAAGAATTTTAAGTAGTCCAAATTAGTTTTAAATTGTTTTAAACTAGCTCTGAAAAATTTTAAACTAGTTTTTAACAGTTTTTAACCAGTTTCGAACATATTTGAACAAGTTTTGAATATTTGAAACAACTCGAAACAAGTTCTAAACAGTTTTAAGTAGATTGAAATAGTTTGAAACTGTTTTAAACATGCTTTAACCAGTTTAAATTATTGTTAAATGGTTTGAACCAGTTTGAACTGGTTTTTAACAGTTCTAATCTGTTTTAATTAGTTTTAACCAGTTTTAAATGGTTCTAAACATTTTAAAACCAGTTCTAAACAGTTTTAACAAGTTTTAAACAGTCTTAAACTAGTTAAAAACAATTTTAAGTAAATCAAAATAGTTTTAAATTGTTTTAAACTAGTTCTGAAAATTTTTAAACTAGTTTTTAACATAATAGAGAGAAGCTTTAAATGATCTCAAGAACTCGTGGCTGGAGACTCGTGGCAGAATGTCTCCACTTTGACGTGTCTTATAATTCTAAAATTTTTTGACGAATTTGGTAATTGTTTTTATTTGTTATTATTTTTGTGTATATTTATATAATCAGTGTATCTTTGTGTTTTCGATTTTATTTCATATTCAACAAATTTTTTTTAGCCTGATGATGTTGACGAAACTTTGTCAACGAAACGTTGCTAATTGTGACTACACGAAAAAAATGTAAATTATTTTTTTCACCTCACCTTCTTGAGATCATTTAAAGCTTCTCTCTTTTATACTCATTATGGAAGGATTTAATTCTGGTTTATTTATCTAGTTTTTAACAGTTCTTAACCAGTTTTAAACATATTTGAACAAGTTTTAAACCACTTAAAACAAGTTCTAAACAGTGTTAAGTAGTTCTAAATAGTTCAGTACCAGTTCGAAATAGTTATTACACGATTTAAACAGTCTTAAACTAGTTCCACAGACTTTTAAGTTGTTTTAAATAGTTTCAAACTGGTTTAAACAAGTTCTAACCAGTTTTAATTAATATTAAATATTTTTAACCAGTTTTAACTAATTTTAAATAATTTTAATTTTTAATTAGTTCAACTCACGTTTGATTAGTTTCAAATAGTTCTAATCAGTTTTAACCAGTTTCAAATTGTTCAAAACAGTTTAAAACCAGTTCTAAACAGTTTTCACAAGTTCTAAACATTCTTAAAACATTAAAAACAATTTTAAGTAGTTCAATATAGTTTTTTTTATTGATTTAATTTAATTGATTTAATTCAATTGATTGTTTAAACAATTTTTTTCCATTTTCATTGCACAACTATAAAAAATGTATTTATTAATAATTCGAAACATACATGAATTGTTTAAACAATTATATTTTGTTTAAACAATATATTTTTCTTATGTCTTCGAATTCAAATAATTTTTTTTAGAAGCTGTCGATTATTTAGTAACAATTGACAGAAAATTTGTTCATTAAATATTTTGTTTATTTGTTTTAAATTTTCGAACAGTAAGTAGAAGTCTATTTTATGCTTTTTGATTTTATCACAAATACACTTAAATCGATAAACTCATTCAAGAAATATTTATATTTTTATTTAAAAAGTGTTTCAAATTTTCAATTTACAATAACTTTTGTAAAAAAATTTTCGTTTGGTAAAAACATGTGTAGGATTCTAGAAAAATAATTGTTTTTTCAATATTTCGATAAAAAAGAAAAAAAAATTTCTGTGCTTGCTGATTTTACGAATTTTGACCCATATTTAAAATACTCATATGATTCCCACCCATTGCATTTAGTTGATCGCATTATCTCACAACAATACATTGTAATCTACATGGTAATCAAGATATAATAAAGCCTGAATCTTGATAAAGTAATTTGCAATCTGCTAAAACGCTTTTTATGATAAAATGGCGATGGTGCTGATAATTATTTAAATTCAGTAATGAATAAGTCATAGTTGGAAATATAATATAATCTGTAATAAAGTATATGTAACAAGTCGAGTAGACTGTGTATATCCTAATGGGAAATAGAGAAGAATAATGATAGGTGATATTATCATGAAATAAAAAACTATTTTATCCGCAGAACAATTGAGATTAAGTTCGCACCATTCAGTGTGAAATCAAACAATTCCATCCATCAATTACTAGATAATAGAAAAGTGCATCCACGCATTTTACAAGCATTAATTATTTCTTCTGCCCTTTTAACACAATGAACAAATTTTCAGCACGATTATGCATTCTCCGTTTTAAGTGAAACTAGTGTAAGTAATGTTTATTTAATGAGGAACATAATCAACAAGTGCTATCATAATTACATCAGACATTTAGATCATCTGATCGAGGAAAATTTTACCACGTTTATGACGGGATTTTAAATAGGGAAATTATAATTTTATATTTTAGATATAGAATTGCCTGGTAGTTTATAAATATTCTTTTACAGTTTTCTTTTTCCGTTAAAGTTCGTTTTTTATGTTAAAACATTTTTTTGCTCTATTAAAGTTACTTTCTTTTGCTAAAGTTTGTTTCTTGTTTCAAAAATGTATTTCTTCGTTTCGAAAAACAGTGAATTTAAATAATTTAAAACTATTCTATACATTTTTGAAGAGATTGAAACAAGTTCAAAATAGTTTTCAAGTAATTCTAAAAACTAAACATTATGTAACTCGTTAACAAAAATTTTTTAATCAGTTCTGAACTGTTTCAAACAAAGTTTAAACCGATTTGAATTAGTTCTGAATAGTTTTTAACAAGTTCTAAATAGTTTTAAACCAGTTATAAGCAATTTGGAACTAGTAATAAACAATTTAGAATATTCTAATAATATTAAATTTCCAACTAGTTTTAAAGAGTTTAAAACTGATTATAAACCGTTCTGAACTAGTTTTAAACGAATTATGAGCAGTTTAAATAAGAACAGTTTAAAAATAATTGTAATGAGTATTGAGTTCCAAACATTTTTAAGTAGTCCTAAAAAGTTTTAAACAATTTTGAACAGGTTATAAAGAGTCTCAAACAAGTTCAAGATAGGTTTGATCAAGTTCTCAATATTTAAAATTATGAAAAACAATTTTAATCAATTTTATACAATTTTGAATAAAAGCTATGAAAAATTTAAAAAAACTTAAAAACAGTTATAAACAGTGATAACTAGTTATAAACTTCGAAACACGTTGTAATTAATTTTAAACAAGTTTAAAATCGTTTCAAATTCTTTCAAGACTCCAATAAGACTTAAAAAGTTTTAAATGGATAATAAATATTTTTAAACTACTTCTGAATATTTTTTAACAAATGCTTATTTCTAACCAGTTTCAATTAGCTTTCAATAGCTTTACGAAGTTTTAAACTAGTTCACAAGTGTTTTAAATACTCTTCAAACAAGTTCTAAACAGTTTCAATCAGTTAGAAAACGGTCCAGAAAACTTAAAACTAGTTATAAATAGTTTTAAACAGTTTAAACACATTTAAACAAATTAAAACTTGTTCTAAATAGTTTTTTGTAAATAATTTTAAGTTCTAAATAGTAGTTAGTAGTTTTGAACCAGTTTAAAATAATTCAAACAGGTTTCAAAGAGTATAAAACCAGTTTTAAATAGTTTTAAAGAAACTTTAACATAATTAAACTAGTTATAAACAGTTTTAAGTAGTACAAAATAGTTTCAAATTGTTTTGAACTAGTGCTGAAAAATTTCAAATTAGTTTTAAACAATTTTAAACTACTTCTGAACACATCTAAACAAGTTTTAAACCTATTAAAACAAGTTCTAAACAGTATTGAGTAGTTTTAAATAGTTCTAACTAGTTCAGTACCAGTTTTAAATTGTTTTTGACACGAGTTAAAAAATCTTAAACTAATTATACAGAGTTTTAAGTAGTTCTAAATAGTTTTTAAATTTTTTGAACCAGTTTTAACTAGTTTTAAACAGTTCTAATCAGTTCTAATTATCTTCAGCGAGTTCCAATAAGTTTTTATTAGTTTTAAAATGTCTAACCAGTTTTAATCAGTTTCAAATGGTTCTGACCAGTTTTAATCTGTTTCAAATAGTTCTAAACTGTTAAAAAACCAGTTCTAAATAGTTTTAATAAGTTTTAAACATTCTTGAACTAGTTAAAATAATTTTTAAATTGTTTAAAATAATGTTCAATTGTTTTAAACTAGGTCTAAAAATTTTTAAACTAGTTTTAAACAATTCTAAATCTGTTTTGAACATTTTCCAACAAGTTTTAAACCGTTTGAAACAAGTTCTAAACCGTGTTAAATAGTTCTAAATAGTTCTGAAAAGTTTTATACCAGTTTGAAATAGTTTTTGACACGAGTTAAACAGTTTTAAACTAGTTCTACCGAGTTTTAAGTAGTTTTAAATTGGTTGAATCTAGTTTTAACTAGTTTTAATTAATTTTAAAAAGTTGTAACCAGTTTTAACTAGTTTTAAATAATTATAATAAATTTTAATTAGTTCTACTCAGGTTTGATTAGTTTAAAATATTTTTAACCAGTTTTAGGCAGTTTCAAATGGTTCTAAAAAGTTTTAAACCAGTTCTAAACAGTTTTAACAAGTTTTAAACATCCTAGAACTAGTTAAAAGCAATTTTGAATAGTTCAAAATAGTTTTAAATTGTTTAAAACTAGTTCTGAAAATTTTCAAACAAGTTTTAAACAGTTCTATACCAGTTTTAAACATATTTGAAAAAGTTTAAAACCACTTAAATCAAATGGTTTTAACCAGTTTTAATCAGTTTCAAATGGTTCTAACCAGTTTAAACCAGTTTTAAATTGTTCTAAACAGTTTAAAACCAGTTCTAAACAGTTTTAATAAGTTTTAAACATTCTTGAACTAGTTAAAAACAATTTTAGGTAGTTCAAAATAGTTTAAATTGTTTAAAACTAGTTCTAAAAAATTTCAAACTAGTTCTAAATAGTTTAAACTAGTTTAAACAGTTCTAAACCAGTTTTGAACATACTTGAAGATGTTTTAAACCACTTAAAACAAGTTCTACAAAGTGTAAAGAAATTCTGAATAGTTTATTACCAGTTCAAAATAGTTTTTGATACCATTTAAACAAGTTCTAACCAGTTTTAATTATTTTTAAATAGGTTTAACCAGTTTTAACCAGTTCTAAATATTTAAAATCAGTTTTAATTAGTTCTACTCATGTTTGCTTAGATTCAAGTAGTTCTAACTAGTTTTAATCAGTTCCAAATGGTTCTAATCAGTATTAATCTTTTTCAAATGGTTCTAAACAGTTAAAAACCTGTTTTAAACAGTTTTAACAAATTTTAAACATTCTTAAACTAGTTAAAAATAATTTTAGGTAGTTCAAAATAGTTTTAAATTGTATTAAACTAGTTCTGAAAAATTTCAAACTAGTTCTAAATAGTTTAAACTAGTTTTAAACAGTTCTAAACCAATTTTGAACATATGTGAATAAGTTTCAATCTACTTGAAACAAGTTCTAAACAGTTTAAAGTAGTTTGGGATAATTTTGAAAAGTTTAATACGAAGTTCGAAATAGTTTTTGACACGAGTTACACAGTCTTAAACTAGTTCTGCAGAGTTTTAAACTGTTTTAAACAAGTTTTAACCAGTTTCAATTATTTTTAAATAGTTTTAACTAATTTTAACTAGTTTTAAATTATTATAATCCTTTTTAATTAATTCTACTCAGGTTTGATTTGTTTCTAAAATGTCTAGCCAGATTTAATCAGTTTTAATTAATTTGAAACAGTTTAAAACCAGTTCTAAACAGTTTTAACAAGTCTTAAACATTTTTGAACTAGTTAGAAACAATTTTAAATATTTAAAAATAGTTTTAAATTGTTTTAAACTAGTTCTGTAAATTTTCAAACTAGCTTTTAACAGCTCTAAACCAGTTTTGAACATATGCGAACAAGTTTTAGACCACTTGAAATAAATTCTAAACAGTGTGAGGTAATTTGGAATAGTTCTGAATAGTTCGATATCATTTCGAAATAGGTTTTGACACGATTTAAACAGTATTAAACTAGTTCCACAGAGTTTTAAGTAGTTTTAAATAGTTTCAAACTGTTTTAAGCAAGTTCTAACCAGTTTTATTTATTTTTAGATAGTTTTCACTAGTTTTAAAAATTAAAATCAGTTTTCTTTAATTCTACTCAGGTTTTTTTAGTTGAAAATATTTATAACCAGTTTTAATAAGTTTCAAATTGTTCTAAACAGTTTAAAACCAGTTCTAAACAGTTTTAACAAGTTTTAAACATATTTGAACAAGTTTTTAACAACTTGAAACAAGCTTTAAACATTGTTAAATAGTTTTGAATAATTCTGAAAAGTTCAATACCTGTTCGAAATAGTGTTTCACACTATTTTAACAGTCTTTAACTAGTTCTAAAGAGTTTCAAGTAGTTTTAAATAGTTTAAAACTTGTTTAAACAAGTTCTAACCAGTTTTAATTCTTCTTAAATATATTTAACCAGTTTTAACTAGTTTTAAAAAATTTTAATCAGTTTCAAATTGTTCTAAACAGTTTAAAACCAGTTTTAAACATATTCGAACAAGTTTTTAACTACTTGAAACAAGCTTTAAACATTGGTAAATAGTTCTAAATAATTCTGAATAGTTCGGTATCAGCTCGAAATAGTGTTTGACTCGATTTTAACAGTTTTAAACTAGTTCTACAGAGTTTTAAGTAGTTTTAAATAGTTTAAATTTGTTTAAACAAGTTCTAACCAGTTTTAATTATTTTTAAACCTTTTTAACCAGTTTTAACTAGTTTTAAAAAATTTTAATCAGTTTCAAATTGTTCTCAACAGTTTAAAACCAGTTCTAAACAGTTCTGAATAATTCTAAATAGTTCGGTACCAGTTCGAAATTAATGTTTGACACGATTTTAACAGTCTTTAACTAGTTCTAAAGAGTTTTAAGTAGTTTTAAATAGTTCTAAACTTGTTTAAACAAGTTCTAACCAGTTTTAATTATTTTTAAATATTTTTAACCAGTTTTAACTAGTTTTAACTAATTTTAATTAGTTTCAAATTGTTCTAAACAGTTTAAAACCAGTTTTAAACAGTTTTATACAAATTTTCAAACTTTTTTGAATACACAATTTAAACAATTTCAAAATTTTTGACTAAAGTCACAAAATCTAACAATTTTAAAATATTCTGTACCCTTTTTACAGTCTAATTTTAATGACACGTTTTAATCGCATTCTGTTTGCTATCGTCGTGTCCTTTGATGCTATATTTGTTTACTCTAGAGCTGGCCAAGCACTTTGGAGGGAGAAGCCAAAATTCCTTGAATGCAACGTTGGCTCTATAATTTGTTAAATAATCGCGCTGTAAAATTACTTGCAAATGGAGGCGAAACGCTGGAGGAGAATTCTTCTGCGGGGCATGAAAATACTTTTACACATGGGTCCTCTGCTTCTAAGGCAGATTTCGCGTCCTCTGAGCGTAGAACGAGCAATCTGGTACTTCGCGAAATAGCTGAAGAAACGCTCTTTAGCATGCTGGAGGGCCAACCGTTAAGACAGAATGATCGTTAACTTTATGGGAAAACGTGAGACGTGCTGCTCGGCAATTATTGACTCAAAAAATACCTCGATCTTGGCCACGCCAAGGTGCGTATTCAAAAGTTTTAGAAATTACGATAAAAAAGGAAATTTGTTTAACGAAACCATTGGTTTATAAAATTATAAAACATTTTACTATAGTTACATTAAATTTGTTCCTTCTTAAATAATTTTCCGTGTCTCTTTTTGATATTTTTCCTAGTATTGTACTTGTAGTTTTTTGAGGAATCGAAAATCGTTATGTCCTCAGAAAATAAAACTAAAAATTATAAACATTGATAAATAATTAAAGTCTCATAATACAATTTTTGAGGTTAATGCAAACATAAAAAGAAATTAACTGAAAAATTAAAATTAAACAAACTTACGTGTTTGTAAAATAAAATTTAAAGGGATATTTAACAAAATAATACATTCGAAAATTTAAAATATAAATAATAATAATAAATATCGTTAAAAAGTATTGGTTTTATAACGATAAAAGTCGTAATCGCATTTTTTAAAAAGATTCAAAATTAAAATATGTTAGGTTAAATTTATAATGTGACTTTAATTATCTAACAATGTTTATAATTTTTAGGTTATGTTCTGAGGAGGACAAAATTACAGACAAAAAATAAATTTTGTAATAGGAATATGGATACTTAAATGAATTCACAATTAGAAGAAAAAGATTAAAATTTAAAAAACAAAAACCAAATTTTGTAAAAATAATTGAAAAATGACGAGAGAAATTGAAAATTTATTAATAAAAAAATAATGAAACTAATATGACACTGAAGGAAATAATTAAAAATGAAAAAGTTTTATTTGAAAAAATTAAAGAAAATAATTTAAACTTGCGGAAATTTTGAATTAAAAGTTTAGGGGAAAAATTGAAAAATAATGAAAATTCATTAGAAATTAAAGAAAATTTTTAAAAAATGATAAAAATAGATGAAAATTGTAGCAAATAATTGAAATCATAATAGAAAAGAATTGTTAAAAATTGAAGAAATATTTAAATATTTTTAAATTTATTATTCTCAAAGCGTGAATTAATTACATTTTTAATCAATAAAATTTCAAATTAAATTTCAAATTAATTGAACTTCAAAGAATTATAATATATAATTATAATTGTAGTCTTGTTTATCTCAAACATATTTTGAAATTCTTTCAATTATTTTTAATAAATTTTTATTATTTTCTTCAATTTACAATTATTTCTATCAGTTATTTTTTTATTAAACTTAATTTTCAATTACTTTTTGTTATTTTCAATTATTTTTTTATTAATTTCTCTTTTTTTTATTATTTATCTTAATTTCTAATTATTTTTCCAATTTAAAAATATTTTAATAATTCTGAAATTATTTTCTTTTATTACAAATTTATGTTGTAATTTTCTCAATTATTCTTCAAAAATTAAAATTATTTTCTTCAGTTTTTAATTATTTCATTACTTTGCAAATATTTTCTCGAATTTTTTATTACCTTCATTATTCTTCAATTAATTTCCTAGATTTTAAAATATTTTTCTCAAATTTTAAAAATTTTTTTCATTTTTCAATTATCATTGTCATTATTTTGCAATCAATTTATTCAGCTCTTAATTATTTTCATTATTCTTCAATTAATTTCCTAGATTTTAAAATATTTTTCTCAAATTTTAAAAATTTTCTTCATTTTTCAATTATCATTGTCATTATTTTGCAATCAATTTCTTCAAATCTTAATTATTCTCAAGCTTCATTCCTCAATTAAATTCCGAAATTTTCTATAATTTTTTTCAATTTTCATTTTCTTTTATTTTTTTGCAATTATTTTCTCCACTTTTTAAGTATCTAGACGTATTAATTATTTATCAATTAATTTCCTAAATTTTTATTTATTATATCAAACCTAAATTATTGTATCCACTTTTTAATGTTCTAATCATTCTTCAATTATTTTTCTCAAATTTCAAATACTTTCGTCAATTTTTAATTATTTTTTTTAATTTGCAACGATTTTCACAAAATTTTATATTATTTAGAATGTTTGTTAATTAATTCCAAAAAGTACAAGTATTTATCTTAAATTTCCATTACTTTTTTCAATTTTCAATTATTTCTATCATTTTTCAATTACTTTTTGTCATTTTCAGTAATTTTTTAATTAATTTTCTAATTTTTTTTATTAATTTCTTTTTATTATTAATAAATTTTTTTTACTAATTATTTTTAACATTCTGGAATAATCTTCTTTTATTCCAAATTTTATGTTGTAATTTTCTCAATTATATTTCAAAAATTAAAATTATTTTCTTCAGTTTTTAATAATTTTAATACTTTGTAAATTTTTCCTCCAAATTTTAATTATTTTTATTATTCTTCAATTAATTTCCTAGATTTTTAAATACTTTTCTCAAATTTTAATAATTTTCTTATTAATTCTTATTAATTAATTTTCAATTATTATTATTATCATTTGCAATCAATTATTTTAATTTTTAATTAATTTTACTATTCCTCAATTAAATTCATATATTTGCAATTATTTATCTTAGATAACAATTACTTTTTTTCAATTTTCATTTTCTTAAAACTTTTGCTATTATTTTCTCCACCTTTTATTAGATATATTAATTATCTTTTAATTACTTTACTAAATTTTCATTTATTATCTCAAATCTAAGTTATTGCATCCACTTTTGTAATGTTTTAATCATTCTTTAACCATTTTTCTCTTTTAATTACTTCGCGAATTTTTAATTATTTTTTTTTTCATTTGCAATGATTTTCTCAAATTTTTATATTATTTTGTTATTTTTGTATTTTACGTCCGAGATTATTAAATATTAAATGAATAACGACACTTTCGGACAGTTTTATATTTTGAATATTTGTTAATTAATTCCTAAAATTTTTAATTATTTATTTCAAATTTTTATTATTTTCTTCAATAAATTAATAATGTTGTAATTATTTTCTTGAATTTATAATTCTTGAAATCATCTTGTAATAAGGTACTTTCTTTTACTTCAAAAATATTCTGTATTTTTTAGAATTATTTTCCTAAAATTGCAATTAATTAACAAATTAACAAATTTCAACTATTTTTATCATTTTTCAAACATTTTCTTCAATGATTTTAATTATTTTCCAATTTTACCACTAAATTTTAATTTAAAAATTTCGGCTAGTTTCAATTATTTTCATTAATTTTTTCAAATAAAACTTTTTCACTTTTAATTATTTCCTTCAATATCAAATTAGTTATTTATTAATTAACTTTTAATTTCTTTCGTCTTTTTTCAATTATTTTTACAAAATATGATTTTTGTTTTTAAATTGTAATTTTTTTTCTCAAATTACAATAATTATTTTTATCCTTTTTCAACTAGGCTTGTTTATTTTAAATAATTTTTCGAATTTTTAACTATTTTCAAAATTCTTCAATTAATTTCCCAGATTTTAAAGTCTTTTTCTCATATTTTAGTAATTTTCTTCAATTTTCAATTATTATTGTTATGATTTGCAATTAATTTCTTCAGTTTTTAACTTTTGCATTACAATAATTACGGTGATTAAGAAACTCTTTAATTTAATATTGTTTTATTTCTCCCACCCTTCGGTCAATATTAAGTTTGCAGATAGCAAAAATTTACAAGTCGCCGCCCCTGATTTTGTTAGTTGATAAAAACAAAATATAGGAAAATTTTTATTTTCTCAAGCAAAATATGCCAGATTTCGAAGGTTAATTTTAATGTTAGTTTTTTAGGTTAGGTGTAAAATTCGTTTTCTTTTTTCAGTCTATTTTACATTTTATTATTTTTTAGATGTTTCGGTCATCCACGATTACCATCTTCAGAATTTTTTGTTAAGACCTTAATATACATATAAATATAAATTACTATTAAAATTATTTAATATATTTTATAAATACTTTTTTCTTCGATTCGTTCCACGTCATTTGTCAGGTACTCGTTATGAGCGTAATTCACGTAACCGTTCGTAAGTTCTTATCCTATATTATCGACTATTAAATATACAATATTTTTGTAACATTTGCTTAGTTTGTTTGTTTCACTTCCTATGTTGAGAGTTTTTTTATTTTTGTTTATGTGTAACTCTTTTAGTTTTAACAAAATTAAATGTGAACAACTAACCTAAAATATTATACTTCGTTTTAGTGGACGGGTGTCTATCAAACTATCACCAAAATAACAACAAAAAACTCTCGATAAATATCGAAGATACTATTAACCAATGAGAGAGCGAAAAAGAATCTTACACGTTTTGTCGAAAAGTATCACTTCTATAATTTCAAGTTCAAACCTAATTTTTAAATTGTATTTAAATTAATTAAAATTCTCATAATTTTAAATTTCAAAATAATAAAATGTCATGTAAAATAAATTTTAATATTTTACTGTAAAAATTATTATGTAAATCAGAAAGTCGAAATCGAAAACTATCGATTATATCTACTGACCAATAAGAGGTCACTAAAGGGTCTAACTTGTCTGAAGTTAATCACACCTTTTCCTTTTTAGGTTAGGATTATTGTCTGTCGATAAAATTCCGGCATCGTCACATCTAAAGTAATGATGTTTATTGTGCGAGTGTTGTACAAGTGCATAACCATTCTAATCCCTAAAATTCCTCAATCTGTTTACTTTTTCCGTCAGGCAATATTTGACAGAGTTATCTGTTAAAATTTTTGAAATTTTTTCCCCTCTGATTCTCAACATTTGATCATTTCTATAATTAATTAAATAAATAAATTTTTCATGCAATAAGTTAAAAAAAATCATTTAACTGTAAATCGGTCACCTTTCACCGACATTAACAATTTAACCGGAAAATTAGGTGGGTTTTGCATAAAGTATCCATGAAGACGGTGCGTTCTGTGTAAACCGATCGAGTGCACAATTTGCGCGATCTTGTGCAACGATTGCGGGAATTCAAAGGAGAAAAGTAAAAGAGGGGTCCGTTGAAAACTGGAGGCCCTCTATCGAGGGGCTAAGGAGAGGGGAGCAGAAAGTGTATAAGGAAGAATCGAGCAACAACCACTTATCATTAAGGCGCATCTTCAGCTGAGCCAGTCCGGGTAATTGTTTCCTCCGATTTATAGTTTTATTCCGACTCGCGGCTGGCGATGATATCTCGGCTCGTTTTATATTCCTCGAGGCTACTAACCATCATGGCCGCCGCCTTCTTCTTCTTCTTCTTTTTCTTCTTCTTCAACATCATATTTTAAGTTCTTTTCCCGATGAGTTCGTCCCTCTTACACTTTTTGTCTCCTCTTGTTAATTCTTCGATGAATCGAT
The DNA here is from genome assembly GCA_037103525.1 of Ganaspis brasiliensis. Taxonomy (NCBI): domain Eukaryota; kingdom Metazoa; phylum Arthropoda; class Insecta; order Hymenoptera; family Figitidae; genus Ganaspis; species Ganaspis brasiliensis. The sequence continues at coordinate 2,071,519 of JAZKLR010000294.1, forward strand.
AACCGATTTATGAAAGCAACATTCTCCATTTATATAGGTAGACTCGACTACTTTGTGGAAGCTGCATTTTCTTATCTCAGTTTGACTCTCTTGGAACGCAAACAGCTTCTGCATTGGTCTTTTAACAGGAATCATTCAAACGGAAAGTGTATCTAAAATCTGGAATGGAAATAGTACTTAAAGCTGGCTTTTTCAGGCGTGAAATAGTTTCAAGTTTATAATGATAAAATTATCTAAAGTTGGTGTTTTTTCTGGTTTCGACCAAATTTAATTAATTTTTGTAAAATAGATGTATTTTTGTTTAGTCCTGATTAAACAAAAAAATCAAGTCTTTTTGATTTATGACCAAAAATAAGAAACAAAAGAACATCTATTTTGTAAAAATAAATTTTTTTTTATTCTCGTTTATCAATGCTCAGTGGTCGAGACTGCATGAAAATGTGGACAAAAATCAGAAACTAATTTAAATTAGTTTTATTTTATTTTGTTTTGTTTTATAAAATTCAAGATGGCAGAGAAATTTGTTCAAAGTCGTTGGATATTTTTGAAAATTAGTACCTAGAGGTTTTTGGAGTCCCGAATATTTTTTTCACAAAATTCAAAATGGCAAGTCCAATATGGCGGCAGGTTTTTTAAAAAATTGTTTGATTATCTTGAAACTTATTATCTAGAGTTTTTTGGGGTCGCTGATTACGAATCTGACATTCGTTTTATTTATAATTACGAATTATAATTCCACTAGGAACTTGGCTTTCTGTTGGTCATTTAAAACTACAAATTTTTGCAAATTCAGGTAATGAAAATTACAAAATTAAAAATTATATCTGGAAAATGACGAAAATAATTGACAATTGAAAACAAAATTCGAAAAATTGGCTACATAATTACACAATTGAAAAGAATAGTTTACAAAATTGAACAATAAATATTAAATATAAACAAACAAAAAAAAACAAACAAAAATTATAGGAATAACTGTTGTAAATAATTGCAACTTGAACAACTGGATTAAAATCAGAAAAAAATAATTGAAATTGAAGAAAATATTTAAAAAATTGAGGAAATAAATTGAAAATTTAAGAAATAAATTAAAAATTTAAGAATTAAATTAAACCTTGAAAAAATAAATGATAATTGAAAAAAAATACAAAATGACAAAAATAAATGACAGATGAAATTTTTTTTTTTAAAATGTCTAGATCAATACAGAACCGAACAAAATAATTTAAAAAATCAAAGAATAATTATAAAATTTTAAGATAATAATTAAAAATTGAAAAAATTGTAGAAAATAATTGAAAATTGCGCAAAATAATTAATAATCGACTAAAATAGTTGAAAAATGACAAGAATAGTTGAAAAATGACGAAAATAATTGAAAAATTGAAGAAAATATATTAAAAATAACAAAAATAATTTTTAATTGAAAAAATTAAAGAAGAAATATCAAATTTAAAGAAAATAATTGATATTAAAAAATTAAGAAAATTATAGGAGTAATTGTTGGAAATAATTAAACACTTAAAAACTGGATTGAAAATCGAAAAAAATAATTTAAAATATTGAAGAAAGCAATTAAAAAAATTGAAGAATAGAATTTAAATTTAAAGTATTTATGTACTTGAAAATTTAAAACAAGTATTTCAAGAAAGACGGAAATTAATGAATACAGAACAAAATAATTGGAAACTGGAAAAAAAATTGAAGAATAGATTTGAAAATTTAAGAAAATAATTGAACAATTGTATTTAAAATTAATGAAACTTAATGATAATCAAAAAGAAATAGAAAAAAGCGATAATTTTTTAATATTAAAGAAAATAATTGAAAATCGAAATTTGGAATTTAAATTCGAAGAAAATATCTGAGAATTGAAGAGAATAGTTCTAGAATTGAATAATTGAATTGGAATTTTGAAACAATTTTTATGAGTAAAGAAAATAACTGAAAAAAGCCGAGAGTTATTGATTTAAAAAAGAAATTAAAAGACATGATTAATGGATTAGATTAATGGACTTGATTAATGGACAACTGAGAAAAATAACAGAAAAAATTAAACAACAAATATTAAATTTACAGAAAAGAATTGCAAACTGAAAAATTAAGAAAATTGTAGGAATAATTGTTGGAAATAATTGCACATTTAACAACTGGATTAAAAATTAAAAAAATAATTAAAATGGAAAAAAATAATTGAAAATTGAAGAAATATATTGTAAATTAAAGAATTAAATGGAAATTTCACGAAAATAATTGATAATTAAGAGAATAATTACAATATGACGAAAATAATTAACTATTAATAAAAATAATTCAAAATTGAAAAAAAAAATTCGAAAAATGGTAAGAATAATCGGCATTTGAACAAAAAAAAATTTTAATTAATGAGTAATCATAAAATTGAAGGAGAATAATAAATTGTCAATTGAAAATTAATGAAAATTGTGGAAATAATTGTAGAAAATAAATGGAAATTGAAGAATTCTATTGAAATTTTAAGAAAACAGTAGATAATTGAGAACATGCGAGAATTATTGAATATTAAATAAAATAATTGAAAAACGAAGAAAGAAATTGAAAATTGAAGAAAATAATTGAGAATTGAAGAAAATAATTACGAATCAAAAAAATTAATTGACGATTTAAGAATTTAATTTAAATTTAAGAAAATAGTTAATATTGAAAGAAAAATTACAAAATGAATAGAATAATTGAATAATAAAGAAAATAATTCCGAATTGAGGAAAATAATTGACAATTATATTATATATGGTTTGATTGTGGGCTTAATATTTTGACAGATGAAAAAAAAACTTAAAGAATACTTATAAAATTTAAAGATAATAATTAAAAATTGAAAAAATTGTACAAAATAATTGAAAATTGCGGAAAATAATTAATAATTGAAGGAATTAGTTTAAAAATTGAAGAAAATATGAGAAAAATGACGAAAATAATATGAATAATTGTTGGAAATAACTGCAAATTTAACAACTGAATTGAAAAACAAAAAAAATAATTAAAATTCAAAAAAATAATTGAAAAATAGAATTTAATTTTAAAAAATATATGTACTTAAAAAGTGGAAAAGAGTAATTGAAAAAAGCCGAGAATTAATGAATGTAGAAGAAAACAATTGAAAACTGAAAAATGGAGATAAAAATTTACGAATGGAGTTAAAAGTTAAAATATAAAGAAAATAATTGAACAATTGTATTCAAAATTAATTATACTTAATGATAATAAAAAAAAAATCTAGTAAAAAGTAGATAATTTTTTTATTAAAGAAAATAATTGAAAATTGAAAAATGAAATTTAAATATGAAGAAAATAAATACTGAGAATTGAAAATAATAGTTCTAGAATTGAATAATTAAATTAAAATTTTAAAACAATTTTTAAAGTGGAAAAAATATTTGAAAAAATCCGAGAATTATTGAACATGAAGAATTAATTGAAAATCGATAAAAATAATTAAAAATTACAGAAAATATTTAAGAATTAAAGAAATAAATTGGAAATTAAAGAATTAAATGAAAATTTCAAGAAAATAATTGATAATTAAAAGAAAAATCACAATATGACGAAAATAATTAAATATTGACGAAAACAATTAACTATTAAAACAAAGTAATTAAAAATTGAACAAAATTTGAAAAATGATGAAATAAATTAAAATTGAAAAAATCAATTAAAATATGAAAAATTGTATTGAAGTTGCAACAATAATTGGAAAATAATTGAAAAAATGCGAGAAGTATTGAATATTCAATGAAATAATTGAGAAACAAAGAATGCAATTGCAAATTAAAGTAAATAATTGAAAATTGAAAAAAACAATTAAAAATTATAAAAATATTTTAAAGATTAACAAATTAAATTGAAACTTTAAGAAAATAGTTGATAGTTTTGTATGAAATAAATAAAAATAAATAAATAATTGAAAGAAAAGTTACAAAATGACAAAAATAATTAAATATTAATGAAAATCATTGAGAAATGAGGAAAATAATTGACAATGGAACGAAAAATTCGAAAATTGGCAAGAATAATCGACAACAGAACAAAATAATTAAAAATATTAAAGAATAATTATAGAATTTGAAGAGAATAATTGTATATGGAAAACTGTTGAAAATTACAGAAAAAACCATAAGTTTATTTACTAATGAAATTAAAATTATTAGAACTGATATTTATAAATTTAAATATTATTCAATTTAAATGCAATTTTTAAAAAGTATCTGATTAAAAACAAAAAAATATCTAAGTACCAAACTTTAGGTGTGACCAGACAAAAAATGAATAAAGGAATGAAAGAACTTGCGGATTATTATTATTTTTATTATATAAAAAAAAAATATTCTTTTATTTTCGATAAGATTTCTCAGAAATTTTAGATCCACAAAGAGAGAGAGAAGAGAAAACGGTCGAAAAATTGCGATAAAAATTAAAGGGGAATTTTTATTTTTTTTTATTGTTGTTATAGGGAATTATAAGAGAGATAGTAGTCTGGATGAAAAATAGGAGAATGTAGAACGCACTTTTATAAAGGCGAGCGCGTTTTAACGATTGTCAGTTTACTGCAATTTGTTTTATGCTTCAGCGTACGCCGAAGATATGTAGTTTCTTGCACTTTTCAAATAACATTCTGTCCTTTTTATTGAGACATTAAAGAAATCACTGCCGAGATCTCTTCATTCTGAGCAAGAAAGTTGCAAACTCCGTAGACCGTGACAATAAGATTAGTTGATGAAAATAATAAATAGTAATATGGGGTCAAAATGACCCCAAAGAAAGTTTGCTACTAATATTCTTTAAATTGGTCCTTCAAAATAAAGTCTATTGTAAATGACAATTAGTTTTGCTCAAATAATAATAAATAAACTGAAATTCAATTTTTATTAATTGGCATTTATAGATTTTTGAAGTCACTGATTATAAATTAATTTATGATTTTACGGTTTTAAACAGTTTTGAACAAGCTATGAACAGTTTATGACCAGTTCTAAACAGTTTTGAACTAATTATAGGTAGTTTTAAAGAAGCTATAAACAGTTTCAAACCAGTTTTTAATAGTATTAAACACTTAACATTTCGAAGTAGGTTTAAATATTTTGCTAAATAGTATTAAACCATCTAAAGAGTTTCAAACAAGTCTTGAACAGTTTTAAATCAGTTCTAAACATTTTTAAATCAGTTTTGAACAGTTTTAAACAAGTTATAAACAGTTTCAAACAAGTTTCAAACAAGTTTCAAAATGTTTCAAACCTGTTCTAACAAGTAATTAAACTAAATCAGTTCTGAACAGTTTTAAATCAGTTTTGAACAATTTTAAACAAGTTATAAACAGTTTCAAACAAATTTCAAAATGTTTCAAACCTGTTCTAACAAGTAATTAAACTAAATCAGTTCTGAACAGTTTTAAATCAGTTTTGAACATTTTTAAACATGTTATAAACAGTTTCAAACAAATTTCAAAATGTTTCAAACTTTTTCTAACAAGTAATTAAACTAAATCACTTCTGAACAGTTTTAAATCAGTTGTAAACATTTTTAAACAAGTTATAAACAGTTTCAAACAAGTTTCAAAATGTTTCAAACTTGTTCTAACAAGTAATTAAACTGAATCACTTCTGAACAGTTTTAAATCAGTTTTGAACATTTTTAAACAAGTTATAAACAGTTTCAAACATGTTTCAAAATATTTCAAACTTGTTCTAATAAGTAATCACAAACAATTTCTAAACAGATCAAAATAAGTTTAAATCATTAAAAAAATTACAAATAATTTGAAACAGGAATTATTTACAGTCAATTGTAAACCAGTTGTAAATAATTTTAAACAAGTTTTAAACAGTTTCCAGCTGGTTTGTAAATGTAACCTTCTTAATAATTTTAGATTATTCGAAATAGCTCTAAACATATTACAAACAATTTTAAAGAGTTTTAACAATTTTTAAAATGTTCTAAAGAAGTTAGTTTAAAACCAATTATGAACAATTTCCAATCAATTTTGAACTGTTTCAAACTAGTTCATTGTGGTATTACCTTCTAAACAATTTATGTAGTTCTAAGTAACTCTTATCTTATTAAAACCAATTCTAAAAAGTTTGAAACAATTTTAATACAGTTTACAACTAAACTTAACAAACTTAAACCAGTTCAAAATAGTTTTAAACTGTTTTAGGTTAATTACTAATGTTATTATCTTCAAAAAAAATTTTACTTAGTTTTCAATAACTCTAAGAATATGGCAACTAGTTCTAAAAGTTATAAAACTATTTTTAAACAACTCGAAATTAGTTCTAAATAGTTTAAAACTAGTTCTGAACAGTTTTTAAAAAGTTTTAAATAGTGTTACATAGTTCTAACTAGTTTTAAATAGTTCTAAATAGTTTTAAAAAATTATGAGTAAATCTAAATAATTCTGTTAGGTTCTGAACCATTTCGGAAAAGTTAAAAAAAAGTTCTAAACATCTTTGAACTAGTTACAAAGAGTTTTAAACAAGTTTATAACAGTTTTTAATGATTTAAATTGATTCAAAATAGTTTCAAAACAATTCTAAAAATTTTTGAGGATGTTTTAAAATTTATTAAAGTTCTAGAAAGTTTTAAACAAGTTCTAAACAGTTTAAACAGTTTATAAAGTTTTCGTCAATTCTTAGAAGTTTAACAAGTTAGGAAATATTCTAAACCAGTTTTAAAAATTGTCGAACCATTTCTAAATAGTTTTGAACAAGATTTGAAGAATTTAGACCAAGTTCTTAAAAGTTTATAACATATTCTAAACATTTTTAAATAGTTCCAGATTGTTGTAAATACAGAATAGTTTCAACTTAGTTTTGAAAATTGAAAAAAAATTACAAAATGACGAAAATAATTGACAATTAAAAACAAAATTCAAAAAATGGCTAGATTAATACACAACCGAACAAAATAATTTTTAAAACAACTGCATTGAAAATCGAAAAAAAAATTAAAATTGAAAAAAATAATTGAAAATTGAAGAAAGCAATAAAAAATTGAAGAATTGAATTGAAATTTATGGAATATACTTAAAAATTGAAACAGATTAATTAAAAGAAGCCAAGAATTAATGAAAATATCAGAAAACAATTGAAAACTGAAGAATAGAATTAAAAATTGAAGAATAGAATTAAAAATTAAAGAAAATAATTGAACAATTGTATTTAAAATTAAAGAAACTTAATGATAATCGAAAAATATTGAATTAAAATTTTATAACAATTTTTATGAGTAAAAAAAATAAGAAAATTAGGTATTGAATATTGAGGAATTAATTGAAAATCGATAAAAGAAATTGAAGATTGAAGAAAATATTTGAAAATTGAAGAAAATAATTAAAAATTGAAAAAATAAATTGGAAATTAAAGAATTAAATGGAAATTTCAAGAAAATAATTGATAATCAATAGAAAAATTACAATATGACGAAAATAATTAAATACTAAAAAATTTATAAACATTAAATTAATCTATTAATATTAAATAAATTAACAATTGAAAAAAATCGACAAATGATGAGAATAATTGTCATTCGAAAAAAACATTTAATTTATGAGTAATTATAAAATTGAAGAAAATAACTAAAAGGTCAATTGAAAACTGATGAAAATAATGGAAAAAATTGTAAGAAATAAATGAATATTAAAGAAATCATTTGGAAGTTGCAGAATTGTATTGAAAATTTAAGAAAATATTTGATAATTGAGAAAATGCGAGAATCCTTAAATTTTGAATAAATTAATTAAAAAACGTAGATTGCAATCGAAAATTGAAGGAAATATTTGAAAATTCAAGAAATAAATTGAAAATTAAAGAAATAAATTTAAGATTAAAGAATGAAATTGAAGATTAAAGATATAAATGGAAATTTTAAAAAAATAGTTGATAAATTGAAAGAAAAATAAAAAAATCATTTTCCAATTATTTTCCACAAGTATTAATTATTCTTATTTTTTAAAATTATTTTCTAAAATTCCCATTAATTTCTTTAATTTTTAATTATTTTTAATTATTTAATTCAATTTTAAATTATTTATATTATTTGTTTATTATTTTCTCTTACTTACGTTCTTTTTCATAATTTCCAAAAAGTTTTTAATTATTTATCTGAAATTTTCATTTTTCTATTCATTTTTCAATTATATCCACAATTTTCTTGTATTTTATTTACCTATATTCTGTATGTTTTGCAATTATTTCTATTAAATTAAAAATTCTTTTTCTGAATTTTAAATTATGTTTATCTTTTTTCATTTATTGTCTCTAATTTTTAATTATTTTCTCTTTTTTTGCAATTAACTTTTAAAAATTTGTTTAAAATATATTATGCAATTTTTTCAATTTTTTTTTGAAATTCTAATTATTTTCTTCAATTTTAAATTATTTATATTATTTCTTCATAATTTTCTCAAATTTCTAATCATTTTCTGAATTGATTTTCTAAAATTTAAATTATTTATCTCAATTAGAATAATTTTTTTCAAATTTCAATTATTTTCTCCACTTTTTCATTACCCTAATTTTTTTAAATTTATATCTAACTTTCTGAAGTACTTTTCTCAAATTTAAATTACTTCCTATCATTTTAAAATTGCTCATAATTGTTATATTAAATAATAATTTTTAAACTTCATTGACTTATAGTTAATTTGTAATGATAATTATTTTGTTATTTGAGACAAAAAACGATAGCTTCAGACAAAATTACAAATTTATTCAGATGTTCAAAGTGTCGACGTTTCGAAGTCCATATGACTTTCTCTTCAGGGCAATTCAAGAATTATTTTTATTATGTAAAAAGTCGAGTCTGTAATGCAATTATAATATACAAAAAATTAGATTAAGTCAATTAAGATCAATTAAATCAAATTGTGTTAACATTAATAAACTTAGTTAAACAATATCACATTATCAAAACTACTTACATGAGCTTCATCGTCAACTTTGTCAAAAAAAAAATTTTTTATTGAACAATAGAAAAAATCCAATGGAATCAATTCACCATCTTAGTCACAAAATTCATAATATTTCCATTTGTTCCACTCTGAAATTCCATTTATTTAAAACACATAAGTTAATGTGAAAAAAAATCTTTATTTATTTACTTAAATTTACAATTATTATCGATAATAATTTTGTAATTTAAAATAACAATTACCTCATAAATTATTTATCTTTATGTTTGAAACGTGTTTAAAATTTAATAATTTAAATTAAAACTGTAACCGACTGTATCGATCTCAGAGTCAAACTGAAGAAAAGATTATTTACTATAACAAAGTTACACTCATTCTCAGAATACAATTTTTAGAATTCATATACTTATTACTTTAGATTTAGAAAGAATTAAATAATTAAATGTAATTAATGATGGAATTATAAATAGGACAGTAATTTTGCAAATCCGTGATTTTATTAATTCTGTTCAGTTGTTCTTTTTTTATAAAAAAATCCTTTCAGCAAAAATTCTCTTAAAATCATTTGTATCTTTGTGTACAATTTTTTTATTCTCAAAATCAAAATCATGATTATTTTGTTATTTATCAATTTTTTTTTAAATGAATTGTTTGTGTTTTAAAATAGTAAAACTCATTCAAACCTAGAAAATTTTCATAAATTCTCAGGAAGGAGGATATTCTCGGTTATATTCTCGAGAATGTAACCGTATTTTAAATTACCGAGAATTTTGCAACTCCACATATGAATGCTCCCAAGACATAGGTTTCACTGCAAAAAAAAAAAATTCCAATTCTCTTAAGGTAGCTAAATCAAAAATTGCACCTGAACCAAAAATTGCACCCTAGACAATTCTTAACTGCAACTTTTAAAAGATTGCAGAGCTACCAGACACGGAGAATTTCACGCTGATAACAGTCTTTTTAAAAACTATCGTCATGTTTCTGTGGAAACAAAAAAAAAAAAAAAAGAGACAAAATTTGTCAGTCCGAGGGTGGTATTAGGGTCGTCTAGCCGGGATATGGAAATATTGTCAGTAATAACAGCCCCGGATGTTGGTGTTACGATGAAGAGGTCGCAAAGTATTTTCGTGGAAATCTCCTCACTGTATGGTGGTGGCTGGTGCTCATTTCACCGGGAATTAAGAGTTTCGTAGGGCGTTACTGGACGGGCCTATCGTTTAAGTCGGATCTCCATGCGAGATTGTTGCCCCCGGGGGTGGTGGCTCGTTCAGAAGGCGGACTCGTTTCAGGCCCCACCATTATAATCTTCGAGTTGCATATATCTATATAGTATAAGATGCACCACCGGACTACCGCCTTTCCGAAAAATAAAACCCCATCTCGTCTTCGGATCCTCGGCAAAATGGCCGCTTTATGCTACCGATAGTCCTAAACTTGACTCTTTCATCTCCCCTCAAAATTACCGCTTTCTCGAAAAATTCATGCTTCTGGAAGCATTCTCTTTAAAAATTTTATGGACTACTTAAAGACAGGGGTGGAGTTTGTCTTAATTTATTCGGGATTTTTATGCTTATTTTCTCGAGTCGCGACAAAGTTTCGTGTTTTCTAAACTTTGTTCTAAACACTTTGTTTCTAAACTTTTAAAAAAAAGGGCACAGAAAAAACCTGATTTCACTGTCACTCTTTGTGCTGCTTCTAGTTTTAACTTCAACTTTACAATCTTCAAAATAAAACTCACATTTCTGTGAAAATATGCTTGTCTATCTCAAATGTCAATTTAGGTTAGGTTACGTTGCAGAAAAAGATTTTAACCAAGAATTGAAGTTTATTATGTTGGCAGCATCTGCAGAACATTTCACACAGCGCCATCTCGTGATAAAGAAATGAAAAGTATTTAAATTTACAATTTCATTTTAAAGAATACGGTTACAGAATTGGTCGAGTCCATACCAAGTGATCACACCAATTTCAGTCATATTGAGTAATATTTACGAAATTGATATTTTGGGTTCCTTTAGGAGTAAAAAAAATAAATTTTAATTATTTTTAAAAAATTCAAAATATTTTCGAAAATATTCAAATTCAAAATTTTGAGTACTATTTTTTTTGTTTTATCATAACTTCTGTAATTTTGAAGCAATTGAGATCATTTTTTTTTAAATTACTCGTATTTAAATACTCTTTCAAGAAAAATTATAATAATTAAGAAATTGTTTATAATTAAATTTTTATTAAAAAAATTAAATTATTTATTTAAACAAAATCTAAAGTATATCATCGATCTTTTTCAAAAAATTCATAAACATAGCCTATAATGTGCTTAAAAATTTAAGCCGAAGAAAAAGATGGTATGTATTATAGTTTTTGAGAAAAAAATTATTAAGTTATGCTAGCTCGGCGCAGACCGGTGTCACCGCTACTCAACGCGTAGTTCCGTAGTAACCGAAATGTATGTATATTATTACATAATATAAATACAGTTAATCGTCATGTTTATTTTTTTATTTTACAAATTGTGCTGTGCACAGAATTTGAAAAAATTTTTGTTTCAATTTTATTCTCAAGGGGTACGAAGGAATGAAATTTTTGTGTACCTTTAATGGTCATAGCTTGATTAAATCTTTCACTTAACAATTGTTTTTCAGCTTCATATTCTGCGTAATTACAAAATTCTACATTAATTTTCTCTAAACTGGATTTTGCCCACTCGTATAAGTCAAGAGGAGTAACAATTTGATTGTTTAATGGTCGTTGTAAACTTGCTTCTTTCAACTATTTTCAAACTATTTTTATCATTCTTTAAGGGGAGAGATAGGTGAAATTTTAACTCAACAAAATTTTTGATCCTCATAGGTGTCATTTTTTTTCTTACATCAATTAAGATGTAGAATTATGGTATTACATAAAAATTAAAAAACAATATTTTTTTGGTCATTTTCGAAATTTTATTTTTCAAAATCCATACGATGGATTGTAGAAAATCATTTAAAAATCCCACAAAAAAATTGTCGATGGAAAAAATGAAAATTGTGAAAGAGGTTTAATTTTTAAAATTTAAGTTTTTCTTAGAATAAATTTCTCAAACTCCGCAAATTATTTGTTTCTCTATTTTTGACATTACCCCATAATTTTAGGTCTAAAATTGCATAAGAAAAAAAATTAACACCCCTGAACATCGCGAATTTTGATAATTTTACCAGTCCATTATTTTTCTTTCTTCAGTTTTAAATTATTTTAATTATTCACTTATTTTCACTTATTTTTACCAGTTTTTAATTATATTAATTATTTTTCAATTGATTTAACAAATTTTCAATTATTATTCTTAAATTTTAATAATTTTCCCAATTTTTAGTTATTTTTATTATTTCTCTATAAATTACCAATTTTTTAAATACTTTTTTTTACTTTAATTATTTTCTCCGATTTTTTTAATTCTAAAGTTTGATGTCCATGTACTATGAAAAGATCAGTGTGACTTTCTGAAGCTTATAATTTAAATATAATACACTAACTATATTTACATTATGTAAAAATATACATACATTTCGGTTACTACGGAACTACGCGTTGAGTAGCGGTGACACCGGTCCGCGCCGCGCTAGCATAACTTAATAATTTTTTTCTCAAAAACTATAATACATACCATCTTTTTCTTTGGCTTAAATTTTTAAGCACATTATAGGCTATGTTTATGAATTTTTTGAAAAAGATCGATGATATACTTTAGATTTTGTTTAAATAAATAATTTAATTTTTTTAATAAAAATTTAATTATAAACAATTTCTTAATTATTATAATTTTTCTTGAAAGAGTATTTAAATACGAGTAATTTAAAAAAAAATGATCTCAATTGCTTCAAAATTACAGAAGTTATGATAACACAAAAAAAATAGTACATAAAATTTCGAATTTGAATATTTTCGAAAATATTTTGAATTTTTTAAAAATAATTTAAATTTATTTTTTTTACTCCTAAAGGAACCCAAAATATCAATTTCGTAAATATTACTCAATATGACTGAAATTGGTGTGATCACTTGGTATGGACTCGACCAATTATAGAGTTTAATTTAAAAGATAAAATAGTTAAGCTTTTTTATCGTCTATACGTATTAATAGAATTGAGAATTTGTTTTTAGGAAAAGAAAGCAGTTTTTAAAACTAGAAAAATCAGGATAAAACTTGAAAATTAATTAAACGTAAGAAAGTAAGTAGTTAAAAAAAATTAAATAATAATAATTTCCGTAAATTCCTGAAGTTAGTTACTATTTATAATTATTCATTTTTTTCTGTCCACGTTTTAAAACTTGAAGTGAAGTTGGTTAGGTTTTTATATTTACATTCATCTTTTTCTGTCCACGTTTTAAAATCCAAAGTGAAGTTAGTCCCAGTTTTTTTTCTTTAATTTTGATTCTCTTTATTAGAATTTACTTTATTGGAAAAAATTAAATACAGTTTAAATTATTCTGTAACTTTTTTAACCATTTTTGAAGTTCCGAAACTTTCATCAAGTTTGCTGCAAGTTTGAAAACTTCCGGAAAGGTTGCGATTCTGAATTAAATTTTTTCAAATATCAATTATTCTCTTCAGTCTTTTAATTATTGTCATAAATATTTAAATTTTTTACACAAGTTTTCATTTACTTCTGTCATTTTTCAATTATTTTCTCAACATTTCAGTTATTTTCTATCTTTAATTTATTGCCAGGAATATTTAAATTTTGAACACCAGTTTCTATTCTACTTTTATTAATATTGAATAATTGTCTTTAAATTCTAATTACTTTTGTCATTATTAAAGTATTTTTGCAATTTTAGAATTATTTTCTACAAATTTCATTTATTATTTTATTCAAATTATCGAATGCGACCTATTAAAATTTAATATAGTAATTATTATTGTTATATCAAATTTTAATTATATTGTTACTTGAAATAAATTTTTAAATTTTATATTAATTTAAAAGATTAAATTTAATATATAAATTTTTTTATATATTAATTTTTATATATTAATTTAAACCAGCATTTGCGGTTTATTGCCATGAATTTTTGAATTTATTATATTAGTTTTCAATTATTTTCTACAAATTTTAAACATTTTCTTTATTATTTTTATTATTATCATGAGTTTATTTAATTTCTACATTGTTTTTCGATTAATTTCAACAAATTTCAATTATTTTCTTCAAACTTCAATTATTCTCTAAATTTTTTTTATTTATACACCAGCTTTCATTTATTTATGTCATTATTCAATCAATTTCTTAAGATTTCAATTGTTTGGTCAATTTTTCAAGTATTGTTTTTAAATTTTTAATTTTATGCACCAGTTATCAATTATTTTTTTCAAATTACAATTATTTTTGTTATTGTTTAATTATTTTTTTGTAATTTCAATTATTTTTTGAAACTTTTCAATTATTTTTTTTAAATTTCAATTGTGTTTTTCAATCTTCAAATTATTGTCAGGAATATCAAAATTTTCTACACAAGTTCAATTCACTTTTGTTATTTTTCAATTATTTTCTTCAAATTTCAATTATTTTTGCCATTTTCCAATTATTTTTTCATATTTTTGTTCTTTTTGCCATTTTAGAATCATTTTTTACAAATTGCAATTGTTTTATTCAATTTTTTTTATATTCATGATCTTTAAATTTCTTACACCTGTTTTCAATTATTTTCATCATTATTTTTATTATTCTTACCAATTTATTAATTTTTTTACACCTTTTTCAATTCTTTTCTGCAAACTTTAATTATTTTTTTCATATTTGAATTTTTTTGACATTTTTGAATTATTCTCTTCAAATTGCAATAATTATTGTCTTCAAACTTCAATTTATTTCTTCAACTTTCAATTTTTTTCCTCAATAACTTATAATATTTTTTTAACTTTACAATTATTGTCTATAATTTTTTAATTTTTACATCAGTTTTGAATTATTTATTTCAATATTTCAATTGTTTTGTCCAGTTTTCAAGTATTTTCTTCAAATTTAAAATTTTTTTTACAGTTACCGAATATTTTTGTCATTTTTGACTTATTTTTTCAAGTTACAACTACTTTTGTCAATATTCAAATATTTTTGACATTTTGGAATTATTTTCTTTAAATGTCATTTTCTTCAATATTTTTTATTATTGTTATAAATTTATTAACTTTTAAAGATCAGTTTTCAATTAGTTGTCATTATTCAATTAGTTTCTTCATATTTTAATTATATCGTTAATTTTTCAATCATTTTATACAATTTTTCAAATAATGTATTAAATTTTTAATTTTTTTACTTCATTTTTGAATATATTTCTCATTTTTCATTAAGTTTTTTTTCTAAATTTCAGTCATTTTTGTCATTATTCAAATATTTTTTACACATATACATTTTTTCGATATTTTTAAATTATTTTTTTAAAATTTCAATTACTTTCTTGAAAATTGTATTATTTATTTTTTTTCAATTTTTCAACTATTGTCTAAAAAGTGTAATTTTTACACCAGCTTTAATAATTATTTATATGTCCTTATTCAATTAGTTTCTTTACATTTTACATATTTCTTCAATATCTCAATTATTGTGCGAAAATTTAAATTTCTGACACCAGTCTCAAACTTATGATTCAAATTTTAATTATTTGTGTCATTCTTTAATTATTTTTTTGTAACTTCAATTATTTTTTAATCTTTTCAATTATTTACTTCAAATTACAATTATTTCGTTTCAATTTTTGCGGTAATTTTTTGATTTTTAATACAATTTTCAACTAGTTTTGTCATTTACAAGTTTTTTTTTCAAATTGAATCATTTTTGTCAGTATAATTATTTCCTACATATTTCAATTATTTTTGCGATTTTCTAATTGTTTTTTTTTTCAAATTTGAATGGCTTTTCCTGATGGCGCCCCCCCCCCCCCCCCCCCATTTTGCTAGTATACATAATAATATTTCAATTTTATTTTTTTAATTTCTCCAATTTTTAATTATCTTTAATCTTTTTCAATTAATTTCTTAAATTTTCAATTCTTAAATTTTCCATAACTAAAATTTCAATAACTTTATTTTTCAATTGTCAATTATATTTATCATTTGTCAATTATTTTCACTAATTTTTTTATTAATCTCATCATTTTTCAATTAATTTCTAAAAAATTGTATTTACTTTCCCCAATTTTTAGTTATTTTCATTATATTCCAGTTAATTTACAAATTTTGCAAATATTTCCTTAAATTTCAATGATTTAGTTTTCTTTTTTTTTTTTTATTCGAAAACTTTATTAATTTTGTCTTACATAAATAAAATTGGTTTTATTTATATTGAAATATTATATTTAACTTATTTGTAATTGTTGATTTTTACGGCCGTGTTTTAAAGCTGTGTTTAAAAATATAATAATTAACAGGAAAGGCTCTTTAATTTTAATAATTTAATGTATAATGCTTAAAATAGGTATTGAAAAATAAAACAATTTGGTTCGATAATATTTTGATTCAAAAATACTATATATAGATAATGTTTGATTTTAATTCTTTTTAAATTTTGCGCCATTATCTTTGGTTCTATAACGGTGGCGCTGTTTATTTTTATTGTTATATATTAGACAGTTGGCACTCTTGCGTGTCACTCACAACTCCCCTAACCTAAAAATGTGCTTTATTTAATTTTTCAAATACAAGAAATTGACTTCGAGAATTAAAATATCTTTTGTTGTAAGGTGTTTCTTTAGTAAAAGTAATTTATTGTTTTAATAGTATCATTTTTTCATAGTTATTTTTTAGTATTTAATAATTCTCATTTCGTGTTTGCTCAATATGAGAAATTTGGGAAATCTTCCTTTGATAACGATAAAACAGGTTGTTCAAGATTAAACAGATATACTTTTTCCAAACATTTTATTTTGTACTGACTGCACATCATAATTACATATATCTTTTATATTATTAATTTCCCATGTTTTGTGAGATATTATCGACGAATCTCATATAATTTGCCGCCTACTTGTTTACCCATAGGACCATAGTTACAAACTAAGGTCACTGTTTTTATGTTACCTTGTTGATAATTGATATAGCCACATCCGAGCTTAGTACTTGTTGCCCATAACATTTGGGTATAATGTTCAACTCGATCGAAGCTCCTTTAAACAGACAAATATAAAAAAAAAAAAATAGTTAAAGAAATTATTTTATTAAAAACCTTGTCATCAAATAATTAATTGTTTCTTGGATTCTTCACATCATACTTTAGTTATTTTTATTTACCTGACATTCTCAACCTGTCTAGAATCAAATGAAACCACTTCGTTATACCAAGTTATTATTAATCGGGTCAATACGGGAGCAGGTATTGTTGCTGAGGTAATCGAGGCTATGTTTTGTCCAACCTGGAAACGTTCTGTAAAAAAATAAAAGCCAGAGAAAGGGTTACGTTTTATTTTAGATTTCTGAGGGTCAATTAGACAATTTCCCCTAGAGCAAAAAACCTTTTTATTCACCTCAGGCAATAAACAATTCTTTACTTCCCTAGGGTAATAAACAGTTTTTTGATTAACTAGGGCAACAAATTTTTTTTATTTTCCTAGGAATAAAATTTATTTCCCGCTTGATGATGAGAAAAATTCTCACCTCTTGAACAAATAAGCCTGAGTACTTTATTTACCTAGGGCAATAAACAGTACTTTATTTCTCTCGGACAATAAACAGTACTTTTTTTCCTCGGTTAATAATCAGTACTTTATTTCCCTTAATATTTTGGACTTTTTCTTATTTTAAAAAATTAGTTAAGCGACTCTAATGACAATAAAAATCTACTTACGAACTTTTCTACATCTGTCATTTTCTAACAATTTACACTGATTGGCCCATCTTTGTGCAATGTTCGCTAATTCGATATCCCAAGTCTGGAAGTGATAATTAAATTTAAAATTAATAATTAGTTTAATAATAATTCAATAATTTATTTTAATGGTAATAATTTAATGGTAATCTTGAACTTTAAAGTTGTTTTTCTCAAAACTAGGGTTCTGACACTTCTAACTTTGAATGCTTGTAACTTTTTGGATTTTTCATCTAAAAAGGTCCAAGACCTCTCAAAATGTTCAAAATTTAATTAATAATACGGTCACCATGTCCGGCATGCTTTTAGCTGGAGGCTGTGGACCAGGATTTCCTCTTCTTTCAATTCCTGCAGCCACCAATCGCCGAAGCCAATTATGGATTCCAAGAATTTCATTTTTTTGATTTTCAGTAAGTCTATTTGACACTACAGGACAAGCTGGATTTTCATTCTAGAAATATTGTTTTGATTAAAAATAAAAACTTCCAGTAAGAATATTTATTTGTGAAAATTTCAAGAATTCGTAAAAAACGAATTAATTTTTACTCACAGGATAGAGGCACAATGTGTGATCTCGACAAATGCGGCAATAATCCTCTTGTCCTGCAGACAGGAAAATCGCCAAAGAAATAAGAAAAAGGAACATGAAGCCACGCAGTTTTATCATTTTGACAGTTTAAAATGATTTGCCAAGTAAATTCTCGTGAATGATATTTATATCCTACTTTATTTTAATATATCGAGGTGCAATTTAAAAAACAACATTTTGATAAGTGGATTTTATTTTACCGTAAAATTTACCTCTGTCCCAATTTTGTAACAGCGAGATAAACAAGATAAACAGCGACTTTGGCAATTTTCCTTAAAAGAATAAAAAAAATAGATTCACACTGATAAGGTGAATATTATTATTTTATTCAGACAAATGCTAATTCCAAATAAATATTTACACCTGGGAGGATTCGAACTCGTGACTCGCAACTTTAGAAATCTGACGTTTTAACCACTTTGCCATTATTAATATTATTAAGATTTTTGTAAACATTTTATTTTTCACTTTATTTAATTTTTTATAAACATTTAAGAGAAAATCGTTGTATAATTATTATATAATCTTCTTCTTCTTTTTCTTCTTCTTCTTCTTCCTCTTATTATTATCATTGAATAAATTATTTAAATGATCGATGACTTATTAACGACGAATATCATACATTTTTCCACCTGCGGAGTTACCAGCTGGGCCATAGTTACAAATTAATAATGCAGTGTCTCTTCCTTCTTGACGATAATTGATATAGCCACAGCCAAGACTAGTACTTGTTGCCCACAACATTTGTGTATAAAATCCAACTCGATTGAAATTCCTTAAAACAAACAGGATCATTTTTTAGCAGAATAACTAAAATAATTAATTCACTAGAGCACTTACTATACTTAATTATGCGACACTTTTTTATTTTATTCAATTATTAAATTTATATTTTTGTTATTTTTTAATACCTGACACTTTCAACCTGTCTGGAATCAAAGAAAACCACTTGGTCATACCACATTTGTACTAATCGGGATAATATATTAGCTGGCAGTGTCCCCGTCGTGTACAAGGTGCCGACATTCTGTCCAACTGAGAATCGATCTAAAAAAAAGATATATATTTTAATAAAAAAAAAAAATTTTTTTTATTAAAATTTTTCCGATAGAATAATAAAGTGTATTTTATTTTCCTAGGTCAATAAAGTGTGCTATATTTTCCTAGATGAATAAAGTATGCTTTATTTCCCTAGGTCAATAATGTGTACTTTATTTCCCTAGGTCAATAATGTGTACTTTATTTCCCTAGGTCAATAATGTGTACTTTATTTTCCTAGGTCAGTAAAGTGAACTATATTTCCCTAGGTCAACAAAGTATGCTTTACTTCCCAAGGTCAAGAAAGTGTGCTATATTTTCCTAGATCAATAAAGTGTGTTTTATTTCCCTAGGACAATAATATCTACTTTATTTCCCAAGGTCAATAATGTGTATTTTATTTCCCTAGGTCAAGAAAGTGTGCTATATTTCCCTAGATCAATAAAGTATGATTTATTGTACTTTATAAATATAAATGTGTACTTTATTTCCCCGGTCAACAAAGTATGCTTTATTTCCCTAGGTGAATAAAATGGGTTTTAGTTCCCTAGGTCAATAAAGTGTGCTTTATTTCCCTATTTTCATAAACTCTACTTTATTTTCCTAGAACCTTAAACTCTTCAATATTTTTCTAGACTTGTAAGCTGTATTTTATTGCCTTAGAGTAATAAACCGTACTTTGTTTACCTTGAGGTAATACATTGAATTTTATTTTTGTAACTAAAAAATGTTATTAAAATATATCAAAAAAGTATACTTACCAACATTTCTGCACCTATCGTGCGAATGTCTGCACTGATTAGCCCATCTTTGTGCAATCGTTGCTAATTCATTATCCCAATTCTAATTTAAGAAATATTCATTAAGTTAGAAATTTGTATTGCAATGTTAATAAAAAATATTTTTGACAGTTTTAACTCACCATGGATGGCATATTTCTGGCTCGGGGTTGTGGACCAGGATTTCCTCTTCTTTCATTTCCTGAAGCTACCAAACGACGAAATCCATTATGCGCTGCGAGAATTTCAGATCGTTGATTTGCATTAAGTCCAGATGATATTACAGGGCAAGATGGATTTGGATTCTTAAAGATATTAAACAAATTTTAAATTAATTCAATATTGAAAAATATACATTTTTCTGAATGTAATTAATTAAAATTTTTCAATTTTTCAATTTTTTAATTAGAATTTTTTAATTATTAAGTTGAATTTAAAGGTTCAACAAATTTTTTTTTTTTTTCTTAACTCACTCTAAAAATGCACAAGGTGTGATCTCGACAAATGCGACAATAATTGTCTTGTCCAGAAGACAGGAAAATGACCGAAAAAATAAGAAGAAGGAAATAAAAACCACGTAATTTGATCATTTTGACAATTTTAAATAACTCGATCAACTTTTTGTGGACCAGTCTTTATACTCGATTTTATTTTTGTAAGTGCTTTTTTTAAAAAAGCGTTTTATCAGGTGCAATTTATCAAACCCGGATAGGCGTGTTTTCTTCGATTCAATAAAAAAACAAAAACCAATTCCGATCATTTTCCTTAAATTGCAAAATTTCGAATTTTATTGAATATCAACTAAATTTTTAATTCTGGTTACAAAAAGCCTTGTTAACCTAACCTAAAAAGCTAAAAATTGTTACCATCATCTATCAGCAAAAAAAAAACTTCGGAATTATTTTAATTATATTTTAATTATATTGTTTCCATTTTAACCTCCTCGATTCCTTTTCAACCTAACCTAAAACACAGAAAATTGTTTAATACTGATACCTATATCGACAGCAACAAAATTCTGAATTATTTTTAATTTTTTTCTGAATTTATTTCTTTTTTCTTTCATTTTAATTACATTATTTCAATTCTAATTTTGCAGATTAATTTTTAACCTAACCTAAAACACTGAAATTTTTTACTGATTCATCAGCAAAAATGAATCTCAATTTTAAATTATTTTTTATTGTATTCAGATTTAAGTTTTTTTATTTTTTTTTTATTTTAATTATTAGAATAAATTAAAAAAGAAACATACAGTTGAGTGTTGTATCAAAATTGTTGCAGAAGCTCGTGCATGAGTTGACACGTTTATTTGAAAACGCGTGCCAACCCCCATAACTCCTGGGGGTGTGTCGGGGGCGTGGGGCAACAGCTGCTCTCGTGGTCCGCACGCGTCACATATATCGTCACCCGAAAATTGCACAATAGAATCAGGCCAACATGTTTTAACATGTGACACACTTCTTTAACAACTTCTTAACGAACCCCGCAAATTAAAATGTTCACCTGTTCAGTTATTCTGAACATAACCTCCTCCCACTTACGAACAAATTGAAAAAAATAATAGAAATAAATGTTGGAAATAATTGCAAATTGAACAACTGGATTCAAAATCGAAAAAAATAACTGAAATTGAAGAAAATAATAAAAAAATTAAGGAAATAAATAGAAAATTTAGGAATTAGATTAAAATTTCAAAAAAATAATTGATAATTGAAAAAAAAATTACAAAATGACGAAAATAATTGACAATTGAAAAAATTTTTTTTTAAATGGCTAGATTAACAAAAAACCGAACAAATTAATTTAAAAAATCAAAGAATAATTATTAATTATAAAATTTTAAGATAATAATTGTAAATTGAAAAATTAAGAAAATTATAGGAATAATTGTGGGAAATAATTGCACATTTAACAATTGGATTGAAAATCGAAAGAAAATAATTACAATTGAAAAAAAAATTGAAAAAACTGAAGAATGGAATTTAAATTTAAAAAATATACTTAATAATTGAAAAATCCACTTGAAAAAGGCGAGAATTAATGAACATAGAAGAAGACAATTGAAAACCGAAGAATGGAAATAAAAATTGAAAAATGGAATTAAAAATTTAAAAAAATAATTGAACAATTGTATTTAAAATTAAAGAAACTTAATAATATTCGAAAAAAAATAATAGAAAGAAGACAATACTTTGGTAATTATTAATGAAAATAATTGAAAAGGGGAATTTGAATTTTCATAAAATAACTAAGAATTGAAGAGAATAGTTCTAGAATTCAATAAATGAATTGAAGTTTTAAAACAATTTTTATGGGTGAAAAAATAATTGAAAAAATCCAAGACTTATTGAATATTGAGAAATTAATTGAAAATCGACCAAAATAACTGAAAATTGAAGAAAGCAATTAAAAAAAATTGAAGAATGTAATTAAAATTTTAAAGAATATACTTAAAAATTGAAAAAAAGTAATTGAAAAAAGCCGAGAATAAATTATCATAGAAGAAGACAATTGGAAACCGAAGAATGGAAATAAAAAATGAAATTTTTTAAATTAAAAATTAAAGAAAATAATTGAAAAATTTTATTTAAAATTAAAGAAACATAATAATAATCGAAAAAAAATAATAGAAAGAAGACAATACTTTGGTAATTATTAATGAAAATAATTGAAAAGGGGAATTTAAATTATCAGAAAATAACCAAGAATTTAAAAGAATAGTTCCAGAATTGAATAATTGAATTAAAATTTTAAAACAATTTTTATGAGTGAAAAATTAATGGAAAGTCGATCAAAAGAACTGAAAATTGAAGGAAGCAATTAAGAATTGAAGAATGCAATTAAAAATTTAAAGAAGATATACTGAAAGATTGAAAAAAAAGTCATTAAAAAAAGGCGGGAATTAATGAATGTAGAACAAAATAATTCAAAACTAAAGAAGGGAAACAAATATTGAAGAATGGAATTAAAAATTATAAAAATTAATTAAACAAATGTATTTAAAACTAAATTATCATTAAGTTTCCTTAATGATAATAAAAAAAAATAATATAAAAAAGGAGATATTTTTTTAATGTTAATAAATATAAGAAAAGGGGAATTTAAATTTAAAGAAAATAACTCAGAATTGAAAAGAATAGTTTTAGAATTGAATAATTGAATGGAAATTTTAAAACAATTTTTATAAGTGAATTAAATAATTGAAAAAATCAGAGAATTGTTGAATATTGAGGAATTAATTGAAAATTGATCAAAATAATTGAAAATTGAAGAAAGCCATTAAAAATTGAAAAATGGAATTAAAAATTAAAGAAACTTAATGATAATAAAAGGAGATAATATTTAATAATAATAAAAATAATTGAAAATTGAAAAGGGGAATTTAAATTTAAAGAAAATAACTGAGAATTGAAAAGAACAGTTTTAGAATTGAATAATTGAATTGAAATTTTAAAACAATTTTTATGAGTGAATAAAATAATTGAAAAAATCAGAGAATTATTGAATATTGAGGAATTAATTGAAAATTGATCAAAATAATTAAAAATTAAAGAAAAGATTTGAGAATTGAAAAAAATAATTAAAAATTGAAGAAATAAAATGAAAAATAAAGATTTAAATAGAAATTACAAAACAAAAGTTGATAATTAAAAGAAAAATTACTATAGGTATGAGGAAAATAATTAAATATTGACGAAAATAATTAACTATAAAAAAAAAATAATTAACAGTTGGAAAAAAAATCGAAAAATGGTGAGAATAATCGGCATTTGGACAAATGTTTTTTTAAAATTAATGAATAATCATCAAATTGAAGTAGAATAATAAATTGTCAATTGAAAACTGATGAAAATAATGAAAAACAATTGTAAGAAATAAATGAAAATTAAAGAAATCATTTGGAAGTTGAAAAAATGTATTCAAATTTCAAAAAAATAATTATAAAAGAATTATTGTATATTGAAAACTGTTGAAAATTATAGAAAAAATTACAAGTTTATTTATTAATGAAATTAAAATTATTTGAACTGACATTTATAAATTTAAATTTTAATTAATTTAAATTCATTTTTTAAAAAGCATCTGATTTTAAATAAAAAAAAATATCTAAATGTCAAATTTTAAGTGTGAATAGACCAAATTTGAATGAAAGAATGAATGAATTTTGTGGATTATTATTATAGATACTTTTATTTAATATTTTTATTATTATATTTAAAATTATTTTCATTATTATTATTATTATTTTTTTTTAATTTTAAATATTATTTTTGCTATTACATATATTTATTGTTTACCCGAGTTAATAATCATTAAAATATGAAAATTTAAAAACTGAAAAAATTTCGAACTCGCCAGGGATCGAAACCCAGAAACGAACAATTTTCAGTTGACCGTTTTTCTCCTGAGCTACGGAAATCCAAATTTAACGAACCCCACAAACTAAAATGTTTACTGAAAGTTGTATCGTTTTATTGTTTTAGAAAACGTTTTTAAATTTATACAGTGTAGTTTGGAAGATTTTTAAGTCTGAAGAGGTGTTTCTATGAAAGACGAAAGCTTGCAATAATACCTGTGTTCAAGTTAAAAATGATCAAAAATGAAAAAACTATTTAATCATTCTTTACATAAAATGTTCACCTGTTTAGTTATTCTAAACATAACCTCCTCCCTTTTATAAACAAATTGGAAATTCTTAATCAATTTTCAAATTAATTCTTAATTCCTGAAAAATTGTAGGAATATTATTATTATTATTGTTTTATTATTTTTAATTTTTCATTTAATATTACCGTTATGAGTTTTCTTTTATATTATTTTTATTATTATTGCATTATTCTTATTAATTTTATCATCATTATTATTATTATTAATTTTACTATTATATTTCTTACTTACCCGACTTAATAATTATCAAAATACGAATATTAAAAACCTGAAAAAATTTTGACCGCGCCTGGGATCGAAACCCAGAATCAGTCAATTTCCACTTGACCGTTTTTCTCCTTAGCTACCTAGGTCCATCTAAAATACATGAACATTTGTATCACTTTTCAAACTTTGAACATCAACCTACAATCACTCGAATTCAACTAATCAAAAAACTCCCTCCTTTTAACAAAATTGATCAAACTAAATAAACATTTCGTAAGATAAGAAAAATTTCTAAACAATAAGACAGGTAAAAAAAATAAAAAATACTTTTTTCTCAGTAATAAAAAAAAAAAGATATTCAACATTCTCTTTACAGAATCAATTGACACAAAGAGTATTATTTTTTCCTGTTTGCCTGGAAATTAAACGACTTAGCGATTCTCTTATCAGCAATAAATATTCATTTGAAAGCAGACGCTTCGATAAAAGATCTCCGCCCTGGTTTTTGTATTCTGGTGGCGATCTTCTGCCATTGACATGAGGCATTTAGTGGGACACGTGACAGTCATTGGCACAATGACTGAATGACACACGGACTATATAGATTTTTTTTTTTATCGTGTCCTGCATGAAGTCGAAGGAGCAAGCTGCGCTCGGGGCATGGCCGTTTACACCCATCGACCCTCGAGAATAATGAAAAATGCGCCTTAGAGTTCTATCCTGCCTGGACCTTGCAAGGATGAATGTAATCGGCTCCAAGCAAGGTTTCATTCAGTTCAAATGCCAAATCGTTACGTTCCTGTTTAAGCAACCCTATTACTATTCTAGAATCGCTATTAGAGGCATCCACGATGGGCGGTTCTCTTTTTCACAAAGAAGTGTCAAATGACAGGAAGGAGCGACACCGAACAAGAAGAAGACCATGAGGAGAATGAAGGTGAGTTCGTATTTCGATCCACTTCCGGTGCAACCAGCACCCTACATATATCAGCAATGAAAACATTTTTACTCATCGAATTCGAGTATCATCTGCACTTCTAGTCGAGTTTTTATTTTTTATTTATACCCTTCTTTTAGTTTTTTAAATATTCGCATTGAAAAACTTCTATAGAAGAGTTTTTATTTTATTTTTTTAACACTTCTTTCAGTTTCTTAATCAAGAATGATCATATTAGCAAAAATTTTCCAGATAACCTAAAAAAACTGCTCAAAAATACGAAAAAAAAAAAATTGTCTTGGACACTATGCTAGCCCTCCTACAAGAAATCAATTGGATTTAATTAAAAACAATAGAAAAAAAACTTCAATTGGCTTTAATCGTGTTTCTTAATCGTGTATTCCCGATTGAACACGATTAAATAAAATCAGCCCCGCAATCGTTCCGAATAGTTTTCTATCGATAATGGTTTAATGCAGTGGCAGCACTATCTAGGCGGTAATTTTTAAATTGTGAAGCCTGATCTCTGTAAATGGAGAATCAATTTTGTTGTTTTTAAATTGTAATAAATAAAATAAATTGTAAAATTTTGATTCATTAAAACTAGAAGAGCAAAACAGATAGGTTACTCATAACGGTTTTTGTAAAAGACAACCGACAAAATAATTTAAAAAATTAAATAATAGGTAATTATAAAATCTCATAATAATAATTGAAAATTGGAAAATTTGTAGAAAATAATTGAAAATTGCTGAAAAAAATTAATAGTTGAAGGGAATAATTGAAAAATTATGAGAATAATTAAAAAATTAAAGAAAATATATGAAAAATGACGAAAATATTTGACAATTGAAAAAAATAATAAAAAATTAAGGCAAGAAATTGAAAATTTAAGAAGTAAATTGAAAATTGAAAAATTAAATTAAATTTGGAGAAAATAATGGATAATTGAAAAAAAATTGCAAAAGGACGAAAGTAATTGACAATTGAAAACGAAATTCAACAACTGGGTAATTACTCAATTAAAGAAAATAGTTCTAAAAATTAAACAATAAATATTAAATTCAAACAAACTTGTTAAAAATTATAGGAATAAATGTTGGAAATAATTGCAAATTAAATAACTGGATTGAAAATCGAAAAAAATAATTGACATTCAAAAGAAAAATAATAATTGAAAAATTTGTAGGAAATAATTGAAAATTGCTGAAAAAATTAATAGATGAAGGAAATGGTTCAAAAATAACGAGAATAATTGTAAAATTGAAGAAAATATCTGAAAAATTACGAAAATAATTGAGAATTAAAACCAAATTTTAAAAATGGCTACATAATTACACAATTGAAAAAAATAGTTTAAAACATTAAACTATAAATATTACATTTACACAAAATTGTTGAAAATTGTAAGAATAAATGTTGGAAATAATTGCAAATTGAACAACTGGATTGAAAATAGGGAAAAATAATTGACATTGAAGAGAAAAATAAAAAAATGATGAAATAAATTTAATATTTAAGAATTTAATTAATATTTGAAAAAATAATTGATAATTAAAAAGAAATTACAAAATGACGAAAATAATTGCTAATTGAAAACAAAATTCGAGAAATGACTAGATTATTAGACAACTGAAAAAAATAATTGAAATTGAAGAAAATAATCAAAAAAAAGTCAAAGAATAATTATAAAACTTTATGATAATTGGAAATTGAAAAAATTGTAGGAAATAATTAAAACTTGCTAAAAATGATAAACAGTTGAAGGAAATAGTTGAAAAATGACGAGAAAAATTAAAAAATTAAAGAAAATAAGTGAAAAATTACGAAAATAATTGTCATTTCAAAACAAAATTTGAAAAATGACTTAATTAATAATTAATTAATTATTTTCAGTCAACTGAGAAATATAATTGAAGAAATTTAACAAGAAATATTGGAATGGAATTGGAATTTACATATATTCAAAAATTGAAAAAGAGTAACTGAAAAAAGACGAGAATTAATTAATATTAATATATTAAAAAACAATTGAAAACTGAAGAATGAAATTAAAAAAATATTGATAAAATATAGACTCTAGGTATTATAGTAATAAATTATATATTGATTAGACTTTAATTTTATGTAATAAAGAAAATAAAACATTAATGTTACATTTATACAACTTAATAAAAAGTAGATTTTTAATTGAAAAGACAACGAGAAAAAATGTGTTTCAATAGAACATTACTTTCATATAAATTCTTCACAGTTTGAGGTTATTCCAAGTGTCAATTTAAAAACTGTGAAACACTGAAGAAAATTAATTAATTATACACAATGGTGGAAGTGTAGGACTCAGAATAAGTTAAATTAAGAAAAAAAATATACAAAAAATTGTAGTATCTAATATAAAATAGAATCTTAGTAAATTCACTTGTGCACAAAAGTTTCAATCACTTCAGATATACCTCAATTTTCTTATAAAATTATAACACTACCACTTTTTAATAATCACTTTAAGGAGAACAGGGCCACTGTCGCAATCACTTTCTCCAAAAAAATTAAAAAACATGCATGATTACTGAAAACCACGAGCACATGTTCTACCGGAAAATAAGTAAACAACTAACGTTAGGCTAGAAAAGTGACGCCATATTGAGTCTCCCGATAGGAAACGATTGAAAACGATTAACAGAGTTTAACACCAATTAGCGACAATTAAAAACAATTAATAAATTTCTAACTTTGAATTGTTGCAAATTGTGGTCAATCGATTTCTTCTAGGAGGGAGTTTATTCCAACGTATTTTATGCGCTGAATCCGAATCCGAAGTCAATATAACCTGATTGGTTGAAAGTTTTGAGATAATCTCAAAAAACTGCCTAAAAACATTTAAAAAAACTCCAAAATAATTTATTTCTGACCGGAACACAATGCTATGTGTATTTCTATGTATTTTTTCTGTTGAATCCGAATTTAAAGTCTGATTAGTTAAAATTTTTGAGAATTGTTCTAAACGTAATAACAATTATATTAAATTTTATGATTAATCTTTCTATAAATATTAAAGATCGTAAAATTTCATAGCTACCAAGTTTTAAAATAATTATCTAAAAACTTTTAGCCAATCTAGTAATTCTGATTTCCGTTTCTGGTTCAGCGGAGAATACGTATAGGAATAATGAAATATTGACAAAATATTGTCAAATGATAAATAGTTATATAGAAATGGAAAACATTTCACCTAATAACCTGATATAAATAACATATTAGGCTGAATAGTTTGTTCAATTTTAAAGATAATGGCTTGATGTCGCACATAAAATTGTCACACTTTTTTAGGTTATAAACATCAAAACAAGTGACAAGTGCTTCAAGCGGAAAAGATACCAACTTCATAATTTATTGAAACTATCAGCGCCACTATCAAAATGGCGCTAAATTTGAAAACTTATTATTTATTTATTTAATTAATATTATTTTATTATTATTATGATTATTTATTAATTTACATTAAAACAAGCTTTAAATTATATTATGTTAAATAAATGTAAAATAAATTTATATTTGGAATTTCATGTAAAGATTGATTTAATTAATTTTTGTATGTTTTTACATTTTTTGTCTTACAATTATTATAAACCTAATGTTTTTGTTTAAAAATTAAAAAAAGTAAATCTGTACTTATTAGTTAAAAGTTAATTAAACTAATAATGACAATTTTCAATAATTTAATTTTAATTAATTAGAGTTTTATTAATGTAATTAATGCTTGGTTGAATAAATTACGTAAAAAACCAAACCATTCGATATACAAATTTAATTTACTTTAAAAAAATATTTCACGATATATACATTTTTATGTGTCATATATTTTTAAAAAAACTTTTCGAAATTCAAAATGGTGGATGTATTAAAAAAAAAGAAGAAAATCTAACATACTCTCTAAATCTAAAATAGTTAAAAATAACTAATCTGAAAGCAAAAACTCAGTCACTAATTCAAATAATTATCTTTTTACTAATCATTTAGTATAAAATAACTAATTATTATTAGTCAAATTCATTTTTAGGTTATGTCAAAATAACTAATATTTCAGTAAAATTCTGTTTACTAATTCAATAAGTCGAATTTTAACTATTTTTTAGTTATGTTTTTACTAAAAATTAGTCATTTTTTTTACTAACAATTAGTTATTTTTAACTAATTGATGAAATAAAAACTCAGGCACGATTTTACTAATTATTAGTTATTTTTAACTAATTCAGATTTAGAGAGTATTTTGAAATAACTTTTGTATTTTTGATTAAAATTAACAAAACTCAGTATATTGAGATTTTTGTGATCGATGTTCACAAATCTGTTCACAATTCTTGAAAATTCAAAATGGCGGATCCAATATGGCGAAAAGAAATGAAATTTTTCAAAGAATATTTTATAAATGTGTCAAAAAGTGTGCACAAGGAATGAAAAAACTTATAAAAAATATTAAAGTTTAGAAAATTGTTTGAAAAATTATAGAGAGTTTAAAAAAAGTTTCTTAAAAAATTAAGAGCAAGAAAAAAATTTGAGAAAGTTTATTGAACTACTTTTCGCAAAAAGGCGACGTATTGAATTAATAAGAGATTAAAATAAACATTTTTTTTATTACCATTTAATCTTTCTCTAACGCTTTATAAACCACCTTTTACTTCATAAAAGAAATTATTTATTTTTTAAAATTAAATTAAATGTAAATTTAAATTAAAAATGACCAAATGAAATAAAATTTTTAATTTTAGTTTAAATTGATTCAGTAGATTATATATTCATAGGTTGCATTAAAAATCAATATAAGTGATTCACAAAAAGTAAAGATACAAAGAAAAGTATTTTTTTCTCATTTATTTTTCTTTAGAAATTATAAATGAGTTTATGAAAGACTTTGTAATATTTTTTAAGTCGAAGTGTAAACATTGTTATTTACAACAAAATGAATCATCACATGTTATGTTAGTTTAAGAAATAAAAGTTTTGTCATCCCGAAACTAATGTCTAACTTAAGAATAGATTAACTTAATCGTTTTTCTGTATCGAATTTTTTTATTTCTAGCTTCTTGTGACTCATTTTGTTGAAATTAACATTATCTATTTAACATTATTTACGTATTTTGATTGTTTCCATATTTTCATTATTAATGTAATTCACTGACGTAATTTTACTGATAAAGAAGAAAATTTAATTTGAATTTAAAATTTAATAAGTTTGAAATAAAATATTGAAAAAATTATTCCCTATTCCCTATTGAGCCAAATGAAGATTCGATCAAATGAAAATTCAGTTAAATGGATATTCTGAAATTTACAAGCTCAACTGATTTAAAATTCTGTTATTAAGAATTATTCTACTATGGAAATTCGGTAAAATTCGAATTTTTAAAAATAAAAATCAGATTAACTAGAAATTTTGTAACATGAAAATTCCGTTAAAATTGAATTTGGTGACCAAAAAATTATATTAAGTAAATAATTCGGATTTGGTTAAATTCTACTGAAAGCAAATTCGAAAAACGGAAATTCGTCTAAAAAAGAAAATTCGATCTATTAAAATTCTACAAAATTCTAACTAATGTATTTCGAAACTTATTTATGCTTCCCGGAAATACAAACATCTTATTTTGTCAGCTATTCTTCCCAGGGCGGGATAGATGCCTCAATTTAATAAAAATATTCATAATTTATATAAAAAAAAACTTTTTTCTACAATTTTTTTATCACAAAACTAAGTATTTTACATTTTTCAAAATTTAAAATTGGCAAATTAATTAAAAAGGTAGTTTAATGAAATTCATCTGATTATTTTCCATAGTTTTGTGAAACGTTTTTTTTTTATTTTACCTAAAATTAAAATAACGATAAAAGGTGTCTGTCGGAGTCATTTGGTTTCTTAATTTTATGATAATTTCTTGATAATTATGAGTAATGACTAATATTGTGACGTTCAATAAACTATAAATTGGAGGGAGGAGGAAAAATCTGATAAGACTCAACTTCAGCTGCTTTATAAACTTTACCGATAGCTCTATTGTTCCATAAGTTAATACCTCAAGTGTGAAAAATGATCAAATTTTTTACTATCGCAGCTTTGCTGATTTCTACTGCTTGTAAGTTTTTTTTTATTACTGAATTTTTTAATTTATATTATTACTCTCTAAATCTCAATTAGTAAAAATTTAACAATTTCACAGTGAAAACTCGTTTACCATCTGGAATAGAAATTCTACTACTGATAATTAAGTAAAGAATTTCTAGTTCAATTAGACAAAGTGATTTTGAGGTTATGTTAAACCACTGAATTAATTAACACGAGTTTAGTAATTTATACTTATAGTTATTTTTTACAATTATACACAGAAAAAATCTGATCTCATAATTAGTTTTTTTTCACCTCATTCTGAAGTGCAACGGAAACGAGGTTGAGACTGAATACGTCTCAAAAAGAGGCAGATTTGTTTTAAGTTGAGCGAATCACGAAATAAGAATTATTAAAGAATAATAAATATTTATGAAAAAACGAGACTATTAAAAGAAATGCTTTTATTATAGAAACACCTTACAACAAAAGATATTTTAATTCTCGAAGTCAATTTTTGTATTTGAAAAACTATAAATAAAGCACATTTTTAGGTTAGGAAGAGTTATGAACTGACACGCAGGAGTGCCAACTGCAGCGGAAAATAAACGGCGCCACCGTCATAAAACCAAAAACTATGGCGCAAAATTTAAAAAGCATTAAAATATTATCGAATCAAATTGTTTTATTTTTCAATATATTAAGCATTAAAGAATAAATTATTAAAACTAAAGAGCCTTTCCTGTTAATTTTTTGCATTGTTAAGTAAATATTTTTAATTAGATTATACAACGCACAATCGCGCGATTAGTTTCTAACTTTCTACTAGTCTTATCAACAATTACAAATAATTTAAATATAATATTTCAATATAAATAAAACAACAATTTTATTTATGTATTACAAAATTTATAAAATTGATTTAAAAAATTGTAAAAAAATATTTGCATTTGTAAATTAATTTAAAAATAATGAAAATAACTAAAAATTGGGGAAAATAAATATAAAATTTTAAAAGTTAATTGAAAAATGACGAGAATAACGAAAAATTAGTAAAAATAATTGAAAAATGATAAATATAATTGAGAATTGATTTTTAAACCATTTTTTCACCTTTTTATTAATTTTCAAGTTTTATCCTGATTTTTCTACTTTTAAGAAATGTTTTCTTTTTTCAAAAAAGATTTTAGGGTTATTTTTAAAAGATTATTTTTAAAATTTATCGTGATTATAATATTTAATAAACATTTACAACTATATAAGTTTTTGGATTTTTTTAAAACATATTCGTTTTCCGAGATTAATATTAATTCATTTCAACTATAGAAATTGCAATTCTCAAAACTATTTCTGTGAACAACGAACATGGCATTTTTCCGACTTAAATTGCAAAAAGTCAATATTACTTAAGTTATATATTCTTTTAAGATTTTAATTATTGTAAATATTTGAACTTTTAATTTAAACTCTATAATTCTGTATTCATTATGACAAATTATAAATTTAAATACTTTTCATTCCTTTATCACGAGATGGCGCTATGTTAAAAGTTCCGCGGATGCTACCAACATAATAAACTTAAATTCGTTAAAATCTTTTTCTGCGACGTAACCTAACCTAACCTAAATTGAAAAGCAATTCAAGATCAGGTTTTTTCTGTGATAATTACTCAAATTTGACAAGTAGAATTTTATCAATTACTTACGTTTTACTAATTAGACTAAAGAAAACTCTTTTACTATTAAATCAATTTTTACTAGTTCAGATTTAGAAAAACATATTAAGACACTATTTAACAAAAAAATCATCTTTTTTAGCGGCTTTCGGGAAATTATTCACTCCCAATGTAGTGAATGTCGAGTCTGTTGGAAAAATTGAAAATGCACCATACGTAGTGAGCGTTTTGATCAACAATGATCTCAATTGTGGAGGAGTCATAATTAGCGAAAATTTTGTTCTCACCGCAGCAGCTTGCACTGTAAATCCAAATAAGTTCTTATACAAAATCCATGCTGGATCACTTCTCACTAATCATTTTGGTTCGGAGCACTCGGTTAAAAATATAATTATGCATCCGCATTTTGACATTATTGACAAAATAATGCCAGTTAATGACATCGCTTTAATTAAAGTGAATGAACCATTTGTTTTTGATGGACTACGAGATGTGATTCCACTTTCAAATCGTGAAACTCCAAGACCTCAAACCTCCGGTACAATTTTCGGATGGGGTAAAGTCAATGACGCTTTTCCAAAACAGTTGAAATCAGGACCAGTTACAATTATCGACCAAGGAATATGCAATAGAAATTATTTTAAAGGAAGATTGCCGTCAACTCAAATTTGTGCTGTTTCAAAAACAAAAGCTCCTTGTTTCAAGGATGCTGGTGGTCCATTAGTCGTTGGAGTTCATCTCGTTGGTATCATCTCTTGGGCACTAGATTGTAAACTGTCTCAAGTTCCTGCTCTTTATACTGACATTCTAGCTTATCGAGATTGGATCAATTATTATGTCAACAGCAATAATAATAAGAGATTCTTTTAATCAAGTTTTTGAATTGTTGATATCATTTGCAGAAGAAGCATTTTTTCAAATTGATTCAAATTTGTTTAGAAACACATACTATTTGTATAAAAAATGTTTTTTAAGTTCATTTTTGTAAAGACTGTGAAAATATGTGACGCATTATGAAGAACGGGACCTAAGACGCACAAAATTTTAGGTTATGTTTGTGATTTTTGGAATGGAAATATACAAATAGTGACTATACAAACCATTGATGTTTTTGTCTTCATTCGGTTCGAAATATTCATTAAAGGCAGATTTTTATTTTAGGTAATTAAAAAATAATTTTTAATCAAGGTAAAATTGTCACTGGATATAATCATACATTTTTGGCTTCTTAGATCCCTTTTTAGTAACGTGACGCTTATTTAAGGATAAAACTAAAATCGTATAAAGATAATGTAATAATAAAGATTTATTATATTTTGTTGAAAATTGTTTGTTTATTTTGCTTTCTCCTGTGGGAAATTTTGGGTGAACCAACCTAAACTACTGCCTAAATATGAATTAATCAAATTTTGTCTAGTTTAGTTAATATTTAAGAATTTGTCTAATGAATTTGTAACTTGTAGTGATTTAACTAATAAAGCGAAATTTTAATAAAAATTGGTGCATAAAGTAGACGAAAACTTTTATTTTTTAAAAAAAATTACTCTTTTTTTTTGGAGTAACCTTATTCCTTAAAAAAAAAATGTAAATATCCTCTTGTGATGAAATCTTGTTGTTACGAATTGAATTTGTAGTTTCCAACTAATTCACAATTAACAATCCGTTCTTTTTGAACTAGTAACAAATTACCATAAATTAATTAGTTTTCAATAATTTATATTTGAAGATAGTAATTAGTGAAAAGTAAATAGTGAAAAACTACTAATTCAGTAGTCAAATTTGACTACATTGACAGTAAAAATTATTAAATAAATTAGTAAGTATAAAGCTATTATTCTCATTCGTGATTTAACATAACCTCAAAATCATTTTGATTAAACGAATTAGAATTTTTTTTCACCAAATTATTAGAAAAATTACTGTTTGGTATGGTAAAAAAATAGTGACGGAAGTTTTTTACTAATTGAGATTCTGAGAGTACTATAATCTCATTTACGAAAAATTTAGGAAACGTTATTTTAAAAGGGTGTTTTGAAAAAAATTCAAGTTTAAATAGACGAAAACTTTTAATAAATTAAGAATATAATTGGAATTTGAGAAATCAATTATAAATTGAAGAATGCAATTTAGCATTGACGAAAATAATTGAAAATTGTAAAACGTTGTTTAAAATTAAAGGAAATAAATAGAAAATATTGAAGAGTATATTTGAAATAGAAAAAAATAATGACAAATTAAAGATATCCATCGTAAAATAAATGAAATCAGTTGAAAAATACAAAATAAAATTAACATTAAAAGAATAAAATTTCAAATTTGGAAAAAATTTAAAAAAAACAATATTAAAATTATCTAATAAAAAAAATAAGGAAATATCGAATAAATAAATAAATAAATAAATATTATGTAATTAAATATATGGAAATTCATAATTGAAATTTGGATAAAACAGTAAATAGAAATTGAAAAAATTATTTAAAAGAAAATAAAAAAATAATTGAGAAATGACGATAATAGTAAAAAAATGTTACAAATAATTTAGTATTGATAAAATATGTTGACAAAATTAAAGAAAACAGTTGCAATTTGGAGCAAGTAATTTAAAAATTACGAAAAATAAATAAAAAAATAAATCCCAATAATTGACAAATTTTAAAGGTATAATTGAAAATTGAAGAAAATAACTGAAATTAGAGAAATTAATTTAAAGTTCAAGAATACAATTAAACATTGATAAAATAAGTTGTTGCAAATTAAAAAGTAAAATTTAAAAATTAAACAAGATTATTAAAAATTGAATAAAACAATTCAAAAGAAAATTAAAAATAATTAAAGAAATTAAGTATCAACATTAAAAATTGAAGAAAATAATTAAAATTTGAGGAAAATAATTGAAAAAGTTGAAGAAATATTTGAAATATAAGAAAATAAATAAAACTCTAAAAATGCCATTGAAAAAATTAAAAATTGAATTGATGTTTCAAGATAATAAATAAAAATTTAATTAAATAATTGAAACTAACAAAATATGTTTTAAATTCATTTCTAAAATTCCAATTATATTCTCTATTATTTGTTTTTAAGTTTCAATTGTATCATTCAGTTTTTTCGAATTTTTTTTCCGAATTATTCATTTATTTTCTTTAAAATACAATTAGATTTTTTAAATTAATTTGATCAATAATCAAATATTTTTTAGTAATGATTTTTTTATTTATTTAATTTTTTAAATGTTTTATTTGGATTAATGCAAGTTTAAATTATTAATTTCAATATTTTTATTATTTTCTTCGATGTTAAATTATTTAAATAATTATTTATTAATTTTATATAATATTGGTTTTTTCCAATTATTTCCTTCAATTGATTTTTACCTGCATTAAAAAACAAATAAATAAACTTGTAAATATTATATCTTCGATTTTGAATTATGTTCTATAACTTTTAAATAATATTCTTTAATGTATAATTGTTTTCTTAATTTTTAAATCGATATCTTAAATTTTAATTATTCTCTTTAATTTAAAAAAAATGGTTCTTTAATTTTAAATTATAAGCTTCTTAATTAATCTTTTTAATTCTTCTTAATTTCTTAATTTTTCTTTAATTTTCATTATATTTTTTTATTAATTTCGACATTTTATATATATGTTTTTCTTTCTTCAATTTTTAGTTTTTTATTTCAACAACATTTTTTAGTATTTGTTTGTTTCAATTATTTCATTAAGTTTTCTTTTTCTTTCAGAAATATGTCAATAGAATTTTTCAACATTCTCAATGATTTTTTTTCGATTTCAAATGCTTTTCTTCAATTTTCTATTAAGCTTTCTAATTTTCAATTTTTAATTATTTTCTGCAAATATCGTTTCTTTGTACATTTTCAGTAATTTTGTTTAATTTTCAAATACATATTTTCTTTTAAATTGAATGATATTTTAACTTTTACTATATTTTTAAATATTTTCTTATTTTTGAGTTATTAACGTTACTGTTCAATTACTTTTTAAAAATTTTAATTATTTTCTTAGAATTTCAGTTAATGAAGAATTTTTAGTAATTAGAAATAACAGACAAAAAGTGAAAACAATCGTGTCTAAAGGAGAGTCTATCGCAAATAGAATTAACATTACCATTTTAATCAAATTTGGTCCACTAGTAGATGATGGTTTTATAATGATGCAGTTAAATATTTGAGACGAAGATATGATATAATAATTAAATAATAATTAAAGAATATAATTGTAAATTGACAAAAGTAATTTAAAATATTTATAAAACATCAAGAAATTAAAACTGAAGAACAATTATATTGATAAATGAAAAACGAGATTCAAAACTAAAAAAAAATAATTAAAAATTAAAAATTATTTCTTTGTCAGGAAATAATTTGAAAAAGAAAGGAGATAGTTAAGAATTGATGAATGTATTTCTGTTTAGTATTTTCATATTTTATTTAATGACATATATAGCAATTAAAAACAAAAATGATTACCTTTTAAATTTGAACTCTACTAATAAACAAAAGTTGTCAATTTAATCATTGGAATGGTACAGCTAACTAAATTCATAGTTACCAACCTAAATAAAGTAATAATTCTTTTAACCAAGAACTTGCATTGTAAATTTTAAAATATTATTTTTCCAGTGCTCTACATACTTTTATTAATTAACCCCGCGACAAAATTCTTCACATCCACCTTTTGTAAAGAATCGATTATCATTTCCTCCACATCCAGTATAAATAAATCTTTCGCATTCCCTACGAGATCGAATATATGCCCATCGAGTAAGTTGTCCTCGACATGAACGGTCTCCTCTATGAATTTGTTGTCTGCATACTGAAATTTTTTTTGTAATAATACTTTAATCTAAAATATATTATGTAAGATAAAAGAAAATAATAATCACGAAAAAAGATAATATAGGTAAACGGTGATTAAAAAAATTCTAAATGTGTAATAAACTTACTTCGTTCTCGTTGACCCATTGATTGTCCAAAATTCGTTATTAAAATAATACAAAAAATGGCGATTAAAGCACAAAGTTTGCAATTCATTTTTTCGTTTTAAATACACTTTCTTTTATTGAGAGATTATAAAGCAAATTTGCAAGTATAATATCAATTTTTTTACGGTGACACTCTTTTATACTCACGCAAGGATATAATAAAAAACTATCTGACTAAAGTAATCTGAAATGCGCACAACAAAAAATAACAACAACAGAAAATAAAGTCAATAATTTAAATAGAAAGAAAATATTACAAATTTCACGTAGGTAAATAAGAGTTTATCCGCATGAAGATTTCCTTATTTATTATCAGTTTTCTTTCTCTTGGGTGAGAATTTCGCAAGTGTACCTTGAATTTCAACAGGTTAACATTTTTCAATGTCAATACAGAAAAAGTTTGATTTATTATAATTATAAACACCCTAAAAATTGTATTAAACAATTGTTGTCTACTAACCAGGAAAAACCGGGAATTAACAGGGAATTTTTTCTGGGCTAATAAATTTGACAAATATATCAATTTGTTTTATAAATAAAGATAAAAACTCTATGCATTTTGAACCAATCTGATTATGCGTTTAAATTTTGTGTAATTATGCGACAATTATGCAATTGAAAAATAAAAAATATACATTAAAAATTAAAATATAATATAACATATTCTCATGAAATATAGATGTTTGTCTACTATCTTTTTTTCTTAACGCTAACAATACCGCAGAAACAATGAAAGACATTAAACATAAAAAAGTCAAATTATTATGAAAAAATGTAGATAGAACTTGAGTTTTTTTTATTAGACCGTTCATTGCATAATAGTTTATATAGTTATAGTCAATTCTATTGTGTGTTTTCAATTATCAATTATTTTCATCATAATTCAATTATTTTCTTCAATATTCAATAATTCTCGGCTTTTTTCAATATTTTTGTTTCAATTATCGATTACGTTCTTGAAGCTTCAATTCAATCCTTCATTATTCAACTATTTTTAGAAATTTACAATTATTTTCTTCAACTGACAATTATTCTATTCAATTTTCAATTATTTTCTTCAATTTTCAATTATTTTCTTCAATTTCCAATTATTTTCTACAATTCTCAATTATTTTCTTCCATTTTGAATTATTTTAATTAATTTCAAATTATTTCTTCATTTCTCAATTATTTTCTTCGATTTTCTACTATTTTCTTCAATTGTCAATTATTTTCTTCAATTTTCAATTATTTTCATCAATTTCTAATTAATTCCTTTAATTCTGAAATATTTTCTATGATTTTCAATTACTTTAATCAATTTTTAATTTTTTTTCTATAACTCTTAATTATTTTTTTCAATTGACAATTATTCGATTCAATTTTCAATTATATTCTTCAATTTCCAATTATTTTCTATAATTCTCAATTATTTTCTTCTATTTTGAATTATTTTAATTAATTTTAAATTATTTCTCAATTATTTTCTTCGATTTTCTACTATTTTCTTCAATCGCCAATTATTTTCTTTAACTCTAAATTATTTTCTTCAATTTCCAATTATTTGATTCAATTTTTAATTTTTTTTTCAATTTTCAACTATTTTCATCAATTTTTAATTATTTTCTTCAGATCTCAATTATTTCTTTCAATTTTTAATTATTTAATTTAATATTCAATAATCCTCGACTTTTTTCAACTATTTTTTTCAATTATCATTTATTTATTTCACATCTTAATAACTCTTCCAATTTTCAATTTTTTTCTTCTATAATCAATAATTCTCGGCTTTTTTCAATATTATTTTCAATTAGCAATTATGTTTTTGAAACTTAAATTCAATTTATCAATTATTATTCAACAATTTTCATAAAATCACATTTTCTTAAATTTCAAATTATTTTCTACAATTTTTAATTAATTTTTTCAAATTACAATTACATTCTTTATTTTTTATTGTTTTCTTCAAATTCTATAATTCCTGGGTTGTTCAATTTCTTTTTTCTTCAATTAGCTTTATTTTCTTATACTTTCAATCGCATTGTTCAATTCTTGAATTATTTTCTTTAATTCTCAATTATAATTTTCGACATTCAATTCCATTCTTTAATTTTCAATTGTTTTTTTTCAATATTCAATAACTCTAGGCTTTTTACAATGATTTTTTTTGAAATTCTCAATTATTTTCTTCAATTTCAAATTATTTTTTCATATTTCTTTCAATTTTCAATTTCTTCTCATTTTTTTTCAATATTTAACAATTCTCAGCTTTTTTAAATTATGTTTTTCTTTTAATTTTTATTTAAATTGATCATTTTGAAATTATTTTCATCAATTCGCAATTATTTCCGTCGATTTCTAAATTTTTCTGCTGTTTTCAAATATTGTCTTTAATTTTTAAGTACTTTTTCAATTTTCAATTATTTTCTTTAATTTTTAATTATTTTCTTCAATTTTCAATTGTTTGTTTCAATATATTCAGTAATCTCGACTTTTTTCAATTATTTTTTTTTAATTATTAGTAATTTATTTCATGTTTCAAAACCTCCTTCATAATTTTCAAAAATTTTCATCTATTTTCAAATTCAATTGTTTAATTATTTTTTTCAATTCTCAATTAATTTCTTTAAATAACAATTCTTTTCTTCAATTTTTAATTTTTTTTTCAATATTAAATAATTTCTGACATTTTCCCTTTTTTTTTTTAATTATTAATTATTTTCTTCTTTTTGCAATCGAATTGTTCAGTAATTTTCCTTAATTCTCAATTATTGTATTTAAATTTCAATTTTATTTCTCACATTTTCAATTGTTTTTTTTTAATATTCAATAATTCTGTGTTTTTCTGATTTCAATTTCCATTATTTAATTTTCAATTTATTTTTTCAATTTTGAATTATTAACATAAATTTTATATTATTTTTTTTTATTTTCTATCTAGTTGACCAATTTTCAATTATATTCTTTGAATTTAATAACCATTGTTCAATTTTTTCAATTATTGTACAATTGTAGATTAATATTTACTTTTTCTTTAATTTTGTTTCTAATTGTCAAATATCTTTGTCATTGTTCAATTATTTCTTTCCATTATTAATTATTTCTTTTCATTATTAATTGTTTCTTTTAATTCTTAATTATTATTTTGATAATATTGCAGAAGAAGGACTTTTCCTAATTTTTGATATTTTTTCACGGGCCAATTTTTTTCCACTTATTTTAGTACCAAACCAAAATCCGGTGGGGGAGGTTGAAAAAATTAAGTAGTTTTTTTTATTTTTAAGAAAAACTGCAATTTTTTCAACATATTTTTGACAATTTCAGTTTTTTTTGCAACATTTCGCGATTTTTGATATTTTTTACATGCAAAATTTTTTTCTACTTACTTTATTACCAAACTAAAAAATCAGACATTGCAAGTTAAAAAAGTTGAGTATTTTTTTTTAATTAACTGTAATAGTTTTACTTATACAAATAACTAATTATTTATCTATCTATTTATCTATCTTATATGAATATAATTATATTTATTATTTTTTCATTAATTCCAGCATGTTAAGATCAGTTTTTTTTCAAATCCAAATTGTTTTCTTTGAATAACAATTTTTTTTTTAATTTCTTCTATCTTTATTTAACATCTCTAATTTTTAATTGTTTTTTTTTTTGAAGTTCCAACTACCTTTTTCAGTATTTGTTTGTTTCAATTACTTTTTTAAATTTTAATTTTCTTTCAAAAATAGGTCAATAGTCTATTTGTAGTAATTTTCTTTAATTTTTAAATACATATTTTCTTTTAATTTTAATGATATTTTAACTTTTACTATATTTTAAATTATTTTTTTATTTTTGAAGTATTAATGTTACTGTTCAATTACTTTTTAAAAATGTTTATTATTTTCATAAAATTTCAATTAATAAAGAACCATTACCATTTAGGGAATAAAACATCAGTGAAAATAAAATGTCCTAATTAAAAATCCATAAAAAATGGAAGTTATTATTAATTCCGTTATAAATTCTATTGAAATATATAAAAACCTGTCTAAAGGTCAAGAGATTTTTTGTTATTGCTTTATAATTAAAATAAGTAATATTGGAATTTAATGAAGGAAATTAACATTTAAAGAATTTAATTTAGAAACGAAGATATATCTGCTAATTAAATAATTAAAGAATATAATTGTAATTTGACAAAAGTAACTTAAAATTTATAAAAAAAAATAAAGAAAATGGAACTGGAGGAAAATAATTGATAAATGAAAAAAGATATTTAACACTAAAGAAAGTAATTAAAATTTTAAAAAATGATTAAAAACGAAAAAAAAATTTTAAAAATTAATGAACATAATTATATTTTGCGAAAAGTATTTGCAAATTTTCTTTGTCAGTTCATCTACAAAAAGTTTTCCTCATTATTATTACTTTTCTTCCTCTTTCAAAATATTTTTAAACTGGATCAGGTGAGGTAATGAAAAATTGAGAATAAAATAAGATAATTATTTAGAGAATTTATTGAAGATAACGAAGATACAACAACGATTGAGATTCGCCATTTTCGATAAGTTTCGGGTAATATTTATTTCGTTAATTTAATTTATAAATTTTTTTTATAAATTAAGCTGCAGAGTTGCAATTTTTTCACAATTAAAGAT
This sequence comes from Ganaspis brasiliensis, assembly GCA_037103525.1. NCBI lineage: Eukaryota > Metazoa > Arthropoda > Insecta > Hymenoptera > Figitidae > Ganaspis > Ganaspis brasiliensis. The sequence continues at coordinate 2,114,937 of JAZKLR010000294.1, forward strand.
GTTCTTATTTTTGAAGAGGTAAGACTGACTGTAGAAAACGTAATTATCGAGTTAAAAATTTCAACTATTTCATATTTGATTTAATGACTTTGTGTCAATTAATTATGAACAATTATTATTAATTAACCCCCTGACAATAATTTTCACAAGAAAATTTAGACGAAAATCGATTATCATTTCCTCCACATCCAGTATAAATAAAACTTTGACATTTTCTACGAGATCGAACATATCCCCATTGAGTTTTTGGAATTTGACAAGCAGGGTTTCCTCTATGAATTGGTTGTCTGCATACTGTAAAGATATTTTTTGGTTAACAATATTTAATCTAAAAAATATATGATATAACACATAAAATAAAAATTGCGAAAACAAATCATGTATATAATAATAAAGAAATTAAAAATGTGCAATAAACTTACTTCTTTCTTGTTGACCCATTGATTGACCAAAATTCGTCATTAAAATAATACCAAAAATGGCGAATAAAGCACAAAATTTGCAATTCATTTTTTCGTTTTAAGTTTACTTTCTTTTATTGAGAGATTGTAATGCAAATTGACGAGTTTGATAATAATTTTTTTACTGTGACACTCTTTTATATTCTGGCAATGGTATCTAATAAAAAATCATATGCTGTAAATATTTTTGAATTTATACACAACAAACATAACAAAAATTGAACTCTGTAATTCACGACAAAGAAATTATTACAAACTTTATGTACATAAATAAGAGTTTATCTACATGAAGTTTTCCTTATTATTATTATTTTTCTTCCTCTTTCAAAATATTTTAAACAGGATTAGGTGAGGTTGTATGAGACAAAGGGTAATTAGAAACAAAATATATTTAAGATTGATTTATAAGGAAAAGAGAATTGAACATAATTGCCTGTGTAAAATTAGGAGTAACAAAAATTATTTACTGATTTTTTGGAAAATATAAATAAATAAAATAAAAACCTTTGTTTTCTAAAATCAATCATCTTGTTAATATTATAAAGAGAATTACTTTTTACAACAGGAAATATAAAATTTTTCTCTAAAAGCTGAACTGACATCGAAAGACGGCGCTTTATAGAAGAAAAAAAGACTATTAAAATATATGAAGATCCTGGGATTAAAATAACTTATAAAGTTGAATTTATAACCCTCTAATAAATAATTGATATAAATATCTGCTTTGCTTCGAAAAAGCGTGAGGTTTAGAAATAAAACCTAAAATTTGAAATTCAATGCCAAATGTGACAGGTTAATCCGCCATGATTCTTTAATCACGTTACTCACGTAACTCTCGCACTCATACGCAACTTTCCCGCGCATGCGCACTTCTTTTGATTAATCCCGCGCTTATTTAAAATTGTGTTTTAGATTCTACATCTAAATATACGTAAGTCGAAAAATTTAAATTAAAATTTATTTTTAGCGTAAAATACAATAAAAGATCATATAGGATCTTCATAGAAGAAGTGAAGAAATAAAACTAGGAATTAAATTTAAATAATAAACTTATTATTGAGACAAGGAATGTTATTTTTGTATTCCTTAAGTTGTATCTTTAGCATGGAAAAAAAATTTGCCAGGCTTCTTTTACATATTCTATATTCCATTACATTTTTGCAGATTATTTGATAATTACTTTCTAATTGAGTGTAAGATCCTTTATATTTTATTAAGAATTCGTGTTTGGGTGTATATCCTAAATAGGTATTTTTTATTTTCTCTGGTATAAGTATTAGTCGAAAAATGTGTCCTTCTTTTTCGATTACTGGTATTCTTAAAATGTAGGTTAGTAATCCTTTTTTATTGCTAGTGGAAGTGTTTTCCTTTATTAATGGCATTAATTTATATATTAATGTTCTCGTTAAGTTCAACAATTAAAAGAGTTACGATCACTAATTTTGGATTTTTTTTTCTATCACTAGATCGACCTGCGCGCCACGGAGCGCTTGTTATTTTTTTCTTAATAAAAGTTAGTAACGATTAACACATGAAATAGAATAGAATCAAACATTCTAACCTTAAATTACTCATATAATAATAATAATTTAAAAGAATTAATAAAATATTATTTTCAATACATTATTTTATGATTATCTTTATTATAACTATACTCATTTTATAAATTTAAAATAATTATTTAATAAACTAATGTTTTACATAAACTTAATAAAATGAATTACTTGTCAAAAAACTTCAATGATAATTATCACATAATGTAATTATTGAATTACAATAGAAACAAACATCCTAACCAAAATGACAATTTTTTTTAACGCATATGATATTTATCAATATGATACTTTAATGAAGAAAATACAACTATTGAATTAATTTAATAAGAAAAATGATGAATAAATTAGAAGCTTACAATAAAATAAAATAAAATTATTGAAAATTATTATTATTACTTACCTGTCACTAACCATTACTACGTAACTGGAGAATGATAACAAAAAACATAACCTTAAACATGGCAGTATAATGTTTTTATTTTACAGAAACTTAAAAAGTTAAGGAATTATAAACATACAATAAAACAAAAGAAAGAACTAAAAATTATTAAAACTTACCAGTTTCACAATTTCCACGTGACCGAAAAGAAATCCGATGACAATCAGCACGTGCATTAGAATAAAAAGAAACATCAAAACCTTAAAGGACATAAATAATTATGATACTTTTAGGAAAAAAACATTTAATAATAGAACTAAAAAACAGATAAATAAGTTACAAATAAAATAAAAAGAAATAAAAGATCATTAATATTATTATCATTACTCACCTATCAGAAACGAATGCCAATGTAAACAAAACATTGTTTCACTCAAAACACTATAACCTTAACAACTTCACTAAAATCACTGTCACTTCTTAAACTATCACTCCTTAATTATTAGAATTTAATTTATTTTTAATTTATTATCTATAATAATAATCCGCAAGATTCATTCATTCATTCATTCATTCATTCATTCATTCATTCTTGTCTGTCCGCACCTGAAGTTTGTCACTTAGATATTTTTTTGTTTTAAATCAGTTACGTTTGAAAAAATGTATCTTTAAATTAAAATTAGAGTCTACTTTCATAAGAGTTAATTTAACTGATGCATTGACAGAAATTAAATTAATTAAAATACAGTTTACCCTAAAATATTGAACTGAAATTTCCATACACTCAAATTTTTAGTAAATTAAAATTTAATTCTATCAATATAAATTAACTTGAAATGTTCTTGTGATTAAATTAATTGATATTTAGATCATTGAAAATTGCGATCATTAAAATTTTGAAATAATTATTTTTAATGAAAATCTAAATCAGTAATTAAGAATCAATATATATTTAAGTTTTAATTTATGGAAGTTTGAATTCATCTAAATTTTTAATGGTTATTACGCTTAAAATTACCTAAATTTTAATCAATTCTTGCGTTTTTATTATTCTGATTATTAATAACTAAACATTTAAACTTTTCACAGTTTTCATTTTTTTTGTAAATATAAATTTTACTTAATTTCAAATTCCATTGGACATAATTTTCATTGATTCAAATTATAGTCTAAATTATTATTTTCAAAATTTTGACTGATTAAAGCTTTAATATACAATGACATTTTTTTGTATAATTAGAAGTTTTTATACAATGTTTAATGTTAAAAATAATTTAAATATGCATTATTAGATTTTGAAAATATGTAAAGTTTATAACAGTTCAAATTTGAATTAATTCAAATTTTTATTTAAAATTTAAAGGAATTTAAATTTAATTAAATATCATTCTTAAGACTTTAACAAATAAAAATTTGAATTAATTAAAGTTTAAATAAATTTGAGTCAACATTTTGTTAAAACGGTTTTAAGTTTGGAACTATTTTAAATTTGGAAAAATTAAAACTTGAATTGTTAGAACTTTTGAAGAATAGAAATAATCCTCAATAGAAATTTGGAACTAAATTTTTTATTAATTTTTCTTATTATTTTTTTTCTAAATATAAAATTGGAAAATTCGTGCTCTTTCAAAATATTTTTTATTTACTTTCACTCATTTGTTTAATTCTTGAAGTCGGCAGCAATTTTAATTTGCATAGAATAAAAGTTATATTTATGTAGAATATTAAGTTTATTTGAATTAAAAATGTCATTAAATTATTTATCTTATTTGAACTTGCAAAAATTTATAGTTGTAAATGACCAGACACAATTCAATGTTTTTAAATTCTTATGTTGCCATTATTTTCAACAGTTTTTAATATACAATTATTCCCTTTAAATTTTATATTTATATTTAAATTTTACAATTTTATCCATAATTTTCATCAGTTATAATTGACAATTTATTATTCTCCTTCAATTTTATGATTATTCATTAAATTAAAAAAAAAATTCTAATCCCGATTATTTTTTAGTTTTTTTTTCAATTAATAATTATTTTTTTTAATAGTTAAGTTAGTACTTTCGTCATATTGTAATTTTATTTTAAATTTTATAATTATTCTTTAATTTCTTTAAATATTTTGTTCTGCTGTCGATTATTCTCGACAGATTAAAAATTTGTCTTTCAACTATAATTATTTTCCTCATTTCTAAATGATTGTTTTTAATATTTAATTATTTTAATCATTTTGTTAACTTTTTTTCAATTATCAATTATTTTATTGAAATTTCAATACAATTCTTTACTTTTTATTTATTTTCTACAATTTGATATATAATTATCATCAGTTTTTAATTTACAATTTATTATTCACCTCCAATTTTATGATTATTCATTAATTAAAAAAAAAAATGTTCTAATCCCGATTATTCTCACCATTCTTCAATTTTTTTTCAATTAATAATTTTTTTTTTTAATAGTTACATATTTTCGTCATATTGTAATTTTATTTTTTAATTATCATTTATTTTCTTGATATTTTCATTTAATTCTTTAATTTTTAATTTATTTCTTCAATTTTTAATAATTTTCTTCAATTCTCAAATATTTTCTTTAATTTTCAATTATTTTTATCGATTTTCCATTAATTCCTAATTATTCAACAATTCTAAGATTTTTTCAATTACTTTTTTCACTCATCAAAATCGTTTTAAATTTCAATTCAATTCTTGTTATTATTATTAATATTATCGCCTATTTTCTATTATTATTTTCATTATCATTAAAATTCTTTAATTTTAAAGTTAATTGTTCAATTGTTTTCTTTAATTGTTAATTCCATTCTTCAATTTTTAAGTATATTCCACAAATTTTTATTTCAATTCTTTAATTTTGAATTATTTTTTTTCGATTTATAATCTAGTTGATAAATGTGCAATTATTTCCAACAATTATTCCTTTAATTTTCTTAATTTCTCAATTTGCAATTATTTTCTTTAAATTTAATCTTTCTTGTTTAAATTTAAAAAATTTTTTTTTTTTTTGTTTTAAATTTTCTTTTCTATAAATTTAGCCATTTTTCGAATTTTGTTTTCAAATGACAGTTATTTTCGTTATTTTTCACATATTTTCATGAATTTTTTAATCAATCTCGTCGTTTTTAAACTATTTCTTTCAATTATTATTAATTATTTTCCGCAATTTTCAATTATTTTCTACAATATTTTCAATGTTCGATTATTATCTTAAAATTTTATAATTATTCTTTGATTTTTTATATTATTTTGTTCGGTTGTATATTAATCTAGACATTTTTTTTAATTTTGTTTTTAATTGTTGAATATTTTTGTCATTTTGTAATTTTTGTTCCAGTTATCAATTATTTTTTTCAAATTTTAATTTAATTCTTAAATTGTTAATTTATTTCCTCGACTTTTTTATTATTTTTTTTCAATTTTAATTATTTTTTTCGAAGAACCACAACGTAGGTTCTTTTTAGAATAGAATGTTTAACCTTTTGTTTATATTATATTTCATAATTATTATTGTTAAAGATTTGTGTGACAGTCCCTGGACCTAACCAACTTGGAGATTATTTATTAGCTGGTTGATTATTTATTAATTTCATAAAATTTCTATTTCGTATACTGGTTGTGGTAAAACTATTTGTTCGTCCAATCTTCTTTTCGATTTTTCTTGTTGAATCCTTATTTTTTCTTTGCTTTAGTTAACCTTTTTTCGTGTCTATCTTTCCATTGCTGAATGAGTTCTGGATACTTTAGAACCGGTGAATTTTTAAGAGAAGAGGGGAGGTTTATTTCTCTTCTAAATGTAATTTTGAAAGGTGTTAATCTTGTTGTTTCATTTGTAGTTGAATAAACGGTTGTCCTTATTGGTTTGATTCAAAATAAGAAATTAGTAAACATAATTAACTTTTGCGAAAAGTATTTTTAAATTTAGAAATTAACATAGGAAACAGCGATGGTCACAAATACAACAGAATGATTTCTTTGTCTGGAAATAATTTGAAAAATAAAGGAGATAATTAAGAATTGATGAATGTATTTGAAACAAGTCTGTTTAGAATTTTCATATTTTATTTAATGACATATACAGCAATTAAAACCAAAAATGATTACTTTTTATATTTCGGTTCTATTAATAAACAAAAATGGTTAATTAGCTCATTGGAATGGCACAGATAACCAAACTCATAATAACCAACTTAAAAAAAAGTAATAATTCTTTCAACCAAGCACTTGCATGATTAATTTTAAAATACTATTTTTTTTAGTGCTTTATATACTTTTATTAATTAACCCCCCGACAATAATCTTCACAAAAAGCTTTGGACGGGAATTGGTTATCATTTCCTCTACATCCAGTATAAATAAAACTTTCGCATGCCCTACGAGATCGAACATATCCCCATTGAGTAATCTGTAATGAACATCTACGGTCTCCTCTATTAATTGGTTGTCTGCATACTGTAAAAAAAATTTTTCGTTAACAATATTTAATCTAAAAAATACATGATATAACACATCCTATATAAGAAATCAGCCAGCTATAGGCCTGTTACGCTTTTTGCTGTTACGCTGTTCGTCCGTTACGGTATACAGATAATATATACGACAATAAAAAAATTATAAATGTGTAAAAATCTTACTTCGTTCCCGTTGACCCATTGATTGCCCAAAATTCGTTATTAAAATAATACAAAGAATGGCGAATAAAGTACAAAATTTGCAATTCATTTTTTCGTTTTAAATTCACTTTCTTTTACTGAGAGATTATAAGGCAAATTTGCAAGCTTGATAACAACTTTTATACGGTAACACTCTTTTATATTCTGGCAAAGTATCTAATACAAAAAGATATGATTTATATAGTCTTGAATTGTACGCAACAAAAAATAACAAAAAGTGAACTCAATATTTCACGAAAAAGAATTTCTTACAATCTTCCTGTTCATAAATAAGAGTTTATCTTCATGAAGTTTTCCTTATTATTATTAGTTTTCTTCCGCTTTCAAAATATTTTTAAGCAGGGTCAGATGAGTCAGTGAAAAACAAGGGTCAATTAGAAGCAAAAGATATTATGAATCTCCTGGGATTAAAATAACTTATGAAGTTGAATTTCTAACACTTTAATAGTTGATATAAATACCTGCTTGCTTCGAAAAAGCGTGAGTTTTCGAAATAAAACCTAAAATTTGAAATTCAATGCCAAATGTAACAGGTTAATCCACCATGATTCTTTAATCACATTACTCACGTAACTCTCGCACTCGTACGCAAGTTTTCCGCGCATGCGCACTTGTTTTGATTAATCCAGCGCTTATTTAAAATAATGTTTTAAAAATACAGTAAAAATGATTCTTTATTGTACAATTATCATAATTATTATTAATATAAATCCAATAATTAACACTATTGCATGTTTAATATTAAAGTTCTTTTTTCAGTGTTCTACATATATTAATTAATTCCCCGACAATAATCTTCACAAAATTCTTTGGCCCCAAATTGATTATCATTTCCACCACATCCAGTATAAATAAATCTTATGCACTCTCTACTAGACCGAACGTATCCCCATTTAATAAGGTGTCCTACACATGGACCTCCTCTATTAATTGGCAGTCTGCATACTGTAAAATATTTTTTTTTTAAATAAATTATCTAAAATTTATGTATATGCTATAAAATAAAATAAAATTTGCGAAATTGGATAATGAACCATAATGAAAAAATTATAAATGTTTAATAAACTTACTTCGTTCTCGTTGACCCATTGATTGACCAAAATTCGTCATTAAAATAATACAAAGAATGGCGAATAAAGCACAAAATTTGCAATTCATTATTTTGGTTTAAATCCACTTTTTTATTTAATGAGAGAATGTAATGCAAATTGTGAAGTTTGATAACAATTTTTTATATGACTCTTTTATATTCTTGCAAGGGTATCATATAAAATTTTTTCCGGTGTATATGCTGAAATATGCACATTAACAGACAACAAAAAGTAAACTCAATAATTTGCAAGAAAAAAATTTTTAAACTTTTTTATTTATTTTCCTTATTATTATTAACTTTTTTCCTCTGTTAAAATATTTTGATATCAGGCTGAGTGTGGGTATTAAAAGATTTTTTTTTTCAAAAATATTTTGATTTTATTAGAGGTCAGTAACTTTTTAAATTTATAGAATGTAGAAGGTTTTAAAATAGGAGAATCTACGCGTTTTTTTAAAGATCTGTGGAAAAGCTGAAATCTTTTTTCTATAAACTAATCTTCTACAAAAATCTAGAAAAATCCTAATAATGTTACTCTCAAAACAAATTTTGATTTTTCATAGAAATCAGTAACTTCTTAAATTTAAGTCCTAGAAAATTGTAAGATAGACCAATCGACTCATTTTTAAAAGATGAATAAATTAGTTACTATACTATATATATATATATATTAGTTTAGATGACAATTAATAAAAATAATAATAATAATTTGAGGTTATGTTAAACTATTTTGCGCATGACAGAAGCAAACTAGAATTGACGCCAAATATATTTACCTTCTCACAAACTTGTAATATTCTTGGAACAAGCAAAAGTATGATTTCTTTCAAAGCATTCATATCAAATATGTAAACATATTTTTATCCTTGGTAATAAAAGAAAACTTTTCTCTTATTGTTGTAGGTTAAAGTAAATGTCGTTGAATTCCAAAAATGATTAATTTTATTCCTCTTTTTTAAAATATCTTGTTATAGGGCCGGGTGGAGTAACAATTTACGAAGGGTAATATTTAGGATTTCGGAACTAACTCGGAAATTGAAACAAGACTGTTTAGAATTTTCATATTTTATTTATTGACATGTAATAATTGACACTGAAAAAATGGAATTGATTACTATTTACATTTTGGTAAAATTCACTAACAAAAATGGTTAATTTAACCATGAATATGGAAAAGTTAACTACATTCATAGTTAATATAACCTTAAAAAAAAGTAGTAATATTCTTTTAACGGTACACTTGAATTGCTAATTTTGACATAATTTTTTTCAGTGATTCTACATAATTTTATTAAGCAACTCCGCGACATAATGATTCACATGCAGATCTTGTTAAAAATTTATTATCATTTCCTCCACACCCAGTATAATCGAACATCGTGCACTCTCTACGAGATATATTATATCCAAATCGGAAATAGCGGCCATTACATCTACGGTCTCCTCCATTAATTGGTAGTCTGCATACTGGAAAAAAAATTTTTTTTTGAAGAAGGATGAAAAAATTTCTAATTGTGAAGTCATTCCTTTCTGTACACATATTTTATAATTTAAAATTATTCTTAATGTTCGATAATTTTGTTTCTTTTATTTTATTTATTTTTCATTTTATATGTGTGTTTTTGTGAAAAAAGAAGTTTTACAAAAAATAATGACAATTCTAAATTTCATAGCGTTTCTGACTCTGAACACTGGTTTCCTCTTTTATATAAAATTTATTGACAACTTCGTATTAGGAGATGTTTTATACTATTGTGACAACTGAAATTCTTCATGAATTTATGTTCTTGTTTATGCTTTAATTACTGACTCCCTGAAGAGGAAATAATTTAGATTTCGAAACGTCGGAAAATTTTTTAAGCCTTAAACTACATTGTCCGAATGACTTCATTCTTTCATCTTTTTTCATCCTTCTATGAAAAAATAAATACCTACTCGGACGTAACGGGTTGATAATAATAATAAAATTTTTTTTATAATAATACTTCAATCTAAAATATGTTATGTAACATAAAATAAAACAATAATCTCGAAAACAGACAATACGATGATGAAAAAACTATAAATGTATAATAAACTTACCCCGATCTCGTTGACCCATTGATTGGCCAATGTTTGTTATTAAAACAATACAAAGAATGGCGAATAAAGCAAAAAATTTGCAAGTCATTTTTTTCTCTTTCAAATTTACTTTCGTTGAATACAAGCTTGTAATGCAATTTTTCAAGTATGAATTCAATTCTTTACGGTGACTCTTTTATATTCGTGCAATCTAATAAAAAATAATCAGATGTTAATAGTCTGAAATGTACACATGAAAAACCAACAAAGAACACAAGTACAAAAATAAACCCAATAACTCATGATAAAGAAATTTATATATCTTTTTATTTATTTAAATAAAATTTACCTTATTATTATTAAATTTTTCTCTCCGATGATTTCTACGGAATTAATTAAATTTTTATCCGTGCGTCACTATGAAGTCAGGGATTAGTACAAAAGTATTGTATAGGTGCTGTTTCAGACGTCAACTTTTCGAGAAAAACGTAAGCTTTTTTGTATACAAACACGAAACGAAGATACCGAAAAGGAAAAACAGGAACAACAGGAAAGTTATTTAAGTAATTGTTTCCTTAAGCATTCTAGATAACAAAAATGGTGAAACGAAAATGATGACATGGGCAGATTTTTTTTATAAAAGTATAAAGTTGACAATGAAATTAATACTACTTTAGTATTTTCTTTCACATTTGAACGAGAAAAATTCAAAAAACCGAATAAAAATTTTGTACTAGTTGCACATCTCCACAGAAAAAAGGTTTTTGTCTGAGAAACTATACTAGTGTATTCCTACGAATTTTTCTTCACTGAATCCGAATCCGAAGTCAAAACAACCAGATTAGCTAAAAAAAAATTTAGAAGACGTATAATTTAGAAGAAAAAAGTGTAAAACAGGAAACCAGTTTTTTTTTATTTTGTGCATTTTTTAAAATCAAGTATTATTTAAAATACTTGTACTCGTAGTTTGTAAAAACGACTGTATTATTTCCTTTTGAAACATTTTTGTCTTATACCTGTTTTACAAGACGAAAGATTTCAAACTTAAATTTTACACACAGTGCCACATAAAAAAATATATTTCCAGCTTTGTTATCCTTTAATGTACTCTAGAATATCTAGAAAAAATACTTCATACAGCAAAAACGATCAAAAACAATTTTTACACAACTTTATAAATAAACAAACTGTGATGAAGAAAATAGCACCCTCAGGGCGTCTATTTTGTGCACGACTTTGAGTTTATTTAACTCAGACAAAAATTGTTCTCTTGTCCTTTAACTCATAGGAGTTTTTTAAACCATAAGTTTTATATAAAAAAAACTAATAAAAACAACAAATAAAAAAAATTAATAACATAAATTAGAAATTTAGAAACAAAAGAAATTTGAAAAAGTTATTATCATTCACTATACTTACAATTATTTTATGATTATCTTTATTATAACCACACTCATTTTACAAATTTAAAATAATTATTTAATAAACTAATTTTTTAAATAAACTTAATAAAATTAACTACTTGTCAAAAAACTTCAATGATAATTATCACATAATGTAATTATTGAATTACAATAGAAACAAACATCCTAATCGCAAATGACATTTATCAAAATGATACTTCAATGAAGAAAATACAACTATTGAATTAATGTAATTAAAAAAAAGATGAGTAAATTGGAATCTTACAATGAAATAAAATGAAATTATTCAAAATTATTATTATTACTTTCCTGTCATTAACCATTACTACGTAACTGCAGAATAATAACAAAAAACATAACCTTAGAAAGTATAATATTTTTATTTTACAGAAACTTAAAAGGTTAATAAATTACACAGGCACACAAAAAAACTTTCGTTTTTTTGTATTTGTATCATGTATTTTTTACTTAACATATAAATTTTTTAAAATGTTAAAAACGCGTGAATAGTGAATTATGAAAAAAAAATATTTTTGGTAAAATATATCATATCTTTGTTAAAAATTATCGTAGAACAGTTTTTAAAAAAGCGTTTTAAAGGTCATAGTTTAAGCTTTTTATTGGCACTAGGCATGTATTAATCACACCTCTCCTCAAAAATTTTAAATCGGAAGGAAATAGTGCTTTAAATTAAACATTGGGTCTTTTTAAGTACATAAAAAGTAGTCAATTGCAATTTTGCAGAAAATCCTAGCTGCTCCTCTTTTTGAGATATCGATAAAAACGTAATTTTTAATTTAAAAATACTCAGATTTTACGAAATATATGCGTTTATTTAAATGCTTATCGATAATATTTACTTTATTTAATGTATTCTGAAATTTCCGAAACTTTTATATTACCATTGTAACATAGTTTTACAAATAGAAGACGTAGAATGTAATTTTGCATGTATTAAACAAAAATATATAGAATAATAAGAATGAAATATAATGTCACAGCAATGTTCATTTCGTTGAAATGTATTTGTTAACCTTACCTAATTTAATTAAGGGTTATTAAACATATCGGTGTCACTTATTATGCCTTATTAATGGATTTATTTATCACTGTATTACAATAAATAATTAATTAGAAAGTAAGAGTAAAGATACTGCAACGTTACCATTTAGTTCACAATTTACTTTTTTTTCTATATATTCATTATTTTTTATAGCTTTTATGTCAGCTTTAAAATGTCTCAACAATTCTGCGATCACGAAGACAACAGGTTGAAAGTTTGCGGACCTTGTGGAAGAAAAATTGTTTGTAATGGGTCTAAGAAATTAAGCTATTTTAGGATAAATAAAGAGGGTGAAATTTTGATACAAAAACACGTTGACAATTCGTTTAAGTTAGAGAACTCGAAATTTCCTTTGTCTTGGTGCAATACTTGTCGCAATACGATTAAGGAGTATGAAAAGAATATAACCAACAGGCCTAAAATTAAAATGCCTAATTATGAAGATCTAAAGCTGCTGAAAGAAACAAGGAGTGATAAAGAAGACTGCAACTGCTACATTTGTTTAACAGCAAGGTCTACTTTTCATTCGAAAGCTGTTATAGTTAGGGGAATGAACGAAACTTTGAAATTAAAATAGATGCGGATAATGGTTTTTAAGTGACTTCAAGTACATGAAAAAGCTTAAAATCTTCAAACGTTTCTAAAATCTGTGAAAAGCAAAATAATACAATTTGTAAAATTTGTTGCGGAGAAGTTGGTAAGGGCCTACGCCATGATTGCAACAAAGAAAATGTTTTAGTAGATAATTTACAGAGCATCATAATTAACTTTCCTGAAAAAGTCCAAGATAAAATTGTACTTAATATCCTGAAACAAAAAAGTAAGAAAAGCGAGTCTTCTAACTCATTACAAGCCGAAACAATCAAACTACATGCTCGAGGCCGATATGATACTAGAATCTTAGTGAATCCTCAAAAACATAAAGAAACTGTTTTTAGTGCCGATAAATTGGATAATTTGCAAAATGATATGGGATTTTCTTCAAATAAAATGAGAGTCATAGAAAAGTTTATTCGCTGCAGCGCTGGGAAAAAAGCAATTCCCAAAAATTACAGAAATCACGCGAGTGAAAAAGGCAAGATCTTAAATAACGTTTAGTCATGTTGAAGGGACGGATGGAAAAAAAGTTAGGCCAATTGTGTATGCTGATTGCTCTGAAGTACTGGAAACAGTCGTAGATTACCGTAATATGGTTGGAAATTATTACATAAAAATTATGGCGGACTTTGGTCAGGATTTTTTTAAAAATTTCATTGTCGCGTTTTAATAAAGATGAAGAAGAAGACGTTCCTCATACTGCTATACCGGCTAAGAGATCAAAATATTCCGAAGGAGGTAGAATCGGTAAAAGTGCTACATTGACTAGTGTAAATAAAGTCATTATCTTTTGTGCAGTACCCAAAATTAAAGAAACCTACGATAACGTGTTGTACTTATGCAATTTAATCAATTTAAACAATGTGCCATTCAAGTTTGCAGGTGATCTTAAGCTCTTATTGATCATAAACGGGCAACAAACTGCAAGCTCAATGTATCCATGTCCATATTGTTTTATCTCATTGCGGAATTTGAAGAAAGGGTGCAAAGAATTTGTGGACATCGAAGATCAAGTTGTAGTGAGTCCCTCCAAATTATCATCAGAGAAAGAAGAGACAGTCAAGCAATTGAAAACCTATGACGATCTTAAAAGCGACTACAACAGGTACGTTATCGAGGGAAAAACAAAGAAAAATGCAATGTATTGTCATAGCACAATAAATGATAACCACCTATTTTGGAAAGGCTTGGTTCCTCTACTTGGACGGGAAACTGCTCTTATATGGCCTAAAAATCTAAAGGTCGTGCCAAAAAATTATCAAGGTGAACTATTTGAGGGCAACGCCTGCAGAAAACTTTTAAAACATGCCGATAAACTTTACGATAAAGAAATTTGTCGTGGTGCCACAAAATTACGAATTGAGCCTTTTGTGTCATCCTTCAAAAAAATGAACGATATTGTTCACAATTGCTTTTCTAATACGAGAAAAAATAATGTAGACCTTGAAAAAAGTATTGAAGAGTTAAAAAAGGCTTTTAATGCAACTGACGTATCTGAATCATTGAAAATACATATCATTCTCAACCACCTTCTGCAATGCTTATCATCTCTTGAGGACAATGACGGCTTCGGTCTGTGGTCCGAACAAGCTGGGGAATCAATTCATTAAGAATTTTTAAAATATTGGGATCGGTATATGCTTAATTCGATGGACTTACCCTATCCAACTGCAAAAGGCAGTAATTGAATTTTCATCCAGACATATTTAGTTGGTAAAAGCTAGTTAAATTACACATATTAAACATAAACAATATCGATAAATGTATAAATATATGCAAATATATCATAAATTCTGAGTTTTTTATATTAAAAATTACGTTTTTATCGATATCTCAAAAAGAGGAGCAGCTAGGATTTTCTGCAAAATTGCAATTGACTACTTTTTATGTACTTAAAAGGACCCAATGTTTAATTTAAAGCACCATTTTCATCCGATTTAAAATTGTTGAGGAGAGGTGTGTAATGTTAAGTCGGGTTCAGATTCTATTAAATAAAAAGTGTCATTTTATTGATTTTGTGGTTAGGAAAAAATCCTGATGTGATGGAGTAAAACTGACTTCAGATTCGTGTTCAGGGCACCAAAATACATAGGAGTAGGGTGATCTGGTTAAAAGTACATGACACTTTCTTTTTTTTGTGTGCCTGTGTTATAAACAAACAATAAAATAAAAGAAAGAACTGAAAATTATTATTACTTACCAGTTTCACCATTTTCACGTGACCGAAAAGTAATCCGATGACAATCACCACGTGTAGTACAATAAAAACAAATATAACCTTAAATCACATAAATAAATATGATACTTTTTTGAAAAAATAATAACATTTAAATAATAGAACTAAAAAACAGATAAATAAGTTACAAATAAAATAAAAAGAAATAAAAGATTATTATCATTACTCAACTGTCAGAAACGAATGCCAATGTAAACAAAATATTATTTAACTCAAAACAGTATAACCTCAACAACTTCACTAAAATCACTGTTTAAAATATCACTCCTTAGTTATTACAATTTCATTTATTTTTAATTTTTTATTATTTAATAAAATGCAATTTTTTTTATTATTAATAATAATAATAATAATAATAATAGCAGTAATAATAACAACAGTAATAGTAACCCAAGAACTTTTCAGCACCCGGAACAGATAAGATTAATAATCTATATATTCTGTATGAGGAAAAAATAGGTTTAATAATAGAGAAATAAACAAGTTAAATTAATTCATTGAATAATTGCAATACATAATTGAAATTTAAGGAAAACATGAACATTTGAAGAAATTATAATTAAAATTTATAAAAAGTAATTAAAGATTTAGAAATAAACTTGGAACATAGAGATGACAGAACTATTTCCCTGTTGAGAAATAATTTGAAAAATAATGAAGACAATTAAAATATGTGAAACAAGTCTACTTAGAATTTTCATATATTTTATTTTATGACCAGTAGCAATTAAAAACTAAAGTGATTACTGTTTATATTTTGTTAATATAACCTAGAAAAAGGCATAATTCTTTTAACCAAACTCTTGCATGGTTTATTTTAAATTTCTTTTTTCAGTGTTCTACATACTTTTATTAATTAACTCCACGACAATAATTTTCACAAAATTCTTTGGACGCAAATTGATTATCATTTCCATCACATCCAGTATAAATAAATCTTATACACTCTCTTCTAGAACGAACATATCCCCATTTAGTAAGGTGTCCTCGACATGGACCTCCTGTATTAATTGGTTGTCTGCATACTGCAAAATATATTTTTCTATACACTGACTAATCTTAAATTTATGAATGGTATAAAATAAAATTTGCAAAATTGGATATTAAACAATAATGAAAAAATTATAAATGTGTAATTTTACTTACTTCGTTCTCGTTGACCCATTGATTGACCGAAATTCATCATTAAAATAATACAAAGAATGGCGAATAAAGCACAAAATTTACAATTCATTATTTTCTTTTAAATTCACTTTCTTTTAATAAAATAATGTACTGCAAATTGACAAGTTTGATAACAACTTGTTATAGTAACACTCTTTTATATTCTTGCAAGGGTATCTAATAAAAATTTATCCGTTGTACATATTTCGAAATATGCACATTCAAAAACAACAAAAAGTAAATTCAATAATTCACAAGAAATAAAAATTCCTACACTTTTTTATTTATTTTCCTTATTATTATTAATTTTTTTCTTCTTTTAAAATATTTTAAAAAGAGCTCATTCGAAATAAAAGATATTTAAGCTTAATTTACAGACTTTTATGTAAGTACTATTATTAAATTAATTGACAATAAAAATTTAAGAAAGTAATTTAAAACTGAAAAAATAATTGAAGGAATTAAGGACGCTTATATACCCTCAAGCGGTTCTCATTCTATCGGACCATGATATTCAATATATTTTTAATTTCATTTCTTTTTATATTACAGTTTGCAATATATTAATTTTTTTATAGCTTTATAGAGCCGTTTTTTTTAACTGCATAAAATACAGGCATTTTGAGCGTTTTCTTACTTTTTCCATGTAAAAGTCCCAACTTTATAAATTTAAATCTTGAAAACAGAACGGTAAATTTCAATAAAATTATTACCATACATGTAAAATAATGCATTTAATATGTCATTAAAATTTTAAAAGAATCTGTAGAAAATCGATTTTAGGATAAACATCCTTAAAGAATATAATTGAAATTTCCGGAAAGTAATTTAAAGTTAAGGAATTAACTCGGGAATTAAAATAAGACTGTTTAAAATTTTTATATTTTATTTATTGACATGTAGCGATTGACACTGAAGAAGAGAATTGATTATCATTTACATTTTGGTAACATGAACTAACAAGAACAGTTAATTTAACCATAGGAATGGTAAAGTTAACTACATTCGTAGTAAATATAACCTAAAAAGTAATAATTCATTTAACCAGTCACTTACATGGTTAATTTTACAATATTCTTTACAAAATTCTACATACAATTAATCTAGAACTCCAAAACAATACTGCTCGCAAAACCATTCGCTATCAAACCGATGGTCATTTCCACCACATCCAGAAAAAGTAAACGTTTTGCATTTTCCAGAAGAGGGATCATATCCATACTGAGGAAAGGGGTGTTTGTGACATGGTTTGTCTCCTTCATGAATTTTTTTTCTGCATACTGAAATTTTTTTTGGTAATAATAGTTAATTCTAAAATATATATGATATAACATTAAATAAAATAAAAATCGCGAAAACATATAATGTACGATATAATCATATAATAAAAATATTAGAAATGTGTAACAAACTCACATTCTCCTGGATAGGTCCGTGATTGAACAAAATTCGTCATTAAAATAATACAAAGAATGGCAAATAAAGCACAAAATTTGAAATCCATTTTCTTGTTTTAAATTCTCTTTTTTTCAATTGAGAGATTCTAACGTAAATGTTCTTAGTCTGATAATAATTTTTTACGGTTACACTCTTTTATATTGATTCAGGGGTATCTAATAAAACCTTATCAGCTGCAATTATTCTGAAATATGCACAACAAATAGTGAACTCATTAATTTAAAATAAAAAAAGGTAAACACCTTTTTATCTAGGAACATAAAAATTTCTGTATCTTTATGATTGCAAAAAGTTATTTTTTCAATTTAATAAATTTATTACAACCATTTGAAAAGATATATGGATCTTTAGAAATATTTCTTTTTGTGCATAGAAAATAAGAAATTAATTCATACATTTTTTTATTTTAAAAATTCATAAATATATTCAGCATTAAAAGATCTAACACCTCTATAACTTGATTATTCTAATTTTTAGAATTTTAAAAGATTTTTATATTAAATTTTATAGATAAATAAAAATGTTAAAATGTGGAGCATGTGTTTTTTTTTTTAAGTAAACAACAACTTCATGTCATTGAACTTTATTTTGGAAAATATTTTTCTTTCTTAAAAAACTATTTAATAATACTAATTTATTATTAATTATAATTTAACAAATTTCTAGATTTTAAAGCACTTACCAAAATTTAAAAAATTAAAAAATGTAACTGTAATTTGGGAAATCAATTTAAAATTGAAGAATAAAATTAAACATTGTTGAAATTAACCAAAAATTGAAAAAAATTGCAAAATTGAACAACATTTTTAAAAATTAAAGAAAACAATTAAAAAGAAAGTAAAATAACTAAAGAAATTGAATAACACAATTTAAAAAATCGAAGATTATAATTTAGCTTTAAGAAATATAATTGGAAAAGTTCAAGAATATATCTGAAATAGAAGAAATTAATTAAAAATCTAAAAACATTATTAAAAAAATTAAATTGGTATTTTAAGATGATAAATGAAAATTTAATACCTAAAATAATTGAAATAACAAAATATATTTTTAAATTAATTTCTGAAATTCCAATTAGATTCTTCAATTTTTAAATTTTTTTCTTCAATTTTCAATAATTATATCCCTCAAGTTTTTTTATTATTTTCTTTTCCTTATTATTCATTTAGTATTTCTTTAAATTACAATTATATTCTTCAATTTTTTAAATTAAGTTTATTAATAATCAAGTTTGTTTGAGTTACGATTTTTTTCTTTTAATTAATTTTTTAAGTGCTTTATTATTGTCAATGCAAATTTTAATTTATCAATTTTAATATTCTAAATTATTTTCTTCGTCTATATTCAATTATTTAAATATTTTAATAATATTAAATAATTTTAATAATTATTTATTTACTTTATTTAATATAAGTTTTATTTCACAATTATTCTTTTCAATTTTTTACACGAAGAAATGTATACACTTTTTTATCTAAAAACATGAAATTTTCCATATCTTTGTGATTGCAAAAATGTATTCTTTTCAATTTAATAAATTTATTAAAACCTTTGGAAGAGATATATGAATCTCTAGAAATATTTATTTTTGTGCATTGGAAATGAAAAATTAACAAATACATTTTTTGAGCTCTAAAATTCATAAATATATTAAGCAATAAAAGATCTAACACCTCTATAACTTGATTATGCTAATTTTTATCATTTAAAAAAATTTTTTATATTAAATTTTATAAATGAACCAAAAGGTTAAAATGTGGTGTTGGTGATTTTTTTAAAGTAAAGAATAACGTCATGTCATTTGACTTTATTTTGCACAATATTTTTCATTCTTAGAAAACCATTTAATAATATTAATTTATTATTAATTATAATTTTTTAAATTTGTAGATTTTAAAACACTTACAGAAGTAAAAAATTGTTTGACCACCAATAATTATTTATCAAGATTTTTTGATTTATTTTTCATTAACAAATTATAAACAATTGATAATCATATTAATTTTTAATCTGAGTCAGAGGAATGTTGGTCTCAACATTTTTTACATTTTATTTAAAATTAGGCAATTTTTTTAAACTTAAAGCATGTTTATTTAAGTTAACTTTATCGTAGAAAAATTGCAAAAAATTTTTATCTATTGCCATCATATTTTTATTTTGAGCCAGAGGAATGAAAAACCTAAATTTATATTTTTTTAACTTTAAATAATATTTTTACAAAATTCACTTGACGAATTTTCATTAAGGATGTCAATTTATGTAATAAGTATGAAAATAAATAGATAATTCAACCTATTTCAAAAATATTGAATAATGTTCGACAAGCCAGATGAATGACGCGAAACTAGAGGACAACATTCATTTTCCATTTTTGAGAAATCTGTAAGATTTATTTTATTTATACTTTAAACAAATATTCAACGAAATTAGCTTCTGAAAATATTGTGAAAAAAAAATTGAAAAAAAATATTTCCAATTTGAACGGAATATTCATACGTTTTAAATTAGGCAAATAACTCCAAAAAATTGTCTGAGAATGCGAAATGCTATTTTCGATGTTTTGAATAATAAGTATTATTTTAGTACATAGTTTTAGGCATACATAAAGAAATAGAAGAGAATAAAACATCATAAAATTTCTCACAAGCTTCATTAACATTTTCGCAGATAATTGTATGGATTGCCAGTCAGCATCAAACAAAATCGTACCATTTCGACATATGATAGTTTCCAATGTTCACATTTATAATTTACTAAAATTAAGTATCGAGAAATTTACTGTTAACTTCATTTCTATTGGAATCTTAAAAAGAACACAGGTAAGATCGTTTTAGCAATTGGGTCATAGAATTTTTTCTGGCTGATTAAAAGTTATATAGTTTTTATTTAATAACATTTCTAATTTTAAAATTATAAAAAATTGTACACATACGCTTAGAAATAGAATTCTTTGCAAAATTAGTTTTACTTGTAGGTACATTGAAAGTCAAAGGAAGGAAAACAGGGATTGGCACAAATACGAATCTCTCTTTTAGGAAATACTTAATTTGAAAAATATTGAAGATATTAAAAATTCCATATTTTATTTATTAACATTTAGCAATTGAACAAGAAAGTGATAACTACATACATTTTGATTATATTAACTAACAAAAGTTGTTAATTTAACTATGAGATGATAAAGTTAACTAAATTCGTAGTAAATATAACCTAAAGAAAGTAATAATTCTTTTAACCAGTAACTTGAATGGTTAATTTTAAAATATTTTTTAAAAATATTAAGTACTAATTCTCGTAAGATAATGATAGTCACGACAATAATTTTCACACAAAAATTTTTCCGAAAATTGGTTAGCATTTCCACCACATCCAGTATAAGAAAAACTTACGCATTCGTCACGAGACGGAACATATGCCCATTTAATGAAGCTTCTTTTACATGATTTGTCTCCTCCATCAATTTCTAGTTTGCATACTGTAAAAATTTTTTTTTTTTGTAATAATACTTTAATCTAAAATATACATTATACATGATATAACATATAAATAAAAATAGCGAAAGCAGATAATATACGATAATGGAAAAATTAGAAATGAATAATAAACTTACATATTTCGGGTGAGTTTCTTGATTGAACAAAATTCGTCATTAAAATAATACAAAGAATGGCGAATAAAGCACAAAATTTGTAATTCATTTTCTTGTTTTAAATTCTCTTTCTTTCAATTGAGAGATTCTAACGTAAATGTTCTTAGTCTGATAATAATTTTTTACAGTTACACTCTTTTATATTATTTCAGGGGTATCTAATAAAACCTTATCAGGTGTAATTATTCTGAAATATGAACAACAAATAGTAAACTCAAAAATTTGAAATAAAGAAATGTAAACACCTTTTTATCTAGAAACATAAAAATTTCCATATTTTTATGATTGCAAAAATTATTCTTTTCAATTTGATAAATTTATTACAACCTTTTTAAAAGATTTATGGATCTCAAGAAATATTCCTTTTTGTGCAATTCATAAATATATATTAGGCAAGAAAAGATCTAACACCTCTATAACTTGATAATGCTAATTTGTAGCAATTAAAAAAATTTTTATATTAAATTTTATAGATAAATCAATATGTTAAAATGTGGAGCACGTGTTTTTTTTTAAAGTAAACAACAACTTCGTGTCATTCGACTTTATTTTGGACAATATTTTTCCTTCTTAAAAAACTATTTGATAATACTAATTTATTCGCTGACAAAAGTATTGGATTACATTTTAATCAGATTGAATAAGTTTTAATGAGTATTCTTCCGGGTCATTCCGAAATCAGTTTTTATCCGAATCTAAAAATTGATGTAACTTGACTAAAAATTCTTTCTGAATCATTCCGAAATAATCGGCTTTAATCCGAAGATAAATTTTAATCCGTTTGAATCCCGTTATTTTATTCCGAATCAATCCGAATCAATCCGTTTCATATTCGAATAAATCCAACTAAAATTGGAACGGATTGATTCGGAATGATTCGAAATGAAATAACGGGATTCAAACGGATAAAAACTGATTGGCTCGGAAACAAATTTCGGAATGCCCCGGAAGAATTCTGTTTAAAATTTATTCAAACTGATTGGAATTCAATCCGATACTGTCGCCAGGGTTATTAATTTTAATTTGAAAAATTTGTAAATTTTAAAGCACTTACCAAAATAAAAAATCTTTTGACCACCAATGATTATTACTTATCAAGATTTTAAGGTTTTTTTTTCATTCACAAATTAGAAACAATTGATAGTCATATTAATTTTTAATCTGAGTCAGAGGAATGTTGATTTCAACATTTTTTACATTTTATTTAAAATTAGGCAATATATTAATATTTCCTAAACAATATCTGTAGAGTACTATTTTCCAAATATTAAATAGTTGTTTTACATTTTAAAAGATATAGAACAGGTTATAGAAAGCTAACTTTTAGTAGTTGAAAATTAAAAAAAATAATATAATAATAAAAGCTATAAAGAATGCCAATGAAATTAGAGGAAAAAATTTTAATAATTAACGAATATAATTGGAATTTCAGAAATCAATTTAAATTTAAAGAATCCAATTTCAATTTGGCGCGAGTAATTTAAAAAATACTTGCTTGAAAAAAAAAAGAAAATTATGTCCCAATAATTGAGGAATTTTAAAGATATAAATAAAATATGAAGAACAAAATTTAAAAAATTAAAAAATGTAACTGTAATTTGGGAAATCAATTTAAAATTGAAGAATAAAATTGAACATTCTTGAAATTAACCAAAAATTGAAAAAATTGCAAAATTGAACAACATTTTTAAATTTTTTTTTTAGTTTAGTTTAGTTTAGTTTAGTTTAGTTTATTGACGGCATTTCTACACCTTTGTACATAAAATTTTACATAAGTAAAAGAACAACGAAAAGAAATTAATATAAATTCAAATTAGGAATAATAACATACAAATATTTTTATTTTTAGCTGCCAGCGCAGGCATAATCATATCGCATTTAGAATATAACTGTGGCTGTCTTAAAATAAAATAAAAAATAAATTAAAGAAAACAATTAAAAAGAAAGTAAAACAATTAAAGAAATTGAATAACACATTTTAAAAAATTGAAAAAAATTATTAAAATTTGAGGAAAATAATTGAAAAAGTAGAAGAATATATTTGAAATAGAAAAAATTAATTAAAAATATAAAAAGGTAAATGAAAAAATTAAAAAATATAATGGATATTTCAAGATAATAAGTAAAAATTTAATAAAATTATATAAACTTACAAAATTTTTTTAAATTACTCAGTTCTAAAATTTCAATTATATTCTTCAATTTTTAAAGTTTTGTCCTTTAATTTTCAATTATATCATTCAATTTTTTTAATTATTTTATTTTCTTAATTATTCAGTTATTTTTTCCAAATTACAATTTTCGAATAAATATATTCTTCAACTTGTTGAACAAATTTGATCAATAATCAAGTATTTTTTATTTATGACTTTTTTTCATTTAATAAATTGTTTTAATGTTTTATTATTATTATACTGCAAATGTTAATTATTAATTTCAATATTTTTAAATATTTTTTTCTATATTCAATTGTTTGAATAATTGTTTATTGAATATATTAGTTTTATTTTTTAATTATTCTATTTAATTTTTTTACATGTATTAATAAATAAATAAATTTTCAAATATTATCTTCAATTACAATTTTGTTTGAATAACAAGTTTTTTTTTAATTTCTTCTGTCTTGATGTAATTTTTCTCATTTTTAGTTCTTTTTTCAAAATTCCAATTACATTTTTCAGTATTTGTTTGCTTCAATTATTTCATTAAACTTTAATTTTCTTTCAGAAATGTGTCATTAGAATTTTTTAACATTTTCAATGATTTTCTTTGATTTTAAATTATTTTCTTCAATTTTCTAATGTGTTCTGTAATTTTCAATTATTTTTTTTTTTAAATATTCTATTAGGTTATTGAATTTTCAATTATTTTCTGCAAATATCGTTCCTTGTTCATTTTTAATAATTTTCTTTACATTTTACACTTTAAATACATATTTTCTTTTAATTTGAATGCGATATTTTAACTTCTACTACATTTTTGACTATTTTCTTATTTCTGAATTATTTACGTTAGTGTTTAATTAATTTTTAAACATGTTAATTTTTTTTTTTAAATTTCTATTAATAAAGAATTTTACGATTTAGGGAATAAGAAATAAGTGACAAAACATGAAAATAATATTATTTCTACGAAGGGCATTATTTCAGAATAAAATCAAAGATAACCTTATTTAATTCGAATATGTTTCATGTTGTTTAGTATCTATACCACAAAAGTTAATCAATTGGTTTCTAAATTATGATATATTAAATTAGTAATACAAAGTTAATACAAAAACGTTTATTAATAAACGAAACTTAGTAAACAATAATTTATATATACTTCTTCATTTATAGAAAAAAGATTTGTGTTAGCAACATTATAAGGCTACTTTAATTCTAAAAATTATTTTAACAATTTTTTGTTAATGCATTTAAACATATTTATCCATATTTTTTTAGAGCAAAGAATTATAAAAATTAAATTAGCAGTATTGTCCCAAAATTAATTTTACTTTTTTTTTTTCATTGCATTTGAACATTTTTCAGAATAATCAACTACATTGCAAAAAGTAGGTATCTTAAGGTATTTCTCTCGCAGTTAAACTTGAAAAAATCGATTTTTTATGGATTTTTTTTAAATTGTAAGAAAACGTTATTTTATATGTGCCTTGTATCTGGTTAAAATTTCAGGAACCTTTATCGTATGAAATTTGAGATATTCATATTCGAATTTTCAATTTTTATCATTTTGCATGTAAAATTGAAATTTCGATTATGAATATCTCAAATTTCAGACGGTAAAGGTTCCTAAAATTTTAACCAGATACAAGGCACATATAAAATAACGTTTTCTTACAATTTAAAAAAAATCCATAGAAAATCGATTTTTTCAAGTATAACTGCGAGAGAAATACCTTAATTTAAGATACACTTGTAGTCACTTTTAAGATGTTTCTGAAAAGTTAGCAAAAGTATCTTAAAATGCATTAGTGTTCTAAGATGGAAGCTGATTCACTTTTAAGACGTTTAAAGTATCTTATATATCGATATATAAGATACTTTAAACGTCTTAAAAGTGACTACAATGCATTTTAAGATGTTTCTTTTTACAGTGTATAAAATTTTGATTTTCCTCTAAATAACTCCGCAAGTTTTATTTAATTATCTCTGTAACTTCTGTAACTTAAAAACAAAACGGTAAATTTAAAAAAAATTGTAATCATACATGAAAAATAATGCATTTAATATGTCATTAAATTTTTATAAGAATCTGTAGAAAATCGATTTTTGGATAAACCTCCTTAAAGAATATAATTCAAATTTCCGGAAAGTAATTTAAAGTTAAGGAATTAACTCGGGAATTAAAATAAGACTGTTTAAAATTATTATATTTTATTTATTGACATGTAGCGATTGACAATGAATGAAGAAAAATTATTATTATTTACATTTTGTTTACATTAACTAACAAGAACAATTAATTTAACCATGGCAATGGTAAAGTTAACTATATTCGTAGTAAATATAACCTAAAAAGCAATAATTCATTAACCCATTCACTTGCTTGGTCAATTTTACAATATTCTTTACAGAATTCTACATACACTTATTAATGAATTCCAAAACAATACCGCTCGCAAAACCATTGGCTATCAAAACGATTGTCATTTCCACCACATCCAGAAAAAGTAAACGTTTTGCATTTTCCAGAAGAGCGATCATATCCCCACTGAGGAAAGGGGTGTTTGTGACATGATTTGTCTCCCTTATGAATTTTTTTTATGCATACTGAAAAATTTTTTTGGTAATAATAGTTAATTCTAATATATACATGATATAACATGAAATAAAATAAAAAACGCGAAAGCAATTAATATACTATATAATAAAAACATTAGAAATGTGTATGAAACTCACAATCTTCTGGATAGGCCCGTGATTGAAGAAAATTGGTCATTAAAATAATACAAAAAATGGCAAATAAAGCACAAAATTTGCAATTCATTTTCTCGTTTTAAATTCACTTTCTTTCAATGAGAGATTCTAACGTAAATGTTCTAGTCTGATAAAAATTGTTTTACGGTTACAGTCTTTTATATTGATTCAGGGGTATGTAATAGAACCTTATCAGCTGTAATTATTCTGAAATCTGCACAACAAAAGACAAAAAATAATGAACTCAATAATATGAAATAAATAAATGTACATACATCTTTTTATCTAGAAACATGAAAGTTTCCAAATCTTTATGATTGCAAAAAGTTATTCTTTTCAATTTAATAAATTTATTAAAACCTTTTGAAAAGATATATATGCGGATCTCCAGAAATATTCCTTTTTGTGTATCGGAAATGAAAAATTAATAAATACATTTTTTGATCTCTTAAATTCATAAATATATTAAGCAATAAAAGATCTAACATGTCTCTATAACTTGATTATGCTAATTTTTAGCATTTAAAAAGATTTTTTATATTACATTTTATAGATAAATCAAACTGTTAAAATGTGGAGCAGGTGTTTTTTTTTTATAGTAAACAACAACTTCACGTCATTCGACTTTATTTTGCACAATATTTTTCATTCTTAGAATACTATTTAATAATAATTTATTAATTATTAACTAGCGATGTTAATTCACTCGCTAACGCTCGCTCAATTATATTTATTGATAAAGAAATTGCTTATCTAAGTTTAAATATTAAAAACTATCATTAACTTATTTATTTAATTGTTGTTATTTTTCAATCTTTTGAAAATTATATATAAAGATTATAATTTTGTTTTAAGAATTTTTTTATTAATTAATAATATTAATATATTATTAATATTAAAATAAATTGTTTTATAATTTTGTTTAAAACAAATAATATACTAAAATTGTTTTTAATAAGGAAGTGTTATAATATTACGATGATTTAAACAAAATTTTGGATAAATTAGTTTTATATTAATATAAATATTGAATAAGTGTCTTATTCATGCTTCCAAAGTATAATTTTAAAAATTCCGAAAACACATACTTATCATTTAAAGATATGGATAAATCTTTTGGTATGCAATTGTAAAACAATGTGCTTCGTAAACCCATGCTTAATAATAAAATTTCTATTATATTAAATGATTGGAAATTAAAGATAATTATTTAAATTAAAGAAAACAATTAAAAAAATTGCAGAATTTTTATTTATTTATTTATTGAGTACAACTCCCCGCGGTCCAATGCAAACCATTAATGGGGATACAAACATGACATTTAAGATAAAGATATACAAGTAATGCAATACAAAAATTAGATATTCGAGATTATATAAAAGGAAAACCTATTAATAATTCAAAATAAATTATACTGGCGATGGCTACCGCTAATTTCAGCAAAGTTTTAATCTAAGACCGTATGAGCTTTAGAAATAAATTTAAGCTGGAAGTATAAAGATAAATAAAGATAAAGATAGTATAAAGCTTAAAAACAAAGCTAGTCGCAGCAATAATGCGCCTCTCCTCTAAAGTGTATATATCGAACTTTCATTATATTGAATCAAAATAAAAAAGAAAATCAGCAAAATATGAGACAAATTTCGAGTCATAAAAATCAAGTTCGACACATTGATTATACAATGGCACATTGAAGTTGCCTAATAAACATAAATTATAAATTATCAGAGTCTAAAACAATCAAGCTCATTAAGAGTATTAAAAAATAAAATAAAATTATCAATAGAAATATGAGGTGTAAATAAGTAATAAAATTGTAAAAAAATTATGACTAGTAATTTGCAGAGCTAATACATTAACGTCAATAGATAACCTATAAACAGGTGTATTCAATCTGCGTACATTTTGATAAAAAACACCAAGATTGAATTTATCTACGCAGAGGGCAGTTGAGATGCTGACACAATAATTACTTATCAAGATTTTTAGGTTTATTTGTCATTGACAGATTATAAACAATTGGTTTTCATATTACTTTTTAATCTGAGCCAGAGGAATGATGATTTAAGCATTTTTTTTACATTTTAGTTAAAATTAGGCAATTTTCCTTACACTTAAAATAATTTAACATGTTTATATAAGTTAACTTTATTGTAGCGAAATTGCAAAAAATTTGTATCTCAATTTATATTTTTTTAACTTTAAATAATGATATTTTTACAAAGTTCACTTGACGAATTATTATTAGTGATGTCAAGGTATTTAATAAGTATGAAAATAAATAAGAAACTCAACCCATATTAAAAATATTAAATAATATTTGTCAAGCCAGAGGAATGACGCGAAACCAGAGGACAAAATTCATTTTACATTTATGGATAATCTATAGGATATATTTTATTTATATTTTATACAAATATTCAACAATTCATTAGCTTATTCTACACAATATCTATAAAGTACTGTTTTTCAAATAATAAATAGTTTTTTTACGTTTTGAAAGAATAAAAAATTGATATAGGATACGTTAGAAATATAACAACAGTTAGCTTTTAAGTAGTTGAAGATTAAAAAAATAATATAATAATAAATAAAACCATAAAGAATGCCAATGAAATTAGAGGAAAAAATTTTAATAAATAATTGAAGAATATCATTGGAATTTGAGAAATCAGTTTAAAATTGAAGAATGCAATTGCAATTTGGAGCTAGTTTCAAAGCAGAGTTATCCTGGAATCAGGAATACCAATAATATTTGCATCTTTATCGGAAGCAATTATTAAACAATATAATAAACCTCTTTGGTTATGGTGGACATTTTGCCAGAAAAATAATATTTCTGTTTTTTAAGCAGGTTCTAAAGATGTTCTTACTTTTAATTTAAGGTTTATGAGCAAGTGGCAAGTTACGGTGCGTTAAATTCATATAGATCGTCAATTTCCTTAATTTTGGCAGCAGATACTGAAAACGATCCTATAATAAATATATTTTTCAAGGGAGTTTCGGTAATTAAGTCACAAAGACCCCGATATGATTCTACGTGGAACCCTCAGGTCGTCACTAAATTTTAAAAATCTTGGTAACCTCACGAAGATATTACGCTAAAACAGTTATCGCTTTAACATTTAATGTTAATCGCTCTCGTTACGTCACAACGTATGCAAACTATATCTATATTCAGGAACTAACTTAGGAAACAGGAATAGGCACAAATACGAATCTCTCGTTTGAGAACTCTCGTTTAAAACAAGTCTGCTTAGAATTTTCATATTTTATTTAATAACATTAAGTAATTGAATAAGAAAGTGATAACTACATACATTTTGATTATATTTACTAACAAAAATTGTTAATTTAACTATTGGAATTGTAGAGTAAACTAAATATAACCTAAGAAAAGTAATGATACTTTAAACCTGTCACTTACATAGTTAATGTTACAAAATTTTTACAGTATTCTACATACTTTTATTAATGAATTCCTTTACAGTAATTTTCACAAACATCTTTGCGCCCAAAGTGATTTGAATCTCCACCACATCCAGAATAAGTGAACTTTACGCATTTTCCACTAGAAGGAACATATGCCCATTTAGTGTAATTTGCGTGACATGATTTGTTTCCCTTATGAATTGGCCTTCTGCATGCTGAAAATTTTTTTTAGTAATAATGGTTAAATCTAAAAATAGTTATGATATAAAATAAAATAAAATAAAAATCTTGAAAGCAGAAAATATACGATACAATGAAAATATTAGAAATGTGTATGAAACTTACCTATTTCTGGAGGTTGCAATGATTGAACAAAATTCGTCATTAAAATAATACAAAGAATGACAAATAAAGCACAAAACTTGCAGTTCATTTTCTCGTTTTAAATTCTCTTTCTTTCAATGAGAGATTCTAACGTAAATGTTCTAGTCTGATAACAATTTGTTACGGTGACACTCTTTTATATTGGTGCCGGGGTATATCTAATAACAACTTATCATCTGTAATTATTCTGAAATCTGCACAACAAATAGTGAACTCAATAATTTAAAATAAAGAAATGCATACACCTTTTTATCTAGGAACATAAAAATTTCCATATCTTTATTTTTGCAAAAAGTTATTCTTTTCAATTTAATAAATTTATTAAAACTTTTGAAAAGATATAAGGATCTCTAGAAATATTTCTTTTTATGCATCGAAAATAAAAAATTAATTCATACATTTTTTTATTTTTAAAATTCATAAATATATTCAGCATTAAAAGATCTAACACCTCTATAACTTGATTATGCTATTATGTAGCATTTAAAAAGATTTTTTATATTAAATTTTATTAATAAATCTAAAGGTTAAAATGTGGAGCAGGTGTTTTTTTTTGCAAAGAACAACGTCATAACATCTGACTTTATTTTGCACAATTTTTTTTATTCTTAGAAAACTATTTAATAATATTCATTTATTAATAATTATAATTTTTTAAATTTGTAGATTTTAAAACACTTACCGAAGTAAAAAATCTTTTGACCACCAATAATTATTTCTTAAGATTTATAGAATTATTTTTCATTGACAGATTATAAGTAGGGCTGTGCAAAAAGTTCGAAAAGTCGAGCCGAGCCGAGCCGGCTTTTTTCGGGCCGAGTCATACATACATGCGCACTAGTTTTCTATGCACTAAATACATGCGCAATAGTGTTCCACGCGCTAAATACGTGCGCACTAGTAATGCACGCACTAAATACATGCGCACTAGTGTTAAACGCACTACATACATGCGCACTAGTTTTCTACGCACTAAATACTTGCGCACTAGTTTTCTATGCACTAAATGCGTGCGCACTAATGTTCCACGCACTAAATACATGCGCACTAGTGTTCCACACACTAAATACATGCGCTAAATACATGCGCAATAGTGTTCCACGCGCTAAATACGTGCGCACTAGAAATGCACGCACTAAATACATGCGCACTAGTGTTAAACGCACTACATACATGCGTACTAGTTTTCTACGCACTAAATACCTGCGCACTAGTTTTCTATGCACTAAATGCATGCGCACTAATGTTCCACGCACTAAATACATGCGCACTAGTGTTTCACGCACTAAATACATGCGCTAAATACATGCGCAATAGTGTTCCACGCGCTAAATACGTGCGCACTAGAAATGCACGCACTAAATACATGCGCACTAGTGTTAAACGCACTACATACATGCGCACTAGTTTTCTACGCACTAAATACCTGCGCACTAGTTTTCTATGCACTAAATGCATGCGCACTAATGTTCCACGCACTAAATACATGCGCACTAGTGTTCCACGCACTAAATACAAGCGCTAAATACATGCGCAATAGTGTTCCACGCACTAAATACATGCGCACTAGAAATGCACGCACTAAATACATTCGCACTAGTGTTAAACGCACTACATACATGCGCACTAGTTTTCTACGCACTAAATACCTGCGCACTAGTTTTCTATGCACTAAATGCATGCGCACTAATGTTCCACGCACTAAATACATGCGCACTAGTGTTCCACGCACTAAATACATGCGCTAAATACATGCGCAATAGTGTTCCACGCACTAAATACATGCGCACTAGTTTTCTATGCACTAAATTCATGCGCAATAGTGTTCCACGCACTAAATACGTGCGCACTAGTGTTTCACGCACTAAATACATGCGCACTATTGTTTCACGCACTAAATGCATGCGCATTAGTGTTCCACGCACTGAATACATGCGCACTAATGTTCCACGCACTAAATACATGCGCACTAGTGTTCCACGCACTAAATACATGCGCTAAATACATGCGCAATAGTGTTCCACGCACTAAATACATGCGCACTAGTTTTCTATGCACTAAATACATGCGCAATAGTGTTCCACGCACTAAATACGTGCGCACTAGTTTTCTATGCACTAAATACATGCGCACTGGTTTTCCACGCACTAAATACTATTACACAATTTTTCTACACACTGTACATACTTAGTGCATGGAACACTACTGCGCATGTATTTTAATGCTTAGAAAAATAGTGCGCATGTATTTAGTGTGTAGAAAACGAGTGCGCATGTGTTAAGTGCGGGGAACACTACTGCGCATGTGTTTAGTGAGGGGAACTTTATTGCTCACGTATTTGTAACAATAGTGCGCACGTATTTAGTGTGTGGAGCATTAGTGCGCATGTATTTAGTGCGTAGAAAACTAGTGTGCATATATTTAGTGCGTGGAACACTAGTGCGCATGTATTTAGTGCGTGAAATACTAGTGCGTATGAATTAGTGCGTGGAATACTAGTGCGCATGTATTTAGTGTGTGGAACATTAGTGCGCATGCATTTAGTGCATAGAAAACTAGTGCGCAGGTATTTAGAAACGGTCGGGTAGAAACGGTCGGGTCTCGTTCATGGCCCGAAATTTTCGGGCCGCCGAATCATTCGAGAACTCGGCTACTTTCGAGTACTCGAATAATTTCGGGTATTTCAGAAAGCCCGGCTCGAACCCGACCCGTCTCGAAGACTGTTAGACTCGACTCGGCTCGGTCGGACTTCGAGTTTCGAGCTTTTTGCACAGCCCTAATTATAAGAAATTGATATTCATATTAATTTTTAATCTGAGCCAGAGGAATGATGATTTAAACATTTTTTATATTTTATTTAAAATTAGGCAGTTTTTTTTAAACTTAAAATAATTTAGCATGTTTATATAATTTAACTTTATTGTAGAAAAATTGCAAAAAATTGTTATCTTTTGTCATCCTATTTTAATTTGAGACAGAGAAATGACGCTTTAAGTTGTAAATCGCTGAAAAACCTCAGTATATATATTTTTAACTTTAAATAATGATATTTGTAGAAAATTCAATTAAAGTTTTATTATTAGGAATGACAATGTATTTAGTAAGTATAAAAATAAATAATGAACTCAGCCCATATCAAAATTATTAAATAATATTTGACAAGTCAGAGGAATGACGCGAAACCAAAGGACAAAATTCGCATTTTCCATTTATGGAAAATCTCTAAGATATATTTTATTTATATTTTATACAAATATTTAACAATTCCTTAGCTTCTAGACAATATCTGTAAAGTACGGTTTTTCAAATATTAAATAGTTATTTTACGTTTTAAAAGAATAAAAAATTGACATAGGACAGGTTATAGAGCTAACTTTTAGTAGCTGAAAATTAAAAAAATAATACAATAATAATAAAAACTATAAAGAATTCCAATGAAATTAGAGGGAAAAATTTTAACAGTTGTAGAATATAATTAGAATTTCAGAAATTAATTTAAAATTAAAAAATGCAATTGCAATTTAGAGGAAAAATTTAAAAATTACGAAAAAAAAACGGAAAATAAGTCCCAATAATTGACAAATTTCAAAGATATAATTGAAAATTAAAGCACAAAATTTGAAAAATTAAAAAATGTAACTTAAATTTGAGTAATCAATTTAAAATTGAAGAATAAAATTGAATATTGATGAATATCTCTGTATTAAGATCACTAACTAAACTTTTACAATTGAGAAATGAATCAAAACAATAATTTCTAAAATGCTTCATTCTTATTGACTGAAATTGAAGGTGGCAAAATTCAAATCTTCTTAAATGAATCTTCATCAAATGTTTAACAAGGAACTCTTCTGAATTAATTCAAAACCAAAAACATTGAATTAATTAATTTAATTTGCCACCGGCAAATAAATGATCCATTGATAAATAAATAAGTGAAGAAATCTTCTGAGGTTAAATTATTCCAAATATCACTCCAGGTAGTGATGCGCGACGATACGAGAAATTTTTTTTTCGTTCGATATCGATCGGTTTTACAAGTTATGTTCAAAGCGATCATCTCGGATTTTCAATTGTTTTTTCCCTGTTCGATCGTCACACTTTTTAAACTATTTCGATCGATCAGACGATAATTTTATAAACATCTGTCAAATGTAAAAGTGGAAATTAAAGTTCATATTTGATTTAATTATCTAAGATGTCAGAGCAACCAATTGAAAATGTAGAAAGTAACAAACGACCTGTTGACAGGTAATATAATTAAAATTTCATTTATAAAATTATAAAAAATTTAAAGTTAAAAACTTGTTAAGAATTTTTTTAATTCAGACTTCTTTGGAAATAAAATATAATTTGATATTAATCTTTTCTAGTTATTTTTATAGACTAATATACTTTTAATTACATGAATATTTTGTTATTTAATACTATTTAATCAAGGGTATTTTATCAATTAATTGTTTTTTTAGGTTATTTTTTTATATTTCACTAAAAATATTATTGCTTTAATTACTTTTATATTTGCACACTGATGTATTTAAGAAATAGGTTTTATTAATGTATTAATGTATAATGTATTAAATCAATTTCTAGTATTAAACATTTAAGAACAATTGGAATAAATTTTTTAATTTTAAATTGAACATTTTTTTACATTCAACAACCTGAGAGAGAGGATAACAGGTACACCAAGAAAAAGAAAAATTTGAAAGTGTTTTTGATTTTCAATTCACGGAAAGTAAGGAAAAATTTGCAAAATGTAAATTGTGCAACGAAAAAACAGGCCAAGAAGTGATTATAAAAATGAAAGAAGGGAATACTACCGGAACAACAAGGCATTTTAGAAATTACCATCGTGTAGAATTTGACAGAGCATTTCCTTCCAACGGAAGTCAGGGATCAAGTGAAGTAATAATAATAATAGTCTTATAATATACATACTTCAATAATCTTCATAATTAGTAAATTGTGCATTAGAAAAAATTAATGTCATTTTATTTGAAGGACACTTAATAAATTTATATATCCTTTTTCTATTCAGAAATTTGATCAGAAAAAATTTAACCAAATGACAGTTGAGTGGATAGCAAAAAAATATCTTCCCCTTAACTTTTTCGATGACGATGTAACACAGGAGTACTTTATATATCTAAACAATGAAGCAAAATATCCTTTAAGGGATAATCTTCATTTCTTAGTTTCGGAACGATTTTTGGAAATGCAAAGTGCCGTGATGCAAGTTCTGCAAAATAATGCTTCAAAGATATCCTTTGCAATAGATGGTTGGACTTCTATTTCATCCACAAGCTTTTATGGGATAACTGGTAAATTTTTATTAATAGTGAATTCTAAAAATTATTGTGTAATTTTTTTCTCTGTTACTCTTTATGTCTTGTTTTAATCTTCAAAAATACAAACTGAAAATAATGCTGTTGAAATACAAAAAATCCCGTAATAATTCAAAAGTACTTTAAAAAAAGTCAATTTTTAATCATATTAAAAATAAAAATCTTCTCATAAATATTTTATAGAATAGAAAAGTTTTCAATTTCAGAAATATAATATAACTTTACTGAAGTATAAACAATTAGAGACGCAGAAACGTCTTTTAACATCTTTTAGACGAATGTTTTAAATGGTATAATTTTTATAATTTGTGCGAAGTATTATTTGCACAAATTGTCAGTGAATGGATTGTTTCAAGTACTGGATTCCCATTTGGCAGAAATTTGGTTGATTGAACAAATAATTCAGGATGAATTTAAAACCAAGTAGAAATTATCATTAAAAAAGGGATTTGTTTTAAAACTTGCACTAAAATGATTCTGTCCTCCCTAAATTTGAGTTAGTGATTTTCTGCTAATGAATTAGCAAGAAATCTGTTACTATTAAATAGTGAAAAATTTCACTATTTTTTAGTAAAAAACTACTAATAATAGTAGAAAATTACTAATTTGCAAGTGAAATATCTACTAATAGAAAAAGTAAACCTTCTCCTATTGCAATTAAAACAAATATTTCACTTTAAAATTAGTAGTTTTCCACTGAAAATGGTGCAATTTTTCACTATTTTATAGTATAGAAACTTATGATCTTTAATTCATTAGTAGAAAACCACCAATTCGGATTTAGAGAGTCGTTTCTTTACGGTATTCGTCGTGTGCCTAGTTGTCGAAAATTGAAGCTTTTTTTAAAAAATTTCCACGAAGTAAATGTGCAATAATTATTCAGTATGTCTATTACTTAGAGTTCCTTAGTATCTTCTCTAAAGAATAAGCTTAGTTTCGAGTATTATTTGTTGATTTAAATAGGAAATTTAGGAACTTTCATTACTTTTTCTAATGCTCTCGATCGTGAGGTTTTTTAAAAAATGTTGCAATTTTAATTAATAATAGCTTATTTTATTAATAAAAAGGTTCTCTACAACGTTACCATGTTAAATTTTTAAAAGTGTTTACTGTTTTTTTAATACAAATATTTGTTTAAAAAAAACCATTTATTTGAAAATTTTTTTAAAGCAAATATTCATATTAGGAAAACAGTAATTTTTTTTTTTAATTTAACGTGGTAAATTTGTAGAGAACCTTTTTGTTAATAAAATAATATATTATTAATTAAAATTGCAACATTTTTTAAAAAATGTTGTGTATAAATGTTTAGAAAATAATTTTAAAAAATAATAAACCATGTTAAATTTGTTTTTTGTAAGAAAAAGTAATGGAATTTAATTGTTATTAAATTTCCTATTTATATCAATAAATAATACTAATAATTGAAAAGAATATCTTCTGTTTAAATCCAGTTATTTTATTTCAAGGAATAATTATAAAAAATAAATAAATAATACTTAAAAAAAAGCTTATTCTTTAGAGAAGATACTAAGGAACATTAAGTAAAAGACATACTAAATAATTATTGCATATTTATTTCGTGAAAAATATTTTAAAGAAGCATCAATTTTCGTCTGCCAGGCATGCTACTAATACCTTAAAAGGTATATATTATGTATCTCTCGGTTAAATATAAGCTATCAGACAAAAAATTCCAGTATCATTCCAAACTATATTTTCTGGACGGAAAAACGTTCTTTTTTCGGAAAAATATTTGTAATGTTAAAAATTGCTTGTTTACACACATTTTTAGGCATTCAAACTATTCTCTTACATTGCTTTTATATAAAATTTTTAAAATTGATTCAATTTTGATTTATAATAGGTCATTTTCTTCAGAAATAG
Source organism: Ganaspis brasiliensis (assembly GCA_037103525.1). Lineage (NCBI taxonomy): Eukaryota > Metazoa > Arthropoda > Insecta > Hymenoptera > Figitidae > Ganaspis > Ganaspis brasiliensis. The sequence continues at coordinate 2,152,737 of JAZKLR010000294.1, forward strand.
ATTATCTACATATTCATGAAAGCGAATTTTCAAGAATCTGCACGGCTTTTCAAAATTACATTATTTGTTTAATAAATAAAAAGCAACTTTTTTTAAACAAGTAAGGTAAAAACACCAGTACCTGGACAAAGAAAAAATTGGAACTAAATGAAAAAATTTATAGATACCCTTCAGATAGTCAGTTTTTAGGTATAATTAAATTTGTTAATTGTAGATGCAAAATGTTTAGCAAAAAAATTATTTAAGACGTTTCTTTTAAAACTACTCTGAGTTGTCTGTCCAAGTTTACCTGACGTTTTTTATACGTACCCCAGTAGATGGACAAACACTTTGCAGACACTAATTAATCAATAAAATATTCAATTAATTAAAAACCTAATTAACTGATTAAATTAGTAGTTGCCAATAAAAGTATTAATAATAAATAATAGCAAATAATCTATAATAGAATATGTATTTTCCTATATGTCCAACTATAGGGTCTTATGTCCAACTACTAGGCCCGTCCAAATAGCGTACTGCCCAACTTCTGCTGCAAAGAAGCTATATTTTTATTTCAAGTTTTTAATTTAACGAAAACATTTATTATAATTAATTGTTTATTAATTCGAATCCTTTAAATGTAAGTTAAACGAAAATCCAAACATTTCGTAAAATATAATTAATTATCGTAGTAAAAAATATCGCTAATCTTGACACCCCTTCAAAAGTGTCCAGGTACTGGTGCTTTTACTTTAATCATATATAAAAAATGGTGAAGTTTTTTGATAATTCGTTTCCGTCAATTTATAGATAATCTATTTCTGGTGAAAATAAGCTATTATAAATCAGAAATCGCAACAATTTTAAAAATTTGTATATTAGAAGCGATGTAAGAGCAGAGTTCGATTGCCTAAAATTGTGTGTAAATAAACAATTTTGAACATTTACAAATTTTTTCCCCAAAAAAGGACGTTGTTCCTTCTTAAAAACATAGTCTCTGAAAAGTTTTGAATATTTTAAAGCACACTACATTTTTTTCTAATAGCCTGTGTTTAACCGAGAGATATACCTTAAAATTAGAATTCGGTGGTTTTTAAACTTCTTTAAATCACAGTGCTTGCAAATGAAAGTCCAGCAATACAAAAATTCGATAAAATATAAATTGCACCATTTAATAGAACTTTGTTTTTACAGAAAATATCATACATATATACATTTTTCAATTGGAAATTCTGTTGAATTGAAAATCGGTGAAATAAGGAATAGAGAATCTTTTTTTTAATTTATCTTATATATATATATATATATAACTATACTTTAGTAGTCAATACAAAATTTCTATTTTGATAAACTATAGCATTAGTAACCTAAAATATGATTTCTCAAACAGGTCATTATATTGACGAAAATTCGGAGCCTCAATCTTTGACCTTAGAGTTCGTTCCATCAAATGGAGGCCACACTGGAAAGGACATAGCAAATTTATTTTATAATTTCATTAAGAAATATAAATTAGAACAAAAAATTGGTGGCATTACTGTTGATAACACTGCAAGCAATATCATATTTATTCAAGAATTAGACCTTTTGTTATCAGAAAATGGAATTTCATTTCATGTAGAAGATCAACATTTTCGATGCATGGCCCACATTGAAAATTTAGGGGTTCAAGATTTTTTGGTCGAATTAAAAGTACAAACCATTGATGAGATCGAAGTAGAGGAAACTGTTGATACTGTTAACGAGATGGAGATTATTTTAAATTCAAACTCAAAGAAGCCTATAACTCCAGTAGGAAAACTTAAGGAACTTTTTACAAAGATTAAGTATTCAGAGCAACTGCGTCGAAAGTTAGAATGCTGCTGCGTTTCTGTTGATATAAATTATAAAGCTCCCACAACTGATCGCAAAACAAGGTGGTACTCCATACATGATATGATCGGGAAAGGCAAGAAAATGCGAAAAGCCTTAGACTTACTGTGTCTTACAAACGAAAACCTGCGTCAGTATTGTTTATCAGATAGAGATTGGATCCTCTTAGAGCCTGCTTATAAGCACTTGCAGTTATTTAAGTCTTTCTCTAAAGCTCTCTCTGGTCAAAAATATGTATCTCTCCCTTTGGTCATCATAGGGTTAAATTTATTATTAGACCAAATATTAAATGCGGTCGAAAAGATAGATGAAAATAGTAAACGAACAGCGACTGACTTAAAGATACGAGGTGCACTTATAGCAGCCAACGAAAAAATTATCAAACACTATCGTAAATGTAATTGGGTTTATTGTGCCGTCCTCATACTTGATCCTAGGCATAGAGTCGTTATTTTTGACAAGACAGAGTGGGGAAGATCAATGAAAAGAGAATCTGTCAACAAATTTGAAGAAATATATCGAAGAGATTATTATATTTCTCATTCTAGCGATAACTCTCAACCTGGGAATAATGATTCTCAGACTCTTCACGTAAAATCAGATGACGAAAATGAAATTGATTTTTTGAGTCTTTACAGAACGGCGGAAAAAAGGACCAAGAGGACTCCTAGAAATGATTCAGTTACAGATAACTGGAGAATCGAGCTGGATCAGTATTTAAAGGCAGATACTGATATCCTTAAATGGTGGCAGCAACATCAAAAAATATATCCAACTCTTGCACGTATGGCACGCGACTTGTACATTATACAAGCTACTTCGGTATCAGTGGAGCGCCTTTTTTCTCGATCATCCCCGACTACTCGTAAACATCGAAATAGGTTAGGAAAAGAGATAGCTCGTGAACTTCTCTGCATCACTGATTGGACTAATAAGAAAAATTACTCGATATTTAAATCTGTGTTATATTGTTACTGTTTTTTTAACGAAGTTCTAAATATATTTCAGTTTGTGTTGTTTTTAACATTTATTGATCATGATTACTTTATTATATAAAGCAATTTACTATAAAAAACTGTGCGTGATAATGCATTAAATAAAAAAAATGTTGAGAATTTTAAACAAACATTAATAAACTTTTAACAAGAAGCCTAAATCCCTTTCTTTTAATTTTAAGCATTTTTATCTAAATCTGAATAAGTCGAAAGTCTTACACTTATTTTAATAAATGCATATGAACTTACAATAATTGGATTTTCTATTTATTTAGAGTAAAATTTCACTTATTTGTATGTGTATTACATACACTTATTTAATATATAGAAGAACATAGAGAACTCAAATTTAAGAAAGTTAATTTTTCCAATTATTAGCTATTATTATATTGTAAACTATTGTTGAAGTTTTATTTATACATACTTTTTAATATGATAAAAAATATATTAATTTCACAATTGAAATTGGAATTTGAAATTGGTAAACAAATCTTTTTATTTAGCTTCAAGTCTCACAACAGCAGGTTCAAATGAATACAATGAGCCTTAAAAAAAGTTGACACTTTAAAACAAAATAAACGTTTTTTTAACGATAAGAAAGGGTCTAACGACAATTTACAGCTTAAGACAAGTCTTACACACTTTAAAAAATATTAAAAGTGTAAAATGGTTATATATATATTTAAAATTTTTAATTTATGTTTCATCATTTTGTAGTTGGCTACAACTTCACACTTAATTTTTGATAAAAACGACATTCTCGAGTTGATCGTTCGACGAGCCGAGATGTTCGTTTTACCGAGACAAAAAAAATTGACATCTCGGCTGTCAACTTAATAAAAACAAAAAATTTCGCTCGTTTCTCGGATTGTGTCGCTCAAATGCATCACTAATAAACCTCATCGGTTATGGTAGACATTTAGCCAGAAAAATAATATTTCTGATTTTAAAGCAGGTTCTAAAGATGTTCTTACTTTTAAATTAAGGTTTATGAGCAAGTGGCAAGTTACAGTGCGTTAAATTCATATAGAGCGTCAATTTCCTTAATTTTGGCAGCAGATATTGAAAACGATCCTATAATAAAAATATTTTTCAAGGGAGTTTCGGTAATTAAGTCACAAAGACCCCGATATGATTCTACGTGGAACCCTCAGGTCGTCACTAAATTTTAAAAATCTTGGTAACCTCACGAAGATATTACGCTAAAACAGTTATCGCTTTAACATTTAATGTTAATCGCTCTCGTTACGTCACAACGTATGCAAACTATATCTATATTCAGGAACCAACTTGGGAAATAGGAATAGGCACAAATACGAATCTCTCGTTTGAGAAGTCTCGTTTGAAACAAGTCTGCTTAGACTTTTCATATTTTATTTAATAACATTAAGTAATTGAACAAGAAAGTGATAACTACATACATTTTGATTATATTTACTAACAAAAATTGTTAATTTGACTATGGGAATTGTAGAGTTAACTAAATATAACCTAAGGAAAGTAATAATATTTTAAACCTGTCACTTACATGGTTAATGTTACAAAATTTTTACCGTATTCTACATACTTTTATTAATGAATTCCTTTACAGTAATTTTCACAAACATCTTTGCGCCCAAAGTGATTTGAATCTCCACCACATCCAGAATAAGTGAACTTTACGCATTTTCCACTAGAAGGAACATATGCCCATTTAGTGTAATTTGCGTGACATGATTTGTTTCCCTTATGAATTGGTCTTCTGCATGCTGAAAATTTTTTTTAGTAATAATGGTTAAATCTAAAAATAGTTATGATATAACATAAAATAAAATAAAAATCTTGAAAGCAGATAATATACGATACAATGAAAATATTAGAAATGTGTAATAATAGGGTGGCCCAAAAAAAAAAATTTTTGATTTTCGTAAACCTTACCCCCAAATTTTGTTCTTGGGCGAAAAGTATGAGATACGTATTTTCTTATTTTTTTATTTTTGAGTATTAACCCGTGCCGCAAAACCGTTGAAAATTACCATTGAATTTCTATGGAAAAAATGCACTTTTTCGTAAATTTGACATAAAATCGTGAAAAATTGACCTTTTTCTTTCTGTAAACGATATTTTTGTTCATGAATGTCAAAATAATAAAAATCTGTCGTATATTTATTAAATAAATTATTTTAACTATTTTTTATGTGACTTTAAAAAAACCCCATAAACGTAAAAAAACCTGGAATTTATTTAAAAAAATATTAATTATTATTTTAAATGCTTTTTCTTCATTCATTGATGTTATTATCAAAATATATATTATTGTTTATTTTTAACCATGTTACATAATTTGTTTAAACAATTTATTGTTGTTATTTCCCTACAAAATGACAAATAAATCCCCCTCGTGGTGTCACCTTGTCGTGGTGAGGGGGCTTAGGACCGCCCAGGCGCTTGTCCTTCGGACGCCATCACTGGACGAGCTGTTCGGCTCTTCCCAGAACTCATCGACCCCCGATGTCTGGCGAGTTTGGGCACAGGGGAATGAACGGGACCCCGTTAATTCGGGTAGCCGCCGTTTTTCGAACCTGTGCACTAGCTATCCTGTGCGGATGATGTTAATTCGGATTCCAAATGGGGGCTAACCATCCTCGTCAGCTGTGGACGACATAGATTCTGGGAGGAATAGGACACCCCTGCCTTCTTGGTTTTTCTAAGTTGGTGTGGAGTATCCTCGATCCAGGGTTGGCGCCCGATGGACAAGTTGTCTGTTCGGTCTGACTAACGACACCACCAACAAGATATAACAATGACAGAACGTGCAGTAAAAAATGATAGACCCCAGGTAGGCCCCTTTTCGGAGGGTGGTCCAACCGTTGATTGCGATCGGGTGAAAGCCCCGGTGGTCAACGCTGGCTCCTTGGATTCTGGGGAGAGCCAAACTCACGAGAGATATAACTCGTCTGGAGCTGACGATCAAACGGCACCTCCAATGTCCAATGTGGACAAAGGAGGTGAACCTTCAAAAAAGGAAACTCCATCCTCATCGGGTCGAGGAAGCTTGATAGAACAGAACCTTGTTCCACAGAGAGGAATGTTCACGGAGAACATCATGAGGGAGTTGAACGAGCTGCCAGGTATTTTTGCTATTATCGATAAAGGTATCGGCAAGCAAAAAAATATCAAGAAGGAAGTCCAGATTGCGTTGAAGAAACTCGAGGCCGCTTTTGATGTAATCCGCAAAAACATGTGGTTAATAGAAATGCCGGCCCAGAAGCCGGTGCAAGCGAGTTCAGCTAACCTGAGGACGCCAGGCGATGACAAGAAGCGACCTCGCGGGGGAAGTGAAAGCCCCGGAGCAACCCCTCCGCAATCAGCCTTGAAAAAGGCCAGAAAGGCAAAGCGAAGGATTGCTCCTGGTAAGAGCAGTGTGACCGAAGGTCAACAGCCCGCAAGGTCTTTTGCCCAGGTAACTGCGAGCGGAAGTGATGCTGCTGGCCCCTCTCAGGTTTCTGATCCTCCAGATCAAGAAGCCTTCGAACCGGTTCGCAACCGGAGAAAAGAGGTGCGGAGGCGGAATAAGAAAAAAAAAGGAAATGAAGGCGGAAAAAAATGCCTTCCCAGAAAATGAGGAAGACAGAGGCCGTGAGGATTTCGGCTAACGATGCGAATTCGTACGCCGATATCCTTATGGACCTGAAAAAGTCCATAAAGCCAGAGGACTCTGGCACCGAGGTGTTGAGAACAAGGAGAACCCTAAATAACGAGGTTCTCCTTATTGTCAAGAAGGGGGGGGGGGAAACCTCCAGGTTTGCGGGAGTTTTAGCTGAGGCTCTAAAAGAGAGAGCAAAAGTCACAGCTCTCGTCAATAAGAAGACTCTCGAGATCAAGGATCTTGATGAAACAACCTCTAAAGAGGACGTCGTCAAGGCCCTGGAAGAGAAGCTGGGCTCCTCCAATCCGGAACGAGCGGTCAGTGTCGTTTCGCGATTCCGCGGAACGAGGCTGGCGCTGATCCGTCTGCCAGAGGCAGAGTGCTTCACTCTGCTCGAGGCTTGGAAAATCCGGATTGGATGGATTAACGCAGCGATCCGAGAACACGTGGAGGTTCCCAGGTGCCAAAGGTGCCTAGGGTTCGGTCACCCGACTCGTTTATGCAAGGGCCCCGACAGGACTAAGAGCTGTCGGAGATGCGGCATAGCGGGCCACTTGGCTAAAGACTGCCAGTCAGACCACCCACCGTGTCTGACTTGCCTGGACAATGGTAAGGAGGACCGCGCCCACCTAACTTGGAGCGGCGCTTGTCCTATTTACAAGGCAGAACTGCAGAAACTCAAAAAGGCAAGAACCTAAAGTTTCTGCAGATTAATCTGCATACTAGTAGAAAAGCCCAGGACCTGATGTTGGTGACAGCCAGTGAGGAGAGGATCGACGTTCTGTTCTGCACTGAACAGAACAAAAGAAACGATCTAGCTCCCTGGTACCAGGATTCATCGGGAAGAGCAGCCATTCAGGTCTTCAACTCAGATCTGAGAGTAGACAAGTTCTTGGAGACGAGCAGTGGGTTCGTGTGGGTGGAAATATCGGGTATACGCATGTATACCTGCTACTTCTCACCCAACGACCCACTGACAACCTTCGAAGCGGAGATAGACGAACTCGAGTCGAGCCTGCGAGAATCCAGGCTGGATGTTCTCGTCACAGGCGACTTCAATGCGAAGTCGCCAGACTGGGGCGAGACAAGGCTCGACAATAGAGGAATTCTAATTGCATAAATGGTCTCCAGGAACAATCTGATGGTTGTTAACCAGGGCCAAAAGTGGACGTTCAGGAGAGACCATAATATCGGATCTATTATTGATCTTACGATAACAACGTCTCTCCTAAACAAGCACATTAAAGACTGGCACGTCTCTGAGGATCATACCGAAAGTGACCACCAGTGTATTAAGTTTTCAGTCTCAGGAGGAGACACGCCCAGAGCAAACAAGCAGGATGCTTCCTGTAAGAGAGGCCCTAGGTGGAACATTAAGAAGCTAGACGTCGAAAAGTTCGGTCGGTCCCTTGAAGAATCCCGCCTCTTTGAGGAACTTGGATGGGTGAAGAGACCGAACAACCTGGATGGGGAGGTGCGGCCGGTGATGAATATGATAATCACCGCATGCAACGCGTCAATGCCGCGTTGCAGAAGTACCACTCCCAGAAGACGTAATGTATACTGGTGGTCAGAGGAGCTGGCCTCTTTGCGAAAAGCATGCGTTAGAGCAAGAAGGATATACACCCGCTCTAAGGGAGATCCTATGCTAAAGGACGCATATACAGAGGCCAAGAGGATCCTCAGAAAGGAGATTCGAGCTTCACAGCGAAGGTGTTGGAAGACCCTAATCGAGGATGTCGAGAAGGACCCATGGGGTCTGGGCTATAAAATCGTCACCAAGAAATTGATAACGAAGCAAAAGACCCTCGGCCTGGACATCCCCGATTGGGTTTCAAATAATCAGGGCCTTGTTTCCACCAGCAGAACCATGGCCTAGGATGGATTGGAGTGACTGTCAAGTCCGTGAGGAGGAACTCTTCACTCTTGCAGAGCTCCACCAAGCCGGCAGAAGATTGAAGCCAGGCAAGGTGCCTGGAATCGATGGGATAAGTAACGAGATACTTAAACAAGTGATCGTTGCTTCACCCCAGATTCTCTTAGATTCCTTCAACAACTGCCCAAGAAGAGGAGAGTTCTTCCGGGACTGGAAACGACATAGGTTGGTCCTCCTAAGGAAAGGTAACAAACCCCTAGATAATGTCTCATCTTACAGGCCAATATGCCTGCTAGATACGATGGACAAACTATCCGACTACCAATTTGGTTTTCGTAAAGGCCTGTCCACAGTAGATGCCATACAAAAGGCAGTGGACCTAGCCAAGGAAGGAAAGGACAAATTGGGTCCAGGGAAGAAGAAGAGCTACTGCGCTTTGGTAGCTACACTGAGAAAACTCTGTACCGAATACCGCACGAGCGGTTTTTGCTTATTTTGCACATTATCACTGCGGGCGAGAATTGCACAAATCGATGCCAGTTTTTCACCGAGCCGTGCGGTAGCCACACGGGCCGTGCTAATATCGCATATCCTTATTGCTTTTTCTGGTACAGTGTCTAATGCGAAGAACGAACGGTACGTATTCATGCGTTATTAGCAATAGATTTTTCTCAGTGTATAGATATACGCAACGCGTTTAATACCGCTAAATGGGAAGATCTCATCAAGTCGATGAGAAACAAAGGAATACCGCCCTACCTGTTGCGGGTAATGAATAATTATCTTAGCGACAGGTGGGTAATGTACGAGGGAGACACCTGCACTCTGAAGGAAGAGATGCAAAGAGGTGCCCCTCAAGGTTCGAGGATAGGACCATTCGTATGGAACGTCTCCTATGATGACTTCTTGCGAATGGGTCTACCCGAAGGTGCGGTGATCATCGGCTTCGCGGACGACGCGTTGATCGTATGCTCTGCCGAAACTGCAGAAGAGCTCGGAATCTTGGTGAACGAATGTCTGCGACGAACAAAGAGCTGGCTGGATGCCAGAGGCCTTCAAATGGCCCTGGACAAAACTGAAGCGCTCATGGTCACAGACAGACGTGGTTACGAACTGTCCCGGATCGAAGTAGACGGATTCGAGGTCAAGTGGAGCACGCATATAAAGTATCTTGGTGTACAACTCGACAAGTTGTTGAATTTTAAGCACCACATCGCTGTGGCTTCCGACAAAGCTGCAGAATGTGCACTAAACTTAGCCCGTATAATGCCGAACGTCGGTGGCCCTTTTGAAAAGAAAAGGAGATTGGTGGCGAGTGTGTTCCACTCAAAGCTGCTTTATGCAGCACCAGTGTGGGCTCCCTCCCTGCGAACAGATAGAAGCAAGACCATCTTGGAAAAGATACTGTCCTCGCAAAGGATTATCACTAAGCGTATAATCTCTGCCTATAGGACAGTATCTGCGAGCAGTGTTGCCAAGTCAGTATATTTTATACTAAATCTAGTATAATTTATACTACGCCTAGTGGCGAAATTTTGAATGTAGTGTCTAGTATATTGTCTAGTATAATTATAAAATCTCAAAAAATATTAATAATTTGAATCTTTTGAAACATTAAGAGGGGTTTTAATCCTTTTTACACTAGAAAACTGCAAATTTATATAAAAAGAGCTGTTCTTAATAAGTGGAAAATAATTTATTTTTGTACTATAATTCACAAAATAGTTGTTAAAAAGATCATTTTAAAAAAATAATTCCGCTTTATTGACTATAAACCCTACTACGACCCTCCACGTTGGGTTACCGTTAGTAAACATGAACTTTCTTATAGAGTAATTCAGTTTGACGTCATGACGTCAAACTTGTGCACAAGTCAAGAAGGTTAGGTCCAGACCATGCATCTGGGTCCGGGCCTAACCTTCTTGACTCTGTGACGTCAAACTAAATTACTCTATTGATGTGTACAGTAATTTTCAAAATTTTGAGGTCTGGTATATTTCTAGTATAATCTGTAGTGATGTCTAGTAGATTCATCAGAGCTCGAGTTGGCAACACTGTCTGCGAGTGCTGCTCAGGTCCTTGCCAGCGTCCCGCCGGCAGATCTTTTGGCGCAAGAAAGGGAGGAAATTTTCCTCCTTTTCAAAGATAGGATGTCCACCCGTTATACGGATGACAATAGACCCAGCAAGGACCAAATTCGCCGAGATGCGAGAAGCAGACTCGTCGAAAGCTGGCAAGCAAGATGGAGCGGGGATGAGAAGGGTCGATGGACACATCGGCTCATACCTACAGTCGTCAACTGGATAGATCGAAAGCATGGAGTAGTCTCGTACTACCTCACCCAAGCGCTCTCAGGTCACGGGTGTTTTAACTCGTACCTAGAGGGCTTCAAAAGACGAGAAAGTTCAGAGTGTGCGTACTGCCAATCCCCAAAGGATGACGCAGAGCACACACTCTTTACATGCACACGATGGAACGACGAAAGAAGGGTCATGTTCGCCGGTGTAAACTGCGAAGTTGCACCGGAGAACATGGTCCTGTTAATGACTCGATCCAAAGAGAATTGGTGGCACATCGAGATCTTCATCCAACATGTTATGAGGGTTAAAGATCTCGATGGCCGCCAACAAAGATAGTTCCCGTAGGTCGAGGGATGATATCGTTTAGGCGATAGAGGTGGGATATAAGACCACTCCTGAAGGCGATACGTCAGTAAACTGGCTCTACCTGGGAGTGAGTGGTCTTAATGTCCCAAATAAGGGTGTGTTTTTAGCGGGTCGGCAGAACATCGCCACCCCCGCATAACCCTGTAGTACGGGCTACAGGGTACCTGAAGGCAAGTTTTCACATCCTACGCAAAAAAAAAAACAATATTTTTTTAATAAATTCCAGGTTTTTTAAAATGTTTATGGGGTTTTTTTACAGTTACATAAAAAGTAGTTAAAATAATTAATTTAATAAATATACGACAGATTGTTATTATTTAGACATTCATGAACAGAAATATCGTTTACAGAAAGAAAAAGGTGAATTTTTCACGATTTTATGTCAAATTTATGAAAAAGTGCATTTTTCCTATGGGAATTCAATGGTAATTTTCAACGGCTTTGCGGCACGAGTTAATATTAAAATATAAAAAAATAAAACAATTGGTATCTCATATTTTTCGCAAAAGAAGAAAATTGGGGGGTAAGGTTTATAAAAATCATAATTTTTTTTTTGGGCCTTACTACTTACCTATTTCTGGAGGTTGCAATGATTGAACAAAATTCGTCATTAAAATAATACAAAGTATGGCAAATAAAGCACAAAATTTGCAATTCATTTTCTCGTTTTAAATACTCTTTCTTTCAATGAGAGATTCTAACGTAACTGTTCTAGTCTGATAACAATTTTTTACGGTTACAATCTTTTATAATGATGCAGAGGTATCTAATAAAACCTTATCAGCTGTAATTATTCTGAAATCTGCACAATTAAAGACAAAAAATAGTGAACTCAATAATATGAAATAAATAAATGTATACACCTTTTTATCTAGAAACATAAAAATTTCTATATCTTCATGATTGCAAAAAGTTATTCTTTTCAATTTAATAAATTTATTAAAACTTTTGAAAAGATATATGGATCTCTAGAAATATTTCTTTTTATGCATCGAAAATAAAAAATTAATTCATACATTTTTTTATTTTAAAAATTCATAAATATATTTAGCATCAAAAGATCTAACACCTGTATAACTTGATTATGCTATTATGTAGCATTTAAAAAGATTTTTTATATTAAATTTTATTAATAAATTTAAATGCAAAGAACAACGTCATAACTTTTGACTTTGTTTTGCACAATATTTTTTATTCATAGGAAACTATTTAATACTATTCATTTATTAATAATTATAATTTTTTTAATTTGTAGATTTTAAAACACTTATAAGCAAAAAATCTTTTGACCAACCAATAATTAGTTATTAAGATTTTTAGATTCATTTTTCATTGGCAGACTATAAACAATTGATATTCATATTAATTTTTAACCTGAGCCAGAGGAATGATGATTTAAACATTTTTTATATTTTATTTAAAATTAGGCAATTTTTTTTAAACTTAAAATAATTCAGCATGTTTATATAATTTAACATTATTGTTAAATTATTGTCAAAATTGTTATCTATTGTCATCCTATTTTTAATTTGAGACAGAGGAAATGACGCTTCAAGTTGTAAATCGCTGAAAAACTTTAGTATATATTTTTTTAACTTTAAATAATGCACCGAAAAAAATAAATAGTCGATTTGACTATGCTCCTAGTTACGAGAGGAGCCCACTAGTAATTCAGAGTCACATTAACTAGGATCCTGGATATCTTAACCAGGATTCCTAGTTAAAGTAACTCTGAATTCCTAGTGGGCCCCTCTCGTAACTAGGAGCATAGTCAAATCGCCTATTCATTTTTTCGGTGAAAAATTCGTCATTAAAATAATATAAAGAATGGTGAATAAAGCACAAAATTTGCAATTAATTATTTCCTTCTAAATTCACTTTCCTTTAATAAAAGAATATATTGCAAATTGACAAGTTTGATAACAACTTTAATAATTATGCAGTTAAGCGGCTTTTCCGAATTTTCAAGTTTTTTATGGTGAGATTCTTTTATATTCTTGCAAGGGTATCTAATGAAAATTTATCCGTTGTATATATTTCGAAATATGCTCATTAAAAAACAACAAAAAGTAAATTCAATAATTCACAAGAAATAAAAATTCCTACACTTCTTTACTTATTTTCCTTATTATTATTAATTTTTTTCTTCTTTTAAAATATTTTCATAAGAGCTCATTAGAAATAAAATATATTTAATTACAGTCGGGTGTAAGATTGGCGACTTATGCCTTATTATTTTGAGCTTGCACTCTGAAATCAAAAAAAGTTATATTTAATTTATTTTTAAATTTGTTTTATTTAATTTAATTCATTAGTTTTGATTAAATCTTAATTGATATTTAATTTAAAAATGTGTTTATTTTATTTCAATTATTTAATTTTAATTAAGTTTACCTCCCAACTTGCCAATCCGGAATTGTTATTGTTGTCAGAAACAACATCTTGTTTACAAAAATCTGTTTTACTTTTACATGAACACTGACTCGCTTCCATATAAATAAGAGGAGAATTTTCCACTTTTAATTTTCTGAGAAGTTGTCTTGAGGAACGTCGGTTTCTCGATGTCGACGGGATTTGTTTACTAGCTGTCAAAATAGTAGCAGACGGTCGAGATACACTTCGCCACACTACAGATTTCGGTCGCTCGCGGTTGCTACATAACGGCTTGTTGAGCCAGGGGGTGATTGTGCGTAGAATTTTGGCTTGACGATAAACCGTTCAGTCTGTCATCACTCTAGACTGGTGCGTCTGTTGCCACGGAAGTGCTTTTGCAATTGTGGCTTTTTGTAACATAATTATATTATTATTAAATTAAAAATGTCTGGTAGAGACTCTATCCGGGGTCGCCGACCCCAGCAGGTGAGCTCTTTGTATAAACAATTAATTTATTGACTATGTTGGAGTCGTGCTCCAAATTAAAATGTAGAAGTTCGAGTCAGTGTTCAGTTCGCGTCCTTTTTGTAAATTACCGTGCCATGCGGCTAGCTATTTTATATTTTCATGTAATCTTTGAGATACTTAAAATTTAATAAAAATTGTGGTTAAAAATGTGGAGTGCTAGTCTGTGCTGCTCCTTACTCCCCACTGTCCAGGTTATGAGTTAGTCGTGGCTTTATTATATTTCAATTAAAGATTATAATCATTTAGTTAGTTTAATTAGTCTTTTATTTTACTATTATTTTTGTTTAGTTATTTTTTATTTAAACAACTTGGCGCCGGGTTTTGTTTTTATATTGTTTATTTGTTTTTGATTAAATATTAAAAATTAAATTAAGAAACATCAAACATACTCTAAAATAATGCGTCATATTTTTTGGTTTATTTTTCATTGACCGATTATAAACAATTATAATATTCATATTGATTTTTAGTCTGAGCCAGAGGAATGATGATTTAATCATTTTTTTCCCATTTTATTTAAACTTAGGCGATTTTTCTTAATCATAAAATAATTCAGCATGTTTATATAAGTTAACTTTATTGTAAAAAAATTGCAAAAAACTTTTGTCTATTGTCATTCTATTTTTAAGATGAGCCAGAGGAATGACGCTTCAAGTTGTGAATCCCTAAAAAACCTCAATTTATATATTTTTAACTTTAAATAATGATATTGTTACAAAACTCACTTGACGAATTATTATATTCCTTCGTCTCGTTCTCCTAGAATAATACGTAATCCCATCTTTCTGTTGGATCTGATCAAAGTTTTTAAATCAAAATTAAAAAATAACGTTCCACGTTTGCTGTTGCAATGACGATAAACAATCATTCCTTTTTCTGTGCGATCTGACAACAACGAAAAAATTTTCCTTCTTTTTTTGTTAAGTTTGATTTAATATAAATTAGTATTTTTCCACGTTATTTTTTGTTGTTTATCACGCATAAAGATGATTCGCGGAAGGCACTAAAAAGAAAACGTTCTACAATTCGAAAAAGTAGATCTTCTTTATCGAGAGAAAAGGTTAAACGATGAAAGGTGTTTTAAAGCAGAGGTATCCTGCAATCAGGAATACCAATAATATTTGCATCTTTATCGGAAGCCACTATTAAACAATATAATAAACCTATTCGGTTATGGTGGACATTTTGCCAGAAAAATAATATTTCTGTTTTTCAAGCAGGTTCTAAAGATGTTCTTACTTTTAAATTAAGGTTTATGAGCAAGTGGCAAGTTACGGTGCGTTAAATTCAAATAGATCGTCAATTTCCTTAATTTTGGCAGCAGATATTGAAAACGATCTTATAATAAAAATATTTTTCAAGGGAGTTTCGGTAATTAAGTCACAAAGACCCTGATATGATTCTACGTGGAACTCTCAGGTCGTCACTAAATTTTAAAAATCTTGGTAACCTCACGAAGATATTACGCTAAAACAGTTATCGCTTTAACATTTAATGTTAATCGCTCTCGTTACGTCACAATGTATGCAAACTATATCTATATTCAGGAACTAACTTGGGATACAGGAATAGGCACAAATACGAATCTCTCGTTTGAGAAGTCTCGTTTGAAACAAGTCTGCTTAGAATTTTCATATTTTATTTAATAACATTAAGTAATTGAACAAGAAAGTGATAACTACATACATTTTGATTATATTTACTAACAAAAATTGTTAATTTGGCTATCGGAATTGTAGAGTTAACTAAATATAACCTAAGGAAAGTAATAATACTTTAAACCTGTCACTTACATGGTTAATGTTACAAAATTTTTACAGTATTCTGCATACTTTTATTAACGAATTTTTCTACAGAAATATTTACAATGTTCTTTGAGATGAAAGTTATTGGAATTTCCACCACATCCAGAATAAAAGAACTTTACGCATTGCCCACTAGAAGGAACATATGCCCATTTAGGGTAACTTGAGTGACATGATTTGTCTCCCTCATGAATTGGTTTTTTGCATGCTGAAATTTATTTTTAGCATTAATGGTTAAATCTAAAAATAGTTATGATATAACATAAAATAAAATAAAAATCTTGAAAGCAGATAATATACGATACAATGAAAAGATTAGAAATGTATAATAAACTTACCTATGAATGGACGTTCTTTTATTACTGATTGAACAAAATTCGTCATTAAAATAATACAAAGCATGGCAAATAAAGCACAAATTTTGCAGTTCATTTTCTCGTTTTAAATTCTCTTTCTTTCAATGAGAGATTCTAACGTAAATATTCTAGTCTGATAACAATTTTTTACGGTGACACTCTTTTATATTGATTCAGGGGTATCTAATAAAACCTTATCAGCTGTAATTATTATAAAATCTGCACAACAAAAGACAAAAAATAGTGAACTCATTAATTTGAAATAAAGAAATGTATACACCTTTTTATCTAGAAACATAAAAATTTCTGTATCTTTATGATTGCAAAAAGTTATTCTTTTCAATTTAATAAATTTATTAAAACTTTTGAAAAGATATAAGGATCTCTAGAAATATTTCTTTTTATGCATCGAAAATAAAAAATTAATAAATACATTTTTGATCTCTTAAATTCATAAATATATTCAGCATTAAAAGATCTAACACCTCTATAACTTGATTATGCTATTATGTAGCATTTTAAATGATTTTTATATTAAATTTTATTAATAAATCTTAAGGTTAAAATGTGGAGCAGGTGTTTTTTTTTGCAAAGAACAACGTCATAACATTTGACTTTGTTGTGCACAATATTTATCATTCTTAGGAAACTATTTAATACTATTCATTTATTAATATTTATAATTTTTTTAATTTGTAGATTTTAAAACACTTGCTGAAGCAAAAAATCTTTTGACCACCAATAATTAGTTATAAAGATTTTTAGATTTATTTTTCATTGGCAGATTATAAACAATTGATATTCATATTAATTTTTAATCTGAGCCAGAGGAATGATGGTTTAAACATTTTTTACATTTTATTTAAAATTAGGCAATTTTTTTTAAACTTAAAATAATTCAGCATGTTTATATAATTTAACTTTATTGTAGAAAAATTGCTAAAAATTGTTATCTATTGTCATCCTATTTTTAATTTGAGACAGAGAAATGACGCTTAAAGTTGTGAATCGATGAAAAACCTCAATATTTCTCGATTTATGGAAAATCTAAAAGATATATTTTATTTATATTTTATACAAATATTTAACAATTCCTTAGCTTCTAGACAATAACTGTAAAGTACTGTTTTTCAAATATTAAATAGTTATTTTACGTTTTAAAAGAATAAAAAATTGACATAGGACAGGTTATAGAGCTAACTTTTAGTAGCTGAAAATTAAAAAAATAATACAATAATAATAAAAACTAAAGAATTCCAATGAAATTAGAGGAAAAAATTTTAATAGTTGAAGAATGTAATTGGAATTTCAGAAATTAATTTAAAACTAAAAAATGCAATTGCAATTTAGAGCAAGTAATTTAAAACTTACGAATAAAAAAAGAAAAATAAGTCCCAATAATTGACAAATTTCAAAGATATAATTAAAAATTAAAGCACAAAATTTGAAAAATTAAAAAATGTAACTGAAATTTGAGTAATCAATCTAAAATTGAAGAATAAAATTGAACATTGATGAATATCTCTGTATTAAGATCACTAACTAAACTTTTACAATAATTGAGAAATGAATCAAAACAATAATTTCTAAAATGCTTCATTTTTATTGACTGAAATTGAAGGAGGCAAAGTTCAAATCTTCTTAAATGAATCTTCATCAAATATTTAACAAGGAACTCTTCTAAGTTAATTTAAAACCAGAAACATTAAATTAATTCGGTCAATTAGATTGTAAATCTTCACGCAACTTTTCCAATAAATTTATTCTTGATTGGTCAGCAACTGAAATCCGTCAACTCCAAAGAACTTGATTCAAATAAGACATCAACCATTCTTGAATCTACAAAGAATTTAGCTTCAACTTTTTAATCATCAAAATATGGGGCTATAGTTTACCCACCGACAAATAAAGGATCCATTGATAAATAGATAAGTGAAGGAACCTTCCGAGGTTAAATTATTCCAAATATCAGTCCAGTTGACTAAGTCGAAATCTCAACACAGGGCAAAATGGCAACAAGGATAAGTTCGGCATTTCAAAATTAATTAAGTTCCTCAGGTACGACCAAAAGAAATTCCAATTGACGAATCCCAAATCAATACATTTAATAAATTCCAAATTTTAAGTGAATTATAGGACGGGAAACTCAAATTGGTCAGGAATATAATATTTTAAAACAAATCGTAGGATCCTCTAAATTCTTCTTAATTAGAAATGGAAATTTTTCTTAATTTGACTGGAACACAGGAATCATTAAATTTCATATTTTTCTTGGATAATAATAATCATCGGGATTCATTAATATTTTCTTCTTTAACAAGATAAGTTGACTCGAAGCGAAGATTATATAAAGTGGGAAAAATAAATCACATTAATTCTAAAATATTATTATTGAATAATTTTTTAACCAAGCCTTGGAATCTCATGAACTTCTCGACATTAAATTAGTAAATATTAAAGGTACAAATAATAAATTTAATCACATGAAATTCTGGAAATTTTAGGTTATAGTTAAACCTTTTTAGTTTAAAGTTAATTTTTAACAATTCAAATTTTAAATAATAAATTTTTGTGAATTGGAAAATCAGACATTAGATTTTACAATGTCACACCGAACAAAGTTGTCACAACTTTTGAGAAAGAAATAAAAATAATTTTATGGCGTGACGGATCAAAATTTTGCTAATATGCATATGAAATATTAATTAAGTTGTATCAGTTTATTCAAGGTCAATTTTTTAGAATTAAAAATTAATTTTATTTTATTAATTTGTTTTAAATTTTATAACGTCAGGCGAATTGTGTACAATTTATGTTTTCAATTAATTTGAAATAATTATTCAAGATTCATAATTATTGAAAATGTTTAAAATAGTTTATTTAAAGCGTTTCCTGGCATTAGTTTTGATTTATTCTTGGTAAGCGAACTTTCTTTAAATTCAGTATTTACTGTTTAAAATATTAATTTTTCATTTTAATTTGTTTGGTTGCTAGGAATACATTTTGAAATTTTCTTCCATTTTTTATTTTAACTTCAATAATTTTTTTTAATTGAGTTTAATTTAATTTTTTTCATTACTGGATTAATTCAATTTTGATTCTTCAATTTATTAAATATCCTTTTTATGTTAAGTAATATTGACTTCTTCCCTTGTATAAAATTTATCTTATTTTAATTTTGACCCATCTTAAAATTCTATTAATTTTATTAATATTATTATAGAATATCGTGACGAAATGTCACTAAAAATCTCAATTTTTATTGTCTTTTTCATTTTGATAATTGCATTGCTTCAGGAAGAAAATTGTAAAAATAGTTTGTTTGATGAGAATAATTCTTTAAATTAAATCTTTTAAAATTCTTGACTTTCGTCTTTTATTTAAAAATTAATTTTTAACCTTATTAGTAATATAAATTTTCGAACCACCCTCTCTACTGAACATAACGACTGGCCTGCTAAGTAACGTTGCTAAATTAATTTAAATAATAATTAATAATATTAGTTTCTTGTTTGGTTTACTTTTTTTTTATCGGCGCCTAAGTACATACATTTAATTAAAACTTATTTCATAAAAAAGCCAGCGTAACCTCAGTTTAATTAATTACTTGCAGATCAAAATTAAATATAATAAATACAATTTTTTCTTAGTTTTACACATTGAAAGGCAAAGGAGGGAAAACAGGGATGGGCACTAATACGAATCTCTCTTTTGGGAAATAATTTGAAAAATATTGAAGATAATTAAAAATTGAAGAAAATATTTGAAAAAAAGACTGTTTAGAATTTCCATACTTTATTCCCACATAACATTAACCTCGACAAAACATGGTAAAAACCTAGTACCAAGTACAGAGAAAACCTGGAAAAAACATGGTACTTACCTTGGTTTAAACCTTGGTTTTAACCATGGTTAAAACATAGGTTTTTGTCCTCCCCAAGAAATTATGAACAGACAATTATATTCATTTTAGAAAAAAATATTGATTTCATTGACCATCAGACCTGAAATATTGATAGAATATTACATAGTGAGATTATAAGTAGTTTTAACGTAAACTTGATGCAATATTTTTTAAAAAAAAAAATAATAGAAAAAATGTTATTTAATGTTTTTTCATTTATTAATTCTTAGTACCTAGTATTATTAGTATTATATGAGATATTTTTAATAACGTTATTTGATTTACTTATTAATGAAATTTAATAATTAAGAAACTTTATTTTGTACGGACAGAATAAGTTTATTTAATAAACAAATAAAACAACTGTAAACAACAATATTCAATTTATTTAACATTGAATGTTAAGCAGTTTATAGACGCGTTTATTATTATTTAAATCTTTTTATTTATTATAGTTTAAACATGAACATAATAACCTACTAACTTAAGATTTTATGATCAAAAGTAATTAGTTAATAAATAAATAAATAAAAAAGAACGTTAATGAATCTTTTTGTTAATTAAATCAAATAATTGATACAATTTTTAATATTATCTAAATAATTGCATAAACATAAATACAGTAACCTAAGTTTGAAAATTATAATTTATGAACGTAATTGTCTTGAATCAACTTACCAATATTGTCACTATTAATTTCAGCAACTATTGTTTTCGTGTATTGGTTAATACACTTTAAAATCCTTGTAATTATAATCACTTTAATTATTAATTGAAATTGTAGATTTAACCTTTTCAGTTTATTTATTTACACAACCTACAGTGGTGCAATGTGAAGTTGTCAGTATCGCTGTCAAATCATGATTTGGTAAAATGACATCACAGGGAAAAGAGATAATCGTAACCATGTACGGAATATTCATATCGTTATTTAGCCGTGTGCGTTAAAGCGTTAGATAGGAGTTAGGTTCGGGGATCGAATCCTCTCGGGTCGTTTATAAATTTATATTTGTTGTAAGTTGTTGAAACATCAATGTGGGTAATAAATAATACTAGGTACTAAGAATTAATAAATGAAAAAACATTAAATAACATTTTTTTCTATTATTTTTTTCTTTTAAAAAAATATTGCATCAAGTTTACGTTAAAACTACTTATAATCTCACAATGTAATATTCTATCAATATTTCAGGTCTGATGATCAATGAAATCAATATTTTTTTCTAAAATGAATATAATTGTCTGTTCATAATTTCTTGGGGAGGACAAAAACCTATGTTTTAACCATGGTTAAAACCTAGGTTTGAACCAAGGTAAGTACCATGTTTTTTCCAGGTTTTCTCTGTACATGGTACTAGGTTTTTTACCATGTTTTGTCGAGGTTAATGTTATGTGGGATTTATTCCCATTTAGCAATTGAATAAGAAAGTGGTAACTACATACATTTTGATTATATTAACTAACAAAAGTTGTTAATATAACTATAAGATGATAAAGTTAACTAAATTCGTAGTAAATATAACCTAAAAAAAGTAATAATTCTTTTAACCAGTAACTTGCATAGTTAATTTTAAAATATTTTTTAAAAATATTAAATATTAATTATTAAATGTTTTTGTAAGAAAATGATAGTCATGACAATAATTTTCACACAAAGATTTTTCCCCAAATTGGTTACCATTTCCACCACATCCAGTATAACGAAAACCTACGCATGCTCTACGAGACGGTACATATCCCCATCTAATGGAATTTTTTTTACATGATTTGTCTCCTCTATAAATTTTTAGTTTGCATACTGTAAAAAAAATTTTCTTGGAATAATACTTTAATCTAAAATATACATTATACATGATGTAACATATAAATTTAAAATAGCGAAAGCAGATAATATACGATAATGGAAAAATTAGAAATGAATATTAAACTTACATGTTTCTGGTGAGTTTCTTGATTGAACGAAATTCGTCATTAAAATAATGCAAAGAATGGCGAATAAAGCACAAAATTTGCAATTCATTTTCTTGTTTTAAATTCTCTTTCTTTCAGTGAGAGATTTTAACGTAAATTTTCTAGTCTGATAACAATTTTTTACTGTGCCACTCTTTTATATTGATGCAGGGGTATCTAATAAAACCTTATCAGCTGTAATTATTCTGAAATCTGTACAACAAAAGACTACAAATAGTGAACTGAATAGTTTGCTATAAAAAAAATGTATACACCTTTTTTTCCATATTTTTATGATTGCAAAAATTATTCTTTTCAATTTAATAAATTTATTAAAACTTTTTGAAAAGATGTATAGAATACATATTACATGTGAACTTCTGAATAATTGGTACCCACATTTGTTGCAAACTGTCCGTCTGGTTACAAAAGCACTAACATTTTTTACAAAGATTTTAAGATTAAAAGATTCGAAAAACAAGGTTTTAAATAATGTCGTCACTCCACATATTAAGACATTCAAACAAATTACAAAGAATGCTTACAAATTTACTTTACCAAACGAACTTTAGGACGATTCTCATTTGACGCAAGGATCAATCCCATAAAATGTGCTGTAAATGATCAATATATTCAGTCAACAATTGCTCTATTAAATGATTTTTAGTTGTAGAGAATTAAAGACCCTTCTTTTATTTATAGACTTCTGAGAAATTCTACTTAAGTTACAAGAATTTTCATATAAAAAAAAACAATCCAATATTGTTACGCTCATTACCAAAATTCCGTTGTTTCTTGTGTCAAAAATTTGTGTTTTATTTATTTTAAATGTTTGAATGATTATATAAATAAATAATTAACATTTAATGGGTGAAAAAAAATATAAAAAAGCAGTGTAGTCAAATGGTTTAACAGCGAGACCAAAGGAGGGGAGTACACGAAAATAAAAAAAAAAATTCCAATAGGAAATTTCAAAAGTTTATTAGAACTTTGTTCTTATTGTTGTCATTCATTCATTCATTTTCACGTTATACATATTTCCGCTCTATTTATTAATAACTTTTTAATAACTTTCAATACAAAGTTAACTTTTAACGCTTACCTTCAGTGCTCGTTTCTTACATAAGACTAAACAGGTTTTATGAAAAAATCGGAATATATAAAAAATTTAAATTTACCTAAAATCTCTGAAA
Source organism: Ganaspis brasiliensis (assembly GCA_037103525.1). Classification (NCBI taxonomy): domain Eukaryota; kingdom Metazoa; phylum Arthropoda; class Insecta; order Hymenoptera; family Figitidae; genus Ganaspis; species Ganaspis brasiliensis. The sequence continues at coordinate 2,175,865 of JAZKLR010000294.1, forward strand.
CATATATCATTTCAATTGGTAGTTTCAAAAATCTCTGCATTCAAATTTGGACATTTATGACTTTTATGAAATTACCAAGTTTTGTTGAAATCCTTTAAAACTTTCTCGAGTTATCCTGTCGATTACTACTCACACAAACACACATCCTCGCATTTGCTTAAGAATTAAATTCATGCTTTTTAAATAAAAATGAGTCCTATTTTTGGAAAATCGCAAATCTTATATAAATTGTTTATTCTCCCTTTTACGGCCTCGAAGGGCTCCCGTTCCCTTTACAATTTTCTTACATACTAAATACATCGAGTCTTAACCTACATCGCCAAACGCAATTCTACCATCTACGTACTCTCTTCTAGTGCCAGGGCTTCCGTTTCCTAACCGTAGTGCTCTCATAAGCGAGCCTCGCGACTTTACTTACTCTTTACTATTTACTCAATCCATCTTTTAATACCCCGTTCCTAATCTCATTCTCTCTCTCCGTTCTTCTAGCTCCTTCATCCATACTTCCCCTTGCCCACTTTCATCCAAAACCCAACCTAAACACTCCCCTATGCCCTTTCCTTCCTCATTCACTCCAGTACATCTATCCAACACATGCGCCCAATCCTCCACCTCAAACCCACATACCCTACACATCTCCTCCTCATTTATCCAATATCTACACTCTTTCATACCCTCACCCATCCTAAACCTTAACACCCTGTTCCATTTTTTCTCTTTCTTCCATGCATTCAAATACCTTGGTACACTTTCATTCTTCACCATCCCATACCATCTGTTGTATCTAGACTCCTTGATTTTCTCCCATCTCTCCTCCTGATCCTTTTCCCTCATAAGCTTTTCCAATTCCTCCCAACCCCTCACCTTCATTCCTTTTTCCTCTTTTCTTACCACCCATCTATCTCTCTCCCAACCAATTCTACTCTCCGTCCCATTCTCCTCTCTTTCCCTAACAGCCTTCCAACACAACTGTGCTATTCTACTACCCCCTCCTTTCCTTAGCTTCTCCTCAAAACCCCATACTCTTTTCCTTTGCCTCACCATCATTTTATCTCTACTCAGTTCCTCTCGGATCATATACCCTGGGCAGCTTCCACTCACACCCATCACCCACCTCAGAAACCTTTCATGCAACCGTTCAACCAACCCTCTCTCTCTCCATCCCCATAGTTCCACTCCATAACTGACTACAGACCACACCAACGCATCAAACATCCACACTCTTCTTTTCCAATCATTCTTAAACCTTCTCTTCCCTATCCCCCACACTTGTCCCATAACTTTACTAGCCTTTTCCACTCTCTTCCTCACATTCAACTCATTCGATCCATTCGACTCAAACCAATATCCTAAATAACAAAATTCATTCACCTCTTCCACCACCTTTCCATTCAATCTCAGCACCTCCCCTCTCACATCCTTCCTTTTCCTGAATCTCACCACTTTCGTCTTATCCACATTCACCCACAAGTCTCTCTCACACACATACTTCTCAAATTCACTCATTAACAACCTCATTCCACTCACATCCTCCGCATGCAACACTATATCATCCGCGTACGCCAGGGTATATATCCTCGATCTCCCTAGCACTACTCCTCCTTTCCCTCTCCTCCATAGCCTTTCCTCCAAATCCGCTATCAGTAAATTGAATAGCAAAGGACTCAGAGGACAGCCCTGCATTAACCCTCTTCCCAGCCAGAATTCCTTCCCATATTTCCCTCCCACTCTAACCTTTACTCTTGAGTCTTCATAAATCTCTTTTATCCTCTCTATCATACTCTCCTCTGTTCCTCTATCCTTTAAGACCTTCCATAGAACCCCCCTGTTAACTGACGGGAATGCCGATTTAAAGTCGACAAACACCGCCACCACTTTTCCCCCTTTTTTTCCAACCCCCTGCTCACTAAGTGATTCAGCACATATATATTGTCCATCGTCCCCATTCCCTTTCTAAATCCCGTTTGATTATGTGGGATGCACCCTAGCCCTTCCACCTTCTTTTCTAGTCTACTCCTGATTACCTCCGCATACACCTTATACACCACTGGCATCAACGTGATTCCTCTATAATCTCCCACATTTATTTCTTCCCCCTTCTTTACTATAGGCGCTATCACCCCTGTCTTCCACTCCTCCGGCCATCCTTTCCCTATCCATACATCTTTGATCACTTTCCATATCTCTTCCCTTACTCCTTCCCCCCCATACTTTAATTCCTCATTTTCCATTCCTTCCATCCCAGCTGCTTTATCCCTCTTCAGTTTATCTATTGCCCTTCTGACCTCTTCCCTACTAACCTTTTCCTCTCCCTCAACCATCCCTCTTAACGCCTCCTTACTCCTTTCACACTCCTCATCCCACCATCCCCCGTACCCCAACACTTCTTCCTCTAATTCCCTTCCTATCTCCTCCTTCGCGACCCCTATTCTCTTTCTTAGACCTGCCAATCTGTCCTCAACTCCAATTTCCCTTGTCTCTTCTGAATCCCACTCATCCATTTTAATCTGATACTTCTTTAAACTATCCTCCTTCCATTTTCCCATCCTCTTTACCCTTTTTTCTCTTTTCCCCCCTACCTTATTTTTCGTCTTTTCTTTCTCGGCCTTGAATTCTATCACCACTGGGAAGTGATCAGACCCCACCTCATTACCCACTTCTAGCCTACTCACCAACCTCCTCCCTTTCTCCTCCGCCAATATATAATCGATCACCGAGTTGCCTTTCCCATGAAACGTAAATTCTCCTTTTTCATCCCCCATTGTATTACCATTTAATATCGACCACCCTCTCTCTCCAAGCATCCACAGCAATCTGAAGAGGAGAAATGGCAGGTAATGGAGAAGAAAAAAGCGTTGAGAGGTAGGATAGAGAGGATAGAGGAAGATTTAACGCAGGAGGAGAGAAGAGTAAGCTGGTGGATTAATCAGAGAGTCTGGGAGGAGAGAGGAAAGGGGAAGAGGGTAAGAGTGGGAAGGGGGTGCCTATGGATAGATGGTGAGAGACTAAAATTGGAGGAGAGAGAGGGAGGAGTGATGGAGTTTCGAAGGGAGGGTAACGAGTTGGAGGAAAAGGAGAAGAGAGAGGAGGGGTTTCAGGAATAAGGAAGAAGAAAGTAGGAGGTATCAGGGAAGGCAAAGGGATCACAGTGGCTTTTTGGAATGTAGCGGGGTTAGGGAATAAGGATGATGGCTTTTGGACAACAATAGAAAAATGGGATGTGGTGTTTCTGAGTGAGACTTGGGTGGATGAGGGAGATTGGAGAAAGTTAAAATGGAAGGATCCCAAGGGTTATGTGTGGGAGGTGCAAGCAGCAGTAAAAGAAAAGACGGCTGGCAGAAAGTCGGGTGGAATGCTGGTAGGAGTGAGAAAGAGCATAAGGTGGTCGAAGAAAAAGAAGGGAGAGAGAGGCACGGAGGGATGTATGGAGAGGAGAATAAAGATTGGGAAAGAGGAAATATGCCTGGTAGGGATGTACAGAAGAAGAGGAGAAGAGGAAGGGTGGGATAGGCTAGAGGAGTGGATGGAAGAAGGCAAAGATAAGATAGTGATAATAGGAGGTGATCTCAATATGTGGACAGGGGAAAGGGGAGGGGGTTGTTGGAAAATCGCAAATCTTAACAATCACAGAGACATCTCTTAGAGGGAAGCAAAATTACAAAATAATTGAAAATTAAAGAAAACAATGGAAATTGAGAAAGACAATAAAAACAAAATAAAGAATATAATTAAAATTGTCAAAAATAATTTTAACATTTTAAAATTAATTGAAAAATAATTTAAAAAATAAAGAATGTAATTGAAATTTTCTAAAAATAATTTAAAATGTAAAAAGCAATTGAAAAATTATTAAAATAGTTAACTCTTAAACATTTTTAACAGAAAATATAATTCTTAAATTTTTATTTGCATTTTTATTAAAAATGTTTCGTAATGTGTATTCAAAATCTTTAATATATGGAAAAAATATATAATATATGTTTGTAATTTCTTCATTCTCTTTTCTCCTTTCATTTCTCTTCTAAAATCGAAATATTGTTTCATAAAAATGATACATACAAATAAAATCAAATCAAAATGTAATCCATAAATTTCTATTTGGATTTAATAACATCCAAAAAGAATATAGAGCTTTTAAAGTAAGTTTATATTTTATTATAATTGAATACATGTTTATTATGATATAAAATAATTTATAATCTCAAATTTTTATTTTATTATTTTATTACGAGAGATTTTATAAATCCGATAAACCTTAAGAAAAATTGCAGGCATTTTAAAAATTAGTCTTTTTTTTTTTCTTTTTTTTTATAGAAGTATGAAAAAAGATAAACAAAAATGAAGTCATTCGGACAATGTAGTTTAATGCTTAAAAACAGTTTGAATAAGATAACTGATTTAAATAATTTTGACAATTCATATGAAATGATGGTGGATTTTCTTTCTGGAAATATGTAAATAATTAATACTCGTTTAACTTTTCTCCAATTCTTGTATAATAATGTCTGTTTTTGTTCTTGGAAAAATCTTAATTAATATTGTTGAAGAGTGGTCAGTGTTTAGAGTTCAGTTCTAATTATGAAGTCATTCCTTTCTGTGCACATATTTTATAATTTAAAAGTATTCTTAATGTTCGATAGTTTTATTTTATTTTATACAATTTTTCTTATTTTATTAAAGTTTTTCGTAAAGATCGTTTGAATCGAAAAGGTGGAGGTGTATTGGTGGCAATAAATAATGGGTGCAATGTATCTAATATTGATGAGCATTTTGCCGAAATTCATTTTTATTTTTCAAAGATCGATTTTTTGGGATTGTTAATAACAAAAGGTACTCTAATTTTTATACTTTTAATCATTTATATGCCTCCTGATACACCCATTTCGATGTTTGAATCATTTTTTTCTAATTTACTTGATTGCCCAATTATTTACACTAATAAGGTAATCTTAATAGGTGACTTCAATTGTAATCTACAGTCATCTGATACTAGGTCTGTATTATTGAATAATTTCTTAACATCTTTAAATTTAATACAAAGAAATGTGGTACCAAATTATTATTTAAGGTTACTTGACTTGGTTTGTACTGAAGACCCATGTTCAATATCTAGAGCCTTGACACCCATTGTTCCCGAAGATTTGCACCATCCGGCTTTATCCGTACGTGTATCCTTTCATTCTCCACATAAATTATTTCCTTCTAATTTGGATACCAACCAGGATTCATCACAATTATTATTTAACTTTAGGAAAGCAAATTTGTCTGGCCTTTATGTCTATTTATCATCTGTAGATTGGTCTAACCTACACAACTTTGATGACTCTGATCTTGCTTGTATAGAGTTTTTATCAATAATCCATAACGCTTTTGTTCAATTTGTACCTATTTGATCAACTAAACTAGTTACTACGCGTCGATATCCTCCTTGGTTTGACCAATCTATTATAAATGATATTAAAATAAAACATAACCTATTAAAAAAACGCAAACATGACTCCAATTATTACGATAGTCAAATAAAAATGTTATCTGCCTGTATACATAAGAATATTAGACATAATTATTATTTATATATGAAATCAATTGAAAAAAATCTTCGTGTCAAGCCGAAAGATTTCTGGAATTTTATTAATAACAGTAAACCAAAAACACAATTACCTCAATCAATGTCATTTAAAGGAATAACATATAATGAGCCACAGTATATTGCGAATGCGTTCGCCAAAAATTTTTCTTGTCATTGCAGCGATCCTAATTTTGTTCGAGAATGTGATGAACGTTGTGATTTTGATGATAAAAGTCATGTCTCTTACCAATTGTCACAAAATCAAGTTTATAAAGCGGCGCGCACATTAAAACCATCTTTTACATCCGGATTAGATTTAATACCCAGTTTTTTGGTAAAAGATTGTGCGGCGGTTTTTTGTGTCGATTATTTTTAACATTGCGTTATCGTCGGGAGTTTTTCCCAAGATTTGGAAAACTGCCAAGGTCATACCCGTGTATAAAACTGGAGATAAATCAAGTGTTGCTAACTATCGACCTATTGCCCTTATCCAGAATTTTGCAAAGATTTTTGATGAGGTCAATTATTGGTACATTGCAAAATGCTTTTTATACACGGAGAAAAAGGAATTGTTGGATTTACAACCCGGATTGTTAATATAGAACTGACAAATCCGGTTTGTTGTTGCAGCAAATTTTGTGTTATCTTAGCAATTTGGGATTGTTGTAGTAACAAAAATTTTGTTACTTAACTAAACTGATTGTTACTTCAACAATCCCTTTTGTTACTACAACAATCCCAAATTGCTAAGATAACACAAAATTTGCTGTAACAACAAATCGGATTTGTCAGTTCTATATTAACAATCCGCTTGTAAATCCAACAATTCCTTTTTCTCCGTGTAGTATACTTATAAACCAACAACATGGCGGGGTACGTAAACGATCTACAGCTACAAATTTGATTCAATTTACGCAATTTGTTAACGAAACTTTGCAACGCGGTTTACAAGTTGATGTTGTGTATCTAGACTTTTCGAAAGCGTTCGACACAATTAAACACGATATTTTGTTTAATAAACTCAAAACATTAAATTTACCTAATAATTTGTTGTTACTACTGAAGAATTACTTAACCGAAAGATCACACCGGGTATCCGTTGGAGGGCATTTGTCTAGCCCATACGTGCACTTCCGGTGTCCCTCAAGGCTCCTCTATTGGATCACCTTTATTCAATGTTTATATTAACGACATTAACGATCAGATCTTATCTGAACTTTTATTGTATTTAGATGATGTCAAATTGTACAGAACAATACACACAGAAAGTGAAGCGGCTATATTACAAACCGATTTAAATAATATTACGCGGTGGTCGCTAAGTAATGAGATTTCCTTGAATATAGCCAAGTGTCATGTTTTATCATTTTATCGTTCTAATTCACCAGTACATTTTGACTATCAAATAAATGCCTGTAAACTTGATAGAGTGTTTTCCACGTGTGATCTTGGTGTGGTCTTCAATGATAGATTAACTTTTCGTGAACAGATTACAAGGGTCACCTCGTCTGCTTCAAAGGCCTTGGGTTTCTTAATCAAATCTTCTAAAAATTTTAACAACATTTAAACGATCATTGCATTATATAATACTTTGGTTTTGCCAAAATTAAATTATGTTTCTATTGCTTGGAATCCGTGTTTTAATAAGGACGCCTTAGAACTAGAGAAAATTCAAAAAAGGTTTCTAAAATATTTGGCATTCAAAGCCGACGGGTGTTACCCAGAGCGTGGTTCTGATTATAAAGTATTATGTCAACGTTTTCATTTTCGTACACTCGCTGAAAATAGAATTTTCAACGCTGTTTTATTGTTATTTAAAATCTTAACAGATCAGATTCACGCTCCACAACTATTATTACAGATACCGTTTAGAGACACACGCACAGGATCAAGAATCTGTCAACCTTTTTATTTGGACCCTCCACGTATTAATATCGGTGATGTTGCTCCCATTTTTTTCGCATGTCACCACGTTAATGATTTGTTATCAAGGATCAAACCTGATCTTGAAAAATTTTTTTCTTCGAAATCATACTTCATTGCGACACTTGATGAGTATATTGCTACATGCAATTAACATTAATTATACAAAACGTTTGATTGTTTGTTTCTTGCTTTTATTACCTACGATGTATTTCATAGTACCGCCACATAGTCATAACTGTTGTTAATAGTATCGACTACATTATAGATATAATTCGATTTATATATTTAAATACAATTTGGTTACCCATGTATGGTCCAAATTGGACTGCGGGAGAGAATGTTAAATAAATAAATAAAATAAATAAATAAATATATGTGTTATTATTTTTTATGTGTGTTTTTGTGGCAATTAAAAAAAAAAAAAAGTTTACAGAAAGAATGACAATTATAAATTTTATAGGTATATGTTATTTACTATAATTTTAATTTTATTATTTCTTATTTTATATATATATTTTTTCTTATTTTATTTATTTATTTATTTATTATTATTATTTTTTTTTATTTATTTTTTTATTTATTTATTCATTTTTTTCTTCTTTTTCAAAAAAATTTGTAGTAGGTAGACAATTTTTTTAAAATTTAACATTTAATTGTTAATTTTTTATAACTGATTTTATTTATTTAATTTGTTCGTTATTTAATGTTTTCATAATTTCTTTTTAATAGCGTTTCTGACTCTGAACACTGGTTTTCTCTTTTATATAAAATTTATTGACGACTTCGTATTAAGAGATGTTTTCTATTGTGACGATTGAAATTCTTCATAAATTTCTGTTCTTGTTTATGCTTTAATTACTGGTATGATTTTATTTCTTAATTATTTTTATAATTTATTTACTATTGTAATTATTTTCATTTTTATTTTCATTTATTATTTTTAAATTTATTATTGTTAAGTTTTTGTATACATAATACTTTGTACTTCTTTGATTTGAAAAATTATTTTATTTTATATTACTAGACTCCCTAAAGAGGAAATCATTTTGATTTCGAAATGTTCGAAAAAAAAATTTTTTCTGACGTAAAAGGTTGTTAATAATTTAAAAATTACAATGTTTTGTTTTTATCTAGGAAATAATGAAGAACATTTTTTGCAATAAATACATTTTACAAAACACTTTTATTTTATTAAAATTTAAATGTACAATTATAAAGATAAAATAAGAAATTTTGTGTAATGTAAAAAAAGGCATACACATTTTAATATTATATTAATGAGTTTTAAAATACTGTAAATTATTTACGCAATGTAAATAAATATTTCAAAACTATAATTTGTAAATAAAATTAGCTCCCAATATTAAATTGAAAATCATATATTATTGTAAAAATAATGTAAATTGCAATTTTCTCTTAAATTTCAAATAAGTATCATGAAATAATACAGATTTTTTTATGAGCTTGGTTTTATTTGAAAGATAATTTTTTATATTGCATCTTTGTTTGTTATTTTGTTTAGAAAAGTTAAAAACTGTTTGCAAAATAATGTGAAATTATTCATGTTTGCAGAAATGAAATTTTCGTCGAAATTTTTTTCTACGATATTTTAACAGTTTTCAATTAGTTTCTTTAATAAAATCTGTAGCCTTATTTAAAAATAAGTTTTGCAATTACCGAGATTAAAAATTTCTTTTGTAATTTTACGGGGTACAAAGCTGTTTTTTAAATTCGTATTTGTAAGAGATTTTCTTCAAAATTTTTGTCTACGAGATTTTAACAGTATATATTGTTAGGTCCGTCAAATTGAGTGGAAACTCATTTTTAAAATGAGTCCAAGAACATCAATAAATTGTTATTATTGTATGTATTACTTAAAATTTTGGAAAAAATTTAAATGTACAATATTTTTTTACAATATATGCTTCAAATAACTTTCAAAATAAATTTTTTTTTCCACAAGATATTTGTGTTCTATTGAAATATTCTATGATAAATGAATAAAATTTCTAACAAAAATATACAAATATAGTAAAGCATTTAAGATTAGATTTCACATAAAAATACGTAGTTGACATGTTTCGCATTATAACAGAGAATAAAAACAATAATAATAATGATAACAATCATATTAACTATAAAAAACCTTTTGATATAGCTCTGTCAACTAAATTATAAATAATATTGATTTTTTTAATAATTTGACTATCTTTTATTTTTTAGTGTGAAATCCAAACAATTAATTTATTTATCCTTCTCAAGTTCATGAATAAATTGTAAATGTTTATCAAATGAGTTGAATATGTTGATGATCAGATAAACATTATCTTTATATATACTAGAATTATGCATTTTTATTATTAACTTTTCTTTATTTTTAACTTTTTATCAATAATAAACAGTTGATTTTTGAATTTTTTGGTATGATAGTCCGTTATTTTGTTATTTATTAACAAAAATGTTTTATTCTGGTACGGGCGATAGCCACTTACATACAGAACAATAATCAATTTGACTTTTTTGTTCTAGATAACGTCAACGGATGTTATCACCTGCACCAGTGCTCTGCTTCATTTTTTTTATTATAAACATTAATTATAAGTATATATATCAATATCAATTTAAAAATTGTAGAATACAATTTTTTTTAACAATTTATAATAAGCACAAAAAGATATTAAAAGATTTGTTATGATTAAAAATTATTTTATAATAAAAAAAACGAATATTGAAATAAGCTTTCAAAACAGGCTCGAACACCAGACTACCCCCTTAAATCAAATAAATTACATTAATTACATTTTTCTAATTAAATTTAGAAATTAACTTGGAACATAGGGATGACAGAACTATTTCCTTGTCGAGAAATGATTTGAAAAGTAATAAAGATAATTAAAATATGTGGACGCTTATACTCTCAAGCGGTTCTAATTCTATCGGACCATAATATTCAATATATTTGTAATTTCATTTCTTTTTATATTACACTTTGAAATATATATTAATTTTTTTAGCTTTATAGAGCCATTTTTTAAATTAATAAAAATACAGTCATTTTCCCCTTTTTGTTACTGTCTCCATGTAAAAGTCCCAACTTAATAAATTTATATCTTAAAAACAAAACGGTAAATTTCAATAAAATTGTAACCATACATGTAAAGTAATGCATTTAATATGTCATTAAAATTTTATAAGAATCTGTAGAAAATCGATTTTTGGATAAGCATCCTTAAAGACTATAATTGAAATTTCCGGAAGGTAATTTAAAGTTAAGGAATTAACTCCGGAATTAAAATAAGACTGTTTAGAATTTTTAATATTTTATTTATTGACATGTAGCAATTGACACTGAAGAAGAAAATTGATTATCATTTACATTTTGGTTACATGAACTAACAAGAACAGTTAATTTAACCATGGGAATGGTAAAGTTAACTAAATTCGTAGTAAATATAACCTAAAAAGTAATAATTCATTTAACCAGTTACTTACATGGTTAATTTTACAATATTCTTTACAGGATTCTACTTACAATTATTAATGAACTCCCGAACAATAGTGCTCGCAAAACCATTGGCTATCAAACTGATTGTCATTTCCACCACATCCAGAATAAGTAAACCTTTTGCATTTTCTAGAAGAGCGATCATATCCATACTGAGGAAAGGGGTGTTTGTTACATGGTTTGTCTCCGTTATGAATTTTTTTTACGCATACTGAAAATTTTTTTTGGTAATAATAGATAATTCTAAAATATATATGATATAACATGAAATAAAATAAAAATCGCGAGAGCATATATAATATACAATATAATGAAAATATTAGAAATGTGTAACAAACTTACATTCTCCTGGATAGGTGCGTGATTGAACAAAATTCGTCATTAAAATAATACAAAGAATGGCAAATAAAGCACAAAATTTGTAATTCATTTTCTTGTTTTAAATTCGCTTTCTTTTAATTAAGCGATTCTAACGTAAATGTTCTAGTCTGATAACAATTTTTTACGGTTGCACTCTTTTATATTGATTTAGGGGTATCTAATAAAACCTTATCAGCTGTAATTATTATGAAATCTGCACAACAAATAGTGAACTCATTAATTTGAAATAAAGAAATTCATACACCTTTTTATCTAGGAACATGAAAATTTCCATATCTTTATGATTGCAAAAAGTTATTCTTTTCAATTTAATAAATTTATTGAAACCTTTTGAAAAGATATAAATGGATATCCAGAAATATTTCTTTTTGTGTATCGGAAATGAAAAATTAATACATACATATTTTGGTCTCTAAAATTCATAAATATATTAAGCAATGAAAGATCTAACACCTTTATAACTTGATTATGCTAATTTGTAGCATTTAAAAAGATTTTTTAAAGTAAATTTTATAAATAAATCAAACTGTTAAAAAAAAACACCTACCAAAGTAAAAAATCTTTTTTTATCACTATGTTTTCTATTGAAATTTTAAAAACATTAATTAACACCAGATTGGGAGCAATTTCGTTTCGACTGTTGTACAGTCGGGTGTAAGATTGGTGACTTATGCCTTATTATTTTGAGCTTGCACTCTGAAATTAAAGAAAGTTATATTTAATTTATTTTTAAATTTGTTTTATTTAATTTAATTCATTAGTTTTGATTAAATCTTAATGATATTTAACTTAAAAATTTGTTTATTTTATTACAAGTATTTAATTTTAATTAAGTTTACCTCCCAACTTGCCAATCCGGAATTGTTATTGTTGTCAGAAACAACATCTTGTTTACAAAAATCTGTTTTACTTTTACATGAACACTGACTCGCTTCCATATAAATAAGAGGAGAATTTTCCACTTTTAATTTTCTGAGAAGTTGTCTTGAGGATCGTCGGTTTCTCGATGTCGACGGGATTTGTTTACTAGCTGTCAAAATAGTAGCAGACGTTCGAGATACACTTCGCCACACAACAGATTTCGGTCGCTCGCGGTTGCTACATAACGGCTTGTTGCGCCAGGGGGTGATTGTGCGTAGAATTTTGGCTTGACGATAAAGCGTTCAGTCTGTCATCACTCTAGACTGGTGCGTCTGTTGCCACGGAAGTGCTTTTGCAATTGTGGCTTTTTGTAACATAATTATATTATTATTAAATTAAAAATGTCTGGTAGAGGCTCTATCCGGGGTCGCCGACCCCTAGCAGGTGAACTCTTTGTATAAACAATTAATTTCTTGACTATGTTGGAATCGTGCTCCAAATTAAAATGTAGAAGTTCGAGTCAGTGTTCAGTTCGCGTCCTTTTTGTAAATTACCGTGCCATGCGGCTAGCTATTTTATATTTTCATGTAATCTTTGAGATACTTAAAATTTAATAAAAATTGTCAAATTGTGGTTAAAAATGTGGAGTGCTAGTCTGTGCTGCTCCTTACTCCCCACTGTCCAGATTATGAGTTAGTCGTGGCTTTATTATATTTCAATTAAAGATTATAATCATTTAATTAGTTTAATTAGTCTTTTATTTTACTATTATTTTTGTTTAGTTATTTTTTATTTAAACAACTTGGCGCCGGGTTTTGTTTTTATATTGTTTATTTGTTTTTGATTAAATATTAAAAATTAAATTAAGAAACATCAAACATACTCTGAATTCTGAAATAATGCGTCATATTTTTAGGTTTATTTTTCATTGACCGATTATAAACAATTATAATATTCATATTGATTTTTAGTCTGAGCCAGAGGAATGATGATTTAATCATTTTTTTCCCATTTTATTTAAACTTACGCGATTTTTCTTAATCATAAAATAATTCAGCATGTTTATATAAGTTAACTTTATTGTAAAAAAATTGCAAAAAACTTTTGTCTATTGTCATCCTATTTTGAAGATGAGCCAGAGGAATGACGCTTCAAGTTGTGAATCCCTAAAAAACCTCAATTTATATATTTTTAACTTTAAATAATGATATTGTTACAAAACTCACTTGACGAATTATTATATTCCTTCGTCTCGTTCTCCTAGAATAATACGTAATCCCATCTTTCTGTTGAATCTGATCAAAGTTTTTACATCAAAATTAAAAAATAACGTTCACGTTTGCTGTTGCAATGACGATAAACAATCATTCCTTTTTCTGTGCGATCTGACAACAACGAAAAAATTTTCCTTCTTTTTTTGTTAAGTTTGATTTAATATAAATTAGTATTTTTCCACGTTATTTTTTGTTGTTTATCACGCATAAAGATGATTCGCGGAAGGCACTAAAAAGAAAACGTTCTACAATTCGAAAAAGTAGATCTTCTTTATCGAGAGAAAAGGTTAATCGATGAAAGGTGTTTTAAAGCAGAGGTATCCTGCAATCAGGAATACCAATAATATTTGCATCTTTATCGGAAGCCACTATTAAACAATATAATAAACCTATTCGGTTATGGTGGACATTTTGCCAGAAAAATAATATTTCTGTTTTTGAAGCAGGTTCTAAAGATGTTCTTACTTTTAAATTAAGGTTTATGAGCAAGTGGCAAGTTACGGTGCGTTAAATTCATATAGATCGTCAATTTCCTTAATTTTGGCATCAGATATTGAAAACGATCCTATAATAAAAATATTTTTCAAGGGAGTTTCGGTAATTAAGTCACAAAGACCCCGATATGATTCTACGTGGAACCCTCAGGTCGTCACTAAATTTTAAAAATCTTGGTAACCTCACGAAGATATTACGCTAAAACAGTTATCGCTTTAACATTTAATGTTAATCGCTCTCGTTACGTCACAACGTATGCAAACTATATCTATATTCAGGAACTAACTTGGAAAACAGGAATAGGCACAAATACGAATCTCTCGTTTGAAACAAGTCTGCTTAGAATTTTCATATTTTATTTAATAACATTAAGTAATTGAACAAGAAAGTGATAACTACATACATTTTGATTATATTTACTAACAAAAATTGTTAATTTGGCTATCGGAATTGTAGAGTTAACTAAATATAACCTAAGGAAAGTAATAATACTTTAAACCTGTCACTTACATGGTTAATGTTACAAAATTTTTACAGTATTCTACGTAATTTTATTAAGGAATTCCAGAACAGAAAAGTTCACAAGCTGTTCTGTTTCCATAGTTATTGGAATTTCCACCACATCCAGAAAAAGTGAACTTTACGCATTTTCCAATAGAAGTAACATATCCAAATCTTCTGTAATTTTTGTGACATGATTTGTTTCCCTCATCAATTGGTCTTCTGCATGCTGAAATTTTTTTTTAGTATTAATGGTTAAATCTAAAAATAGTTATGATGTAACATAAAATAATATAAAAATCTTGAAAGCAGATAATATACGATACAATGAAAAGATTAGAAATGTGTAATAAACTTACATTTTCTTGGATGTTCTAATCTTGATTGAACAAAATTCGTCATTAAAATAATACAAAGAATGGCAAATAAAGCACAAAATTTGCAGTTCATTTTCTCGTTTTAAATTCTTTTTCTTTCAATGACAGATTCTAACGTAAATGTTCTAGTCTGATAACAATTTTTTACGGTGACCCTCTTTTATATTGATTCAGGGGTATCTAAAGAAAACTTTTCAGCTGTAATTATTCTGAAATCTGCACAACAAATAGTGAACTCATTAATTTGAAATAAAGAAATGTATACACCTTTTTATCTAGGAACATGAAAATTTCCATATCTTTATGATTGCAAAAAGTTATTCTTTTCAATTTAATAAATTTATAAAAACTTTGGAAAAGATATAAGGATCTCTAGAAAGATTTCTTTTTATGCATCGAAAACAAAAAATTAATTCATACATTTTTTTATTTTAAAAATTCATAAATATATTCAGCATTAAAATATCTAACACCTCTATAACTTGAATATGTTATTATGTAGCATTTTAAAAGATTTTTTATATTAAATTTTATTAATAAATCTTAAGGTTAAAATGTGGAGCAGGTGTTTTTTTTTGCAAAGAACAACGTCATAACATTTGACTTTGTTTTGCACAATATTTATCATTCTTAGGAAACTATTTAATACTATTCATTTATTAATAATTATAATTTTTTTAATTTGTAGATTTTAAAACACTTGCTGAAGCAAAAAATCCTTTGACCACCAATAATTAGTTATTAAGATTTTTAGATTTATTTTTTATTGGCAGATTATAAACAATTGATATTCATATTAATTTTTAATCTGAGCCAGAGTAATGAAGGTTTTAAACATTTTTTACATTTTATTTAAAATTAGGCAATTTTTTTTAAACTTAATATAATTCAGCATGTTTATATAATTCAACTTTATTGTAAAAAAAAAATACAAAAATTGTTATCTATTGTCATCCTGTTTCTAATTTGAGACAGAGGAATGACGCTTCAAGTTGTGAATCGCTGAAAAACCTCAGTATTTCTCGATTTATAGAAAATCTATAAGATATATTTTATTTATATTTTATACAAATATTTAACAATTCCTTAGCTTCTAGACAATAACTGTAAAGTACTGTTTTTCAAATATTAAATAGTTATTTTACGTTTTAAAAGAATAAAAAATTGACATAGGACAGGTTATAGAGCTAACTTTTAGTAGCTGAAAATTAAAAAAATAATACAATAATAATAAAAACTAAAGAATTCCAATGAAATTAGAGGAAAAAATTTTAATAGTTGAAGAATGTAATTGGAATTTCAGAAATTAATTTAAAACTAAAAAATGCAATTGCAATTTAGAGCAAGTAATTTAAAACTTACGAATAAAAAAAGAAAAATAAGTCCCAATAATTGACAAATTTCAAAGATATAATTAAAAATTAAAGCACAAAATTTGAAAAATTAAAAAATGTAACTGAAATTTGAGTAATCAATCAAAAATTTGAAGAATAAAATTGAACATTGATGAAGATCTGTATTAAGATCACTAACTAAACTTTTACAATAATTGAGAAATGAATCAAAACAATAATTTCTAAAATGCTTCATTCTTATTGACTGAAATTGAAGGTGGCGAAATTCGAATTTTCTTAAATGAATCTTCATCAAATATTTAACAAGGAACTCTTCTAAATTAATTCAAAACCAGAAAAATTGAATTAATTCGGTCAAATAGATTGTAAATCTTCACGCAACTTTTCCAATAAATTTATTCTTGATTGGTCAGCAACTGAAATCCGTCAACTCCAAAGAACTTGATTCAAATAAAACATCAACCATTCTTGAATCTACGAAGAATTTAGCTCCAACTTTTTAATCATCAAAATATGGGGCTATGGCTTACCCACCGACAAATAAAGGATCCATTGATAAATAGATAAGTGAAGGAACCTTCCGAGCTTAAATTATTCCAAATATTACTCCAGGTGACTAAGTCGAAATCTTAACACAGGGCAGAACGGCAACAAGGATAAGTTTGGCATTTCAAAATTAATTAAGTTCCTCAGGTACGACCAAAAGAAATTCCAATTGACGAATCCCAAATCAATACATTTAATAAATTCCAACTTTTAGGTGAATTATAGGACGGGAAACTCAAATTGGTCAGGAATATAATATTTTAAAACAAATCGTAGGATCCTCTAAAATTCTTCTTAATTAGAAATGGAAATTTTTCTTAATTTAAATGGAACACAGGAATCATTAAATTTCATATTTTTCTTGG
This sequence comes from Ganaspis brasiliensis, assembly GCA_037103525.1. Classification (NCBI taxonomy): domain Eukaryota; kingdom Metazoa; phylum Arthropoda; class Insecta; order Hymenoptera; family Figitidae; genus Ganaspis; species Ganaspis brasiliensis. The sequence continues at coordinate 2,193,020 of JAZKLR010000294.1, forward strand.
ATAATAATAATCATCGGGATTCATTAATATTTTCTTCTTTAACAGGATAAGTTGACTCGAAGCGAAGATTATATAAAGTGGGAAAAATAAATCACATTAATTCTAAAATATTATTATTGAATAATTTTTTAACCAAGCCTTGGAATCTCATGAACTTCTCGAGATTAAATTAGTAAATATTAAAGGTACAAATAATAAATTTAATCACATGAAATTCTGGAAATTTTAGGTTATAGTTAAACCTTTTTAGTTTAAAGTTAATTTTTAACAATTCAAATTTTAAATAATAAATTTTTGTGAATTGGAAAATCAGACATTAGATTTTACAATGTCACACCGAACAAAGTTGTCACAACTTTTGAGAAAGAAATAAAAATAATTTTATGGCGTGACGGATCAAAATTTTGCTAATATGCATATGAAATATTAATTAAGTTGTATCAGTTTATGCAAGGTCAATTTTTTAGAATTAAAAATTAATTTTATTTTATTAATTTGTTTTAAATTTTATAACGTCAGGCGAATTGTGTACAATTTATGTTTTCAATTAATTTGAAATAATTATTTAAGATTCATAATTATTGAAAATGTTTAAAATAGTTTATTTAAAGCGTTTCCTGGCATTAGTTTTGATTTATTCTTGGTAAGCGAACTTTCTTTAAATTCAGTATTTACTGTTTAAAATATTAATTTTTCATTTTAATTTGTTTGGTTGCTAGTTAATACAAAACAATTTCGGCAAATTTTCTTTTTTGTATATTAGACTCATTGTGTAAAACTTTTATTTCATCCCACAAAATTTTTTTTTTTTTATTTTTTAGAAAAAAAAGAGCAGGAACGTAATAATGATAGACATAAATAGTTGCAGGATTTCATTCTCGAGAGTAAGCCGGATGCTTTTCTTGAAGATAATTGAAGGTATTGTTACAAGGCACATATATAGTTACCCCGGCTTGTTCTTATTATGACAATGATTACTAATATCGTTGCTAATAAGAAGTATTGTGCAATGCCATTATTACGGAACGCGTGCTTCTGACCACAAGGAGTGCGGGTGATTTAGCAGCTCTCAAATTTGGCAGCGACTCGATATATATATAAATATAGTTTTTTTTTCCTAGGCATAATCGCAGATATAAGAATCTCCTTTGGAAGAGCAATAGGCACGAAATGGGAATAATGGAAGCCTATACCAGCTCAAATTCTAATACGCACTCGTGAGACATAATGACTACAATCATCTCGCCGATTCAGTGCTATTCGATGGTATCGCTAAAGTGGGCACGTCGCTGTTTTCAAAACACATTTGATTGCAGGCGTTTGCGTCCAATTCGACAGATGGCAGTGCCGAAAAAACCACTGTCGACCGGTTAGTGTCTAGCTTATAATAACAGAAATTCATTACCGTTCAAATTCGATTGTTGGAGGCTGGCCTCAAGCAAAAATAGAAAATGACACCAAATTATCGCGAACCCAACTTCTACTCTTTTTTAGATAGCTCGATTTATTGGTAATTTTACCTCACGGCCATTCCATTAGCATTTAGATGAGAATTCAATTCGAATTATTTTTTTTTCAATGTTTTTATAGTTTGTTTATTTTTATTTTTTCGAATTTTGTTCGAGTGTAACTAAAGAATTGTAATCAGGGATCGTCACAAAAGTAATTTGGTTTTTGAATTTTTTTTAAAATATCTCGTAAATGTCAATAGATCTTTCACTTGACCGGAAAATTTGTTACTAAACCGGGAATTTCTTCGTGGATCTAAAAATAAAAATCTGAGAAACTTCATTGAAAATTAATTTTTTTTTTTCATATATCACAAGTCTATAGTAATAATAAGAATCCGCAAGTTTATTCATTCCTTCATTTTTGTCCGTTCATACCTGAAGTTTGGAACACAGATATTTTTTGTTTTAAATATGATACTTTTTAAAAAAAATGCGTTTAAAATGATTAAATTTTAAATTTTCAAATATATAAGTTCAAATAATTTTAATTTTATTAATAAATAAATAAGGGAGTAGGCCCCAAGATGGACATTTCGTATACAATTTTTGTTTAAGGTGACAGCGCCCTATGCTTTCTGTCATTTTTGTTGTTTGTATAGACGAACATTTTGATGCACATTTGAAGAAAAAAAACCAGTTGGTTTTTCTTCTACACATACCACGTAATTTTGTGTCTAAAAAAGTTTTGTAACAGTTTTTTCTCAAGTTGTTAAAGTTATTTAAATTTATGATTTAGAATGAGTACTTAACGTTATAATATTCTTTATTTATCATATAATAATATTCTAAAATGATTTTACTAATTCAGTATTCATATATATATTTTTACTGGGGATTAAAAAATGGTGTCATGTACCCTAAGATGGACAGGCCTAAAATCTCAATGTATTTTTTTTGCATATTTTCGATTTTACACTTTTTTCAATAATTTTTTGAGCCAATTAATTAAAATTTTTTATTTTACACCATAAAATGTGATTTTATTGTTAGAGAATTTATTATATTGATATTTTTCGATATTTTATTACTTTTTACTGTTAAGCCATTAAATTGAAGTTTTTAGAAATTTTATTTCTTGATAAATTCCGTAAAATGATTAAAACTTAGTTCAAGAATTGTTACACGATGTTAATTTTTTATTTACTACCATTTTCAGAGACTTTTAAGAAGGTGTCCATCTTGGGGCCACTTTTTTTTTTGACCGAAAATTTTAACAATTAGAAAAAATGCTTTAAAAAATGTTTATGTTTAAAATAAAATTTTATCTCTGTGGCCATAAGTTACCTTATAAATTGTACTTTCATCCGGTATAAAACATTTTAATATATTTTATTCGGTTTGGATTCTACAGCAATAAATCGATAGGGTGTTCAACTTGGGGCCCTCTCCCCTATATAATTTTTGCTTTCTCATAGAAAAAGCTTTGTGATCGTTAAAATTTTCTATTTTCCAAAAATAGTATAAATCGACTTAATTTAATCTAAAAAGCGTAAATATATATTTTCAAGCAAATTTCCAGATGTGTGTGTGTGTATAGCGTTTTTTGTCGATAAGATATCTCGAGAACGCTTCAACGGATTTCAATAAAATTTGAATGACTTATTAAGCTCATGAATATCTAAATTTAGACACAAAGATTTTCGAAAATATCTAATAACATTTTTTTAAACATCTTTTTTCATCGAAAAAAATCGTTTTTTGACAAAATTTTTTTCCATACTAACAATACAATTTAATGAATACAAAAATCATATTCCTTAACTCAAAACGAATCTATTGACATTTATAAAGTTTATAATTAATCAAAATATTATTAAAATTCGTAAAATAGTTCATGTTTTTTCATTTTTTTCTTGCATTTTAAATTATTTTTTTATTTCTAGCTTTCTGAATTTCTGTTTTATTGTCATAGGTCCATTAGATAAAATATTCTAGATTAAAAGACAAACTAATTGCTTTATAGGAAGTATATATTTTTTTGGAAATTGAATAGAATTAATGGATATTTTTTATTTTTAAAGAAATTAATTTTATTTTGCATTATTATAATCTAAAAAAGAACTAAGTAGTTTATGTAAAGTATATATTCCTCAGGAAATTAATATAATTAGTGGCTATTTTTTATTTTTAACATTATTAGTCAATTTGTTAATTATTTTCTTTAATATTTCATTATTTTAGTCATTTTGTATCTTTTCTTTCAATTATCTACTATTTTCTTAAAAGTTCAATTTAATTCTTTAATCTTCAATTTATTTCTTTAATTTCTAATTATTTTCTTCAATTCTCAACTATTTACTTCAATTTTCAATTACATTCTTCGTTTTTCAATTATTTTATTCAATATTAAAAAATTCTCTTATTTTCCTTATCGCCAATTATTTTCTTGAAATTTTAATATAATTTTTCAATTTCCAATTAATTTTTTAAACTTTCATTAATTTTCTACAATTTTTGCCATAATTTTCATCATTCTTCAATTTTATGAATATTCATAAATTAAAAAAAAAAAATTTCTTCGCATTCTGATTATTTTCACCGTTTTTCGAATTGTTTTTTGAATTGTTAAGTATTTTTTTCAATAGTTCCTTATTTTCGTCAATACTTAATTATTTTCGCCATATTCTAATTTTTCTTTTAATTTTTAATTATTTTCTCGAAACTTCAATATAATTCTTCAATTTCCAATTAATTTTTTAAACTTTCATTAATTTTCTACAATTTTTGCCATAATTTTCATCATTCTTCAATTTTATGATTATACATTAATTTCAAAAAAAAAAAAAAAAATTTTCGCATTCTAATTATTTTTACCGTTTTTCGAATTGTTTTTTCAATTGTTAATTATTTTTTTCAATAGTTCATTATTTTCGTCAATACTTAATTATTTTCCCCATATTCTAATTTTTCTTTTAATTTTTAATTATTTTTTCGAAATTTCAATATAATTCTTCAATTTCCAATTAATTTTTTAAACTTTCATTAATTTTCTAAAATTTTTGCTATAATTTTCATCATTCTTCAATTTTATGATTATTCATTAATTTTAAAAAAAAATTTTCTTCGCATTCTGATTATTTTCCCCGTTTTCCGAATTGTTTTTTCAATTGTTAATTATTTTTTCTATAGTTCATTATTTTTATTTTAATTTTTAATTATTTTCTTAAAATTTCCATTAAACCTCTTCAATTTCCGATTTATTTCTTCAATTTTTAATTATTTTCTTCAATTCTCAAATATTTTTTTTATATTTTCAATTATTATTTTTATCGATTTTCAATTAATTCCTCGAAATTCAATAATTCTCGGATTTTTGCAATTATTTTTTTCACTCATAAAAATGGTTTTAAAATTTCAATTCAATTTTTCAATTCAGGAAATATTCTCTTCAATTCTCAGTTAGTTTCTTAGAATTTAAATTCCAAGTTTCAATTTTCAATTATTTTTTGTAACATTAAAAAATTATCGTCTTTTTCTATTATTTCTTTTGATTACTATTAGGTTTCTTTAATTTTAAAAATTCAATTTTTCAATTATTTTCTTTAATTTTTAATTACATTCTTTAATTTTCTTTGTTCTTTAATTTTCAATTATTTTCTTCTATATTCATTAATTCTCGACTTTTTTCAATTACTTTTTTTCAATTTTTAAGTGTATATTCTTCAAATTTCAATTTTATTCTTCAATTTTTAACTGCTTTCTTCAATTTTCAATTATTTTTTTCAATTTTAATTATTTTTTCTTATTTTTTATCCAGTTGTTAAATGTACAACTATTTCCAACAATTATTCCTATAGTTTTCTTAATTTTTCAATTTGCAATTATTTTCTTTAAATTTATTACGTGTTGTATAATTATTTCAATGATTTTTTTAGTTGTCTATTACCCTATAAATTTGTATAATTATTATTATATTTTTTAAATTATTTTGATCGGTTGTGTATTAATCTATCCACTTTGTAATTATTTTTTTTCAATTATCAATTATTTTATCAAATTTTAATTTAATTATTACATTTTCAATTTATTTTCTCAATTTTTTATTATTTTTTTCGGTTTTCTATCCAGTTGCTTAATTTTCAATTATTTCCAACAGTTATTCATATAATTCTTCAACTATTTTGTTTAAATTTAATGTTTATTGTTTAATTTTTTAAAATATTCTTTTCAATTGTGTAATTATTTAGTCATTTTTCGAATTTTATTTTCATCGGTCAATTATTTTCGACATGCATTTTTCAAATATATTCTTCAATTTCGTAATTTCCATTTTTTGAATTTGCAAAAATTTATAGTTTTAAATGACTAAGAACAATGCAAAGTTTGTCGCGTTAATGTTGCTAGTGGAATTATAATATTTAATTTTTTTAAAATATTTACATACAAGTTCGGCGAAATGAAAGATTGGACTTTTTCTATATTTTGTTAATTTTCTATTTAATACTCATAAAAGTTTAATTAGTCATTTATTTAATTATTATTATTCAATTTATTCAATTAGTCATAAAAGACTGATAAGTAAAGATAATTGTTAGAATGAAAAATATAATATAAATATGATATTGATAGTTATTTCATGGTGGTGCTGATTGTGATTTTCAATTAAAATTTCAATTTGGGTCATAAAAAAAAAATAATAATTATCTTTTTCTGGGAAATATTTTGACAAAACTTATATTAAGTTTACGTAAGTTTTTTCTACAACTAACGAATGATAAGTCAATATTAAATTTAGATAATAATGAGGTTCGTTGAGCTTCCTGATGATAAAACTATTATCATCAACAAATATTTAACTACATTTGGTCGATTTCCAAGTAAATTGTATTTTTACACAAATTTTAATCATTTGCTATAAATAATTTCAAGAATCGTAATTAGGTTGATTTTGCGTATTAGAAATATGTAAATCGTTAGCAAATTAAACACTGAGGAAAAATAAACACTGAGAAATTTTGACAAAATGGATGAAATACGGGAATAAAAGTATATTTTTAATTTTTTAATTACAGAAATATTTTTAAAAAAATTTCCTAATTCGTTGTGATTTATTATTTATTGTTTTTTTATTTTCTTATAACGTCAGAAATTAAAATTCTTGATGTTTTTCGTCACTTGTTGGTTTCTTAATTTTGGGATAATTACTTGACTTAACAAGATTTAAGACTAGTTTTGTAACATTAGATAAACAAAAAATTGTCTAAAATTAACTGTAATGAGACAATAGCTTTAGAAATTTTATCCAAATCATTATTCTTTTGTAAGTTGATCTCTAGAGTACGAAAATGATTAGATTTTAGATGATCGGAATTTTAATGATTTCCTTTACTACTGGTAAGTTATTGTTTGAAATTTAATCAAAATAAGTAATTATTTAATAAATATTAACACTCACAATAAAATTAACTTTATTCTACTTTAATTTATATATGTTTAAATTAATGTCATTACTCATTTTGTTATTTTACTAATTTTAGTTTCGATTTTAATTTGCAATATGTTTTGACCTTATTGTGATCAAATTTCGATCTAGTTTTGATTTGGCTTTGAATCTTAATTTGGTTTCCATTTAATTGCAATTTAATTTTAATTTTGTAATAATCCGGATTAATCTCAATTTTATTTCAATTTGGTTTTAATCGGCATTTGATTTGGTTTCAAGATTTTTTTCGATTCGGTTGTAATCCGATTTTGATTTATTTTTAAATTGGCTTTAATTAAATCTTAATTTCGTTTATTTCATTGTAATCGGCATTTGATCTGGTTTCGATTAATCTTTGATTCTCAATTTAAGTTCCGAATTAATTTCAATTTGATTTCAATTTGGTTTTGACCTGGATTTGATCATCTGGTTTTAGTTTGCATTATAATCTTAATTTGGTTTTGATTTAATTTCAATTGGGTTTCGCTTTCGATTTGGTTTTAATCTAGTTTTAATTTGGTCTTGATTTCCAATTTGGTTTCGATTTGGTTATAATCCGGTTTTGATCTGGTTTTAAATTGTTTTTGAATTCCAATTTGGTTTCGATTTTAATTTCAATTGGGTTTCGAGTTGGTTTTAATCTGGTTTTAATTTCGCCTTGATTTACAATTTGGTTTCTATTTGATTTCATTTGGTTTTAATTTGGTTATAATCCGTTTTTAAATTAGTTTTAAATTGTCTTAGGATCTCAATTTGGTTTTGATTTGATTTCAATTTGATTTTGATTTGATTGTAATCCGGATTTGATCTGGTTTTTATTTAACTTTGATTCTCAATTTGCTTAGGGTTTGAATTAAATTTGGTTTTGATCTGGAGTTGATTCTCAATTAGATTTTAATTTAATTTTAATTCTCAATTTGATTCCGAAGAGCTTTCCGTTTGAAAACCTTTTATGTTTTGATTTTGGTTACAATCCGGTTTTGGTTTGGTTTCGAATTGGATTTGAATCTTAATTAGGTGTCGGTTTGATTTAAATTAAGTTTCGAGTTGGTTTTAATCTACTTTTAGTTTGGTCTTGATTTACAGTTTGGTTTCGATTTGATTGTAATTCGGTTTTGTTCTTTTTTCAAATTGATTCTGAATCTCAATTCGGTTTCGATTTTATTTCAATTTGATTCCGATTAGGTTTTCTTTTGAAATATGATTTTAATTTTTTTTTCAAAATCAATTCGGAAATTAAAATTTAATCACAATTTAATCTCATTTCAGCCACGAATGAACATGTCTTGCAGTACAAAAGAAAGTCTATTACGGACTTAATTAAATTTAGGTTAATAGAGGGCGTGACTGTTGATAAAATTGAATATGTGCCGTACCAAGTGAGCATTATACTTGACAATGAACTCATTTGTGGAGGAGTAATAATTAACAAAAAATTTGTACTTACAGCAGCCACTTGTATCACATCCAACAATACAAGTAAATATTTAATTAGAGCTGGGTCAGTTAATTTTGATTCTGATGGTTCAGAACATTCTGTTACACGATTAATTGTCCATCAAGATTTTCATGCTGAAAAAGATAAACTCCCAGTTAATAACATTGCTCTAATTGAAGTAAATAATACTTTTCTCTTCAACGGATTTCGAGATTCTGTTCTCCTTTTTAACAACGAATCTATTGAGGAAGAATACGTCGGCAAAATTTTCGGATGGGGTTGCCGAGAAAATAAAATTTGCAGAAGTTCTCGACATTTATCGGAGGCTGGTAAAGTAGAATTTATTTGTTGAACATAAAAAGTTCGTTAAAGTGAAATTAAAAATTTTCTAAAACAAACTTCGCTAATAGAGTTGCAAAATTCTCGATAATTTAAAATCCGGTTACATTCTCGAGAATATAACCGAGAATATTCTCCTTCAGGAGAATTTATGAGAATTTTCTATGTTTAAATGAGAAACATAGATTCTATGTTTCTATTTTAAAACACAAACAATTTATTAAAAAAAAAGCTGATAAGTAACAAAATAATTATCATTACCTATAAATTAACTATAAGTCAATGAAGTGTAAAATTTATTATTAAATATAACAAGTATGAACAATTTTAAAATGAAAGAAAGTAATTTAAATTTGAGAAAAATACTTCAAAATCTTAGAAATAAATTTAAAAAAATTCTGGTAATGAAAAATTGGAGAATATAATTGAAAATTAAATAAAAATGATTCAAATTAAGATAAACAATTAAAATTTTAGAAAATTAATTCAGAAATAATGATGAAAGTGATTAAAAATTAAGGAAAATTATGAACAAAAATAATATAAATAATTTAAAATTACAGAAAATAATTAAAATTTAAAAAAATAATTGAAAAAATTGCATAATATATTTTAAATAAAGGAAATTTAAAGAAAATTTAGAAAAAATACTTGAAACTTTCAAAAGTTAATTGCAAAAAAAAAGAAAATAATTAAAAATTAGAGAAAATAAACGAAAAAAGATAAACATAATTTAAAATTGAGAAAAACAATTTTTAATTTAAGATAAATAATTGCAAAACATACAGAATATAGGTAGGTGCATAAAATACAAGAAAATCGTATAGATATAATTGAAAATTGAATAGAAAAATGAAAATTTCAGATAAATAATTAAAAACTTTTTGGAAATTATGAAAAAGAACGTAAGTAATTAAAAATAATAAACAAAGAATATAGATAATTGAAAATGATTAAAAATTAAAGAAAATTGAGAAATTTGAAAAAAATATTTAAAAGTTTTAAAAAATAAGAATAATTAAAACTTGTGGAAAGAAATTGGAAAATGATTTTAAAATTTGAAACTTGAAGACAAAAATTGAAATATGATGAAAACAAGGATAAGTTGAAAAAAAATTTGTTATTTTTTCTTTCAATCATCAACTCTTTTTTTAAAATTTGAATTTCAGTCTTTAATCTTCAATTTATTTCTTTAATTTCTAATTATTTTCTTTAATTTTAAATTATTTTCTACAATTTTCAATTGCATTTTTAGTTTTTTAATTACTCTATTCAAAATCCAATATTTCTCGCAATATCAAATATTTTCTTGAAATTTCAATACAATTCTTCAACTTCGAAATGATTTCTTTAATTTTCATTTATTTTTTACAATTGTTTCCATTATTTGCATTAGTTTTTAATTGAAAATTTATTTTTCTTCTTCAATTTTATAATTACTCGTCAATTAAAAATTTTTTTTAAAAGACGATTATTCTCATCATTTAAATTTTTTTTTTTTCAATTGTTAATTGTTTTTTTTAATAGTAAATTATTTTCGTCAAAATTTAAATATTTTCGTCATATTGTAATTTTTCTTTTAATCATTAATTATTTTCTTAAAATTTACATTTAAGTCTTTAATTTCCAATTTATTTCTTTATTTTTTAATTATTTTCTTCAATTCTCAAAAATTTTCTTTAAATTGAATTATTTTAATCGATATTCAACTAATTCCATAATATTAATTAATTCCCGCATTTTGTCAATTATCAATTATTTTCTTTCAATACAATTCTGGAATTTTCAATTGAATTCTTTAACTTTTATTTATTTTCTACAATTTTTTTCCATAATTTACATCAGTTTTTAATTGGCAATTTATTATTCTCCTTCAATTTTATGAATATTCATTAATTACAAAATTTTTTTTGTACGAATGACGATTATTCTCACCATTCGTCGAATTTTTTTTTATTTGTTAATTATTTTTTTTATATTAATAAATTTTTTAATATTTAATTATTTTCGTCATATTGTAATTTTTCTTATGATTACCAATTATTTTCTTTAAAATTTCCATTTACTTCGTTAATTTCCAAATTATTTCTTCAATTTTTAATTATTTTTCTTTAATTTTTAATTATTTTATTCAATTTTTAGTTAATTCCATAATATTCAATAATTTTCAATTATTTTTATTGAATTTTTAGTTAATTCCATAATATTCATTAATTTTCGTTTTTTTTTTTTCAATAAATTGTTTCACTCATAAAAATTGTTTAAAAATTCCAATTCAATTATTCAATTCTCGAACTATTCTCTTCAATTTTTAATTATTTCTTTCAAATTTAAATTTCACTTTTAAATTTTCAATTATTTTCTTTAATATTAAAAAATTATCCCCTTTTTTCTGTTATGTTTTTCGATTATTATTAAGTTTCTTTAATTTAAATACAATTGTTCAATTATTTTCTTTAATTTGTAATTCTATTCTTCAAATTTTATTTCCATTCTTTAGTTTTAAATTGTTTTCTTCTATATTCATTAATTATCGGCTTTTTTTAATTAATGTATTTTTTTTAATTTTTAAGTATAGTCCATAAATTTCAATTCTATTTTTAATTATTTTTTTTTTTGATTTTCAATCCAGTTGTTACATGTGCAATTATTTCCAACAATTATTTCTATAATTTTCTTAATTTTTTAAATTTGCAATTATTTTCTTAAAACTTAATATTTCTTGTTTAATTTTTACAATTATTTTTTTCAGTTGTCTATTAATCTAGTTATTTTTTTAATTTTATTTTCAATTGCCAATAATTTTCGTAATTTTTACATATCTTCTTCAATTTTTCAACTATTTCCTTCATTATTAATTATTTTATGCAATTTTCAATTATTTCCTACTATTTTTTCAATTTTTAATTATTATCTTTAAATTTTATAATTATTCTTTGATTTTTTAAATTATTATTTCCTCAATTTTTTATTATTTTCTTCAATTTCAATTATTTTTTTCGATTTTCAATACAGTTGTTTAATTTGCAATTATTTCCAACTGTTATTCCTATAATTTTTCAACTATTTTGTTTTCAACAGTCAATTATTTTCGTAATTTTTCAGATATATTTTTCAATTGCTTAATTTTCATTATTTGAATTTGCAAAAATTTATTCGCTAATAATTAAAATTATTTTTACAGTCTGGTACAATTCGACTTTCTATCGTCAGTTGAAAAAAGGAGAGGTTGAAATTTTCGACATAATTAGATGCGGTGAAATGTATTTTGACTTCAGCTTGCTGTCGGGACAAATATGTGCTTTTTCAAAATCAAAAGTTCCTTGTCAGAAAGATATTGGTGGTCCATTAATTGTTGGAACTCATCTCGCTGGGATTATTTCATGGGTGAAAGGATGTGAGCCAAATAAACATCCCAGTGTTTATACCGATGTGCGATTTTATCGAGAATGGATCACTCTTAATGCTGGAAGCTTGAATACGTATTAATTTTCAAAAAATTATTAACCATTTATCTACAAAGGGTGTTTTTAAAATTTGTTTACTTTTCTGAAACAGTGTAAGACACGAAAAAATATCGTTTTGGAGGTTAGGTTTTTAACAATGAACTTAACTTTTGACAACTACGAAATTCATAACCTCCAAATTAGTAAAATTCGGATTTTGAAACATTGAGAAAATTAAAGTTTAGTTTAGTTGATAAATATTTGGTTAATGTACAAAAATTGAAATTATATCATTCTGTTATATTTATAAATGGTAAAATCTTATGAGTCACGAGACGAGCAAATAAAATTCAGATGTGATGCTTAAAATTAAATTATGCATGAAAATATAGGAAGTTTTTAATTTTAATAACGGCAAATATTTGTCATTGAATAATTTATTGGTGTATTTGAACTTGATGAAATTCTTTTTAATATACAAAAAGCTGTTAGTCATAAATTTGTTCGACAATATTCTTTTCAAATATGGTAAACATTTTTCAAAATTTAATTTATTAGACTTTTTCTCGATGTTGGAAAATAAAAAACAGATTCTTTTTTGAGAATTGATAATTAATAAGAATTATATAATTTGGTTAATATAAGAATATAAAATTAATAATAATAGTTACTTTAAAGTACCTTCGTAGTATTTTGTACTCGTCGAAGAATAGAGAAGAAAATATATCCGATCTAAATCTAGAATTTTATCCTTCCTAAAAAAAAATCACACACAAGAAGCATTTAATCAATTCCTTTTGATTAAATTTTCAATTTATTTTTTAAAATTACTTGAATATTACAAAAAAATGATTTGGTTTATAAATTACTTTATGAATTTTTATTCAAGTAAATTAAATTAATTTGAATTGCAAATTAAATACCTGATAGTAGTATAATGTAAATTAATTAATAGTAAGAACACGTTTTTGATTTCGAATTTTATTGCAGAATTAAAATTGTACCTTTTTAATTTGCACAACAAATGAGTTACAAGGAAGCGTACTTCCTCGGATTATTTTTCAAAAAGAATTTAATAACTTGGTATCTCCTTCAAATCTCGCATTGAACTCTTAATTAAAACCTTAATGATCACATGATTAATATACTTTTACTGAATGAAATAATCTTTCTATTTATAACTTCAATAAGAAAACGTAATTATTAACATATTACTTATTTCGGTGCTTTGTGTAAATTTTGTTATTTTTTGGTTTTATCCCAATAAAGAGAAACAATGTAATAAAATAATTAATATCAGTTTAACATAAATCGAAAAAGCCGACATTTGTTCCTTTTTTCCAAAATAGAATATTCCTAAAAGGTGGAAATAAATCGAGAAACGTTTAAACTCGAATTACGACCAAAGTATAAATAAAAAAGCGGAACTGCTTTGAAGACGGCATTTCGGAAACGTTTTGAGGTCAAAATGAATTTGGAAAAAGGGAAGGTACGAAAAAAGTCTAGTTTCTTGAAAGATCCTCATTGATCAGCCACAAGTGAATGCATATTTGGAAATGGCATCTTTATAAAATTGTACTTCCGTGGTAAGAGCTACGCCTTCTTGTCATTGTTGCACATTTCCTCGGATATTCCTCAATATATTTTATATCTTGTGTTACATTTTCAGCTAGTTAGCGTCTTCTATGGCCCAGGAAGCGATACAATGTTATTGAAAGGATCCTGAAAAGAGGCCCAAATGGGCGTGGATTCTACGATCGACGACTTTCAATTTTGTCCAGGAAATAAGTGTCGATTTACCGCTCAATTGAGCGAAAAATAGTCAACGCACGTGCCCATTTCTAAAGAATGTATAACATTTTTAATTCTATTTTTAACATTTCGAAAAAATGAATTAAAAAATGATGAAATAGTAAATAAATGAGTTTATGTATTTTAATCAAGTCAGTTTAGAATATAAACAGCGCCATCTCTTGAGTGACGGGTTTACTAATATTGACTAATCCTAACCTAGAGTTGCAAAATTTTCGGTAATTTAAAATCCGGTTATATTCTCGAGAATATTCTCCTTTCGGAGAATTTATGAGAATTTTCTAGGATTGAATGCGCTTCACTATTTTTAAACACCAGGGGGGAGGTGCCCCCCCCTGAAATGTAAGAAATTTCAACCCTCCCTCCTGAAATTGTTTTCTGAAATTTTTTTCCATTACAAACTGACTATAAGTCAATAAAGTTCAAAAATTATTATTAAATATAACAAATATGAATAATTTTAATTTTAAAATGAAAGAAAGTAATATAAATTTGAGGAAAATACGTGAAAAAAATTAGAATAATGAAAAATTGAAGAAAATAATTGGAAAAAATGATTGAAATTGAGATAAATAATTTAAAATTTAGAAAATTAATTCAGAAAATGATTAAAATGATTAAAAATTTAGGAAAATTGGGAAGAAATAATATAGATAATTTAAGATTGAAGAAAATAATTTTAAAAATTGCATAATATATTTTAAATAAAGAAAAATTAAATAAATAATTAATTAATAAATGAAGTTTCAAATAAATAATGGAAAAAATTGCAGAATTTTTTTAGACAAAAAAAAATAATTGAAATTTGAGAAAAACACTTAAAAATCTGATAAGTTAGTTGCAAAAAATCAGAATAATTAAAAATTGAAGAAAAGAATTAAAGAAAGCTAAAAATAAATTAAATTTAAGATAATTTATAAATATATTTTTCGAAATTCCAGATAAGCAATTAAAAACTTTTTGAAAGTTATGTATAAGAACGTAAGTAATTGAAAATCATAAGAAAATAATATGAATAATTGAAAATTGAATTAAGTAATTGAAAATGATTAAAAATTAAAGAAAGTAATGGGAAATTTGATAAAAATATTTAAAAATCACAGAAAATAATTTTAAAAAATAAGAATAATTAAAAATTGGGGAAAATAATTGAAAAATGATTTTAAAATTTGAAGTTTGAAACATTTAATTGAAATATGATAAAAACTATCATAAGTTGTAAAAAATAAATGAAGTTTCAGATAAATAATAAAAAAAATTGCAAAATATTTTTTAAATAAAAAAAAATAATTGAAATTTGAAAAAAATGCTAGAAAATTTGAAAAATTAAGTGAAAAAATGAGAATAATTAAAAAATGAAGAAAAGAATTGAGAAAATTGCATAATATACTTCAAATAAAGAGAAATTAAAGAAAATTTCAGAAAGATACTTTAAACTTTTAGAATTTCAATGCAAAAGAAAAGATAATAATTAAAAATTAGAGAAAAAAAATGAAAGAAATAAACATAATTTAAAATTAAGAAGAACATTTTTTAATTTAAGAGAAATAATTGCAAAAAATACAGAATACATAAAATACAAGAAAATCGTAGATATAATTGAAAATTGAATAGAAAAATGAAAATTTCAGATAAATAATTAAAAACTTTTGGAAAGTTATGTATAAGAACGTAAGTAATTGAAAATCATAAACAAATAATATGAATAATTGAAAATTGAATTAAATAATTGAAAATGATTAAAAATTAAAGAAAATAATCGGGAATTTGAAAAAAATATTTAAATATCTTAGAAAATAATTTTAAAAAATAAGAATAATTAAAAATTGGAGAAAATAATTGAAAAATGATTTCAAAATTTGAAACTTGAAGTAAATAATTGATATATGATGAAAACACAATGATAAGTTGAAAAAAATAAAGTTTCAAATAAATAATGGAAACAATTGCAGAATTTTTTTTAAACAAAATAAAAAGTAATCGAAATTTGAGAAAAATACTTGAAAATGTGAGAAATTAGTTGCAAAAAATCAGAATAATTAAAAATTGAAGAAAATCGTAGATATGATTGAAAATTAAATAGAAAAATGAAAATTTTAGATAATTAAAAACTTTTTGGAATTTATGAAAAAGAACGTAAGTAATTGAAAATAATAAACAAATAATATAAATAATTGAGAATTAAATAAAATAATTGAAAAGTGAATTTAATAATTGAAAATTATTAAAAATTGAAGAAAATAATGGGGAATTTGAGAAAAATATTTAAATATCTTAGAAAATAGTTTTAAAAAATAAGAATAATTAAGAATCGGAAAAATAATTGAAAAATGATTTCAAAATTTGAAACTTTAAGTAAATAATTGAAATATGATGAAAACAATGATAAGTTGAAAAAAATAAATGAGGTTTTAAATAAATAATGTAAAAAATTGCAGATTTTTTTTTAAACAAAAAAAAAATAATTGAAATTTGAGAAAAATACTTGAAAATGTGAGAAATTAATTGTAAAAAATCGGAATAATTAAAAATTGAAGAAAAAAAATTAAAGAAAGCTAAAAATAATTGCAACTTAAGATATAAATAAAATAAAAATTAATTTTTTTTGAAAATTATAAAAACAAATGAAAATAATTAAAAATTGAAGAAAGTTTTGGAAATTTGAGAAAAATACTTAAAAATCTTAAAAACTAATTTTACAAAATGAGAATAATAATTAAGAATTTAGGAAAATAATTAAAAAATGATAAAAATAATTAAAAATTAAAAAAAATAATTAAAATATGATGAAAATAATTAAAATTTCAGATAAATAATTGAAATTTTTGAAAATTATGCAAAAGGAATGAAAATAATTAAAAATTGAAGAGAAAAATACAGAAATTACAGAATTTATTTTTAAGCAAAAGAAAATAATTTAAAAATCGTTCAAAAAGTTGAAAATTAAAGACAATAATCTAAATTTGAAATAGTAACTGGAAATTTAGAAAATTAATTGAAAAATAATTACAAAATGGAGAAAATAATTGCAAAGTGGTAAAAAGAAATAAATATTAAACAAAGTAATTGAACATTGAGATATATATTTGACAGTTCAGGATATTCAGAAATAATTAAAATGATTAAAAATTGAAGATAATAATTGCAAAATGAAAATAATAGTGGCGAATTAAAAAAATTTATTTTATTTTGTATTAAATAATATGAAATTTAGCAATAAGTAATGAAGTTGGTTTATTGTCGAAGAGAAAATAATTAAAATTGTAAAAGTGATTGAAAACATTTAAAAAAATAATTGAAATTTGTGGAAGGTAGATTTAATATTTAGGGGGAAAAGTAAGTTACAATGAAAAAAATTGATAATTGCAGAAATTAATTGAAAAATGATAAAAATAGTTAAAAATTGTAGGTTAAGTAATTGAAATCATATAAGAGAAAATTAATTATTAAAAATTTCAGAAAATTTAAAATCACTTCTAATTTAGTATATATTTGAACCTAGGATTAATTAAACTTTAAATCAATGTAACTTTAAAATAACAGACATTTGAAGAAATAAAAATTGCTAGAAATTTGAAATTTGAGAACATTTTAAAAAGTTAAATATGATGTAAAAATGTAAAAGAAGAAAAAAATATAAAGTGAAAAACTCCAGGTCTGGACATAATAAAAGAATTAATGAATGAAAGAAACTTGTAAATTATTATATATAATAATTTTTACTATAAACATCCAATTTTAAATCATTGCTAATAAGAATGATAATAGAGATTCTATTTTCGTACATTGATTGAGAAATTTTGACTCAATTTGATAAATAAATAAAAAACTTTAATTCTTATAAATTCTCGGAATCTGGGAGGCGAAATCTGGAATATGGAATGAAGAATTTAGAATGTTGAATCTGAGATATCGAATCTGGGATGTGAAATCTGGAAACCGGAATGAGGAATCTAGGATTTAGAATAAGGAATATGTAATTTCAAATCCAATGTAGAATGTAGAATCTGGAACGTTAAATTGGGGATGCAGAAATAGCAGAATGTGAAATTTGAAATCTAGGATTTAGAATCTGGAATGTAGAATGTAGCATGTGGAATATACAAATTTGAATTGTGGAATCTGGGATTTATAATCTGAAATATAAAATTTGAAATTCAGAATGTAGAATTTAGAATGTTAAATGTTGATTCATGAATCAAGAATGTGAAATCTGGGATGTAGAATCCGGAATGGGGTATCTGGGATGTGGAATCTGGAACATGAAACAAGGAATCTAGAATTTAGAATCTGGAATATAGAATTTGAAATCCGGACTGTAGAATGTAGAATGTGGAATATCAAATTTGAAATGTGGAATCTAGGATTTACAATCTGAAATATGAAATTTGAATGCTGATCCATGAATCGGGGATGTGAAATCTGGGATGTAGAATCCGGAATGTGGAATCTGGGATGTAGAATCTGGAACGTGAAGTAAGGAATCTAGGATTTATAATCTGGAATATGGAATTTGAAATCCTGAATGTAATAATGTACCATGTGAAATGTCAAATTTGGAATGTTGAATCTAGGATTGACAATCTGAAATATGGAATTTGAAATTCAGAATGTAAAATTTAGAATCTTGAATGCTAATTCATAAATCGGGAATGTGAAATCTGGGTTGTGGAATCCAGAATGTGGAATCTAGAATGTGGAATCTGGAACATAGAATAAGGAATAAGGAATCTAAAATTTAGAATCTGGAATCTGAAATGTGAAATCTTGCATTTTGAATGAATAATCTCGGATTTTAAATCCGGCAAGTAAAATTTAGAACATTAAATTAAAAAAATATAATTTGAAATATGTATTTCATACGTGGAATTCAGAATGTATCATTTTCATGTTACTCTTCCTGTCATTAATTCCGTCACCTATAATTGCAAAGTATTTCAAAAAAAGAACATGTGCCATTTTTTCCATTATATTTTCCATTCGCCGCAATTATCAAGATACTTATTTGTGGTAAGAACATAAAAAACATTTTGAGAGAAGTTTAATACGAAAAAGGTGTGAAGGGACGAACGATTCCGTATCGAAAACTGGGATCTCTAAGCTTCTAAGTACCGACCGGTTCGAAACCAAGATGTTGTAAATCACAGCAAACGTAAACGGTGCCGAGATAATATTTTCTTAACACCTCGTCAAGGGGTTGGACATGACAGTTTTACTCGTGTTGCATTATATTCGTTGGCCAGTAAATCTACACGATGCACACCTTCGATTTCTTCCAGATCGTTACACGTTTCGACCCTGAGCTCTCGACAGGTTCAAAGTCAGGTATTTTTTTTCACAAAACTGATTTCTTTATTCACGGAATAAAATCCGGAAAATCCAAAAGAACTACATTAATTTCCCTAATTTAATTTTATTTAAATTAAAATTACAATTTTCCTGCTATTTTTCTTCTTTACAATTTTTGGCAACAAAATAAAATAGGGGTTTAAATTTGAATTTTTTTTGTATTTATTTATTATCAATAATAGGATTGCCAAGGTCCTGTAAAATCTGAAAAACCTAAAATTGACATGAAATTTTTTCGTAGTCAGGGAAAACCTAGAAAAAGTCAGGGAATTTTATAAAATAGTATTTTAAAAAATTAATTTAACTAATTTCTCTTTTTTAAGTGAGTTGTCATTTGAGCTAATCGTAAGTTGAAAATTGCTGAATTATCAGTGACTTTTATTTGATTCATGAATAGAAAATAACTGAAATTTTCAATTCTGTTACTAAAATTCAGTTTTCAATTGACAATTTATTTTTATCCTTTAAATTTTTAATTATTCTTATTCTTTTATTTTTAAACTTATTTTGTTTTAATGTCGATTATTCTTACCATTTTTCGAATTCTCCTTTCAATTCCAATTATTTTCCTTAAAATTGAATTATTTTCGTTACTTTGTAATTTTCCCTCCAATTATCAATTATTATCTTAAAACTTCAATTTAGTTCTTTAATTTTCAATTTATTTCTTCAGTTTTTTATTATTTTCTTCAATTTTTAATTATATTTATCGATTTTCGATTAATTCTTCAATATTCAATAACTCTCGGAATTTTCCAGTTATTTTTATAAATTGTTAAAAATAGTTTTAAAATTTCAAATCAATTCTACAATTCTACAACTATTTTCTTCAGTTCTCAATTATTTTCTTCAAAATTCAATTCAATTTTTAAATTTTAAATTATTTTCATCAATCTTAAAAAGTTCTCGACATTTTTCATTTACAATTTTTCAATTATCAATGAGTTTCTTTAATTTTAAATTCAATTGTTGAGATGTTTTCTTTAACTCTCAATTTTTTTCAAAATTTAATTCCATTCTTCAGTTTCAATTATTTTCTTCTATATTTAATAATTCTCGGCATTTTTCAAATACTTTTTCCAATTTTTAATTATATACTTTAAATTTCAATTCCATTCTTCAATTTGCAATTATTTTCAATTTTGAATTGTCGTCTTCAATTTGAATTACTTTCTTTCGATTTTCAATCTAGTTGTCCAATTTAAAATTTATTCCAACAATTATTCTTATAATTTTCTTAATTTATCAATTATTTAGGTTAAATTTAATATTAATTGTTTAATTTTCAAAATTATTTTTTCCAATTGTGTATTAATTTAGCCATTTTACGAATTTTTGTTTCAATTAGCATTTATTTTCGTCATTTTTCAGATATTTTCTTCAATATCGCAATTATTGTCGTTGTTTTGCAATTAATTTTTACTATGATTAATTATTTTCTTTAATATTTATTTATTTTCGTCCTCAAGTAATTTTTTTTTAATTATCAATTATTTTCTTAAAATTCCTATTTAACACTTTAATTTTCAATTTATTTCTTCATTTTTTAGTTATTTTCCCGAATTTTCAATAATTTTTTTTATTTTCAATTAATTTTTCAATATTTAATCATTCTTGACTTTTTTTAATCATAAAATTTTTTTAAAATTTAATTTGAATTGTTTAATCCTATAACTATTTTCTTCAATTCTTAATTATTTTCTTCAAATTTCAATTACATTTTTCAATTGTCAATTATTTTCTTTAATATTAAAAAATTATCGCCTATTTTCAATTACTTTTTTTCCTTTAATTTTAAATTACCTTGTTCAAACATTTTTTTTAATTCTCATTTTTTTTAAATTTCAGTTATTTTTTTCAGTTTTCAAATATTTGTACTTCTATGTTTAATAATAAATTCTTGGCTTTTTAAAATTACTATTTAAAATTTTCAATTATATTCTTTAAATTTCAATTCAATTCTTAAATTTTCCATTATTTTCATCAATAATAAAAAGTTCTTGACATTTTTCAATTATTATTTTTCAATTATCAGTAATTTTCTTTAATTTTAAATTCAATTGTTGCGTTGTTTTCTTCAACTCTCAACTTTTTTTCAAAATTTAATACCATTCTTCAGTTTCAAATATTTTCTTCTATACTTAATAATTTTCGGCATTTTTCAGTTACTTTTTCCAATTTTCAATTATATACTTTAAATTTTAATTCAATTCTTCAATTAGCAATTATTTTCTTCAATTTTGAATTGTCTTCTTCAATTTGAATTACTTTTTTTCGATTTTCAAACTAGTTGTTCAATTTGAAATTTTTACCAACAATTATTCCTATAATTTTCTTAATTTATCAATTTTTAATTATTTTGTTTAAATTTAATATTTATTGTTTAATTTTTAAAATTATTTCTTCCAATTGTGTTTTTTAATTATTTTTTTAATGATGAATTATTTTCCTCAGTTCTTAATTATTTTCTTTAATATTTAATTATTTTCGTCCTTTAGTAATTTTTTATTAATTATCAATTATTTTCTTCAAATTTCCATTTAACATTTTAATTTTCAATTTATTTCTTCATTTTTTAGCTTTTTTCCCGAATTTTCAATTATTTTGTTTTATTTTCAATTAATTTTTCAATATTCAATAATTCTCGGCTTTTTCAATCTTAAAAATTCTTTAAAATTTAAATTGAATTGTTCAATCGTATAACTATTTTCTTTAATTCTCAATTATTTTCTTTAATATTAAAAACTTATCGCCTATTTCAATTACTTTTTTTAATTATCCATTTTGGATTGTCTTCTTCAATTTGAATGACTTTTTTTCGATTTTCAATCTAGTTCTTCAATTTGAAATTTTTACCAAAAATTATTCCTATAATTAATTTTCTTAATTTATCAATTTTCTATTATTTTGTTTAAATTTAATATTTATTGTTTAATTTTTAAAATTATTTTTTCCATTTGTGTTTTAATTTAGCCATTTTACGAATTTTGTTTTCAATTGGCAATTATTTTCGTCATTTTTCAGATATTTTCTTCAATATCGCAATTATTCTTGTTATTTTTAATTATTTCTTTTAATGATTATTAAATTATGAATATTAAATTATTTTCTTTTTTTTTTTATTTACGACAATTTTGTTCAATTTTTATTTCTTCTCTCAAAATTTTATAATTGTACTTTAACTTTTTTAATTATTTTGTTCTGTTGTCGATTATTCTCGAGAGTTTACAAATTTTTTTTCAATTGTTAATTATTTTGCTCAGTTCTTAATTGTTTTCTTTAGTATTTAATTATTTTCGTCCTTTTGTAATTTTTTTTTAATTATCAATTATTTTCTTAAAATTTCCTTTCAATACTTTAATTTTCAATTTATTTCTTCTATTTTTTATTATTTCCTTCAATTTTTATTAATTTCTTCAATTTTCAATTATTTTCTTGAATTTTAATGATTTTTTTCGATTTTCAATCCAATTATTTAATTTGCAATTATTTCCAACAAGTATTACTATATTTTCTTAATTTCTCAATTTTTTTGTTTAATATTTAGTATTTAATTTTTTAAATTATTTTTTCAATTGTGTAATTATCTAACCATTTTATAAATTTTGTTTTCAGTTGTCAATTATTTTCGTCATTTTGTAATTTTTCTTAATTATTAATTATTTTTTCAAATTTCAATTTAATTCTTAAACTTTCAATTTATTTCTTCTATTTCAATCATTTTTTCCGATTTTCAATCCAGTTATTTAGATATTTTATTCAATTTTGTAATTATTCTCGTAATTTTCACTATTTGTATTTGCAGAAATTTTTTCGTAATTAGTCGAATTATTTTTAAAGATTAAAAAAAAAATTTATAAGTGGGTATTTAGTCGTTAATCGTTTGTCATTTTTTTTTAAGTTTATGAGTAGTTTTTTTTTAATTTAATAATTTTGTCGCAAATTATTGCATTGTTACCTGATTTCTATTAATTTTAAATTTTCTAATATTTTTAATTTTTTCATTAGAAAGTTCTTTTAATATATTTCTTTAATTTCGTTATTTAAAAAAAAATGGAAAGTTTCTCGCGCGCCTGGGCACTCGTTAATGTTGTTAGTTTAAAATAAATCTAATAACTAATTGGTTCAAATTATATATAGATTAATTTTGTTAAATAATAATGTTAGAAGTTGAACTTTGTCTATACTTGGCGCGGCGGCGCCATATTGTATCGAAATACGATATATCGACTCCTCGCGATTATCGACTATATGTGACGCAAAGATAACTTCATATCTTACTTGTTAACCTCAGAATCCTGCGCTCGGACCTGATGGCTTTTTATATTCGTTGTACAAGATTTAATATTAAGAGAATAATAATAATAAAGAGTTAAGAGAAGTTTAGAGACTGTGCAAATAAATAAACTGTGCGAGTTAAACTAGATAAACTTGTGTTTTCTTGAGTTCAAATATTCCAAATAACAATACTAACGTTTTATTATTAATTTAATTCAATTATTTTATATTATTTTACTGCAATAAGCTAAACAATTTATTAAAACAATTTTATATTTGGTCATGGAATTTTAAGAAAAATGATCTGGAAAACCTGGAAAAGTCATGGAATAATATAATACAAAGAGATGTGTTTTATGGAGTCAGTGAAAGAACGAGGGGATCCAAGATTCTGAAAATTTGCTTCAAGACCTTCGAGAGTTGGTAAAAAATATAACAATGTTGACCGCGAGTTACTAGAAGGGACGATAAATATTTTTATAGTTATTCTTGCGAAAATACGTCGAGGACCAGGAAGGTATTTGTTAAATTGTAGATGGGCGGGTTCACCCTGAGGACGAGACGAAATTACCCGTGGATGTCTTGCTCGAGAGACGATCAGAATTATTGCTTTGATTCTGGGCAAGAAAACGAATTACCCACGGATATTCAATAATCGATTCGAAGTAAGGATGCTGTATCAATTGCAGAGGAAGTCAAGGATCATCTGAACGTTTTTCCCTTCTGGAAAAAAAGTCCAGATTAAGTTTAATTGAAACCCTGCCTTATCCTTTCGTTACTTATCAGTAACAAGTTCTTCAACATCTTATCCTCTTTTCTACACTTTTATTTATATTTTATTCCCACTTGATTATCTTTTTTTTTTGCTCTAAATAATATTTAATACACTTGTTTGAAAAAAGAAAGTTTTATTCGAAGACTTTCATTGAATTTTTTCTCCATTTTTGTTTTATAAAGAGTAAAATTTAGATTGGACATTTTTTTTTTTTTTTTAGGAAACCGACTAAAATGTATTTCTTTTTGCAAAAACGTAATTGTGGCTATTGGCTACCTCGAATCATGATAATAGTTTCGAAGTAACGATACTTATCAATAACGAAGGAACGCGATGGTTGTTAAACTGTTTTTACTGCTATTTCCCTTAGAGAAGTTACTTTTTCTTTGATATTTTTCTTTTGAAATGTATAACGATGGCAAATTATTAAATCATGAAAACAGACTGGAAGCTGCAGATAATTGAAAAATTTTCTATAATTTGCAGTCTGCAGTTCATTCACGCCTTGGAACCTCTATTTATCTGGAAACAAAAAAATCTTTAATTGAATTCAATTTTGCCACGTGTAGATTTTTTTGCAATCACTCGCACAAATAATTTCAATCAGTGTTCTGTTTATTCTTACAAGTTTTGTGAAGTTGGTGAAAAAAGTCTGGATAAAGAGTATGGAAATTAGAGATGGAATTTATGAAAATTAAATATATTTATCTGGAAATTAAGTTTATTGAGGTGTTAAATTTATTGGGCAATTTAAATTATTTATTTACAAATATTAACGATTTTATTTCAATTAAAAATTTTTTTTTTTTAAATATTTTATATGGATGGCCAGTTATCAAATTGGGAGTAATTTAATTACATTATTCTCGACATTGTACAGGTGAAGAACCTTTAGTTTTTCTCTTTGTGCACGTCAATCTTTATCCAGCTGGACTATTGTATCGGTTAAATTCTAAGAGCTCAAGTCTTCAATTAAAGATCAAGAGGGAAATTATTCTCTTCCTTCGGAATCTGCGAAAAAAATTCCAGTCTTGGTCTATTAAAAAGAATTTTTCGTATTGTATATCTTTTATAATTTGTATAAAATATAAAGAAATAATATATTTTAATCGTGGACATGTTAGGTTCTGAATTTTTAGATTCTTATTATAAATATTTTCCTGTTTATGTGCAACCATTTCAATTAATAAAAATGTTGAATTTGTCAAAAACATGATACAAAAATTGTAATAAAAGCAATTTATTTCAGTTAAATCCTAAGAAAAACAGAAAAAGTACTAGAAAAATATTAGAAATAATAGTTTGAAAAATAGTAGGAGAAATAATAGAAAAGAATAAGAAAAAACGATATAGAAAAAACTGACGGGAAATAAGAGACGAACAGTACGAAAAATAATAAAAACAATGGAAAAAACTGTAGAAAAAAATAAGAACAATAATGAAAAATCAATCTCGAAAACAATAGAAGAAACCATTGGAAAAAAATTACAAAAATGATAGATTTATGATAGAAAAACAAAACAAAAATCCGTAGAAAAAATTGTAGGAAAAGCCATAGAAAAAAAAATACGTATTATAGAAAAAAGAAATGAACAGAAATAAATAGAAAAAAATATAGAAAAACAATTAAAAAAAGACAGAGAAAATAATTGAAAAAACAATATTAAAACAATAGGAAACAACGAATTAAAAAAATGATACAAAATACGATAGGAAAAACAGTAAAGAAAAATGATAGAAAAAGAAACAAAAAAAATAATAGAAAAGGATAGAAAACCGGTGGAAAAAAATCAAGGATGAAAGAAAAAAATAAGCAGAGCAAAAATAGAAAAAATAATCCAAAAAACTAAACAAAAATAAGGAGATAAAAAAGAAAAACAGTAAACAAGGAAAAAAGAAAAAATGAAGAGAATACTAGAAAGATTGTAGAAAAAATGGTAGAGAAAATGACAGAAAAAAAGACAGAAATAAAAAAGTAGAAAACATTGAAAATAAACAATAGAAAAATAATATAAAAAAATAATGGTGGGAAAAAAATTTCTTTTGAATCTTTTTTCCATTATTATTAAAAAATAATGATGAAAAAAATACCAAAAAATAAGAAAAAGCAGTGCGAAAAGCAATAAAAAAATAATGGAGAAAGAAAAAACCGAAAAAATCAAAAAAATCAAAATCAAATAAGTTTTGGAAAAAATAGAAAAAACAATACCAAAAAATTATAAATAGTAGAAAAAGTATAAGAAGAATAAAATTTTGTAAACATAAAAAACAGCAGAAAAAACAAAAGAAAGAATTATACAAAAGAAGTTAAAAATAAAAACAAAAATAGTAGTAGAAAAAAATTATAGAAAAAATTAGACAAAACAGAAAAAACCGACAGATAAACTACAATAAAAAATAACAGAACAAATAGTGGAAAAAACTGCAGAGTATAAAAAGAAAAAAAAACAGGTAAATTAGTAGAATAAACGATTAAAAAAAGGTAGAAAAAATAAACAAATAAAACAGTAGAAAAATAATGGAAGAGATAATAGAAAAAATTGTAGAAATAATAATAGAAAAAAAAATCAAAAACCAAAGAAAATGTAGAGAAAAAGATATAAAAACAGCAAATAGGGAAAAAAGAAAAATACTTGAAAAAACGCCAGAAAAAAGACATAAATAACAAAATAGAAAATATGGAAGATGAACAATAGAAACAATAATAAAAAAAATTAGAAAAAGTAGTGTGAAAATCAATGAAAAATAATAGAGAAAGAAAAAACAGAATAAAAATAAAATCAAATTTTGAAAAATAGTAGAAAAACCAATACCAATAATAGAATCAATTCCAATAATCGAAAAAGTACAAGAAATAAAATTGTTTAACAGAAAAAATAGCAGAAAAATAGGGAAAACGATAGAAAAAACAAAAGAAAGAATAATACAAAAGAATTTTTTAAAAAAGCAGAATTAATAGTAGAAAAAATTGAAAAATTATAAAAAAAATAATACAAAAAATAGTGGCAAAAATAATAGGAAACAAAAAAAACAATAGATAAAATGAAAGAAGAAATAACAGAAAAGATAGTGGAAATAACTGCAGAATAGAAAAAAGTAGAAAAATCAGAAAAATTAGTAGAATGAACGATAAAAAAAGGTAGAGAAAATAAATACATAAACAGTAAAAAAATAATAGAAGAGATAGTAGAAAAAACTATAGAAAAAAGAATTAAACACAATTTTAAAAATTAACAGAAATTACGATAGAGAAAATAGTACAAATGATAAAACAAGTAAGAATAAAAAACAACAGAAAAAATAATAAAAATAATTGAAAAAAGAATAGAAAAAAATTTAGAAAATTAAAAACAACTAAAAAAATAATTTTAAAAAACATTGAAAGAACGGTAGAAAAAGCAGAAGGTAAGATATCAAGAAAAAACGATAAAACAGAACATTTATTTTTCCTAATAGTGTGATAATTAAGTTTTTTTTGAAAATATATTATTTAAACATCAGACGTTTAAGAAAGCACTTTAACTCGTTTCTTCTTTTGATTTATTTATATTAATCTTTCATTTTCATTTTTTAAATATTTTTTTGACTTTTAATTTAAGTGTAAAAAGCGTCTTTTTATAAAGTCGAAAAAACTTGAACTTAACAGAAAGTTAGAAAGTCTGTACGAGTAAAAATCTTGCGATCACTTTAGCGTCGGCAGTCCTTGCACCTAATAGTGACTTTTTGTAACTTTTGTCCATTAGTAGGATAAGATCTTCTCATCTGTAAAAGGCTCCACATTATTTTTTTCAATGATCGTTTTTTTTCCTTTATTTCAACTCTTCTTAAATTACGCACTTAAGTAATTAAAACACAAGTTACTGATAAATTAAACATTGACTTAAATTTTTGTTGCGTTAGTACCTTTTTCCTAATAAAAAAAAAACACTACAGAAATTAATTATTATTTCATTCATTTATTTTTATTATTTTATTGCTCCTAAAGAAAAATTATATAAGTTATTTAAATCCTTTCTAAGAAATTAAAATTAATAATAAAAAAAAATCCGAAAAAAGAACTGTCCCACTGTTACCTTTGTCCCACTAAATGAAATTTAAAATTTTTTATTAACAAAATCGACAGAGTTTTTAGTTTCAACTTACTCGTATATTCGCTTTTTTATTTCCAGCCTGTCTAAAAACAATTCCAAAAAGCTTGGAATTTTAAGGCGCCAGGATTTTTCTATACCATTAGTATGATCAATGATGTTGTTTGTTTAATCTTTCCTTTCTCTTTTGCCTCGCTTCCTTAATACTCTGTTATACATTAACTAAATGGACTTTGGAGAAAAATTACCAGAATTTTTCAAGCCCCCGAATCTCTTGTTTTCTCCGTCTCGAGAAAAGAGTCGTGAAATCAGATTTCTTGGTTGAAGCGCTCAATATTTAATGAGAAATGGAGCCTTCGGCCCCCGTTTCATTGTATTCTTAAAACGTATCTAAACGATTCGTAAACTCTCCTAACAAGTTTGTATTAATTATTTACAAATTCGTATTCCATTTATAAATAATTATTAAAAACTTCCTTACGTCTTTGGTTAAAAAATTGTTTAAAAATTACAATTTATTTCAAATAAATAAACTCTAAATCATTATTTTTCAGTGAAGACAAGAAACCAGAATTTCAAAATTTGATTTAGAATTTATTGTTTATTAAAAACGATATTTTACCCTTTATAAAGATTCGAAAACTGATTTAGGAGATTTTGGGAAAGAATTTGGGTTTATCGAAATCCAACTTTCCCATTAAAATTTGATTTGAGAAATTATTATCTTTCGGCCTGGAAGGACCTATTTCAGGTGAAACTTGGAGGGTTTGAACAATCCGAAGAGAATTTTATAATGAGTCGGAACGACCTGGCGCCATTGACTTCGTCACGGCCCGATTTTGTTCTCGTAATTTTTCTGTTTTTCCTAACATTCAACCAGACCCTTTCTTATTATTTAGTTCCACAAATCTTAAGAAGGTTGTCGTCCTTTTTTCCACTTTTCAAAACAAATTCTGATTAACGCACTCGAATAAATTAAAAAAAATACTCCTTCTCGCTTCTTTGAGGTTTGATTTGGAAAATTAAAAAGCAACGGTATCAAACGAAAAGCATATAATGTAGAAATAAAACCGAAAATACGTTAAAAATTAAAATAAATATAAAATAATATATTAATTAAAAAAGTAACTAACTTCCGTTTTCACTCTCAGTCTCGTTAATAATCGTAAAAATGTAGAAACTAATATTCAAGTGTCCGCACCCTATTTCAAGGTCATTCTGAAGCGGATATTGATGCGTAAGGGTTTTAAGATTATTGAATTACAAGCGAGGTCCGATTTTCAGCATCGAACTCGAAGAGACGAGGGTTTGACGCTGGTCCATTGTCGGCCTTTCTCTTTCCGAGCCAACAATAAAGGATAGCGTTAGTAATGGGTTTTAATTACTTCATAATGAGACCGTGATTTAGCTGCCTCCGTCGGCGCCAGTACCGCAGGCTTGAAAAAAGCAGTCCAGCAAAAAACACCGTCTGTACTTATCGAAAATTCGTATCAGTTAAAACACCTGCCCCGACTTTTGTCAGTAAAAAAATTTAAAGAAATAAAATTCATTTACGAAATTGTGTAATTATGATTTTTTGTGATGTTTTATTTTTAAAAAAGTGCTTCAATATAGATAGTTGAGATACAAGTGGGTACATAAGGTGATTATATGAGTGTGCTGATTGATGTACAAGCAAATTGAGAGATACTTGACTGTAAAAGATAATATTTGGGATTTATTTATTTTCTTAAACACTAATGCGTTTGTATTTAGTTAATAGAACAGTGGTTCGTATGATTTTGGTTAATAGAATATTAGTGCGCATGTTTTTGTTTATTAGATAACTAGTGCGCATGTACTTGTCAATTAGAACAATAGTGCGCATGTATTTATTCACTAGATCACTAGTGCGCATGTTTTTGGTTAATAGAACTCTATTGCGCAATGAATATGTTGATTAGATACCTAGTGCGCATGTTTTTGTTTATTAAAAACACTAGTGCGCATGTATATGTCCATTAAGAAACTAACGCGCATTTATTAGTGTACTAAATCACTAGTGCGCATGTATATGTCCATTAGGAAACTTGTGCGCATGTCTACTAAATCACTAGTGCGCATATTTTTATTCATTAGATCACTAGTACGCATGTATCTGTCCATTAGGAAACTAGTGCGCATGTTTTTGTCCATAAGATCACTAGTGCGCATGTATTTTTTTACTAGAAAACTAGTGCGCATGTCCTTGTCCATTAGGAAACAAGTGCGCATGTTTTTGATTATCAGAAAAGTAGTGCGCATGTCCTTGTCCATTAGTAAGCAAGTGCGCATGTTTTTATTCATTAGAAAATTAGTGCGCATGTGTATGACCATTAGGAAATTTGTGCGCATATCTACTCGATCACTAGTGCGCATGTATTTTTTCACTAGAACACTAATGCGCATGTCTTTGTTCATTAGGAAAATAGTGCGCATGTTTTTGATCATTAGAAAACTTGTGCGCATGTTTTTATTCATTAGAAAACTAGTGCGCATGTGTACGCCTATTACGAAATTTGTACGCATGTCTACTAGATCACTAGTGCGCATGTTCTTGCTCATTAGATCACTATTGCGCATGTATTTTTTCACTAGAACACTAATGCGCATGTCTTTGTCCATTAGAAAAATAGTGCGCATGTCTTTGATCATTAGAATACTAGTGCGCACGTCATTAATGTAGCAGACAAAGAACATACATGGAAATAATATTTCTGTTTATTAAATTTAGTTATCTATTACCTACATTTATATTTTTACTCCTTATAAAAAATAATCTGAATCCTCTACCTAATACCATATGAATTACTAATTGACAAAAACATGCGCACTAGTGATCTAGTAGACATGCGCACAAATTTTCTAATGGACATCCACATGCGCACTAGTTTTCTAATGAACAAGAACATGCGCACACTAGTTTCTAATGGAAAAGGACATGCGCACTAGTTTTCTAGTGAAAAAATACATGCGCACTAGTTTTCTAATGATCAAAAACATGCGCACTAGTTTCCTAATGGACAAAAACATGCGCACTTGTTTACTTTTGGACAAGGACATGCGCACTAGTTTTCTAGTGAAAAAATACATGCGCACTAGTTTTATAATGAACAAAAACATGCGCACTAGTTTTCTAATGATTAAAAACATGCGCACTAGTTTTCTAATGATTAAAAACATGCGCACTAGTTTCCTAATGGACAAAAACATGCGCACTAGTTTACTTTTGGACAAGGACATGCGCACTAGTTTTCTAGTGAAAAAATACATGTGTATTAGTTTTCTAATGATCGAAAACATGCGCACTAGTTTTTTAATGATTAAAAACATGCGCACTAGTTTTCTAATGATTAAAAACATGCGCACTAGTTTCCTAATGGACAAAAACATGCGCACTAGTTTTCTAGTGAAAAAATACATGCGTACTAGTTTTCTAATGATTGAAAACATGCGCACTAGTTTTCTAATGATCAAAAACATGCGAACTAGTTTCCTAATGGACAAAAACATGCGCTCTAGTTTACTTTTGGACAAGTAAATTTTTCTAGTGAAAAAATACATGCGCACTAGTTTTCTAATGAACGAAAACATGCGCACTAGTTTCCTAATGGACAAAAACATGCGCACTTGTTTACTTTTGGACAAGGACATGCGCACTAGCGATCTAACGGACAAAAACATGCGCACTAGATTTCTAATGAACAAAAACATGCGCACTAGATTTCTAATGAACAAAAACATGCGCACTAGTTTTCCAATAGACAAATAAATGCGTACTACCGTTCAATTAAACAAATACAAACGCATTAATGTTCTAGTAAACAACTACAGTTTAGTACACTCAAAATTTGAACAGAAGAATAATGAAAACAAAACCAATAAATTTTCCCTCTCGAGAAACAGTATACAAATAATACGATCGTCGGTTTTCTTTATTTTTAAATCGGTTTCGTGGGGTACTTTTGAAAGGTTGTTGATTAACAGTAATAAATATGGAAGATGAAAGGGCAAGAGAAAAGGAAGTGGAAAAAAGCGCCTTTTGTGAGGTTGACACGCGTTTGCCGCATAGATCTATTAAGGATTCTGAGCAACTCATTTAGATCCCGGGCCCCACTGGACATAAGGATGATGCGAGGGGGCCTTAAAAGAAAGATGGAGTACGAAAGAGAAGAAGTGACTAATGCGTCTGTGGCTACCTGAAGAAGAGTCGTGCGGCTCAAGTTCAAAGGAATCGTTGGCGCCGCCGTCCTCGTACTCATCGCCACCTCTGTCTTAGCATCCGACGGTACAAGCTTCACTCTCCACTTGTCGATCCTGCCGATAAAATTATAAAACAAGACTATTACTACGTTTTTCGTACCAGGAACAAATTAATTTGACAGTCTTAATCTCAAATCTCAAAAGGTGTTCTCACACTTCTAGAAATTCCATTTCACATAGCTTCAACTCGAAATTAAGATACAATGTGTCTGTCTTTTTTTTACCACTAAAGACATTCTTGTCACGCAAAAACTGCGTTAAGATTGTTGGAGAATTTAATTTTGTTTCAGAGTAATTTAAAAAAGATTTTCTTGGTTCAATTAATTTGGGAATTAAATTAGTTTATTTCCAAAAATTTTTAAATCGTATTTTAAAAATTAGTTTAAAATACACGACATTAATATTTATTGGATGAATATTTCTCTATCAGTTTTGAAATTCAGTGGAACAAACTTTTCTCGTTTTCTAATTCTGAAAAATAAATTAAATCATTTTGAAAGCGATTTCGAAAACTTCAATTTCAAAACTAAATTAAGTCTGGAGGAAATAAAAGATAAATAAATCACATCTATTTCTAATCAAGCGGGAGTTGATTAGAAGCGGTCCCTTTAACAGAATTAGAATTGGAATCGAAGATAACAGAACTTGGAATCAGCGCTCTCAGTAAATTTAGAAGTGACCGATTTACGAGGGACATAAAATCCCGAAGAACATACTCAGTCTGGTTCTTGGATCGTGTTTTCTACGTGGATAGCATTATCAAAAGAACAGAAAATAGCCCAGGAATAGAAAATTTTCTAACGTCATTTATAAACGCTATTTAAAAGATAATTTAATTAAAAATAAAGAATTTCCCTCCTGTCGAGTTTTAACCTACAAATAAAATTCGAATATTAAAATGATTCTTGTAATCATCAGCATAATATACTCAATTGAAGAGCGATTCTTCTTTCAAATTGGAGCACGCCTCGGGTTGAATTTTGATCACGAATTGAATGCAAATTACAAATAAATTGCAAAATTATCTGTCATTTTCTTGGTATGTTACTTCTGTGAATCAATTTTTTTCCATAACTTTTTTTTCTTGTTCTAATTTTTTAAAAAAAACTTTTTGCAAAAATGTATACTTCAACTTGGCAGCTGTTTTTGGTTAAATTCTTTTTTTTTTTTTGTTAACAAGAAGGAAACGTGACGAGTCAATTATCGAAATTAATTATAAATCGAAAATTGGATAAATATGAAAATATTTTGCAGGTATGAAAAGATTGCATGTAATATTGAATCGCGTGTTCGATTTCTCGTTTATTATTGCAGAGGCATGAGAAATTCATTGAGAGGAAGAATGTCTATTGGCCAAGCTTCTACTACTGGATATATTCGTCCTATAATTACTTGAGGGCGCAGGTTTTCAGAATAGAAACCAATGGAAACATCCCTCCCTGGGACTCGCAATAAGTGCATATAAACGTGTTATTACTAACGCAAAATTATCCGATAGCCAGCGCTACTTATATGTTTCCCCATCAATCACAATAGTTCTCTTTTCCCGTTTCATGATTCTGCATGTGTTCTTGGATTTAGTCGACAAATAAACCCCTTTTACCTTCACACTTTTCAGAGCGCTCCCTTACGTGGAAATTTATTCCTTTCACCTAAGGGGAAACACTATAAAAAATATAATTTTCTCACCCCGGCGCAAAAATTACGGTCATTTTGTATTTATGATTGACTAAATGATGTGGTGACAAAAATGTATACTACTTGCGTTTGTGGTTGTGCTGAGGTGTCATTTTTTTAATTTTCAGTGAACTTTGCCTGCTCGGCTGGTTCGGCAAATATACTCTGTGCACGAATTTCATGTAATTTAATTTATGGTTATAAACAAAATTGTTCATTAAAATAACAGTTTTTTAATTAACATATCCTAATGTACCGGAAATTATTTTAGAAGAGGGAAAAATAGTACAGTACCTGAAAATATTCCAAAAGTAACTGCAAATATCCTGAAAATATAAGAAAGAATCTAAAAGTGACTGAAAACATAATGACATACTAAAAAATGTTTTGGAGAACCTGAGAATATAAAAAATTAATAATTTAAATATCTTTGAAGTACGAGAAACTATTTTTAATAACTCCAAATATATCTTAAAGTACTTGAAATTATTCGACAAATATCTTTGAACATTCCAAAGTACTCAAAAATATCTTTGAGTGCAGAAACTTATTTTAGAATGGAAAAAATAATATAGTATCTAAAATACTTAATGTACCTGAATATATTTTGGGGTACCTGAAAATATTCCAAATTAAAAGTTAAAATATCTTTAAAGTACGAGAAAGTATTTTTAATAACTCAAAATGCCTTACAGTACCTGAAATTATTCGACAAATACCTTTGAATATTCCAAAAGTACTCAAAAATATCTTTAAGTACCAGAAATTATTTTAGAATAGGGAAAAATAAGACAGTACCTAAAATACTAAAAGTACCTGAAAATATTCCAAAAGTAACTGCTAGATAATATAATAACACACCACAAAATATTATGGAGTACCTGAAAATATTCCAAATTAATAGTTGAAATTTCTTTAAAGGACCTGAAATTATTCGACAAATACCTTTGAATATTCCAAAAGTACTAGAAAATATTTTTAAGTGCAGAGATTTATTTTAGGAAGGGAAAAAATAATATAGTATCTAAAATACTTAAAGTACCTGAAAATATTCCAAAAGTAACTGCAAATATCCTGAAAATATAAGAAAGAATCTAAAAGTGCCTGAAAACATACTGACATATACCAAAAAATGTTTTGGAGTACCTGAGGATATAAAAAATTAATAGTTGAAATATCTTTGAAGTACGAGAAACTATTTTTAATAACTCAAAATGCCTTACAGTACCTCAAATTATTCGACAAATACTTTTGAATATTTCAAAAGTACTTGAAAATATCTTTAAGTACAAGAAATTTATTTTAGAATAGGGAAAAATAGTATAGTTTCTAAAATAATAAAAGTACCTGAAAATATTTTGGAGTACCTGAAAATATTCCAAATTAATAGTTAAAATATCCTCAAAGTACGAGAAACTATTTTTAATAACACAAAATGTCTTAAAGTACCTGAAATTATTCGACAAATACCTTTGAATATTCCAAAAGTACTCGAAAATATCTTTAAGTACCAGAAATTATTTTAGAAGGGGAAGAATAGTACAGTACTTAATATTCTAAAAGTAACTGCTAATATCATGAAAATATAAGAAAGAATCCAAAAGTGCCTGAAAACATAATAACATACCGATAAATATTTTGGAGTACTTGAAAATATTCCAAATTAATAGTTGAAATTTCTTTAAGGTACTTGAAATTATTCGACAAATACCTTTGGATATTCCAAAAGTACTCGATAATATCTTTTTATTATTTTAGAAGGGGGAGAAATACCTACTAAAAGTACCTAAAATTATTCGAAAAACACCATGGGACATTTCAAAAGTACTCGACGTATCCTAAAGTACGTGAAATTATTATAGAAAACGAAGAAAATAGGATAGTACCTAAAATACTATAAGTACCTGAAAATACCTCAAAAGTAACTGCAAATATTCTGAAAATATAAGAATAAATAATTTAAATGTTTCTGAAAACATACTGGCATGCCTAAAAGTATTCTGAAGTACCTGAAAATATCCCCAAAAAATAGTTAAAATTTCTTTGAACTTTAAAGTACGAGAAACTATTTTTATTTGACTCAGAAATTCAGAACGTCTTAAGGTACCTAAAATTATTCGAAAAATATCTTAATACATTCCAAAAGTACTGAATAATATCCTAAAGTACCTGAAATTATTTTAGAAGGGAAAAAATAGTATAGTACCTGAAATACTATAAGTACCTGAAAATATCCCAAGAGTAACTACAAATATCCTGAAAATATAAGAATAAATAATTTGAATGTGTCTGAAAACATAATGACATACAGAAAAATATTCTGGAGTACCTGAAAATATCCCAAATTACACGCAAATTGCCCAATAAATAATATCTGAAGGTATCCCAAGGAAATCTAAAAATGTTCTGAAAAGTAAATGTATTCTGAAATAATGAAACTATCTTGAAGTACCTGAAATTATTCTGCATAAACCTGAAAATACTTTGAAGTATTTCAAAATATTGTGAAGTACCTGAAAATATTGTGAAGTACCTGAAAATATCAGGAGGTACCTGAAACTATCTTAAAGTTATTTAAGTAATTTTTAAATATTTCTAAATACCCAAATATATCCAAAAGGAAATAAGAATTTCTGAAACTGATTTGGAAATATCCTGGGGTACCTGAAAGTATTTCAAAATACTTAATTATACCCATAAATAACCTCTAATATCTCAAATTAACCTCAAAATAACCTTGATTATTTGGAAATACTTCCAAAGTATTTGAAAGTAACCTAAAACTGTTCAAATATATCCCTAAGTACCTGGAAATATTTTAACAGCATCTAAAACTTTTTTAAAGTACCTGAAAATGTATTGAAAGTACCTGAGTATATTCTGAAGGACTGAAAAAGTTTTAAAAATAACATACAAGTGCCTGAAAATACCTCGTGCTTGAAAATGTCTTGTAAGTACCTGAAATTTTAATGAAGTAATTTTAAAAATCTTAAAAGATCCTACAGTTCCGGAAGGAATTTTTAAAAATATTAAAAATTTTTCAAAACATACCTGAAAGTAATTTAAGGTGCATGAGAATTTCTCTAAAAGCCTAAAAATATATTCTGAAGTACCAGGTACTAATATAAAGTACTTACAATTTTTCTGAATATATCTGCAATTATCTTAAAATACCTAAAAATTATATTGAAATTTTCTGACTGTATATGTCTTACAAATAACTTTAACATACCATGAGATAATTCAAGGTACCTAAAAATAATTCAGATGTACCTGGAAATATTTTAAAGATACTTGAAAATATTTAGAAGTGTCTAAGACCAATTAAACACCAATGTTAAACACGAATTAAAATTCTAAGAAACTTAAAAAAACAAGAGTTTGTTTAAACAAATTATAATTGTTTAATATCAACTTTTATTCCAATTTAGTCTCAGAGTTGCAACTTTTTCTCAATTTTGCAACTTTTC
This sequence comes from Ganaspis brasiliensis, assembly GCA_037103525.1. Taxonomy (NCBI): domain Eukaryota; kingdom Metazoa; phylum Arthropoda; class Insecta; order Hymenoptera; family Figitidae; genus Ganaspis; species Ganaspis brasiliensis. The sequence goes on from JAZKLR010000294.1 coordinate 2,230,906, forward strand.
AATCTGAAAAAAGCTTACTTTTTTGTTAGTAATTGATATCAATTACTAACAAAAAACTAAAAATAACAATTCCATAAATTGTTTAAACAAATTATAATTGTTTAATTTCAACTTTTATTCAAATTAAGCTACCGAGTTGCTAATTTTCTCAATTTTGCAAATTTTCAAGCAGAATGATACTAATTACTAAAAAGATCTAAGAACCAATATTCTACGAATTGTTTAAACAAATTATTATTGTTTAATTTTAACTTTTTATCAAATTAAGTCACTAAGTTGTAATTTTTTCTAAATTTTTCAATTTTTTAAGCTGAATGATTCCTATTACTAATAACAAACGTCAAAATTACGAAAAAATGAGAACTCTGTTATTTAATTTAATAAAAAGTTGAAGATAAACAATAATAATTTGTTTAAACAATTGATGGAATTTTGATTTTTAGATCTTTTTACTCATTAGTATCATTCTGCTTAAAAATGTGCAAAATTGAGAAAATTTGAAACTCGGCAGCTTAATTTGAATAAAAGTTGATATTAAACAATTATAATTTGTTTAAACAATTAATAGAATTTTGATTTTTAGTCTATTTTTAGTAATTGGTTACACCTAGCTTAAAAAATTACAAAATTAAGAAAAAAGTCAACTCTGTAGTTTAATTTGATAAAAAGTTGAAGTTAAACAATAATAATTTGTTTAAACAATCGATCAAATTTTTATTTTTAGTTTCTTTTATGTGATTGGTATCATTTAGATTGAAAAGTTCCAAAATTGAGAAAAAGTTGCAACTCTGTGTCTTAGTTTGAATAAAAGTTGAAATTAAACAACTATAATTTGTTTAAACAATTGATAGAATTTTGATTTTTAGTCTGTTTTTAGTAATTGGTTACACCTAGTTTGAAAAATTACAAAGTTAAGAAAAAAAGTCAATTCTGTAGTTTAATTTGATAAAAAGTTGAAGTTAAACAATAATAATTTGTTTAAACAATCAGCCAAATTATTATTTTTAGTTCTTTTTAGTGATTGATATCATTCAGCTTGAAAAGTTGCAAAATTCAACTTTATAGCTTAATTTGATAAATAGTTGTAAATAACATATAATAATTTGTTTAAACAAATTAGCAATTACCTGAAACAATTGTTAAAAGTCTATATTTATGTTATTTATTGAAATTAAAATTAAAAAAAAATCGTGCAAAAAAACATCAAAAAAATAGTATTAAATATTTTCCAACTATTTTTCCCTATTTTTCATTTTAAGGGCTTGTAATGGAGAATGACGTCACTGGTATAAGCATTTGTCTTTAAACTTATTCCTTCTAAAATAATAAATACTTTGACTCCAAACTTTGTAAAATTACTTAAAATATCATTAGGAAGGTTTCTCTGACACAAGTTTGTTCGAATCTTTTTTATCATAAAACAAAATTAAAAAAAATTGATTTTTGGAAAATTAAAAAAAATAATTTTAACACAAAATTTAAACAAACTTGGGTTAGTGAGATCTTCCTAATGATATTTTAAGTAATTTAAGAAAGTTTAATGACAAAATATTTAGTATTTTACGAGAAAGTTTACGGGAAAATTTTTCCTATACCAGTGACGTCACTCTGCATCACATGCCATTAAGGTGTTTTTTGGGGTCTCTTTAAAAAATAGTTATTTTCAATAAATTGTTTTTTTCCCATGCAAAATACACTGAAACTTCACTTATTTAAAGTCTCGCTTATTTGAAGTCGCATTTATTTTAACAGTTCAAAGTCTCACTTATTTTAACTTGTCGACTAATTAAAACTAACTAACATTTTCATTGGTTGCTGCGAATTGGATCAGCCAATCAGTTCTCTATAAGTACATGGAAGTTAAAATAAGTGCGACTTTTGTCACAGATTTTCGTGGACCAGGTTAAAATAAGTGAAGCTTCAGTGTACATGGTAAATTCAATGGTCGATTAAGCTCCAATAAATATATTGAAGTAAAAAAAAATTTAAAAGAAAATACGTGTCTCTTTTTTTTTTTTTGATGTGCTTCAAAATGAGGGTTTACAAATTTTAAAATTCGAAAATTTTTATTGACAACAAGAGGAGAAATTTGTTTGCACCAAAAGGAGATAAAATAGAGAAACTACTGGGACAAAATTATGTGAGTAATTACAAGTTGCTTTCAGCACGTGTTTGGTATAACGCCTTTCTAACGAAGCGAAGCCTGTAGCTTCGTTAGTCTTGAAGCAGTAGGTAATTACCCTTATGCGTCAGACTTGACGTAAATATCGCTTGATTTTTGCTCCAGTGGATGTGTGTTGTGACCCTTTTTGTCCCGAGGTCGCCACCGGTTTGACAGGAAGGGGCCGGTAGTTTTGACACGCCTACACACGAAATATAATTCGGCTTTAAATGTATTCAAGTTTAGGTGATTTTCTCGAGAGTATTCTTTTTGTATACAGAGACGTATATTATTTGATGTATTGGTAACCGCTTGTTGGTGTATGTGTGCTTATTAAAATTTGTAAGTGTGCATTAAGGGGCACAAACTTAATGCTGGTACAACGCCCGCTACCAGTTCTCAACCAATTTCTCACAGCACGCGCAAGGGCGTATCAAGGACATTCGAATATACGCCCCTGACGACCCCTAGGTGGTCCAGGGCGTTGTTGGGAGGTTCACGATTATAACTTGCAACTCTTGGTATAAAGGATGATTCCACATGAAAAGCAATTTGTACTTCCTCGCTTTTTTCGAGGGGATTTTCTTGTGGAAAATTGAGATATAGTTCGGTAAAAAGGAAGGTTTAAGGAGATTATCTTCATTTACATAACCTCAAACTAGAAAATCGTTTTAAGGCGCAAGAATATTCCACAAAACCCATTTAGCCTAAATCCCATTCAGCTTAAAGTGCATTCAACCTAATTGTCTTTTAACCTAAAATGTATTCAACCTAAAATTCATTTAACCCAAAATGTATTAAGCCTAAAACTCACTTAACCTAAAATGCAATCAACCTAACTCCCTTCTAAACTAAATCCCATTTAACCTAAATTCCATTTAAAACAAAATGAATTGAGCCTAGATCACACTTAACCAAAAATGCATTCAGCCTAAAACCCATTTAACCTAAAATGCATTTAGCCTAAATCCCATTTAACTTGAAATTCATTCAGTATAAAAACAATTTAACCTAAATCTTATTTAATCTAAATTCCACTTAACCTAAAATGCATTCAGTCTAAAACCCATTTAACCTAAAATGCATACAGCCTAAAACTTATTTAACCTAAATCCCACAAACCTAAAATGCATTTAACCAAAATACCATTTAAGCTATAAAATGCATTTAGCCTAAATCCCATTTAACCTAAAATGCATATAGCCTAAATCTCATTGAACCTAAATTTCATGTAACCTAAAATACATTTCGTCTATAACACATTGAATCTAAAATGCATTCAGCCTAAAATCTATTCAACCTAAAATGCATTCAGTCTAAATAGTAAAAAAGGTAAAAAGTTTAATGCATTTTATGTTAAATGGGATTTAGGCTGAATGCATTTTAGGTTCAATTTACCTAACTTCAAACTAGACAGTAGTTTTGAGGAGCATGAATTTTCCCCAAAACACATTCAGCCTAAATCCCATTCAGCCTAAAATGCATTCAACCTAAATTCGATTTAACCTAAAATGTATTCAACCTAAAACCCATTTAACCCAAAATGTATTAAGCCTAAAACCCACTTAACCTAAAGTGCAATCAACCTAACTCCCTTTTAACCTTAATTCTATTTAAAACAAAATGAATTGAGCCTAAATGCCACTTAACCAAAAATGCATTCAGCCTGAAACCCATCTAACCTAAAATGCAATTAGCCTAAATCCCATTTAACTTAAAATGCATTCAGTATAAAAACCATTTAATCTAAATCTCATTTAATCTAAATTCCACTTAACCTAAAATGCATTCAGCCTGAAACCCATTTAACCTAAAATGCATACAGCCTAAAACTTATTTAACCTAAATACCATAAACCTAAAATGCCTTTAACCAAAATACCATTTAAGCTATAAAATGCATTTAGCTTAAATCCCATTTAACATAAAATGCATTTAGCCTAAATCCCATTTAACCTAAAATACATTTAGCCTAAATCCCATTGAACCTCAATTTCATGTAACCTAAAATGCATTTCGCCTAAAACACATTTAACCTAAAATGCATTCAGCCTAAAACCCATTCAACCTAAAATGCATTCAGCCTAAATAGGTAAAAGGGTAAAAAGTTATTGCATTTTATGTTAAATGGGAATTAGGCTGAATGCATTTTAGGTTCAATTTACCTAATCTCAAACTAGACAGTTGTTTCGAGGCGCATGAATATTCCCCAAACCCATTCAGCCTAAATCCCAATCAGCCTAAAATGCATTTAACCTAAATCCCATTGAACCTAAAACGTATTAAGCCTAAAACTTACTTAACCTAAAATGCAATTAACCTAACTCTCTTTTAACCTAAATCCCATTTAACCTAAAATGCATTTGGCCTAAATCCCATTTACCCTAAAATGCATTTAGCATTACTTAAAGTTCTTACAATATATTGCAAATCATTTCAAACAAAATATATATTTTCAATTTTTCAAAATCTACTCCCCTTTAATCATCTCTTTATATTTTCAAATCATTTTTAATTCACCAATTTCTAGAAATGTCCCCATATTTTTAATCATCAATTCAAACCAATTTCAAAATCTAATTATTTGCATTTCCTTATAGTAAACATTGTTCATCTTTTCATAAATCTTAACTCACTTATTTACAGTCCCTTGTCTATATTTATTCATTAAATTAAAATTTCCCAGAACTCCATCAATTTCTACATACACCAAATTCCCCTTTTCAAAAAACCAATCTAAAATACAATCTAATTTCCAATTAAACTGTACCACAATTAGATTTTAACCAAACTAGAACAGTTGTCGAATTCTCAAAAACGTTTTTCTCTCAAAATAAAAAAAAAAAAAATTAAAAAAGTTCTCAGTACATCCAATTAGAAAGGGCAAGTCTTCCAAATGTCGGAACTAATTTTCTGGTGAAAAATAAGCCTCCAGGATTAGACGATAATTTAACTCTTTCATTCTCGGCACATGGTCAGTTAAAGTAGTTGACTTCTGGTGGCGAAGCCACAACCTCCGGCGTATGCTCACCTTGCAGATGTTCGACGTATTGTCCTCGCCTCAGTCTTGAGAGAAAACATATCATCGTCATCTGTGTCAAGATGTATAACCATGCAGATGTGGTGGTTTCTCGTGAAAGAGCAAAAATCGACAGGCTTCTTAAGGAGCGAAAGGGAGAAAAAAAAACGGGTAAAAAAAAAATGATCCTACTTCCTCTTAATTAGACAAACCGCTCGATCATCGTACATGTTGTCACGTTCCACCATGTGCAACCATAAAAGAGGCAGAAAACCGATTCACGATGATCGAGAAGCTACGCATGTAAAAAGGGTCTAGACTAATTTGTAGTTAATTAGGGACACAGAGTGTATTATTATTTATTATTTATACCTATATATGAAAATTTTGAAAAATTACCTGTCGAATTAATTCTCTATTGATATTCTTTTAGAGCATTCTAATTACTGTCATTATGACCAATTGTAATTGTGTGAATCGAAATTATAGTAATTTTTTTTTAATAGATCGTGAAATTTTGTTTGAAATAGGTGGAAATTTTGTGTGCATGAAAATTTAACTTATTGATAATTAATTGAATCGTGTTTTAATTATGTACTAATTTTTTGACTTGTTTAGAGGTTCAGGATATCAAGACAATACGATTTTTGAGGCAATATTGATCTCGAACGTAAAAATCTTAAATACAATTTTTTTGATGAAAATATAATATGATATAATGTTATATTTAAATAGAGAATTTTAACGTGAGGTCACAAGCTCGTGAAGTTTGGTAATTTTTTAGGAAGGTATGGGCAATATTAATATAAAACGATTTTATGGTAAACTTATGTAAAAACTACAGAAATGATTACAATTAAAAAGAGAACTTATTTTCTTCTGTTTATTTATATAAACAGAAGAATATAATATATTCGTCATTCATGTCAAATTTTTAATTTGTCTAAAAAAAATATCCGTTGAAAGTTTGAGCTATTAAAATTTTTTCTTCATGATTATTTCCAAAAAGAAAAGAATTACTAACCTTGAATAACATTTTCTTAACAACGGTACGGTAGATTAATAAAATATTATTGTAAAAGTTGTATTATATTACAGTTTAAAATATATTAGTTTTTATCAAAATTTAATATGTCATTAAAATTTTCAAAGAATCTGTAAAAATTCATTTTTTGGATAAACCTCCTTAAAAATAAATTCTGCAATTTTTTCTTGATTTTCATCAATTTATAATTATATTCATTATTTTGGCATTACTTTTAAAAATTTCAATTATTTATCCGATATTGCAATTATTTGCACCAATTTTCATTATTTCTGCGATTTTTTCATTCTTCTCTTTAATTAAAATTTTTTAAGCAATTTTGTAATTATAATTTTTTTTTAAACATATATTCTATGATTTTTTCAGTTATTTCTCTCAAATTATATATTGAATGTTTTCAATTTTGCATATTTAAATTATTTTCATCATAATTCGATTTTCTTTCACAATCTTAAATTATTTTCAGCATATTTCAATTATTTTTTTCAATTTTTAATTAATTTTATCATTTTTCAATTATTTTTCTCGATTGTTAATTATTCTTCTCGTTTTCTAAAATTATTTTCTAAGATTTTTAAGTATTTTTCTGAAAATTCAAATATTTTCTTCAATTTTTAATTTTTTTCCTTTGTTTTCATAATTTCCAAAAAAATTTATTAATTATCGTAAATTTCAATTATTATTATGATTCTTCCAGTCTTTTCTCCAATTTTTAGTCATTCTCATTTTTTAAAATTATTTTCTAAGATTTTTAAGAATTTTTCTAAAATTTCAATTGTTTTCTTCAATTTTTAATTATTTTCATTTGTTTATGAAACATTTCAACTCTCCACAAATGTTATTTTTTAATTCTAAATTTTCAATTGGTTTCAAATTCCATTAGTCATAATTTTCATTGATTCAAATATTATAGTCAAAATTATTATTTTCAAAATTTGGGCTGACTGAAGCTTTAATATAGAATGACAATTTTTTATATAATCAGAAGTTTTGACATAATGGTTAATGTTTAATATAATTTAAATATTCTTGTAATAATAATAATAATCCGCAGGTTCCTTTGTTTCTTCATTCAATTTCAAATTTCAAATCTATTTTTCATTATTTCAATTATTTTCTTAAATATTAAAAAATTCTTGACTTTTTCAATTATTTTTTCATTTTTTAATTATTTCCTTCAATTTTCAGTTATTTCCAATAATCTTTTAATTTTTTATTTATTCTCTTAAAATTTTATAATTATTCTTTATCGTTTTAAATTATTTTTTTCAATTATCCCGTTTATGTTAATAAATAAATAAATTATGTATTGATCTCGTCATTTTTCGAATTTTTTTTCAATTGTTTATTATTTTCGTCAATTTTTAGATAGTTTCTTCAATTCTCGTTATTTTTCAATTATTTTTTTCATTTTTTAATTATTTTCTTCAATTTTCAGTTATTTCCAACAATCTTTTAATTTTTTATTTATTCTCTTAAAATTTTATAACTATTCTTTATCGTTTTAAATTATTTATTTCAAATAAACCGTTTATGTAAATAAATTATGTATTAATCTAGTCAGCTTTCAAATTTTGTTTTTCAATTGTCAATTATTCTCTTCATTTCTCAATTATTTTCTTGATAGTAAAATTATTTTCGTCATTTTGCAGATATTTTCTTCAATTCTCGTTATTTTTCAATTATGTTTTAAAGTTTTTAATTATTTTCTTCAATTTTCAGTTATTTACAACAATCTTTTAAATTTTTATTTATTCTCTTAAAATTTTATAATTATTCTTTATCGTTTTAAATTATGTTTTTCAATTAGCCCGTTTATGTAAATAAATGTATAAACTATGTATTAATCTAGCCAGTTTTCAAAATTTGTTTTCCAATTGTCAATTATTCTCTTCATTTCTCAATTATTTTCTTAAATGTTAAATTATTTTCATCATTTTGTACCTTTTCTATTTATTATGAATTATTTTTTTATAAGTTTTATTTAATTCTTCAATTTTTCCCAATTATTTTTCTCGATTATTAATAAGATTCGTTAATTTTATATTATTTTCTTCAATTCTCAATTTTTTCAAATTTCAATTCCATTTTTCAGTTTTTAATTATTATCCTCTATATTCAATAACTTACGGCTTTTTTAATTACTATTTCAATTTTTAATTATATTCTTTCAATTTAAATTTCAATCTTCAATTTTCAATTATTTTCTTCAATTTTAATTATTTTTTTAAATTTATAATTATTCTTTAATTTTTTTAAATTATTTTGTTCCGTTGTCGATTACTCTCGCCAGTTTTCAAATTTTTCTTTCGATTGTCAATTATTTTTCTTATTTCTCAATTATTTTCTTTACTATTTAATTATTTTAGTCATTTTGTAATTTTTCTTTCAGTTAACTATTTTCTTACAATTTCAATTTATTTCTTTAATTTTTAATTATTTTCTTCAATTTTCAATTATTTTCTTCAGTTTTCCATTGCATTCTTCGTTTTTCAATTATTTTATTCAATATTCTATAATTCTCGCATTTTCTAAATTAAAAATTTAGAAATTTCTTGAAATTTTAATACAATTCTTCATTTTCCAATTAATTTCTTCAATTTTAATTTAGTTTCTACAATTTTTTTCATAATTATTTTCATCACTTTTTAATTAACAATTTATTATTCTCCTTCAATTTTATGATTATTCATTAATTAAAAAAAAATTTTTTTTAATGACGGTTATTAACACCAATTTTTGATTTTTTTTTCAATTGTTAATTATTTTTTTTATAATTAATTATTTTCATTAACATTTAATTATTTTCTTCATATTGTAATTTTTCTTTTAATTATCAATTATTTTCTTGAACTATCCATTTAATTCTTTAATTTCCAATTTATTTCTTTAATTTTAAATTATTTTCTTCAATTCTTAAATATTTTCTTTAATTTTCAATTATTTTGATCAATGTTCAACTAGTTCCTCAATATTCAATAATTCTTGGATTTTTTCAATTTTTTTTTCACTCATAAAAACTGTCTTAAAATTTTAATTCAATTATTCAATTCTGGAACTATTCTCTGAAATTCTCAGTTATTTTCTTTAAAGTTAAATTCCACTTTTCAATTATTTTCTTTAATATTAAAAAATTATCGCCTTTTTTCTGTTTTTTTCCGATGATCAATAATTTTCTTTAATTTTAAATTATTTTCTTTAATTTTTAATTCAATTCTTCAATTTTTATTTAATGTTTATTAATAGTTTTATATAATTCTTCATCTTTTTAAAGTTGTAACATAACTTTTATATTTATAGCAATTTTAATCCCTTCAAACTTCAATTAATTTATTTGTATTTTTTTATTGGATTCTTGTTGACATAAATAATTAAATAATTTAAACTTGCATTGATAATAAAAGCAATCAATTCCGCGTTTTAAAAATACTAAAGAAATGATTTTCAAATTTCTTCAATTTTTAATAATTCTGTTCTATTTTGATTCCAACTACAATTTTCAACATTTTCATCATTCTTCAATTATTTTCTTCAATTTTCAATTATTTTCATTATTTCTCAATTTCTTCGTTATGCCTCAAACTTACTTTACGCAAATTTCCCTTCTTTTTTTCAATTTACCATTATTTTTATCATAATGCAATTATTTTGTTCTAGATCAAATATATTTTGTAATATATTATTTTTTTCAAATTAAAATTTTTTGCTTCATTTTCAAATTATTCATAGCATCTTACAATTATTTTCCCCAATTTTTAATTATTTTAATTATACTTCAATTACTTTTCTCAAATTTTAATTATTTTTTTTCAATTTTTAATTAATTATCTCCACTTTTAATTGTTTTCTTTAATTTTGAAATATTTGGCAAGTCATTTTGCAAATATTTTCTTCACTTTTTCAATATTTTTATTATTTTTCGATTAATTATCTAATTTTTCAATTACTTATTTGTTCCAATTTTTATTTATAGTTTTTTTATTTTACATTTATTTTTATCATTATTTCCTCTACTTTTTAATTATTTTAATTATTTTTTAATTAGTTTTCTAAATTTTTAACTATTTATTTTTTATTCATTTATTCGTTAGTAAAATTACGGGCTTGAAGCTGTTTATTATCTCAATTCTAAATTATTGTCTTCAATTTTTAATTCTTAAAATCATTTTTAAATTATTTTTTTGTTGTTTAAATATATTTTGTGATTTTTTCAATTATTTTTGTTTAATTTCAGTTATCATATTTAATTTTCTATTATTATTATCTTTTTTCAACTATGTTCCCAAAATTTTAATTATTTTACTTTTTTTCAATTAATTTCTAAGATTTGAAATTATTTTTTACAATTTTAAATTATTCTAATTTTTTCAAATAATTTATAATATTTTCAAGTAAATTTCTCAACTTTCGATTAGTTCCTTTAATTTTCGAACATATTTCTACGATTTTTAAATTATTTTCCCCAATTTTTAATTGTTTCAATTATTTTTCAATTAATTTGCAAAATTTGCGATTATTTTAATTTCCCCCAGAATTTTTGACGTTAAACTACATAATTTAAAATATGAAATTAATTTTTTAAACATTTACTAATTCACGTCAAACGTATCTCATATTCTAAATAAAACAATTTTTTAAAAGACCAATATCTTTTTTCAAACCATATTTTTTCTCAATCTTGAATCATTGAGATCAATGCTACCATTTCATTAAAATCGATATTATCGATAATATCGAAAATCTCGGCAGTCCTTTATCGACATTGTCTCGAAAATAATTTAGAATATCTTCTTTCAATAATGATGAAGAAATTACAAATTAACAGATTAGTGACAATTAATGCATATTAATAAAATATTACAATTTCTATTTTGATAATTAATCCTTATTACCAGGTTCGAATTCGAAATTAGAAAAAAAAAATAAAAGAAAAAAATGAAACCAGAATGTAAAAATTGAATAACGTTTGTTAGAAAGGAGTTAATAATAACCTGCAAATTACAATCTAATACATTGCAAAATGCCTCTGCCAAGCAGGACCCATAATTACTTTTCAGAGAAGCGTAGAAATAATTTCAGGAATACACATAACAGTTTCCTGTAGATGGTATCAAACCAAGTTTTGCCACTTTTTCGAGTGGGCTAATATTCTTTTTGGGACCACCAAAAAGATCATTACCATTCCCAGGAGCAAAAATCACTGGACATTAAGGCCGAATGTGAATCAGCTTTAACTTGAGTCTTCTCTGGTAAAAGGCGCCTTTTGCCTTCCACGAATAATCGTAAAAAGAGTCCCGACGATATACACGCGTCCGGTTCCTCGCGGTTTATAAAAAGCGCTAAACTCACCGACGACCTGTTACGAATTTAATGACACATTAGATAGCCTAATGAGTTGAACAAACACAGTAGAAGGCTTCTTTAGGACCTCTCAACGGAACCTTTTTTTTTTAACAAAAAAAAAAAAAAAAAAAAAAAGGGTACGGCACGAACAAAGGAAAAGCCCGCATCCCTTTTCTATACGGACTCCACCCACTTCGGCTCGTTACCATTTTTTAACCCTAGAATCTTTGGGCGGTTGAACGGAATCTAGCAGCATGCTGATCACAGGTGCTCCTGTTCTCCGAACAATGGTCGAGGAAAGAGTTAATTTCGCTCAAAAGGGGTCCTTAATTCTACTCCGGAAGTGCAAAAAATTTGGATCGTTTATCAATTTGATGTATTTTTGGAGTTTGTGCAGAGAAGGGGGTGAATTAGTGGAGATTGATTGTGTAACGCATCAGGGTTCGATAATCCGTATTTCGCAATTTGGATTTTGGATTTTATAATTCGGGTTAGACAATTCGGTTTTTGGATTTTGATTTCCGTATCATGAGTTTTGTATTATGCGGTCCACAATCCGGGTCCCATATTCCGGATATGAATATCCCGAATCCATATTCCGAATACAACAATCCGGATTCCACATTCCGAATTATACATTTTGAATTCCAAATTCCCGATTCTAGAATTCAAATTCCAAACTCTGGATAGTTAATCCAGATTCTTTAATCAGATTACTTATTCCTGATTACTTAGTCCCGTTTTCATTTTCCAGGTTTAAATTCCAAACTTTGGTTTCCACATATGGATTTCTTGTTTTCGATTTAACTATCCAGATTCCGCATTTAAAATTACGGATTCTAGATTCAAGATAGCTCAATTCGAATTTTAATTACCGTTTCCATATTCCCGATTTAAATTTCCAGATTCCTGATTCTAGAATTCGAATTCCAAACTCTGGATAGTAGAGACCGCAATTTGGATTCCATAATACGGATTCTTTATTTTAAATTAAATTTTCCAGATTACAAGTTTCAGATTCCGGTTTCCAAATTCTAAATACTCTAATTCCGATTTACAATTTTGGATTTCACATTCTGAATTCTATAATCAGATTACATATTCCTGATTCCTTAGTCCCGTTTTAATTTTCCAAGTTTAAATTCCAAATTTTGGTTTTCACATCTGGATTTCTGGTTTTCGATTTAACTATCCAGATTCCAGATTTAAAATTACGGATTCTTTATTCTGGGTACCTCAATTCAAATTTTAATTACGGTTTCTATATTCCCGATTTAAATTTCCAGATTCCTGATTCTAGGATTCGAATTCCAAACTCAGGATAGTATAGGCCGCAATTCGGATTTCATAATACGGATTTTTTATTCCGGATTTAACTTTTCAGATTGCAAGTTGCAGATTACGGTTTCCAAATTCTGAATACGCCAATTCCGATTCACAATTTTGGATTCCATAAACCGGATTCAATAATCAGATTACATATTCCTGATACGGTTTCCATATTTCCGATTTAAATTTCCTGATTCTTGATTCTAAAATCCGAATTACAAATTCTGGATAGTGGATGCCGCAATTCGGATTCTTTATTCCAGATTTAACTTTTCAAATTCCTGATTCCAAATTCCGGATTCTTCTTTCCAGATTGCAGGTTGTAGATTCCGGGTTCGAAGTTCTGGATACTACCACTCGGATTCAACATTTTGAATTCCACAATCTGAATTCCATTTTCCTAAATCCAGTTTCCACTTTAGAATTATTATTATCAATTTAATTTTCAGATTCCACATTTTAATTTTCAGATTTTACATTTTAACTTTTAGATTCAATATTTTAAAATTATGATTCCATATTTTGAATACCACAATTCAGATTCAATATTCCTGATTCCAAAATCTGGATAGTGAAATCCACCAACCGGATTCTTCTATATTCCGGATTCTTTATTCCCGGTTTAACTTTCCGGATTTAACTTTTCAAATTCCAAATTTCGGATTCCACATCCTAAATTCCGGAATCCCTATTCCGGATTTCCTATTCTTGATTAACTTTCCCGATTCTATATTTCTGATTCCATATTCTGGATACCTTAATTCAGACTTTATATTACGGTTTCCATATTCCCAATTTAAATTTCCAGATTCCTGATACGAGAATTAGAATTCCAAACTCTGGATAGTGGAGACCGCAATTTATTTATTCAGATTCCACATTTTAAACTACGGATTATACATTCTGGGTACTTCTATTCGGATTTTTGTATTACTGCTTCCATATTCCAGATTCAAATTTCTCGATTTCTGATCCTAGAATCCGGTTTCCAAATTCTGAATAATCCAATTCCGATTCACAATTTTGGATTCCACAATCCGGATTCTATAATCAGATTACATATTCCGGATTCCTAACTCCGTTTTTAATTTTCCAGGTTTAAATTCCAGATTTCGGTTTCCACATCAGGATTTCTTGTTCTCCATATAACTTTCCAGATTCCAGATTTGAAATGACTGATTATACATTCTGGATAACTCAATACGGATTCTATTTTATTCAGATATTACTGTTTCCATATTCCCGATTCAAATTTCCAGATTCCTGATTCTAGAATCCGAATTCCAAATTCTGGATAGTGGACGCCGCAATCCGGATTCCATAATCCGGATTCTTTATTCCGTTTTTAACTTTCCAGATTGCAAGTTGCAGATTCCGGTTTCCAAATTTTCAATTCTCCAATTCCGATTCACAATTTTGGATTCCACAATCCGGATTCTATAATCAGATTACATATTCCGGATTCCTTACTCCCGTTTTAATTTTCCAAGTTTAAATTCCAGATTTCAGTTTCCCATTCTGGATTTTTTGCTCTCGATAGAACTTTCCAGATTTCAGATTTAAAATTACTGATTCTACATTCTGGATAACTTACTTCGGATTCTATTCTATTCTATTCGGATATTACGGTTTCCATATTCCCGATTAAAATTTTCAGATTCCTAATTCTAGAATCCGAATTCTAAATTCTGGATAGTGGAGGCCGCAATCTGGATTCCATAATCCGGAATCTGTATTCCAGATATAACTTTTTCAATTCCACATTCTAAATTCCGGATTCCACATCCCAGATTCCGGATTAATTTTTCCAGATTGCAGGTTGTAGATTCTGGATTTTAAGTTCTGGATACTAACACTCGAATTCAATATTTTGGATTCCACAATCGGAATTCTATTTTCCAGAATCCAGTTTGCACTTTGTATTTCTTATTTTCGATTTAACTTCCAGGTTCCATACTTTAAATTACTGATTCTATACTTTGAATTTCACAATCCGAATTTCCATATTCTGGATTCTTTATTCCCGATTTAATTCCCGAATTTAAATGTTCTAATTACACAATCGAAATTTCGGATTCCACATCCAAAATTACGGATTCCTTATTTCAGATTAACTTTTCAGATTCAATATTTCTGATTCCACAATCTGGATAGTGAAATCCACCAACCGGATTCCTTATTTCGGATTCTTTTTTCCCGGTTTAACTTTCTGGATTTAACTTTTCAAATTCCACATTTCAAATTTCGGATTCCACATCCTGAATTCTGGATTCCTTATTCCGGATTCCTTATTCCCGATTAACTTTCCAGATTCCAGATTACGTATTCCACTTTCTGGATAGTTGAATCCACAATCCGGATTTCATATTCCCGATTTAACTTTACAGATTTAACTTTTCAAATTCCACATTCCAAATTTCGGATTCCACATCCTGAATTTCGGATTCCTTATTCCGGATTCCTTATTCCCGATTAACTTTCTAGATTCCAGATGACGTATTCCACTTTCTGGATAGTTGAATCCACAATCTTGTTTCCATATTCCCGATTTAATGTTTCAGATTCCATATTCCAAATTTCGGTTTCCAGATCCCAAATTCCGGATTTTTTATTCCAGATTTAACTTTTCTGGTTTAACTTTCCAGATTCTGGATGCCACATCCCAAATTTCACATTATGCGTTCTACCTCCGGAATTCTAATTCCGGATTCCTAAACGTCATTTTATCACAGCTTTTATTGGTGTAAATTATGAAAATTTGTTTTCGTCAATTTTAACGTTTCGGTTCCTATTCTTTTTTCATAGATATCTGATTTTGGACAGTGAGAAATAAAATTAATTATTTTATTAATTACCAGTTTTAATAATTACCAGAAACACATTCTCCTTTGGTTTAACCTATACACGAGATTTCACTGAAAAGTTTCTCCTGCTTAGCAGAATTATTAACCGAGTCATAATCTTTCTTTTATACTTTGCAAAATAGAAAGTTAAATTCACGTTACATGAGAAAATAAATTTTCTTTATCAAATATCACATAGCAAATTTTAAGTTAAACGAAATTTCTCATTTTTCTTCACAGAGATTTTTATCCTAAAATTTTATTATCGAATAAATAATAATTTCAATAAATAACAAGTAGAAAATATGAATATAATGATAATAAAGTACAAAAAAAAATTTAACAAAAATATCTAAGAAAGAGAGAAAAAATATTTTTATAAGAAAAGAAGAAAAAATGACAATAAATAGATTTTGTAGTTGAATTCGTAAAATATTAACATTTTAGAAATTAGAAATAATTTTAATGAATTTAGATATCAAATAATAAAACTTGTAAGAAATGTCTCTACTATAAATTGACATGGATATATGATTAGATTGGAATTATATTGATCTAAAAATTATAGCGATAAAGATGTGATAAGCACCTTCTATCACCGCGCACCCTAAGTATAAGGGAAAATTATAGTTGCCTCCGCAGAATGTATTTTCCCTTTGTCAAATAAGGAATATTGCACTTTACAATCATCTTATTTCTATATTTCTTTTGAAAAGGAATCACTACTTTATTCTGATCCCATTAAACTAAATTCTTACCATTTACTAATTTTATGTAATTTTGTTAATTTTGCTATTTTTGTATTCATCAGATAAAGTTCATATTTTATTATTCATTGGCTTTAATTTCAACATTCTTAGAACCTTTGCTTTCTCTATAAAAATATCTCAAAAATTCCTAAATAAAATAAAATAGTATTTAACATTAATTTAAAATTATTAAAACTGATTATTAATTACAAATTGGTCTCGTTTTTATTGTTCATGTGGCCATATAAAAATACGTGGTTCTTTTTCTTACGACAAATCAGAAAAAAATTGTTTAGAGCAACAAAATTTCGAAATGAAAATTTGTCGTGGAATGACCCAAATAGGGAATTTTTTTAGCAAAAAGAAATATGTTGGAGTTTTTTTTTAAATAAATCTAAAATAAAATTGGAAATTTTATGGAAAAATTGTTTTTTACATTATTTTTTAAGTTTTTATTTGTTCCCTTGCTCAAAATATTTTCATTTTTTTATATTACTATATTTTATCCAAATTTCTTCATTTTTATATTCATTTCTTCGATTTTACACATACTATTTTAGTTTATTTCGATTATTTGTTCTAACAATAACTTTTGAACCAAATATCGCAAATCTAGATATAGACGTGTGTATGCATGTGTGCGTGTCACGCTTTTTTGTCACCTGGATATCTCAAAAACAGTTTGACACATTTTAATAAAATTTGGCTAGTTTATTAAACTTATTAATATCTAAAATCACACAAAAGGATTTTTAAAAATACCCAATTCTTCCATCTAATTTCAGTCGAAAATGCTATTTCCCTTTTCTCTCTTTTTCTACGATATACTTTTTCCCTGTTTCTTGTTTTTTGGAATGAATTTAAAACAAAAATACTTTGGTAAAAATTTGATAGAAAAACTGTTTTTTAAATTATTATAGAAGTTATAATTTGTTCAAAATATTTGCATTTTTTGTACATTACTATATTTTATCAAAAAAAAATTCATTTTTACTTCGATTTTATGCATAGTATTTTAGTTTATTTCGACAATTTCTTCTAACAACAACTTTTGAACCAAATAACACGAATCTAGATATATATGTGTGTATGCATGTGTGCGTGTCACCCTTTTTTGTCACCGGGATTTCTCAAAAACAGTTTAACATATTTTGATGAAATTTGGAACGGTTAATTAACTCATTAATATCTAAAACCACACACAGGGATTTTTAAAAATACCCAATTCTTCCATCTAATTTCAGTCGAAAATGCTATTTCCCTTTTCTCTCTTTTTGTTCACATAAACTATTTTCGTTTATTTCGAGAATTGTTCTAACAACGATTTTTGAACCAAATATCTCTAATCATTAAAAAATCTCCAAACACCTGATACCAAAAACAAAACAAAAAATCTGCAAAATCCAAAAGTTTCATGAAAAAAGTGCCCTTAACATAAAAAAAGCCTACTCAAACTAGTACAACTCTTCTATAAAGCAGAAAACCCTATCAAAAATGTACATCACAACAATATCATATATCACAAAAGTTGTGCAATTATTCGAAACGTTTGATCGACTCAAGAAGCTCTTTTGAAAGAAGTTCGACACGAAGGAAGCGAGTTTTGACGAGCACACTCGTCGGCTGAAACGGTCACCCAACGTTCGATTCTTTCATATCCTCGTAATCGGATCCTTGAACTTTTATATCTTCACGACCGGACCATTCACGCTTGGGTTCAGCTGCTTCCGGTGGGCGTTCACGTGAAAACGGGTTCGCGATTCTCTTTGCTTTTCGGTGAGCGACGCAACGACATGAACCCCTCCGGGTGTGCGGCAGCGAGCTTTCATAGGATAAAAAAAAAAAAAAGAGGAAATTCAGAAAGTTCCAAGGGCGAAAAGGGTGCCGCGGTGGAGGCTAGATCTCAGGGGCGGGAACCTCTACACCCCAACAGGGTTGACGCCATGGGTTGCCTCGGAAACTTGGGTGCCCCTATGTCGAATTATCGTCGCGGGAGGTACTACTTTCTTTCACTCTAAACCTGATTGTAGTGCTCCGATTTCTTTCCACATGTAGCACGTGTGATGGGTGGTACCCATTATAGGATTTGCTCAACTACTGATTTCTTGTTTGGATTAAATTCAATTTTGCCCAGGCTCCGAGCTGGATACTTTTGTGCTCATCCAAATCCGCTATTGACTATCAAAATTCTTCACAAATGGTCTCTACTACTGTTTGTAAAGTGGCGAAAAAACTGTTTTCACGACAAGTATATCTGGGTATTTTATATATTAGTAGATGTTTAGACGTTTTTTTTTACGTTAGTATTCTTTTTAGATTTGGGTTCAAACTTTTTTTGAGTAATTTTGGTTTATTTTGTAATTCGTGCTTATTTTGCACCTGATTCGATTAATTGTGGATTATTTTGTAGAGTTTTTAGATAGGGGATGAAATTTTGGAAACGAGATTTTGATGTCTGTCCGTTTGTCCGTCTTTTCTTGCGTTCCTAAACAAAGGACTTTGCTGTCGGTATAGCTGTATGTCCATTTGTTGATGTTTCTGTCTGTCTGTCCGTCAGGCTGTACGCATGACAGTTTCTTTTCGCTATGTACGTTTTCCCGTCTATCTGTCTATCTACTTGTCCGTTAATCAGTCTTTCCCTATGTCCCTACAAAAAAAATCTGCTGTCTGTTTATCTTTTTTCGGTCGGTCTGTCTGTCTGTCTGTCTACCCGTATGTACGTTTATTCATCTTTTTTTCGTTTCCCGTCTATATGCCTGTCTATTTGTCCGTCTATCTGTCTTTTCATGTTCTGATCTCTGTTTATCTTTTGTCGGTCTGTCTGTCTGTCTGTCCGTCTGCACGTATATCCGTCTTTTTTTCGTTTCCCGTCTATATACCTGTCTATTTGTCCGTCTACCTGTCTTTTCATGTTTCCTGACAGAAGGCTTTGCTATCTGTCTGTCTGTCTGTCCGTCTGTATGTATATCCGCCTTTTTTTCGATTGCCGTCTATATGCCTATCTATTTGTCCTTCTATCTGTCTTTCCATGTTTCCCTAGAAAAGGATTTGCTATCCGTCTGTCTGTCTGTCTGTCTGTCTGTCTGTCTGTCTGTCTGTACCTATATCCGTCTTTTTTTTCGTTTGCCGTCTATATGCATGTCTATTTGTCCGTTTACCTGTCTTTCCATGTGTCCCTATAAAAGGCTTTGCTATCTGTCTGTCTGTCTGTCTGTCTGTCCGTCTGTACCTATATCCGTCATTTTTTTCGTTTGCCATCTATATGCCTGTCTATTAGTCCGTTTACCTGTGTTTCCATATATCCCTAAAGAAGGCATTGTTATCTGTCTGTCTGTCTGTCCGTCTGTACGTATATCTGCCTTTTTTTGTTTGTCCGTCTTATATGCCTGTAAATATTTCTGTATACCGGTTTTTTCATGTGTCCCTATAAAAAACTTTACTCTCTGTTCATCTGTCTAACCATTTGTTAGTATGTCTGTCTGTCTGTCCGTCTGTACCTATATCCATCTTTTTTTTCGTTTGCCTTCTATATGCCTGTCTATTTGTCCGTTTATCTGTCTTTCCACATATCCCTATAGAAGGCTTTGATATCTTTCTGTCTGTTTGTCTGTCCGTCTGTACGTATATCTGTCTTTTTTTCGTTTGTCGTCTTATATGCCTGTAAATATTTCTGTATACTGGTTTTTTTATGTGTCCCTATAAAAAACGTTACTGTCTCTTCATCTGTCTATCCATTGGTTAGTATGTCTGTCTGTCTGTTCGTCTGTACGTATATCCGACTTTTTTTCGACTGCCGTCTATATGCCTGTCTATTTGTCCGTCTATCTATCTTTCCGATGTTACCCTACAAAAGGCTTTGCTATCTGTCTGTCTGTCTGTCTGTCCGTCTGTACCTATATCCGTCTTTTTTTCGTTTGCCCGTCCTATATGCCTGTCTATTTGTCCGTTTATCTGTCTTTCCACGTGTCCCTATAAAAGACTTTGCTATCTGTCTGTCTGTCTGTCTGTACCTAAACCTATATCCATCTTTTTTTCGTTTGCCCGTCCTATATGCCTGTCAATTTTTCCGTATATTGGTTTTTCCATGTGTCTCTATAAAAAACTTTACTGTCTGCTCATCTGTCTATCCATTTGTTAGTATGTCTGTATGTCTATCCGTCTGTCCGTCTGTACGTATATCCGTCTTTTTTCAATTTCCCGTCTATCTGTCTTTCGATGTGTTCCTACAAAAGATTTTGCTGTCTGTTTATCTGTCTATCCATTTCTTGGTATGTCTGTCTGTCTGTCCGTCTGTATGTAACTGTCTTTTTTCCGATTCCCCGTCTATTTGTCTATCTATCTGCCTATCTCTTTTTCTTTGTGTCTCTACAAAAAATTTTTCTGTCTGTCCATTTTCCGGTATGTCTGTCTGTCTGTCTGTCCGTCTGAAAGTATATTTGTTCTTTTTTTCTATTTTTTTTCTGTCCGTCTATCTGCCTATCTATTTGTCCATCTATCGGTCTTTCCATGTGACCCTGCATAAAACTTTGCTTTTTGTTGATCTGTCTGTCCGTTTGTCTGTAAATTCTTCTGTATACGTCTGTTTACGTATATCCGTCTCCTCTAAAGTAGAAGTAAAGGAGTACCAGAAATTCGATTCGTAATCTGTCTGTTTATATGTCTGTATGTCCATCTGTCTGTTCGTCTGTCTGTCTGTCTGTCTGTCTCTCTATCCATCTCTTCATTTGTCCGTATTCTATTATCCGTCTGTAAAATTAATTTGAAAAAAATGGAAATAGTTTTAGGTAACCCGAAACACTTTTAAACCAGTTCTCAACTAATTTTTAACAATTTCAAACTAGTTCTAAACTAGTTTTATCAGATAGTCTTAAACTAGTTATAAATACTTTTAAACCGTTTTTTCAGCAAATAATAAACAATTTTAAATAAACATATACTGTTTTCAGGTACAATTCCACAATGCAGCAATAATTCTTCAAAAATAACATTCTCTTAAGAAAATAAAAAAAAAACAGAAAATGAAGTTCCTGGAGGTTTGCAGTGTGAAAAATAATGTTATTTGTAGAGGGGAAGAATTGTTTGTTGTTTCTTTAATGCCGCGGCGGTTGTCCACGTGCCGAAGGTGCGCTCCTCTGTAGTTTGGAAGTTGCGATTAATCTCAAGATTAAAGTGAGAAACTTACTCGACCGTAATTGATGCCGTACCAAAAGGGAACAAGAGAGAGAAAAGAAAGGACAAATAAGAATAGTAATTATTGTAATCACGAAGCCTGTGGGAGGACAGCTGGGAGGTCCTGTTACTCCTCACTTCCACAGCTTTCTGTCTAATGTCAGATGCTGGCAAGGATCTCTCCATCATCTCGGTAGGTCTCTCCCTAATTTCTATCATTATAGCTACTTCTTCATACACCAAAATTTTTTGTCATTTTTCAAATATATTTTTTATTATACTATATAATATATATATATATATATATATATCTTTTTATTTTTCTATATTGATCATCCTTTTCTTCGATTCTTCAACTTTTTCCAATTTGTGTAGAGTAGTTATTGTTACTATTTAGATTGTATTCAGTATCATTTATATAGTAACTGTTTCTATATGTTTAATATCCGGTACCATTTGCATAGTAATGATTACAATCTGTATGGTAAAGAGTACTATTTATTCAGGAATAATTACAATCTGTATGGTAAAAAGTACTATTTGTTCAGGAATAAATACAATCTGCATGGTACGAAGTACTATTCATTAGTAATAATTACAATCTATATGGTATTCAGTACTAAATGTATGGTAATGACTACAATATTATTGATACTTAGTACTATTTTTGTAGTAAATATTACTTCTTAGTAACGATTATTATTAATGTGTTTTGTGCCAAGTACAATTGAGATAGATTACTATCTTTACTAGTGCTATTCTGTATGGTTACCTTTACTATATCGTTAGTAACTAATACTATATGAATAGCACCATTTACTATATGGATATTACCTTTTACTATATGGATAGTTACTATTACTCTATTGATAGTAACTATTACCACATGAATGGTAACTAGTAACACTACCATTTGCATGGTACATATTACGTTGTATAAAAACCAATTTTATAAAATACAAATGTTTACCAATTAATAATAAAAAATAACAAAAACCTAAAAACATTTCTTTTTTTGTTAGTAAAAAATAATTTAACTATTAATAATTCAGAATTCAATCATTCAGAATTAAATCAGAATTTAAAATCAGGATTAGAATCAAAATTAAATCAAAATCAGATGTTTAAAATTAAATCCTTTTATAATTATTAATATCGAGAGTTAGTAAATGATCTTCCGAAGGTCAATAAGAATAAAAAAACCAATAGATTTTTTTTAATCGGTGAATTTGCATTAAAAAAATTTATTGATTTTTTATTCTTATTTAACTTCCTAGAATTCAGTTATTAATTCTTGATAATAATTTAACAATTAGTCAATTTTGATTAGTTGAACTAATTATCAAAATTTATTAAATTTTTAGGTTATTTCGACCCAACCTAAAAATGAAATTAACTAATAGTTTTTTTTTCAAAGGAATAATCAATAGAAACATTTTCTTCAAAGTTCTCTCTTAATCCAAATCAGTGAAAAATCGGTCTCTAATTTTAATTAGTGGAAATTTTCACTATTTTTTTGTCAAATTTCAAATAAATAAATAAATTGGATTATTTGATTTTGTAGATTTCAAATTTTTACTAAAGGTTTAGTGAAAAGTTACTAATAATTAGAAGAAATTTTTATTAATTTAAATTGGTGACCGAATTTTCACTAATTCAGATTAAGAGCGTTAATAATAGACTTTTTATCAATTTTTAAATAATCCTGAAAAAAATATTAAACAACTAAAACTAAAAATTTGTAGGTTGTTGTCTGATTGTAAAGCTAATTTTTGTACTGAATTTAAAACTGGATTTTTACACAGAAAATAAACAATAATGGCTTTATAAAGAAATAAAAAACTTAACATTTTTATTCTATTTTTTATTTGTTATATTTAATTTAAACAATTTTACAAAATAATTTAGTTTTTTTTCGAAATTTAATGCCAAGGTAGTAATTGCGCCTATGTATTTCGTAAATTTCTAAAAAAAAAAGAAAAAACTTCAAAATTTTCAGGTAATCTTATTTTTCTCGTCTAATTACTTAAATATAAATATATAATACAAATATCATGTTTCATTTGATATATTATTATATAAATTATATAACATTGTGTTTTATTTTATATTTATATTATTATACAATTATTATAATTAATAGTAATTAATTACATCTATACATCTGAAGTTTTAGCACCATGGATGTTTTTTGTTTTAAATGTATAATTTTTTAAAAAATGTATTTTTATATTAATTATATCATTTCTAATTTTATTCATTTAATTATTAATTCGTCGTAGTTTAAATTTCAAATTAATTAACTAATTTATATTTTATTTTTAACATTAGTGTATTCAAATATAAATGTGATTTATTTAAATCTTTAGTTTGGAGTTTTTACTAAAGATTTAAAACACTTTGAACATAATATATAAATTAATGAAAAACTATGTATAAATAATTTAATGTTTCCACTAATTCGAGGATTTATTTAATAATAAATATGAAATACAACATAAATACATTCTACATCTGAATTAGTTAAAAATAACTAATTTGAAAGCAAAATCTCAGTTTCTAATTGCAATAGTTATGTTTCTACTAACCATTTAGTAAAAAATAACTAATTATTAGTAAAATTAATTTTTATGTTATGTCAAAATTACTAATATTTTACTAAAATTCTGTTTACTAATTCAATTAGTCAAATACTAACTATTTTTTAGTTATATTTTTACTTATAATTAATCATATTTTACTATTAATTAGTTATTTTTAACTAATTGGAGAAACAAAAACTCAAAACGATTTTACTAATAACTAGTTATTTTTAACTAATTCAAATTTAGAGAGTAAGAATAAAAATGAGACAATTTTCAATATTTTTTAAGGTTTTTGAATGACTTTTTTATAATTAATTACCATTTTTTGGTAAATTTTAATTTTGATAAATTAAAATTATTCAATTCGATTGATATAAAAATTCCTTAAAAGGTTAAGCTTAGGGATTTAAATTGAATGATATTTAGATTTTTGAAAATCAAGGGTTTAAAATGTTTCAAATAATTCTTAATTATTTTTAATTCTGAATTTTAATTCTGAATCAATAAAAGAATTTAAAATCGTTAAACTTAAGTATTAATTGATTAAAGTTCGAATTAAATTTAAGTTTCAATAGATTAAAAATTCCCAAATTTCTATAAGTTGAAATTAACAGTTTTTAAATTTTTCATTGATTGCAGGTTTTATTAATTCTAATCTTTCTTTTATATATTTAGTCTTTAATAGTTGAATTTTTAATTACAAAATTTGGATCGATTAAAGTTTTGTTAAAAAAAACTTTTTTTTTTAATTAAAACAATTTTCGATTTTATATCCTAATCGTGAGAACAAAAATTATTTCAATCTTACACTTTTACAAATTGATTAAAAAAATAATAGAATTAATTAATTTTTAGTTAAATTAAAAATTGTAAACTTGATTTATAAATCTTAAAACTTTGCTTGAATTGCAATTTCAATTAATTGAAGTTTGAAATAATTTAAACTGAAAGAAATTCCAAATTTTTTAATTTGAAAATAAATATTTATATTGCTAGAAATTTCGAATAACATTTTATTATCAATTAAATTTCATGTTGTTGAAAAAAAAATTTAAAAATAAGGAATTCATATCAATATAGAAGTTTGGAAGCCATAAAAACTGTTTAGAAGTTCAAATATATTTTGTACAAAAAACTTTTTTAAGAAACATTTTAACTTTTTGTAACGTTAAAATTTTCAACTCCAGAAGAAAATCTGAGTTCTCTAAAATTTAATTCCAGTCAATTTCCAAATGTCAATTTAAAAAGCAAAAATACTGTTTATTATTATGAAAGTGTTTCTTTTTTTAGTTTTGAAATAGCCAATTTAAAAATAAAAACACAGTTTATTATTTGAAGTTATATATATTTTCGGAGTTTTGAAACCAGTCGTAAGCGAGGTAATCAAGATGTCCTCATTTCTAGGACAAAACGTATCGCGTTTTAACTTCCGCAATGAAATAGCAAAAGTGGCATATCTTAGAAGGAAACTGGCAGTTTAAAAAACGATAAGAGCCCGCTTTTCTTATCGCGCAGGTGAAAAGTCAACGATAAGAGCCAGTGGCGGAATTTTAACAAAGCTGCGACTCGCCGGTCCAGTAATCTGACTAGCAGGTTTTAGTTCTGCCTCTAAGCTGCTATTGGCCATTGCTTGGCCACGCCCACTTTACCTGCAACTTTCGTCAGGTGGAGGTGGAAGTCTTACCTGAGTTTACCTGCAACTGACGTCAGACAAGTCACGCCAACCTTTCTTTTATTCTGCATACAATTTACCTCTGACGTGTTAAATAAATGATTTATACGCCTCGTAATCCATATTTACTTAACTCATTTCACTTTAATTAAAACACTTTTTAATATTCAGTAGAAATAATTTTTAACTCAATATTTAAACTGGGAATTTTTAGTTATTTATTATTAAAAAAAAAAAAATTCTTTAGATTTAAATTCCAAAGTATAAACGCAGTTAAAAATCATTGAATGTGTAAAAGAATTAAAAATTCAAAATGGCGTGAAAGAAATTTCAAAATGTCGGATCCATTTTAGGGATTTTTTTACTTAATTATATTCTCTTCGAAATTGTGCAATAGTTGTGAGAAAATATTATTTTAAAAATAATATTTATATTTTTTATATAATATATATTGTTTTAACAACAAAAGATATTTTTCAAAAAACGTAAATAATTTTTGAAAGATGTTTAAAGTAAAAGCATAAATATTAAATTTCAGGTATGAGGAGTTGTTGCACGCGAGTGTAGTATTTGTATGAAAATTCATGAGTCCAGAAACTGAAAAAGGGTTATATCCATATGCAGAGAAAATAGCATCGTTAATATTAAGCGACGCCTATTATGCCTGACTATATACCATAACGTGTCTAAGTTTGTGTGTAAACCTGCCACTATTCAATTGTTGTAGAAAAAGGCAATTTTAATATAATAAAAATTTACCGGTGTAATGCACAAATCTTCTTTTCGTATAATTTAGATATTAATTCATTTTTCACACAATAGTGAGAAATAATGCAAAATTGTTGGCATAATTATGAAATAGTAATTACGAAAGGGTTAAGAATCCCTGAATGCTTTAATTTACTGGAATAACTTGGTTACAAATTTAATTATTATGTGACGTTTGAGGTTATGACTCGTGTGTTGTAAAAGTTTTTTATTACAAGCTTGGAAATTTATTGGCAAAATAAATAATAATTAATAATGTTGGTGTTTTAAATGTTACAAATAATTTTTAATGTTCCAAATAATGTTTATTTTCCTAAAAAAACTCTACAATTTTAATTTGTCGAGAAATATGTTGTTTCTTGCCTGAATGTCTTTATTTATTGTAATTAGTATTTTTGTTTATTATTTATCGTTTTTAGAAAGGAGAAAACTTTTTTATTTTGGACTAAAAAATCTTTGTTAATTCTTAGTTCTAAAAAGTTTATAATAAAGTATTTTAATTTGATGTTAATAGGTTATAAAAGTTATAGGTTATTTTGTCAGGAAAATTAGGCACACAGACAAATTAACATATAAAAGTATTTTCTGTAATATAAAGTGATTTTAATGACAATTGACAGCAAAATTTTTATAATTATTTTCTTGTAAAATAAAAAAAAATCTAGAATAAGAAACTGTCATTTTTAATTTCCCAATTCGCTTTGTTGTATTTTAGTAACTGGAACTTTCTAAGATTTATTTCTTAATGAAAGATTTAAAATGGCACTTGGTAGATTATAAAAACAACTTCCTTGACGATATTTGTCAATAAATAATTGTCTAAGAATTTTTATTAAATTTTATATTATAATCTGTCACTTGACTTCAGACTCTATTAGTGTATCAGTGGATAATAGAAGAAAAAATATTTACCGACCGTCGACTAATTTTGGCGGCAAAAAAATCTTATTTAAAACTTTACTTTTTTTGTTTTTTAATAAGAATAAGAAACTTACTATTAGCTTACAATAGATAATAATAAAATTATATTAACATAAATTAAATATTAAAATAAATTATTATGAAATTAATTTGAAATAAAATGAGGATTTTGTAAGACAAAAAAATGAAATATCCACACTCAATAAATTCAGTTTTAGTTAAAATATGTTTTACATAAACAAGATTTTATTTAAGGTACGGCTTAAATAAATCAACTTTTACAAGTTTGTATAAAAAAATAAATTTCATTTAAAAATTAGTTGGAAACAATTAAGTTTCAGTTAAATGTTATTTTAATCTTTTAATTTGTTATCTACTTACTTTTATTGCATTTTTTTCACTTTAAATCGAATTATTAAATAATATTAAAAATAATTTATCCCCTTTTTACAACTAGATATTTTTTATTCTCCTTTAAATTTCTCTTTTTTATGTTTATTTCACAAGAATCTCTAGCATATTTGTCATTTTTCTAACATATTTTTCTCATTTTTTTGAGCTTTTTTAAAACTTTAAATTCCTTATTCACTTTTCAGAAATAATTTTATTTCATATCAATTTTTATTATTTTTCTAATTATTTTTAGCAGAATTCCAGTTCCTATTTTACTTCCTAGTTATTTTTATTAACATATAGTTATTTTTAAATTTCTGGTAATTTTTACGATTTTCTATTTATCTGTTTTAATTTCTAAATATTTTTTCGTTCCTATTTTTTTTTAATTTTCAGTTGATTTGCATTAATTTAATTATTTATACACTTTTGAGTGTTTTTTTTCTGTTTCTTGTTATTTTTAAATAAATCTTAGTACTCTTCTTTAATATGTAGTTATTTTATTAATATTTTAGTTTTTATTTTCAAAATATTTTTTCCATTTTGATTTTAATTTTCACACTTTCGTAATTTTTCTTCCTTTTCTGAATATTTCTAAGCAACTTCTAGTTATTTTCAAACTTTCTAGTAATTTTCTTCTATTTTTCAAATCATCCTTTTTCTGATATCTATTATCTAAACATTGTTTTGTTTATTTTTTCTCCTATTTTTAGTTGTTTTTACTCAATTTAGTTATTCTTATATTTTTAAAATTTTTTTTAGTTTCTTGTTATTTTTTAATAAATTCTAGTAATTTTTATTAATTTGTAGTTACTTTTTTCACTTTCTGCTCATTTTGTTAATTTTATGTAATTTTTCTTTAATATTAAATGTGTCTTCTTTTTTTTTTTAATTTCTTATTTATTTAATAGCAATTGGTTTTTTCTTTTCTAGTTACTTTTTAACATCTTCTAGTTATTATTTTACTTTCTAGTAATTGTTTATATTTTCCAGTTATTTTCCGTATTTTCTAGGTATTTTTATCAATTCTAATAATTATCATCAATTAATAGTTATATTTTTCACTTTTTACTTATTTTGCAAATATTTAGTAATTTTTTTTAATTTTAAATAATTATTCTCCATTTTTTGACTTTTTTCTTTAAGTTCTCATTTTCTTTTATTAATAGAATTGTTCCTCTTAGTCTAGTTTTTTTAAAACAATTAACTTCGAGAAACTCTTTTTGTTTTTTAGAGATTATTATACATTTTCTTTATATTTAATACTGTTTATTAATTTTTATCAATCTATATAGTTACTTTTTAAATTTAGTTAAATATTAATCACACTTTTTAAATTCATTATTTATTGTTTTTTATTAAATTTTTTTTACTCAAAATCAGTTATTGAACTAACATTACAATACGCCTTTTGCCAATTATTTTCTTTAATTTTAAATTATTTTGTTTCGATTTTCAATTAATTCTTCAATATCCAATAATTTTAGGCTTTTTCAATTATTTTTTTTAATCATAAAAATTGTTTTATAAAGTCTAATAAATTTCTCAATTCTACAACTATTTTCTTCAACTCTCAATTAATTTCTTAAAATTTTAATTCCATTTTTCAATTTTCAATTATTAAATATTTAAAAATCCCCGCATTTCGCCAATTATTTTTCTCGATTATTATCAATAAAATTCGTTAATTTCATATAATTTTCTTCAATTCTCAATTTTTTTTAAATTTCAATTCCTTTTTTCAATTTTAATTGTTTTATTCTGTATTCAATAACTCACGGCCTTTTTCAATTTTTAATTATATTTTTTAAATTTAAATTTCAATCTTCAATTTTATTTATTTTTTACGATTTGCAATCCATTCGTTCAATGCGCAATTATTTCCAACAATTATTTCTATAATTTTCTTAATTTTTCAATTTGCAATTATTTTCTATAAACTTAAAATTTTTGCTAAATTGTATCAATTATTTTTTTCAGTTGTCTATTAATCTAGACATTTTGTAGATATTTTATTCAATTTTTCAATTATTCTCCTCAATTTTAATTATTTCTCTTAATTATTAATTGTTTTTCGCAATTTTAAATTGTTTTCTACAATTTTTTTAATTTTCAATTACATAGTCTTTTAAAATTTTTTAATTATTCTATGAGTTTTTTAATTGTTTTTTCTTTTTTTTTGATGTGTATTAATCTACCCATATATTTTTCGAATAATTTTGTTTTCCGTTAATTATTTTAGCGTTTTGTAATTCATTTTTTTTCTATTATCAATATTTTTTTCAAATTTCAGTTTAATTCCTAAATTTTTAATTTATTTCTGCAATTTTTTATTATTTTCTTCAATTTTCAATTTATTTCTTCAATGTTTTTATTATTTTCAAAAACTTTCAATTATTTTCTACAATTTCAAGTATTTTTTTATTTTAAATCCAATTTTCTGATTTGCAATTATTTTCAACAATTATTCCCATAATTTTGTTAATTTTTCAATTTATTTGTTCAAATTGAATGTTTATTGTTTAATTTTTTAGATTATTTTTTTACGATTGTGTATTTATCTAGCCATTATTTTAATTTTATTTCCAATTGTTCAATTATTTTCGTCATTTTTCATATATTCTATTCAATTTTGTAATTATGCTCATATTTGTCATTATTTGCATTTCCAAAAATTTATATTTTTAAATTACCAACAACAATGAAAAGTTTCTCAATTCTCATTAATTTTGCTGGTAATTAATTTTTTACAACATGTAACAATTGAAATTTTAATTAATTGAAACTTATAAGTTTGAAGAAATTTAATTTCGTGTTAATAGAGTTTTGGGATTTATATAAATAATAATGACTTGAAATTATTAAAGTTTAATATAGTTTTCGACTATCTATCACAATTTTTTAGACTGAAAATCCAGACCATTCCAAATTCAATTTTTTATATTTTTAATGTTAATTAATATTAAAGAATACAAGATTAAAATTTTTTAGAATTTATCTACCTTCCCAGTTTCTTAAAAATTTGCCGATCATTTTCAAAATTCACATGACGTTTTCAAAATAAAGCAGAAAACATAACCTTAAAACGCAATTCCATATGCTCAGGGCCAGGCTCGATTTCACTTTTTATTCAAATTGATTTAAATTGCTGCCGGAAATAGTATTTAATTATATGCGGAAAAAATTACAGTCGTAATGACCTTTTGCCGAAGGTATTAAAATTCTAAGGAGAGAAAACTTGAAGGTCCCTTTTATTTGTTTGAGTGTGTGTGTAGTAGAGGGTTTTTCATATATGTAAAACCTATAAATAGTAAGTACGATCGTTGTCGAGATATAAGTATAATATCATAATTGTTTATTATTCGCCCAAGTCGGATCCGAAGGCACACATTTATAATATTGAAAGGCCCGTATCGATTTACGACATTTGCGAGTCAATGACTGTAGTTATCGAGCGGTTGAAAATTTTTGCAAAAAGCACCGGCTCAATGAGAATCAGAAAAAGGAGTAAGAGCGAGGCTAATGACGCCATATCCCTTCACTATCTCGGATTAATCGATCTTTTTCAAATTACAGTTCCGTCACACCCGTCGAATGAAATTACTCGAAATGATAGCGAGCAACGTTGTAACTATCGTCGCATGTTAAACAGCAATGCTGCTGACATCGAGCAGATATCAACTGCACTTACAATATTTTAACTTGTAACGCGTGTCTTTCATTATTAATATTTTCCAACTTTGACTCGCGACTTGTCATTCAGTTTCAAGAAACTTGTACTATTTTACAAACATATGTAATTTGGGTTTAATATATTTTTTTGTTTGTTTGAACTGTTAAAATATTGTAGGTTACTTTTCCCGAAATAAGTTTCCCAAACGTTATAATTTTTGTAATTTATGAAATATATAATTATAACAAAAATAAATAAAGAAATAAAAGGATGTTGCGAGAAGATAATTAACATAACGTTAAAAATACTTTTCCAGTCAGCGAAAACGTAAAGTGCGTATAAACATTGACAATTTCAACTCTGATGTCGGCCATGTTGAATAGTTCCCAGAATAACCGATAGGGGCGTTTTGTAAATTTAAACTGCCAATAAGTTTCAATTAATCAAAATTTCAATTATTACTTGTAATAAAATATTAATTACCAGCAAAATTAATGAGAAACTTTACATTGTTGTTGGGCATGTAAAATTATAAATTTTTGAAAAGGCAAAAAATGAAAATTACAAGAATAATTACAAAATGGAACAGAATATATGAAAAATGACAAAAATAATTGACAATTTGAAAACAAAATTTAATAATTCGCTAGATATAAATAAACAATTGTAAAAAATAATCTAAAAAATATAAAAAAAAAAATTAAACTTTCAATCAAAAAAATTGAAAAATTAAGAAAATTATAGGAATAATTGCTGAAAATAATTACAACTCAAACAATTGGAAACAAAATAAAAAAAAATGATTGAAGTTGAAGAAAATAATTGAAAGGTTTTAAAAATAATAAAAATTTGAAGAAAATAAGAAAAAATTAAAGAAATAAATTCAAAATTTAAGAATGAAACTGAAAATTGAAAAAAATTGATAATTGGAAAAAAATAAATTACAAAACGCTAAAATAATTGACGGAAAACAAAATTCGAAAAACCAAAAAAAATAATTGAAAAACGCAAAGAATAATTATAAAATTTTATTATGATTATAAAATTATAAATTTTTTTTTAATTTTAATTATTGTAGGTAATAATTTAAAATTGCGATAATAATTAAGAAAATTATAGAAATAATTGTTGGAAATAATTACGCATTGAACAAATGGATTGCAAATCGTAAAAAAATATTAAAATTGAAGAAAATAATTGAAAATTGAAGATTGAAATTGAAATTTAAAAAACATAATTAAAATTTTAAAAAAGCAGTTAGTTATTGAATACAGAATAAAAATAAAACAGTTAAAAAATGGAATTGAAATTTTAAAAAAATTGAAAATTGAAGAAAATAATATAAAATTAACGAATCTGATTGATAATAATCAAGAAAAATAAATGGCAAAATGTGGGGTTTTTTAAAAATTTAATACAATAATTGAAAATTTAAAAATGAAATTAGAATTTTAAGAAATTAATTGAGAGTTGAAGAAAATAGTTGTAGAATTGAAAAATTGATTTGACTTTATAAAACAATTTTTATGATTTAAAAAAATAATTGAAAAAGCCTAAAGTTATTGGATATTGAAGAATTAATTAAAAATCGAAACAAAATAATTGAAAATTGAAGAAAATAATTGAAAAATGAGGAAAATAATTAAGAATCGAAGAAATAAATTGAAAATTTATAAGTGTTAAATGGAAATTATAAGAAAATAATTCATAATAAAAAGAAAAAGTATAAAATCACGAAAATAATAATTAAACATTAAAGAAAATAGTTGAGAAATGATGAAAGTATTTGACAATTGGAAAAAAATTCGGAAAATGACTAGATTAATACACAATTGAAAAAAAAATTTAAACGGTAAAGAGTAATTATAAAATTTTAAAAGATTATTGGAAAAATCTTAAAATTGAAGAAAATAATTAATAGATGAAAAAAATAATTGGAAAGTAACGAGAATTGAAGAAAATATATAAAAAATGACGAAAATAATTGCCAATTGAAAACAAAATTCGAAAAATAGCTAGATTAATATACAACTGGTAAAAATAATTGAAAACTGAAGAATGAAATTGAACTTTTTATAAAATAATTGAGAATTGAAGAGAATAATTGAACAATTGTATTTAAAATTAAAGAAGCCTATTGATCTTTAAAAAAATAATTTAAAAAGTCGAGTAATTTTTAATATTAAAGAAAATAATTGAGAATTGAAATATGGAATTAAAATTTGAAGAAAATAATAAAAAATTGAAAAAATAAATTGCAATTTAAAAAAATAGTTCATCATTAGAAAAGGCAAGGTTTTTGGAATATTGAATTAATTAATTAAAAATTGTAGAATAGAATTGTCTTAAGAAAATAATTGATAATTGGAAGAAATATTACAAAATGACGAAAATAATTAAATATTAAAGAAAATAATAAAAAAAATAAAAAAAATAATTGACAATTGAAAAAGAAATTTAAAAAATGGTTAAATAATCGAAAACAGAACAAAATACCTAATTAAAAAAATTAAAGAATAATAAAATTATAAAATTTTAGATGAATAATTATAAATTGAAAACTGTTGAAAATTATAGAAAAATTGTAGATTCATTTAATAATTTATATTACTTTCTTTAAATATATAATTATTTTTTCTTGTAATTTTTTCTTTTTGAAATAATTTTGTGAGCTTTTTTGTTTTATATTGTTTTTTTCTGTTTTTACAAAATCACTTAGGTAACTTTCACTTCTTTTTAAAAATGTTTCTTTTTTTATGCGTATAAAAATACTTTTTTATATTTTAGATATTTTTATAATTTTGTTCTTTTTACAAAATTTACTTCAGTTAATTTTATAAAGTTTTATTTTTACAATATATAGAAAATTTTATTTACTTTTTTAGTGATTAATTTTATTTATTATTATAATTTGGAAGTAGCGAAATATAATTTTTTTAATTTCATGATTTTTTAAAATATTTATTCAATTTTTTGTTATTTGTCATGACTTATTAATTTTTATGATAAAACAATAATTTTTAAAAAAAATCATTGTTTTTTGCTTAATTTGTAAAAAGAGTTTTAAAAGTTTTTTTTTCTTTAGCAATATTTCTTCGTTTTTTACTGATCAACTTATTTATTTTCTTAATTTAAAAAAACATATCCGCAAATATTTTAACTTTTTTAAAACCTATCTTTCTTAAACTGTTTAATATTTTCTAACATTATTACCATGATTCTTAATTTTCCTCCTTTTGCCTTCAATGATTTTATTACCTTTTTTATTTTTTAAGAATTTATTTATTTTTTGCAGGTTCTTCAATTATTACATTTTTTACTTATTTTTGCTTTAATTTTCCCATTTCAATGTAAATTATCCGTAACTTTTTCCTCTGTTCATTCATGATACTAATTTTAATAAAATTTTCTAATTTTTCATAAATTTCATTCTTTTTCATTTTGTTAAGAACAAGCCTCGATTCGGCCCTGAATATAAAAAATGTAATTTTATTTTTTATACTTTCTTTTTTCTATTTTTTAAGTTTCTGTATATTTACGTTAGCCTAGAATCTCCAAATTTAAATAACCAAATTTAAAAAACCCGCTCTTCGTCCGATAAGACAGAAATCTATTTTATCGAACAAAGATAATCCACGGCTATGAATCCTCTAAAATAGCATAACCTAAAAATTATCAGAAAACGTTATTAAAAGCAGCTTAGGGATAAATTTATGATAAATTTATTATCCACACCGATTAACGAAGAAAGCAGAGAAGAAAATTTACTAAAAAGTAAAAAGTCGAAATTAGTAAATTTATAATTACGAAGGAAATATTTACAGAAATGGTGAGTTTTTCTAAAATCCTTCAAAAATATTCTATAAAACGTAAAAGGAAAGTATAAAGAGCAGTTAAAACTAGTCAAAACATCTTGAAACGTATTCAATTAGAGGAGGCTTTAAAGTTTGACGCCTTCTTGAACAAAGAATATTTATTTTGGAGCGATGCTCTGACGAGCGTGTAAGTTACATAAAAGTTTAGGGACACGGGAATTGTAAAGCGGCGCTCAAGCGACGTGGGAATTTTACAAGGGGATTGAGAAAAAGGCCAATTGTGCTCGACACAGGACCCATGGCTAATCATTCGATCGGCTCTCTCGAGCGCTGACAAATTCGTGAGACGATGACTGATATCCCATTGACTATAACGACTATCATGCACCTAAAGTAGGCATCAGAAACACCGATGATTGAATACTGATAACTTTTCACTCCAAGCTTCAATTAAACGCCTCTTTTTCAACTTTAGATGAACCCTTCCTGCTTAAAAATACACACAAGAGTACGCCACGTGCCACCTATTTAGTCCCATTTGTGTCCAAGTCTCTCGACAACTTCAATCAAATCTCCGACAAATCTCTGATTTTCTGATTTTCAAATGAAAATTTAATTTTACTTGGAATTCTCGAATTTATGTAACTCAAAGTTTGTAAATTTGGGTAATTTGATATTTAAAATCTGTTACTTTAAATTTTGTAATTTATGTAACTTTAAATTTTGTAATTTTCGTAATTAAATTTAAAAATCGCGCATTTTTGTTGATAAGATAGAAAACTACTTTGTCAAAAGGTCAATACGCGAGTTTCCTTTTAAATAGTATAACCTATAAACAGAAATTTTACGAAGTACACGGGACACGAAAGAATTTGTTAGAAAGTAGAAATTCGAATTTAGAGAACTTGGGAATTTATTTTAAATTGGAGAAGGTAAAGTATTTTGATCCATAATTTTTTAACCAAAGAAAAATGTGTTATTGATTAAAATACGAAATACATCCGGAGAGGTTCTTATTTACTTGGATGTAAAAGTTATAATTTTTGTAAATCTCACAGGGTAAGCTTTCATTAAATAATTTTATTTATATTTTCACGAATTACCAATTAACATTATTACCGTTTTAATTATTTAATTCCCAAAAAATTGTTTTGAATAATTTAGTTAGATTTATTTTTTGTGCATTCCTTAAAAATCATTTTATCGTCGTTTAATTGTTTTGTTTTTATTTACAGACTGATTTGCCCAATAAATTTCCTTTTTAATTAAAAAAACAGGAAAAAATTATGAAACCTGATGACGACTCTGAAAAGTGGAAACAGTTTTGGAATTGGAGACTAAAAAGTATTTTGATCCATAATTGATTTTGAATTAAAAGAAAAGGTGGAATTGATTAAATTACGAAATACATCCCGAGAAATTCTTATTTGGATGTAAAAGTTATAATTTTTTAAATCTTATCAACAGAGTAAGCTTTAATTAAAGTATTTAATTTATATTTTGACGAATTATCAATTAACATTACCGTTTTAATTATTTAATTTCCAAAAAATTGTTTTAAATAATTTAGTTACATTTATTTTTTGTGCATTTCTTAAAAATCATTTTATCGTTTTGATTAATTTATTTACAGATTGATCGGTCCAATAAATCTCTTTTGTAATTGAAAAAAGGAAAAAAATTGTGAATCCTGATGACAACTTTGAAAAGTGGAAACATGTTTAAATTGTAAAAAATAAAATCACTACAAAAAGTGTGATTTAAAAATTTACATTTTCTACGAAGAAAAAAGTTGGCTGAGCTTATTTTCAAGGAGTAGGAAGTCTGGAGAAGAGTCCAAAGTGACAAAAAAAAAGTTTAATCTATTTTTGAATTTCGTAAAGTGAAGTTTATTCAGACCATTAGAAGTGGGGATATTTGTCAATCGGATTTCATATTATGTACATCGGCCGTTTATAAGAAGACGCTTAATTGTTTTTAGGTTCTGCAAATATCCACTTATTTCCATATTTAAAATTTTTAATACTTTAATAATAATACAATAATAATTATAATAATAATAATAACATGACTAAATTAAATAAAAATAATTAATATCATAAGAAAGTTAATTTACAAAAGTATAAATTTTCTACAGTAAATAAAATCTTTTTTTATAATTTTTTAAAATCCGTTTTTTATAAATAAAGGAAAACTTTGTCATTTGGTATATTTATAAAAGAAACCCCAGGAGAGGATAAACTATTATGGTCCATTTGCAGTTCGTAAATAGCCTTAAATCTGAAAATAGAGTATTCCGGATTAGATGCGCGTCGGCGAATTTTGTTCAGCCCTCATTCGGTATTATGTCGACTTTGGCATGAGGCTGGGTGCGAGGACTTCACTTTGATATGTAAATACACGCACTACAGGATACCAAATGTATCTCGTACCTACTAAACTCCCGTCAATGAGAGTTACCTACGTTTAGATCAAATCCAACGGGTGTTGTAAATAAAATTTCATTCAAATTTTTTTAAATTACTTTCCTAAAATTTCACAATTTTTTTTAACGTGTCACATTGTTAATACCTAATTCATTAATATAATTTTACAAACCTTTTTTCTCAAAAGAAACATTGAATTTTAGAAATATAGGCATTATTTTTAATTGAAAAGATAAAAATTGATAAATAATTTGTAAATAATTTTAAAAAATTACTAATAATTATAAATAATTAAAATATGATTAAAACATATTAATGAAAGTTTTAAATAATTTATAAATAATTAAAGAATCATAATAAAATTTAAAAATAAAATAGAAATAATGGAAAAGGGATATTAAAAGGGTAAAGTGAAAAATTTTCTTTTTATTTGCTTGAATGGTACGGATGAAAAGTTTCGTTAATAGTTCGAGAGTTGAATTATTAAAAAAAAAAGTAAATGAATAAAAAATTGAATATTTGGAGCTTAGTGTAAAAACACCCAGTATAGAGATAACTTCGGGGAGGAAGTTGAGAGTAGTGCCGATGTGCATTTGCTTGAACGATCATTCTACAATGAAGCTGACTATGAAGACTGCTTTGGGGGAAATTCACCCTCCCTCACCCCTTTACTTGACACCCCTCTATCAACTCCATGGGAGACATCCAATATCGCCGTTATCTATTCGACGGAACTAATATTGACATATCCAAAAGTCACATGTTAACATCTCGAATTCCCCGAATTGAAGAATGTCCTGAATACGGAATTACAATGAATGTGTCAAAAAAATTGATCCACTGACAATTCTAATCCTCTACTAACACTGCAGAATATTATTTTCGTACCAGATTATATTAGATGTAATATAATTAAATTATATTAAGTTGAAATTAATTTGTCTTTTAAAATCGAAATGTTGATAATTAAAAATAATTTATACAAATAAAATAAAATCAAAATGTAATTCATAAATTTCTATTGGGATTTAATAATAGCCAAAAAGGATAAAGATTTTAAAAGTAGGTTTATATTTTCTGATAATTAAATACATGTTTATTTTGATATTATATAATTTATAACCTCAAATTTTTATTATTTTATTTTATTACACGAGTTTTTAAAAATCTGATAAATCTCTTAATCTTATGAAGACTTAAACGAGTCGAAACATATCGTTTTAATATTTTAATATAAAAATACCGTAAAAGGCATTGTAAAAAGATTTTTAACATAATTATTAAATGCGAATGTAAAAAAATGATAATAAATTATATTAATTAAATTATAATGTGTACTTATAATATAATTATATAAATTATATAATTGTAAATAACATTAAGAAAGTTTCAGGTATGTGTTTACAATTATATACTTTTAAGTTACTTTCGATCATTTTTTTTTAAAGATTAAATCACTTTTTTCTGAAAAACTTGCGAACTGACAACTAATTTCAGAAAAACATGTTGAATTAAAACGACTCTATAGAAATGTCGTGCGACCCATGAGCTTTAAAAAAAATGTTCTTAAATTACATCAAGCTAATTCAGAAAAAGGTATTATTACCGAACAATGCACATTCAGCGAGTGTTTTCCGGTTTTTGCCCCTCTTTTTATCCTGCTTTTTAAGTCGATTTCGTTATCAAGCAAAATTCATTGAAATTATTTTATTTGAAAATATTTATTTTCAATAGCTTCTAGTAATTTTTATCAATTAATAGTTATTTTTCAACCCTCTAGTATCTTACCTTTATTGCCTTATTATTTTTGTTTAATTTTATTATTTTTCTTTTTTACCATAATTTATCATCTTTTTTTGGTTATATTTAATCAAATTCTAGTTATTATTTTACTTTCTAGAAATTCTTCTCCATTTATTAGTTATTTTTTTAATATCGAAATATTCTTCTCGTTTCAATTTATTTTAACTTATTTATAGTTGTCATTAATTTATTTATTCTTGTACTTTTTAGTGTTTTTATCAGTTTCTTGTTATTTTTCAATAAATTCTATAAATTTTACCGATTGGCAGTTTCTCTCTTCTTTTTCTAGTTAATTTGTAAACTCCAAGTATTTTTTCACTTTTAAATAATTCTTCAATTATTTCCCTTTTTTTTAATTCACATTCTTCTTTATAATAGGTATAGTAACTTTATTTTTCCCTTTAGTTGATTCAAAAACTTCTAGTTACTATTTTAGCTTCTAGTAATTTTTCTCCATTTTATAGTTATTTTCATTACATTCTAGTAATTTTCATTAATTTATTGTTATTTGTTAACACTCGAGTACTTTATATCCATATTTTAATTTTTTAAAAATTTTTCTTTATATGAATAAATAAATAAATTTGTCCTTTTGTTTTTATTTTGCAGCAATTATCTTACCATTTCTGGTTATTTTTAATCAACATCTTGTTATTATTTTACTTTCTAGTAATTTTTTTCTAGTTTATTTTTAAATTTTCAATATTTTTTTCGTCTCTATTTATTTTTTCTTATTTCAAGCCATCTTTTCCTGATTTACTTAATTGTTCTCTAGTGTTTTATTTTCAGTTTCTTATTATTTTTCTATAAATTCTATAAATTTTTATCAGTTGTCAGTTATTCTCTTTACCGTCTAGATACTTTAGAAATTTCTAGCATTTTTTTAGTCTTAAAAAGTCTTTTCTGGTTATTTTTAATCAACATCTTGTTATTATTTTACTTTCTGGTAATTTTTTTCTATTTTCTAGTTTATTTTTAAATTTTCAATATTTTTTCGGCTCTATTTATTTTTTTTTATTTCAAGCCATCTTTCTCTGATTTACTTAACTGTTCTCTAGTGTTTTATTTTCAGTTTCTTATTATTTTTCTATAAATTCTATAATTTTTTTATCAGTTGTCAGTTATTCTCTTTACCGTCTAGATACTTTAGAAATTTCTAGCATTTTTTTAGTCTTAAATAATTCCTCAGTTTATTTCTTAAATTTCCAATTCTTCTTCTATTATATAGTAAATTTTCTTACCTTTCAAGTTGCTTAAAAAAATCTAGTTACTATTTCACATTCTAGTAATTCTTTTACCGGTTCTAGTCATTTCTCAATACATTCTAGTAATTATTTTCTAATTATTTTTTGAAATTTCTCATTTTCCTTCATATTACGGTAATGTTTATTTCTCTCTTAGTTATTTTTGATCAACTTCTAGTTACTTTTTTACATCCTAGTAATTTTTTTCTTTCTTATGGTTTTCCTTTACTATCCATTTATTAGTCTAAATTATTATTAAATTATAAGAATAAATATTTTTTTCTATATATTTTTTCTTAATTCCAGTTGTTTAGAGTTGTTTTTATATTATTTAGAGATTTTTATTTATTTTCTAATCATCTTTTAATAAATTCTAGTAACTTTTACAAAATTGTTAATTGTTGACGCTCGAATACTTGATCTTTTTTTTGAAAAAATTTTCAATTTCTCCGTACAAAAATAAATAAATAAATTTGTGAGTTGTTTTTAATTTTCAGCAATTTTCTTACCTTTCCTGGTTATTTTAAATCAACTTCTAGATATTATTTTACTTTCTAGTGATTTTCCTGTATTTTATAGTTATTTTTTCATGTTAAAATATATTTTTCGTCTCTATTTTTTTTAATTCCCGTTATTTATCCTTAATTTACTTTTTTATTTTCTAGTCACTAAATTCTAGAAATTTTCATCAGTTGCCAATTATTCACGTTACAGTCTATTTACTTTGTAAATTTCTAGCATTTTTTTTTAGATTTAAATAAAATTCATAAGTTTATTTCTTATATCTCTAATTCTTTTTCTATTTTATAGTAACCTCCTTTCTTTACAAATTGTTAAAAAAAATTCTAGTTACTATTTTACATTCTAGATTCTAGTAATTGTTTTACTTTTTATAGTAATTTTTAAATACATTCTAGTTATTTTCATCAATTTATGGTTATTTTTTAACACTCTAGTAGACTATCTTTATTTTCTGATAATTTCTTTTTAATTTGTCATTTTCCTTCATTTTACGGTAATTTTACTTTCTTTTTTGGTTATTTTTAATTAACTTCCAGTTATTTTTTTACATCCTATTAATTTTGCTCTATCTTCTGGTTTACTTTTACTATCTGTTTGTTAGTCTAAGTTATTATTAAATCAATAATTACTAAATTATTAGTCTTTTTTTTGTTTCTATTTATTTTGTCTTATATATCCAGTTATTTTTCCCTTATCTTGGTTAATTTTTACATTGTCTAGAGATTTGTATTTATTTTTTTATCATCTTTTAATAAATTCTAGTAATTTGTATTAAACATATTATAGACCATTTTTTATATAAAATTCAACGAATACTTTGTGGCCTTTGGTCTTTAATTAAAAAATCTTTCAATTTAGTTTACAAAAATTTTCATCAATTTATACTTATTCTCTTCACATTCAAATTATGTCGTAATTTTCTAATAACTATATCTTTATTTTTTAACTAATTCTCCTTCATCTCAATTTTTTTCCATTTCTAACTCTTCTTTTACTTCCCAATAATTTTTCTTCATTTTCTAGTTAATGCCAACTTCTACTTATTTTGCCCAGGTGCGAATTTTTTTTCCTGAGGGGGGGGGGGCATCTCTAATTAATTTTCACAATAAATTAAACAACAAAATGTTATAAATTCAAATAACCATGAAATAACCCATTCGATAATAATTCAACATAGAGAAAAATTCAGTCCATAATTCAAAGCGGATCAGTGAACCGAATTTATTAACTTTCGCTTTTGCAAGCTTTGGAATAAATTATGTTTACGAGTGGAAATTATCCGGCCACGTACAAGTGGGATTATAATTCTTTATGAACGAGTCATGGTGGATACGCTGCGAGTCTCTCTTGTTTTTTTTTCTTTTATTTCTCGACTCGATCCACACGTTCTTTTATTTCTGGGTTCATCAGTTTAATTCGAATCATAAACAGTAATTTGACCAGCAGGTGCACTCGTTGTAACGTGGAACTTGAAGATGCGCTCTCGCACGTGCACAAAGGCAATATTATATTTTCCAATACACTGGTAAACACTTTTATAAAAAAATCCTCGAGCTCGTATCAACAATAAAAAAAAAACATTATTCCTTATCAACAGTTGAGCAAGATTACAGAGTAAATTTTTATGGTTATAACATTTTACTCTTCACGGGTAATTTTTACTATCGATGTGGTAATTTGCTAAATGGCGTTTCTCACAGTGAATAATAACCCGAAAGTAATTGTTTTCCCTTCCTGTTTGAGTTGAAAAATTATTTCTGGATCGAAAGTTGGCAATTTTGAGTTAATTATGAATGCTGAAATTTTGTTGTTTTTTTTTTTTTTTTGATTCTTGGATTTGTTCTTGGAGGTCAAGGTGGTTCTCGGATGGGCGCCAAGAATCCTTCGATCGAATAAAGAAAATAGTAGCAGAACGACTTAATAAGGCACGATTGCAGGACGATTGCTTCACTCTGTCCGTGACGATTTGCATACACGATTATATAGTGCGAGGGGAAAAAAGTTGATTTGCTTCGGAGGCCGATCAAGGCGAAATGCCAAAAATTTTTGCATCCATTTATAAGTGCATATTTGCTTCTATTTGAGCGCCTATGATTATGCCAACTGCGTCTAGGGAAAATTTTCAGGCGCCTCTTGGACGAAAAATTATCATTTTTCTAGACGCACACGGCAGCGTGAGATTTACCCTTTCCACAAAATTGATGCTTAAAAATTTTAATCTCTCCTGTGAGTTTAAATTATTAAATTATTTTCATTTGTTTAATTTTGCTCTAAAAGTACTGAATATTTTTTCATAAAACTTTGTATAATTAT
Source organism: Ganaspis brasiliensis (assembly GCA_037103525.1). NCBI lineage: Eukaryota > Metazoa > Arthropoda > Insecta > Hymenoptera > Figitidae > Ganaspis > Ganaspis brasiliensis. Next base: position 2,274,698 of record JAZKLR010000294.1, read on the forward strand.
TTATAGTATCATCTGAAAGGTTTGTCTGGTCTGATTTTGTTTGAATTTTACCGCCAAATTTCGTGAAATTCCTGAAAATGGACAAAAATTTTAAAAATTGATTTTGAGGCAAGATTTAAATATAATTGCACCAGATAGACCTTCCAGAAGATATTCTAAGGAATTCTGCAAAGTTTCATAAAAAACTATTCAGTATTTTAAGACCAAGATGGAGAAAAACTTTTTCCACTACTTAAGTGAACTTGATATCCCCTTAAAACAGATATATTGTTACTTTGCAATATTTTATACTGGAATAGAACAATAAAATATTTTGCTTTGTAACTGGATTATATTGCAGATTAAATATATTTTAAGGACATGTGATAAAAAATTCCATCACTAGAAAATTGGCAAAAATTTTCTACGATTTTGCTCTAAAAATACTGAATATGTTTTCATGAAACTTTGTAGAATTACTTAATATCATCTGTAAAGTTTGTCTGGTCGAATTTTGTTTAAATATTGCCGCCAAAGTTCGTAAAATTCCTAAAATTTATAAAAGTTTTACCAAATTAATTTTCAGACAAAATTTAGAAAAAATCGCAACAGACAGACCTTCCAGAAGATATTCTAAGGAATTCTGCAAAGTTTCATAAAAAAATATTCAGTATTTTGAAACCAAGACGGAAAAAAACGTTTTCCCTTACTTAAGTAACGTCATATGCCCTTAAGAGAGAAATGTTTTTACTTTGTAATATTGTATATTGAAATAGAACAATAGAATATTTTGTTTTGTAACAGGAATATATGGAAATTTAAAATTATATAACTTAAAAACTCAAATGTATTTCAATTTAACAATATTTTAAGGATATGTGATGAAAAATGACATCACAGGAGAATGGGCAAAATTTTTCTACGATTTTTCTTTGAAAGTACAGAATATATTTTTATGAAACTTTGTAGAATTGCTCAGAATATCATATGGAAGGTGTGTCTGGTCCGATTTTGTTTGAATTTCTTTGACAAATTTTGTAAAATTCCTGAAAATTAGAAAAATTTTACATAATTTATTTTGAGGCAAAATTTAAACAAAATCGCACCAGACAGACCTTCCAGAAGATATTCTAAGAAATTCTGCAAAGTTTAAGGAAAAAAAAACCAGTATTTTAGGACCAAGACGGAGAAGAACTTTTCCCCTTACTTAAGTTACGTCATATACCCTTAAGAAAGAAATATTGTCACTTTGTAGTGTTTTATATTGAAATAGAACAATATAATATTTTATTTTTTAACAGAAATATTTGGAAATTTAAAAATATTTAACTTAAACACTGAAATATATTGCAATTTAACAATATTTTAAGGACATGTGATGAAAAATGACATCACAGAAAAAAGGAAAAAATTTTGTTCCGGTCTTGTTCCGAAAGTACTGAGTATATTTTCATAAAACTTTGTAAAAATACTTACAATATCATCTGGAAGGTTTGTCTGGTCCGATTTTGTTTGAATTTCGTCGCAAATTTTGTAAAATTCCTGAAAATTGGAAAAGTTTTATCAAATTTATTTTGAAGCAAAATTTAAACAATATTACACCAGACAGACCTTCTAGAAGATATTTTAAGTAATTCTACAAAGTTCCATGAAAAAATATTAAGTATTTTGAAACCAACACGAAGAAAAACTTTTTCCCTTACTTAAGTGACGTCATATGCCCTTAAGAAAAAAATATTGTTACTTTGTAATTTTTAATATGAAAATATGTATAACAATGCAATATTTTGTTTTGTAACAGCAATTTATGGAGATTTAAAAATATTTGATTTTAAAACCGAAATATATTGTAACTTAACAATAATTTTCATTTTAAGGGCATGTGATAGAGAATGACGTTAAAATTTTTCCGTGGCCTTGTTCTCAAACAACTGAATTTATTTTCAGTAAATTTTGTACAATTAATTAAAATATCATCTGAAAGTTTCTTTTGGTTTGATTTTATTTGGATTTGACAACAAAAATAATTTTTCTTAACTTCCAAATACTGACTAAAAAATTTAAAAAATTAGTTTTTAGACAAAATTAAAAAAATTGCACCAGACAGATCTTCCGAGTAATATTTTAAGTAATTCTACGAATTTTTATGAAAAAATATTCAGTATTTCAAGAGCAAGACAGAGAAAAACTTTAAATTTAAGTAAATGGCGTCTTTCTCCTAAAAATACCCTTTATTAAGGGAATATTCTTATTTTAGAATATTTTAGATTGAAATAGGAAAATATAATATTTTATATTCTAACTAAAAAAATATTAAGTAAGGAATAGTTTATGTCAGCGGAAAAAGGTTGTAATTTAACAATGTTTTAAGGGCATGCGATGAAGAATGAACCTTACTTTAATAAGGGCAAAAGTTTTTTACTGTCTTGCTCAGAAAATAGTGAATATTTTTTTACCAAACTTTGTAGAATTACTTAAAAAAACAATCGAAAGGTGTGTCTGGTCTCATTTTGTTTGAATTTCGACACCAAAATTTTTAAAATTCCTAAAAGTTAGCAAAATTCTCAAAAATTATTTTTGAGGCAAAATTTAAACAAAATTACACCACACAGACCTTTGTATGATATTTCAAGTAATTCTATAAAGTTTCATATAGCAGTAATCAGTATTTTGAAATCTAGACCTCGAAAATTTTCTCTATGTTTAAATTACGTGATTCTACGTCACACGCCCTTAATTCGAAAATATTGTAATTTAAGAATATTTTATTTTGAAACAAGGAAATATAATATTTGATATTGCAACTAAAAAAATGTCAATTTAACAAAAATTTATATAATAGCAAAAAAATGTTGTAAATTAACAAAATTTTATAATTTAAGGGGATATGAAAGATAATTACGTCATCTAACAATAAGTATATGGGAAAAATTTTTCCACTTTATCTCTCTTAAAATACTAATTATTTTTTTATGAAAATGTGTAGAATTTCTTAAAATATATTCTGGAAGGTTTGTCTGGTGTGATTTTGTTTAAATTTTGCCTAAAAATTAATTTTGTAAAACTTTTCCGAATTTCAGAAATTTTACAAAATTTAGCTACGAAACTAAAACAAAATCGAACCAGACAAACCTTCGATATGATATTATTAGTAATTCTACAAAGTTTTATGAAGATATTTTCAGTACTTTCGGAACAAAACGGTTACAAAATGTCCTTAAAATGTAAATCATTGATAAGTTGCAATATATTCCTGTTTTTAAGAAAAATATTTGTTATTTTTCATATGTTACTTTTACAAAACAAAATATTACATTCTTCTTTAACAATAGAAAACATTTTAAAGTAACAATATTTTTCTCTTAAGGGCATATAACGTCACTAAAATGAAGAAAAACGTTTTTATTCGTTTTGCTCTTAAAATACTGATTATTTTTTCCTAAAACTTTGTAGAATTACTAAAAATATCTTCTAGAAGGTCTGTCTGGTGCGATTTTGTTTAAATTTTACCTCAAAATTAATTTTATAGGTTTAATTTCGGAAGTTTCAAAGAATTAACTTGGTGGCAAAATTAAAATGAATTTGAACCAGAAAAATTTTCTATATTATTGTATATTACTGTAATTCTACAAATTTTCATAAAGGAACTATGAGTATTTTTGAAGCAAGACCCGGAAAATTTTTTACCAATACTTAAAATTCGTCACATGTCCTTAAAACCTAAATATTGTAATTTTAAAATATTTTCTAAAGTAACAACAAAATATCACAATTCAACAATATTTTTAATTACAACATGTGGAGTATATTAATTCAAAGATACAATACAATAAGTTTTTCATTTACATAACCTCAAAATATTTTCAAAATTCAATACCCACCTTTAGAAACTAGCTTTTAAATTTGTCAAAAATAGCAATTTTCTTATCTAAACATTTCCTTTTTTCTTTTTATCAATAAACCTGTACTTTTTCTTTCTTTCTTTTTTAAATTATATAAAACATTAATAAAACTTCCCCAACAATTCCCTCGCCAGAATTTCTCGACTTGTATAGAAATTGGTAAAATTGCTCAAGATAAAACGATTTGTTTAAAAGCAATTAGCAAAGAGGTGATTAAATGAAGAAGATGTATTCATTAAAAGTTCTAATTTTCCTGGCAGCCGAGCGCAAAGTGCATTAAAGTTATGTTAAAATCGCGTGTGTTGCGCATGTGTAACCAACTGTGTTCTCGTATATTTCATAAATTTCTAAGGCGACTTGTGATTCGCACACAGACACAATTTTATTGTATATATATACGTGCATCCCACGCACGTACCCTCGACAAAATTATTACCCGTGAGTAGCGAATCTAACAAACAGGCGCACATTTTTTTAATACGTGTCATGTACGCACGTATCCGGCGGAACGCTATAAATGTTTGTCATTTTCGTGAATAGAAGAAAACATTGTTTATCTCCTGTCCATAATTACACGAGACTATTTTTTGCTTGCATGACTCTCGCATCGCGCGATTCAATTGTGAGCCTAGAGTATAATCGTTGACCCTGAATTATAAAATACTCAATGAAAATTTCATTTACCTAAGAGGAAGTATCATTAAATTCTACTTTATTCAATTAATGTCGTTACAACCTACCTGGACATTAAGCTTTGTCTCATTTAAATCTCTCCGAAAAGATTTTTTTTCTGTGAGAAAAGAATTTTTTTTAAATTGGCGCAATTTGTATTTTATGATCCGTTTTATTTGCAGAATTTAAAAATTATATGGAATAGGAAGTTTGGGAAAAAATTTTATTGTGTTTTTTATTGTGATTTTCTTTGTGTGTTCAAGAAGATAATTGTGGTTGAATAGAATTGGGGTTTTAGAGTAGCTCAAGTGGTAAAAGAAGTGTATTGAGAGGATAAAGGTTCGGGGTTCGATTCCCGGCTTGGACCAAATTTTTTTCAGTTATGTGGATTTATTTAAAAAAATATTATATCATTAAATCATTATAATAATAATAATATATAATTATAATAATATCATATCATTATTAAATAATAATATTAAATATAATATTTAATACTGAATTAGAATATAATTAGGTATATAAACATTTATAACCTAAAAATATGTAATATGTATTTATAAACCAATCTGAAAATATTTTGACATTAATAACCTCTTTGGAAGGATCTAAAGTTTATTTTTCTAGAAAAATTCCTATTACGTGATTGATTACATTTTTTTAAGGTTTAACGAAGAATTGAGATTTTCAAATGAGTGCTATTGAGGTTTTAGTGTAGCTTAAGTGGTTAGTGTAGTCTCTCAGGACGAAAAGGGTTCGGGGTTCGGTCCCCAGGTTGAATCAATTTTTTTTTCTCAATTCTATGAATTTATTTTCAAGAATGGTAAAAAATATTGTATCCTATTAAATTGTAGTACATTATATTCCAATTATATAAACATTTATAACCTAAAAATAAATCATACGTATTTAGAAATCAAAATCAAAATTCTTTAATAACAACTGCCTTTTATTTTTCTAGAAAACTTTTGATCATGTGATTATAAATTTTGTAAAAGTTTTGTAGAAGGTTTAAGATTTATAGTTAAGTAAAATTAAGGTTTTAGGGTAGCTTAAGTGGTTAGAGTAGTCTCATAAGGCGATAACGGATCGGGGTTCGGATCCCAGCTTGGATTCTTTTTTTTCTCAGTTTAATTTAAAGAATAGCACAAAATATTGTATCCTATTAAATTAAAGTACACTAATTTCCAATTATATAAACATTTATAACCTAAAAATAAATTATACGTAATTATAAATTAAAATACTTTAATAACAATTGCCTTTTATTTTTCTAGAAAGCTTTTGATTAAGTGATTATACATTTTTTAAAAGCTTTTTAGAATGTTTGAGATTTTTAGTTAAGTAAAATTGAGGTTTTAGAGTAGCTCAAGTGCTTAGAGCAATCTCTTGTGGTAAAAGAAGGATTCGGGGTTCGTATCCCAGTATAAATTAATTTTTTTTTGTTATATGGATTTATTTTCAAGAATTTCAAATAATATTATATCCTATTAAATTAAAATACATTATATTCCAATTATATAAATATTTCTAGCCCAAAAATAAATTTTACGTAATTATAAATTAAAATTAAAATACTTTAATAACAATTGCCTCTTTTTTTAGAAAACTTTTCTTAAAATGCTTAATTGATATTTTTTTGTTTTTCAGAACGTTTAAGATTTATTCTAAAATAAAATTAAGATTTTAGAGTAGCTCAAGTGGTTAGAGTAGTCTCTTGGGACGAGAAAGGTTCGAGGTTCGAATCCCAGCTTGGACTAATTGTTTTTTGTTCTATGGATTTATTTTCAAGCATGTCAAAATATATTATATCATATTAAATGATAATATATTGAATTCTAATTACATAAATATTTCTAACCCAAAAGTAAATTATTATAATCAAAATAAAAATACTTTAATAACAATTACCTTTTATTCTTTCAGAAAAATCTTGATTTCATGATGAATTTAATTTTTTAAAAGTTTGTCAGAAAGTTTAAAATTAATAGTTAAGTAAAAGTGAGGTTGTAGAGTAGCCTAAGTGGTTAGAGTAGTCTCTTGGGACTGGATGTGTTCAGGGCTCGGTTCCCGGCTTGGATAAATTTTTTTTTCAATTCTATGGATTTTTTTCAAGAATGGTAAAGAATATTGTATCCTATTAAATTAAAGTACATTATATACCAATTAAATAAACATTTATTACCTAAAAATAAATTATATGTATTTATAAATCAAAATCAAAATTCTTTAATAGCAACTGCCTTTTATTCTTCCAGAAAAATCTTGATTTCATGATGAATTTAATTTTCTAAAAGTTTTGTAGATGGTTTAAGATTTATCGTTAAGTAAAATTAAGGTTTTAGAGTAGCTTGAGTGGTTAGAGTAGTCTCTTGGGACTAGATAGGTTCAGGGTTCGGTTCCCGGCTTGGATAAATTGTTTTCTCAATTCTATGGATTTATTTCCAAGAATGGTAAAAAATATTGTATCCTATTAAATTTAACTACATTATATACCAATTAAACAAACATTTATAACCTAAAAATAAATTATATGTATTTATAAATCAAAATCAAAATACTTTAATAACAGTTGCCTTATATTATTCTAGAAAACTTTTGTTTACCTGATTATAAATTTTTTAAAAGTTCTTTAGAAGGTTTAAGGTTTATAGTTAAGTATAATTGAAGTTTTAGAGAAGCTCAAGTGGTTAGGGTTGTCTCTTGGGACGAGAAGAGTTCAGGGTTCGGTTCCCAGCTTGGATCAAATTTTTTTCTCACTTCTATGGATTCATTTTCAAGAATATGAAAAACTAGATATCATATTAGATTATAATACATTATAAACAATTATACAAAAAGAATTCATAACCTAAAAAATAAATTATTAAACATAAAAAATATAAACATTAATCAAAATTTGTTTCATCAGTTAAAACCTATTCTAAAACTAACTAAAATTAAGTTTTATTCTAAAGTCTAAGAAAGAAAGGTAATTAGATTCCGATAGTGAAATTACAGCAAGTTGAAGAATCAAGTTTATAACTAGGTTGAAAGTTGGATTTGCATAGGGTGCACTTTTTCTCCATAATGTCGATCTTGATTCCATACATCAGTTTTCGTGCCAGGGTAGCTAGAGTCGAAACGTCTAATTTTCGAAACAAGGGAAGTGAATAGGACAAGGGGCATAAGAATAAGTTGGGTAACTTTGTAGGGAAAAAGGAAGGAGAATATGGGAAAATGAAGGCACGCGATGGCTGCCAAAGGATCACTTATGTGTATATATACAATGTCGAGCTTGCACTTTGCCATTTTTTTTAAGTTAGAGTAAGTAAAGTACAAGTCCAAGTACACTGGTAATGAGAGCTTTTGGCTGGGGACTGAATAGTCTACATACGAACGGTTATAATCAATTACAGGGTAGAAGATGGCCATGCCAATTACCCTGCGCAAATTTCAATTATCGTTTCGACGAATTTATCCGCGACTCATTCCTCTCAATTTCAAAGAACCGATTCCTTTCGTTCCGGCTTCCTTTCTCGCGTGAGAAACACCGCCCAAAGAAAAACACGGGAGGTCGACAATTTTCCGTTTAATCTGATTAATTTGTTTATTGATTTTGGAATTGGTGAATTTTCACCGAGAAGGAATTTTAAAACGGAAGGTTTTGTGAAATTTGTAACATGAAAGTTTGAATGTTTTCTGAATTTTGTTTGTAGGAAATTTTTATTGATGATAAATTTTATTTATTTGGATTTTCATTATGGGAAGAAAGTTTATAAATGTGGTTTTTAGAAATTTGGATTGTGGGAAAATTGTAGAAATTGGTCCAATTGAAGTTTGGATTAATTAAAGTTTGGGACACTTGAAGTTTGGACCAGTTTAGGCTTGGATCATTTAAGATTTGGACCAGTTGAAGTTTGGTGAAACAAATTCAAATTCTAATTGAGGGCGATTTAAAAAAATTGAAGTTTAAAACTTTGGATTGATTTAATTTTAAAAAAATTGTGATTTAGCACCAATTGAAGTTCGGATTAGATGAAGTTTAGGCCAATTGAAGTTACGAGCACTTGATTTGGGGACCAATTTAAGAATGAAGTAATTTATGCGTCAACTATTTAAATAAGGATCAACTGAAGTTTGACAATTTTGAAGTTTTTATCAAATTACATTTAGACATGATTGGACCAATTTAAGTTTACATCAATTTAACTTTGGACCAATCTAATAATAGACGAATTGAAGAATAAACAACTTGAATTCAGAACCAATTAAAGTTGGGATCAATTGAGATTTGGATAATTGAAGTTTTTACTGATTTAATATTGGACCAATTGAAGTTTGGACTTCAATTAGAACTAATTAAAGTCAAGATTAATTGAAGTTCATAGTAAATTAAATAGTTTGACAACTTTTGGTTAGGATTAAAGATTTGAACCAATCGAAGTTTGCTTTAAATTTGTACCAATTGAAGTTAAGACCAATTGAAAAGTGAATCAATTAACGTTTGCATCTATGGGAGTTTGGACCAATTAGGTTTGTAACTACTGATGTTTGAAACAATTGAGATTTATATCAATTAACGTTTGGAATGATTTAAGATAAAATTAATTGAAATGTGATTAACTTAACGTTGACCAATTGAAGTTTAAACCAATTGAAGTTTGAATTAATTAAAGTTAAGAAAAGTTTAAATTTTTTTCTTCGAAGCATGAACAAAATTTGAACTATTGACGTTTGAAACAATTGAAGTTTGGAATGAATGAACTTTGGACCAATTATAGTTTAAACCGATTAAAGTTTGACATATTTGAAGTTTAGATTACTTAAGATTTGAACCAATTGAAATTAAATTGATTAATTTGGATTAATTGAAGTTTGATAAGTTAAACGTTTATACTAATTTCATTTTGAAAAAAAAGTTGAATAAGTTGAAATTAGCACCAACTGAGATTTATAATAGAATAAAGGTTTAAATTAATTTCAGTTTCAACAACAAAAAATTGAATAAGTTGAAATTCGAACCAACTGAGATTTATATTAATTAATGAAGGCCTCAACTTAAGTTTTGACCGATTAAAATTTGGTATAATAGAGGTTTAGACCAATTGAAGTTTAAATAAATTTAAGTTTGGACCAATTAAAAGTCGGACCAATTGAAGTTTAAAATATTTGTGGTTCTGTCCAATTGAAGTTTTAACCAATTAAAGTTTCGAATAATTTTAGATCAATTAAAGTATCAATTAATTTTAAACCAATTAAAGTTTCAATTAATTTTGAACCAATTGAAGCTTAAATCGATTAATATTTGGATTAATTGAAGTTTGATATTATAAAGGTTTAAACTGATTAAATTTTGAACCAAAAAAGATTGAATGTGTTGAATAAGTTTCGTATAATTGAAGTTTAAATAGATTACATTTTTGACCAAATGAAGTTTAGACCAATTACAATTAGGACCAATTAAAGTTTGAAATAATTGTTGTTTTGACCAATTGAAGTTTTGAACGATTAATGTTTCGATTGGTTAACGTTTAGGCCAATTAAAGTTTTAACAGTTTTAAGTTTGAATTCATTGCATTTTTAGACCAATTGTAGTTTAGACATATAGAAATTCAAACCAATTGAAGTTTGGGTTTTTCGTCCAATTGAATTTTAAACTAATTAAAATTTGTACCAACTAAAGTTTGCAGCAATTGAAAATTGAACAAATTGAAGATTATATGAATTGAAGTTTAAAACCATTAAAGTTTTGACCGATTGATGATTGGTGAATTAAATCAAACTTCTGATTAAGAGCAATTTATAAAAGTTGAAGTGTAAATCTTCTTAATTTTTGATTAAATGATTTTTCAAACTATTTAAGTTCTTACCAATTGAAATTAAGACCAACTGAAATTCATATTAATTGATGTTTGCATTAATGGAAGTTTTGACCGATTGAAGTTCTGTATAATTAAAGTTTAGACCAATTAAAGTTTAAAAGAATAAAGTTTGGACTAGTTGTATTTTAAACTGATTAAACTTCGGACCTATTAAAGTTTAAAATAATAATAGTACTACTATTATTATAAATATTATTTATTTTACTACTATTATTAATTTCATCGAAACTTTAATCGATCAAAACTTCAATTGGTGAGATCTAACCAATTGAAGTTTTGATCGATTAAAGTTTCGATGAAATTATGTTTGGACCAATTAAAATTAGGACCAATTCTGTGGCTGAAAGGCATAACATCATAACTAACATTTTATCGAATTTGAGATAACATCAGATTTGAGTTAATTTAGTAATGCTTTTTAAAGTTTCATAACAGTAAAGTGATTTAAATTTTTATTTACGTAGAAAATAATTAATAACACAACAGCATAACTGCATTCAAATCGAAAAAAAGAATTGATATTCTTTTTTAAAGCGTTTATATTTTATTAAAATTGATAAACAGATGTAAAAACTACACTAGAAAATAGGATACAATGCCAAACACCAAAAATATTGGTTGATTTTTCGATTTTACAAAACCAAGAAAATAAACAAAAACAGGTTTTTCTCAAAACTATGAAAATGCAGTTATGTTATTCTGCCTTTCAGCCACAGAATTAAAGTTTCAAATAATGGTAGTTCTAGACAATTTAAGTTTTAACAGATTAAAGTTTTAATTCATTGACTTTTGGACCAATTGTAGTTTAGACCAAAGAAGTTCGAACCAATTGAAGTTTGGGTCAATTGCTGTTTAGGTTAATTAAAGTTAAAATCGGTTTTTTTTTTAAAATCGGACATTTTTTTTGCAAGTTCAGTCCAATTGGGTTTTGAACTTATTAAAATTTAAACCAACTAAAGTTAGCATCAGTTGAAATTTGTTACCGATCAAAAATTATATGAATTGAAGTTTAAAACAAGTTAAATATTTGATTGCTTAAGACTTGTATTAATCTAATTTAGTACCAATTGAAGTTCAGACCAATTAATGTTTGGATTAATTTAAGTTTTCCCAACTCAATTTTGAACCATTTAAAATTCGGACTAATCGAAGTTTGAGTCAACTAAATTTTACACCAACTGATGTTTACATTCATTGAAGTTTATACCAATTTTAGTTTTAATCAATTCATAATTGGATAATTTTGTTTTGTTTTAGTTGAGGCTTAAGCCAAATTAAGCTTAAACCAATTAAAGTTTGGACAAATTGAATTTTGGACTAATTGAGGTTTATATTAATTTATATTTAAAACTAATTAAATATTTAATTAAGACGTGGATTAATTGAACTTTGTACCAATTGGAGTTTAGACTGATTCAAGTTTAATTTAAGTTTTCCCAAATCAATTTTGAAGAAATTGAAGTTTGATGCGATTACAGTCATTTTTCAATTGTTTCTTGAGCCTATTGAAGTTTAGGATAATTGAAGTTTCTTTACAATTGAGTTTTTGATAAATTTGCGTTCAGCACAATTGTAGTTTGGACCAATTGATATTGGTCTAAATTAAATCTTCAGTTTGAAAATGATTTGTAGAAGTTGAAGTGAAGATCTTTTCTAATTTTTAATTAAATGGGTTTTTAAACAATTTAAGTTCAGATTAATTGAAATTTTGACCAATTGAAGTTTGACGTGTTTACATTTTGATCCAATTGAAGTTTGAGACTATTGAAGTTGAGGATAATCGAAGTTTCTTTCCAATTGAGTTTTGGATAAATTATCGTTCAGAACAATTGAAGTTTGGCCCAATTGATGTTCACTGAATCATATTGAATTTTCCGATTGAAAATTATTTGTAAAAGTTAAAGTGTAGATCTTTTTTAATTTTTGATTAAATGATTTTTCAAACAATTTAAGTTTGGACCAATTGAAATTTTGACCAATTGAAGTTTAACGTGTTTACATTCTGATCCAATTGAAGCTTGATCCTATTGAAGTTTAGGATAATTGAAGTTTTTTTTAATTGAGTTACAGATCAATTGGCGTTTATAACAATTGAAGTTTGAACTAATTGATCTTCGCTGAATCAAATAAAATCTTCCGATTGAAAATAATTTGTAGAAGTTGAAGTGTGGTTTTTTTTAAATTTTTAATTAAATGCTTTTTCAAACAATTTAAATTCGGAGCAATTGAAATTTAAACCAATTGAAGTTTGACGTGTTTACATTTTGTTCCAATTGAAGTTTGAGACTATTGAAGTTGAGGATAATCGAAGTTTCTTTCCAATTGAGTTTTGGATAAATTATCGTTCAGAACAATTGAAGTTTGGCCCAATTGATGTTCACTGAATCATATTGAATTTTCCGATTGAAAATTATTTGTAAAAGTTAAAGTGTAGATCTTTTTTAATTTTTGATTAAATGATTTTTCAAACAATTTAAGTTCAGACCAATTGAAATTTTGAGTAATTGAAGTTCGCTGAATCATTGAATTTTCCGATTGAAAATGATTTGTAGAAGTTAAAGTGTAGATCTTTTTTAATTTTTGATTAAATAATTTTTCAAACAATTTAAGTTCAGACCAATTTAAATTCTGACCAATTGAAGTTTAACGTGTTTACATTCTGATCCAATTGAAGCTTGATCCTATTGAAGTTTAGGATAATTGAAGTTTTTTTTTAATTGAGTTACAGATCAATTGGCGTTTATAACAATTGAAGTTTGAACTAATTGATGTTCGCTGAACCAAATAAAATCTTCTGATTGAAAATAATTTGTAGAAGTTGAAGTGTGGATTTTTAAAAAATTTTAATTAAATGCTTTTTGAAACAATTTAAGTTCGGAGCAATTGAAATTTAAACCAATTGAAGTTTGACGTGTTTACATTGTGATCCAATTGAAGCTAGAATCCTATTGAATTTTCCGAGAATTGAAGTTTCCGTCTAATTAAGTTTTGGATCAATTGGCACTCAGAACAATTAAAGTTTACACCAATTGATGTTTCCTAATTAAGTCTTGTGATTAAGAGCGATTTATAAAAGTTGAAGTGTACATCTTTATAATTTTCAATTGACAATTGGACAATTGAGGTTAGGATTAACTGGAGTTTGGACCAATTGAAGTTTGGTCCAATTGAAGTTTACAATAACAAAATTCGCACAAAATAAATTAAAATTTGTAGTTGGACTAGATAAATTTGAACTTCTCTAAAAAAAACATGAACCAATTGAAATTTGATTATATGAAATATCAACCAATTGAAGTTTGGACCAAATAAAGTTGAAAAATTTCCCAATCGGTTCAATTGTCCCCCAATTACTCTCATCTCGTAAGTATCACTAATTTTAAATTTTTCTATCATATTTTAACGATTTTTGTTGAAAAGCTAGAAAAAATTTATGAATCCATTAAAGTTCCTTTGAGTCGGAAAAATAAGAACCGTTTCTGAAGATAAATCTAGCCGATTATTCGATTCGAATCGAATGACAGGGAATCAATAGAGTTTGGAAAAAGGCTAGTACTGTCAACTGGGATTCTGTGACCGGGGCGGCGAAGATCAAAGATGGTCCAGAATGGTTTGAGCGGGTCCATCATAAGGTTTCATGAGCGTTCGGTCTCGCTTGGATCGAGACGTGACGCGGGTGAGGCGATTTATTTGCCATTGCCGCTCCTCATTTTATCGCGACGTGCCTTCAAGTACCACTTCGACTTGATATCCCGAGGACTCAAATTAGAATAAAAAGAATTACTTTCGTTCCATTACAGATAAAAATGCCAAGTCGGAAAAATTGTATCAAATGATGATTGAATTGGCGATCGGTTTGGAAAATAAAATTAAAAATATTAATAATTCCTTTTGCTCGTTGAGTTGTAAATTTCGAAATTTAAATACACGATTTTAATTTAGTGAGTGGAAAATTAAAAGTTTTTTATTGAGAAAGGTTGATTTTAATTTAGTCGATTCACAACTTTTAAGCAATTCAAATGAGAGTGATAAATAATTGCGACGTTGGAATGGCGGAATTATCTGAAAGACGAGTGGTTTAGATCCGGGAAAGAAATATGGTTTTGTTGATTTGGATTTCTGATAGAAATCTGACTATTATATTAGTGTTTGTAGTACTGATGTTTCTGTGGTGGTTCGTTTTTTTTTTTTTTTTTTTGATTTTTGTCTTCTTCATCTCCGCCTATCCACGCGACTCTTCGGCACCGCCAAAGACGAGGTCTGTAATTCTGTTGATGAGGCCGCTCGCGACACTCGAGAGACAAATGTCTCCTCGAATCAAGAATGAACAATTCAGCCTTTCCACCTTGAGTCAATGTAACGTTGATAGAATTCTTTCTAGACGGTTCTTTTTCCTTTGACATTTTCTTTTTTTTTTTTTAGAATGTCTTTTCGAGAATATTATTACTAGAACACAAATTGTGTTAGTTGATGAATAATTTATGATTTATATTGAAGATATTAATTAATAATAATAGAGAAATAACAAAAGTATTTTTATTATTGAGAAATAATGTAAAAAAAATATGTAAAAATATTTCAATATACTGAAAAACAACGTGAAAGTACCTGGAAAAATTCTGAAGTACGAGAAAATATTTTAAAATTTATAATAGTGGTTAGAAATACCTGAAATTAATATAACAATTTCAGGGAATATAGAAAAAAGATATTTAAGTACTTCTTAATTACCAGGGAACATCCTGAAGTTACCAAGAAATATCTCAAAGTACCTAGAGTATTCTGAAGTACCGAATAAAATTTTGAAGTGACTGTAGATATCCTAAAGTACTTAATGGTACTTTGAAATACGAAAAAGTATCCTGAAAAAAATTGAAATACTCTAAAGCACCAGAAAAAATATGAAGTACGTAAAAATATTCCAAAGTACAGTAGCATATCCTGAAATACCTATACTATATTTTAACATACTGTGTGAAATCCTAAAAAACGAGAGAATTACCTAAAATACCTGAAAATGTCTTGAAGTACCTGAAAATATCTTAAAATACCTGAGAATATCCAAGTACCTTGGAATATCTTAAAATACCAGAAAGTATACTGAAGCACGTGAGAATATCCTGAAATACCTGAAAATATCTAGGTATCTTGCAATATCTTGAAATACCTAAAAATATCCTGAAGTAATATCCTGTAATATCCTGAAGTGCTTTGGTATATCATGAAATACTGCGTAGTATCTGGAAGTGTCTTGGCATATCATGAAGTACTGCGTAAGATCTTAAAGTACTAGTACTTAACCTGAAGTACCTAGGAATATCTTGAAATACTAGAAAATATCCTGAAGTGCCTGAAAAAATCCTGAAGTACTGCATAATATATTCTGAAGTGCCTTAGCATATATTTTCAAGTGTCTTGGTATATCCTGAAGTACAAGAGAATAACCTGAAGTACCTAAGAGTATCTTATAGTGTTTTGGAATATCCTGAAGTGTTTTGGTATATTCTAAAGCACTAAAGAATAACTTGAGGTACTTGGAAATATCCTGAAGTATCTAGTAATATCCTAGACTAAATTTGCAATATCTTTAAGTACTTAGGAATATCCCGAAGTACCTGGGAATATCCTGAAATGATATGGCATATTCTGAAGTACTGGGGAATAACTTGAAGTACCTGAAAATATCCTGAAGTACATGTAAATATTTTGAAGAATATTGTAATATTATAGAATAACCTGAAAATATCCTAGAATAACTTGAAAATATCCTAAAGTACCAAGGAATATCCCATAGTAACTGGAAATATTCTAAAGTTTCTAATAATATTCTAGACTAAATTCGCAATATCTTGAAGTACCTAGGAATATCCCGAAGTATCTGAGAATATCTTGAAATGCTATAGCATATTCTGAAGTACTGGGGAATAACTTAAAGTATCTGGAAATATCCTAAAGTCTCTAGTAATATTTTAAAATGAACTGGGAATATTATGAAGTACTTTTGAATTACCAGAAGTGCTTTGGCATATTCTGAAGTACTAAGAAATAACTTGAAGTACCTGGAAATATCCTGAGGTACCCAGTAACATCCTAGAATAAACTCGGAATATGTTGAAATACCTAGGAATATCCCGAAGTACCTGGGAATATCCTGAAATGCTTTGGCATATTCTGAAGTTCTAAAGAATAATTTTAAGTACCTGGAAATATTCTAAGAGTACCTAGTAATATTCTAGAATGATCTTAGAATATTTTGAAGTATCTTTGAATAACCTGAAGTGCTTTGGCATATCCTGAAGCACTAAAGAATAACTTGAAGTACCTGAAAATATCCTAAAGTACCCAGTAATATCCTAGAATAACCTGGTAATATCCTGAAGTACCTATTAATAACCTGAAGTAATCTAGCATATCCTGAAGTACCAGGGAATAACTTGAAGTACCTAGAAATATCCTGAAGTATCTAGTAATATCCTAAACTACGTTAAAATATTCGGAAGTTCCAGAAAGTATCCTGAAGTGCCTGGAAATATTCTGAAGTACTAGAAAATATCTTGAAGTAGCTGTAAACGTCGTAAAATATCTAAAAATATCCTGAAGTGCCTAAAAATATCCTGGTACCTATTGGAATATCCTAAAGTAGCTAAAAACATTCTGACAAGGAATATCCTGAAGTTCCCAGGAATATTCTAAATTCATTAGAAATATTTTGAAGTCTTTCAAAATATTCCTATGTATTTCAGAAAATTTCGAGGCACTTCAAAATATTCCTAAGTTATCTATGAATATTTTGAAGTACTTATTATTATCTTGAATTATCTGCAGATATTTTAAAAAAAATTAATTATACGATTTTAATTAATGAAGGTTTTTTTCTTACAAAATAAATTCTTCAAAACTTCACCATTTTAAATTTTTTTGTTTCACAGAAAATTTTTTCTCTAAAATTAGCATTTTTTCATCATAATAGTTCTGATCTATAACAATATTCAAATTTTTCAAAACCCAATTATACTTTTTTACCTTATTTTAACGTTTAAATATCGATCTTTATTGATACTAAAATAAAGTTAATAGAGTATTGTAATTCAACATTAAGGATTATTAAATTTTTTCGAAAATATATAAATTTAAATAAATAAATAATAAATAATAATAATAAATAATAATTAATAAATTTAAACAATATTAAAATCAATGTTAAAAAGTACTGGAAATAAATTTAAAAACTGTTAAAATCAAATTTAAGTAACATTGAAATTAATCCTGTATAAAATAAATGTAAAATTGAATGATTAATTTAATTTTAATGCTGGGAAATGTCTATTATAAAAAAAGATCGATTTTCCTTTATTCTGTTAGAATGAGAATCTGGCGTTCTCGGGTAGTGCTGCCAGCTTTCGGCGATTTGGTATAACAGCAGGAGCCACAACAAACCCGATCTGAGGAAGAAATTACCTCGCTCGCGTCGACGTGGGTGCAATTGCTTTCGGAATGTTAATCGACGACACAGACCCACCCGGTGGTCTACAACAGCCAAAATTGCATTATCATTCAGTTTCAAAAATTACAAATAAAAAAACAATTTTTCTTAATTTCATTTATCACATTTCATCCCACATCAGAATTTATCAACTTAAGGTTGCTAAAAACATTTTTCTCGTAAAAACATTTTCAAAATAAGTTAAGAATTAAATTTCCTCACAATAAATTTGAGTAAAATAAATTAAATTAAATTAAAAAAGGAAAACAATTGTTTAGGGAATTATAATTCAAACTATATTTAGATTTAGGCCAATTAAAGTATAGACCAATTGAAGTTGGGATTAATTTAAGTTTGGACCAATAGAATTTTTGACTAATTGAAATTCGGACAAATTGAATTATGAAACAATTGAAATTTGAAGTTAGCACCAATTGAAATTTGGACCAGTAGAAGTTTAAAACAATTAAGTTTTGAACCAATAAAAATTTATACCAATTGAAGTTTAGTTTACTTGTGGTTTGAATCGGCTAAAATTTGGATTAGTTGAAAATCCAATCAAGATTTGGAATAATTTAAATTTGAAGCAATTACAGTCTGAACAAATTGATATTTGAACTAAATGAGTTTTATACTAATTGATGTTTGGGCCAATTGAAATTTAGACCAATTGAAGTTTGGACCAATAGAATTTTCGACTAATTAAAATTTGGATCAAATGAATTCGGACCAATTGAATTTTCAACTAATTAAGTTTTGCACCAATTGAAGTTTAGACCGATTTAGCTTTGAACCAATAAATTGAAGTTTAAAACGACTAATGTTTAGATAAATTAAAGTTTTAATTAAGTTTTAAACTTACGTAAGTTTAATCCAAATAAAGTTTAAACGAATGGAAGTTGGGACACTCGAAGTTCATTCAAATAATTGACGTCAGTACCAATTGAAGTTTTGACTTATTGAAGTTTGTACCAACTGAAGTTTAAAAACAATGAAAATTTGGAATAATTAGAGTTTTTCCAATTGAGATTTAAACTAATTATAGTTTATGCTAATATAAGTTTGGATTAATTAAGAATTGGACTAATTGAAGATTAAATTAATTAATGTCAGGATCAATTGACGTTTAGACCAATTGGAGTTTGAAAAAATTAACGTTTTTCCAATTGAGTTGAATCAATTCAATTGATCACCAATCGAAATTTGAAGACATTCAAAATCGGGCAAATCAAAGTTTAAATCAGCTGAGTTTTAAACCAATTAATATTTAAACCGGTTGAAGTTTGGATTACTTGAAGTATAAATATGATTAATATTTAGATAAATTGCGTGTAATTCTAATTAAGGCTTAAACCAATTTAAATTTGATACAACTAATTTTGGACAAATTGAAATTTGGACCAATTAAAGTTTATATTGATTGCTTTTTTGAATTAACTAAAGTTTTCATCGAATAATATTTTTTGAATAATTGAAGTTTGGACCAATCGAAGTTTAGGCCAATTAAAGTTTGGCTTAATTGAAGTTTTCCCAATTAAAAATTAAGAATTGAAATTTGGACTAATTAAAGTTTGGATCAATTGAAGTTTACACCAATTGAAGTTTAATTCAATTGATATTTGGATTAATTTAATTGTGCACTAATTGAGCTTTAAATTAATTCAATTTTGGACAAATTGAAATTTGGATCAATTGAAGACGAAGTTTAGACCGATTCAAGTTTGGATTAATTTAAATTTTCCCAATTCAATTTAGAACCAATTGAAACTCGGATTAATTGAAGTTCCAGTCAATTAAACTTTACACTAATTTCAATTTCAACCAATTAATAATTGAATAATTTCATTTTGTTGCAATTGAGGCTTAAACCAAATTAAGTATGAACCAATTAAAGTTTGGTGGAATTACAATTTGAATTTTGAACCAATTAAAGTTTGGTCGAATTAAAATTTTAACCAATTGAGATTTATATTAATTAATGTTTCAAACTAATTAAATATTTGATTGATTAAATCCTGGAATAATTGAAGTTAGTACCAATTGAAGTTTATACCGATTAATGTTTGGATTAATTGAAGTTTTACCAATTAAATTTTACACCAATTGATGTTTACATTGATTGAAATTTACACCAATTTTAGTTCCAATCAATTAATATTTGGATTAATTTAATTCGGTTCTAATTGAGGCTTGAACCAAATGAAGTTTGAACCAATTGAGGTTTATATTAATTGATGTTTAAAACTAATTAAATATTTGATTGATTAAGACTTGAATTAATTGAAGTTTGTACCAATTGAAGTTTAGAGCGATTAGAATTTGGATTACTTTAATTTTGGATCAATTAAAATTTAGATTTATCGAAGTTTGTATCAATTGAGTTATGAACCAATTCAAGTTTGTACCGATTAAAGTCTAAACCAATTGAAGTATAAACCAATTGATCTTTGCATTGATTAATATTTAATATAATCTAGCTTTGAAATAATTAAAGTTTGGAACTATTTAAATCTTAACTAATTAAAATTCGGACAAATTGAAGTTTAGATTACTTGAATTTTGAAACAATTGAAGTTCAAATCGACCCTTTATTTGAATTTTGGACTAATTGAAATATAATCCGAATTAATATAAACTAAATAAAGTTTAAAAAATTACAATAAAAAGTGCAATACTTTTTTTTTAAATAAATAAAGCGAGGAAAATTCTAATAATTGTGTCGCGTTACGAGAATAAAGACACCTAAGAATAAGCTAAAAATGTTAGGTTGTGTTCACTAGTAGTTTAATCTTGATTAAAAATTCCTTTTTAATTACCTAAAATTAAAATCAATTTTTATTGAATATTTTCGACAAAATGAAGACTATTCAAAAAATAATTTATTTTCATTTTAAAAATTACAAACATAACCTAAAATTTTTTGCTTCTTAGATCTCTTTCTGCATAACGCGTCACAATTATTTTACCGATTAGAAAATTCTCAATATCAAAATCAAATAAAATTACGCAAATAAGTAAAAATCAAGTATAACAATATTTTCATAAATATAAAAATAAAATAATTTATAAATTATAAAAATTAAAAGAAAAAATTAAAAACGACTTCTGGGAGGTTAAAAAAAATTTTGCCGGGCTCGGTGAAGTTTGATAAGAAATGTGCGAAGTGTTAAGGGTGAGGGTTTAGTTTCGGCGCGTTAACGAGAATCGTTTTAACGTCGATTAACCCTCACCCCAAATGACCCCTGGCCCGGTGTCTGCGGGGCCCTACTGAAATTGGTTCGTTGCTCTTGCCAATTTCCGTAGATTGCCCACTTTTTTCGAAGGTCCGCACTCAACGAATTCGTCGCTCCGACAAAATTGTGTTAATTTGCCGCCTAACTATTTATCTTTATGGCCAAAGCTGAACGACGTCCAAAAGGAGAGATTCCAGAAAGACGTTAAGACTTTCCGCGGATTAACTTGCCCTCCTGATCATCTCCCAGCTCCAGCCTCACATTATTTTTCCCATAACGCTATAAAAATCTGACCACAAGAATCTTTAAACTCCAAATTTCTAGTTAAAACACTAAAAATGTTGGGGTTCTTTCCTCAAAAAATAAATTACTTTTCTGAACGATAAATTTATCGTGATACATATTATTTTTAAGGTAAATTAGGTTTTTAAACAGTTCTTCAGTTTTTATTTATTTTTTTTGTTATACGTTATTTTTACATTACGGATTTTAATCTCTATTGCAAATGTTTTTAATTGCTTATTTTGTGAATTTATAGATTTTTACAATTAATTTAATAATGATTTATAAATAATTGAGAAAATTTCTTAATATGAAAAATGCTATTTTAAATTTTTGAATTCTGACTTTTGATAAGTAATCAGGAACTTAACAACTTCTATTTAAGGAAAATTAAAAATATTTATTAAATTTACCAATTTTTGATCTGACACTTAATATTTGTTTCCAAATTCGTATTTAGCAGCTCCAAAAACTCTTAGTTATGAAATTATTTAAAAACTGACATTTTAAAAATTCTTCCTCCATATTAAATCCGCCATTTTGAATTTTGGAAATCTGACTTTTTGAATTTTTCTAATCGGCGACCCCAAAAAATTGTAGATACAAATTTACGTTTAACAGAATTTAATTCTTCCAACATTTTGAATTTTGAAATTTTTTAGATTTGTAACCAGGTACTTCTAAAATCCTTAGATAAAAATTTGTATAAAAATCTATTAAATAAAAAAAATTTTAAAATCCATTAAACAAAAATTCGTTCACCATATTAAATTCGCCTTTTTGAATATTGAATATTTGTCTCGAAATTCATATTCAGCAGCTCCAAACTCTTAATTATTAAATTATTTAAAAAATTCCATATTGTTAAAAAAATTAGCACCATATTGAATCCGCCATTTTGATTTTTGTAGTTCTGACTTCCAATTCGTTATCACCAACTAAAAAACTTTTATTAATGACAATTTAGGGGAATTTATTAAATTCCCAACTTTTTTAGTCACTATTTTAAATTTTGAAATTTTTACTTTGGATTTTTAACCAGCGACCCCAAAAACATGTAGATACGAAATTTACGTTAAAAAAGTTTAATTCTTCCAATATAATGAATTTAAAAGTTTATTAGATTCGTAATCAGGGACTTCAAAAATCCTTAGATACTAATTTGTATAAAAATCTATTAAATAAAAAAACCTAAAAATATATTAAAGAAAGTGGTCCGCCATATTAAATCCACCATTTTAAATGTTGAATATTTGATTCAAAATTTATATTAAGCAACTCCAAAAACTCTTATTTATCAAATTTTTTAAAAATTACCATATTTTTTTCATTCTTTCTCCATATTGAATCCGTCATTTTGAATTTTGGAATTCTGAAGAGAAATTCTCAAAAAAGATTCAAAATTCGTAAAAAATGTTTAAAAATGTATTTTGATTGGGATAATAATAAAATGTAACTTTGATTTTACTAAAAGGACTGAATTTATGTCTGGGATGTTGAAAAGTTTGTAGATAGAATTTGTAGATTGTTTCCTTCCGTGGTTGGTCATTCTTTGTAGAGTCACGTGGCCAATTTGTCATGAAAGTAGCAACATTACTTTGGTAACAATAGTGGATAACAGGAGTCTTTTGAGTCGACTAGGATAATTCCCCATTACGTCATTCTATCCAGCATCCCCTACGGATGTATTAGGTTTATGGTCATTCCGCACTCGAAGCTTCAGGCAAACAGGAAATAGCTTCAAGCTTTTAGCTACGGGTGTCCAGTTCTATTGGTCAGAATCTCTCCCTTCTTTTGTCTCAAAAGTGTAAAACTCATCGTTACATTCAGGAAAAGACACTTTTACGGTTGCAGTCCTTCTACACTATATCCTTAAATTGTAAAATTGAAAATAGAAAAAGATTGTAAAAAATTGATAAAGTTTGAAATAAAAGCGGTTTTTTAAATTTAAGTTTCGGGGATTGAAGTTAGACTGAATATAAAATAAATAAATAAATTAGAAATAAATAAATTGATTATCGATATATTAAATTGAGTATTAATATTTATTAAAAGATTATAAAAGTCATGATTAACAATAAGTTTATAAAAAATATTTTTATAATGCTTGAAAAATGTTTGATAAATGTATTTGATACTTTTTTTATGTTTGAAAAATGATTATAAAATATTTAATAGTTTTGAAAAATGCTTGTAAAATGTTTGATAAATGTTTTTAAAATGTTTGAAAAATGTTTGCTAAATATTTGAAAAATCTTTGATAAAGTCTTGACAAATGTTTTAAGAGTGTTTGAAAAATGTTTGCTAAATGTTTAAAAAATGTATTTAAAATGTTTGCTGAATACTTCTAAAATATTCGATAAATTATTCAAAAATGTTTGAACGGTGTTTTAAAAATGTTTGAAGAGTGTATGAAAAATGTTTGCTAAATGCTTGTAAAATGTTAGCAGAGTTTTTTAAAAATGTTTGCTAAATGCTTTTGAAATGTTTGAAAAATTCTTGTAAAATGTTTGATAAATGTTTTTAAAATGTTTGAAGAATGTTTGAACAATGTTTGCTTAATGTTTAATAAATTCTTGAAAACTTTTGATAAGTGTTTAAAGAATGTTTGCTTATTCTTGAAGATTTTTATAAATATTTGAAAAATGTTTGTTAAATGTTTGATAAATGTTTGTAAAATGCTTGAGTTTTTTAAAAATGTTTGCTAAATGCTTTTAAAATGTTGAATAAATTCTTGAAAAACATTTGAAATATGTTTTTAAAATGTATTTAAAACGTTTGAAAAATGTTTGCTTAATTCTTGTAAAACGTTTGCTAAATGTTTGAAAAATGTTAGTAGAATGTTTTTAAAATGTGTGCTAAATGCTACGGAAATTATTGCTGAATACTTATAAAGTATTTTATAAATTCTTGAAAAATGTTTGAAATGTGTTTTAAAAATGTTTGAAGAGTGTTTGAAAAGTGTTTGCTAAATGATTATAAAATGTTTACTAAATGTTCAAAGAATGTTTGAAAAATGTTTTTAAAATATATTTACAATACATTTCAAATATTTGCTGAATACTTCTAAAATATTTGACAAATTCTAAAAAAAAGTTTGAAGAGAGTTTTAAAAATGTTTGAAGAGTGTTTTGAAAAATGTTTGAAAAATGTTTGAAAAATGTTTGATAAATGTTTTTAAAATGTTTTTAATATGTTTGTAAAATGTTTGATAAATGTTTTTAAAATGTTTGAAGAATGTTTGATAAATTTTTTTAAAATGTTTGAAGAATGTTTGAAAAATGTTTGCTAAATGTTTAATAAATTCCTGAAAATTTTTTGATCGGTGTTTAAAAAATGTTTGCTTAATCTTAAAAATTTTTATAAATGTTTGAAAAATGTTTGCTAAATTCTTGTAAAACGTTTGCTAAATGTTTGAAAAATGTTAGTAGAATGTTTTTAAAATGTTTGCTAAATGCAACTGAAATGTTTGCTGAATACTTCTAAAGTATTTTATAAATTCTTGAAAAATGTTTGAAGTGTGTTTTAAAAATGTTTGACGAGTGTTTGAAAAATGTTTCCTAATGCTTGTAAAATGTTTACTAAATGTTTAAAAAATGATGGAAAAATGTTTTTATAATGTATTTAAAATGTTTGCTGAATACTTCTAATATATTCGATAAATGCTTTAAAAATGTTTGAAGGGTGTTTTAAATATGTTTGAAGATTGTTTGAAAAATGTTTGCTAAATGCTTGTAAAATGTTTACTAAATGTTTAAAAAATGATGGAAAAATGTTTTTGAAATGTATTTAAAATGTTTGCTGAATACTTCTAAAATATTCGATAAATTCTTAAAAAATGTTTGAAAAGAGTTTTAAAAATGTTTGAACAGTGTTTAAAAAATGTTTGCCAAACGCTACTGAAATGTTTGATAAATTCTTAAAAAATATTTTAACATTGTTTGAAAAATGTTTGGAAAAAGTTTTCTACATGCTTACAAAATGTTTGTAAAATGTTTGATAAAGTTCTATAAAGTGTTTGAAAAATGTTTGAATAATGTTTAAAAAATGTTTGCGAATTCTTAAAAAAATTTATAAATTTTTCAAGAATATTTGCTAAATGTTTGTTAAATGTTTGATAAATGTTTGAAAAATTTTCGAAGAGTGTTTCAAAAATTTTCTTAATGCATTTGAAATGTTTGATAAATTCTTGAAAAATATTGGAAATATGTTTTTTAAATGTATTTAAAATGTTTGAAAAATGTTTGCTAAATGCTTGTAAAATGTTTGTTAAATGCGTCTGAAATGTTTGCAGAATACTTCTTAAATATTTTATAAATTCTTGAAAAATGTTTGAAGGGTGTTTTAAAAATATTTGAAAAATGTTTGCTAAATGCTTGTAAAAAGTTTAATAAATTCTTGAAAAAATTTTGAAAAGTGTTTGCAAAATGTTTTTGGTAAATGATTCTAAAATGTTTGATAAATTTTTGAAAAATGTTTTAGGATTGTTTGAAAAATGTTTGAAAAAAGTTTTCTAAATGCTTGCAAAATATTTGTAAAATATTTGATAAAGTTTTAAAAAGTGTTTAAAAAATGTTTGATAAATATTTTTAAAATGTTTGAAGAATGTTTGAAAAATGTTTGCTAATTGTTTAATAAACTCTTGAACAAATTTTGAAAAGTGTTTAAAAAGTGTTTGCTAAATACTTTTAAAATGTGTGTTAAAAATGTTAAAAAAAATTTTGGAAAATGTAAGCTAAATGCTTGTAAAATGTTTAATAAATTCTTGAAAAAATTTTAAAAAGTGTTTGAAAATTGTTTGCTAAATTCTTGTACAATGTTTTATAAATGTTTGAAAAATGTTCGCTAGATGTTTGTAAAATTTTTTACAAATGTTTGATAAATGTTTGAAAAATGTTTGATAAACGTTTGAAAAGTGTTGGATAAATATTTAAAAAATGTTTGAAAAATTTTTGAGAAATATTTGAAAATTTTGGGAAATGTTTGAAAAAAACCAGATTGGCTTTGTTCTAGGAAAGAATAAAATACACATGGGAGGCAAAGGTCACAACCACTGAGGTTGGAAATAAATATGTGGGGTGCTACCGTGTCCTCGAATTTAGTTACAGTAGAATTGCCATAAGGGGCCTAAGGGCCTTTAGCTATTTCAAGTATCGGAACAAATGTTATTTATTGACCGAGAGAATCTGCAGTATCCTGAAATTCCCAGGGTGGTCCTTAGGCTTCCAATTCCCCTTTGAAATTACCATCATTAGAGGATAAAAGATGATTAGAGGTAATTATCATTAAAAGAAATTCGTCTCAAGACAAATAACTTCATTTTTTATGGAAGTAAGTCGTATCGGAGAAAATTTAGGTTAAGTTTCTGTTTATCAGACACCAAGCAGTGTATTTTCGATAAATAGAAATGTGGGGTAAAAATAAATAATTGCTGGAGTTTAATAATAAATGTACCAGTTAACGATAGCTCATGCTCTAGAAACCGACAGACGGTTAATTGCAATTTTAAATATATTTATTCGATGTTAAATAATGTTGTTAAGAAGATATAAAGGTAAAATAAATCTGTTTGAATTAAAATATAGGAAAAAATAAAAAAAATTTATGATACTTTGAGATGATTACGATATTTGGAAATGTTTTAAAAGACATAGGGAAATGAGGAATGTTGTGAAATACAATAAGGTACTTCGTGATATTCCCAGGAATATTACCTGGTACTTTTGGGATTTTGAAAATATTTCAGGATATTACACGATTCTTCAAAATATGTTGTAAATCTTTAGGATATTTTGAAGTACTTTAGGATATTAACTGATATTTCAGGAAATTAAAAAGTACTTCAAATTATAGACAAACCACTTTAGGATATTAAGCAGTACATTAGGATATTTTAAGGCACTTCAGGATATTCCCAGTACTTCAATATATTCTCAGTAAGTCAAGACATTCTCAGGTGCTTCAATATTACTATAGGTTCTTTCTTGCAAGGCACTTCAGGATATTACACGATACTTGAGAATATTCCAAGTATATCAGGATATTCTCAAATATTTTAATATTACAAAGTACTTCATACATTTTAGGGTATTTCAAGATATTCTTAGATACTCAAATACTACAACGAACTTCAAGCTACTTCAAGACATTTCAGGATATTACAAAATACTTAAGGATATTCGTAGTACTTCAGGGTATTCCCATAGTATTTCAGAATATTCCCATAGAACTTCAGGATATTCTCAGATACTTTAATATTACCAAATACTTTAAGATATTCAAAGGTATTTCAGAATATTTTTATCTATTTCAGGATATTCCAATAGGTAAAGGATAATTTTAGACACTTCAGGATATTTATAGGTAATTCAGGATGTTTACAGCTACTTTAGGAGATTTTTTTAGTATTTCCGAATATTTCCAGGTATTTCAGGATATTTTCTGGTACTTCCGAATACTTTAACGTAGTTTAGTATATTACTGTAGAACATAGGTACTACAAGATATTTTGAGGTACTTCAAGTTATTTTCTAGTACTTCAGGATATATCAAAGCACTTCAGGTTGTTCACAGATACTTCAGTAGATTCTCAGATACTTTAGTATTACAAGGTACTTCAAGAGAGTTCAAGGTATTTTAGAATATTTTATAGTATTTTAGGATATTCCAAGTATTTCAGGAGATTCACAGATGTTTTAAAATTACCAAGTAGCTCAAAAAATTTCAGCATATTTCACGATATTATACAGTATACATTAAGATATTCCAAGCATTTCAGGATATTCTCAGTTACTTTGATATTACCAGGCGCTTCAAGAGATTTATAGGTATTTTAGGATATTTTACGGTATTCTATAATTTACCAAGTCACTTCGGGATATTACGCTATAGGTAAGTGTATTTCAAGTAATTCAAGATATTTTAAGACACTTCAGGATATTATGCAATACTTTAGGGTTTTCCCAGTACTTTCGGATATTCCAGGAATTTTAGTATATTTTTATATACTTTAATATGACTAGAAATATCAAGCTATTTCTAGGCACTTTAGAATATTTTACGGTACTTTAAGCTTTCCCAAGGTACTTCAGGATATTACGCTATAC
Source organism: Ganaspis brasiliensis (assembly GCA_037103525.1). NCBI lineage: Eukaryota > Metazoa > Arthropoda > Insecta > Hymenoptera > Figitidae > Ganaspis > Ganaspis brasiliensis. The sequence goes on from JAZKLR010000294.1 coordinate 2,303,219, forward strand.
AAAAGTGTATTTCAAGTAATTCAAGATATTTAAAGACACTTCAAAATATTACACGATAGTTAAGAATACTCCACGTATTTTGGGATATTTTAAGGTACTACAGGATATTCCTTGGTACTTCAGGACATTTCAAGGTATTTCAGGATATTATATGGTATTTCACAACATTCCAAGTATTTCTGAATATGCTCAAGTAATTTAATATTACCAAGCACTTCAATACATTTTAAGGTCCTTTAGGATATTATATGGTATTTCAAGATATTTGGAGTACTTCAGGATATTATTAAGTGTTTCTTGATATTTTCATACACTTCAACCATTTCAAGATATTTTAGGATATTATACGGTATTTCAGAACATTTCAAGTATTTTTGAATATGCTCAAATATTTTAATATTACCAAGTACTTTAAGATTTTTTAAAGCTAATTTAGGATATTTTTAGGTTCTTCAGGATATTTTAAGGTACTTTAGGATTTTCTTAGGTACTTCAGAACATTCCAAGTATTTCTAAATGTGCTCAAATATTGTAATATTACCAAGTACTTTGAGATATTTTAAGCTATTTCAGGATATTATATGGAACTTCAGGATATTTTAAAGTACTTCAGGATATTCTCAGCTACTTTAAACATTTTAAGGTATTTCAGGATATTATACGGTATTTCAGAATATTCCAAATATTTCTGAATATGCTCAGATGCTTCAATATTACCAACACTTCAATACATTTTAAGTTTCTTCAGGATATTATATGGTATTTCAGAACATTCCAAGTATTTCTGAATATGCTCAAATATTTTAATATTACCAAGTACTTTAAGATATTTTAAGCTATTTCAGGACATTATATGGAACTTCAGGATATTTTAAGATATTTCATGATATATTCTTAGCTACTTTAAACAATTCAAGGTATTTCAGGATATTATACGGTATTTCAGAATATTTCAAGTATTTCTGAATATGCTCAGATGCTTTAATATTACCAAGTACTTTAAGGCATTTTATGGTATTTATAATGATATTGTATGGCACTTAAGGATATTTATTTAGATAATTACAAGGTACTTAGGAATATTCCTAGATTCTTTTCGTATATTCCTAGGTACTTCAGGATATTACCAGGTACTTCAGGTTGTTTTAATATTCTTTTAGATATATCACTATACATTCTTCAGAATATTTTAGTAAAATCTTTAGGGCTCTTTACAATATTCATTAGGATATAAAAATATTAAAATTTTAAAGATATTTCTTAATACTTTAGAATATTCCCTGAAACTTTTTGATATGTAGCAGTATTTCAAAAAATCTCTCAACACGTTATGAGTTTTTTCGGTACTTTTTATGAAATTCCCCAGTAGTTCAATGTGTCTTTTGGTATTTCACGATATGATCTAGTATTTTACGAGATCTTTAGGATATTTACTTTAGGATATTTTTCAAGTACTTTTAGATCATTATTAAGCATTTTAAGCTATTTTAAAATACTTTAATACATTTAAAAATATTTCATAAATTTTTTATAACATTTTAATATTGTCCAATATTAAATAAATGAAGTTATTTTAAAAAAACTACAATATAATTTTTCAAGTATTTCAGTAGATTTAAAAATTCCCCTTACAAGCTTTTTTAATACTTGTTAATTTCCATTTTTCTATTTTTATCATAATTCTCCATTAAAATTCCAGTGACGAATTTGATTTTCATTTAAGACGTTAAAAATACAACATTTAGTCTTCCATCACACGTTCTTAGCAAAGGACAGAGATTTCAGCGCACTAACGTCATTTGACACATTCATTACTAAGCTTAATAGGCTTCTGGTTCAGTCTTGGATGTAAACGCGTTTCTTGTCGCCTCAAAGTAACACGCATGCACGTCTTCTTTGTAAACTACCTTGTTATTCGTTCTGCAACTGTTCAAACCTCATTTTCTATCCCCCAGAAAATTATAATATTACTATTCCTTCGCTTTATAACTCCTGCTATATATATAATGTAACGTTGTAAATTCGCTTCACGATTTTTCCTTAAAATATTTTTTTATGTTTCTTTCATATAATTAATTTTTGCAAATTAATTTAAAGTAATATATTTCATTTATTTATATAATAATAATTGTTAAATAACTAGCTAAATAAAACGCGCTTAAGCGCGCGATTAGTTTTTCATACATTTTAGAAATTATAAGATACAATAATAAATATAACAAATCGATAAATAATATTTATGTAATAAGAAGAAATAAATATTTTAAATATAATATTTGGAAATCTATTAATATAAATACAATAAATATTTATTTACGACAAAATTTGTAATATTTTAGAATTAAAAAGAATTGCAAAAAATATTTGAATTAAACAAAACAATTGCAAATTTTGCAAATTAATTGAAAAAAAATAATGAAATCAATTAAAAATTGGGCAAAGTAATTTAAACAATCATAAAAATGTTTTAAACATAAAGAAAATAATTTAAATTTGAGAAAAATACTTGAAAATCTTAAAAGTAAGTTATAACAAAATTGAATAATGAAAAATTAGAGAAAATAATTGAAAATTAAAAAAAAAATGGTTAAAAATTGAGATAAATAAATTAAAGTTAAAAAAAGAAATTAAAATTTGGGAAAATAATTAAACAAATTATATAAAACATTTTAAATAAAGGAAAGTGAAAGAAAATTTAAGAAAAATACTTAAAACTTTCAGAAGTTCATTGAAATAAAAGAAAATAATTAAAAATTAGAGAAAATAAATGAAAAAAGATAAACATTATTTAAAATTGAAATAGAAAAAGTTTTAATTAGAGAGAAATAAGTAAAAACTTTTTAGCAACTATGAAAAAGAACGAGAAGAAAAACGAAAGTAATTGAAAATTAATGAAAATAATATAAAAATATTATATATAATGAAATAATTGAAAAGTCAGATGAATAGATAAAATTTTTTGAAATTATGAAACAAATGTAAAGAATTGAAAATTAAAGGAAATAAATTTTGCAAAATAATTGAAAAATGTTTTTAAATTTTAAAACTTGACGAAAATAATTAAAATATGATACAAATAATGATAAGTTGTAAAAAATAAATGACATTTAAATGTGATAATTGAAAAAATTACAGAATTTTTTTAAATAAAGAAAAAATAATTGAAATTTAAAAAAAACATGAAGATCTTAGAAATCAATTAAAAAAGAAGAAAATAACTAAAAATTGAAGAAAATAATTGAAGAAATAAGCTAAAAGTAATTAAAATTTACGATAATTAATAAATTAATTTTGAAATTATGAAAACGAATGAAAATAATTTAAAATTGAAGAAAACAATTGAATTTTTAGAATAATTCTTAAAAATCTTAGAAAATAATTTTAGAAAATGAAAATAACTAAAAATTGGAGAAAAGACTGGAAGAATGCAAAAATAATTGAAATTTACAATAATTAATAAAATTGTTTGGAAATTATGAAAACAAATAAAAATAATTAAAAATTGAAGAGAATAATAGAAACTTGAGGAAAATACTTTTAAAATTTTAGAAATTAATTTTATAAAATGAGAAAAACTAAAAATTGAAGAAAAGTCTGGAAGGAAGCTAAAAATAATTGAAATTTACGATAATTAATCCAAAACATTTGAAATTCTGATAACAAATGAAAATAATTAAAAATTGACGAAATTATTTGAATTTTCAGAAAAATATTTAAAAATCTTAGAAATTTTGGCATTACTTTTAAAAATTTCAATTATTTATCCGATATTGCTATTATTTTCATCAATTTTCGTTATTTCTGCGATTTTTTAATTATTCTCTTCAATTAAAATTTTTTAAGTAATTTTGTAATTATTATTTTTTTAAACATATATTTTATGATTAGTTCAGTTATTTCTCTCAAATTTTATTAAATGTTTTTAATTTTTCATATTTAAATTATTTTCATCATAACTCAATTTTCTTTCTCAGTCTTAAATTATTTTCAGCATATTTCAATTATTTTTTTCAATTTTGAATTAATTTTATCATTTTTCAATTATTTTCCTCGATTGATAATTATTATTCTCATTTTCTAAAATTATTTTCTAAGATTTTAAAGTATTCTTTTGAAAATTAAAATATTGTCTTCAATTTTTTTCAATTGTTATCAGAATTTCAAATCTTTTTTATTAATTATCGTAAATTACAATTATTTTTTGCATTCTTCCAGTCTTTTCTCCAATTTTTGGTTTTTCTCATTTTCTAAAATTATTTTCTAAGATTTTTAAGAATTTTTCTAAAATTTCAATTGTTTTCTTCAATTTTTAATTATTTTTATTTGTTTTCTTAATTTCAAAATTTGTTTCTTATTTATCGTAAATTTCAATTACTTTTAGCTTATTTCTTCAATTCTTTTCTCTAATTTTTAGTTATTTTTTCTTTTTTAATTGAACTGTAAGATCTTCATGATTTTTTTCAAATTTCAATTAATTTACTTTATTAAAAAGAAATTCTGTAGTTTTTTCAATTATCACACTTAAATGTCATTTATTTTTGCTTCCTCATAGAGGAAGCTTTGTGATCGTTAAGATTTTCGATTTTCCAAAAATAGTCTAAATCGACTTATTTTCATCTAAAAAGCGTAAATTTTCATTCCTAAGCAAATGTCCAGATGTATGTGTGTGTGTGTGTGTGTGTATGTATGTGTGTGTGTGTGTGTATAGCGTTTTTTGTGTACAAGATATCTCGAGAACGCTTTAATGGATTCCAATAAAATTTGGATGACATATTAAGCTCATGAATGTCTAAATTTGGACACAGGGATTTTTGAAAATACCCAACCAAATTTTTTTGGGCACCTTTTTTCATCGAAAAAAATCGTTTTTTGACAAAAATTTTTTTCATGCTAAAAATACAACTTAAAGAATACAAAAATCATGTTCCTCATCTCAAAACGAATCGATTGACCTATATTACTTTTATAATTGATCAAGAATTCGTAAAATAATTCATATTTTTACATAAGTATTTTTGCATTAAAAAGTTTTTTTTTAACAACTTTCCCAATTAACTTATATATTATTAATTTATTGCTTCCTCTATGAGGAAGCAAATTATTTTGCTTACTTGGAAGCGAAATGTCCATGAAATGGACATAATTTTTACAACTTATCATTGTTTGGATCATATTTTAATTATTATCGTCAAGTTTTTAAAATTTAAAAACATGTTTTAATTATTTTCCAAAATTTATTTCCTTCAATTTTCAATTCTTTACATTTGTTTCATAATTTCAAAAGTTTTTAACTATTTATCTGACTTTTCAATTATTTCATTATTTATATTATTTTCTTCAATTTTCAACTACTTTCGTTCTTTTTTTCGTTCTTTTTCATAGTTGCCAAAAAGTTTTTATATATTTCTCTTTAATTAAAACTTTTTCTGTTTAATTTTAAATTATGTTTATCTTTTTTCATTTATTTTCTCTAATTTTCAATTATTTTCTTTTATTTCAATGAACTTCTGAAAGTTTAAAGTATTTTTCTTAAATTTTGTTTAACTTTCCTTTATTTAAAATGTTTTATATAATTTGTTTAGTTATTTTCTCGAATTTTAATTTTTTTTTTTTAATTTTAATTTATTTATCTCAATTTTTAACCATGTTTATTCAATTTTCAATTATTTTCTCTAATTTTTCATTATTCACATTTATTTTAATTTACTTTTAAGATTCTCAAGTATTTTTCTCAAATTTAAATTATTTTCTTCGGGTTTAAAACATTTTTATGATTGTTTAAATTACTTTCCCCAATTTTTAATTGATTTCATTTTTTTAAATTAATTTGCCAAATTTGCAATTATTTTGTTTAATTTCAATTATTTGTTGCCAATTCTTTTTAAGGCCGTTTATACCCTCAAGCGGTTTTCATTCTATTGGACCATGATAGTCAATATTTTTTTAATCTCATTTATTTTTATAATTTAGTTCCTAAATAGTTTTTTGTATTTAAAATCATTACACAAACGAATTTTATTGAAAAAAAAATTTCCGGTGAAAATTTTAAGCTATTAAAACTTCTTCTTCCTGATTATGTCCAAAAAGTAAAGAATTACTAACCTTGAATAACATTTTCTTAACAATGGTACGGTAAATTAATTAAATATTGTTGTACAAGTTGTATTATATTACAGTCTATAATATATTAGTTTTTATAAAAAATCTGTTGAACCGTGTTTTTTTAATTAATTAAAATATAGTCATTTTGAACGTTTTGTTACTATTTCCATGTAAAAGTCCCAACTTTATAAATTTATATCTTAAAAACGGAACAGTAAAATTCAATAAAATTGTAACAGAATATGTAAAGTAATCCATTTAATAAGTCATTAAAATTTTTTAACAATCTGTAGAAATTGGTTTTTTGGATAAACCTCCTTAATTCTAAAATATTATAAATTTTGTCCTAAATAAATATTTATTTTACATTAATTGATTTTTAAATATTATATTTAAAATATTTATTTCTTCTTATTAGAAAAATATTATTAACCGATTTGTTATATTTATTATTGTATTTTATAATTTTTAAAATGTATGAAAAACTAATCGCTGGCGCGCGTTTTATTTTGCTAGTAATTATATAAACTCTTCCATATAATTAAAAGCACAACTCTTCTATATAAATTTATTATCTCATAAAACAAAGTTAAAAACAAATTTTCCATCTTTTCAAGTTTCTATTTCAAATCAAAAATTAAATAAAGAACTCCCCTATTTTCAAATATAATGTCAAAGTTCCTTGTAAACTAAAATCTTACTCGAACGGGAAATAAATTCTCATAAGGAGCTGGAATAACAGCTTTTGAAAAAATCGACTATAAATAAAAACTTTCCGCATTAAATCACTCATCCTCTTCTTCAGCTTCACAAAATCGAAGCCTTTTACAGCATTTCTCAATTCGATTCCTTTTCTTTGAATTGACAAAAAAAAAACTTATAAAAAAAAAGGAATCACTGGTTTTATAGCGGTAGGAGGTAGTAATTGGTTAGATAATAATGAAAAAGTTGAAGGAAGGTGAAAGAGCGTTTAAAGGTTTTAAGGACAGGAGTGAAAGACACCCTTCGTCTATAGGCAATTAGTATCGGATGTCGATTGTTGATTTTCGATGTAGATCGGTGCGTATGTAACAACCTGCATAAAAGTGGCCCACGGCTTTCTCAGCGGGAAGCAACCTGTACGACTCGCAAGAATCGAAGGAGAAAGAGCCATTCATCGGACCCAAAGCCAGGACACTAATAGCCTTCCTTTTCATTGAGTTAGTCCCATCAGGGATCCAATTCATGGGAAACCAAAAAGAGCGCGGGCCAGGATCACCTTGTGGTTTTTCGAAATTATTGTTATTTTCTTGACGCATGTGAATTCTTCGCTTGACAATAATGCCAACGAAACACGATTAATGGCACTTAAATACCCTTCCTATAGTTAATACTGATCAATTCTTTATCAAAGTTTCCATTCTTGAATGATTTAAATTGTTTTATTATTTTTTTTTTATTTGGATCGTGAAAAATACCGGGGATTATAATTAGGTAATAGGGGATATTCTAAGGTAGCTGAGACTTTTGTAAAATTCCTGGGGATATATAATAAAGTAGCAGAAAATTTTTACGAAATGCTTGAAAATGTCATAAATTATCAGCAAGTACCTGAGTATATCCATAAGTACACAAACAAATTCCAATCGGAATTCCCAAATGTAATTTTCAATCTGAATTTGCATATAAAAAAATTTTTATAATGAAAGTTTTCGAACGAAAATTCCCAATCTTAATTTTCAATCAAAAATATCTTACAATTGGAATTTTAAATCGAAAATTTTTTCCAATCAGAATTTCCAGTTGGAATTCTGATTTGTGTACCAATTCAATTTTTTATTGAAAATTTCAAATGGGAATTTTCATTTGGAATTTTCTATCTGAATCTTTATTTGTAATTTTCATTATAAAATTACGTCTAATTAGAATTTCCAATCAAAATTCCCAAATGGAATTTTCAATCTGAATTTGAAAAATAAAAATTTTTTCTAGACAGAGTTTCACAACGAAAATTCCAATTGGAATTTTCCAATTGTACTTTTCAATTGAAAATTTGTTCCAATCAGAATTCCCAGTTGGAATTTAAATCAAATTTGTGTACCGATTTTTCTCCAAATTCTCATTCGGAATTTTCAAATAGAATTTCCAATTAGAATTCCCAATCCGAATTTTTAATGGAAATTTACAAAATTTTCAATTTTCAATTTGAATTTTCAATCGTTATTTTTATTTGTAATTTTTATTTGGAATTCTAGTTTGAAATTTTCTAGAATTGTTACTCTAGAATTTTGCACTTGGTAGGTTTTTTGTTGTTCTAATCTATCTGAAAATATCTATCTGCAAATTTTTGCGAAATACTTAAGAATAGCAAAAAATATCTCCAAGTACCTGGGTATAACGTAAGATACCTAAGACTATCGAAAAATATTCTAGTACATCGGAAAAATTTTACTGAATACATAGGAATGTTATAAAATATCTTAAAGTACCTGGACATATCCTAAAATACCTGACAATAGTCTGAAATTTCTTCAAGTTTTTGCGGAATACCTGGGAGTAATATAAAATATTTTTAAATACTTGGGTATGTAATAAAGTACCTGGAAATATCCTAAGATATCTTAAAAATTCTGTAAAATGACTGAAAATATCATAATATATCTTCTAATACCTGAGTATACCCAAAAGTACTTGATATCATTCTTAAATACCGAGAAATACATAATACATAAAAAAAAAATCGGTAAAATGACTAAAAATATCATAATATATCTTCAAGTACCCAGGTATACCCTAAAGTACTTTAAACTATCCTTAAATACTGAGAAATATTATAAAATATCTAAAAATTTTTACGGAATACCTAGGAATATCATAAAATATTTTAAAGTTCCTGAGTATATCCTAAAGTACCTAAGACTATCGAAAATTACCCAAAACTATTCTAATATATCGGAAACTTTTTACTGAATACATGGGAATATCATAAAATATCTTAAAGTACCTGCGCATATCCTAAAAATATCTAAAATTACCCTAAAATTTCTTAAAGTTCTTGCGGAATACCTGGAAATAATATAAAATATTTATAATACTTAGGTATGTTCTAAAGTACCTGGAAATAATTTAAATTCCTTAAAAATTCGGTACAATACCTGAAAATATCGTAATATATCTTAAAATACCTGTGTATACCCTTAAGTACTTTATATTATTCTTAAATACCGAGAAATATTATAAAATATCTGAAAACTTTTAAGGAATACATAGGAACCTCATAAAATATCTTCAAGTACCTGAGTATATCCTAAAATACCTAAAAATACCCTAAAATTTCTTCAAGTTTTTTGGGGAATACCAAGGACTCATTTACAATATTTTAAAATACTTGGGTATGTTCTAAAGTACCTGGAAATACCCTAAAATATTTTAAACATTCGGTAAAATGACTGAAAATATCATAATATATCTTAAAATACCTGTGTATACCCTAAAGTACTTGATAATATCCTTAAATATCGAGAAATGTTATAAAATATCTGAAAACTTTTAAGGAATACATAGGAATCTCATAAAATATCTTCAAGTACCTGTGTATATCCTAAACTACCTAAAAGACCCTAAAATTTCTTCAAGTTTTTTGGGTAATACCTTGGACTAATTTAAAATATTTTAAAATACCTGAGCATGTTCTAAAGTACCTGGAAATATCCTAAAATATTTTAAAAATTCGGTAAAGTGACTGAAAATATTATACTTTAAAATACCTGTGTATACCCTAAAGTACTTGATAATATCCTTAAATACCAAGACATATTATAAAATATCTTAAAATTTTTAAGAAATACCTATGAATATCATAAAATACTTTCATGTACCTGAGGGTACCCTAAAGTATCTAAGACTGTCGAAATTCCCCGAAAATATTTTAATATATCGGAAACTTTTTACTGAATAAATAGGAATATCATAAAATATCTTAAAGTATCTGAGCATATCCTAAAATACCTAAAAATACCCTAAAATTTCTTTAAGTTTTTGCGGAATACCTGGGAATAATATAAAATATTTATAGTACTTGGGTATGTTCTAAAGTATGTGGAAATATTCTAAAATACTCTAAAAATTCGGTAAAATACCTGAAAATATCATACCTATTTCTTCTTTTACCTGGGTACACCCTAAAGTACTTGTAATTATTCTTAAATACTGAGAAATATTATAATATATCTGAAAATTTTTAAGGAATACCTACAAATATCATAAAATATCTTTAAGTACCATATAGTATATTCTAAAATACCTAAAAATACCGTAAAATTTCTTCAAGGTTTTGCGAAATACCTGGGGCTAATATAAAATATTTTAAAATACTTGGGTATGTTCTAAAGTACCTGGAAATATCCTAAAATATTTTAAAAATTCGGTACAATAACTGAAAATATCATAATAAATCTTAAAATACCTGTGTATACCCTAAAGTACTTGATAATATCCTTTAATACCAAGACATATTATAAAATATCTTAAAATTTTTAAGGAATACCTATGAATATCATAAAATACTTTCATGTACCTGAGGGTACCCTAAAGTATCTAAGACTGTCGAAAATTCCCCGAAAATATTTTAATATATCGGAAACTTTTTACTGAATACATAGAAATATTATAAAATAACTTTAAGAACCTGCCCATATATTTAAATACCTAAAAATACCCAAAAATTTCTTAAATTTATTGCGGAATACCTGGGAGTAATATAAAATATTTTTAAATACTTGGGTATGTTCTAAAGTACCTGGAAATATTCTAAAATACTTTAAAAATTCTGTAAAATACCTGAAAATATCATACCTATATCTTCTTATACCTGGGTATACTCTAAAGTACTTAATATTATTTTTAAATACCGAGAAATATTATAAAATATCTGAAAATTTTAAGGCATACCTACGAATATCTTCAAGTACCTGATTATATCCTAAAGTACCTAAGACTATCGAAAATTACCCAAAAATATTCTAATGAATCGGAAAATTTTTTCTGAATACATAGGAATATCATAAAATATATCTTAAAGTACCTGCGCATATTCTAAAATACCTGAAAATACCCTAAAATTTCTTCAGGTTTTTGCGGAATACCTGAAAATAATATAAAATATTTTTAAATACCTGGATATACCCGAAATTACTTGATACTATCCTTAAATACTGAGAAATATTATAAAATATCTGAAAATTTTTACGGAATATCTCGGAATATCTTAAAATATCTTGAATAATCCGGGAATATCCTGAAGTACCCAAAAATAACCTAACATATCTGAAAATTTATACGAAATAGTTGGGAATATCATAAAATACCTTTAAGTACCTAGGCATATCCTTAAGTACCTAAAAATACTCTTAAATTTTAAAACATTTTTGAGAAATACCTGGGAATATCATAAAATATCATCAAGTAAATAAAAATGTTCTAAAGTAGCTGAAAATATATATATATACTTATCTTCAAGTACCTTAGTATATCCTAATGTACCTAAGAGTATCCAAAAATACCCAAAAATATCCTACAATGTCTAAAACTCTTACAGAATATCTCTGGAATATCTTAATGTATCTCTAAGTACCTGGGCGTATCCTAAAGTATCCAATAATACCCTATAGTAAAAGGAAACTTTTGTGAAGTACTTAGAAATAAACAAAAATATTTTTAAGTACTTGGGTATATCCTAACGTACCTAACAACACATTTATGTTTCCAAAAACTTATGCTGAATACCTCAGAATAATGTAAAATATTTTCAAGTCCTTGGATATATTTTAAAATATCTGATAGTATCCTAACATAAAATACCAAAACCTTTTTCTGGAATACCTAGGAATAAAATAAAATATTTTCAACTACTTGGGTATGTCGTAAAGTATCTATAAATATCCTAAAATATCTTAGACTTTTGTCAAATATAATGGAAAATAATAATGTAAAAATAATGTACTCTATTTTCAAGTCCTTGGGTATGTCCTAAAGTACCTGAAAATATCCTAAAATACCAAAAAAAAATTCTGGAACACCTATGAATAAAATAAAATATTTTCAAGTAATTGGGTATGTCTTATAGTACTTGTAAATATCTTCAAATATTTTTATATTTTGTCAAATACCTGAAAATGTCATAAAATATCTTCAAATACCTGAGAATACCCTAAAGTACTTGATACCATCCAAGAATACCCAAAAATATCCTAAAATGACTGAAAATTCTTACGGAAAACCTCTGGAATCTCATAAAGTACCTTCAAGTACGTAGGTTGCATATCCTAAATCATCTGAGAATACCCTAAGGTATCAGAAAAATTTTGTGCAATATCTGGAAATAAAATAAAATATTTGCAAGTACTCGGGTATATACCAAAGTATCTAAAAATATCGTGAACTATGGGAAAATTTTTACTGAATACCTGGGAATGTCATAAAATATCTTCAAGTATCTGGGTATATCCTAAAGTACCTCAGACTATCCTAAAATACCCTAAAGTATCCCAAAGTATCTGAAATATTTTTATAATGTACCTGAAAGTACCTGAAAGTACCTTAAAATACCCTCAAAGTACCTGAAAAAAATCAAAAATACAAAGATTATTTTTTAATGGAACTAAAATTATTCAGTATCCAAAAATATTCCGAACTAATTGTAATGCCCTAAAAGTACCTAGAAATATTTAAAAGTATTAGTTTATATCTTGAAATACCTAAAATATTTCTAAACACAAAAAATACATTTTTAGTATTTTAAAAATTGAATCACCCTAAAGTATTTGAAAAACCCTAGGAAAATAACCCGAAATTTTTTTAAACGTTCTTAAGTATCCAACAATATCCGAAAATACCATAGAAATACCTTAAAGCATCCTAAAGTATCCGCAAAAAACCTTAAAATACCTGGACATTTTTTAGTGTTCCTAATATTATTTTACAATATTTTAAAAAAAACTCTCATATATTATTTTCCATAAATACTTTTTTATATTCAATTACGAACAGATTAAAATCTTCCAATTACTTTAAAATAAAAGGAAGTATTTATCCAAAAGTTATTAAGTTTAATTTTCTACAAGCACATGTGCGCCTTTACACACAAAAGTAGACATTTTCCATGAAGCCTATCTCCCCATAGAGTCATTCTTCCCATGAAATGACGAGGATGTGTGAAAATGATAATGAAAGGTTCGTAGAAGTAGATAAAGTTCTGACAATGACTAAGAAACTTTGTGCGTGAAATGTGGTCAGTTATTACAGCAAAGTAACTTCCAACAACCAATGATAGGTGAAATTATTCGATTCATATAATTCCACAATTGTAGTAATTTTCCAGTCAACAAATTCTATCTTTATATCACTATTGATAATCTTACTTCCCAAAAAAAAAGGAAAAATTTCCAAATCATAAAACCACAGCTAAAAAAATTTTGTTCGTTAATATCAAAATTAAAATCTTGAAAAATCATCTGTCAACTAAAAGAAATAATTAAAAAAATTATACAAGAAATATTAAATTAAGAAATTAAGAAAATAGAAAAATTAAGAAAATTATAGGAGCAATTGTTGGAAATAATTACAAATTGAACAACTGGATTGAAAATCGAAAAAAATTGAAAATTGAAAAATAGAATTGAAATTTAAAGAATATAATTAAAAATTGAAAAAAAGTAATTAAAAAAGTTGAAAATTGTAGAATATACAAGAAAATAATTGAAAACTGAAAAATTAAAATTTGAAGAAAATAATGAAAAAAAGTAAGAAATAAATTGAAAATTTAAGAATTAAATTCAAATTTGAAAAAAATAATTGATAATTGAAGAAAGGTAAGAATTACTGAATATTGAATAAAATAATTGAAAATCTTAGTCTAGGATTTTTAAATTAAAAATAATAATTGAGAAAAGGAAATAATAAAGAATTGAAGAAATAAATTAAAGATTAAGGGATTAAATTAAAATTTTAAGAAAGTAATTGACAATTGGACAAAAATTGGAAATAATTGAAGAAAATAATTGAAAAATGGCGAGAATTATAAATGGAGAAAATATTAAAAATTGAAGAAATAAATTGAAGATTAAAGAATTAAATTAAATTTGTAAGAAAATAATTGATAATTAAAAGAAAAATTACTAAATTATTAAATTAATTAAATATTAAGAAAAGTACTTAAAAATTAAAAACAAAGTAAAAAAATTCGAAAGCTGTCGGGAGTAATCGACAACAGAACAAAATAATTTAAAAAAATTTAAAGGATAATTAGGTACAAATTTGAAGAAGAATATTAAGTTGTCAATTAAAAACTGAAGAAAATTATAGTAAAAATTTTTAAGAAATAAATAAAAATTTATGAAATCAATTGAAAATTGAAGAAGATAATTAAAGAATTATATTGAAAGTTCAAAAAAATAATTGACAATTGAAAAAATAAAATAGTTAAGAATTGAAGAAATAAATTAACAATTAAGGAATTAAATTAAAATTTTAAGAAAGTAATTGACAATTAAACAAAAACTTAAAGAATAATTATAAACTTCAAGAATAATTGTAAAATGAAAAATTTGTAAAAAATAATTGAAAATTGCGGAAAAAATTAATAATTGAAAGAAATAATTGAAAATTGAAGAGAATAATTGAAAAATTGAAGAAAATATTTGCAATGTGAAGAAAATAATAGAGAATTGGAAACAAAATTCAAAAAATGGCTATAGATTGATAGACAGCAAAACAAAAAAATTGAAAAAAAAGAATAATTATAACATTTTAAGAGAATAATTGAAAAATTGTAGGAAATAATTATAAATTGTAAAAAAAAATTAATAATTGAAAGAAATAATTGAAAAATGACGAAAATAAATAATTGGCGAAAATATTAAAAATTGAAGATTAAAGAATTAAATTAAATTGGTAAGAAAATAATTGATAATTAAAAAAAAAATTACTAAATAACTAAATTAATTAAAATTTATGAAATTAATTGAAAATTTAAGAAGATTTAAAGAATAATATTGAAAGTTCAAAAAATTAATTGACAATTGAAAAAGACGAGGATTATTGAACATTGAATAAGATAATTGAAAATTGAAGAAAATAATTAAAAATAGAGAAAATAAATTGAAAATTTAGGAATTAAATTGAAATATAAATAAAATAAATAAATAATTAAGATTTAAAAGAAAAATTACAAAATGATAAAAATTGTATGTTATGGTAATATTAATTCTATTTACATAAGTAGCAGGAACATAGAAAAGATTATAGTTAACTGCTTATTCGACTCTATTCTTTTTTATTGACTTTTTTTTATTAGTAAATCGGCTTTTTTGTTGTTGTATCAACCATCAATAAAACTAAATTGAAACATTAAATATGAATTTTATGAACATACATACTTCGAAATATTTACAAAAAATTATATATTTTTGATCCCAAAAAAGGTGAAAAAATATGTAAAAAGGTGACAAGTCATCAAAAAAAGGTGAAAAAGGTGACAAATCATCAAATAAGGTGAAAAAGGTGCAAAAATTGAAAAAAGGTGAAAAAAGATATATAATATATAAGAATTAATTCTTTTGAAAATTGGAGAAAGAAAATTTTTTTTTTTTTAAATTACATTAAAAAACCTATAAAAATAAACTCACCAAAACGTATAAATTTCAAAATTTCGTTAAGTTATCAACACATTATACAGTCATAAAATACGTCAAATATAAAACATTCCAGTTTTTTATATATACTTTTCCAAACTTCATTGCAGTCACAGGTTACCTTAAAATTTTTTTAAACCTTTTTATTTTCTTTTCAATTATTATAAAATTAAGATAATAATTAATTTAATTTCAAAGTTTTTCAAAAATTATTTACCATTTTCCAATAACGCATTGCATATTAATAATTTCAATAATTACAATAACTTTTTAGGCTGGGTTCAGCTTCGAAATGTAAATGATTGAAAAAAATTTATTTATAGATGTCCTTTTTGTTCGTCTTCTGTGTATAAAAAAATTTGGAAGGACGTAAAAATTTGTATACTATATTATTATTATTATTATTATTATTATTATTATTATTATTATTGTCCTATAGGGAAGAAAAATATCTTTTAGCGCCAAGTGGATTACAGTTAACTTTATTTCCTAGATCAATAAAGATAAATTTATTTCCTAAGTAATTAAAGTAATCTATTATTCCTAACTCAATAAAAATAACTTTCTTTATTGACCCGGGAAAAAGATAACTTTACTGACCTAGAAACTAAAGTTAACTTTGTTCAGAAATTTTACCGAGGCTTTTTTTCGAAGTAAATTAAATGCAAATCTTTTTAAAAACTCTCCTATTTATTTGGAGGCGACTATATATTGACTATATATTGAGCTAGAAAATAAAGTTTACTTTATTGCCCTAGAAAATAAAGTTAACTTTATTGCACTAGGAGATAAAATTAAGTTTATTATCATATGAAATAATCAAGTGTTAACCAAATGATACTAAACTCTAATTAAAACAGAAAATTATTATTATTGTTCTAGGGAAGAAAAATATTGTTTATTTCCAAAGGGATGTAAATTAACACTATTTCCTAGAGCAATAAAAATAACTTCATTTCCTAACTCGATAAATTTAACTTTCTTTATTGACCTGGTAAAAAAGTTAACTTTATTTGACCTGGGAAATTAAGTTAATTTTATTTGACCTGGGAAATAAAGTCAACTTTAATCCCCGCGGGGATAAAATTACCTTTATTAGTTTAGGAAATAATCGAGTTTAATGACCCTAGAAGATGAAATTCAGTTTATTTACCTATGAAATAATCGAGTGTTTACCAAATAGACACTAAACTCTAATTAAAATCCCGAAACTGATCCGGGACTTTTTGAAAACTCATTTTCAGCTACAAATCGTTGGGAGTTGTCGGTATAACCTCCTGTATTATAGGTAAGAGAGAAGAATGAAGAGACGTTAATAATCGCCATTCACACTTTCAGAGGCGATTATTCGGGGCATTCCTCGTTCACAGGACAAGGATACATGCATAAATACAAACATTCAGACATTGGACAGAAGCTGGGATATATGCCATAAATACACGAGGAAAGCAGTATATCTCTTTCGCGTAGCTCCACGCCCAGAGCACATGCTGTCGTGAAACTACAACCGCAGCAGACGTCACACCTATGGCTTCTTTTGTGGTCTTTTCGATTCAAGATCTCGTTACTCCCAAGTCTCTGAACCTCGACCGCGAATCTCTAGAATCTCGAGGTATTTGAAGCCTCGCTGCCGACGCCTTGTCGTCTTGACTCTGGGTGGAGACTCTCGTCAATGAAACACGAACAGTAACAGGCAATTTACAGCCCTCTGGAGCGCTTTGTTGAAAATCGGGATTTTTTGGCTTTTTACTTTTCAAAGCAAAACCACCAAGTCATCACTCACTTGCTGACTCCCGACTATTTTCGTTTAAAAGTCCATCAATTGCCAAACGTGACAATTTAATCGGCGCTTAAACAAAAATTTGGAAAATTACTTATTATAATCTATCAGATGCCACGCTTCAGTTGGGGTTAAAAAAGGTGGAGCTTTATTCTTTTAAGGAAATAATGTGATTGATCCTTCTTATGTGTTTTCTATTTCTATTCTCTTATTTTGAAATATCAACCAATAAGAACGAAAGTTGATTTCAAAAATTCCTTATTGTTGCCAAAACGTGGCTAAGTGTTTAATTCTATGGCTTTTTTACATTAAAAAAAAAGAATTTTAATAGAATACCTTTTTCTTAAATTAAATTCAATTAAACAAACTCACTTTAACCATCAAGTTTGCAGTTTTAGGATTTTAGTGTCCTACATAACCTATTTCTTTGTTTTGACGATCCTGTCTGGCTATTACTTATTATAATCTATGAGATGCCACACTTTAGTTGGGGCAAAAAAAGGTAGAGCTTTATTCTTTTAAGGGAATAATGATCCTTCTTATGTGTCTTCTAATTCTATTCTCTTATTTTGAAATATCAACCAATAAGAACGAAAGTTGATTTCAAAAATTCCTTATTGTTGCCAAAACGTGGATAAGTGTTTAATTCTATGGCTTTTTTACATTAAAAAAAAAGAATTTTACTAGAATACCTTTTTCTTAAATTAAATTCAATTAAACAAACTCACTTTAACCATCAAGTTTGCGGTTTTAGGATTTTAGTGTCCTACATAACCTATTTCTTTGTTTTGACGATCCTGTCTGGCTATTACTTATTATAATCTATGAGATGCCACGCTTTAGTTGGGGCAAAAAAAGGTGGAGCTTTATTCTTTTAAGGGAATAATGTGATTGATCCTTCTTATGTGTCTTCTAATTCTATTCTCTTATTTTGAAATATCAACCAATAAGAACGAAAGTTGATTTCAAAAATTCCTTATTGTTGCCAAAACGTGGCTAAGTGTTTAATTCTATGGCTTTTTTACATTAAAAAAAAAAAGAATTTTAATAGAATACCTTTTTCTTAAATTAAATTCAATTAAACAAACTCACTTTAACCATCAAGTTTGCAGTTTTAGGATTTTAGTGTCCTACATAACCTATTTCTTTGTTTTGACGATCCTGTCTGGCTATTACTTATTATAATCTATGAGATGCCACGCTTTAGTTGGGCAAAAAAAGGTAGAGCTTTATTCTTTTAAGGGAATAATGTGATTGATCCTTCTTATGTGTCTTCTAATTCTATTCTCTTATTTGTCAGTAGCCACCAATAAGAACAAAAGTTGATTTTAAAAATTCCTTATTATTGCCAAAACGTGGCTAAGTGTTTAATTTTATGGCTTTTTTACATTAAAAAAAAAAGAATTTTAATAGAACACCTTTTTCTTAAATTTAATTTAATCAAACAAACTCACTTTAACCTTCAGTTTGGAGTTTTAGAATTTTAGTGTTCTACATAACCTATTTCTTTGTTTTGACGATCCTCTCTGGATATTACTTACTATAATCTATCAGATGCCACGCTTTAGTTGGAGTCAAAAAAGGTGGAGCTTTATTCTTTGAAGGGAATAATGTGATTCGTCCTTCTTTGTTTTCTATTTCTATTCTGTTATTTTGAAATATCGACCAATAAAAACGAAAGTTGATTTGAAACGTTGCTTATTGTTGACAAAACTTGGCTAAATGTTTAATTCTATGACTTTTTTACTTAAAAAACAAGAATTTTAACAGAATACCTTTTTCTTAAATTTAATTTAATCAAACAAACTCACTTTAACCTTCAGTTTGGAGTTTTCGAATTTTAATGTCCTACATAACCTATTTCTTTGTTTTGACGATCCTGTCTGGCTATTACTTATTATGATCTATCAGATGCCACGCTTCAGTTGGGATTAAAAAAAGTGGAGCTTCATTTTTTGATAGGAATAATTATTTTCCAATAAAATAAACTTATTTTATAGAAGGTGCATGATGCAATTATTCTCATTTAAAGAAAGATGTTGTGAAAATTCTAAGTAAATAACATTTTGTAAAGTTACATTATTCAATTCTTTTTGTAATTGACAAATAAGAGATTCTTATATTTATCTGTCAACATTTTTTTCAATAAACTTTTTATAATGAATAAATTGAATTTTTCTTTCCACTGAAGAAGGCAGATAGTCCAAAAGGTATGGAAACTAGAAAGGAACAAATTCTTTTTCATTTATTTATTTGTCCTAGGATACCATAGGGACAAAAATAGATAGTACAATGTGTAGCTTATAAGCATAGAGAATATACAAAAAATATACATAAATTTATCATAAAATAAATATAATCAAAAGAATTAAAAAAATGTAGACATAAACTTTTTAACAATAACAAGTAATAATAAACGAGAAATAAGAGCAAACACAATAAATAGAATAAAATTGAGAAATTCCGGAAAATTCATTAGTAGGAAAAAATATGGTATGAAGAAATTTAATTTAATAATAATAAAATTTATTATTGATATGTTTAAGTAAATAAAACTTCTTGTTGTTTCTATCGGTATTTTAGACAAACTAAAAATATTAAATATTATTTTTATAAAGTTATACATTACCGACTACAATAATTCTAAGATTTCTTCTGAAAAAAATTTTTTGTTAAATAATTAATAACATTTTTTATTTTAAAATATTTTCAAGATTTCATAAAATTCATAAAAATAATTTTTATGATTATTAAAAACACAATAGCAGTTCAAAAAAAAAAACAATTATAGAAAACATTTTGTTATTTTAATTAAAAACTACGATAAAATTTACCGGAATACCTTGTTTGAAAAATTCGAAAACTTTAATCGGAATTTTCTAACATTATATTAATCGAAATGTTTAGTAAGACCCGACTTAATATTTTTTCCAGTGAAAACAACCGGAATTGCATTATTTGAAACGATTTTAAATTAATCAGACTTTTTACTCAAAAGCATTCTTAGATCACCGAATATTTTTTTTAAAAAATTTTTATTTGATAGTCTCTAAATCTGAATTATAATCAGACTCTATTTCAAATTAGTAAAAATATTTACTATACTTTAGTAAAATTTCACTATTTGAATTGGTAGATTTTAATGCTTTACCTCAATTTTGACTAAAGCATTAGTAAAGAGAATTAAAGGAAAAATTAATGATTAAATTTAAGGGAAAATTCTGCTAAATTAAAAGCAGTTCAATTAAAAATCTTTTCATTAGAAACTTTGCAAAAGAAAAGATCTGAAAAATGGAAATTTTGTTAAATAAAAGTTCGATAATGTAATTCTGTTGAGTAAAAATTATGGTTAATTCAAATTTGATTGAAAGTAACTTCAAAACATGATAATTCGGATCTAAATAAATTCTATACATTGAAAATTTTGAGTATTGGAATATTTAATTTAACTTATGAAAGTTATATGAAATATTCAAAGATTCATTTTCATCGACAGATAAAAACCAAAAGTAGCAATAAAATTAACATAATTGAACTTTGAATAACGTTAATTTTATTGACTTAGGAACCTTTATTTTCCAAAGAAATAGAGTTTATTTTCTTACTTTAGAGAAAAAAGTTATTTTTATTGACCTAGGAAATAAAATTAAATTTATTGGCGCAGGAATCATTTCTCCTAGGGGATAACATTTATTTTATTAACCTATAACATAATCGAGTGCTAGCCAAATTATACTAAACTCTATAATTAAAACCTAGAATTATTATTATTATTATTATTTTTTTTGTCCTAAGGAAGAAAAATATATTTTAGTACCAAAGGGATTAAAGTTAACTTTATTTTCTACAGCAATAAAGTTAACTTTATTTCCTACAGCAATAAAAATAACTTTATTTCTTAACGTGATAAAATGAACTTCCTTTATTGACCTTGGAATTAAGTTAATTTTATTGACCTAAGAAACATTATTTTCCTAAGAAATAAAGTTAACTTTGTTACCTTGGTTAATAAAATAAGTTTTAATGACCCAGCAAATAAAGTGGTTTTTATCGACCTAGGAAATAAAATAAACTTTATTGCCCTAGGGGAAGAAGTTATAGCTTCATTGACCAAGGATGTAAAGTTATCTTTATCAATCTAGGAAATAAATTACTGTTTACTGTCCTTAGAAATTTAAGTTAATTTTATTGATCTAGTAAATATCAACTTGTGCAAAATAAAAGTTTGTGCAAAAAGTCCTACCCACTTAAAATTCTGCGTAAACAAAATTTTTCTAATTATTTTGGAAAGCGAGGTAAATGATCATGGGAAGAATAGATGAATAAAAATTCAAATTTTTTTTCTTTCGTTCATATGCGACGGTCAAAATTTTAGTTTTATTATTCTATAAGGCAGAAGGCCTAATTATTAATAATTTTATTATTCTATAAAACGTACTTCATTTCCAAGGGTAATAAATTAATTTTAATTCCTAGATGAATAAATCCAACTTTCTATACTAGGGAAATAAAATTGAGTTTTGATATTGCCAAGGGCAATAAATTTATTTTAATTCCTAGGTGAATAAAGCTAATTACTATACTCTGGGTAATAAAATTCAGTTTTTATACTAAAGGCAATAAAGTTAACATTCTTTCTTAGGGAATCAATGTCGATTTATTTTCCCAGAATAATATTGACAAAAGGAAAAAAATTTTAATTTTTATTCATCTGACCTTCCCATGATCATTTACCGCGTTTTCCAAAATAACTAATAATGGATGGAAGCAACGCTTTTTTATAAAATTTTACTAAATTAAAATTCGGGTTAATTAAAATTCTTTTACATGAAAGGTTAATCAAATATCAAACGGATGAGCCCCTTTCAATCGACAGATTAATTTTATTTATTTATTTATTGAAATATAAACGGGCCATATACAATAAAAAAGACGTAGTACATAAGTACTCAAATTATAAATCGACGGAAAAAAATATTTGCTGAGTTATGAACTATTTAACTAAGATACGCAAGTCAGAAACAAATTTCGATAGTGTGGCTCCAAAAAAAATCGACATTCTATCGAACTAAATTAGCCTCTTTTAATATTCTTTTTAAACGTTGAGAAAATACAATAATTTGTTTTTAAACAAGGCAGACTAAACTCTTCATTTTCCCTCAATCTTTTTGAGGGAAATAGTCTAAATCACTATTTGGCGGTATGTAAAAAGAACCGAAAATTAATAATTTATGTTTAAAAATACATTTGACAAACAAAAGTTCCACAATCGGTTCACATGTTACAATCACAGAGAAGTGAATATTTGAATTAACTTCGATTAGCACACCGCCGCCAAGCAAGTAAGGCCTACTCTGCGTATTTCTATCTTCTCTAAAAATGTTAAAATTCATTGAACCTAGTTCATAAGAATTAAAATCACAATTAAGCGACGTTTCAGAAAAAATAAAATAAAAGGGTCCACGAGGCGCAATCTCAATAGTTTTGTTCTAAGTCCTCTGACGTTTTGATAATAAATGGAGAGAGAGCTAGGATTAGAAGAGAAGAATATTTCCAGAAGTACGGGGAGAAGTAGAGAGGGAGAATTTTATAAGTAGAGAAAGAAAAGCAGTTGAAAAAATATATGAAAATTTGTTAACCAAAAGGCGCAATGAAAACAAGAAAAAAATCCTCAAACATGTCCCAAATATCCGAAAGAAGATGTTTTGTGACTCTACCGGAACTCTATAAATGGCACACGTCTATTTTTTTCTTTGTTCGATACGTCATTGGTGGTTTTAGCTAAATTCCTTAAAGGACCATAAAGTGCAGATGGACCAGAAAGAAGCATGGATTTCCTCCTGACGTCGCTTGCCATAAAACAAACTAACCGCTGACAGAAATCTTGTTCATTGCCCTTACCGTTGGGCGTTACGAGGCCAGACTTTATCGCCTCGTGAACTCGTAACTCTTGCAAATGGTTTTATGCACGTAGCTCAGCGCGACGCTTGAATTTCGAGGTCCACCCATTGGGTACACCTACACGATCGCACTGATAGCTTCCAAGATTTTAAAAAACTTCCTGCTACTTATTTGTGGCCAACCTCAAGCTCAAAACTGACTTTCGATTTTTACTCTTTTCTTGAATTTTGATTCCTGATTTCCCGCCAGCAGTGTAGTACAGTAAATCTATAATTTTTTTTGGAAAAAAATACACTAAACTAGTTTATTTCATAAATCGTTAGTGGCACATGTGACTAGCTTAAAACCAAAAAGTTGGAATCCCCCCCCTTGAGGAAGGGAGGGAAATCAAAAATGTTTTTGGATTTCATTTTTTTCAAAAACGGTAAGTCGTACTGACAAATTTTTTAAAAATAAATTATAGAGAATTAAATTTTCTACATTTTATCTTGTATAAATCATGAACTCTGTAAAAATATTAAAGGACAATTTGATTCAATTTAGTTTATTAATTACGTGTTCACATTATTCTGTATATTCAATTTATATGTAACAATTATATATATCATCATTATTTTGTATTATTAATAAACTATTGTTTCTTTCTTTTGAAAATACTATTTAGCATGAAAGTGTCTTCGACTCTATAGTTTCACGTTGCACATTCGACGCAACGTCTGTTTATATTATATGGTCCACTTAAGAAACTGCGTTCTGCGTGTCCACTTAAAGAACTTATCAAATACCGAGAAACTCCTAAGGAGAAAGAAAACCTACGAAATTGTTTATTGTATCCCTTCCATGTTCAAAATGTCATACAGTATGTGATACAGCCATAGTGAAAACACTTCCCTAAAATTCGTCGTGGAATCAACATCGATTTGTATTTTGTTCTTCTATCCAATAAAAGAAAACTATTTTATTTCAATTTAAACGTTATTACTTTTCTGTCGGCTTAAAAATCGACAGGAAGACACCCCAGTGTCACTTTTATACAATCTTATTGAGACAGAACTGTACAACATAATATGCAAAAGTTAGAGGGCGCTAAAGTTGACAAAAATCAGTTTTTTCTGTTTTTTGTATTAAAAAAATCATTTTTAAGCTTTAGTGTGAATGGAAAAGTTGTAGAGCTTAAAAAAATCTATAAAATTCACGTGCATTACTTTTCTCTAGGTTGCAGTGTTTCGGAGATACAGCCTGTTTATTCATTGTTATGTGTAGTTAACCCATTAACTCCCAAAATCACAAAAATCGTTGTCTTATTTTGGAATAGTACACCATGTAGAATTTTTTTTTCTTAAATATGAAAATAGGGTTTCCTTATTTTTTTGGGACTCCTCTACAAAATTCCGTTATCCGATTGCATTTTTGACCAATAGATAATCCAATATGGCGACATTTTTGCAAAAAAGTACGAAAAAATTGACATTTTTTTTTTATAATTAAAATCTCTAACCGAAACCATCATTTTAGTATGCAATGAAGAGGCACAAAATGGCACAAACTATTTAAACTTCGAAAACATGCATTAGTTGTTACATGAAATTCAAAATGGCGAAGCTAATATGTCGAATTTTGAAAAAATTTTAAAATTTAATGCATGTTGGACCAAAACTAATATTTTTTATTAAAATTAATAAAGCTTAGTATACAAGGGTTTTTTGGGACGCTGATTAGGAATATGTTAATAATTTTTCAAAATTCAAAATGGCGGATCCAATATGGCGGACAAAAAAATTTTAATTTAAAAAAATATGAAACTCAGTATACAAGGGTTTCTTAGGTCGCCGATTACGAATATGTTAATAATTTTTTAAAATTCAAAATGGCGGATCCAATATAGCGGATTTTTTTTAAGAAAAATAATAAAACTTAGTACACAAAGATTTGGGTCTCTGATTACAAATATGTTCATGATTTTTCAAAATTAAAAATAGCAGATCCGATATATTATATATTTATGCCATTTATTAAGAATTGTTCAAAAAATTGTCAACAAAATAGTAAGAAATATTAATTTTAAAGCTTATTTTTGGATTTTTGGAATTTTGGGTGTTTTTGGGAGACCCATAAAATTTTTTTTATATTTAAAATTAGTTAAATAAACAATTTGACATCATTATTTGAAGTCTCCTAAGGAGAAACGTAGTTTGGCGATTGAAAATTATTGATTTTTAAGGATTCTATACTATTTCTTCGAATTTTTTTTACTATGTAAAAAATGGGCAACTTTAAGAGCTTTGAGCGACCTCTAAATATTTCTTGGTTTCAAAACAAAAAACAGGGGTATTCTTTTCGATATAAAACAATCCTAGGGGGTGAGAGCATTAAAATTCCGATTTTACTTTTTTGGACCACCCTTTTAACTATACATAACAATGTGTAAACAGGCTGTATCTCCGAAACACTGCAACCTAGAGAAAAGTAATGCACATGAATTTTATAGGTTTTTTAAAGCTCTACAACTTTTCCATTAACACTAAAGCTTAAAAATGATTTTTTTAATACAAAAAACAGAAAAAACTGATTTTTGGCAACTTTAGCGCCCTCTAACTTTTGCATATTATGTTGTACAGTTCTGTCTCAATGAGATAAAATGTAGAAAATTTAATTCTCTATAATTTATTTTTAAAAAATTTTTCAGTACGACTTACCGTTTTTGAGAAAAATGAAATCCAAAAACATTTTTGATTTTCCCCCCTTCCTCAAGGGGCGGATCCCAACTTTTTGGTTTTAAGCTAGTCACATGTGCCACTAACGATTTATGAAACAAACTGGCTTAGTGTATTTTTTTCCAAAAAAACTACATTTTCAAGATAGACTTACTGTACTAGTGGATGTAAACTAAATTTTATATTGCCTTGGTCAATAAAGTGTTCTTGGTCAAAGGTATAAAGTAAAATTTATTTGTATATGTGATAAGAAACTTAGTATTGTTTTATTTATCAAAATAAAATTCAAGTCTCTATCCTCTGACCTCTCGGTTTATTACCGTAACGTCAGAGATTTGAGAACGAAGATCGTTGACTTGCGTCAAACAATTATGTCAATTTTATTCGTCAATTTCTTCATCTGTTATTGATTTATATGAAACTTCATTGGAACATGTCTTTATAAAATTAAATATTAAGTCGCATATTTTTATTTTATGATCGTTTTATATGCCGCCAAATTATAGCTCTCAGATTTTCCGAGACTAACAAGATTTTAAACTAAGATTTAAAAGATTTTTTAAATTTTACGCAAATAATTGTTTGTCCTAATATTTTTGGTAAATTATTATTATTGTTATTATGCAGGTGTAAACAATTTTACTAATGGTATCTCTGTCTGGGTTATGTTACAACAAATATTTGATAGATGTGGAAAATTCTATTGTTCTATTGTTATCACCTCGACATATTTATGATTTAATTATTTTATATTGTCTGCGATATTTGCAATCACATAAATTATTATTATTAGACCTAGCGTACAAAAGGGCCTCTCTTTATATTTTGTCCGTCCATGTATGTAAATAAATAAATAAGATATAAGATTTGTATCATTGTGTTATAAAGCGCTCTTTATTGATCTAGGGAAAAAATTGATATTATTGCCTTAGGGAAGCAAGTCAATATTATTGCCCGGATAAACAAAAATAGTTTTATTGCCCTTTGAAAGAAAATTACTTTACTGATCTTGGAAAGAAAGTTAATTTTATTACTCTAGAGAATAAAGATAACATTTTCGATCTAGGAAATAAAATTAACTGTTTATATCTTGGACAGTATGGTAATTTTAATTTCCTAGGTTTTTCATTGAGAGGAAAGTTAATTTTATTAATTTGTTTTATTAATTAATCAATTATTTTATTATTTTCTTAGGAGATAATGTTATCTTTATTGCTCTAATAATAATTTTGCTCTAAACAAAGTTAAATTTAATCCCCTAGGGCACATAACGGTCCCTAACTTTTTTGAGTTTGAATGTTTGAATGGAATATAAAGGTAAAATTTAGTGAGGGAATGATGATGAGGGAATGACGAATCGAAACAAAATGACCATAACCTCAGAAACATAACCTTACTTCCTTATGCACTGTAAACAATGTTATATAAATACTGGAAACATATGCAAATACACTATGATTAGTAAATTAAAATGTGCTTACCTATTTGAAGCATATATCGTTCTCTCTCTTATTTTCCTAAACCGGGGAATCGCTTGTCTGTATTTAAACAGAAGAAAGACAAGGCATCTTAGAGAGAAAAGGACATAAGTTCAAAGAATGGACATTTAAATCCATAAATCATTTAAGAAATTAGACAAGAATTTAGCCACCTGTTTTCTTATATTCTGGTTTCTTAAATTTTATTCTATTTTAATTTAATAATTCTTATTTTCGGTATTACTTTATTGTTCAATTAAATTGATTTTATTAGGAATCTCAAATTTGATTTTATTAATAATTTATAATTTTTTTATCAAGCTTCATCACTGATTCCTCAACTCACCTGAACAATAAACATTCAATTAAACAAATAAAATAATAATTTTAATTAATTATAAAATTTTTAATTTTTTTGAATAAATAAATAATTAATTTAAAATAATTATTGAATTTAAATATTTTATTTCTTAATCAGTAATTTAAGAAATCAGAAATTTTTCTCTTTATTTAAAATTAGAAAATTTAAATGTCTTTTTAAAAACAAAACAAACAATTTAAACTGTATTTATTTGAATTTCAACTCACTTTATCAAAACAAAAACCACGATTAGCCAAACAAATAAAAGTTACTTAAAGCAATCTTCACTTTTTCCAATTTAAAACAAATTTATTATTAATTAATTTCTCACATCTCAAATTCAAATTTCTCTATTTTTTTAAATTTTAAACCTGCCTATAGACCCTAATTTTTGGGGATAAATCTATGCCCTACGCTATTTTCTTTGAATGTATATATTTTTTTATGGTTTATTGACAACCTAATTTTTATTATTTTTGCTCAGAATGTTGGTTGTCGCCAAACCTACAGCAAATCCTAACATTACACGGTGTCTTGACCATTGAATACCATTTCATATTTATAAATCAACATGAGGAAATGACGTGAAGAAATGTATTTTTTAAAAATCTCATTGATAAATTAGTTTTAACAAAATATCCTTTCTACAAACGTTCGCTGCAGTATAGGTTGTCAATAAAGTTATTGCCAACTTTAAAAAAACTTTAGACGGGACTTGGTAGGCATTCAAATTTTGCTCCAATCACACTATTTCAAAGCGGTGAGGGAATAAACAATTTTAATAATCTAAAAGTTTCTCAATTGATTACGTTGTAATTGAACAATTTATTTAATGTTCCGCTACCCAGAATTCCGGCTCAGATCCTAAATGGCATAAACTTTTTATACCGTTATCTTTATGTAATGAAGTTATTACAGTAGACCCAGAAATTTTGGAAAATCTTATAAACCGATTTTTGGAATAACAAAAACGAAATTTTCGACCAGAAATAAATTCTTTTAGTCACGTGTTTTTACAATTGATACAAAGAGTACCATCTTTCCAACAATAAACAACTTGAATTTTATTTACACATTCTTCTTGAATTCCTCCCGATTCGAAAAAGTCTTAATGTCCAATTTTCTCCCACTTGAGCGATTTCTCTTTTTCCTTTCTCAAGCACAAGGAAAGTGCCAAGGGTGAGATTCTGAGACGAAGAAACGTTTAATAGATGACATATACATTTCGACATTGGAGGTGGCTATTGGCGCGAGTATATAGGACCGAATCATTTGTCATCGAACCACATTGTGGTCGCGCCTCTGCATCGCAGCCAGAAATGCTCTTCCGTTCGAATTCGTGTTCTGATCATTGTTGCCGTGCGTTCGAATCGTTTGATTTATGCATTCCTTTCTCGAGTGACAATACCGGCGGGTAGCAGTAAAGAAACCACTGGAATGGTCCTTCTCTATTTTGGGGTGTGGGGCTACCAACCTCCGAATAAAGGGCCGGAGGTTATGGAAGGGGATCGAAACCGGGTATATTCGCTCGAGCATCTGCCAATATTTGTCATCCATTATCGCTTTTGCCTTGTAAACAGAACTTTATGAACGACTTGTTAAACCAGAGGCTACAGTCTCTATCGATAATTTTGTTGTCCTAGTGTGCACTACAAATTCTAATTGAAATTTGTCTGAGAGTTTTTAGGAGAAATTTTTTTTGAGGACCAAGATGAATCGAATAAATTAATTAATCTATAATTCAACTTTGACAATATAGAAGCGAATTTTATCAATTTGTGATTAGGAGTTGAAAGATATACTAACTTGGATTCTTTAGAAGATGAAACAAATATCGGACGCTGGGAATAAATAAATATATTTTTCTCCCTTTGGATATAAAGTTAATTTTATTAATCTAGGAAATAAAGCTGCAAAATAATTTTTTTTTTAATAAATCAAAGGGGTAGAAAATTAAAATTAACAACTGAATAGAAAGCTTAACTCAAAAATTCCAAAAATAAGTTGTAAAATAATAAGTAAAATAGGAAGCTTGACTCAAATTAGTTGTGTAACAATTTTCTCTCTAATTGTACGTAAATTTATTTTAATAATCAAACTTTAAATTAACACTCAAATCAGAGAATCTACTGTTAACACCATTTTAATTTCAAATATAATTATAAACATACATAATTTATATACCTCCAAAAGATTTTTTCACGTGTTAATTATACTGTTTTTTATATTAAAGCTCGTAATCAACTAAATAATTTAATTTTCGCTTTGCGACGTGAAGCGTCTCTGAGAAAAAAGATTTTTTTTACAAGAATAAAAATATGTTTACATTGATTGCATTGAAAGAAATAGTTTTTATGCTTGTTCCAAGAATAAGATATTTGGCGTAAACTTTCGTCTGCTTCTGTCATGCGCTAAACAGTTTAACATAACCTCAAATTCTTGAGTCTGTAATATTTTATACTAGGACCGATTATAAGCATAATTTATACTTGATCCAATCGATTTTTGCATTGGTGCAAGAAAAGTTTTTTCTCTGTTATTGAATTCTTAATTTCTCTCTTCCAACTCAATTAACAATTCTTCTATTATTCTAATTCTAACATTAATTTTCTCCATAAATACACGAAACTTTTGAGTAAATTTAACATGACTTTCAATAATCGACAAATAATAATTTAAATAAACACTTATATCCTTACAGTTGAGTTCTCAATTAATTAATAGAATTTAATAAATTTATTTATGATCTCAATTTCTCAACTAAAATTAAATTCATAAATGAAGGCTTAAATTTAATTATCTTCCAGGATTGAATTTGGCTAGCTTATTAGCTCAAGATTTGGAGGATGATAGAGGAGGTTAATCTTTAATTTAATTTAAGAATTTTAATTTCTATTTGAAAATATTAATTATAGTGAAGATCATTTAAATAAGACGCCTGAATTAAACAATAACATTTTATTTAGACGAATTAATCTAAATGTTTAAAGCAGAAACATAGATTTTACACAAATTAAATTTTGAGGTTAAGAAATTTAGTAAATTCACAATAATAAATCAATTATATAAAAATAACAAATGTTAGGTTAGGTTTCTATAAAAGACAAATATAATTCTTTTAATTTACTATAAGCAAGAATATTCAGTCCAAGACAAGGTCAAAGAAGAAATCTTAATTATTTATTAGTACAAAATTAGATCGGTTTTAAATTAAAAAAATCAAATAGCGACATTTTAGAAAGAAAAGAATGATTTTTGGAATCTTGGATGGAAAAGGATGAACAAAATTTTAGTTTTAATTCATTTCGAAAACCAATCTAATTTAAAATCAATTCAATTTTAGAATCAAGAAAAAAATAATAAGGAAATAGAAACTTTCTATTTTTCAAGAATTTGATAATAGCGATCTTACCAAATGAAAATCCAAAGTTTCGATTCCAAACTAGTTGCCCAAATTCTTTAAATTATAAAACTTTTTAAATGCAGAAAATTCAAAAATTAATTGATCAAATTCTTGAAATTGTTTAATTACAGTCCAAAGATAATAAAATATGAGTCCTTTCTAAAAATTTCCAAGAAGATTAAACGCCCAATCTTAATAACTGGTGACAGATTGCAAATGGCGTCAGTTATTATTTTTTATGGTTACCAATGTGAGAAAGTTAAGATTCCAAAGCTCTTTATCTACAACAAAAAAAAACCCCTATACTCTTAAAATAATTAAGATAACGAAATTTACATATTCCAATGCAATTTTCTTAATTATAAATTTTGTGGTTGTTTAATTCTATTGGTTAAAGGAAGAAGAAGAAAAATTCAAATGTTCAATGATTTCCAATAAAATAAATTAATCTTCAAGTGACTGAATCAGATCCTTAATAAATATTAGGAAACGCATTAAGAAAAAGGTTTGCATTTTAAAATAAATTCACCAAAAACTTTGCTAAATTCAGCAATCGAAAACATTGACAAATTCTTCTTAAATCAATAATCCAATTTTTGAGGTTAGGCGGTAAAATTCAAATTAATTAGAAATATTATATCATAATATTTAAATAATTTTCTTGAATATTCTAAAATTAACAAAAAGGTTACATAATTTAATCTGTAATTTTCAAAATGAAATACAATTTCACGGTAAATTCAAAATTTGGACAGGAACAGTAGTTTAAATCAGCAAAAATGTCTTTTAATTTCGTAATTTTTGTTAGTACTTGTTGACTCGACACAGAATAACATAAATAAAAGGAAAACAAATCAAATGAAGTTTTAAATAAATTCTAAATAAATGAATAATACAAATATAATATAAATAAATTAAATAAATAAGTAAATTATAAATTTTGACCAAGCCTTGAAATGTCGAACAAAAATAAAATTTGATTTTAAACAAATTTATCATTTAAATTTAATTTAAAGAACCAAAATCAAAATTTTAAAAATTGAGCCAGGTGTGAATTGTAAAATTCTTTTAATTAAAGTTTACAACTTCACAAGAAGTTTCCCATTTTCTTTGTTAATGAAATACCTAAGAATATTTTTAAATATCGAAAAATATCCTGAAAAATTTTGAGGTTACGTTACTCACAGGTTTTTGAGGTCGCTGATTACAATTCTGACATTTGTTTTAAAAAATTCAATATGGCGGAAGAATTTTTAAAAAAGTGTTAGATTTTTCTGAAACTTTTTATTTACGAGTTTTTTGGGTCACCGATTACAAATTTGTCATTCGTTTTACAAAATTCAAAATGGCGGATCCAATATGGAAGAGAAATTTTTTCAAAATTGTTGGATTTTCTTGAAACTTATTATTTAAGAGTTTTTTGAGTCACTGATTACGAAACTGGCATTCGTTTTAAAAAATTAAAAACAGCGGATCTAATATTGCGCAAAAATTTTTTCAAAATTATTGGATTTTCTTGAAACTTATTATTTAAGAGTTTTTTGAGTCACTGATTACGAATCTGGCATTCGTTTTACAAAATTCAAAATGGCGGAACCAATATGACGGAGAAATTTTTTCAAAATGGTTGGATTTTCTTGCAACTTTTTATGTAGGGGTTTTCGAGGTCGCTGATTACGAATTTGACATTCGTTTTACAAAATTCAAAATGGCGGATCCAATATGGCGAAGGAAAATTAAAAAACTGTTGGATTTTCTCGAAATTTTTTATTTTAGGGTTTTTGGGGTCCCTAATTTCGAATCTTAGATTCCACTCTTTGATTTTCCCATCAGACTCGATTTTTCAATAAATTCAAATTACACAAAATAGAGTAATACCGGAAGGTGGCTAGTTAAAAAAAAAAACAAGTCAGTGTGGTTGCACGCATCCTTCCACAAAACTGTTATTATCCCTTGAGGCATATGTGGGCCACACATCAGAATAAAACACTTTCGAACCCATTGACGAACTCGGGACATGTTTCTCCATCTGTTAAGCCCCCGGCACAAAATACAGTTACACATATTGTTCACCGCAGGCCTGCATTTTTCCAATCTTCATTAAAATTCGAATTTTATATTCAATAATAAAAAAAAATTTATCAATGAATAAAACACCTGCATAATGAACTTTTTAATAATAAAAAGCTCTAGCTAACTGGTTATTTTTCATAATTTATTTTTCCTTCTTTTTTACGCTGCTTTGAAACAATTTTCAAACCTCTAATTCAATTAGAAAAGTGACTTTGTAATTTGACCCTTTCTTGGAATGCATTATGATACATCGAACGAACGTGACGGGGTTAAAAATCAATTCGCTAATGCACGCTGAGACGAAAATATACCCTAGTGCGACATTTGCGCTGCTCATTTATTTGTATTTTCGCGATTTATGGCACGTATAAAGTCCTTATTACGTCACGTGTTATTTATGCACGTGTGGTAGAATGAGAAATGCCTCGGTGCCACCCCGACCCACCTGGGGGCGGAATCGCCTCCGCCCCTGCCGCCCCCAGGCGGATTGGGGCCGCGCACCTAAAATCAACAAAACCTATCGTGCTCTCTAAACAAAAGACACTTTTTACTATACAAGAAATCCAGTTCTTCGAATCTTTACAACATGGGAAAATTTACGCAGTTATTCAAAAATAATTTTACAAAATTACACACATGGGTTAGATCTTTTTTTGATATTATTTGGTTGGGGAGGAACGGAAAATTTGAAATTTTAAAATATCTTGATTGAGATTCGCCATTTTTGATAAGTTCTGGATAAATTACCGAGACAAAATAAATGAATAAAAATGAGGATAAAAGTAAAAAAATTATAAATTACTTCATTATTGAAATACATAAAATAAAACCTAACCTAATCTGTCACATATTCTTTTTACTCACCAAAGCATTCAAATTTAAAATTTAAACATTAAAATTTCTTATTAACTAAATTTAAAAGCATGTTCTCTCATAAAGGAAAACATGTTTTTTTGTTTGAACTTATTACATTTTATCGGAGAAAACATATACTACCACGCGTCGAAAGAATTCTGAAAAATTTTTAAAAGTCACACTAGACATTCGGGCAAAAAAGTTTTGTTTGTTTGTTTTCCAAAAACCAATTATCTTATTAATATTATAAAGAGAATTTCACCTTTTAATACAGGAAATATAAAGTTTTTTCTCTAAACCCTAAAATGACATCGAAAAAATTCCCTTCATAAAAGAAAACACAAGACTATAAAAAATATATAAAGTTCCTGGGATTGAAATAACTTGAAAAGTTGAATTTCTAACACTCTAATAGTTTATATAAATACCTGCTTGCTTCGAGAAAGCGTAAGTTTTAGAAAGAAAACCTAAAATTTGATATTCAATGACAAATGTGACAGGTTAATACGCCATGATTGATTCTTTACTCTCTCGCACTTTTTCCGCGCATGCGCACTTTTTTTAAAGATAATTCCCGCGCTTATTTAAAATTATATTTTAAAAATATAGTAAAAATGATTCTTCAATGTACAATTATTATAATTATTATTTATATAAATGCAATAATTAATATAATCAATTTGTTAAAACACTGATTTTCTATCCAGAAGCAGTAACAACTTTATATTTATTGTAATATTATAAATTTATTTCCATAATATTATGAATTTATCACTCAGTTAATAATTATTGAAAAGATATTATTGATTTCACTGAGTCAAATAAAACGAAAAAATCTTCACTTTTTTAACGTTTCAACAGCTATGCTGCCCTCATCAGAAACTAAAATTTATTAATAACATGTTTAACAAAAAATTAATTTACAAATTATGCATATAATAAAATGAAATGGTGTCAACAATAATTACCGTAAAAAATTAACAATAAATAAATTAAATATAAGGACGATGACAAATTTTTGACAACAAGTGTCTCGTCCGTTTACTAAAATTAAACTGAGGTAATTAGAATATTATTGAACTAATCAATGCGATCGTATTATTATAAGTCATTGTGTACCCTTATATTTTGTACACAATGACTTATAATAATACGATCGCATTGATTAGTTCAATAATATTCTAATTACTTCAGTTTAATTTTAGTAAACGGACGAGACACTTGTTGTCAAAAATTTGTCATCGTCCTTATATTTAATTTATTTATTGTTAATTTTTTACGGTAATTATTGTTGACACCATTTCATTTTATTATATGCATAATTTGTAAATTAATTTTTTGTTAAACATGTTATTAATAAATTTTAGTTTCTGATGAGGGCAGCATAGCTGTTGAAACGTTAAAAAAGTGAAGATTTTTTCGTTTTATTTGACTCAGTGAAATCGATAATATCTTTTCAATAACTTTATATTTAGTTTTCACATTATATACTTAAGCCCGCCGAAACACACTCTTTTACTAAAATATTATTTATTTTGACATAACCTAAAACTGAATTTCACTAATTATAATTTTTAAAAGTTTAGAAAAATAACTTGGAATAAAAAAAAACTGAAATTAATAAACTGAAGTAAATAAATAACTAGAATCTTGAACAAAAGTACTAGATAATAAATAAGGAACTAGAAACTGAAGAAAATAACTAGGTATTCAGTTATAAAATACGAAATAGAAAAAAAAACTAGAAAGAGAAGAAAGTCACTAAAAATATATTAAACAAAACTAGAATTAATAAAAAAATTAATTAAGAGGTTAAAAATATCTAAAGTTTAGAAAAGGATATCTGGAAAGCACTTACGAATTATCAGTAGAATGTTAAAAATATTAACTTCAAAGCTGATTTTTAATTATAGACAATGGAATAAAAAAACTAAAAAAAAAAAAATCAAAAAGTAAAGAAAAGTTACTATAGAAATTAAACAATGTTTTTAAAATAAAAATAATAAAAAATATTGAAAGGTAAAAAATTACTAGGAATTGAAGAAAAATAACTGAAAAAAAGAATAACTAAATTTAGAAAAAATAACTAGACGATAAAGAAAAATAACTATCACACGCACATATATGTATATAGATATTTGCTTAAAAAAGAATGCGTTTTAGATAAAATATAAAATATAATTATTTTACAATAAATTAATGTAAAAAAACGCCAGTAACTATTTTGAAGCACAAACAATTCATTATAAAAGAAATAAAAATATAACAAAATAATTATCATTACAAATTAACTATAAGTTAATAAAGTGTAAAAATTATTATTAAATATAACAATTATGAACAATTTACAAAAAAAAGAAAGTAATTTAAATTTCCGATAAGAATTAAAAGTCTAGGAAATAAATTGAAAAAATAAGAGTAATAAAAAATTAGAGAAAATATTTGAAAATTGAAAAAAATTATTTAAATTGAGATAAATAATTAAAAATTTTGAAAATTAATTTAGAAAAATACTTGAAACTTTTAAAAGTTAATTGCAAAAAAAAAGAAAAGAATTAAAAGTAGAAAAAATAAATGAAAACAGATAAATATAATTTAAAATTCAGAAAAACATTTTTTAATTTAAGAAAAATAATTGCAAAACATACAGAATATAGGTACATAAAATACAAGAAAATCGTAGATATAATTGAAAATTGAATAGAAAAATAAAAATTTCAGATAAATAATTAAATTTTTTTTGGAAATTATGAAAAAGAACGTAAATAATTGAAAATAATAAACAAGTAATACAAATAATTGAAAATTGAATTAAATAATTAATAATGATTAAAAATTAAAGAAAATAATAGTAAATTTGAGAAAAATATTTAAAAATTTTAGGAAGTAATTTTAAAAAAATAAGAATTATTAAAACTTGTGGAAAATAATTGGAAAATGATTTTAAAATTTTAAACTTGAAGACAATAATTGAAATATGATAAAAACAATAATAAGTTGAAAAAATTTTTGTTATTTTTCATCCAATTAACAACAATTTTTTTAAAATTTCAATTTAAATCTTTAATCTTCAATTTAATTCTTTTTAATCTTCCATTTATTTCTTTAATTTTCAATTATTTTCTTCAATTTTCAATTGCATTCTACGTTTTTCATTTACTTTATTCAAAATTCAATAATTCTCACATTTTCTGAATTATCACATTTTTTCTTGAAATTTTAATATAATTCTTCAACTTCTAAATAATTTATTTAATTTTCATTTATTTTTTAAAATTGTTTCCATTATTTTCATCAGTTTTCAATTGACAATTTATTTTCTTCTTGAATTTTATGATTATTCATTAATTTACATTTTTTATTTTCGAATGCCGATTATTCTCACCATTTTTCGAATTTTTTTTTTCGATTGTTAATTATTATTTTCTTTTTTAGTCAATTATTTTCGTCAATATTTTATTATCTTTCTCATATTGTAATTTTTCTTTCAATTATCAATTATTTTCTTGAAATTTACATTTAATTTTTTAATTTCCAATTTATTTCTTCAATTTTTAATTATTTTCTTCAATTCTCAAAAATTTTCTTTAAGTTTCAAGTATTTTCATCGATTTTCAATTAATTCCTTAATATTATTTAATTCCAGCATTTTCTCAAATTATCAATTATTTTCTTTCAATACAATTCTTGAATTTCCAATTAATTTCTTTAATTTTCATTTTTATTTTCAACAATTTTTTCCCATAATTTTCATCAGTTTTCAATTGGCAATTTATTATTCTCCTTCAATTTTATGAATATTCGTTAATTACCAATTTTTTTTTGTACGAATGACGATTATTCTCAACATTTGTCGAATTTTTTTTAAATTGTTAATTAATTAATTATTTTCGTCATATTGTAATTTTTCTTTTGATAATCAATTATTTTCTTCAAATTTACATTTAATTCTTTAATTTACAATTTATTGGAAAATTCCAGTTTTTGAAAGCGGGATATATTATTGAATAAATAAATAAATTTTTAATTATTTTCTTGAATTTTCAAATATTTTTTTTAATCTTCAATTTTTTTATCGATTCTCAATTAATTCCTCAATATTCAACAATTCTCTTATTTTTTCAATTAATTTTTTCACTGATAAAAATTCTTTTAAAATTTTAATCTAATTATTTCATTCTAGAAGTACTATTCTCTTTAATTCTGAGTTATTTTCTTTAAATTTAAATTTCACTTTTAAATTTTCAATTATTTTCTTTAATATTAAAAATTTATCGCTTTTATTTTATTAATTTTTTTCGATTATCATTAAGTTTCTCTAATTTCCAATACAATTGTTCAATTATTTTCTTTAATTTTTTATTCTATTTTTTAATTTTTATTTCCATACTTCAATTTTCAATTATTTTTTTCAATTTTAATTATTTTTTTCGATTTTCAATGCAGTTGTTAAATGTGCAATTATTTCTAACAATTATTCCTATAATTTTCTTAATTTTTCAATTTGCAATTATTTTCCTTAAACTTAATATTTCTTGTTCAATTTTTACAATTTCTTTTTAAGTTGTCTATTAATCCAGTCATTTTTTGAATTTTGTTTTCAATTGACAATCATTTTCGTAATTTTCTTCCATTTTTCAACTATTTCCTTCAATTTTTAATTAATATCTTAAAATTTTATAATTATTCTTTGATTTTTTAAAATTAGTTTGTTGGGTTGTGTCTTAATCTAGTTATTTTTTGAATTTTGTTTTCAATTGCCAATTATTTTTGCCATTTTGTAATTTTTTTTCCAATTATCTTTTATTTTTTCAAATTTTAATTTAACATGGATTGAGAAAATTTGACTCAATTTGATAAATAAATATAAAACTTAAATTCTTATAAATTCTCAATTAGAATTTTGGTCGGTTATATTCTAGTTCTCATTACCATTTTCCAGGTAATATTACTTCTTCGCAACTCTACTGATAATTTCAATAAATTCCATTTCAAAAGTTGCGCCAAAGTTGGTAGCCCTTCAGCTTGAAACTCTGGTTTTCATTTTCATAACCTAAAAATAAGTGACACTTTAGTGTGCGACTACAAGCCATTATCGTTAAAATTGAACAAACTATCCAATCTACTATATTACTTACACCAGAAAACTATATTATATTTCTTGCATTTTTATACAACTAATTATTATTTAATAGTATTTTCTATTTTTTGTCTTATTTGGGTCCAAAGACAACCAAACACATTTTTGCTCGCATTTTTGTTTTACGAAATTCGGAAGATGTCCGATTGATAATGAAATTATCATATATATTTTTAGGACCGATTGAAAAAGAGAAACATAAATGTTGTTGTTTTTTATCTTATTAATGAAGAAAATGGAAGATTATGATGACGCAAATTGAAGTGCATTTGACACCATTTGGGGAAATGTCAGGTTTCGCAGAGCCAGTCATCTTTGAAAATACGAGTATTATTCTCGAGGAAGGATCATAGGATTCCTGTTGCAGAAGCTTCCAGCATGCAAATGCCTTCGCAATTGTGAGCACGTATGACATACGGGATCATGCGAGCCTGAGTACCAAGACACAATACGGGCCAGTCATTACCTGTCTATAGTCATTGTTCAGAATGTGCCGGATGCACCGAGACCAAGGAAAGTAATGGCGCTCTCTAACCGGTTGCCAGCTTGTGAATACCCCCACCCAGCTTCTTCTCAACATGTGAATATTACACACATGCACTGAAAAAATTAACAATGTAATCATAACCAAAAAATTTTTTAAGAAATCTTTTCCAATTTCACCGAATTTCAGTGAGAATTGTAATAAAAGTTCAGGGATCACAGACTGTCCCCTATTTCCCCTATTTTTAAGTTTTTCCCCTATTTTAAAGATTTGTCCTCTATTTCCCCTATTTCTAATTTTCAAATTTAAATTTACAATTTATCAAAGTTATTTTTTACTTAATTCTGAATTTGTATCATTTAATAATTTAATAATCGCGCTGAGCTATTTGAGAGAGAGAGATTGACCACAGTTTATTTTTTTTTTGTTTGCCATTTTTAAAAGACTGGTAATTTTAAATACTAATGAAAAAGGAAGAGCTAGCCGCTTTTTTAAAGAAAATTATAAACAATGGTTTAAGAGTTTTAAAACAATGATTTTTTGTTCAATTATCATTTATTTTCCGCCATTTTTAATTAATTTAAAAATTTTTTCAACTTCCACTTATTCTGTCAAAATTTTATAACTATTCTTTAACTTT
Organism: Ganaspis brasiliensis; assembly: GCA_037103525.1. Lineage (NCBI taxonomy): Eukaryota > Metazoa > Arthropoda > Insecta > Hymenoptera > Figitidae > Ganaspis > Ganaspis brasiliensis. Next base: position 2,343,818 of record JAZKLR010000294.1, read on the forward strand.
TTAAATTATTTCGTTCTCTTGTTAATTATTCTCGACAGTTTCCAAATTTTTTTACATTTGTCAATTATTTTCTTTATTCCTTTATTTCTCGACTTTTTTCAATAATTTTTTCAATTATAAAAACTGTTTTAAAATTCAATTTAGTTGTTCAATTCTACAACTATTTTCTTCAATTCTCAAATGAAATGTTTTTTTTTTTAATTTTAACCCTCTGACGGCTGAATTAACTGTTGAAAAATTGTATCGAAACGGTTAAATTATTCCTGTATAGAAAAATTTTTACTTTCAGGTTCTATTATAGTTTTCGGGGTCGCAGATTACGAACCTGAAGTTAGATTTTAAAAATTCAAAATGGTGGATCTGATATGACGGACGAAAAATTTAAAGATCAATCGTTTTTTAATTATTTATAATTTGTTTATTTATAAATAAACAATTAGTAAAGATAAATTTCAAAGACTTGTGGGGAATTTAATCCGATTTTTTGGTTATTAAAATATAAAGAAAAACGTTACCCCGAGTATACTCCGGTTAAACCGTAGGAGGGTTAAATATTTCATTCTAATTTCATTTCCATTTTTTAAATATATTTAATGATTCTCGTCTTTTTCAAAATACTTTCTTCAATTTTTAATTATATTCTTTAAATTTCAATTTAATTTTTAACTTTTCAGTTTAATTCAATTTTCCATTATTTTTTTTTTCTGTCACAAAAATTGTTTTAAAATTTGAATTCAAATGTTTAATTCTACGACTATTTTCTTTAAATTTCAAATTCCATTTTTAAATTTTAAGCTAATGTCTCTAATATTAAAAGGTTCTCGCTTTTTTTCAATTATTTTCTTCTATATTAAATAATTATCGTTTTTTTTCAATTACTTTTTTGAATTTTCAAGTTTATTCTTTAAATTTCAATTCCTTCTTGCAAAGTTTAATTATTTTCTTAATTTTTTTCAATTTGCAATCTAGTTGTTCAATGTTCGATTATTTCCAACAATTAGGTATACCTATAATTTTCATAGTTTTTGGATTATTTTGTTTAAATATAACATTGTTTGATTTTTTGAATTATTTTTTTCCAATTGTGAATTAATCTACTTTTCAACTATTTCTTTCAATTATTATTTATTTCCCTCAATTGTTAGAGTTTTCTTTTCAATTTTAATTTATTTTTTCAAATTTTAATTCAATACTTAAATTTGCAGTTTATTTCTTCAAGTTTTTATTATTTTCTTGAATTTCAATTATTTTTGTCGATTTTCAATTCAGTTTTTCAATTTGCAATCATTTCCAACAGTTATTTCTATAATTTTCTTAATTTTTCAATTTTCTAGTTAAAATTTAATGTTTATTGTTATTAATTTTTTAAATTATTCTTCTTCAATTGTGTAATTATGTAAATATTTTTCGAGTTTTATTTTCAATTGTCAATTATTTTCGTTATTTTTCAGTTAAAAAGTTGTTTGAAAAATATTAATTTGACATTTTAGGATAAGTAAACACTAAATTTCCTTCTATTTAAAAAGAAAAAACTATTAAGACCATATTTAACATCTTCAATTTTTCAATGGAAGGCGTCATGTAAATCATATAATCAATCATAATTATTTTATTTATCAAAAGAATGGATAAAAATTCATTAAAATAATAATTGTAACGAAAAAACAATACAATTTCAAAATTGTAAGAAAAAATAATAATTGTATGGAGAAGAAAATAATGGATAACTTTGAAATAGTCAATTGAAATCAAATTAATGATTATAAATTGAGGTAAATAATTGAAAAAAGAAGAAATAAGTTAAAGAACTACACGAATTTTAAATAATTTAAGAATTTGTAGGATATAATTGAACATTCTTGAGCAAAGTTTTAAAAATTGTAGAATATAATTGGAATTTAAGAAATAAATTTAAAAATGGAAGATGCTATTAAAAGTCCTATTATTCAGCATCTTAAGCATTAACGAAAACAATTATTGAAGGATTAAAAAACTTTATTAAGAATTGAAGAAAATAATTGAGAGTTAAAAAAATATATCTGAAATAACAATTAAAAGAAATTATTATTAAAATATAAATTAAAATTAAAATTAATAATTTTAATTAATAAATTAAAATTAAAGAAAACAATTAAAAATCGAAAAACATCATTCGAAAAATTGAAAAATACAATTATTGATATTTCAATAAAATAAATAAAAATTCAATTTAAAAATTGAGAATTTAAAAGGATGAATATAAATTACTATAATTGAAAATACTGAAAAACATGATTAAGATTGGCTTAAAAATGAATAATTGAAAAAATTTAATTAAGATAGAATATTAAAAATTGAACGACAATATTATGAATTATAAATTTATTAAAATATCTGCAAACAGAATATATAAATCACTTAATATTTTCTTTAATGCCCTTTTTAAAAAATGACGCAGAATAATATTTGATGATATTTCTCAACTAGTTGAAAGTTGATTAAATACAAAAATAAAATATTTGCGAGTAACTTTAAGAATCTGTTTGTATAAAAGATTTTATAAGAGATTTGAAAAATCTCTATTTTAAAGGAATAGTCTTAAGTATAAAGTTATAAGTTTAATCAGAAAGGATAACTTAAAAGTCATCCTTTAAATACCCTGATGGAAGTAACGTGATAAAAACTTTATTCATTCGAATCTTTTTTAATCTCTAGGATTAAAAAGGATAAACTTCGTATATCCTTTTCTATTCAAGTCTATTTTTTTCTATTCTGTTTTTAATCTCAGAAATCCATTTGAATCCATAGTTTTATTCATCACAATGTATTTTTTTTAATACCAGAAACTTTATCTAGACCAATATCAGCTTTATCCAATTTAATCTCTTTTTATCCATCTCTATTCTTTAAGTGAATCTATCCAGTTTTATTCAAAATTTTATCTCTCTAAATTTAACCAATTTAATCTTTTTTTTCTCCATACTGAATCTGAATAACAACCAATCATGTTATATCTCTCCTTTTCATATCCAAATTAATTTTTTTGAATCCCACCTGTTTTTAATCTTGAAAATCCATTTGAATCCATGCTTCTATTAATCACAATGTTTTTTTTTCAATCCCAGAAACTTTATCTATACCAATACCAGCTTTATCCAATTTAACCTATTTTTATCCATCTCTATTCTCTAAGTGAATCTATCCAGTTTTATTCAAAATTTTCTCTCTCAAAATTTATCCTAAATTTAACGAATTTAATCTTTTTTTTCATCTATGCTGAATCTGAATAACAACCAATCATTTTCAATTCGTCCTTTTCATATCTAAATAAATTTTTTGAATCCCACCTAAATTTTTCTTATCCTATTTAAAACTGCTAAGCAGTATATCTATTTTTATCTCTAGTTTTCTATCCAAATTTGCGTGAATAAAATCTGAAAAAGAACCAATCTTGTTTTAATCCTTTTCATATCCAAATAAATCTTTTTGAACTTCACCTAAATTTTTTTTATCCTATTTAAAATTACAAAACAAATTCATATTGAACCCTGATCCCTGCAAAGATTCAAGTGGATAAAAATTTAAATTTCTCTTAAGTAGAAAGAAATAAAAAAAGATTCAAATGATCAAAAATGTTGAAATAATATGTCGTGGATAGAAAGTGATAGAAATATTTTTGAAAATGATACAAATGAATAGAAAGGAATTAATAGAGTATATTTATTGATGTATGGATAAGAAAATAAAAGATTAGAAAGATATGCATAAGACAAAATATAAAAAAATATTATTATATGTTAATTAAATTAAATGTTTGTATAATTACAAAACTAAGTAGGTATTGATTAAAGTGAATAGAAAAAGATAAAAATTTCAAAGTTTCACATAGATTAGAGTAAATAGAAAATTTTTATTAATTTGCATCTACGATGGATGTAGAACAAAACAAATATTGCGGATAGGCATAAATTACTGATTTGAACATTTTTAGGTTATGTAAAAAAAACTTCAATGATTTTAAGAAAAGATTTGAAAGTTCTGGTGTTTGAGTTACAATTACATTAACAAGCACATATTTAATGAATTTCATCAAAACATAATTTTTGTTTTTATAAAATTTAAAGAATCAATTTTAAATATTAAAAATATTGCTCCAAAAGAAAATTGCGTTAGTAGTGCCCTCTGATTTGAACTTTAGACATAATCATCCCATTCTATTTTCTTACTCTCAACAGAATAACATATTCTCACGTTAGTAAGAAAATTCCCCCTAAATGTAAAAAAAAACATATTAAATACAAACCCCCAAAATAATCTAGAATATTCCGTTTAAACTCAAAATATATTTTTCCCCCCTATAAAAACCACTTTCTACTTTGAGGTTATGTCACACTGTAAAAACATTCCTATTAAATTACAAATAACAGCAAAATTACCATACATGGAATCACATTTCACACGTACTGCAAAAAAAAAAAAAAGAAAACTATATCAAGATCGTAAAAAGTGACAAAGCGTTCGGCTAGAAAGAACACAAGCAAAGATAAATTTACATGGGTTTTTGAAGGAAAAAAAAAAAAGTTGCTCTTGTTTTGAGGAGTTGAAAGGATTGTGGAACAAGGTGATACAGTGGCAGACACATTTAGTGTTCATATATAGTTCATATATGCAGAAAGATACATCTATGGGGTCTCCTCTTATGTGGCACGATGTAGAGGCGTGGTGGTTCACTCCCAGGTGCGTCTCGTCTTGGGACAATGCCCCGTAGAAACGACACCATAACCACGCCCAGAACTGCTGGCCTACCCTAATATTCACTCATGTCGTGCCCTACAAGTCGGGGTCGTGCGGCAGATGCACCTATAGAAAAATAATATAAAATAATGCCAGTCTGCATATGGGGTTCTGTGACAGACCCGTGCTACCCAGAAAAGTCGCGAGGGTTGTCCACTCTCTGCAAAGATGCTCATTGTCCATTGATCTGTCCCTTTAATCATTAAACAGTTCTGGAAACTTCCCTCGAGTAATGTAAAAATAACTTATGCACGATTATACTTTTTTTTTTTTTTTTTTTCTTTAAAAGAAGTTTTTAAAAATTGAAAACAGCACAAAGTATTCTGTGATCATACATTTTTTTTCTATTCGATTCTATTTTATTTTTAGAATTCCGAACACAAACTGTAAAAATGGAATTCTTGTGTTCTTACTCGTTTTTCGACAAAAAAAATTACCCCCCCTCCTCTAGCGGCCAAAGTATTTGAGATAGAGAGTTGAAATTTGGTACACATATGTATTTTTGCGAGTAGATTGCAGGAAAAATATAGAGAATGTGATTTGAGGTGATAGTCAAAGCGTTGTCAAGGAAAAACTTTTTTTTTTTAAAAAAAAACGTGCCCCCTTCTCGATATTTTTTAAACTATTTGACCTAGAGATTTGAAATTTGGTATCCCTGGGTATTTTTAAGAGTAGATTACAGAAAAAATATAGCGAATGTTGCTAGACTTAGTTTTCAAAAGTTATAATTGAAAAATGACAAAATACCGTTATGCTAGAGCTCGGCCTATTTAACCTGAAAAGTTGGGAATTGGCAGAAATGTGTAATTTTACTCAGAAATTTTTTTAGAATCATAAAAATTGTGGTTTAAATCTATTATCATAGCATTTTTTTCAAAAAAGTGAAATTTTACCGAAAAAAACATTTTTCTGATTGAACAGCTACAATATTTCACAGTATCATATTTTAGATTATTTTTTTTTGTACAAAATGTTTATTTTTATGCCTAAATTACTTTAAAAATAAAAAGAAATTCAATAAAAAAAATTTTTTTTTCTTTAAAATTAACAATTATATAAAAAAAACTTTATCCATTTGCTTGGAAGTCCTTAAGCTTATAAAAATGCATAACCTTATACTGAAATTTTAATAAAAGTAAAAAAATTATGATTAAAATTTATTATTAGGGGCCATCCATAAATTACGTAAGACTTTTAGGGGGTGGGGGGGTCCAGTAAATCTTACGACCAATAGAAAAAATGGCGCTAATGCATGTAAAAAATTTTACATGGGGTAGGGGGGGGAGTTCAAATTACCGAAAAAACGTCTTACGTAATTTATGGATGGCCCCTCATAGTATTTTCTTCAAAAAATGGAAATTTTGCTAGACAAAAAGTTTTATCTTTAAATCAGTTACTAATTGAAATACCTTCAAGCGGGGCTATTTTGTACACAAAACTGCTCTTTTTAAACTTTTTGCTTTATTAAAATTCATAATTTGAAAAAATAAAAATTTTATCTGTTCAGTAATGTTATGGATATCCTTCTAAAGATTTTCTACGAGTTAGCCGAAGAGGAAAAAATTTTTGTCTGAGTTATGGAAACTTAAAATCTCTATCAGTGGGTCTATTTTGTGCATCAAAGTTTGTTTATTTATAAAGTTGTGTAAAATATTTTTTTATCGTTTTTGCTGTATAAAGTATTTTTTCTAGATGTTCCAGAGTACAATAAAGAAAATTAAGGAAAAACAATTTTTTTTTTTAGGAATTGTTTAATTAATTTGAAAACAAAACACTGAAATTTCACAAAAATGTAGATTTACAAAAAAAAGTTATTTTTAATGAAAACTTTTACTTCTATAAAAATTGTAAAAAAATTAATATCTGTTGGACCAGTTTTTCAGTATTATAGAAAAATTAATAAAATTTGGCAAATAGGAATTCTTTGGGTCGCAGATTACGAATCTGTTAATAATTTTTCAAAATTTTATTAGTAAAATATGACTTTATTAGTAAAAAAAAAAACTAAAAAATATAGTTAAAATTTGATTAATTGAATTAGTAAACAATATTTTACTAAAATATTAGTTATTTTGACATAATCTAAAAATAAATTTGACTAATGATTAGTTATTTTTTACTAAATGATTAATAAAAACAAAACTATTTGATTTAGTGACTGAATTTTTGCTTTTGAATTATAGTTATTTTGATCTAGTTCAGATTTAGAGAGTAGTTAGATAGAATTCAAAAAAAGATTGAAATACGATTTTTTCACCAAAAATTAAATATTTTTTAACAACTTTACGATAATTTCGAAACTGTCAGAAAATATTTCGTACAATCGGTAAGATTTTATAATTTTCTATAATGTTTCCGAAATATTTCGTATTGAGTTCGAATGTTTTCATAACTAAATGCAAAAAATATGAGAAGGTAAGATTTTTTAAATTTTAGTGCGAAATTAAGTTTTAAAAAGAATTAACAGATTTTCCGATTTTAAATTTTATTTTAACAATTTGGGTTTTATAATAAGTTGGTCAACAACATTTTTTTTCACAATTAATTAAAAATAAATAAACAAAAATTGAATTCAAATAAATAAATTAAATTTAAAGAATAGTTTTGGTAAACTTTACAAAATTTTTATTTCCTCTGTATCTATTATTTTTAAACATCTAAATTACCGCAAAAAATTTTTCTGCCAAAAATAATCGCTATTTTTAGTTAAATAAATTGAGGTCAGAAAATCCGATTACGATTTCTGGTAAAAAAATTTCTGGTTAAATTTCTGGTTTATAATTTTTAATTTTAATTTTAATTTTAATCTTATTTTATTCAACTTATATATTTTTAGTTCTAAGGTATATTTTTTGTATTTATTGCCAAAACGATTTCTTTTATACTAATGTAAAAGGTATTCTTAAGCCTGTAAATCTACTTAAATAAAAATAAAAATAAAAAAAAATAAAAAATGTTTTAGTTAAATAATATTCCAATTGAAATTGACGGAAATTTCAGTTTAATTTACCGAAATAATATATTTAGGTATCGATAAAAAAACCACTCTCTAAATCTGAATGAGTGATTTTCTACTAATGAATTAGCGAGAAATCGGTCACTATTAAATAGTAAAAAATTTCACTATTTTTTAGTAGAAAACTACTAATTTTAAAATTAAATTTTTTTAATTGTAATAGTGAAAGTATACTTTTTCAGTTAGTAGATATTTCACTTTCAAATTAGTAGTTTTTTGCTAATAATTAGTAACTTTCTACTAAAAAATAGGAAAATTGTTGACTATTTAATAGTAACTGATTTCTCGCTAATTCATTAGTAGAGAATCACTAATTCAGATTTAGAGAGCAGAATTAGATAGCTAGATGATATTTTGTTACTTTAACTGAAAATTACGGTAAAATTAATTACAATAACTTGTCAAAATATCTGGAAATTTATCATACTACAACATATTTTTTTAAACTTGTCTATTTATATAGATTTTTCTAAAAAAACTACTCTCTAAATTTGAATTAGTGATTTTTTTAGTGAAAAACAAGCTACTGTTAAAAAGTAAGAATTTTTCTAATTTTGTATTTAAAAACTTCTAATTTGCAGTAGAAAACTATTCATCAAAATAGTAGAAAACTACTAATTAAAATAGCGAAACTTCTTATTTTAATTAGTAATTTTATACTATTTCAATTAGTACTAAGTTTTAAACTACTAATTTTTAGTAGAAAACTATTAATTAAATTAGTTAAACTCTACTATTTTAATTAGTAATTTTCTACTAAAAATTATTAGTTCTTTACTTAAAAATTATTAAAATTCTTACTAATTAATAGTAGCTCACTTTTCCCTAATTCATTAGTAAAAAATCTCTAATTCCGATTTAGAGTTTACACATAGAAATTTTATTTTACACTACTACAGCCGCCATTTTGAATAATTCAAACACCAACCAGCAGGGGCGTTTTGTAATAATCTACCAAGTTTTTCAGTGTCCGAAGCAGGTGACAAATTGCCCAAACAAATGAAAAGGGTAACTATAATAAAATCTATATATTTATTTTAAATTAATCCACTCCCTTAATAATTTCTAATTTGATTCCCCTTCCCTTATTTCCGGGAAATAAAAATTCCAGTATCTCTTTCACCTGAAAAACCACGTGGGAAAGCAGTGTTGAATGTTAAATAAAAAAAAAACAATTAACGAAACCGCAAACATCCTAATTCCGCAACAAACTGTTATCAAACGGACGAGCTACCGTTTTGAGATGTCGATGGTCGCGTGGTCAATTTGAAGCCTCGCGATTCGAAAACAAGGAAGTGACGCGATATTGATGATTATAATTTGCAACCGATACCGGAACAGGAACGTTTGATTACCGTAATCAGTCTCACGCAGCAAAGGTATATGATTCACATAAAAAAAGAATAAAATAAAAAAAATAAAAAATGTAAGAGAATCTTGGGTGGGGGACGAGAAGGACAGTCTGTTTTGTAGAAGAGGGTCGCACATTAAGTGAAAGAGGAAGAGGAAAATAATTATAAAAAAAAAAGGAGGAAAAAAAAAATAACAAAACCGGGAAGAAGGAGGAGTATATACGCATGCGCGTGCAGACAACTCTTTCCGTGTGTGACTGTTATTATGGCGAACAAAGGCTCCCCATATGGCGACCCGCGGACTAATATATGTTATTAGATATTACTCTATGATAATTAAATGTCTATACGGCATTGTTACGGTCGTACTTACATTACATTACCGGAATGACACGTTGCGCTACAATGCTTCGAATGTCGTGAACGGCGAGGATTCGACGTTTCTGCCGATCCGGTCGACGATTCCGCGAATCGCTGACCGCGGGAAAATGTGAAATGACCTCTTTTCCCTGTACACGAAATTTATCATTGTTAATAATAATAATAAACTGGGTTATTGGTGGATGAAAATTTGAATTATTGTTGGAATGTAAAATTTTGCAAAGTGATTTAATTGAATTTGTTTTTAAAAAGCTTAAGAAAGATTTAAACTGGTTTTGAGCTGTTAAAAAAAAGTTGGAGGCAATTTTAAAGTAGTTTAAAACAGATTTAAATTGTTTTGAACATTCTACAAACGATTATAAACTGGTTCTGAATAGTTTTAAAATAATTCAAAACCGGTTTAAACAATTCCTGTGAATAAATAAATTATAACTGGTTTTAAGTAGTTCTAAATAGTTCTAAATATATTTGAATTAGTTTTAGAGAGTTTAAAACAGTTTTGAACAGTTTTAAACTGGTTGCAAACACTTTTCAATAAGTGGTAAACAGAAATAATTTACAAATGGCTTTAAAATGTTCGAAGTAGATTCGGATATCTTTGAACCGGTTCAAGAGAGTTTACAACAGTTTAAAACTAAATTCCGACAGTTTCAAACTAGTTCCAAACATAATTCTTCTAAACATAATTATTTTCTAATGGCTTTTAAAGAGCTCGAAAAAGTTCCAAACATCTTTCAACAAGTTCTAAAAAGTTAAACACAGTTTAAAACCTATTTCGAACCGTTTTAAACAAATTTCGAACCATTTTAAACAAGCCCCGAACCGATGTAACTAAATTCCGAATTATTCTGAACAACTACTAAACATAATTATTTTCTAACCATTTTTAAGGAGTTCCAAATAGTTACAAACATATTTTAACCAGTTCTAAAGAGTTAAAAACAATTTAAAACCAGTTTCGAACCGTTTTAAACGAATTCTGAATCATTTGAAACGACTTTAAACATAATTAATTTATAACCGGGTTTAAATTGTTCTAAATAGCTCCAAATATCATTAAACCGGTTCGAAAAAGTTAAAAACAATTTGAAATTAAATTAGGACAGTTTCGAACAAGTACCAAAGCGCTATAAATAAGTTTCGAACCAATTTGAAAAACTTTTAAACATAATTAGTTTCTAGCCGGTATTAACTATTTTTAAATAAATCCAGGCATCTTTCAATAAGTTCTAAGGAGTTGAAAATAGTTTGAAACTAATTTAGGACAGTTTTAAACAAGTTCCTAACCGTTTTAAACCAGTTCCGAACAATTTTAAACAAGTTTCGAAACTATTTAACTAAATTCCGAAATATTTTTAACAAATTCTAAACGTAATTAGTTTCTAAACGATTTTAAGGAATTCTAAACAGTTCCAAACAACATTCAACCTGTTCGAACAAGTTAAAAACAATTTTAAAACATTTTCCAACCGTTTTAAATGAATTCTGAATCATTTAAACGTCTTCCGAACTTAAATAAATAATTTATATCCGGCTTAAATTGTTCTAAATAGCTATAAATATTTTTGAATTGGTTCTAAAAAGTTTAAAACAGGTTGAAAACTATATTATAACATTTTCAAACAAGTTCCAAACCGTATTTAACTTCGTCTAAGCATAATTAATTTTTAACAAGTTTTAAATAGTTCTAAATATTTCCAAATATCTCTGAACTGATTCGAAAAAGTTTACAACACTTTGGAACTAAATCAAGACAGTTTTGAACAGGTTCCGAGACATTTTAAACAACTTTTATACATAATTAATTTCTAGCTGGTTTGAAGTAGTTCTAATTAGTTTCAAACATCGTTCAACCAGTTTTAATAAGTTAAAACCTTCTTTCAACAAGTTCTGAACAGTTTTAAACAAGTTCCAAATCATTTTCAACAAATTATAAACATAATTATTAATTTACAATCGGTTTAAATTGTTTTACGTAGTTTTAAATATGTTTGAACCGGTTAAAAAAAAGTGTTACAACTGTTTAAAACTATTATTACTATTATAACTATTAGTACAGTTTCAAACAAGTTCCAAACAGATTTAGTTCCGAACCATCTTAAACAACTTTTAAATATAATTAATTTCTGACTGGTGTTAAGTATTTTTAAATAGATCCAAGCAACTTTTGACCAGTTCTAAGAAGTTGAAAACAGTTTGAAACTAAATTCAAACAGTTTTATACAAGTTTCTTAACCGTTTTAAACCAGTTTTGAACCGTTTTAAACAAGCTCTAAACCGATTTAAGCATTTTCCGTATTATTCTAAACAACTTCTAAATATAATTAATTTTAAAACCGGTTTTAAATTGTTCTAAATATGTTTGCACCAGTTCTAAAGAGTTTAATTTAGTTTGAATCTAAATTAGGAGAGTTTTAAACAATGTTCCGAACAATTTTAAACAACTTCTAAACATAATAAATTTCTAACCAGTTGTAAAGAGTTATAATAGTTTCAAACATATTTCAATCAGTTCGAAAGAGTTAAAAACAGTTTAAAACCAGTTTTGAAACGTTTTAAACAAGTTCTGAATCATTTAAAACTACTTCTAAACATAATTAATTTATAACTGGCTTTAAATTTTTCTAAATAGCTCTAAATACCTTTGAATTGGTTCTAAAGAGTTCAAAAAAAGTTGAAACTAAATTGGAACACTTTCAAACTAGTTCTAAACCGTTTTAAACAACTTCTAAACATAATTAATTTCAAACCACTTTTAAAGAATCCTAAGTAGTTCTAAATAGTTCCAAACATATTCCAATCAGTTCTAATGAGTTGAAAACAGTTTAAAACCAGTTCTAAACCGTTTTCAACAAGCTCTAAACCGTTTTCAACAACTCCTAAACATAATTAGTTTATAACTAGATTTAAATTATTTTAAATAGTTGCAAATATTTCTGAACCGGTTCATAAAAGTTTACAACAGTTTAAAACTAAATTAGGATAGTTGTGAACAAGTTCCGAGTTACTTTAAACTACTTCTAAACCTAATTATTTTCTAATCAGTTTTAAGTAGTTCTATATAGTTCAAAACATCGTTTAACTAGTTCTTAAAAGTTAAAAACAGTTTGAAACCAATTCTGAACAGTTTCTAACAGGTTCCAAACCCTTTTTATGAACTTTTAAACATTAATAATTTATGAATATTTTAAAGTAGTTCCTAAATAGTTCCAAACGTATTGGAACTAGTTATAAAGAGTTTATAATAATTTTAAACAAGTTCTGCACAGTTTTAAACAGGTTCCAAACTGTTTTCAGTTTTTTATAAACCTTAATAAAATATTAATGTTTTATATTATTACTAAATTTTTCTAGATTTATATATCTTCTAACCAATTCTATAGAGTTTAAAGCAGTTTGAAACTAGTTCTTAACTGTTTTAAACAGGTTCCAAACAGTTTTTAACAACTTCTAAACATTTTTTGGTAACTAGTTTTAATTAGTTCGAAACAGTTCAAACATTTTTAAACCATTCATTCTTAGTGAATTTAAACATTTTTGAACAGATTTAAATAAATTTGAACATGTTTTTAAATAGATCTTAAAAGTTTAAAACTTGTTTTAAACAGTTTAATCAAGATTCAAATTATTTTCAATAAATTCTGGACAGTTTTGTGTATTTTTAAATAATTCTAAATTAATTTGTCCTGGTTATAGAATAGAAACAATTTTCAATCAGTGACTAATAGTTCTAAAGAATTTCAAAACTGTCTTTAACTAGTTTCGAACAGTATTTTAAGTTTTCAACAATTCGAATTAGTTCTAAATAGTTCTGAATAATTTTAGTTTTGAATCAGTAATTAAGAGTTTTGAACAAGTTCAAAAAAAGTTTTTAATCAATGAAAAACAATTTGAAAATCGTTTTTAAAATTTCTGAAGAGTTTAAAGCAAGTTCTAGAGTTTTTTCAAATCAGCTTTCTTTTAAATTCATGTAAAAAATACCCGAATTACATCTGATCAAAATCATTAATGGGGGGCACCGACCTTTATTTTGCCCCTTCAAATTTGAATTTTATTTTTTTTTCCATCATTTGGGCCCCAAAAATATGCAGGAAAATTAAAAATATATAATCTAAACTTTTAACAAAGTCTAAAATTTACATTTACAAAAAATTAAAACTTTTAAAAATTGAACTTATTTCACAATTTTCAGTAATTTTATTCGCCAAATTTTTTACGCGCTTTTTAAATGATTCTTTTGAATCTCTCGCATGCATTTTCCAAAATTTTAATTTTCAGAAATATACAAAATAAAAACCTTGTATAATGGCGAAATAATCTTTTTCTTTATTTTTGATGACATACCATAACTTTAGATGAAAATTTATGTCAAAAATTAATTTTTTCGAAAATTAAAAATTCCGAAATTATCAAAAATTAGAATTTTTTTATTTTTGATCAATCTGTATGTATGTTTAGGACGTAAATGATGCAAGAAAAAAATATAAATACATTTAAATTCAAGGGGGCCAAAATAAGGGTGGTGCCCCTCTTTAATAAACAACACCAAAAAATAAATATTACTCATCATTTTTTTATTCTATTTTTCACACAAAGCCAAAAATTACATTAAACTCGATAATTGCCTAAAAATAATATAATTTATCACCAATTTCAATTCTCTATTCAATTTCAACTGTTAGATTATAGTGATTTTAAATTTAGTGTTTATTTGGACCAATCTTCTTTCTTGATTGCACACACGAAAAAATAACGACAGATGCTTTCGTCTCTGCGCTTTGTAAAAAGGTGTTGAATAAAGATAATAAAGATAATAACAATGATAATAATAAAATAATAATTATGATCTATTTTGCGAAATTTTATTCTTTATCCACATTTTTCTCAAAATTGGTGTTAAGTTTGACGCGGTATTTTTGAAAGAAGAGAGTATTTTTTTTTTTTTTTTTTTTGAAAGGGTACAGAAAGAAAATAAAATTCACGCGATGATCTGAGGCAGATGGGTCGTGTTTTGCGGTCGAAGCAGATGATCTGTAGTCGTGAGGAGATCGAACGAGGTGAAATGGTTGCGATTCCGCGCGAGACAATTTACGGATAATCGTTGTATCGATAAAGAGTGTGCATTCTCAGAGAATGAGAATATAATGTTCGCATTGTTTGGCCCATTGATACCACGTGTGCAACCGCAGACGCCAAATTCTACTTCTTCAGGTACTGACCCAATTTTCATCTTCTCCAGAGGAAAAAAAAAATTATCAACTGAATAATATACACGCGAGTCGTTTCATAATAGAGGCGCAACTTTGGCGCTGACGTTTAGCCTTTGGCGTAATTGGACTTAGGTTTTTGAACTTTTAGACGTCGACTTTTTTTGTATTTTGAAAAATGGGTGTTAATAAGCTTCTGGAATCAATTTTAAAAGTGATATTTTATTTCAAGAACATAAAAAATGAATATTTAAAATTATATTGAAAGTGCGAACTTTTATTTGATCTACCAATTATTTTCCAGAAAATTTTTCTAGGAATTTTTATTCAGGAATTGTTTTGAAGAATATTATCCAGGAATATTATAAAGAAATATTTTCCAGGAATTTTTTAACAGGAATATTTTCTGGGAATATTATCCAGAAATATTTCCAGGATTATTATCTAGAAATATTTTCCAGGAATATTTTCCAAAAATATTATAGAGAAAAAGTTCCAGGATTATAATCCAGAAATATTTTTCAGGAATTTTTTATAGGAATATTTTCCGGGAATATAATCCAGAAATATTTCCAGGAATATTTTCCAAAAATATTATCGAGAAATATTTCCCAGGATTATTGTCCAGAAATTTCTTCAAAGAATATTTTCCAGGAATTTTTTACAGGAATATTTTCCGGGAATTTTTTCAAAAATATTATCCAGAAATATTTCCAGGATTATTTTCCAGAAATATTTTCCAGGAATATTATCTAGTTATTTTCAAGGAATATTCTGTATTTGACTTATAAGAATGTTTTTTAATTATATTTCAGGAATATTTTCCAAAAAATATTTTCAGCAACATTATTCAGGAATATTTTCTAGCTATATTCATATTTTTCAAGAATATTATCCAGAAATATTTTCAGGATTATTTTCCAGAAATATTTTCCATTTGTGTTCCAGGAATATTACCTAGTTATTTTTAAGGAATATTCTGTATTTGACTTTTAATAGTGTTATTTAATTATATTCCAATAATATTTTCCAAAAATATTTCCAGGAATATTGTTTAGGAATATTTTCCAGTAATATTATCCAGAAATATTTTCCGGTAATTTTTCCAGAAATATTATCCAGAAATATTTCCAGGATTATTTTACAGAAATATTATCCAGAAATATTTCCAGGATTATTTTACAGAAATATTTCCTAGTAATGTTCTAGGAATATTACCTACTTGTTTTCAAGGAATATTCTGTATTTGCCTTTTAATAGTGTTATTTAATTATATTCCAAGAATATTTTCCAAAAATATTTCCAGAAATATTTTCAGGAATATTGTATAGGAATATTTTCTAGTTATATTCATATTTTACAATTTTGTTCTACAAATATTCACAAACTGTGTTCCAGAAATATCAACTAAGGATTCTCAAGAAATATTCTGTAATTATCTTCTAGGAATATTTGTATTATTGTATTCCAAGAATATTTTCCAGAAACATTATACGGGATTTTATTCCAGGAATATTAGCCACGAACATCTTGTCGGAATATTATCCAGGAATATTTTCCAAGAATATTTTTCTGGATTTTTCACTAGAAATTTTTTCCATGAATATTATACAAAAATATAAGCTAGAAATATTGTCCAAAAATATTCTTTAGAGCGATTTTCCAGGAATATGTTCCATGAACTTCTTTCAGAAATATTTTCCTGCAATACTATCCAGGAATTTTTTCAAGAATATTATCCAAAAATATTTCCAGGATTATTATCTAGAAATAATTTCCAGGAATATTTTTCAGAAATATTTTCCTGGAATATTATCTAGTTATTTTCAAGGAATATTCTGTATTTGTCTTTTAAAAATGTTTTTTAATTATATTCCAAGAATGTTTTCCAAAAAATTTTGCCAGGAATATTATTCAGGAATATTTTCTAACTATAAATAATTATAATTTTCAAGAATATTATTCAGACATTTACAGGATTATTTTCCAGAAATATTTTCCAGAAATATTTCCTAGTAGTGTTCTAGGAATATTACCTAGTTATTTTCAAGGAATATTCTGGAATTGTCTTCTATGAATATTTGTTTCATTATATTCCAAGAATATTTTCCAGAAACATTTTTCAAGAATTTTTTACAGTAGTATTTTCGGGGAATATTATCCAGAAATATTTCTAGGAATTTTTACTAGAATATTATTATAGAAATGTTTCTAGGAATTTTTTACAGGAATATTTTCCGGGAATATTATCCAGAAATATTATTCAGAAATATTATCCAGAAATATTTCCAGCATTATTATCTAGAAATATTATCCAGGAATATTATGCTGAAATATTTTTCAGGGATTTTTTTATGGTAATATTTTCCTGGAATATTATCCAGAAATATTTTCAGGAATATTTTCCAAAAATATTTCCAGGAATATTTTCCAAAAATATTTCCAGGAATATTTTCCAAAAATATTTCCAGGAATATTTTCCAAAAATATTTCCAGGAATATTTTCCAAAAATATTTCCAGGAATATTTTCCAAAAATATTTCCAGGAATATTTTCCAAAAATATTATCGAAAAATATTTCCAGGATTGTTGTTCAAAAATTTCTTAAAGGAATATTTTTCAGAACCATTTTCCAGGAATTTTTTTCAAAAATATTATGTAGGAATATTTTTAAGGTATATTTTCCCGGAAGATTATCCTGGAATTTTTTTTAAAATATCATCCAAAAATATTTCCAGCATTATTATCTACGAATATTTTCCAGGAATATTTTCAAATAATCTTCCAGAAATATTATCGACTTTCCATATTTTTCGAATATTTTCCGTAAATATTACCTGGTTATTTAAAAAAAAAATATTCTACAATTGGGTTTAATATTTTCCCAAAATATGTTCCAAAAACGTTTTCTAGGAATATTTTCCAGGAATTTTGTTCCTGAATATTGTCTAGGGATACTATGCAGGAAATTTTTCAAAAATTATTTTTCTGGACTGTATTTCAGAAATAATTTACAATTATATTCCTGAAATAATTTCCAATTATATTCTAGAAATAATTTCCAATTATACTCCAGAAATAATTTCCAATTATATTCCAGAAATAATTTTCAATTATATTCTAGAAATAATTTCCAATTATCTTCCAGGAATATTATACAATTTTAATTATTTCAGTAATATTTTTCGATTACATACTAATTAAATATTCCAGGAATATTCATCAGTACTCTAATATTAATCCAGGTATATTTTTAAGTTACATTGCAGTAATATATTCTTTGTTATAATTAAGTAATTTTCCGGGAATATTTTAAAATTATAATTCAAAACAGTTGTTCAATTACATTTTTATAATATTTGCTAGGAATATTACGCAGTTATATTCCACGAATAGTCTCTAATTACGTTCCAGAAATATTCCAGGAATATTTTCCAAAAACCGTCTAGGAATATTTTCCAGAAATAATTTAGAAATATTTTTCAGATATATTCCCAGAAACATTTTTCAGTTGTATTCAGAAGCATTTCTCAATTAAATTCCGTAAAAATTTCTTTTAATTATATTCCAGGAATAATTCTCAATTTTATTTCAAGAATTTTTACAGTCATATTCCAAGAATATTTCCCAGTTACCCAATTAGGATAAGAAAACAATAATAATTTTTTGTAAGATAAGCAAGTTAATAAATTAAAATTCCCACTTTAGATAAGATTCGTTCCTGATTCAAAATTCGACACGGAATTTAGGTGAAAAGGTTCCGTGTGAAAAAAAACGAATACTGAAAATGAGGTCTGCCCAAGGTATTACACGCGATTTCTTTTACAAAAGATTCTTCGTTGTCGATTTAAGATGACGTTTTTGTCGAATTTTCACCCTGCTACCTTGTCCTATTCTTCTCTTCTTCTCAGGGAACAGAAAGTGGAACGATTGACCAATTCCCGCAATTCTTACCTCAAAATTTCAGAATTGAATGATTTGCTTTCATCTCGAAAAACGCTTTCTGTTCACTATAAATATTGTAATTTATTCCATTATTTAACATAAATGATTGCGTGCAATTTATATTCCCTTTTTTAAAATTTACTTTAACATTATTATTGAAACTCAAATTTGGATTAATTGGGATAAATGTAAATTTTTGACAATTGAATCAGGATTAATGAAAATTAAAATAATTCGAAATTGAGATGAATCATTAAATTAAGAGTGAGAGAAAATCTTCAATTGACAATATTTGGGATCAATAAAAACACTTGACCCAATCGAATTTCGGATCGATTGAATTTAGGATCAATAGAAATTTGAATTTATCAAATTTTGGATCAATAACTTTGAAGATCAAAATAAATTTAAAACGATTTAATTTAAGATCAATAGCAATTTTAATTTCTCTGATATATAATTAATAAAAATTTAATCGGTCGATTTTGAAATTAATCGAAATTAGGATTCAGAAAAATTTTAATTGATCAAACTTAGGATCAATAGAAATTTGAATTTATCGAATTTAGGATCAATAAAATTGAGGATCAAAATAAATTTAAAACGATCTGACTTAGGATCAATAGCAATTTGAATTTCTCTGATATATGATCAATAAATATTGAATCGATCGACTTTGAAACCAATCAAAATTAGGATTGAAAATATTTTAATTGTTCGAACTTAAGATCAATAGAAATTTGTATTGATCCAATTTAGAATTAATAGTAATTGCAATCGATCTAGTTTAGGGTAAATAGAAAATTAAATCAATCGAATTTAAAATCAATAAAAATTAGAAATGATCAAATATAGGATCAATTAATATATTAATAGAAATTTAAATTGATCAAATTTAAAATCAGTTACTAGATATCTGAATTATAAAGATCAATCGAAATTAGGATCAATATTTATGTAAATTGGTCAAATTTTATTTATGATCAATATGTATCTCGATAAATGTTTAAATCGATCGAATTTAGAAAGAACAGAAAGACAACATAAATATTTATATTATTCAATTTCGTTATTAATAGGAATTTGTTCTTATCGTATTCGGATAAATAGGAATTGATATTAATTATAACTAGGATCAATTATAATTAAAACCTACAGAGATTTAAATTATAATTTAACTTTAATTAAATTCGGAATTAACAAAAATCCCAACTTATAGATTTCGTTATCAATAAAATTTTGTTCTAATCGCATTTGGATAAATAGAAATTATAGAATCAATTATAACTAACATCAATCATAATTAGGATTTATAAAAATCTTATTTTTAATTTAATTTGAATTTAATTCAGAATCAGTAGAAATGTAAACTAATCAATTTTGGTATCAATAGAAATTTGTTTCGATTGAATTTAGATAAACGGAAATTAGGATTAATTATAACGGGAAACAATCATAATTAGGATCTATGGGGATTCTGATCGAATTTGGATAAATGGAAATTAGGATCAATCGTAATTAGGATCTATAGAGATTTAAATTTCAGTTCAATTTTAATTGTATTCAGAATCAACAGAAACTTGAATTGCCGAAATTTTATTAACAATCAATAAATAAAATCGATTCTCGGCTTGATCGAAATTTAAATAAATCGATTTCATAATTAAGAATCCAATTTTACCATACACTGAAATTACTGAAACAGGAAATCGATTTTCCGTAATTATGTACCCAAAACGCAATTTTTCAATTTCTCAAAAAGATTAATAGTCACGCAAAAAAATTTTTGAAAAATGATCCAGTTTCCGAAGAAGGTTTAAAGAAATTCAAGAGGTCGCTTGTAGTTTAAGCGATTCTCATTTTCATCTGTGTTTGTAGCTTCTTCCTTTTTATTTGCTCTGCTTTTTCAAAAGTCAACTCGGGGGGTCTTTTGAAAAATAAAAGTATACGTTACAAGGGTCTAAACAAATCTATTGACCAGTCTGCGGAGTCATTGAAGATTCTGCTTTGTCAAGGCTACTCGTACGGACCTTGAATGGAGAATAGGTGAATGGCTCTAGGCAAACACTGATCCTAAAAAATTATATCTATTTTGTAAATAATCTGTCCTCATCCTTTTCATCAACTGAAACTTCTTCTATCAATTGGTCCACTTTTTCTCAAGCAGCTCCTTTCACGATAATCCATAAATTACGTGTGCTTCAAAATGATCCACAAACATTACAGGATCAATGCATTTTGTTGATTTATGAACAGAAATTCAAGTGAGCCACAATATTCAGGAATTTTTTTTGGAATTTCTCGATTTTAGGAAGTTCATTGTTAGATTGGAAAAAAAATTATTCTGTACCTTTTTCAATATCTTAATATTTGAATTTCTAGGAAAATTCGTTTATTCCTTTAAAATCGTAAAGAGGATAATAGGGTAGATCTATTACTGCGACTGCACCAATTATTGCAGTTTTTTTAAAAAAGTTATTACGAGTCTAAAATTAATTTCAGTTATTTAAAGCACTACTTGATACAATTACCAGTAAAGATGTACATTTAATTGATTAATTATTAAATTATTATTGAAGTTTAAATTACAACTTACAGCATTAATTGGAACATATTGTTTCTATTACTGCTGACAACCTAACCTTAAAATAGTTATTCTCGCCACAGTAATTGATGCAGACCCGCTGTTTTAAATTGATACTAAAAAGTATCTTCTTATTGATTTTTACACCAATAAAAAAGTATTTCACGATTTATTATTTAATAATGTTTATTAAATCTATATTTCCTTTATTCGTACAAAAAACATTCGTAATATTATAAAATGTAATATTAAAAAAGATATAAATTGTAAAGCTTAAAAAAGATTTTGATATGTGTTCTACGACAGTTTCTTAGCTAATAATACAGTTTCTTTGTGCTTTAAGAGCGTTAACTTGCCAGAGATTTTCGTCGCAGAAGGGATAAAATAAACAAATCGCTGTAAGAACGAATGACATTTCTTTGTGGTTCCAAAGTGGAACTCGTAATCAAATTTCTCAGTAAACCCATACTATATTAATACAAATATTAATTCGAAGAACAAAGCATATGGAATTCTAAACGTATTTAACAAATTATAATAACTTATTTTTCAAAGATTTATAACAGTATTAATACAGATTGGTTATTATTATCGATTATAAATTGACACAATTATTTTAAGATCATTCTTAATAATAATAAGAAAATAGTCTTTAATAGAGTCTTTTGTCAGTTTAAACATACTCCCCCCGTTGGGAGCTTGCGAGCAACTTTCACTTTTCAGTTTCTTCATGATAAATTGGTAATAAAGCCACTTTTTTCGTTGGTCTTTTTAATAAATTATCACCAATTTTTAAAGTCACACTCCTAACAATACCATCATTTCCTGGGTGAAGTTGGTGAATCCTAGCCAAAGGCCATTGCATACATGGAACATTATCTTCTTTTAATAAAGCTAGCATTCCCATCTTTGGATTAAGAGAATTTTTGTTCCACTT
The DNA here is from genome assembly GCA_037103525.1 of Ganaspis brasiliensis. Taxonomy (NCBI): domain Eukaryota; kingdom Metazoa; phylum Arthropoda; class Insecta; order Hymenoptera; family Figitidae; genus Ganaspis; species Ganaspis brasiliensis. The sequence continues at coordinate 2,366,013 of JAZKLR010000294.1, forward strand.
TTGGCGAATGTTTAATTCGTTCAAATACTCCAGATTCCACCTTTTCCAAAAATGTTGACGGACCTGTGAAATTAATTGCCAAGAGGACAGTCTGTTCGAAGGTATTGATAAAAGATCATGTTCAGGTAAACCTATCAGTGAATCACCAATTAAAAAATGTCCAGGAGTTAAAACAGATATATCGTTAATATCCGATGAAATCGGAACCAAGGGTCTTGAATTGAGAATTGATTCTATTTCAGTAGAAAGTGTGTAAAATTCTTCAAACGTGAATAAAGAGTTTGAAGCTACTCTTTTAAAATGATGTTTAAAGGACTTTACTCCAGCCTCCCATAGTCCTCCAAAATGAGGGGAAGAAGGTGGAATAAAATGAAATTCAATATTATTATTATCCGTCAAATGAAACACTTTATCTTTTAGTTCGTTTGATTTAAGAAGAACATGTAACTCATTTAGTTCATTTTTTGCACCCTTAAAATTAGTCGCGTTATCACAATAGATTACATTAGGTTTACCGCGACGAGCCATAAACCGTCTTAATGCTCCCAAAAACCCTTCAGTGCTTAAATCACTTACTACCTCTATGTGGATTGCCTTCACGACCATGCAAACAAAAACAGCCACATAAGTTTTTATCTTTTTCGTGTTTCTATATTTACGTTCTTTTATGTAAAATGGACCACAATAATCAACTCCCACTCGATTAAACGGTCTAGTCTTTGTTACACGAGCACTTGGCAAATCCCCCATTTTATAATCAATCATTCTTGGTTTTGCACGGAAACAAATCACACATTTTCGAATTATTTTTTTAATTTGATTGCGACCATCTATTGGCCAGTATTTTTGGCGCATCGTATATAAAGTCGTTTGAGTTCCTGCATGTAAACAAGCATGATGATAAGAAATTATTATCAAATCTGTGACAAAATTTGACTTTGGTAAAATTATTGCGTGTTGTTTGTTAAAACTAATAACAGAATTTTTCAATCGACCTCCGACTCGCAACATACCATCTCTATCTAAAAAGGGATCTAATTTATATAATTGACTCTCTTTGTTTATTGGATTACCTTTTTTTAAATTACGAATATCTTTAGCGAAATGAGACGACTGAATTAATTTAAAAATAACAATTTCAGCATGCTTCAATTCATCCAATTTTAAATTACCTTTATTACTGCGATACATTGGAAAAAATCGATAACACAATGCTACTATCTTTTTTAGTTTTACAAAAGATGAAAATTTTTTTAAAAAATCAATTTCACCATTAGTTTCAAGACAAATCAACTTTTTGGTTTCGGGTAAGGAATCTTTGTTGACCTTTAATGTGAATTTGGGCCAACATTGTTCATCCTGAATTAACCAGTCTGGACCATTAACCCATAACTGATTTTTTATAAAATCATTAGGTAATTGACCACGTGATAATTTATCGGCGGGATTATCTTTTGAGCGGACATGACGCCATTGTTTGACATCGGTGCTACATTGTATTTCAGAAACTCTGTTTGCGACAAACGTTTTCAAAGAATTGGGTTCTGTATGTAACCAATGTAAAACAATCTCAGAGTCCGTCCAAAAGGTTACATTATCTATCGTCAAGTGCATGGAACCTTTCACTTTCTTATATAAATCTGTCAACAACTTGGCCCCACATAACTCTAATCTTGGTACACTAATCTTTTTCAAAGGCGCAACACGAGATTTGGAACATAAAAGGGATACTTGAGATTTCCTTTCAATGTTATTGCTTCGAATATATAAACAAGCACCATATCCCTTTTCACTGGCGTCACAGAATCCATGTAAATGTACACTACTGGAACTACTAATTAAAACTCTTCGTGTGAAAAAGATAGCATTTATAGAATTTAATTGACTACAAAAATTTGTCCAATTGTAATGAATAGACGATGGTACTGATTCATCCCACGTAACCTTTGACTGCCACAATTCTTGCATAATTGATTTTGCGTAAAGGATTACAGGGCCTAATAGACCTAAGGGGTCAAATAATTTGGCAATTTCTGAAAGAATAATACGTTTACTGGTTTTTGGCAATATTTCAGGTACTTTTATTGAATAAACAAAGGTATCTTCTTTTGCTCTCCAAAATATGCCAAGTGTTTTTAGCATACAATTTTTATTTAATTTAAATTCATTATCGAGACATTTTTCATCAACATTCGCAAGGATATCGGGTTCATTAGAAGCCCATTGTCGTAAATTAAGGCAAGCTGTATTTAAAAGAGCTGTCATTTGAGAATAGATTTCTCGAGCTTCTGTACTTGTAGAGGCACCAGTAATTAGATTGTCTACATATAAATCCTTTTTTATTAACTTAGCAGCCAGTGGGAAATTATGCCCTTCATCTTCTGCTAATTTGTGTAAACATCGAATAGCTAAAAAAGACGCAGGAGCAATCCCAAAAGTTACAGTGTTTAAACGATATTCTTTCAATTGATCATTTTCCATCCATAGAAATTTTTGATATTTACGATCTTCGTCTCGAATTAAAAATTGGCGATACATTTTCTCTATATCAGCAAGTAATACGTATTTATGGAATCTGAATCGAACAAGCAAAACAAATAAATCATCTTGGATGGTTGGACCGACCATTAAAATATCGTTTAATGAAACGCCTGAACTGCTTTTAGCTGAAGCATCATAAACAACTCGTAATTTGGTAGTATTACTAGCACCTTTAATAACTCCGTGATGTGGTAGATAAAAACCTTCGGATTCTTGAGATGAATCAACTAAAGACATATGGTTTAAATCGAGGTACTCTTGTATTACAGCTGAATATTGAATTTTCAACTCAGAATTCCTCTCAAATCTTTTTTGTAAACCATTTAATCTTTTTAATGAGTTTTGTTTGGAATCCCCTAACACATTTGGAGATGTTTTGAAAGGCAGGGCTACAATATATTTACCAGATCGATCTCGAGTTACGTGTTGTTTAAAATGTGCTTCGCAATCTGACTCTTCTGGAGTCAAAGTTGATTTCTCAATCATTTCCTCGACTAACCAAAATTTTTCCATTAGCATTTTTAAGTTTGTTAATAAACAATTAGAATTTTTTGTCGTTTGTGTAATTTTGGAAAAAGTTAAACCTCCTCCAATTATCCATCCCAACCTAGTCTTTTGTAGATATAGATCATTATTGTTTTCAGATAAATTAATAGAACCTATTTGAAATAAAGATAAACTTGCACCGGCTCCGATAAGCATATTTACTGGGGCTGGAATATGGAAATTTGGGTCTGCCAATAAAATCCCTTTTGGAATTTTGAGTCTTTCTCGAGGTATTTTTTCAGTGGGAATCAAATTTGTTATGTTTGGTACAATTAGAAAATCAAGAACCTTTTCATATTCGTTATATGCAGATTTAAACGTTATTTTAACCATGCTATTGGCTGTTGTGGAAAGATTGTCTAAAGCTCCTATACTGAAAGAACATTTAGATTGTGGAAGTTGTAATTTTTCTGCAAAACGTAATGTTACGAAATTCGCGGTAGCACATGTGTCAAGTAAAATTCTTACTTTATTTAAATTGCTTTTAACATCGTATGCTTCAACTATTGCACTAGTCATAATCTGAAAAGATGGAGGAGTCGTAAAAGAAGTCAAGCAAATATTAGTAACTTTTGATTGTCATAAACTATTTGGTTCATTCTTATCTGATTCTAATAATTTTTCCGGTTTCTCTGTTTTTACGAAATGTAATAATGTATTATGTTTTTTACTGCACTTTTTACAATTACCAAATTTACATTCTTTAGCTTTATGACTACGTAAACAATTGAAACAGAGGGAAGCGTTTTTTACAACCTTGAAACGTTCGTTAGTAGATAAACTTAAAAACTTTCCACACCTAAATAACAAGTGAGATTCAGTACAAAGAGGGCATTTTTTTGAATTTGTAGTCATTAACATATGACGTTTAGATTCTTGTTTTCTCTTTTTAGAAGTGGAAGCACCATGTGCATCGTGGTTTTCTGAAGTAGATGAATCATCGTGGTTTCGTTTAGATAAACGCGCAGCCGTTCTATATAAAAAATCTGTAAGATCTTCTAACTTGGGAAATTCACCACGATTCACAGTTTCGTCCCACTTGTCCATAGTTGACTTATGGAGTTTTTCCTCGATAATTGAGACAATAATTTCAGGGGTTACATTGACACCTAATGTTGATAACGATTGAAGATGCTGTTGCGACTCGTCAGCTAATGTTATCAAACCTTGATAAGACTCATTTTGCTGTGCGGGTAGGCGCAACAACAAACTTAAATGACGGGAAATTAATACACGCTTATCTTCATATGATTTTTGTAAAAGATTCCACGCACGTTCATAGTTTTCATCAGTGATAGAAAACACTTGAATTTTACGTAACGCTTCATCTTTTAAAACTGATTTTAAATATTGAAGTTTCTCGACATTTGTAATATCATCATGCTTATGAATCATTGCATTAAAAGTATCTTTGAATGATAGCCATTCTTCTATTTTACCGCTAAAAGTTGAAAGTTCAGCTTGAGGTAATTTTAACTTCCTGCGATTATTTGAAGAAACTGAATTATTTTCAGTTTCTGCACTCGCGACAGAAACGTTACCATTACCACTACCTTGAGGTATCATCGAGGAAATCAAATTTTGAGCTTTAGCAAGAACTTTAAAATACAAATTTTGAATATTTTTTTTTGTTAAACTGTGATTTGTTTCCGCATCAATTAATTGAATTTGATCACACGTTTCATCAAAATTGGAAAAACAAGTAAAAACCGCATTGTACCGAATTTGCAATTCAGAAAATTGATTTCCCTCATTCGCGTTAAATTGAGCAAGAAATTCTTCGAAAGAATTTACATGTTCCTCTATGGTTGTGCGTTTTTGTAACAACACACTTAATGGATCAAAATTCTCCATATTGTTTAAAAAGTGGTGAAATAACTAATTAAAATTAAATATTCTGGACTTTTAATTAAAGGTGATCCGATAGTGTTACATACCTTTATTTATCTTCTATATCCAGTGTAAGGGATTTAAACTTGTCATCCAATCAAAACTCTTCAAAATTCAAGTGGCCTTGATTCAAGGTGTATAATCGCATCACCTTGTAGCACGTATCAAAAACAGGATGTTTTATCGCATCGTCCTGTAATATTTGTTAGCAAGATGTTCAAACGCATTGTCTTGCTCCATTTTTCTCAAGATGTTTAAAAACGCATTGTCTTGTAAGAAAATTCAAAGAGACGAATTTCAAACTTCAATTTTTCACAAGATGTTTTATATTGCATTGTCTTGTGAAAAGTCAAAAGAGATTAACTACAAAATCATAGTTTGATTGCGCGAAACGTGTAATATTCAGTTGACACTGACAAAGTTCAAATTTTAATTATTATTCCAATGTAATAATCGAATTATTCAATACACAACTTTGCAAATTCAACTGTTGCTGGATAACATTTGAATGTTTTATATGACGTCGATCCGATCATATCACTTTTGTAACTAGTCACTATAATTGTTTTTTCTTTTAATTGTTCCAAGACACGTGCACATATATGAATCACAGATTCTGTTCGAAATTCACTTTAATCCAAAGCTAGATAGCGGAACATTATTTAACACAGTGATCACCATGATTTGAAAAGTCGTTTTAAATTGTTTATTTAATCCGGCTCGAAGGACCATGTTTTAAATTGATACTAAAAAGTATCTTCTTATTGATTTTTACACCAATAAAAAAGTATTTCACGATTTATTATTTAATAATGTTTATTAAATCTATATTTCCTTTATTCGTACAAAAAACATTCGTAATATTATAAAATGTAATATTAAAAAAGATATAAATTGTAAAGCTTAAAAAAGATTTTGATATGTGTTCTACGACAGTTTCTTAGCTAATAATACAGTTTCTTTGTGCTTTAAGAGCGTTAACTTGCCAGAGATTTTCGTCGCAGAAGGGATAAAATAAACAAATCGCTGTAAGAACGAATGACATTTCTTTGTGGTTCCAAAGTGGAACTCGTAATCAAATTTCTCAGTAAACCCATACTATATTAATACAAATATTAATTCGAAGAACAAAGCATATGGAATTCTAAACGTATTTAACAAATTATAATAACTTATTTTTCAAAGATTTATAACAGTATTAATACAGATTGGTTATTATTATCGATTATAAATTGACACAATTATTTTAAGATCATTCTTAATAATAATAAGAAAATAGTCTTTAATAGAGTCTTTTGTCAGTTTAAACACCCGCAGTAATACCAGCACAGAGTATTTTTGATAAATTTGTTATTTTCAAACCTTCATAATTTCTTTTAATACTTTAATTAGAGGTTTATACTTAAACAGATAACAAGATCTTTTAAAATTAACCAAACATTTATCTTTCTTTAAATTTATTTTCTTTTTCAACTTCGATTTCACACCACAGTAATTGGTACATTTATCCTAAATACTTTATTTTCCAAATATTTGAAAATTGTATTTAATCACGAATTTGATACAATGCACTACCGTTTATATTTCCAGCTGGGCCATAGTTGCAAACTAAAAATGCTCTATTACGATTATTCTCTTGATAATTTATATAACCACATCCAACTCTTAAAGTTTGTGCCCATAACATTTGTGTATAATGTCCAACCCCATTGAAATTCCTGCAAATAAATTCCAAAGATAATAAAGTAAAAATCAGAGATTTGAAATATTGAAAAAAATATTGACTTACGTGACACTTGCAACTTGATTAGAATCGAATCGAATTACTTCGTCATACCACAAAGTTATTAATCGTGTTAAAATATTAGACGGTAAAGATCCTCTTGACCACAAAGACGCGATGTTTTGTCCAACTTGGAAACGAGCTTTACAGAATTTCGAAAAAATAAAATTTGCAAGATAAATTTACACAGATAATATTAGCATATTTATCTATAGATAAAATATAATAACTTACCAACGTTTCTGCATGCGTCAGAAGATTGAGTATTGCATTGATTGGCCCATCTTTGTGCAATAGTCGCTAATTCAGAATCCCAAGACTGAAAGAAAAATTTATATTGATTATTTAAGAACTCGTAAATTGTTCATTTAAATGGAATTTTATCGATTAAAATATCAGAAATTTTGGGTAATCTTAACTCACCAATGACGGCATACTTTGAGCTCTTGGTTGTGGTCCAGGATTTCCTCTTAATTCATCTCCCGATGCAACTCCTCTTCGAAAACTGTTATGAACCGTAAGAACTTCAATTCTTTGGAAAAAATTCAGTCCCGTTGACCTTAAACTGCAAACTGGAGTTGTACTCTAGAAAATTTTGTTAATTTTTCAATTTTAATATTTGTATTATTTATTTATTTGTATCTTGTTATTTATTTATTTTTCATTATTTCTATCTTGTTATTTATATTATTTATTGACACTTTTTGATATGTATATCTTTATATTTACATTTTTTATTTATATTCTTTTATTTATATTTTTATCTTAAATATTTATATATTTAAATATTGATAGTCAGATATTTGATTGAATTGGACAGTATACAATTGTAAATAAAAAAAATTATTTCGCCAAAAAAACCTTCATAATAAAAGTTGCCAAAACATTAAAAAAATGGACAATTTATTGAGAAATCAATTATAAAAAATTTGCTATTTTATTTCTGTACTTACGTTATATAAGCACATTGTGTGATTTGCACATATTTGACAGTAGTTTTGCTGACCAAAAGACAGCAAAATTACGGAAAAAATAACGAGGAAGAAAAAAACACTACGTAACTGGATCATGTTGATGTGACTGTGTGCGAAATAAGAATCTGACGAGGAGATTTTTTTAGTAAGTTTTTATACTCAACGTTATTTTTCAAAAGTGGAACGTTTTTCGAAAAACATCATTTTGTCAGGTGTAGTTAATCCGACTATAAATAAGCATTTTTCCCCAATTAAGATAATGTGTGCAGTGTAAATATTGTAGCAATTTTCCTCAAATATAAAATTGGCATTTTATGGAATAAAAGTGCATTAAGAGTTGAGGGAATGCTGATATTGATAAGATAAAAATTCAGGCTGCCTAAACAAACAAAGAGTAAAAAAGAAGATTGTGTTGAGATAATTGGAGTTATAAAATAATATGCATTATGTGAGATTAAAATTAAGTTTTAAAAACTTTAAGTAGGTTTGAGTAGTTTTAAGAAATTTTGATATAATAATAGAGAGAAATTTAAATTTATGGATTCAAATGCGAGGCTGTTTAATTTGGACTCAAATGATAAGTTAAAATTAATTTTATTAATTTATTTTATTTATTTAAAATTAATCTTATTGTTAGTCGGTATTTTGTTATTTTAATTAATTTAGGATTTTATTGATTGTAATTTTAATTAAAACTCGATGTGAATAAATTGTACTTAACGGATTAAAAATGGTAGAAAAGGAAATGTAAAAAGAATTAATTAATATTAAATCGATTGAGATTGAGTTAACTGAAATGAAGATCAATTGAATCAGTAAAATTATGGATTAATTTATAATTATGGGTTGATTTAATAACGAGTTAGTTTAAATTTGATTAATTTCAAACTAGATTAATTTAAATTTTTAACAATAGAATTACTTATCAATTGGAATTTGAGTCAAATAAAATAGGAACTAATTGGATTCGTTGAATTATGAATTAATTTAATTTTGTAATAATTTTATCTTGGATTAATTAAAATTCGGTTGAATAGAAATCTGAGACAATTAGATTAGAGATTCTTTTTTAGTTATGGATTTATTGAAATTTAAGTCAATTGAAATTTGAGTCAACTGGAATTTGAGTCAATTGAAATTTAAGTCGACTGAAATTTGAGTTAATTAGAATTTGAGTCAATTGAAATAGAGTTCAATTAGATTAATTAAATTAAGAATTAATATAATTTTTGATTAATTTTATTTTGAAATTATTGGAACCCGGTTTAAATAAAATCAGGGACAATTGAATAATAAATTATTTAAATTTCAGATCAACTTAGATTTAATTTAATTGAAATAGAGATCAATTGGATAAATTGAATGACGAAATAATTAGTTTAAGGATTAATTTAAAGTTGAATTAATTTAATTCTAGATTAATGGAAACTTGGTTTAATTGAATTACGAATCAATTGAAATTAGAGTCAGTTAAAATGAAGATCGATTGGATCAATTGAATTATAAATTATTTTAAAGTTGGAATATTTTAATGTTCCATTAATTGAAATATGATTTAATGTAATTCTGAGACAATTGGATTATAAATTATTTAAATTCCAGATCAATTGAAATTTGAGTCAATAGAAGTAGGGATCAATTAGATTCATTAAATTACACAATAATTTAATTTCCGATTAATTTTATTTTGAGTTATTCGAAATTTGGTACATTTGTAATCTGTAACAATTAAATTATGTATCATTTGAATTGCAGATTAATTAAAATTGGAGATAATTGAAATAGGGATTAATTGGATCAATTGAATTATGAACGAATTTAATTTCTATTTAATTGAAAATTGGGTTTAATAAGATCTGGAACGATTGGATTATAGATTACTTGAATTAAGGATCAATTGGAATTTGATTCAATTGATATAGAGACAATTTGGTTAATTGAATTACGGATTAATTTAGTTCTGGATCAATTTAATTATGGATTAATTTAGCTTCGAATTAATTGAAATTTGGTTCAATATAAATCTGAGACAATTGGATTATAAATTATTTAAATTGCGGGTCAATTCAAACTTGAGTCAATAGAAATAAAGACCAATTGGATCAATTGAACTACGAATTCATTTAATTATGGATGAATTTAATTTTCGTTATATTAAATCTTGGATCAATAGTAGTCTGAGACGATTAGATTATAAATTATTTACATTGTGGATCAACTGCAGTTTGATTAATTGGAAATAGAGATCAATTGAATCAACTGAAGTATTGATCAATTCAATTATTGATTAATTTAACTATGTAATAATTTAAATTTAAATTAAATTAATTCTAGATTAATCGAAATTCGGATCAGTTGAATTACGTATTAATTAAAATTAGAGTCAATTGAAAGAGGGTTTAATTGGATGAATAGAATTATGGATTAATTTAATTTTTTAATATTTTAATTTAGGATTAATTGCAATTTGGTTTAATATAATTCTGTGACAATTAGATTATAAATTATTTGAATTGCTGATTTATTCAACTTTTAGTCAATTAAAGTAGAGATCAATTGGTTCAATAGGACTATGGATTAATTAATTATGAATTAATTTAATTTTAAATAATTTTAAATATAGAATATAATAAAAATTGGGTTAAATTGAATTATAAATCATTTGGAATTAGATTTAGTTGAAATAGAAATTAATTGAAATTAATTATGGAATTATTTAATTATGTATTGATTTAATTAGGGAATAATGTAATTTCGATCTACTTTAATTCGCTACATTAATCGAAATTTAGATCAATTGAATTACAAATTAATTGAAATTAGAAGCAATTGAAATAGAGATCAATTGAATCAATTGGATTACAGATGAATATTGATTAGTTTAATTGTGGATTAATTCAATTATGTTTGATTTAATTATGGAATAATTATTATTTATTTTGATCTAATTTAATTCGCTAGATTAATCGAAATTTGGATCAACTGAAATTAGAGTCAATTAAAATAGGAATCAATTGAATTGGGGACTAATTTATTTATTTCTATTTTAGATTAATTGAAATTTTGTACACTATAAATCTAAAACAATTGGATTATAGATTATATGAAACATGCTTATGAATTAAAATTCAAGTCAATTGAAATAGAGATCAATTGGGTCAAATTAATTATGGATTAATTTAGTTTTGGATTAATTTAATAACTCTAAATTAATTGAAATTTGATTTAAGTAAATTACTGATCAATTGAAGTTAGAGTCAGTTGAAATAGGGATCAATTGGTTCAATTTAATTACGGATTAATTAATTTTTGATTAATTGAAATTAGGTTCAATATAAATCTGAGGCAATTGGATTATAAATTATTTTAATTACAGATCAATTTAAATTTGAGTCTGTTTGAATCAGTTGAACTACAAATTAATTTAATTCTGGATTAACTTAATGTTGATTTAATTTATCTATAGTTTAATTAAATTTGGTTCAATTGAAATACGTTTCAATAGAAATTAGAGTCAATTAAAATAGAGATCAATTGGATCAATAGGACCGCGGATTAATTTAATTATGGATAATTTTAATTTTGAATTAATATGAATATAGATTAATTAAAATTGTGTTAAATTGAATTACGAATCATTTGGAAATAGAGTTAGCTGAAATAGGGATCAATTGGAATGAATTATTTATTAACTTAATTGTGTATTGATCTATTGTTTTAATTAGGAAATAATTTAATTTTGATATAATTTAATAATTCGCTAGGCGATTAATCGAAATTCGGATCAATTGAATTACGGAATTATTTAAATTAGAGACAATTGAAATAGGGATCAATTGAAACAATGGATTACAGATGGATTTACTTATTGATTAGTTTAATTTTGGATTAATTCAGTTATATTTGATTTAAGTATAGAATGATGATTATTTATTTTGATCTAGTTTAATTCGCTAGAATTATCAAAATTTGGATCAATTGAATTACGGATTAACTGTAATTAGAGTCAATTGAAATAGGAATCAATTGAATTTGGGATTAATTGAAATTTTATTCAATATAAATCTGTAAAAATTGGATTATAGATTATTTGAATTGCGAATGAATTCAAATTTAAGTTCATTGAAATAGAGAGTAATTGGATCAAATTAATTATGGATTAATTTAGTTTTGGATTAATTTAACTCTAAATTAATTGAAATTCGATTTAAGTAAATTGCTGATCAATTGAAGTTAGAGTCAGTTGAAATAGGGATCAATTGGTTCAATTTAATTACGGATTAATTTAATTTTTGATTAATTGAAATTAGGTTCAATATAAATCTGAGATAATTGGATTATAAATTATTTGAATTACAGACCAATTCAAATTTGAGTCAATTGAATCAGTTGAACTACGAATTAATCTAATTATAGCTTAATTTAATTTATTTTAACTATAGAATAATTAAATTCAATTCAATTGAATTACGGATCAATGGAAATTAGAGTGAGTTGAAATAGGGATCAATTGGATCAATTGAATTATGGATGAACTTAATTTAGGATAAATTAAATTTTAAGAATTTTTGTTATTTTGTTCATTTAAAATCTGTAACAATTGAATTATGATTTTTTTGAATTGCAGATCATTTGAAATTTGAATCAAATGAATTAGGAATTAATTAAATCAATTGAATTATGAATTAATTTAATCTTGGGTTAATTGAAGGTTGATTCAATTGAAGTCATTAACAATTGGATTATAAATTATTTGAATTTGTAAATCATTTCAATTTTGATTCAATTGAAATAGAGATCAATTGGATGAATTAAATCCCGGTTTAATTTAATTATTGGTTAATTTGATTTTGAATTAATTGAATTTTAAATTAATTTAATTCTTTCTTTATCGAAATTCGGATCATTTGAATAACAGACCAACTGAAATTAGAGTCGATTGAAATAGAGACTAATTGGATCAATTGAATTATGGATTTATTTAATTTTACATTAATTTAATTTTTAATTAATTGAAATAAGAGTAATTTCTCAACATTTCCGAATTTCTCCCTATTGCGACTTCTTTCCCGATTTGCCTGAAAGTTAATAAGTTTTGACAGCAGGATCTTTAGTCAAATCATCATCATTTGAAGAGTAGAGTGTAAACAAATCTCACAGGATTAGCGAAATGATGGTCCCGAGAGTGATGTAAACTCCGCAGGGAGTGATGAATAAATGTGTCACCGTGGGAGTCTTTTTTGTCCCGCCCCAAAATCCCCAAAGTCCGTGTAACCACTACAATTTGTTTCGCACCCATTTTGATCGGAAACCACACTGTCAGTTTAGTGCGTAAGTCATCGTCATCGGGGAGCGATTCGACTTTATTTAATACCCATCGATGGGCGTGCGCGTGACCCTCATGAATTTTTCCCTGAAAATCGTTTCGAGCTCTATTATATTTCCAAACAACTTGTATTTCATCAAATAACATTTTTTTCTCCTTTGTGAGAATTTCTCACAATTTGTATTGTGAACTTTGTTGCCGCTATGTTAAAATTTCAAAAATATTTCTAATCAATTTAATTATTAATTATTCCTAAATAATAAATGACGATAATTCTGTACCTAACCTAAAATTAAATTAAGGGGGAAAAAAGCGCCAAAATACAATCTCTTCCTTTCGTTAAAGGTCAAGGACCGGCGCAGAATATAAATATGAAAAAAAAGAACTGCATAGTAAAATGGCAAACAGAGAAATAAAAAAGTAAAATGAGAAAGTGACGACAGTTTAACAAGAAAAGTGAACTTTTACTGGGAATTAATTTTGAAAAATGAATCAAATTGTAGACTTGTCCGGTAATTGTCATGCATTGAAAGATCTACTCGGATGATATCGAAGACAATAAGGTGTATGTTTCATGATATAATGCGATCGCAGGTCTTTTCGATGCCATTCATCAGACTTGTTATCTACCTACATAAATAGGAACCACCTTCTCTCCTGATCCGATCGTAGAAAGTAATTTAAAACCCTTTTTTTCCCTGAATCTGAAAGGAACGGATCGACTCCTCAAATGACTGGCATTAACTGGCCATATAACTACAAAGCATTCAATTTGCTGATTTCGTTTAGGTGTGCCGCTCGTGTTTTTCCAAGAATTTTTACATGCGTGTACGCACTAGACACAATTCTAATCTCCAAAGAATTTTTCATATCGATCAATTACTAATTTCTAGGTATTTTTTTCCTACTTGTATATTTTAGGTATTTTTCTTTCTTTCAATACTAATTATTATTTAATACTATTTTAATGCTAATTTTCCAAATACCGTAACGGACAAACAGTCTTAAAATGCGTAACAGCGTAACAGACCTATCGCTGGCTGATTTTTTATATAGGAGCATTGAATTATTTAGAAAAAAATTAAAACTAACAACCTGTGATCCTTTAATTGGAAATAACTCAAAAATGTTAAAAAGAAATTTAGTTTTAAAAGTTTTTAGTATTTTACATCTTTTTGAAATACAATATCAGAAAATGGAACCATTTTAGTTAGGACTTATTTATTCTTAATAAATTAAAATATTAAAAAATAGGTTATGGTGCACATAAACAAAACACGGTTTACGATTTAAATTCATATTAGACATGCGCACATAAATATTTATCTACATTTCTAAAATTATTTTAATTGGTTGATAATATTCTCACTTTTGCCGAAAATCGTATTTTCCCCTTCCACTTTTGGCTTCACCCCCGTGAGTGGGAGTGAGAATAATAAAAAAAAAAATTAAGAATCAGAAAATTTGACCTCCGTGAAGCTACCTGGGGGGCCTTCTTCTGAAGAAATGACAGCAGCTCTTCGATTACCAGGAGCTGAAATTATTCTTCATCACTGTTGTGATTGACCATCCTTAGGAAGAGGCCGAGAGATTACTTTTTGCCTACATACACGTGAAGCTGTCTCAGTAGAAATGAACTCTGGATTATTGCATTTTTTCCAGTCAATCGTAAACCTGATGAATCCACAGATATAATTTGCTAATCAAATCTACTTTTGATTGGCAAATTAAGAAATCTCGAAATATCGTCATTTACCCGAATGAATTCCAACTATTGATGCAATTTCTAATAAGAAAATTAAATTTTGTTTTCAATTACGAACAAATTAGTATCAATAACATTAATAGAAAATTATAAAACTTAGTCAGAGAGGTAAAAATTTCGGTAAAATTGTGGGTCAATTAATAGTTGACGATTTCTGAATTTTATTAACTGATTCCTCAACAGATGGCGCTTTTTACATTTCACTCAGCGCCATCTTTTGAAGAACGGACTCACTAATATTCAGGACATCTATTTTCTCAACTAAAAGTATATTTATAATTATTTGAATTGGTCAAATCTGGGCCCCAACTTTAAAGAAGAAGAAAAAGAAAAGGAGACAAATCCTATTCTAAAAATAACGGACGTTGTGGTTAATTTCAGACGTGAAACTCCATTTCCGAGTCTCCCATTGGTCAGTAGATATCAAACCTCACTATCGATAGTTTTCAGTTTCGATTTTTTGTTTTGCAGACGAATTAAAATCTTTTACTTAAATATTGTAACTTCAAGTTTATTTTATAAAATTTCTTGTAATGTTAGCAATCTAAAATAACAACAAATTTTATTAAAATAATTAATACATAGAAATTAGCTTTGACCTTGACTTCCCTATACGAGAACCCTTTCGACCAACTTTAGAGGTGTAAAGCGTTTTATTGAGCTTCTGATTATGTTTCGATATTTTTTCAACAATAACATCACAGTTTAGACGTTTATTTGTACTATTTTTCAATTTATTTAAAATCTTCGTTTATTGAATAATTGCATTTTATGAAATAATAATAAATTGAAAATAAATTAAATTGTAATAATTAAGGAGTGATAGTTTAAGAAGTGACAGTGATTTGAGTGAAGTTGTTAAGGTTATAGTGTTTTGAGTGAAATAATGTTTTGTTTACATTGGCATTCGTTTCTGACGGGTGAGTAATGATAATAATATTAATAATCTTTTATTTATTTTTATTTTATTTGTAACTTATTTATCTGTTTTTTAGTTCTATTATTTAAATGTTAGTTTTTTTTAAAGTATCATAATTATTTATGTCATTTAAGGTTATGATATTTCTTTTTATTGGAATGCACGTGGTGATTGTCATCGGATTTTTTTTCGGCCAAGTGGAAACGGTGAAACTGGTAAATAATAATAATTTTTAGTTCTTTATTTTGTTTTATTGTATATTTATAATTCATTAACCTTTAAAGTTTCTGTAAAATAAAAATATTATACTTTCATGTTTAAGGTTATGTTTTTTGTTAGTATTCTCCGGTTAGGTAGAACAGTAGGATAAAATGAAAAAATTTGGTTCAAATTGATTTTTAGACCGCAATTTTAAACCAAATTAAAAAATTCTTCTTTTCTCTAACGCAGAACTAAATTCTAAAGAGATCTGTGCGAGTCTGTTTTTTTAATTATTGTTTTATAAATTTTAATGTTAATGCAAAAAGTATAAAAAAATTATTTTTTACAATTTTTGAATTCTTTTCCACAAAAATTTTTTTGCATACTTAATAATGTATGAATTTATTATTATGAATTTTCTGAAACAGTTTACATTATAAACATTCATTAAAAATAAAATAACAAGCGTGCCGCGGCGCGCGGGTGGATCTAGTTAAATATATAAATAAAAAAAAATTGTCTGATTTACAATGACAGGAAATTTCAAGCAGGAAACATAACCTCCAATTGTTTTTCTGCATCATTTCTTTTTCTAAAATATAGGAAGAAAAAACGAGCAAGTTACTAATTTAGAGGTTAATATCATTTTGTATAATTTTCTACGATTGTTTTTCTTGAATTATAAATATTTTTGAAATAATAATCCAATTGTTCTGGGTTGTACCTGTCAAATTGAATAATTCTGATTGAACCTTTCCAAAATTCTCGCGACGTATTCAGCGATTCGAAAAATTTGCGTGCGCCAGTGTAAAAACAAAACAGGCAGGTGAAGTCGCACAAATGAGAACTGCTTTTAATTACCAAACAATACAATTTTAGCAAGCCACACCTCGAGCTATTGTTCTTTGCTTTTCCGAATTATTTACACTCACTGATTACTTTCAATTCGAATTCTTTCATTCGGCATCTAAAGGGAAGTTTCTCTAGTTCTGTTATTGAAGATTATTAATTTTTGATTGCCTGTTACATTTACACCAACATTTACAATATTCACTAAAAATTTAAATATTATTTTTTAATAATTATTATTAATAATATTATTGTTAATTAACTATTTATTAATTTCCAACTTCATTTCGTAATGATTTCGAAAATGTCATCTTAAAAACAAACATTAAAATAAATTTTAAAAGGATGCTGCAAAAAAATTCCAAAACATTTTCTGATTCACGTCAAACAATAAATATACTTTAAAATAAAAAAAAACTCTCTATCTCAAGCTACCTGCCATACCACTATACCTATAGTAATTATCTCTCTCTACATAAAGCTTCCTACTGACTTTGTCTCTTTTCCGTAACGGACGAACAGTTTTAGCCAACCTATTGCGTTACAGTCTTAAACATATTAGTTTATCTACACTAAGAAAAAAGCGCAATTATTTCTTAAAATAATGTTTCATTTATGTATAATTATGTGAGATAAAAGAAATACATAATATAATAAAAAAAAGAAAATTAATGATAAGAAGACATTGGAATAAATTTAAATTGATGTGATCTTAAAATAAACAATAATGTTTATCTCATGTTCATCTCATCTGTTTATCTCATCTCTTTACCTCAGACACTTTGAGCACTTCATAACACTATTATTATTTATTATTATTTATTATTATTATTTATTATTAAACACTTATTTATTTACTAAGCACTTTTCGTTCACTTATTCGTATATAACAATATAAACATGAATTTAAAACTATTCAATACAAACTCTTAATAAACTAAACATATTAATAAATACTATACACTTTCACATTAAACACATTTCTGTTAAACACTTAATAAACAATACACAATAATAGGCACTATTCATTTTCACGTTATACATATTTCTGTTCTATTTATTAATAACTTTTTAATAACTTTCAAACAAAGCACTAAATGTATTTATCTCTCGTTTCGTTATAGCTTTAAAATTTTGTTTTTTTTCCTAAAACCATTAACCCTCATTAAGCAAGGGTTACAACAATGATGGACTTACCAAGTAGTTTATTGTTTGTATTTAGAAATAAAATTTTAATTTTAAGAATATTTGTATAATGAGGTAAAATTTCAAAGAGAGAGAGAAATTAAATTTAAAGAGTTTTTGACGAGGTGAGTGTTTTCTTTTCCGTTAAATTTTAACACTCACCTTCTCTCTCTTACCAAGGCAGCCGGCATAAGAGTTTCCTTTTCCGTTAACTTTTAACGCTTACCTTTCAGTACTCGTTTCTTACACAGGATAGCTATTGCGTTACAGGCTTGATTTCTTACATAGGAAAAAAAAATGGCAAAATTATGTCCCAAGAAAAAAGAGAATTGTCCGTAATTTGGCCAATTAGAATTCAAGTTCACGAGCGATTTGTGTCTACAGTTCAACACCTCGACAGAAGAGGGAATTTAAATGAAAAAAAATGAGAGCGATTTCTTCAAGACAATTGCCCATTGTAGAAAGCTGTTGAAATTGTCATCTCAAATATTGAAGAAAGGTTGACCCGGTGGTCGAAGGAATCCAGCCAAGATGACCTTTGTCTAGGCTCTCTGTGTCTCGGCACGTTTCTATTATGGCAGTTTAAACATATCCTCGTTCTTACACCTTTGGTCGAGGTTCTCGCGCGACTGACCTCATTGACTCTTAATTACAGCTAGATTGGAGAACAATTGTGGTATAATTGCCGGTGTACCAACAATGCCCGACAATGGCACGTAAGTTCCCCGTGGTACCGCATCGCGCATCCGAGAAACGTGACAGGGGGGCGTGTTCCATTGCAGAATTTCGTCTTTAGCTCTCTTTCATGTGAAATGCCAGATGTCTCGCATGTGGCGGACGCAATTCCGTTGTTCCATCGGCGTTTTTTCATTTTTCGTCCAACCGTCTACGTGCACATACGCTCTTCTTATTCACATCGCCAAACAACATCGACAAATTCTTTAACGTGCCTTCCTTCCTGTTGTCCTGTCGAATCAGTCAGCTTTTTGTGTGCAAATTTCTTTTCGAGATTTTCTTCTTTCTCGGATTTTTATTTCCGGATGATTGTCCCGATGAATGACCAATGTCGATGTAAATTACCAATCACTGCTGTTTATAATCTTACATAAGAAATCAGCCAGCTGTGGGACTGTTACGCTTTTAGCTGTTACGCTGTACCTCCGTTACGGCATAGAGAGTATGGTCATGTATTATTAAAGTGTAAAACTTTCTTTGTAAAAATGTAATTAATACTATACTGACTGGGCTTCTTTCGTGGCCATCGTGCCCGCCCAGGTGAGCTCCTATATTAACAATCTATTTGTTTTTCGGTGATGGAGTCAACAATAATAAACATTAAATTTAGAGTCAGTGTTCAGTGTGCGTATTTTTTTAAATGGCCGTGACATGCGGCCGGTTATTTTTGATTTCTTGTAACCTTTTGAAATGGTTTCCATTTAATAAAAGTTTTCAACAAACATTCTTAGTTTGTTGCTGATCCTTACTCCTCACTCTACGGAGTATGATTTCTAGATAAGGTAGAATAACGCTTTATGATGCAATCACATACATGTCCCGATCCAACATTAGTAAACAATGATTTAACATCTAAACTAATTAAAGTAAGGTCATGGGAAACGGTAATTTAGCAATGAAATCAAAACTATTACGAATATAAGACTTTGACTTCGGTAAGGAATCATTAATAATACTAAACATTTGTTTTGAAACAAAATATATTGGTGAGCCAATAGTAGAGACAACAGGTCTAAAAGGAATATCTCTTTTATGAATTTTTGGCAGACCATAGAGCTTTGGAATATTAGTATTGGTCACAGTAAATTGAAGATCACTATATTTTCTATTTAAATACCCATTCTAGTTTTAAGTTTCTGTAAACAAATATGCAATATTAATTTAACAAACAAATATGCTTGTCCTCGTATAGGATGACTAATTAATAAATCCTTTAATGCATGAATGATAATTTTCTTGATTTTAACCAATATTCCTTTGTCACGGTGACAAAAAGGGATAAGGAAATTTTTCGTGATGAAGCAGAGTCATGTGGACATACGACCTCGTCTTAATGCATGTATCCATCGGCAGGTCATTATGCAAGCGTCTATTAGAATCGATCAGTCTTCTATAGTGGGCGTGAGGCGTATGACATCCAGAGAAGAAGGTCCTCGACGTTGACACGACTCAGCGAAGAGTGAAGGGTAAAGAAGAATCTCGCTAACAATTCAGCATAGATATTCAATAATGACGATCGTTAAGTCCATGGGGCGGTGCTCTTTCTATGATATCTGACGCTAGACACGTGCTGCCAACACGAGACAAAATTTATTCCTTTCTTGATATTTTCTTCCACCCCCCAATAATTCAATTTATTTTTAATCATCACGAGATTTTATAACAGTCCATCATTTGTAATTATGTGACGTTATTTATTGTGACTTCTGTTGTTTAATTTTATTTGATTAACAATGGATTTAAGTTTATGGACTATTATGTAAATTTTATAATTTATTGTAAATTATAAAGCCAGGGATATCAAGCGAGATACCACTTTTTTTAATTCTCCTTTGTAACTAAAAATTATTTTATTTAATTTTAATAAATCCATACATCTTTTGAGGAAATAGAATGTGAATCAAGTTTGAAAACGTAGACACTTTTCTTCCTTCTCTGCCAGACGGAAGTCAAATCAGCTACTTTGAATGCAACCCACGCTTTGCATTTGTTCTGTTCGAAAGGTACAACTTCGTATTTACTGTCTACAGTCGAACCAATTTCATGGTTCAAATTTGGCCCAGCTTCATTGTCAATTGTGACATCTTCAAGCGCCCTTTGATCTTCGTCTAGAATTTACATATGTAAATAATATCGCCTGATTTCTCCCACCACTGACATCAAAATCCACTCACTTGAAATAATCTTAACACCAAATACTGACATTTTGCAATTTCGTTTCTTATTTCTGAGAGAAAAAAAACAACAAAAAATGAATTCTCGGATTCTCTAAAATTACATAGGATTTTGCAAAAAATTCTCATCAATTTGTTTCCTATCACAAAAATTCGAAATTTTCTGCCAATGAGTGGGCAATTGAAAGAATTTCTAAAAGACAAGTTTTAAAAAATAGAAACCGCAACACGTGTTGATTTCCAATTTCCGCAAGGAACTTTTGCATGCGTCTTTGCCCTTGTGAATGTTTCTTAACTGGGGTAGTGAAAGAAAAGGGAGCGAGGGTTAAAAGTTCTAGGAACGAAACATTTAATCACCTCGGCAATTAGTATGATTCACTGCTGACGTCTCTATCCGCAGGAGAAGCCCTGCCTCGTTACTTTATTCAATTTTACTCCTTCTTTGGCGCCTTCGAATTAACCGCCCATTCATAGCCAATCTTATAAACAAGTGTCTTCTTCACGTTATTTGCAAAACACCTTCAGGAATTTCGTTCATTTTTTATTTTTTTTAGTTATGTGATCTTCTAAGTTTATTATAATTGTAGTCTATATAGCTTAGTGGTTAGGTTGTTAGTTTGCGTGAGTCGGTAACTGACCTGTGCAGATTATTAAAACTCGACTGTCGACAAACCGGTTGTACTCAGGAGAGGTTTTTCTACACTTTTCCCTCTCCACTGGCGAGCAAACCAAGATAAGGTGGTCCAGGAAAATGCGAGTACTACTAATTATAAGTCGTTCTGTAGAACCGGTTGTACTCAGGAGAGGTTTTTCTACACTTTTCCCTCTCCACTGCCAAGCAAACCAAGATAAGGTGGTCCAGGCAAATGCGAGTACTCCTAATTCTAAGTCGTTCTTTAGACGCAAAAATACTTAGTACTTCCGTTTAAGGTACAATAATTCAAGGAAAGAATAAATAAATTGAAAAAATTAATAAATTGGTATTTTTTTTATTTAAATTGAATTTTCTTTGCGAATAATCGCGTTTTATTTGGCGTCAATATTTTTCACAAAAAAAACGTTTAATTGCATAACGAGACATAACGTCCCCTTCAGTTTTGAACATCCGTTGAAAGTTCTCTAGAACTGTGTCATAACTCAACTTGTTCCGAGGGTCGTATAAAAAAGAGGGTAACGTGACGTTAAAATGACATTAAAAGACCCGAAATTCAATTTCAAATCTACAAATTCCTCGAATTAAATAATACTTCTAAAAAAGGCAAAAGATCCAGTTTTACGAGCCTAAAAAGTTCCAGTCATTAAAAACAATTACCGAATCTGGCTTCTAATTCATCTTTATTAAAAGTCCCAAAAGCTGAAGAGTGGGTCTTTTAAGAGAATTACATTTATGTTGAGAAAGTTTATCCCAGTATTATTCCTATTTGAATCTTAAAAACAGAAAATATTTTTGTGTTTAAAGATAAAATTATTTTAATAGACAATGATTTTCTAAAATTTTCCTGACTTATTTCATAAAATTGATTTTAAAGAATTGAGACGGGCTATTTAGAAACGTAATTTTGACAGTTGCGTCAAATCAAATAAAAAAAGCACAAATAATTAAAAAGAATTATTTTTTCTTCATTCCCTCAACCTAATAACTGAAAAAATGATCTTTTTATTTAAATCCTAAAACCCCAATGTTAAAAATTACAAAAATATTCAAATCCCATTTCCCTCTTTTGTATTCATCAGATAAAATCCAACTTTCCTAGTCATTCTAAATAAAACTAGTTTCCCTTTATTTTCTTTCAAATTTTCTCCACTCCCCCGGCTAAAATGATCCGGAAAAAAGTGTTATAAAAATTTTGTTTAAAAATAGGTAAAGAGAAATAAAGTGATAATTATTGTGGACCGTCGAACCGGCCATTTACCGAGTTTCTCAAGCATGAACGACAACGTAGTCACGTGTCTTCGGTTTACGAAACGATTTATAACTAGCCGAGTGCCTGTCGACGAGAGCGTCTTTGCCACAAACCGGAAGTCGTGGGCTCTTTGTCTTTTTTGCTCCTCTCTTCTTCCACCGCTGGCTCATTTATCATATCCATATTCTCCGGTTCGTGCTATTCAGCCACTCGTCAGACCAGATTATTGAATTAGATATACAAGCAATTGAATTGATTCTTGTCCAGTCACTCAGCTCGTCGGTACCAGCCATATTTATAAGATGGCGAACCGCCTGCCCCGGACTCTCAATTCTTATTCAATATAATTTTTTAACATCTCGTCTTCAAAATCACTAAGTCATTCCACTCAATTCGAGTCATATCGCGACCCCTCGCGAGAATTGAGAAAAAGAAAATAAAACTGGAGACGCTGAAATTGGGTGATTAGGTGAATTGGTGTAAACAAATTTGAAGCAATTTTTTGCTGGGAAATTAATGAAAAAGCAGATTATACAATATTTATTTATTTATTTTGCACAAATCGTACTGTGGTCAAAAAGGACCATAGATGGGTTACAAAAGAACAGCTTAAAAGAAACAATTTGATATAAAAAAACTCGATGCAAAACCTGACCAATCACATGATGCGAAAAAAAAATTAGAGACCACTTTTCGCACGACAGAAAATGCACTAGAAAATATAAGATCTAAAAATTTATTAGATTAATTGGTAATGAAGTTAAACTGACTAACAACAAAAAATTGCGAAAAATCAAAAATAGTTTAAGTGTCAGGAACTCCACTAGCAATAAAATCTCTATAATTAGGTGATCAATTCCATTATCAGAAAAATAATCTTTATTAAAATGAACTAAGTAAGACTGATAGCTAGAATCAATAACAAGAATAATAATTAATAATAACATTAAATAGTACCATGAAGGTAATGTTTTGTCGCTCTTTACCTATACACAATTTTGCTCCTCCGGATCGAATAATCTCTTTTCTTTATTATTAAATAGTACCATTAAAATTTTACTTTTTAAATTCACTTTACATATTGAGTACAATTTAACCATTATATAATGTCACTTACTATTATGTATTTTTAAACAGAATTTTTAATATTATAATATATTATAACAATAATATTAATAATTATAAAAATTTGTCACTTGGTAAAATAATATAGAGGAGAAATAAATAAAAAATAAAATAAATAAACAGCTTTAGATTGCTGCAATTTTAGAGATTTTTAATTCTTGACACACGTCTTCAAATCACTCACGAAATAGAAAAAAATTATTCTTTTAGTTTTCTTGATGTTTTAATTATTAAACAATATAACACTTTAATTATACTGACTGGTTTTTTTCACCAGAAAAATCTTGACATTGTTGTTAAATTATTATTGCAAAATGGCTATCCTTCAAATTTTATTAACAAATACACAAAAAAACGCATCGAGTTTTTGTATTCTAATCAAAATCGAATTGACAAAGATTTTCTTTATCGTAGAGGAAAAAAAATTGTTTACCTTGTGTCAACGATTTTTACGAAAAAACTTCCTCTGTTCTATATTGTTTGAACAATATTATATTTTTTAAAAATTTTATACCATTGACTTAAGAATGTTTTATAAAATTGTGAATCATTTCTAGATATCGATTTCTTATTTATTATTTTTATTTTCCTGTCGAGAGTTAGTTGAACCTTAACCCTTGTTTATAAACTAAATTTTAGATCTTTTTTAAGTCGATTTACATTTATATTGTTGATCGCAAGTAAATTCTGAAACTTTTCTAAGGTAATTTTTATAAATGTTAATTAAATTATGAAAAATTTCTATGTTTGTAAATTTTATATTTATTATTGTGAATTATAAAAAAAAAAACAATAAATGTTACAGTTTCTGAAGAGGATAAAAAAATTTAAGGATCATGTGTTATTGATTTTGTCAATACCTAGACTTGCAAGATTGATAAATTTTTATTTCTCATCTATAATATAAGATTATAAAAGGTTTCATTTGTACACATTATTTTTTTTTGGTTATATATATAATACTGAAAATTGGTATGATTAATGTGAAAGCATATAACTTTGACAGAATATTTTCTTGAAAATGAAATACGTTCAAAAATAGCATTTAATTATTATTATCATATTTGACTATGTTTACAATTATTCTCTTCAGCTTTCTTTCTAAAAAAAATTTTCATTTTTCTCCACTTTCCAATTTTTTTTTCTTAATTTACAATTTTTTTTGTTCCTTTTTCAATTATTTTTTTTTCTTAAAAATATTCTTTCAATTAAAATCAAAAATCCGGAAAAAATATGTAATTTTTAAGTTTTCAATTTGTATTTTCATTTCTCGATTGTTTTATTAATTTTTCAAAATTTCAATTACTTTTATCAATTTTAAATTAGACTCTTGAATTCAATTTTTAAATTCTTAACTTCTTTTCTCAATTTTATAATAATTTCTTGCATTGAATTTTAAATTGTTTTCAATTATTTTGCATCTTCTTAAATTTTTAATTATTTTTGTCAATTTTCAATTATTGTCCTCCATTTTCCATGACTTCCTTCAATTTTCCATTTTTGTTTCATTCTGAAATTATTTTTCTCAATTTAAAATCATTTTCTTATATTTTCAATTATTTTTTTCAATTACAATTTACATTCTTCAAATTTTAATTAAACTATTCAATTTAATTTTTTTTTTTTAGATATTAACTGTGTTTTTCAACTTTTGATTGTTGAATTAAATTTTTCAATTGTTATCATAATTTTTTATTACTTGTCTATATTTCAAATTTTTTTCTTATATTTAGAAAAATTTGTATTATTTTTCCATTATTTTCATCAATTTTAAATTAGTTTCTTGAATTCAATTCTTAAATTCTCAATTAGTTTCCCCAATTTTATAATAATTGCTTGCATTAAATTTTTAAATTGTCTTCAATTATTTTGAATCTTTTTGAATTTTTAATTATTTTCGTCAATTTTCAATTATTGTCCTCCATTTTCCATGACTTCCTTTAATTTTCCATTTTTTTTCTGCAATTATTTTTCTCAATTTAAAATTATTTTCTTATATTTTCAATTACTTTTTTCATTTACAAATTATATTTTTTAAATTTTAACTAAAATTCCATTCATTCAATTCTTTCAAGTTTTTTAGGTATCCATTATGTTTTTCAATTTTTGATTGTTTACTTAACTTTTTCAATTGTCTTTATTATTTTTCAAATACTTTCCTATGTTTCAAAATTTTTTATTATATTTAGAAAAATTGGAATCACTTTTCAATTACTTTCATCAATTTTAAATTAGTTTCTTGAATTCAAATTCAATTATTAAATTCTCAAGTAGTTTCATCAATATTATAATAATTTCTTGCATTACATTTTTAAATTGTTTTCAATTACTTAGCATCTTCTTGAAATTTTAATTATCTTCGTAAATTTTCAATTATTGTCCACCATTTTCCATTACTTTCTTCAATTTTCCATTTTTTTCATTATGCAATTATTTTTCTCAAAATTACTTTTTTATAATTTCAATTATTTTGTCAATTCCAAATTATACCTATTAGTTTCCAATTAAGTTTTTCAGTTTTCGTTTGTTTACTTACATTTTTAAATTTTCTTCTTCATTTTTCAATTACTTTCCTATATTTCAAATTGTTTTCTTATAATTTAAATTATTTATATTATTTTTCAATTACATTCCTCGATTTTAAGCTATTTTCCTGTATTTAAAACTATTTTTCAATTTTAAATTATTTTTTTCAATTTCATTTTTTTTTTCATTCCTTCAATTACTTTTCTCAATTTAAAATTATTTTTCAATTAGTTTCCTCGATTTTAAGCAATTTTCCTACATTTAAAACTATTTTTCCATTTTAACATATTTTCTTCAATTGCATATTTTTTCTTCATTCCTTCAATTACTTTTCTGAATTTTAAATTATTTTCTTGCATTCCATATTATATTTCTCAAGAATAATTACAGTCTTCAAATTTTACTAAGAAATTCCATTTTCTGAATATTTTTATTTTTTAATTATTAATGTTTAATTGTGTTACTTGACCCCTTAGTGTACCTAATAATAATAATTAAAATTTTTATCAATTTTTAACTTGGTTTCTTAAATTTTTGAATTATTTTATTCATTTATCAATTTTTTTCTCAAAAAAGCAAAACTTTATTTATTAATTGACTTGATCTGAAAGCTACGATGTTTTTTATTTTGATAATATTATTTCCCAGAAGTTCTCAAACTATTTAAATTGTTTAATTATTTTATTCATTACTAAATAATCTTCTTTAATTCTTTATTATTTTTGTAATTTTTCATGGTTTTTAATTTCAAATAATATTCTTTAATTTTAAATTTTTTTTTTGGATTAAGTTTCTTTTTTACAATATTTATTTTATTTTATTTTCTTCAAAATTAAAATTTTTTTTTTAAATTACCAAATGATTTCTTTTATCATTTTTCAATTACTTGTTTCAATTTTTAATTATTTTCTTTTATAAGTTTTAATTATAATTTACATTTATAATAATTTATAATTTTTTATTATAATTTTAATTTTAATGTAATTTTTAGAAATTCCAATTCTTCAATTTCATTAATTGATCATCTTTGGTTATCGCTTAATTTTTTTTTCATTTTTTTCAATAATTTTTATTGATTTATAATTATTTTGTACAATATTCACGCAATTTTTTAAACCTTTAATTTTATTTAAAAAATTTTTTTTAATTTTGTTCGCAATTTTAATTTATTTTCTAATATTTTAATCTCTTTTTAACATTATTATCTGCAATTTTTTTAGATTTTATCAAATTGTCAGATTAGTTTCTTAAATTTTTAAATCTTGTCGTCCTTTTTCAATTTTTTTGTTCGATTTTTAATTGTTTTCATAATTTTTAAATTATTTTTTTAATTTTAAAGAATGTTCTTATAATTTAAACTACTTTTTCATTTTTAATTATACTCGACAATTTTAAACCAGTTTTTTTTTAATTTTCAATTATTTTGTCAAGTTTTCTATTATAAATTTATTTTTAAAATTACTTTCTTTAATTTTTTTAAATTCTGTTAAATTTTTAGATCTTTTTCTCCAGCTTTCTGTTATTAATTAAATTTATGACATTTTTTCATCATTTTTTAATCATTGCTTTTAATTTTCAATTATTATCTTCAATTTTTCAAATTATTTTTTTCAATTTAACAAGTTTTTCTTGAATTTTCAATTATTTTGTCATTTTTCAGTTATCAATTTTTATCAATTATTTTCATTTTTTTTTAAATTATTCTCTTTAGTTTCCATTTAGTTTATTCAATATTCATATTTATTTTCTTTAATATTTCAATTATATTTAACAATTTTTCCCCACTTTTTCTTTATTATTCAATTTTTTCTCAATTTTTAATTTTTCTTTCTTCAATTTCCAAATTATTTTAGTCTATTTTTAATTACTTTTAACATCTTCATTTATTTATTTATTTAAACACAATAGCCCGCGATCTGAAGAACCATAAATGGGTTAGAAAAGAAATCAGATACAAATTTGTCTTTAATGTTAATTTTTAAAAAAAAAATTTTTATGAATGTCTTCATTTTACAATTTTATTAAATTTATTAAATTTTATCAATGTTGACGTACTTTCTAAAAAAAATTTATTTATATTCTTTAACTTCTTAACATTTTTTCCTTAACATTTAATTTTTCTAATATCTCAATTACTTTCTTCAATTCTAAAATTATATTCTGATATTACTTCCATTAATTGTCTAGTTTTTCTCCAATTTTCTTTATTTTTTAATTATTATTTAATTATTTTTATTACTATTTTATTATTATTATTTTATTTTATTTTTGTAATTTTTCATTTTTTCTTTTTTCTTTAAATATTAATTTCATATAATTTGTACCTATAATAAACAGTATAAATTTAAAATTCTTTTCAAGAATTTTCTTCTATTCTTGTAGTTTTTTTTTATTTAACTCCTTTATCCATTTTTACTTATTTTCTTCAATTTTAATTATTTTTGTTAAATAATTTTTACAATGTCTTTTTTCGAATTATAAGGATCGGTATATAATTACTCTTGTCTATTTTCTGGTAATTTTAAATTCAAATTAAGTATAATCGTAATTTAATTCTGATTATTTAGATTCTTAGTTCAATTTGCAATCAATTGGAAAATTGAAATTACCCTTTTCTATATTTTTGTATGTCTCAAATATCTATCCAATGTTTAAAAATATGAAAAATATTTTGACAAGTTTCATTTCTTAATCTCCGGTAATTAGAAGTTGAAAAAAAGTGTGTTTTGTTTTTTTTTCTGCAACGTGAAAAACACTGACGGGACAGAGTTTGTTTTTAATTTTGCGATAAAGAAGCAAAATGTACACGTGACGTTTGAAGTTATTACTTTTGGTGGCGGTTGACGGGCGACGATAAATCGATGTCGCTAAAGCAACAGCCACAGTTACAGAAATATGATGTAGAGACGTTAACACGTCGTAAACCGAGAGACGCCTTCGCGTCAAATCCATCTAAAATAAGATTCATGAGAACTGACAAGAATCTTTTAATTTTTTATCACGCCTTTATAGATCTTTTACACTGGACAAAATTTTGGTTCAATAATTGTAAAGAATTAAAAATTGAATGATTTTTTTTTAACGACAAACTATAACTTTAATCATAGAGTTTTTAAATCAAAATAATAATTTAGTAGTACTTTATGCAGATAAAGAAAATGACAGTTTCTTATATGGAAAAAATCGAGTATAATGAAAAATTTTTTTTGAACTTTTAGATAATACGTCAAACTATTTGAATATAAACAAAGATCGAACAAAAGATATTCAAGCTTCGTTAAGTGTGATTTTAAGAGAATTTTTATTGAAAAATTATTTTAAAAAACCTATATATGTTTTTTTAAAGCCTGGTTTTTATTTTTCCTAAAATTCATAATCAGGGATACTATTACGTTCTATTAATTTTTTCGTCTTGGAAGATTTAGAGAATAAAGTTTTAAATAAATTTAAAGTTATATTTTATTTTAGCTTTATAGATGACATTTTAACCTTTATAAAGGTTTTATTTAAAAGAAACCTCCATATAGAAGTAAGTGATTTATTTTGGTATTAGCAAAAGATTTTTATAAATTTTCTGATAAATAAATGAATTAAAAAAGAGTTTTTGTGTATATTTTACATTCTTACAATTCGAAAAAAAGCCTTGTAAAAAATTATTTACAATAATTAAAAGTCGAGTTAAAAAATTGTTTTCACGAAAAAAACACCTAATTATCGAATTCAAGAAATTATTATTAAAAGATCTGATTAAGTTGATTATTTTGATTAACCAACATAATTCTTTTCCCCTGGATCTTTTTATCGAAATAACAGTCCGAGACTTTTGATATTGTTATTGTGAAAGTTTCGAGGGAATATCTCCCTTTGGTGTCGTATGAACAAACCAGATACTTTAATGACCTTTAATGATGACCAATTAGCTTGTATCGGCCGTAATTCGTAATAATGTCGGTTTTGCGTTTCAGGATTGTCGACTGAATTCAGAAGAGATGGGATTTTGGTCAGAGGAATAAATATGATCGGTGTTGTATGACAATTAGATTCGATGGGTGTTTCTCTCCTTAATGAAGTGTCCGAATTAGAAGATAATTTATAGAGTATTTGTAATTTATTCTACATAAATATATATTTGGATCAATTTTCATTTGCAGTTAAATTATCTGGCTAATTCAATTAATTATTCGAAGGTAAATTAGGTGCGGTATAAAAAAAATAGGGGTGTATATTTTATCTATTAAATATAAAATTTGTAAAGAAGGAATCGCTAAAGAGGTTAATATAATTATTGGAATAATAGTTCAAATAAATTATAAGTTGATTAGCGATATTTAAATTTATAAATTTGTTGTTTATTATTTTTATAATAATTATTAAAATTGTTGTAGTAATTAAAATATTTATAAATAATGTATAGTCATAAAAGAATGGCTTAAAGGAGGATAATTATTAAATTATTCATTAGATGAACTTTAATAATTTTTAATGAAGTTAGACTATCAGAATAAAATCTTTCTCAAATAATAAAAATTAATATATTGATTCATAAAATTTGAAAAAGTCAACTTCCTTTGCTAGTGGCAAGATAGAGGATTCAGGTTTGAGTTTCAAGTTGAGAAGTACATATTTAGAGGATTAAATATGAGACCTTGTATTTTGAGGAATGAGTTAAGGACATTATATTTTGAGTATTAAACAGGAGACTTTGTATTTTGAGGATTAAGCTAAAGACTTCTTATTTTAAGAATTATGTTGCAATTTCCTTATTTTGAAGATTAGGTAGGAGACGTTATATTTTGAGGATTGAGTTGAGGTTTTTATATTATAATGATTAAGTTGAGGAATTTATATTTTGAGGATTATGTCAAAATTTTCATATTTTGGAGAATAAGTTGGGGACTTGATATTTTGAGATTAAGTTGATGTCTTCATATTTTATGATTAAATAGGACACTTTATATTTTCAGGATTATTCATGGTTATTATGTTTTGAGGATTAAGTTCAGAAATGCATATTTTCAGGATTAAGTTGAGGTTTTCACATTTTGAGGATTAACTTAGGGACTTCATATTGTGAGGATTAAGTTGAGAACTTCATATTTTTAAGATAAAGCTCACGACTTTATATCTTAAGGATTGAGTTAAGGTTTTTGTATTTTAAGAATTAAGCTGAGGAATTTATATTTTGAAAATTCGGTTAAAGTTTTTATATTTTGAGGATTAGGTTAAGGAATTTATATTTTAGGATTAAGTTAAGGTTTTTATATTTTAAAGATAAAATAGGAGACTTTTTATTTTAACGACTAAGGTGATGGCTTCATATTTTGAGGATTAAGTTGATGATTCCTTTTTTTTTAAGATTAAGTATAGGAGACATTATATTTTTAGGATAAAGCTAATAACTTCGTATTTTGAGGATTAAGTTGAGGTTTTTATATTATAATGATTAAGTTGAGGAATTTATATTTTGAGGATGAAGTCGGAATTTTCATATTTTGAAGATTAAGTTGGGGACTTGATATTTTGATGGGGATTAAGTTAATGTCTTCATATTTTAAGGATGCAAAAGGGAGGCTTTATATTTTCCGGATTATTCATGGTTATTATCTTTTGAGAATTAAGTTCAGAAATGAATATTTTGAGGATTAAGTTGAGGTTTTCACATTTTGAGGATTAACTTAGAGACTTCATATTGTGAGCATTAAGTTGCGAACTTCATATTTTTAAGATAAAACTCACGACTTTATATTTTGAGGATTGAGTTGAAGTTTATATATTTTAAGGATTAAGCTGAGGAATTCATATTTTGAAGATTAGGTTGAAGTTTTTAAACTTTGAGGATTAAGTTAAGGATTTCATATTTTATGGATTAAGTAGAAGCCTTTATATTTTAAGTTTTAAGTTGATAATTACATATTTGAAGGATTAAATATGAGACCTTGTATGTTGAGGATTAAGTTAAGGACTTTATATTTTAATTATTAAATAAGAAACTTTCTATTTTGAGGATTAAGCTGAGGACTTTAGATTTTAAGAATTAAGTTGAGGATTAGGTAGGACACTATATATTTTGAGCATTAAGCTGACGACTTTATATTTTGAAAATTAGGTTAAGGTTTTTATATTTTTAGGATTATGTTGAGGTTTTTATATTTTGAGGATTAAAAAGGGAGTTTATATTTTGAGGATTAATTTACTGTCTTCATATTGAGAGGATTAAATAGGAGACTATATTTTCAGGATTAATTAAGGTTTTTATGTTTTGAGGATTAAGTTGTGGATTGACTTGAGGATTTCAGATCTTAAGTATTAATTTAGAGACTTTATTTTGTGAGGATTAAGTTAAGAACTTTATATTTTAACGATTAAGTACAGACTTTATATTTTGAGAATTAAGTTAAGGACTTCATATTTTGAGGATTAAGTTGAGGTTTTTAGATATTAAAGTTTTAATAGTAGAATTTGTACTTCTAGGATTAAGCTAAGGACTTAATATTCTAAGAATTAGGTAGAGGATTCCTTACTTTAACGATTAGGTAGGAGACTTTATATTTTGAGCATTAACCTGACGACTTCGTATTTAGAGAATTAGGTTAAGGTTTTTATATTTTGAGGATAAGGTTAAGGGATTTATATTTTGAGGATTAATTTGAGGTTTTCATATTTCGAAGATTAACTTACGGACTTTATATTTTGAGGATTAATTTGAGCTTTTTTCTTTTAAGGATTAAATAGAAGACTTTGTACTTTGAGCATAAAGCTAAGGACTTCTTATTTAAAAATTAAGTCGAGTATTCTTTATTTTGAAGATTAAGGATTTGACTTTATATTTTTAGGATAAAGTTGACGACTTCATATTTTAAGGATTGAGTTGATGTTGTTATATTTTAAGGATTGAGATGAGGAATTTTTATTTTAAGGATTATGTTTAAGTTTCTATATTTTGAGGATTTAATTAAGGATTTCATATTTTGAGGATTAAGTTGAAGTCTGTATATTTTGAGGATCAAATTGACGACCTATTATTTTGATGATTGCGATAAGGTTTTATACTTTAGGATTAAGTTGAGGAATTTATATTTTGAGGATTAAGTTGGGGACTTAATATTTTGAGGATTGAGCTAAAATATTCACATTTTAAGGATTAAATAGGAGATATTGTGTTTTGAAAATTAAGCTGAGAACTTCATATTTAGAGAATTAAATTGAGGATTCGTTGTTTTGAGGATTTAGTTGGAGACTTTATATTTTTATGATACATCTAACGACTTCATATTTAGAGGATTGACTTGAGTTTTTTATATTTTAATGATTAATTTAATGTCTTCATATTTTGAGTATTTAGTAGCGGACTGCATATTTTGAGGTTTAATTCGAGGTTTTTGTCTTTTAAGGATTAAATAGGAGACTTTCTATTTTGAGGA
This sequence comes from Ganaspis brasiliensis, assembly GCA_037103525.1. Classification (NCBI taxonomy): domain Eukaryota; kingdom Metazoa; phylum Arthropoda; class Insecta; order Hymenoptera; family Figitidae; genus Ganaspis; species Ganaspis brasiliensis. The sequence continues at coordinate 2,399,877 of JAZKLR010000294.1, forward strand.
TTAAGCTGATGACTTCATATTTCTAAAATTAAGTCGAGTATTTTTTATTTTGAGGATTAAGTATTTGACTTTTTTTTTAGGATAAAGTTGACGACTGTATATTTTAAGGATTGAGTTGAGGTTG